>BSBN01000822.1:22049000-23473000 GCA_027924645.1 Cunninghamia lanceolata | reverse complement strand
ATCTATGTGTACTTGCCCTACTCAGCCTTTAAATTTAGTTGAATAGTGCAATCGTGTAGTGGTAGGCTTTGATTTCAGTCAAAATGTTCAAAATCCTTGCCTCGTGATTGAAAGTCTCTCTGCCTTTTGCACGTCACAAACCCAAAAATACTACATATTTATGTTTTTTCAGTATGAATGTGAAAACACCTTTGAAAATATTGTAAACTCTATAAATTGCACGTTCATATTGTACAGTTTTAGATTAGTTTTATTTTACAAGGAGCTTTGCCTTCTAATTTGAAGATCAGTTTTACCACACATCTGTTCCGTTTTGTCTCCCTGAAAGGTACGAAATAAAACGCTAACAATTACAAGGCTCTCAACAAGAAGACAATCAAGATCCGCTACCTTATTCCTTGGATTGATAAGTTGATAGATAAGCTTCATGGGGCGGTATACTTCTCCAAGATTGATCTTCGATTGGGGTATCATCAGATAAGGATAACAGAGGAGGATGTGCATAAGACAATTTTCAAATGTCATTATGGGCATTATGAGTTACCGGTCATGCCTTTTGGCTTGACAAATTGTGATGAACCTCCTGTCCCTTATGATATCTTTTGTGCAACTGCTGATTGATATTTTGTGTTCTTTTGAGGTTTTCTTTTTTTTTGTATTATTTTGAATAATATAGAAGAAAATGCAATGCATAGGAAATGGTATATATATAAATAAGAAATGAACTTAGCTGATTCAAATCTGAAGCATGCATTAAATATATTGAAATCAGATTGTTTTTTAACTCTTTTCAATAACAAAAGCAATTATTCATACCCGGTAGCCAGCTTGCAATGTCACAAATTTCTCGAAATGAATGGCAGCCATTAATGAAACCCTTGTTGATGAAAAATAGCAGCAAATTCAGATCTCTCCACCAAACTTAAACACTAATCTTCATGCATTCACCTAGCCGCCCACAATAGAGAGGATCTGAGCACAAAACACAAGGCGTTTTGGCCTTGAGAATAAAATATGGAGCTGCTGGGTTGTACGGCTGTTGCAGGTACAGCAGTACAGCCTAGGGTTGTGTGCCAATGTTGATCAAAAGTGCAGCCATCAATCAATCTGCCCTTCACAATAATCTCTGATTCAAACCCTCAATAAATTCTTCAACAAAACTTGCAAAAACTTCACAAATTAGATCAAATATGATTGCAGGATGAAGCCAATCAGAGATGCAACCTTCAGCTGATATTCCACAACCTCAGGAATGCTGGAGCAATGAAGTAGCAATGCTCTCCATGGCCAAAATGTGCAGAAACCCTCATTTCTTCTTTCCCAATGCCAAGAACTCATAAATGACAAATGAAGAATGAATTCCATTTAGCCTTTGAGTAAAGCTTTTATATTCCCTTAGAAAAGCACGACTTCCAATGAGCTTTTTAATCATTAATAATAAAATAATCATATTGCTTTTGTTGACTTTATATTATATCTTCACTTGGGTATAAATAATGCGCTTTGTTATTGGCTTTTAAAAAAAACATTATAACCCCCTTATAATATAAGGTCTATTAACCATATGATGTCCTTTTAAATAATAATTAATTATTATTAAAGATTACCTTTAATAATAATTAAAATCACTTATCTTCATAATTAAACATCATTTCTCAATTCTCTGTGAACTTGGGGGTTCACCATGGTACCCTCTGTGCATCCAACCGCCTTACTAAAAATAGCAGGGGTCCCTCTCTACAACCACAGTCTTACTATAAATAGTAAGTGTGTCAAACTGAGTCCAAAAAACCTCTGCAAAGGCCGAATCCTAAACCAACCAAAGCACTGGACCAAGTAATAGTAAGGTCACCAACTGACCAAGTAACTACCTCAATGGACCCTCTATCCAAGTCCATTAGCCTACGAGGGTCAAAATAATAGGCTAACCCCTCTGCAACTGGTACTGGCTAAGAAGGGGACATTACAGTCCGCCCTCCCTGAAATTGCTTGTCCCCAAGCAATCTCCACTACATAGAAACACCACTCCACCTGGGTCCCAAGGGAAAACCCGTAGAATGTCCCTCATGTCTCCAACTGACTTCTGAAGCACCATCATGAGTATAACTGACCAAGCACAATAATCAAGATCATTCCCGATGTCATGTACCTCAGGAGGAAGCAACTCTGAAAACTGAAATGATTTGCTTCCCTCATCTGCGCAAAGTAATGCATCATACCAACTGTCTAACTTGTGCACACAATGGTTATGCATCGAAATTAAATCATGTATAGGTGGATCAATGGTAAAACTGTATGCACTCCGCACAATGTACACGCTATAGAACTCATTTGTAACCCTGTCATGTCCCGATATTAAGGCATTGTTTAAATTAAAGATTTAAATGTCACAATAAGACGAAGAAGTCGATTTGATAAGCATATATAATATTATTAATATAATATATTTATTTTTATCAATTTTAATTATAAGAATATATTATTAAAATATAATATATATTATACAAATATAATATATGAAATATAAATATCAAAATACATAATAACAATACTTAACTATTATCATAATAAATATTATTATATTATAGATTAAATATTATTATATTATAGATTAAATATTATAAATAATTGTTATCAAAAATAATAATGAGGAAAGACATCCTCTAACCTACAGTGGACCCAAGACAAAAAGGGTGAATAAGACAAAAATTAGTTGAGATATGAATAAGACAAAGTTATAAAACAATGATCTGTCTTTATAAGACTCCCGATCACTAATCATTCCTTGAATATTAATAATATAGTATTGCAAATATATATATATATATGATTGGAGGTAGAAATCGATCCTATTTAAATGGTTAAATAAACAAACAAACCCAGCGAAGATCATTATAAGCAACGGACACGTCTAAAGGATAATCCTTGCAGCCATTCAACATTTTAAAAGGGGGCAATCTATCAATAAACAGGGATTGAGAAATCATTTACTCCACACTAAACCAGAAACAAATACATGGGAATCAATCATCATCATCGCAGCAGTTAGAAAAGCAGAAATAAAAGGAAAGTGAGCATTCAATCAGAATTCAAGTACTCGTTCAGGGAAAAAAGGAAGCCAGCAGCGATCAGGCAAAGGAAGGAAGAGAAATTCAAAACTCAGCAATAAGGTTGTAAGATACCCAACTAGTACTAACTAACTTTTTTCTTACTTAGACAGATTTACTTGCACTTAACTCTTCAACTACTTAGTCTAATAATCATCACATATGAAAAGATAACAAAGGCAACTTGCATGAATCAACTTGAAGTTGGGTACTTGTATTATTACTTGATTCAACTCAATGCAAATGTCTTATTACAATGATGATTGCCCACAATGGCATGATTATACAATCTTATTCAAATGATTACAAGAAAAGGCATTGAAGCCTAGATGTGTACAATGCTTTCAACTTCTTCACAACTAGCTCTATCTCACTGGTTGATGTAGATCACTTCAATTGAACCCAATGATGTCAACTGGATGTCAACACCTCACAATGCAACAAGGGAGCATCACCTTGTCAGTTGAGGGAGCATCACCCCAACACTTGAAACTCGCAGGCCTCAAGATCACAAGCATAAAGCTTTGCAGAGAGAAAATTCACCAAAAGATAAGATGTTCAAATGAGAGAGCCTCTCCTTTTATCGTGCTCCTCAAGGCAATGAAGGCACGTTTCCCAATGCATAAGAGGAACCAAGGCACATTTTCCAAGAAGCATATCCATGGGGAATATTCCATCTAACAACTCAGTTGGAGGTGGCAACCTTACCCATTGAACCGGTACAGATCCCAATGTCTTCTTGTCAACCAATGAGAGCATTGAGTTCTTGAAATGACATTCTGTTAACTCTAGGTGCCGAATTGAAGTAGTTTGATCATGAAATAGCGCCCAATGTAGAACTAGGCGCCCACTGAGAGAAATGTGACAAGGGAATAAGCCTAGTTGAGTGATTGATCCCTTGTGTTGTCTACTAGCTCCAATTAGGAAAATCCTCATGTTGCTAAGTCAATCTTCTTGAGGCGCATCTTTGGTGCTCTAGAGACATGAACTTGCGCCCAATACCTTACTAAGGATGTTCTATACTTGTAATCATACCTTTTTGTGACCCTTATCCTAGTGCCCTTATCCAGAGTGTCAGCATCCTGTCTGACCTTTAACTTCACCTAGGCGCACTAAGAGGTAAAAAAGGCCTAGATTGGCGCCTTGGGAAAAATGAGGTCTTGCTAAAATTTCTAACTCAAGTCATGTGTGAGTCAAATGCATCTTCTTCTATCAAGTGCCTTCCATCTTGATGGCATTGAAAGTTCTTTTCCTTCTTAGGCGTACTTTTGGACAAGATTCTTAGGCGCAACATCGTGCCTGTGGAAGGATGAATTGGCGCCTTCTCTTAGATTGCTTATCTCCTTGCAAGCGCTCACCTTTTGAGACCTTGGAGTAAGTTTGGAACATCAATCCATGCTAGCGCCTTGAGGAGTTGGAGGGATTGAAGTCTATTTTGACCGTGAGGCGCATTTATGCTTAGGCGCGCTTTTGAGGTGATGAAGACCAAGAAGTGCGCCTTCATCATCTTGACTTATAATCTTGAAGACTTAGGTCATTGATAGATCCTTTTGAGTGTCTTGAGTGATCTAGGCACCACTTGAGTAAACTTCCATCCAAGGCGCAAATCAAACTTCATGGAGTAGGCGCATCTGTGAGGTGATAGAGAGGGTAAAGTGCGCCTAGTTTGATTTAATACTTCTCCAAATGGAAATGATGACTTGTAGTGAAGGTATAATCTATTTAACAAACCTTAACCTCATTGATGATGCAAATACATCTTTAATCTTCAATCTATCTTAAGGCACCATTTCTAGGTGGTGAAGATGTGATTGGGTGCCTCAAGTATCAAGGCACACATTTTTAGAAATTTTGTTTTTTTGACTTTTTGACAAAAAATTTTCTAGACTTGCTCAAAATGCCTTAATGAAGAAAAAATTTTGATTGGGTACAACACACTCCCATCTGGTAGTCCTTTCCAATGGACCAAAAACTGAAAAGTGATATTGTTCCTTGTGTGTGACCGGTTCTTCACTAGAAAATGTTGCTTTTCACCTGATGTATAATCTCTAACATGCTCCTTACATGAAAACTTTGGTGAACCTGCTCCAATACCTTGTTCCTTTCCCACAACCTGCTTCATCTTGAACCTAGGCTTATCCTTCCTTGAATTCCAACAAGAAATATGTATATTCCTTCCTTATTCCTTCTCCTTTGCAATGTAACTATGATCTCTTCACCCTTGGTTTTCACCTTTCCCATCTGATATTCTGCCCCTATGTATGTTGCTTGCTCAAGTTTACTAACCTCTAATATGAAAAAAATTTGAATAGCTACTATCCTCCTTTGAAAACATTGAAGAAAACACCCTATCAACATACATTTTATACCAACTTTGAATTCCAAGAATCAATTCATCCTTGACCTTCTCAATATCAGTTTTTGACAACTCAATATCATTTCCCTTCAAAATCACATCATACTTCATACCTTCTGTCTCAGCATCTCCATGGTTTGAAATGGCTGCATCCTTTATAGGCTTGTCTTCCTCTACTTTGATGAACTCCATCATCACATCAGCTTGCTTGGCTTGTTCATTGTCTTCCTCCATCAACAAAGGTTCCTTCACATCTATTTTACTATCTCCTCTTGTCTTCTCCTCTGAATAATCTTTCTAATAGGCCACGTAACCTTCCTCTTGACTAATAAGTGCCAACTTTGCAACTGTTACATCTCAATCCTCATTCTTTCTTCTACCGCCTCTTGCTTTTCCTTTATTTGTGCCAAAGCCTGCTTCAACTCTTTTATCTCTTGGTCAATTTCCAATTGTTTTGCCTTTTCTTTTTCCTTCTTCATCTCTTTTCCCTCTCTCTTTCTTTCTTGTTTCCTCTTTTGTGAACCCTCAACCTGCAAGTATCTCTTCAACAATCCATTCTTCTCTCTTTTCCAAGCAAGTCTCTTGCACCTTGCTTCTCTTTGTCTTTGTGACACGTCACCTAGGTTTCTTCTCTTCTTCACTGCCTAGTCTCTTGGCATCCAAGTTCTCTTTTCAACCATCAAAAAGACAACACACAAACACAGAACCTTCCTTTCCAAGAGTCTTCTAGCTCTGATACTAATTGATGCAGAGATAGGGATCAACTTCAAGGGTTTCCAAAAGACACAAGCATATTCTAGACTGCTCAGCCAAAACATACACAATTCCCCTCTTTAACACATGGACTTAAGGACACAAGATGCATCAAAAGTGTTTGCTTGACACAATACTCTTGCTGGGGTACTTACACACCATGAACATCATGAATAGGACAGGATCCAACCAATTAGAACTACCTAAGAACACTGAAAAATCATTCTTTCTATCGTTCCCTTCCAAAGAGGCCTATTCGCTTGTAGCCCTTCCCAGGGACAAAATCAATCATAACTTCTCAAAAAGGTGGAATCCTCGAAAACCAAACCCAGTTTCAAATACCCTTTTGGGCCCCATAAATCATATCAAGAAACCAAGTGAGGTTGTTTTGGAACACAGACCTCATTAATTGATTGTTCCTATTGTTTTAGGCCTAATTGGCCCTCTTTTCCAAAGCAAATGCAATGAAATCAAACACCAGACTTCTCCTATCAACTCCAAGGGTCTTAACACATGTCATAGGGTCTCTTTATACAGATTTCATCACCATGTTTCACCACAAATGTGCTATTTCACAAATGCATTACTCTACCTAGTCTTCTAAGCCTAAAACCTTGTGAAATCAGACTAGGGCTTGGTCAAATCCACCCCAACCTCCATCTTCTTCACAAATAATCACCAAAATATGAAAGAGAACTCTAAGAACCTCCATTCCACCAAGTTTGGTGAAATTCCAATGGTGTAATGGGCCTCAAATTCTCATTTTTGTTACCAAACCCTCAACTAGGGTTATGCAGACCTGTTTTTACAAAAACGCTTCAAACAAACTCAAATCTTGATGAAAACGCCTCAAATCAGAATCAAATTACCCTTGACTCATCCCTCTATCAATACCAAATGGAGATCAATGTACTTACAGCCTGTACAGAGCCGTATCAGGACTGGCACAGTCAAAGTTACACGAATCTGCAGAAAACAGAGTATCTCTTTATTGATTTCTCTTCAAAATACAAAATGATCCCCCTTCATCTCGCCTTCAAAAGGCCAATTTAAGCTTGTTACATCAGTTTCTTAACTACCTCTTGAACTCCAATGACCAAAAACCTTCCTACCGCCTAATGACCCTTCATATTCCCAATTTTGCATTTTTTGCAATTTTGCAACTTTTACAAAATCTGACAAATTGACTCCTTGAACCTCCTAGACACCTAACAATGACTTAAACACATTAGAAATGGTCCAAATATGACCTTATTACAAAGAGATTCAACCCACAAATCAAAATTTACAAATTTGCCTCATGGAGGCATAAAATCCATTAGGTGCTCCTGCACTAGATAGTAGCAGAAATATACAATACAAAACAAGGAAAACATAAAAATGTCCGAGCCTACAATCGAGGTTGAAAGAATTGCTCGTAAAATTAGAAATAGAACCAGTCGATGGTTTGAAGAAAAGGTGGTTTATCGAGGGTTTGTTACCCTCCATAAGGACGAAAATGAAGATAGTACCACCAGCATCGTACGCCGAGGCATACAATCGGACGATGGACATTGAAAGCGAAGATAAAATGTCATCCCAAAAGAAAAAGAAAGATGATAGTGAAAGCACGGATGAGAGTGACGAGGAAGAATCAAAAACTGTGCAAGCCTTGAGGAAGGATATGATCAGGATGATGCGGGAGTTTAAGGCTGAAAAAGAAACCGCTAAGGAAGGTAAAGAACTTTGGTGCGCAAAAATGTGGCAATGAAGGCCATGTGAAAGCAAACTGCCCCAGGAACATGTTCTGTGAAATCTGCCAGGTAATGGGCCATTCAATCAAGGAGTGCCCGTACAACCTGAAGACAAGAAGCACCCAAGTGCTTTACACACAGGGCGAACAATCTACTCCGCCGAACACACCGTTGAAACCAAATAATCAAAATGCATCGCTTGGCGGATACCGTAACAATTGGAGAGGAGATAACAACAGATATAATAATAATGGTGGGGGAAGAGGTCATATCCAGTATGATGCAAAAGGATGATCCATGATCCAATGTCGTCAATGCAATGAGTGGGGACACTTTGCAAGGGATTGCCAGAGCAACAACCAGAAGCCAAATGCACTCTGCAAATGGTGCGGGCCCGGCGATCATGAAGACAATGATTGCCCGAAATATAAAAAGTATGGTCAATCTCATTCACATTGAAGATGATGACGAAGGGGTCTTTGCCGTCACAAGGGCACAAACGAAAAAAGCCAACTATCCAGACCCAAGAACTGAAAAAAAAAGACTCTGGGACGCGAGGAAAGAGGTAGAGATTGCTATGGAAACATAACAGAGGAACACAAACAAGAAGACAACCACAACCTTACGGTAGGAATCGGATAAAAATATAGTGAGTCAGGTACTACATATCACCGTACCAATTAAGATGGCCGAGCTTCTCTAGAACATGCCACAATTGAAGGTGGCGATAGCAAAGATAGTAGAAGAAATTCCAAATGAGGGTATGGCAGATGAGGACGTCATAGTAGAACTACCGCCGAGTGGCGAGCAAGTGATCGACCCGAGATTGTTGGCAACTGACATGGGGAAAAAACCGGCGGTAATTGGCGGTGTTAATGATTGTTTTTAGACAAGTCAACAATAGAGTAAAATACTGAGTATTCAACTCTCTCTTGAATAAAGCCTCTCAAATGCTAACCCGTGTGATCAATCGAGACAACTCCAAGGTTCCTTATTTATAACTTATGGTGGATAAACTCAGTGATTACACGTGATCTTGCTAATTATCACAAAGGGACTTACGTTGGATTCTTGTTCTTTCATTCAGTTTATTTCTCCCTTAAGTGTGGATGAAGTATGTACAATGCATCAATGATAAAAATAGGAAAAAAGATAGGGTTTAGGAGCTAATCTAAGGTCGATGAAGCAATGATGATGTACGAATAGACAAACCCCTGAATTAACCTAACTCCACTTCGCCAAGGGTGCCTACAACAACTACATGAAGTTGGTGCAATCTCCTAAGGATAGCGAAAGGTTTTCAAATCATGAAGGCTCATACAAGCACCCATTAGACGGCGCAGCTCAAACAAGCATCCACAATTGAACTCAAGCAAATGATGAGGCTCAGACTAGCTTTACACAACACTTCACTGGCGATGAATATTAAAAGCATGAGCTAGGAGTTGATCAAATATCCAATACATACATGCATTACATCAAAGAGCTTCTAATCTATTTTTAATCTACTTTGAAACGTCTCTCCACTTCATCAAGATACAAGAAACCATGTTATTTCAAAGGACAACACTTAACACCAAATAATGAACGCCAATGTTTTTGTATTAATCTTGAGAAATATGTACAACAACTTCAAGTCCTCTCAGAGAATTTTGAGAGTCTCTTCTACTCTACTCTATTCCTACAAACTAATGATCTATCCAACAAATGAGGCAACAAGGCCTTTATATAGAGCTCCAGATTACAATGAATGGCTTAGATTGATTGGCAAAGCCAATGGACTAGATTGTGCCAACAAGGCAGTTGGTTACAACAAATTGTTATTTTTAGTACATAAGATAGGCAATGAAGGCACGTTTTCCAAGAAGATAAGATAAAATGGAATCTTTGGAGCATCTTCCACATGGATGTCCTTTTTGTCTTCCTGCTTGTCGAATGATGTGGCAAACTATGATTGGCTTGATGATGATGTACACGCCACGTAGGTGCCACCTCAGCATATTCCCAAATTGTATCATCTTATGTGATGTCTTCAATGCGAGTGCTTGAATGAACTTAGATGTTTGGGAATGTTTTGTTGATCTTGCCTTGTTCATCTTCTTGTAAACTGGATATGTATGATAGATGTTGCTCATTTGCTTTAACACAGTGATGTTTCTTCTCCTTTGCAGATAGGTTGATCTTCTTTGGACACGTCTTCATCTTGAAGAGTAATGTAGGAGATAATGATGATGCTTCCTTCATGATAACATGGAGTAGGAGACTCTCGGAGACTTGAAGATTGGAGGAACTTGAAACTCTATAGATGTCTTTGGAATGCTTGATGATAATGAGAAGTTCCTTCGGAGCAGCAACATGTTGATCTTTTAACCTTATTCCTCGCTTGAAGATGACTCTAATCACTCAGCTCCTAGGATGACTTCCTTAGCTCCTGCAACACAAACAAGGAAGCAATATCAATTCCTTGATCTTACAACATGATAATCATCAATTTCTAACCTTTCCAATCTTATGTGCATTGGATGCAAAATTAGTTGATGCAATCATAAATTTAGTTAAGTATCATATATGGATGAGGCCTTGGATGATGAAAAACTTGAACTAGACTTCCTTTAGTGTTGGCGCATTGGATGGCTATTTTAGATCCTCTTTGAAAGTCTCTAAACTGTTAACAAGATTACAACCTCCCTTGGTGCTTTGGATGTTGATTTTGATCTCTTCTTAAAATTTCACCTTTTGCTTATCATTTGTGGCTGGTGCATTAGATGACGAATCTGGTTTCTTCTTGATCTTAGCAAGGCGGTGCATTGGATCAGGCGCAGCAGATGTGAATCTTGATCTCTAGTTGAATGATGTTTAAACTTCAAGTTCAAACCACCTTTAAAGATGGCACAGCAGATCAACCTTTTGGTCTTTTCATGGAAAACTTCATATCTTTTGCTCAACATGGATCCTCATCATGTTTTGGCGCACTAGTTGAGTATTTTAAATCTTCATCTTAAAATCGTTCAAAACCTGAATTTCTCCTCTTTCCAAGATGGCGCAATGGATCATGATTTTGGACTCCCATTAAAATTGTCTTAAAAACTTGAATCTCCTTAGGTGATAGCACACTAGATCAATCGCACTAGTTGAAGATTTTGATCTCCATTTTAAGACTTCACAAAATTCAATTCAACCTCCTTCATAAGTGGCACAGCAGATAGATGTTTCAATTTCCCCTTAATATTGGTGCCTTGATGAGTGTTTAGGATCCTCTATCTCCCTAAAGTTTGGCGCAGCAGATAAGGATCTTGGATGCTCTTGCAGGCGCACTGGTTGATGATTTTGATCTCTGGTTGAATGAATGTCAAGAAACCTGCAATCTATCTTCCTCAAGCTAGCGCATTGGTTCAAGATTTTAGATCTTCATTGAATGGTGTCTTAAAACTTCAATTTAGCATCCTCCCAAATAGGCGCAGCAGATCAGAAATTTGGATCCTTTAAAACTTATCAAAGACTTCAATAAGAACTCATCCAAAACAGGTGCAGCAGATAGGTCGCATTGGATGAGCATTTTGATACTTGAAATAAAAGTCTTCTAAAATCATTATCATCTTGACAAGGGCGCATTGGATAGGGCGCAGCAGATCCACATTTTAAATCCTCTTGAAAATCACCTAAAAGTTCAATCAACACCTCTTGCCATCATCTTCCAAAGTAGCACAGTAGTTAAGGATTCCAAATCTTCTTGAAAAAGTGTTGGAAACTCGAACTTAAATCCTTTTACATGTGGCGCAGCAGTTGAGGCGCATTGGTTAAGGATTTAAGATCCTCTTAAAAGTTGCAATCCCATCATCAAAATGACCTTCCTCACCTTGGTCGCATTGGATCATGATTTTAATCTCTTCTTCAAATTACACTTAAAACTTCACTCCAACCTTGATGCAATGGATGGGTCGCATTGGATCCACATTTTGATCTCTGGTTGAAAGTGGCACATTTCATCAAGATTTTGCGCTCCCCTCATCCTTGGCGCACTGGATCAAGCTTTTGCGCCCTTCTTTAGTACTTAGCCATTTTTCAGTGTCGTTCAAGGCAAGGTACATTGAAAAATAGATTTAAGTACTTATACTTTAAATATTTTTCAATATACCTTTCAGGTGTTTGAGATAGGTCTCGAATCCACCAGATTTAACATGCAAAATCTAGAATTTGGAGGATCCACCAAATTTCAGACTTAGTCAATTTTTCAATTTCAATATTTTCAGGATATCAGGATACCAGACTTAGTCATTTTCAGGGTCTCAAACATACATCAGGATTGATCTCAGAAGGAAAGCAAATGACTCTTAAATAAAAACTAGATAGAGAACTCAAACAACCACTGACCTTATCATGAAACAAACCTAAGACATCATCAAAAAACTTAATGCAAAGCATCAGAGCTTCAAAAAAAAAAACGGGGGTCCCCATTTGCAATTGGGCGATGTGTGATTAGGTCGCAACAGGCGGGAGTCACCTTATGAACACAATAGTCAAAGGAGGGTCTGGAGTGAATGTACTATCAGAAGAAACATGCAAAAGCCTCGGCAAACCTACTATGTGGCTGCAAAACTTCCAGTTAGTGGGAGTCGACTAGCACGAGATCAAGGCGCTGGGAGTGCTAATGGCTCAAAAGGTAAGAATCGGTACCCAACATTTTTTGTTAATTTTTGTAGTCATGACAACACAGAATGCGTCCTATGATGCATTACTCGGCTGAGAATGGCTAATAGCTGCCAAGGCCAACCACAACTGGAAGAAGATGTCATGTCCCGATATTAAGCCATTGTTTAAATTAAAGATTTAAACATCATGTCCATTTGAATGCTTCTAACAATAATAATATAATATTTAATAAATAATATTACATATTATTATATGAATATTTTATTATTATTGTATTTATAAATAATAAATCTAAGAAAACAATTATAATATTATATATATATTTATATTATAAAAATAAATATAAATAGATATTATTATAATATAATTATCATATAATAAATATATATATATATAAAATGTCTTATGATACATAAATATAAATATAATTAATAATATAAATATTACTTGTCTAAATATTATAAGAAACATGAAATAGAATTAATCAATAAATATTATTAATCATAATATGTATATGGATTCATTAATCCATATAATATTTTAAATTATATTAAAAAAGGTAATCGGGCTTCTTAAGCGCACCAATCTCATATTTATTAAGAGATAAAGAGGTGTATCTCTTCAAATGAAAAGGCATAAAGAGGTATAATGAAATATTCCGAGCCAATTTTTTTGTTTCTTCAAATTACAAATTACAAACCAATGCACCCGTTAAGGTTAGCAGCTAAACCAAAACGTTGCTGAAGCAACTCTAACCAGAATATACACCAGGATCCCGATGTGGGCAAGGTGTGAGCATTGGTCAGAGGATCTTAATCAAAATGCTTATGCAATAACTCTAACCAAGAATGGCACCAATGATGGCGAGCATATGGTCAGAGGGTCTTCTACACTTAGTACTGAAAGAGAACTCGACACCAAGTATGTGCTACCCAATCCAATATGGAGTTGAGGCGACCATATGGCGGAGTATTACAAATTACAATGCTTGAAAGAAATAACTGTAATGCTGAAAGTACTCAACACCCAGAATGTGCTTTCTATCCCGGAATGGGAAAGTAGCTACCATAGGGCGGAGGTAAAGTAAATACAAAAGCAAATACTGGAAGTAGAGTTGAGCATTACAAATCAAAATTGAACAAGATTGAGAATTACTGCCAGTACTACTGCCAGTTTACAAAATGAATCTCATTCGCCTTTAAATTAAAACCAGCAACCTATGAATTTACTCATATGCTCATATCTCCCTCATAACTCATCCAACTGACTTGAAACAAAATGCAATATTCCCTAAGAATGATGATGCTTAGGATAGAACACTGAAAACAGATCAAAATGCCATGTATTATTTATGCACAGATTCCAATGCACCAGCAAATGGTACGGCCTTCAAGAAAGGGCAAACTGCCTTTAAAAAATCATAGCTATCTCAAAGAAATCTGCAAACTGGAGGAAAGTGATGCCTTGACCAAACAATGAGAATAAGAGAATACCCAGAACAATATTTTTGTTGTTTTTTGACTTATGAATAAAACACAAATCTGCTGTAGCTAAAAATGCAATGCTGGAAAAAACTCTAATAGGCAAAACTGAACTAAAGCCAAAAGCTGATTACAATGCACAAATCCCAATGTAAACTCACAAACTAGACTATTTCACCACTAGTCGCTATCTTTCAAACGAGAAGCAATGCCAAGCTAGGAGGCATACATTCCTCGAAGCAATCCCAAGGCCAATCCGGCAACATAACATTATCAAGATTTCGGATCCGAAATGAGAGCACTCTTCCTCCTTTTATACTTTTCCAACTGGGAGTCTCTAAAATCCTCTTGCATATGGGATAAAACATGAGAGGGAAAATAATATAATCCTCTTTTTCAACCTCACCCTTAAAGTCCCCTCTTTTAAAACAACATTAATATTAAATAATAATGTTTAATTTACAGACTTTAAAACGGAGGCCAAGATGAAGTCGGAATTCAATGATCTATAGCTCGTTGGAAAGGTCTTGACAAGACGAATCCAACCCCACTCTCAAAATCCCGTTCTGGTGCCAATCCTGAACTTACTAAAAATAGCTGTAACCAACAGGTACTAAGGAGAACAAACTCGGAAAGAAACCGCCAACCAAACCACAATCCACGAACAAAAGCAACCACCAAAACATTAAACCCCAATTTCAACCTCTGAGTAGCCTACGGGTCTCCGAAATAGGCCAACGGTCAACTGTAAAAGATCAAGCTAGAAAACGGAACATTACATATAAAGAATAAGAGAAGAGTATGGGGAGAAATATGGAGGAGAATCATATCGGATTTTAGAAAAAATGAATAATAAATATGTCTGGAATATGTTATATCTAGATTAATAATTCAGACCTGCATAAACATAAAAAGGATCATATTAAGAGATATAAAGGAAGAAGATACAGATCAGAAAGGTATTCAACAGTAAGAACAATTCAGAGATTTAAAAATAAAATCAGATCTGCAACAGGAACTAAGGGAAATAAAGGGCCAAAGTAAGTATTATTAAATCATTGATAGTTTAATGTAAATAATAAATGTAGAGAGCTATGAGATCACATATTTATATATATGTATATATATCTTGATATGCACAATTTAGAATAGATTTATATACATGACAATCACATCATTACACAAATATATATTATGAAACTTGATGAGAAATGACATAACCATCTCATCACTTCTATTTCCTATAACCATAGGAGAGATGGTCTTGTTAGGGAAAGGCGGGGTAATTCCATCACGATGCATTGGAGAGGGTTTAACGCGCCCTAGACAAGAATGCTAGGGAAAGGCGGAGTAATTCCATTCACGATGCATTGGAGAGGGTTCAACGCGCCCTAGACAAATAATTCCTCATCCATGGTTAAGGATTAGAAGGGAGATGATATGGAAGGATGAACTTAGATTGTTACTTCTATATTTCTCTATTACTTCATCCTTAAAGGAATGTTAGGTATTGTAAGGGAGGGGCAGTGTAATTCCACCAGTGATAAGGCCCGTAGGCTGGGACATAGTTTTCCGTAGGCTGGGTCTGGATGGTCTCCATGCGCCCTTGACATGTAAAGCCTAGTTCCATGAGGAAGAATAATAAGGAAAATATGAATGTTGAATTATGGAATGTATTATAGAATAGTCATCAATAGTGAGTGACAATCATGGAATGAATAATCCCTTAACAAGGAATGGTATAATTATATTATCATTGATCTTATTTGATCTTATCATCGAAATTTATTGATCTCTAATGTCTCTTTGAGAATCACTTTGAATCGAGATTCAGGTTTAAGTGTTTCCACCAAAAAGGGGACATTACAAGTGGTATCAGAGCAGTCATCCTGCCATCCTGTGTATACTATGTGTGCCTTACATGTATTCAAAGGTTTACTTTGCAATTGTATTCGAGTGAGTACTCTAACTTGACTATGTATTCGTGTGTATACTCTATGACCTTGTAACTGTATTTGAGTATATACTCTTCGACTTGTATTTGTATTTGAGAGTATACTCTATGATTGTATTTGTATTTGAATGTATACTCTATGATTGTATTTGTACTTGAGTGTATGCCCTATGACTTTGTATTGAAGTGTTGTATTTGTATACTCAATGACCTTGTACTTGAGTGCATACTTTATGATTGTACTTGTACTTGAGTGTATGCTCTATGACTTTGTATTGAAGTATATACTCTAATTGTAATTGTATACTCTATGATTGAATTTGAGTGTATACTCTATGAATGTATTTGTATTTGTATACTTTATAACTTTGCAATTGTATTCAAGTGTATGCTCTATGACTTTGCAATTGTATTCGAGTGTATAATCTATGACTTTGCAACTTTATTCAAGTGTATACTCTATGATTGTATTTGAGCATATACTCTATGACTCGTGATTGTATTTGTATGCGAGTGTATACTCTATGCCTTTGTATTCCAGTATGATTATGTATTCGAGTGTATACTATGTGACTTCTATTTGTATTCGAGTGTATACTCTATGATTTGTCTTCAAGTGTATACTCTATGACTTGTACTTGTATTCGAGTGTATACTCTATGACTTGTATTTGTATTCAAGTGTATACTCCATGACTTATATGTATTCAAATGTATTCAGGTGTATACCTTGTGAATTATGTATTTAAGTGTATTCATGTGTATAACTTATATTCGAGCGTATTCAAGTGTATATTTGGTGGCTTATATGTATTCAAGTGTAAAATGTGTAGCTTATGTATATTCAAGTGCATTCAAGTGTATACATTGTGGCTTATCTATATTTGAGTGTATACCTTGAGGCTGTGTATTCATGAGACTTATGTATTTAAATGTATACTTTACGACTTACATGTATGCTTTATTTGCTTCTTGTATATACTTGCTTGAGCTACTTGCTTGTCTGCTTGAGTTGGTTGCCTATGTGCTTGAGCTACTTGCCTACATGCTTGAGCTACTTGTCTACTTGCTTGAGCTGGTTGCCTATGTGCTTGAGCTACTTGCCTACTTGCTTGAGCTACTTACTTGTCTACTTGAGCTACTTGCCTACTTGCTTGAGCTAGTTGCCTACATACTTGAGCTACTTGTCTACTTGCTTGAGCTAGTTGCCTACTTGCTTGAGCTACTTACTTGTCTACTTGAGCTACTTGCCTACTTGCTTGAGCTACTTGTCTACTTGCTTGAGCTACTTGCCTACTTGCTTGAGCTGGTTGCCTATGTGCTTGAGCTACTTGCCTACTTGCTTGAGCTACTTGTCTACTTGCTTGAGCTGGTTGCCTATGTGCTTGAGCTACTTGCCTACTTGCTTGAGCTACTTACTTGTCTACTTGAGCTACTTGCCTACTTGCTTGAGCTAGTTGCCTACATACTTGAGCTACTTGTCTACTTGCTTGAGCTACTTGCCTACTTACTTGAGCTAGTTGCCTGCATGCTTGAGCTACTTGTCTACTTGCTTGAGCTGGTTGCCTATGTGCTTGAGCTACTTGCCTACTTGCTTGAGCTACTTACTTGTCTACTTGAGCTACTTGCCTACTTGCTTGAGCTAGTTGCCTACATACTTGAGCTACTTGCCTACTTGCTTGAGCTAGTTGCCTGCATGCTTGAGCTACTTGTCTACTTGCTTGAGCTAGTTGCCTATGTGCTTGAGCTACTTGCCTACTTGCTTGAGCTGGTTGCTTACATTCTTGAGCTACCTGGTTGTCTACTTCAATTTTATTATGTAATTAAATGGCAATGCATGTAACCTACAAATTGGTGTAATCACTTCTATATTTAACATCTCGAGGAAATCGATAGTTTTAGAGGCATCATAGTTATGATTGCTTGAGGACAAGCAATCTTGAGTGGGGAGGGCTGTCATGTCCCGATATTAAGCCATTATTTAAATTAAAGATTTAAACTTCATGTCCATTTGAATGCTTCTAACAATAATAATATAATATTTAATAAATAATATTACATATTATTATATGAATATTTTATTATTATTGTATTTATAAATAATAAATCTAAGAAAACAATTATAATATTATATATATATTTATATTATAAAAATAAATATAAATAGATATTATTATAATATAATTATCATATAATAAATATATATATATTATTATAATATAATTATCATATAATAAATATATATATATATATATATATATATAAAATGTCTTATGATACATAAATATAAATATAATTAATAATATAAATATTACTTGTCTAAATATTATAAGAAACATGAAATAGAATTAATCAATAAATATTATTAATCATATACATTCATTAATCCATATAATATTTTAAATTATATTAAAAAAGGTAATCGGGCTTCTTAAGAGCACCAATCTCATATTTATTAAGAGATAAAGAGGTGTATCTCTTCAAATGAAAAGGCATAAAGAGGTATAAAGAATAAGAGAAGAGTATGGGGAGAAATATGGAGGAGAATCATATCGGATTTTAGAAAAAATGAATAATAAATATGTCTGGAATATGTTATATCTAGATTAATAATTCAGACCTGCATAAACATAAAAAGGATAATATTAAGAGATATAAAGGAAGAAGATACAGATCAGAAAGGTATTCAGCAGTAAGAACAATTCAAAGATTTAAAAATAAAATCAGATCTGCAGCAGGAACTAAGGGAAATAAAGGTACAAAGTAAGTATTATTAAATCATTGATAGTTTAATGTAAATAATAAATGTAGAGAGCTATGAGATCACATATTTATATATATGTATATATATCTTGATATGCACAATTTAGAATAGATTTATATACATGACAATCACATCATTACACAAATATATATTATGAAACTTGATGAGAAATGATATAACCATCTCATCACTTCTATTTCCTATAACCATAGGAGAGATGGTCTTGTTAGGGAAAGGCGGGGTAATTCCATCACGATGCATTGGAGAGGGTTTAACACGCCCTAGACAAGAATGCTAGGGAAAGGCGGAGTAATTCTATTCACGATGCATTGGAGAGGGTTCAACGTGCCCTAGACAAATAATTCCCCATCCATGGTTAAGGATTAGAAGGGAGATGATATGGAAAGATGAACTTAGATTGTTACTTCTATATTTCTCTATTACTTCATCCTTAAAGGAATGTTAGGTATTGTAAGGGAGGGGCAGTGTAATTCCACCAGTGATGAGGCCCGTAGGCTGGGACATAGTTTTCCGTAGGCTGGGTCTGGATGGTCTCCATGCGCCCTTGACATGTAAAGCCTAGTTCCATGAGGAAGAATAATAAGGAAAATATGAATGTTGAATTATGGAATGTATTATAGAATAGTCATCAATAGTGAGTGACAATCATGGAATGAATAATCCCTTAACAAGGAATGGTATAATTATATTATCATTGATCTTATTTGATCTTATCATCGAAATTTATTTATCTCTAATGTCTCTTTGAGAATCACTTTGAATCGAGATTCAGGTTTAAGTGTTTCCACCAAAAAGGGGACATTACAGAAGAACACCCTGTCAATAGAAAATAAGGGTAAGAAGTTTATCATTGATTTGAAAACACAAACCGTCAGTGAGGAGTTGGCATCGGACTCTGACTCGGATGGAGGGAAGTCGTCAGAAGGAGAAAGAGGGTCGATGGAGCTCGATGACGAAGGGGTATTGAAATTGCAAGAATGTTCAGAAGATGAAACCAACTCCTTTAGTGGACTCTTCCATTGGCAGATGGAAGACTACGAGTTGTTTCAACCGGAATGTAATATGATTTCAATAAAAGAAGTCGGCAAGAGCTCTCGGACGAATAGTGCAAGTCCTCGTAGTGCAAGTCCTGGCAGTGCAAGTCCTAGCAATGCAAGTCCCGAAAGTGCAAGTCATGGTTGTGCAATTCTTGGCAAAACTCGGTCGAAGAGGGAAACACTAAGCAACTCTCGAATGACTAGTGCAAGTCTCAGCAACTCTTGGCCAACAAGTGAAACATTGTTGACGAATGAAGCACTTGATGGATTGACAAACACTCGACCACAGCCGGAAATAAGTAGTGCTTTTCCAAAATCATATGAAGAGTATAAGGAAGGAGAGGCTATAATAGACATTACACCAGAGCAACTAGTGGCAGAAACAAGTAGACCAAGCGAGGGAGGTTGACCAGAAGAGGCAAATCGACTAGAAAAGGCACATAAAGAATATACAGAGGGTGATGGCAAGATAGATGATACACTTGAATATAAATTTGAACCAGACAAGGTGATCAGGTATGAAAAGCCATTAGCAAGTAAGGTGAATCGGGGTGATGGAACTAACGACGGGAACCCAACATTGAAAGCACCGGCCAGAAAGAGACCATACGGAAGGAATAAGGACTAGAGAGTATTTCCGTTGACTTGTAATTTTATTGAAGTTATAGCGATCAATGAAAAGCAACAGAAAAAAAATGATGTTAAAAAGTCAAATAGTTTATTTTTGCCGAAGACAACAATTTTGGTCCCAATAAAGGCATCCAGCTCTACCAACGATTACAAAATCAATAAAGGTACGTCTCCGAATAATGAAGTTAAAATATTTAAAGTGGAAGATATGGCTACTTGTCATACTATGAAATCAACCTCGCAACAAAATTCTAGAAAAGAGAGAAATATTACACAACAAGAGAGATCTGTAGTCAAAGTTACAGACAGGAGGTGGATCCTGCTGGAGAGAAATAGAAAAGTTGGATTCAGTTTGTTGTGGATAGAAAATTGGAAAAAGAGAAAGAAAAATTAGAATGAAATGGAAAAAACGAAAAAAAAAATTAGAAAAGTGGAAAAAAAGAATAAAAAATAATAATTGAGAAAACAAAATAAAAAGTTAAGGACCGTACGACTAAGGGAAAGCTTAGTTGTACGACTAGACCGTACGACTAAGGAAATGCATCGACATAAAGTAACATTTTCAATCGAACTTGGCTAAGCCGTACGAGGAGACTTGCCGTGCGATTCAAACACAATCTTCATTCTTCTCTTTCTCCACAGCGAGACTTTGCCATCGACCACCCCTCTTCAACATCAAGGAAAAGAAAGAATCAACAGGAGAGAATTATAGAAGGAATCGACATGAGAAAATCCAAGGATCAACAGAAGAGAATCAAGAGGAAGTAAACGACATTCATACGATCAAAGAGCAGGTAGCCGTACAACTTTAGGCTTAAGGAAATTCAAGAGATTGTGTTGTACAAGGTTTTCAAATCATCATACAGTTCTTACCGCCATACAAAGTTCTTGCAGGCCATACAATGAGCACATGACCAATTTGAAGATGAACGCCTAGTGATTGTTCCGAGAAAGAAAGCTTGATGATAGGCGAAAGCCTTGGAGTGGCTGGATCTTTTACTTAATTCGTGATCTACGCTTGGGGTCATCACAGTTAGTGAACTCATGGTTGCTGATAACAGCATGTTGTTTTGGTGAAATCTCATCCATTCTCTCTAGTGTTTTTGGCAATCGACACCATCCAAGGAGTAAGCCAAGCAGTCATAAAAATTGCAATCGACAGGAAAAAGGTTTCAAATTGGCCGTACGACTCAAGCATCCAAAGTGTTGTGGCTTCATTAGTCCGCACCTTTGATCACCACCGCTGTCAAGGGAAATAAACAAACGGCAAATAACAGTTTACTTCACTCAAAAAAACTACCGATTATGTGCACTGCGGGCCAAGAGAAGAATATAGGTTACAAAGTAATGTTCGAGTAGTGAGAACTTGAGGCATATCGAATACAAGAAAAAGGACGATTTCAATTCTAGTCTATAGAACAATTTTAAGGGGCAAGTTCGTACGACGAGGTGCAGCAGTAAAGATTAGTGTTGTTGGTTTGCCATTGTTAGAGTAATTCTTGAAAGTGTTGTTGTCGGCCTTGTACTGCTGGAACTTCTTTCTCTTATAGCTTTTGAAATCAGTTATGATATGGAACATGCATCTGAGGTGACAGACTGGTTGAAGGTTTTGGTCTCTCCTTTGGAAGTTGTTTGGAAGAGCTAAATATAAGTCGGTGTAAGTAATTGTCGAGACGTCCTGATGGATCAGCTCAAGTCTCTCATGTATCTGGACATGTCATATTGCTATAATCTCAAGATGGTTTCTCATGATTTCAGGTAGCTATTCTCTGTATGCGCAGTGATTGCACCATATTGCTTTCAATTAGATAGCAAGGCAATGGACAAGCTTGTTGAGATGAAGAGCCGGTTGGTAGCAGTGATAACATCGTGTTGTGACCACTTTACAACATCGATCCCAATTGGTAATTGGGTCCCCCTTCTTTTTGACTTGCCTGGATCCTTGCTCTAACCCCATACTCTAATCGGGCAATGTTTTCGCAGCTTAGGTAACGTCAATGGCTTAGGCTGGCTCGCTGGTGTGAAAGAGAAGTGAATGCATAGATTTCCCTCTGCATAGGCCCCGAACCCTAAAACTGCCAAGTCCGGACTATCCTCTGGGAAGAGTTTTGTTTTTCCATCCTCAGGGAAGGATTTTGTTTGTCCACACCTAGGTAGTAAACCCACTCCGTTCTTGGCACGAAACTCAATTCCAGTCCTGGTCCAAGACTCCATGTATGACTTAGAAAATCATTCCTGGACTCCAGTCCAGGAATCTAGCCCGGAGGTCCAAACCGGAGTCTTGTCCAAAAGTGCCTATCCCGGGGTCTTGTCCGAGGAGTTCCTGCCCAGGATCCCGTTTCAAGGTCTGTCTAGATTCTTCTTCCAACCACGGCGGAATTCAGCATCGACTGTCACTCCTTGGCAGGATCATCCTTCAGTCCTGGAACTCAGTTCCCGGCCCGACAGCTCCCGACTGGAAGTTCAAAAATCACGGATATCCTTCTGATCCCCAGTCCGGGATTCCATCTCGGCTCATAGCTCAGAGGATGGTCGAAACAATGAAGTCTTTTTTCAGGAACCTAGGATGATTTCGAGGCAAAAGACGTTCCAGACACCAGAAAGAAACTGGAAAGGCAGACCTAGGAAAATTCCTGGTCGCATATTCCAGTTGGTACTGGAATATGCGACCAGGAATTTTCCTAGGTCTGCCTTTCCAGTTTCTTTCTGGGATTATGCGCCCAGGACAATTTTTTGTCCTGGTCACAAAATCTAGTACCTACTGGATTTTGCGCCCAAGGACTGGAAGTATCCAGTTTCCCCCTCCTAACCTGTCCAATCGCCAGCTGCCATGAAATCACTCCCTGACCCCTCTGTGGATGCCTGAACCCTAGAATTCACAATCTGGTACGAACTTCGTGTCTCGCCATGGAAATCAGATTCCGCGAGGATGGAAGAAATGAAGGATGGAACAAACAAACTTCGTGTCTCGCCATGGAAATCAAATTCCCGGAGGATGGAACAAATGAACTTCGTATCTCGCCTTGGAAATAACAGATTCTGCGAGGATGGAAGAAACGAAGGATGGAACAAACGAACTTCATGTCTCGCCATGGAAATCAAATTCCCGGAGGATGGAAGAAACGAAAGATGGAAGAAACGAACTTCGCATCTCGCCTTGGAAATAACAAATTCCGCGAGGATGGAAGAAACGAAGGATGGAACAAACAAACTTCGTGTCTCGCCATGGAAATCAAATTTCCCGGAGGATGGAAGAAACAAACTTCGCATCTCGCCTTGGAAATAACAGATTCCGCGAGGATGGAAGAAACGAAGGATGGAACAAACGAACTTCGCATCTCGCTTTGGAAATAAGATGTTTCGCAAGGATGGAAGAAACAAAAGCCCCGTGTTTCAGATTTCGCGTCGATGATTGAACCTCCGTGGAATAGCTAAGAGAATGAACCTGCTACAAAACTGGAATCCTACTCCAAAACTGAAGAAAATGTAAGTCCTTGACTTAAAATCCCTGAAACTGAATTCCAAAGGTCAAGTGGCACAAATTCCTTGACCATCAGGATTGTGCGCTCCAGGACAAATTTTGTCCTGGGCGCAGAATCCCTGACCTTCAGGATTGTGCGCTCCAGGACAAATTTTGTCCTGGGCGCAAAATCCCTGACCTTCAGGATTGTGCGCTCCAGGACAAATTTTGTCCTTGAGCGCAAAATCCCTGACTTACTGGATTTTGCGGTCCTGAATTCCTGACCCCGTCTGGAATGTGGGACCTGCATAATGAAATTCCGGAAACCAGTCTACAAGTTTCTACATAGCAGAATTCCTGGCCTATTATAAGTCTCACCTTGGAATCCAGAATCCCTAAAGGAGATAGAAGGTACTTCTGGTATTAAATGATGGAGTCTCCGATCCCAGTGGAAGAAAATCTATCCTTGCCAAAACAGAGTGATGAAACCCTTAGCAAATACCTTGGAAATTGAACATGAAAAACAAAAGTTGCAAAATCCAGGACCAACAAAAATCCGCGCCTAGGAAGTTTTCTTGTCCTGGTCGCACAATCCTGTTCCAGGGGGATTCTGCGACCTAGACTGAAGGATTCCAATACCTTCAGGAAAGTGCGCTCCAAGAAATCCAGTCCACTCTGAAATACGCGACTTGAAAAGATTCCTGTTCAAAGTGCAAAATTACAACCTTCCATCTGAGTAGGATTCCATAGGGGAAAATATTCCAAGACTTAGCTGGATTTTAACAAAAGTTCAAGGATCATTCTAAGGGAGAAAATCCCAAACCTCAGGGAATCCCCGATGTCGCAAAATCCAAAACCCCAGGAAATCCCCGACGTCGCAAAATCCAAAACCTCAGGAAATCCCCGACGTCGCAAAATCCAAAACCTCAGGAAATCCCCAACATTGCAAAATCCCCGACAAACCAAATTCCTCGACATTCATAAATCCCCGACCACCGACATGGGAGAAAAAGACAAAAAGTTAAGTCGGCCAGTGACAAGGCATGGCGGCTAAGGTTTTCCCTAGGATAACCTAGGTCGGCCAAGTGGCAAGGAGGTTTAAATGCCTATATAAGGCAGCGCCCAAGTCATTTTCAGTCATTCCAATTGAAATCCAAAACCAAGGAGGAGCAGAAAACTACATTCTAGGAGCAGAAATTACATTCCAAGGGCAGATTTCATCAAGTGAAGGACAAATTTATCCAAGGAAGATTCCAGATTTTACCATTTCCAAAGGCAAATTCTTCATTAGGGCAGAAATTTCTATAAGATTAAAGCAGATTTCTGAACCTTCTAAGGGCAGAAATTCATCCTTCAAAGGCAGAAATTCTTTCTTCAAGACAAAACTCTTCCATTCCAAGGTAAGTTCTTCACTAAGACTCATATTTCTGAATATTCCTAAGGCAGATTTCTTGTTGGAACACCCATTAAAACTCAAATTTCTGCAGAAAAATCAGAAAATCCATTAGTAGGTCAAGAAATCCATAAAAAAATCAGAAATTCCATATAAGGTCAAAAGTTCCTCGTGCAAGGAGAGGTATGTGACTGCATAGGAGAAATTCTTTTTTACTTAGAAAATTGTTATTTTGTCCTTCCTATGTACTTGAAAATTCCTAATTTTAGTCCCACATGCATAAAATGTTACACTAACGTCCCACGTGTGGGAATAAAAATCCCCGTCTTACCTCTATCCTTACCCCTTTGGAAGACTCATACTTTGCTTTTTAACTTCACAGGTAAATGGCAAGTGCCAAGGCGGGTTCCTCGAGACAAACTCAGGTGAACGCCACCTTCAAAGGAACACTCCCACAGTCCAGAATCACCTCGAAATGGGCAAACGTCAGAGACACCAACATCTATCCTTCAGTCATGGAAGAAATTGGGAAACGAATGTATAGAACGGCTGGACATCCTCCATCCCTGCTTGCAGCCAAGATCGTCCGAAACGGAGTTGTTGCCGCCGCCGCATGCTTCCCACCCACCATTCCTTGTCCCGAGCTGATCGTGGAATGTTTCATGCACTATGATCCAAAGCGAAGGATGGTCGTCGATCGCAACAACACAGTGGTGGCCTATTTCACCAAAGAGAAGATTGCGGAAGCTTTCAATATTCCTGTCTATAGTCCCATCGAGTTCACAAGCCAAGAGGAGTCATCCAGAATGTTCCAAGCCGATCCGCCAACCTGTTTTGGAGTCATCAACAAGACATGGATGCAAAAGAAAAGGCCTCACCATTCCAAGTTGCCAAGGACACTCCTCAAGTCCGACTTCAAGCAAGAGCATGGAGACCTCGTCATCATGCTAAACAGGATCATGGGAAGTCAGCAGTCCTCTACCTTCGAGCCATGGATGTTCTACTACATCGAAGAAGTCCTTGCTGGAACAAAGATGATTGATTGGGCTCAACTCCTCAGTGACAGCATTGATGCACAATTCCAAAACCTGGAGGAATCGAAGACCTTTTACATGAGTTCCTATGTGATCTACATGCTGGCAAGAAACAACAAATATCGAGGACTGTCATGGAAAGGACGTATCGGCAATCAAGAAGGACAAGTCATGGTCTACAATTGCTATCCCCAGCTCCATCTCCAGAACATAAACCATTTCTGGAGATTTAATGACGCATTCGCCATGCATATTACTAGGACCCTCCAGGGAGGCATTCACCAGAGGCTATCACCCGAGGCCAAGCAGTTGATCAGGACATATGGCTCCTGATTCATCCAATTCCCGAAGTTCACATACATCAGGGTGCAAGGATTCTCTGGCTTTCCATACAGGCTACCAAGGTATCTGTCGGACAAAATGGTCCTGTTGGAATTAACAAGGCAACTCTCGGCGTATGACAAAGTCCAAAAGAAGAAGAAGAAGGCCGGGGTGACTTATCCAGTCCAGACAGAAGATGAAGTCGAGTCGTGCCCATCTCTCCAAGCCGCCGAAAGGTCCGAGGAGGAGTTGCAGTTCTACAACTTAGTGACTCATTCCTTACGGGAGAACTTTGACCCGTTCAACACCACTCGGATAGCATGCGGAAGGAAACATAGACATAAGGTACACCTAGAGGACCACTAGGCAAACACTGAAGATGACTTCGAGGTGCGGAGGACATGTTCCCAACTTTCAGTTGACATGATCAGGGCCACCGGGATCTTTCCAGTCCCGGATCAAGTCAAGGAGGATGGGAAGCTAGTCCAGTCATTCTTCGAACAGGAGAAAGATAAACCTCTTCCACCCTTGATTTGGTCTCATCCAGAGGTCACCCACTTGGACGATCTAATGGCACCCGTGCTAACAATAACACAGAAATGGATAAGTCAGCAGACGGAGAAATTGCACAAGATGGGTATCCATCCAACTTACGACTTGATGGGAGACTTGGATTCTCAGTCTTCCGAAGAAGATATGGCCGAGGACACTCCTGTGAAAGCACAAGAGGCTGGAAGACAGGGAGTAAAGAACCAGGCTGCGGAAGATCCACCAGCAAAGAGGGTGAAGGCTCGGAAGGAATTTATCAGTAGACCCAACCAAGAGCGGAATGCATCCAGGCCTCATTCCGCCAGCACTTCTTCCGTCCGGGAGGTGGATCTTTTTGAAGATCTACGAACAGTTAAAGGTAAGGGATCCATGGAGGAGGAAATGGTCTCAGATGCGGAGCAGGTAGATCATGAAGATAATGAGTCCATGGATTCTACCCGAGAATGGACTCCCATCCAGATGGTGGGAAATCAGCCTAACCCTCCACCGCGGAATCCAGGGGAGGCCCATCTTGAAGACATGCTCCGTCACCCTGATTTGGAATTCCTCAACGAGGAGTTCAATCACAAAGAAATACCGACATCCACACCACAAGTTGGTCGAGGCCCTCAGGAACCACAGGAGGAAGTCATGCCATCTGCAAAACCCAATTGGTTACAAGACAGGTTGAAGAAGAAGAAAATCAGGAAGAATGATCCTTCCACCATACTTGGTGATTTTCTGGCCAGGATAGGGAAGTCCGCAGATCCAAAGAAAGCAAATAAGTTTTCCAGGATTACAAGAGATGAATCTGGATCCCGCCAAGTAGAGGTGGCAATTCCCAGGATAACCGAGGCAAAGGGAGACATCAGTCAGGATGATTTTGACATCTTAAAGGTCGACCTTGGACCAACTACAAAGGATCAAGAAATGGAAGAATTGCAGGATTTTGTTGCCGCCATCCGAGAAAGGTTAAGAAAGGAAGAAGAAAAGAACCAGTTGAAGCAAGAGAATGAGGAACTACAGCGGCACATCTAGCAGCTCATGGGCCCATTGCAGTCCGCCCAAGGAGCAACATCCCAACCTCTGAGCATAACCAAAGATTCCTTAGCTGAGGTTGAAGTGTTGAGGACAGTCAGCCACACAACAAAGGGTTGGATAGAGAGGGTCTTGGATAGAGCACATAGATTCATAGAAGACCTTATCCAAGTGAATGGCAGAGTTACGGCACTTCTGGACAGGATTCATGCGATTCTAGATACGTGTCAGCAATTCATGGTTGTCCGGGAGGAAACTATCCCTAGACTAAAGGCATTGATGAACACTCCAAAGCCAGACTTGGTCAGGAACAAGGTAATACATGCAGATTCAGTATATGACTTCCTCAGCTGGTATTCCGCCTCGCTCATGAAGAGAGATAACCTGGAGAAAATTGAAGGTGACACTTCCCAGGCCCACGCCATGTTGAAGGAGATCCAGGACAAAATCCTTGTATCCTTAGAGACCTGGTTTGATCTGGATGTAGCACCGGATGGAGTCATTGACTTGGAGGAGTTGAAAGGCAAGATGCGAAGCATATACTTCAAGGCAACTTATCCTACTGAGGAATCCCATCTTGAGGATGCCTCCTCATTTCTGATCCTCATTAACAATATCCAGGAGCTAAGGGCAGATTGGGAAAATGTCCTTGTCGCCTGCACCACCACCGCATCCGTCATGGAGTTTTGGATTGAAAACATGCCCAGTATTCCTATGGAGGAGTTGGAAGTTGTCCTGACCAGGTTCCTGGAGGCAGAGACAAAAGAACAGGAGGAAGTTCCAGACAGACAAGACAGTCCTATCCAGGAGTCCTAGACAGGTGGCGACTAGGCCAGCTGGAAGTTTTCCTTACACATTCTGACGACCTAGACAGGTGGCAGTCTCCTGCATGAACAACCTGACGACCCCACCTGCTTTTCTAGGGTTTCTAACCTATGGCACATGTTTCAAGGAAATCTGATTTCCTTTTTGCCCTAGGATATTTTGAGAACCTATATAAAGGCTGAGGGATGCCTCATTGTATCTCTCTCCTTTTCTGATTTCTATCATTTTGATACTCCTAGAGCACCTTAGTAGCTAGCTTTTATTTCTACATAAATTTTTATGAGCTAAAACTCCCAAAATCAGTTGGATTGTTGTGATATAAACTTCTGAAGCAATAATATATGCATTGAAGAATGGTGTTCATATATTTCTTTGGATTTAGCATAGTCTTATTGATTTCTTGGAGCAAATCTGAAGGATATTGAAGTTATTTCTTGTATTTTCTTACTTTTGTTAGATAGATGCGATGGAAATGTTCTTGTTGAATGATTGAAGTTGATTAGTTCATACCATTTGTGATATGTGGCTTGCAAATCACTTTGTATGGTTAGTCTGAACGTAATCCATGCTTAACTTCGACTGTCTTTGTATGATCAATTCCATGTTCCATGACAGGACAAAATGAAAATCTTTGCCTCTACCCCAGAAGATTGCACCATCCCTGCCTAGCTGTTGTCTCATGACGAAGCAGAGGACTGGTTCCAATTTCCATCTTCAACAGCAGTCATTTCCATCGACTTAGATTCCTGAATCCTTTTCCACCACCCCTATCTTTTCCACTTTCTTTGAGTTTTCATTAGGAATAGATTATAAGAGAACAAAAAAAAAAAAAAAGGTTATTCGTTACCCACTTAGGTTAGTCTAGCCGAACTTAGATCTTTTCTACCACAAGCTGAAAATCCAGACTATAGGAAGAGGAATCCACGTCCATTGCTCTAGAATCCACCGAAACCCTTTTAACTTTCTTCCTTGAGCAATGAATACTATGTCTGATACGTAAGTCCACCCTCGTGATTACCAGCAAATCACATCATTCCACTGAGTCTATCCCTATGCATGTCAAGACCTGACATTCAAGGAACCTTAGAGCAGTCTCATTCGATCACATAGTTCAGCGTCTGAGAAGCTTTATTCAAGAGAGGATAGAATACTCTGTGTTTTATTCTAATGTTGTTGTAGTCACAAAAACCTCATCAACACACCGTAAGTTACAACATTCTTCCATGCACTGTTTAAAAAGAAGCCAGAAAGTCCTTTTGCCGTAGTAATGCGAGTTGCCATTGGGTTTTCTTTTTTCAGTCGTCTGGAAGACGACTAATTTTTGGGGGGAATGATGTTAGGTGCAATTTTGTAGTATCATGTTATTTTGAAATAAGTTTGATTAGTTGTGTCGGCAAATATATTTCTTAGTTGGTATCGGCAAGTAGTTACTGCCAAGTAGGTGTGTTGTTGGCAACGGTTGGCAACCGTCCGACAAACTATATATGTATCGTCATTCCAATGTATGAACAGCAATTTTTCGTGGACTGTAATTCTCCAATTTGAATCAATAAGATATACTTCTAAGTTCTCGTATCATTGCAATGTTGATTCTCGTATGATATTACTGTCACGTTATATTTTTGTTTACTGTATGAATTTAAACATTTCATTTTGTGGGTAAACACTGTTGTTGATACAAATCTATTGGTCCCTACTTTAACTAGTGGATAGTATTTATTTACAATCCATGTTATTGTTTAGCTGCATAAAGGCAAAAACCTTGTGATGAGATAAATAACTTTCATGTCTTGTGCTCAAACCTCTGAGATCATAAAAATAGGTCAAGTTTGCTTTCAAGTATTTTGTTTTCATACAAAACCCTAAATGATAAAATTGTATAGTGTGCCTAAGTAGCAAGCTTGTTTATTGTCTTAGATTTTAAGAGTAGTTTAGGTCAAGGAACTTCCCCCACAAATTTGAAAAGAGGAGGATTTCCTCACACATTGCTCTAGTTTGAGTTGTCCTGAAAAAGACAAATTAAAATGCTAACAAGGTTGTTAGTGCACCTCTTCCTGAATTAATTATGTCAGTCTAAGATTTCTGAAGAATCTCCTCCCAAATCCAATTTTTGTTCTTATTCATTTCATACCAAAATCTTATCCACCTTCCACATCTCTGGTATAGGTAAATCCGGTAGTAATTCCTACTGCCTCCTCCAACCAACCACCAACTCCCAGAATGTTTACGTACATGCTCTCTGAATTTAATGTGTTGTTGTTGCGATTAGTGTTTTGTCCAGTTTGGTTCATCTACCACTATAGAACTGCACACCTCCCCTTCAATTTTGTTTGGCATTATTATTGTTCCTATAATCTGCACAGAAACCAAAGAAAGATTATGACACCTTGTTTCATAAAATATCATGATTTAAATCTAGAACTTTAACCAGAATAGAAATTGAACATCACATTACACAGGTTTAGGCAACATTACAATCACATGCTTAGATTTCAAATCTGTCATGCATGATTTCGTGATCAGGGTCTTGCCTATCACTTTGCTGGAATTTCCAAAATTAATTACATAATAAAAGTATTTCTAAGGTCTTAACAGTTTATCCAGTTTATACAATCTAGTTAATTTTGAATATTTATAATTCTTATCCCAAAACGGGAATCAAACGGATTTACAACATTATCCAGAGTCCTAAATCCCACAGCATGCTGACTAGCAGGGCACTACAATTGGTTAGGTTGAATGGATCTAAATTTGCATCTTGAGTTAAATACTTAGTTCGATGAGGACATTGTCATGTCCCAATTTTTGGGTTCTCTTGCTTTGCAGTTGGAGATGGCTTTCTAGGTTTGTGTTAGCTTGATCAGAAGGGTAATTTGATGTTACCAATGAGCTCAATTGGTCTGAGGACTCATATGCCACTTTCCGAGGTGATTTCCAACTTTTGGTGTGCTCTCCAAGAATCTTGGAGAAGGCGTCTATTTATAGTAAGTCACCTGGTTGGCTCCGTCTATCTTTATTCTTCATCGGGATCACACCAGTGTAGTTAGTTTTCGCTTACGGCAGTTTTTGCAAAATGAGTGTATTAATGGCTTGATTTAATTATTTTACTAAGGTTGCTAAATATTATTTAAAATATTTTAAAAGTACCTTAGTGTTATAGCTCATCGGAACATTAAACAAGGACCTTATGTGTCAAATTATCATTATTTTAATTAAAAGGTCTTTTTCGGAGCTAAAATGGAGTTTTAATTAAAAAGTGAATTTTAAAATAGAAGCTTCTGGAGAGTTTGGGAAAAAGTATAAAAAGGCATTTGAGGGGCTCATTTGAGATATGAAGATTATTCTATTTCTCTGATCAAAACCCTTGTGGTTCTGGAGTTTGAACTTGGTTCATCTCAGGTTTCATCTTAGGTTTGTGAGGACGAAAACCCTTACAGGCAACATTCTCTACGTTGTTAAAAGACACAATCTGGAAGATTTCTTGGAGGCTTCATTTAGGAGCTTCAGTTGATGCATTTTGATGAAGATTTGAGCATGGAATGATCATATTTGACGGAGATTTAGTGTGCAGCTGAGGGTAATCAGAAAAAACCAATTTGATATCATTTTTGCATTGATTTGGGGCTGCATTCCATTTTATTTGCTGGTCGTACCTCTGCTGAAGATATTATGTATTTGGGTGTGGGATTTAATGCTTGTTCTCACCCCATCTTGGTTGTCTAACATCTACCATCACAGCCAGTGCAAAACAGAAGATATTGTGAGGAGATTTATGTTATTTATTGCTGATTCATAGCTCCAGCTGAGTCGTACAGCTTAGAGGAGTTCATGGGTATTTTATGTTGATACATCTTCTCCCTTTGTGGCTGCTATTGTGTATATTTTGGACATTTAGAGTCTCATATGCTGTTGTTATACATTCTATTCGAAGATCCTTCCATTGGTGGTGATTAGGAGTCATTCTATGGTGCTATATTGCTGGTCCAACTACAGCACCAGCATGAAGTTGTAAACTGGCAAATGGGTATGTAGTCATAATTCATATTTTGACATAATACAATCTGGGTCTTCACTCATTTGTTGATATATGTTTTAGTTTTTCTAGGTTTTAGTTATATGCTCTTTATTCTATGTTTACATTGCAAAATCAAAACATGCAAAAACAAATATGAAACCCTAAACATCAAACAGCAAAAACACAAAATATACAAAGCGGAAAACATATACCAGGGGTGTATGTTACAGACATCAATGGAAGGATATGATCTCAAAAAGAATTTGAACACTGCAAGAGAAGCTAGATCCTACCGGGTTATTTTATGTCTTAATTTTTTCTCTAAATAAGGTTCAACTTCATTTACAACTTTACACTCAGCCATTTCCTAAAGCAGACCAATGGTTGGCAGTGCCTTCCAATCTGAAGACTTTCAAACAAAGAAATGACTATATTTACAGTTCACCAAATTTTTGAGAAAATCAGCCAATAACACACAATGCCAAGAATGTCAAGGCTGTGAATATACCAGCATATGGAATTAGCATGTTGGCCTCCTGCACTTTGGCACCAATTGTCATGGTCATATTAAGGCAACGTGATTGAGCGATGCTTACTGCCCAAAGAAATCTTTCAGGATCACGAGCCAAGCGCTTCAATTTCCATGGAACATCTGCGTGCTAAAAAAGTGGAAAGAACTAAATTATCAAAGGACATAAGGGTAAATCTCAAATGATCATAGAACAAAAATAAGCCCTTATACGCAAAGAACTATATTCCTATCAAACATATTAGTAGCAGAAAATATGAATTTAAGATCAGAGCCTATACCCAGTTTTCTTTCCAGAAATTTCTTGCACGTTCATGTCGATGTTTAATAGTGCTAGCCAGATTTTGGTCTTGCAGTTCAATAAGTTCCTCCTGACAATCAAGTTCTTGCCTGAGTTTATAGATTTCACAATTATAAACACTTTCTACCTACTTGAAAATGCAAGCCACTTTTGAATAAGCATTAAGGACACAATCTTTCAAAATAAAAATATTATTCCACAGCAGCCTTATAAAGTAAAAAAGTGAAATAAGAGTGTAAAAAGAGTAGTGTATGTGTTATCCTAAAACAAAACAAAAGTGCTGTTAGAAATATATCAAATAAATATACAAGTGAATGTTAATGAAACAATGTGAATATTAGGAGTACAAGGATAAAAAGGAAGAAAAGCCCAGCAGTCATGTTGGCCCAAAGTTTGTCTTGGTGTCTTAGCGACCAATGTGTTATTAACTTATTTACTTTGTCAGAGTGACTTTGTTGAGTTAAGTGTTTCATGCATTCTTGTTATTAATTTGCTTGGTAACCAAACATCAAGCAATCACTGTAATTATAAAAATTTGGTCGTCAGTTTCCACTTTCCCCCAACAACGATATGTTGCCATCACCTCTGAACATCGTAAAGAGGCTCCTCTCATTGAAAACATTTCCTCATCAGAGTCGTGGGCTTTATACCTCTCTTTCTGGATATCAACCCATAATTTATGTGTTTACATTAATAAAAGTTCTATGTTTACATTAATAAAAGTTATCTCCAACCTCATTATGAATTATCCACTATGACCACAATGCTCTCGTGTACTGTGGTAACAGGTAGAATCAATGATCACAGATAAAATCAAATTAACAAGTTATATATGATTCATATTGCATGATCAAAACATCAAATACTACTTCAAATCAAGAGATAATCATAACTCTCAACATCATGTAGAACTCATCATCAACCTAACAGATACCGATTGAAAAGCTCATAAGAATCAGGAAACAAACATAAATCTCAGCAGCTTGTAGAATTTGGAGTAGAATCAAATATGTACTCACAGAATATGCAGCTGACATACACGTTTGTGTTATTAAGTGCCATCTAATTCATTAGAATATGTTATCCAGCATAAATATCTTTGAATACACTTTGTAGGTGCATACTTTGAACACTGACAATGCTAATTAAAAGGAAATTTCGCTTCGAAGTAAACCTCTGTAGCTAGCAGTAGATTCGTGCTTTCCTCAACGCTAGGTAAAAAGTCACCATAAAACTGCCAGAAATTATCCTTGGTGTCAAAAGCCAGCAAAAGAAGACAAGCCAATCTGAAGTCCCAATCAGCCTGCACTAGTTCAAGAAAGAAAATATGAATTTTGAACAATTATAAATCTGAAAAATGTTATCTACAGATGGCATAACATCCTTATGTACTAAATCTCAAGAAACTAAAACATAGATGCAACTAGAGTATTTACAAATTTGAAATTTATGTACAAGCTACATGTTGGTGTAGTTATGCATTTTATTTGCATTATTTATTTATGTATTTTTCTACACCGTAGTTTAAGCTAGCTTAGGTAGTATTTACTTGAGCTTGCAAGGTGTCACACTCTTCCATAGGAGTTACACTTCCCTTATTTAGATATTGAGGTCTCACCTCATTCCTTGGGAGAAACACTTCTTCATGGGTGAGGTGTCCACCTCGTTCCCCTCTTGCATTTTCTATAAATGCAACCTCCTTGCTTGTATTTCTAAAACACTCTTTGTGAATGGAATAGCCATTAGTTTGCTTATTCTAATCTCTTTTGTTTTGAGCAAATAGATTATTGCAATTAGTCTCAAGGCATTTTTGGTCTTAGGGAGATTGTTTAGGCAAATATCACATCGTATCAAAGCCATAATACTCTTAGGCTAATTCTTTTCCATTCAGTTTGGCAATCTTGGGGTTTATAGTGATTATTTTCATGTTGCTTTTGGTGAATGGTAGAGCATCCAAGGACCAACCAACTAGAGTTTGTAGGTTGGTTGTTGTTTGTGTTTCTTGCAGGTAACTTTATTTCAAAGCAAAATGACAGATATCCAAGCCTGCCATTGCATCCAGAGCAACTAAGAACCTAAGGATCACCTGCCAAATTGTTAAAAACAAAGCATTTTATAAGAAACTTATTTTTTATCCATCTCAAGTTATACAACACAAAAAACGAGGCACTATAGTCCCAAGTTGCAGGTTGCATAGTTTTCGAGGAGGTAAATTTGATTTTTTTTAAGAGTTTCTTTTTTAAAGTGGGAGAGTGTGTAAGAACCCTGTCTTATCTAAACCAAAATTTTTCCTTTGCTGCCCTGAATTTTCTGATTTGACTCTAGAGAGTTTGGTTTGGAATTTTGAGGTTTCGTTTTTACAAGTATGTTTGCAATATAGCAAGGATGGAAAGATAGCAATATCATAGACAAATACTCACTAAAGATTATTTGACATGCAATTATATCAGCTCAAATATACATCCAAAATCAATGCAAACATAACAAAGATATACCCGGATGAATAGATAGGCTCCTTTATTGAATTGTAGTTGGCTGGTTACAAAATGATAAGGTCTGATATGAAAATCAAAGTCAATGCAAATGGAGTCCAAAGATGACTCAAATCATGTACAATAGATACCCAATGAAGTCACCATATGTGCCAGCCAATAGATGATGAAGACCCACGCATGAATGAAGCCAAATAAGTCTGATTTCTGATCTGTAGGTGCTGATGTAAAATCTGAAATCAAAACCCTAGCAGGAAAGTACCAAAAATGCCTCCAAATGCTGGCCGCTTGGTCTAGATATGGAGCGATTTGATCCTAGATGACAAATATCATCAAATACTATCAAAATGTGCCATCAAACCCTCAAATATGAACCTGTAGATGACTGATTTTGCTGATTACAACCCAGATCTCACAAATCATGCCCAAATGTGTCAAATTATGCCAAATAGTGAAATTGCCTATGCCTAGGAGAGGTGCAATTTGACCTAGTAAGTTTAGAGATGCCAAATAATGCCAAAATATGATGATAGGAGCCTCTGAAACACAATTCCAGCCCGCTGTCATAAAATTCAGAACAATAAATGATGACGCCAAGCTTCAAATATGTCTCCAATTGATGGGTGAATCACCTAGAAACCCTTGCATGATGTCATCACATGAAAATATGATGGAATTGACCTCCGATCTGCCTTATTCTCCATTAAACATGCACACAAAACCTTCAAACCCTAGCTGAAGATGAATTCTTCATGAAACCCTAGTTGTTTGAAGCCATAACTCCTCCAATAACCTGCAAATATGCTCATTGATGAATTCTAGATGAATTCATCTCTCATGGTGGAATGGGTTTTCATCCAAACCCCTAATATTCAAGGGTTTTCGTCCTTCAACAAACTGAAAATCACTTTCAGCCAAGAGAAAACTCTCTCAAAGCAAAAATCCAAATGATCAAGATATATGAAAAATGCTACAAATGACCTCCTTTTATACTTTTCAACTTGGGCACCCAAATAAAGTATTATTTTATTATTTTTGAAGTCCATAGCCAAAAAAAATAATATTTAATTATTTTATTTTTATTTTATTTTATTTTCCTCCAACTTGGATGTTGCTGTGACCTAATCACACATCACCCCATTGCAAATGGGGACCCCCCTTTTTTTCGCAATTTTGAGCTTGTCAGGTCTTTTAGGAAGTGTCATTAGATCAACTTTCCTCCACAAATTGGACAGTGTTTCTCCTGGACAACATGAAATGTATCAAGTGATTCAATCAAGGAGCAAGTGAAGGCAAAGCATGTCCTGAACTCCCAAAATTGACTAAGTCTGATGTCCTGAAGTCTGATGTTCTGAGATCCTGAAAAATGACTAAGTCTGAAATCTGGTGGATCCTCAAAAATCTAGAATCTGCATGTTAAATCTTATGGATCCGGGACCTATCTCAAACATCCTGGAAGTATATTTCAAAATATTTAAAATATAGGAAATTACTTAAATATATTTTTAAATATACTTCCACCCAGGACATTTCGAAATCTGACGAAAAGTTTAAGCCTTAGACCTTGAGCACAAATTCCATGCACAGAGCAAGAATGCGCCCTAGAAGAGCGCAAATTCCTTGTCCATGAGGAATATGCGCCCTGAAAGAAGATCCATCTAGACATGAAACTTGCAATATGATGAAGATTTGATCATTGGAATTCATTCAAAACTCACTGCAAAGGTGATCACAACACTTAGAAAGTTCATGATTAGGTAGAGTGCAAAATCCTTATCCATGAGGAGAATGTGCCCAAGAGTGAAGGAAATTCCACTCACATGAGGAAATCCCGCCCATTGAAGGTTTGCAATTTTGATATAAAAATGAAAAGTCTACCTTCTCACTTGAAATCCATGCAAAACCATTTGAAGACCTTGAAAAATTTACCTAAGGCAAGTAAAACTTGAAGGAGAAAAGATGTTAAAGTAGAAGTGGAAATTTGAGAATGAAAAATACTTATGGTGGAGCGCAAATTCCTTGTCCATAGGGAGATTGCGCTTAGTGTAAAGTACCTTCCAATTAAGAAAAATGTGCTCAAGACAAGTAAACTCCTTCAAGGATAATGTAAATCAATGCAAAGTCCCTTAAAACTCGCTAAAGAAAGACAATTGAACGTGAATTATGCCAAGGAAAAGAGCGCAAATTCCTCACACATGACGAGAATGCACTCCAAAAGGTGGAAAATCCTCCTGCATGAGGAGAATGCACCCTAGGAAGAGAAAGTTCACTAGCTTAGGGACTGGGAGTTGCATTCCAATTTCAACGAATAATCCTCTAAGAGACACTTCGAACCCATGGAAGATGCATAGGAAACTCATGAACAATTTGTCAAAGCACTTAGAAAATTTGTCAAGATCAAAGGTCAGAAGTGGAAAACTCCAAGTGAACAATGGAAATTCCTTGACCCTATGGAATTTGTGCTCCAAAAGAGGGAAAGTTCTCATGCACAAGGAATATGTGCTCCAAGAGAGAGGAGAATCCTTAGGGACAAGGAAATGGCACCACTTCTGTTCATCTACTATTTTGCCAAATCCATAAGAGAGGATCACAATTTCAAGGGGTAAGTGGAAGTTACATTCAAATCATTAAGGAAAACTTGAAGTTTTTGTTAAGGAATAAGAAAATGCCACCATGGAAGAAATCTCAAAGTTGCACAACATTATGAAAGTCGGAAATTCCTTTAACAGAGGCAGAATGCGCCCACACTCAAGGGAAAATCCTTCAACATGAGGAAAGTGCACCACCTCTTATTCCCCCCAAATTAACAATCCTTGAAAATAGATATGGTTTTATGAAGATCCAATGCAAAATCTTGAAGAATTCACCAAGGTGGAATGAAAGTTTGGGAAATGAAAATGAAAAGTTCATGAGAAGAAAGTCGCAAAATCCTTGTCTATGAAGAGAATGCGCCTCTACATGAGGGAAAATCCTTGTCTATGAGGAGAATGCGCCACCTCCTAGTCTTCTCCCATTTTGAAGAAAATCCGCCCAATCAATAAAGTGACTTCAATTTCTTGAAGGTCCAATGAAAAAATCTTGTAAAATCTTGAAAATTTACCTAAAGAAAGTAGAAGTTTGGGAGATAGAGTGAAAAATGCCAAAATCAAAAGGGTGGAAAATCCTTGTACACAGGGAGAATGCGCCAAAACTAGGCGCAAAATCCAGTGACATGAGGAAAATGTGCCCCTCTTGGAGTTACCCCTTGCAAACCAAAATTCACCCAAGTCAAAAGCAAGTCAGCCTCAGGGAGAAGAAATTGAGTTTAAATCACGTTTGTCCTTGCTTCATGATCTATTAGTTGATAATTTGCAATCAATAACTTTCAATTTCTCATATGTATTAATGAATTTGATATTATGCTTTCATGACCAAATACTATGACTTGTAATATTCTATTTTGCAGATATCAAAGAATCCGGAGGCGAGATGAGCACTTGCCAAGAGGAGGTCACTTCAAGGAAGATCCAAAGTATTCAAGGGAGAAGACTTCATCGAAGGAGATGTTATCAAGTGTAATGTCCCCATTTTTATGAGCATCAGAGTTCAGAGGATTAGCCTATCAGTTGACCCTCATAGGCTAGTGTTCAGTGATTAGAGGGTCCAGTGGGCGTTAATGAGCTCTTCAGGTGGCAGTTGACAGTGTTTACCTCTCTAGATCGTTGGTATATTTAGAGGCTAAGCTATTCAGAGGTTTCTGGTTCCGTTTTGAGGCACTTACTATTTATAGTAAGTCAGTTGAGTGTCAATGGCCAACCTTTCTATTTCGAGAAAGGCATTTGGATAAGTAGTGATTTCTGTGGTTGACCACCTGGTTCTAACAGAATCGAGAAATAATGAGTATTCTTGGAGTTATGACATTTTAATTATTAATAAAGTAATACTTTATTAATAATTAATTAAAAAGTACAAATCATTAAATGTTATTTGATTTTATTATTAAAAGGGGTATTTAATGATTATAAAGTGAAGTTATATAAAGTGCATATTATGAGCACCTACTTGTGGAATAATATAAAGTGCCAATTTTAAGGGAGATATAAGTGATTATTAAAATATACTTTATATTATTTTGTTGTGCACCAAATGGAGGGAAAGGTAAATGAAATTAAAGTGAAATTTAATGAGACGAAGCCAAATACAAATTGAATATTATATAAAGGCTTTTTGAAAGGGATTTCATTCATTCTTGAATCATTCAACATTTTGTCTATTCTGAAGAAGCTTTGGCTTTGAAGAAGAAACCTAGGGTTTCGCTGTAAATTCAATCTTGGAGAACGTAGCCTCTCTTTGATTGTGCTGGTGGCTTCATACGAAGGTCACAACTAAGAATCGCTAGAGTTTATGCAAATCTGAAAGTGATTATCTTCAAAGATTGTTTAAGGGTTTGGAGATTAATCATCTAAGTTCAGAGATATCTGTTGTGAATGATTTTGTTGCTGCTACTAATCATTTACACAGCCATGTGGAAGTTTTCATGTGCTCATTGAAATGTTTGAACAAGGGTTTGTTGAGCAGATCACAGATTGTCAGGAAGCAGCCATTGGAGACCATTGTTATTGTTGCCATCGACATCATTCATTGCTACGTGGGTTTCTAGATGTCGTACAAGTTTCTGAACTACTGTAACATCCATTTCTAGCCATGTACTTCTCATTCTAGGTAATGGATCACAGATTGTCAGGAAGCAACCATTGGAGACCATTGTTATTGCTGCCATCGACATCTTTCATTGCTGCATGGGTTTCTAGAGGCCGTACAAGTTTCTAAACTGTTGTAACATCCATTTCCAGCCATGTACTTCTCATTTCAGCTAATGGGTATGTAAGATGTTCACTATTTTGGTTGTTTATGTTTCTGGGTATTGTTGATTTAGATAATAGAAGCTATTTAATGAACTGGGTAATTGATATTTTGGAAAAATATTGAGTAGTCAAACTGCTATAAAAATCTGGAATTTTCAGCCATGAATGCCTTATGTGATGTTCAGTTTTGAGTTAAATATTATTATTGCAATATTTTCTTTTTAGCATTATATTATGCAAGTGTCCACCTGGGGTGGGACATTACAGTGGTATCAGAGCTGGTTTTCCTGTCAGTCTGTTGGATTACTACTTTAAGCATAGTTGCATGTCAGTTTTTGCAGTTGCATGTTAGTACCCAATACTTGCATGTCCGTTTGGAGAGCACCCATATGCTTGCATGTCAGTTTGGAGAGCACCCATATGCTTGCATGTCAGTTTACATGGCCGAACAATGATTGCATGTAAGTTTCTATGGGTCTAGAAATTGGACAATTACCTGTAGATAAGCCCCATGCCAGAAGAAGATGCAATAACTTATGCCGCTTTACCTTTGGAAGGTAGTGCACATAAGTGGAGCAACAGCAAGGTCACTCTGGGACATGAACAGATTACTTCTTATGTGGAGTTCACAACCAAACACATAGACAGATTTGACAAGGACCCTGAAATGCAGTTCAAGGAGTTGGCTCAGTTGAGACAAGTGGGCTCTGTAGATTCGTACATATCAGAGTTCCAGGCCCTTTCAGTTTCTAACATTTCTGAGTGTAGATTGATCATGTTCTCCATTGACGAGTTGTCAGATCCTCTTTGAGGGTGGATAAAGGGTTTAGACCCTGCGTCTTTACAGGAGGCCATAAATAAGGCCCGTGACATGGAGTCTTCTATTTGGAGGAATAAGTTGGCAAAACAATTAGAATACTTTTCAACAGATGAGTCTGTTGAATCTGAGTCACATTCGAAGCAGCATTCAGAAGATAATGAGTCAGTTACGAATGTTGCATCTGAAACATCAGATAAGGAGGAGACCGCCCTACCTACAACTCATATATCGAGTATTCAGAGAGAAGGGTCATTCAGGATAAGAGTACTGGATGGACAGCGATGTATTACACTACTTGACACATGTGCCACTTATAACTTCATAGACGAGGGCTTGGTTGCAAAGAGAGGGCTGAAGACTAAAGAATTTGAAGGATTTAAGGTGAAGGTAGCTAATCGATTTGTACTCACTTGTACTAGGAGAATACCCAATTTGACCATCCAGCTGAATAACTACACTTGCTAGTCAGATTTTTATGTAGTCAGCATGGGTGATATGGATGTTGTGTTGGGTATGAAATGGTTGCATGATATTGGAGAGTTCACACTCAACTTGAGGACCATGGAGATGAAGTTTGAGGTGAACAGAGTACGACATGTGCTCAGGGGTATTTCAAATGGTGGATTGAGAGTGGTTTCTCTCAAGCAAATGGAAAGATTGATTCACCATGATCAGGTGCAATGGGTAGCAGAGGTGATGGTAATGCCTGCAGTTTCAGAACAACAGAAGCAAGAGTATCCACCTGACATACAAGCTCTCTTAACTAAACACACCAAAGTGTTTAGTGACATACCACCAGGTAAACCCCCTAATAGGGGTATTGAGCACGTGATTGAGTTGGAGGAGGGTGCTAAGCCAATGATTACTACACCATACAGGAACCCTAAGAGATACAAGGATGAAATCGAGAAGGCTATCAAAGAGCTTCTCGAGATGGGTCACATAAGGCCTAACAAAAGCCCATTCGCATCATCAGTGGTCTTAATGAAGAAAAAGGATGGGACTCTCAGAATGTGTATCAACTACAAGGAGCTCAATAAGAAGACCATAAAAAATAGGTACCCTATTGTTGTGACCAAATCACACATCACCCCATTAGGAATAGGGACCCCCTTTTTTTGAGCTCTGTGCTTTCAATGAGTTTTCAATGAGATTTTGATGATGACCTGACTCATCTTCCTCTGCCGATACGGTAATAATTTCCTCTTTTATGATCTTTGTTTCATGATTAGGAGGTAGATGAACTTGCAAATCTTGATCAAATCCCATCTAGATAATGAATGTCGAGATCAATCCTGAAGAATGTTTGAGACCTTGAAAAGACTAAGCCTGGAGCCTGAAATCCTGAAAACCCTGAAAAATGGCTAAGTCTGAAATCTGGTGAATCCTCCAAATTCTATATTTTGCATCTTAAATCCAGTGGATTCGAGACCTATCTCAAACATCCTGAAAGGTATATTGAAAAATATTTAAAGTATAAGAAATTCAATCTCTCAACTTATACTTATATACCTTTACTCGCGCGATCCTGAAAAATGCCTGACAATTCCAGAGGATTCAAAAGACTGATCTAGTGCCACTGGATGTCCAAGTGGCGCAAAATCTTGGCGCAAAATCACGAGGAAAAAGGCGCTTGAGCATGACGATTTCAATCAATGATCTGATGCGCCCATCTAAAACCTTGATCTAATGCGAAAAGGCATGAGGATTTCGATCAATGATCTACTGCGCCCAAACCAAAAGTATCATTTTGAAGGAGAAAATGAAGATTTCAATACCTTAACTAATGCGAAAATGAAAGGACAAGTCTTGGAACCAATCTTGGAGCAAATTAAAAATGATAAGTGTCAGAGGATTTGAAAAGCTCAACCAATGCGCTAGGAAGAAGGATGGATCCCAAAATCTAAAATTTTTGAAGAGAAACTTGAGGATTTCTATCCCTCAACTGATGCGCCACCGAGAAGGAAGAGGGAGTCTTGAGGTTTTGTTGACTTGAGGAGGATCTAGTTTGAAGAGGGTTTCAAAAGCTTAAGTGATGTGCCAAAACTTGAGGATTTTTATGCTTCAACTGATGCGCTTCGCAAACATTCAATGCAAGTGTTAGAGTCAATTCACCAATGTGAGACCAGAGGATTTCAAAAGCCTATCTAATGCGCTAGAAGCCAGAGGATTTCAATCCTTGATCTAATGCGCCTATCCAGTCAAGTCTCCAAGGCCAAGTTTAGAGGACTTCTAAAAGCTCATCTAATGCGACCTCATGAGGGGAAACTCCAGAGATTCCAAAAGGTTGATCTAATGCGCCCAAGTAGTTTCAAGGTGAAGTTTGAAGGATCCTTATCCAAAGCGCAATCTAGAGGATTCTCCATGCTTGATCTAATGCGCCCTACAAGGAGGAAGGTGGACATCCAAGGTTAAGCCTTCAAGATTTAAGTTCAGAAGATTTTAAAGTCTTATCTCATGCGCCAACTTCATGAATACCTCTAAGTTTTCAAGCTTCCAACAAGGTGATCCAATGCGCCTACAACAAGATTATCCAAAGCGCCTACTCCAAGGTCATCCAATGCGAAACATAAGGAAGAGTGAGATTTGTTTCTAGAGGATTCTCCAAGGTCATCTAATGCGCCAACACCATGCATGATCTACTTTAAGGTAAAGGCCATCTAATATACCAAAGTTTTGAAGATTTCAACCTAGTGAAGTGATGCGCCACTTCCAAGACCCGTTATCAAAGTGCTCAATAAGAAGAAATCAAAAGTGGCATCTAGTGCGCCATACATGAAGAGAGAATAAAGTTTCATTTTCGAAGATCTCTAACTACCCATCTAGTGCGCCACACCAAAGGGGAGAATAAAGTTTGATTTTGAAGACTTCAAGTTACCTATCCATTGCGCCATACATGAGAAGAACTCAAACTACCTATCCAATGCGCCAAAATCTAGAGGATTTCAATCCTTCAACCAATGTGCCACTCCCTTAAGCAAGTGAAAACTAAGTGCAAACTAAACCAATGTTGAAAGGACCTTCAATACTTCATCCAATGCGAAATGTTGAGAGGAATCAAAAAACTTCATCCACACATGTCAAATGCTAGAAGGATTTTAATCCTTGATCCAATGCGCTTGAGGGAGAAGGTAATTGCAATCTACAAGGAGATCATCAAGACCCCATCCAATGCGCCAATCAAAGGAAGTTATAAACATTTAATGATTTTTACCTTGAAAAACGTGAAAATTGCATTTATTAAATAAAGATCAATCTAAATTAAATGTTTTGCACTATAATAAAGGAGGTCGGCCTAGGTAAGAGGTGAAGTTTTTAAAGCAAATTATATATATATATCTCATCTCCTTTTCATTTTTATCATTTCAAAAAGCAGATTTGTTTTCCAAGAGCAGATTTGTCTTCAAGGAGCAGCAACAAGAAGGTTTTTAGAGAAGTACAAATTTGATTTTATCAAATTCAAGCAAGTGGTGGATCAAATTGCAAGGTATCAAATTCAAAGCAGCCTATCAAGTAAGTCTGATCTGAATATTTTATGATCTGATTTTCGTCTTTTTCCTTCATTAGATGCATTAAAGTTGTTCAAGTATTGGCAAAATTCAAGAAGGATAAGTGGATTTTCATAGATTCCTTGAATCTAGATAGCAATATTTCATAATTGTAAAGGAAAACTTCATAAATTTAATCCACTAAAGTAGCTGAAGTGAAGTCTAGATTGTGTTTGCAATTACTTATTCGCGTCGAGTTTGCAGGATCATGGCAATGACTTCTAAAGAGCGACAAGCGAAGATCCGGATGGATGCTAAGGGGAAGATTCCCGAATCAAAGCTCGTCTCAAGGTGGACAAATGTAGGAGACACGAATATGGGCAACAGCAGCTTAGAAGATATCAAGTCAGTCCTTGAGGAACCTAACGGAGGTAGTCTTGCTCGAGCCATCATGAGGAGTGGAGCCATTGAAGCTGCTTGTTTTCCGCCAGCTTTGCCGTGTCCAGAGATGATCATCGAATGTGTCAAGAAATATGATGTAGATACAAGGCAAATTATAGCCAAAGATGGAACAATATTAGCCTATTTGCAAAAGGAGGCAGTTGAAGAAACTTTCAACATTCCAACTAAGGAGAGGATGATCAGTATCTCAATACAACAAGGTCAGCAGGAATATGATGTCGATTCAAAGACAAAATTGCAGGAGATAAGGAGAGAATGGATGGCCAATCCAGCTATGAAGTTCAATATGAATAATCCTCCACAGTTCCACAAGTCAGATTTTCATCCTGAAATTGGATATTTGATCATGTTTCTGAATAGAATGACAGGAATGCCTCAATCTACTACCTTTCAGCCTTGGATGTACTCTTTCATCAAGTCAGTTCTCAAAGGGAAGATGATTGATTGGGCTGGACTTATCAGTCAGAGTATACATGAGCAGTTCATCAATTTTGCTAAGACCAAGACTTGTCATATGAGTTCCTATGTGGTGTACCTTCTCGCAAGAAATGAAGTCTACTCAGGTTTGACCAAAAGAGGAGAAGTCGGCATTGGGCCTAATAAATACCTATCGCATCAGTGTTATCCTCAGTTGCACCTCAAGAGTATCAATCATTATACAAGATTCAATGATGCATTTGCTATGTGTATAATGAAGAAACTAAGGGGAGAATTTCATAAAAGGTTGTCTAATGCAGCGAGAGAGTTCATTTCAACATATGGACACTGGTATACTCAGCATGAAAGGTACACTTACCTAAGGATCCAAGGGTTTACATCATATCCATATAGATTACCCAGATATCCAACTAACAGGATGGTAATGCTAGAGGTTACAAGGCAACTCCTAGAACTCATCAGGTTGCAAAAGTTGAAGAAAAAAGGAGGGATCCAGTTTCCACTTCTTCTTGGACAAAATCTGGAATGTCCATCATTATCAGCAGCTGAATATTCTGAGATAGAGCTACAGGCATATCATTTGCAAACTCATGGCACCAAGAGGCTTAACTTTGATCCTTTCCAAGTTTGCTGGAAATACAACAGAGAATTCAAGCATGTCAAACAGTTGGAAGACCACTGGGCCAGTGCCCAAGATGAAGATGATCTCCGAACACTTCAAAGTTCGAGACTCACCTGGGATTTAGTTAGAGCTTCCAAAGTTTTCAGGATTCCAGACCAGTTCACCGAAGATGATACTTTGTTGATAGATGAATTTGATAAGATAAAGGATTTGCCTTATACAGTTGATTGGTCAAAAAAGGATGTGTCCGAGGAAGAATTGATAAAGTCAGTCTTAGCCATGACACAAGTATGTATAGATCAGTTACTGCAAGAGATGAATGATGAAGGCCGAGTTCTTACTTACAATAAAATGGATGAAGGAGAACCAGGACAGCATAGTACACATAGCCAACCACAACACAGTGGGAATGATCAAAGTAATAATCCAGCTAGAAAGAGGAAAAGACCTAGTCAAGATCAAGGGGAATCAAGCCGGAGACCTCAAAAGAAGAATAATCCATCTACTTCATCTAATCCACAAGAAGGTGCTTCAGTTGTTCAGAATCCAATACAAGAGATAGAAGTTATAGAAGAAGTTGCCTTGATTCCATCAGAAGAGATTCAGTCAAGCCCCACTGTCATAATGGAGGAGAATGATGATCTTGATCAAGATGAAGTAGGTCGAGCGGAATCTGACGAGGAAGTAGCTCGCTGTCATGTCCCCGTTTCCGGCTTGATCATCAAGTGTATAATGGATTAGCCTAATCCTCATTCCCGGAGGCTAATTCTGAATGATAAGGGAATGAACTGGGTTTTGACTAACTCTGGGTGTTATTTTGCAGGTAGAATCAAGGAGTTTTGAGTCAGAATCCACTAAGTCATGAGCAAGGCGCCCATTTTGGCAGAACTCTTCCCTTCTGGCGCCTAGCTTCAAGAGTCACTTCTGGCAGTGAAGATGAGGATTCAAATAGAAGGCGCTCCACCTGGATGGGTTCTTCCAACCAAGCACCTAGATCAGAGATGAACTTGAGTAAGATATAATGAGGTTTTCATGCCTAGGCGCAAATGTCACTCTGACAAGTCTAGATGTGCGCCTAGCTTGGAACAAGGGTTTCAATGTCTCCAGAAGGGTGGCGCTACCTTTGGAGAAGGAGATATCAACTTCTAGAACCATAATGCATTGGAAGTGTCGAGGGAAAATGGCTAAGTATAGCCTAGGCGCACATTCTACATCAGAATTCCCAAAAGTGTGCCTAGACTCTGAGCATCAAGATTGCATTCCAAACAAGCACAAGGCTCCTCCAAGTAGATCAAGTGAGTCTCATCCTCAATGAAGATCAAGTAGAAAGATGAAATGATCATGTCTTGGTTGTTAGGCGCACATTGAGTCAAGAAACATCCTTTTGAGAGTCTATCATGGATGATGATAGATATTGAGTTGAAGGTTTCTCATCAAAGTATATTGCCTTGTCAAGAAGATATGACCCTAGGCGCCAATGTGACACTCTGCAACACTCCAAGTGCGCCCAAGAACATCAAGGCGCCAAAACATGACTCCATGACCTTGAAGATGCGCCTAAAGAGAAAATGAGTATTAAAACATCCTTCAAGATCAAGGCGCTAGCATTGAGGAAGATGCTATCACCTTCAGAAACCTCAGACTTTGCAAATAATGAGTAGAATTGGTTAAGTCACACACTAGGCGCAAATCCAATGTCGAATTCTCCAAATGTGCGCCTAGATGAAGAATGAAGTTAGGGAAGTGAGTTTGGACATTCTAATCAGGGCGCTCAACAAGGTATGTTGCATTGCTACTCTCAAGGATACAAACACATGAAGAATTGGTAGATAAATCATCAAACACCCAAGGCGCAAATTCTCCATTGCAACACCTAAGGCGCCAATCTACACTTTTTCTACCCACAAATGCGCTAAAACAAGGTTTTAAATACTCTGGATATGGGCGCTTAGATTAAAAGGAACTTCAAAAGGTTTAATTGCTAGTGTTTGAAAGTTTGAATAGTGTTGAACATCTTCATGAAGATACTAGGCGCAGATACCAGACAAAATGACCTCAAAGGTGCGCCTAAGATGGATGGAAGCTCCCAAGACCAGTTCAGATGCAAGGCGCTCCATCAAGGGGACAATGTTATGTTCATTTGAAGCCTTCAAATTTCCTTGAAAGATGACAAGTTAGTACTTGGGCGCCAAAACCTCTGTAAATCCTTCAAATATGCGCCTACCCTGTGAGGTGATGAGTTGAACATTCCAAATCTTCAAATGTTTAAGTATGAATCCAGAGGAGTTCACTTCCTAAGGCAGTATCATCCAAGGATGAGAACTTATGACTTAGGCGCACTCCCTGGTGAGATTCTCCACAGCTAGCACCCTAGTCAGAAGAACCCTTAAACTGCGCCTAAGTGTTTCAAGAAGTGGTTAAGGTTGTTACAACTACCTGAATGCCCATTGGTCGGAAGGATAGCATTTGGATCCGTGTCAAGGTCTCTAGATGAGCTTGCCAACTCAGAATGAGTCATCAGTTGGAATATTCCCTTGGATATGCTTCTTGGGAAACGTGCCTTGGTTCCTCTTTGTGCATTGAAAAACGTGCCTTCATCGCCTTTGGAAGGCCTATAAAAGGAGGAGCTCTCTCATTCATTTGGCATCTATGCATTTGACAAAATTCTCTCTGCAAAGCTATTGAGCTTGTAATCTTGAGGCCTGCGAGTTTCAAGTGTTGGGGTGATGCTCCCTCAACAAGCAAGGTGGTGCTCCCTTGTGCTATTGTGAGATGTTGACATTCAGTTGGCATCATTGAGTGTGACTGAGTTGATCAAGTGTAGGCGCTATTGTAAACATCAAGGCTTCAAGGCCTTTCCTTTAGTAATTCCGTTGAATAAGTTGTACTTCATGCTATTGAAAGCATTATCCATGTAATAAGACATTGCAAGTTGATTGAATCAAGTAACTAGACAAGTACCCAATTCTCATTCAAGTAGTTGTGTTTGATATATATCTTGGTATTGTTGCAATAGTTGATGAATTGATAGCAAGTAAAATTGTTTAAGGAAAAATTTTAGTAGCTTTAGTTGGGTATCTTACACTCGCGTTCAACACAGTCAAGCTCAAGGACAGCGAGATCTTTCTACTTTTCCACCTTGGTTGAGGCAAAGGATTGAAGAAAGTACAATTGTAGAAACCTATCAGCCTGCTCTAGTTGAGGAATTGCTTGTAAATGCACAGAAGGGTAATCAAAAGAAGAAAGCAACAGTCTTTTCCAAAATCACTCAAGATTCTGCTAGAAATAGAGAGGTACATATAGCTGTTCCTAGAATTGACAAGGAGTTAGAAAATATGGCACCTGAGGATTACAATATGACTACTATTGGCATGGGTCCAATCACAAGGGAACAGGTAGAGGAGGAACTACAAGAGTCAGTGAACAGTGTGAGAAGCATGTTGAAACAAGAAAGAGAAGCAAGGTTAAAGGTTGAACAAGATTTCAATACATTGAAGCACTACATTCAGCAGGTCGTGCAGCCTATCCAACAAAAGGAAGCTACTCCAATTCCTCCGTCTATTCTTCCGCAAGAAACAGTATCCCAAGTTGAAAACATGAGAACTTCATCTCAAATGATGAAAGGATGGATAGAGAAGACAGAAGAGAAGGCATATACTCACCTTGAAGAAATTGTGCAAGTGTATGATAGAGTCATTAAGCTTAAAGATCGAGTTCAAGCTTTATTGAGAAATTGTGCTGAGTTCAAACCGATCAAAGAGCAATACATGCCATAGCTCAAAAGTTTAATGGAAGCTCCATTAGAAGATCTAATTCATGATAAGGTGATTGATAGAGATACTCCACATGACTTCATCACTTGGTATTTCTCCTTTCACAACAAGGGGCAACTGGTTGACAAAATTGAAGTAGATATGTCCAGAATAAGAAGTGTTCTTCTAAGAACAGAGAATTATATATACACTGCTTTGACAACAATATGTAATCCTTATGGAAATGGTACTATTGAAAACATGAAGCAACGAGTTAAGACATTCTACTTTCAATATGATGGACTTGATGAAGGTCAGCTGGATAGTATATTCACACTTGCATATCGTCTTGGGGAAAATAAGTCTTGGATAAACGACTGGGAGAAGACACTTGGCGTCTATGAGTCAGATGTAGCAGTGGCAGAAGGATCCATTAATGCGGCGACAAGTGTATCAATGGAGGAGATTGTTCAAATTGTGTCTAGATTCATTGTATCTCATAGTACTACTACATAAAGGGCACATGATGTGGCTTCCTTATCTTCTTGGAAAGCGTGCCTTTGTTCTCTCCTTCATAACTTCTTTCATTTAATAAAGTGAGCCTCCTTCATTTAATAAAGGATAGTTTGTTATAACTACTTGTGATGTGGCTTGATCTGGTCCGCTGATTTGGCCGATCGATCTTGACCCTTCTTTCCTTTGAGGTCTATAAAAGAGCTCTCATTGCTCTCATTTGAAGAGGTTGGAAATTCTGAAATTGTTGTAAGAGCTCTCTGAGATAATCAAGGATTCATTGTTTTGGTGATTCTATTTATGTTTCCGAGGGTTGCATGGTTTCAATTTTCAAACGAAAATTAAGTTATAAGTTTTCTTTAGGTTTAAGTTAGTTAATGAAAGGTTGCTTTATTGCTTTGTAGTGAAGTCTATAAGTTCATACCATTTGCAGTCTACGGCTTGTGGATTACAGTGCATGGTTAGTCTGAACAATTGAACGTCAATTTGATCTTTATGCTTGTTGAATCTTTCATGAGCATAATTGATTTAAACATCTTGTACACCTTTGAAGATTGCACCTATCTTGTGTAGTTGTTTTATCTTGGCGAAACAGGATCTGGTTCGATTTCACTTCAAGTAGTAAACATCCTTGCATTTAGGATTAGATTAGTGTTTCTAAACCCTACATCTTTTGCCCTTTTTTATCATTCAGTTAGGATTAGAACCCAAGAACCTCCATTGCTAAATCATACGCATCAATTGCAATACTTAGATTCTCTAGTATTCACTTCCATAGTCCTTGAAACAACAAGTTACTTGAACAATTGTGTAAGTCCCTTTGTGTGTAAACAGCAAAATCATACTTAAATCGCTGAGCTGTCTCTTACCGAAATCATCAGAAGGAACCTTGGAGTCATCTCGTTTGATCACCTAGTTCAGCATCCGAGAAGCTTTGCTCAAGAGGGAGTCAGATACTCAGTATTTTACACTAATTGTTGACTTGTCGAAAAACAACCATCAACACCTATACCCCGCAATGATGAGCTGATTGATGAGTTGCACGGGGCCTGTTACTTCTCCAAGATAGATTTGAGGTTTGGTTACCACCAAATACGGGTCAGGGATGAGGATGTGGGGAAGACAACTTTCAGGTGCCACTATGGGCACTTTGAGTTCCTGGTCATGCCATTCGGATTGACCAATGAACTAGCCACCTTCCAATCCTGTATGAACAGGGTGTTTAGAGAGCAGCTGAGAAAATTTGTGCTGATATTCTTTGATGATATATTGATTTATAGCAGGACATGGGAGGAGCATCTTAAACACATTGACATTGTTTTGAGCATCTTAGAAACGAAGTCACTGTATGCAAAAATGTTAAAGTGTGAGTTCGGGATGACCGAGTTGTTGTACTTGGGTCATATCATCAGTGTTGGTAGCGTGAAGGTAGACCCGGAAAATATTCGGGCAATTGTGGACTGGCCGCCACCAAAGAATCTCTCACATCTTAAGGGATTCCTTGGTCTTTGTGGGTATTACCGCCAATTTGTGAAGGGGTTTTCATAGTCAACTGCCCCCCTCACAGATTTGACTCGAAAGGATGCTTTCAACTGGTCGAGTAGTGCACAGGAGTGCTTTGACAAGTTCAAGGAGATTATGAGTACATGTCCTGTGTTAGCTATTCCAGACTTTAGTAAACCTTTTGAGCTTCAGTGTGGTGCCTTAGGGGAAGGCATTTGTGCAGTAGTCATGCAGGATAAACACCCCATAGCATTTGAGAGCAGGAAATTGAGGGGTGTGGAACGGAGTTACAACATATACGACAAGGAGATGTTAGCCATCATGCATGCGTTGGCTAAGTTCAAACAATATCTAGTGTGCAGCAAATTTGTAGTGAAGACAGATCACAACAGTCTGAAACATTTCCTTGGTCAAAAGGATTTAAATGAGAGGCAGCAGAAGTGGGTCAGTAAGCTTCAGGCCTACGACTTTGACATTGTTTATGTCAAAGGTAAGAAGAACATAGTTGCTGACGCCTTGTCCAGGAGGCCCCATTTGTGTGCACTAGGTGCTATCTCAGATGATTGGAGAGATATGATATCAGCAGAATATGCTAAGGATAAATGGGCTACTGGGATAATAGATGGCACTATTAGAGATGACAAGTACACAGTTGTAAATGATCTAATCATTTACAAGGACAAGATTTTCTTAGTGCCAGGATTAGAGATGAAGCAGAAGGTTTTGAGGGCATTCCATGACTTGCCTATGGCAGGGCATCCAGGGTACTTCAAAACATGTAGGCAGATCAGAGAGAGGTTCACTTGGAAGGGCCTCAAAACATAAGTTATGTAGTATGTGAGAGAGTGTCCGATATGCCAGCAGAACAAACAAAAGCACTCTTTCCCAAGAGGATTATTACAGCCCCTGCCCATTCCTGAGTGGAAGTGGGATAGCATTTCTATGGACTTTATCACAGGCCTACCTAAAGTCCAAGACAGGGATTGTATTTATGTGGTGGTGGATAGATTGACAAAGTATGCACACTTCTTTGCCATTCCTACCACCTATACTGCAACTCAGGTTGCAGAGCTTTTCTTCAGAGAGGTATTCCGCCTTCACGGGTTGCCACGGAACATCGTCAGTGATAGGGACAGCAGGTTCCTTAGTAACTTTTGGTAGGAGCTCTTCAGGTTGACTGAGATAGAGCTCACCCCAGCATGAGCTACCACCTGCAGATAGATGGCCAGACAGAGATTGTCAATAAATGGGTGGAGGGATACCTCAGAAATTATGTGGCAGGGCAGTAGAAGGCATGGATTAAGTGGCTTCACATGGGAGAGTATTGTTATAATGCCACTTATCACATGTCCATCCAGATGTCACCCTTCATGGCTTTATATGGGTATGAGGCACCGAACTTTCTTGATTTATTGTTTGGTGATAGCAGAGTGCCTAAGGCCAAAGACCTTCTACAGGAGAGTCAGGACATCATGAGGTCTTTGAAGGAGAACATACAGAAGGCTCAGAATCAGCAGAAATAGTATGCAGATCAGCAGAGGACTGAGCGATCATTTGAGGTGGTTGACATGGTATACTTAATGCTGCAACCTTATAGGCAATCCACTCTCAAGAAGAGTGGAGCAGAGACTCTTAAGCCACAGTACTATGGACCCTTCAGGATCTCCAAGAAAATTGGAGAAGTGGCTTATGAGTTAGAATTGCCAGCATGTACCAAGGTACACAATGTGTTTCATGTATCTCGCCTCAAGAAGGCGTTGGGGCATAATGTGACACCATCAGCAGAGTTACCTCCTCTCGATGAAGAGGGGAAATTGATTTTAGTACCCAAGGCAATAATTGACACCAGGGAATGCACTTTGTGAAGGACTATCAAAGAATACCTGGTGAAATGGAAAAACCTGCCAGTGGAGGATGCTACTTGGGAAAATGAGCAGATATTGGAGCATTCTGATCTGAGATTGGTTGAGGGAAGCAATCTTAGGGGGAGGGTGGACTGTAATGTCCCCTTTCTAGATACAGTGTTAGTCTATCATTGGGTTCCCGTAGACTGACAGTTTGGTGAGAGAACCATGGAGTCTTGGAATTGGTTTGGGCAATTCGAAGGTGTTGTTGGGTTTGGATCCAGTTGGCAGTTGTTGGTGACAGTTGGGTGCTTTGTGGCATACTTACTATTTTTAGTAAGTTCGGGGTCGGTGCCAGATCGGGAATTTCGAAGTGGGGTTGGATTTGTCTCATCAAGACTTTTCCAATGAGCTATAGATCATCGCATTCCAACATCGTCTTGACATTTATTTTAAAGTCCGTAAGTTCAAGTGAAATATTTAAAAGGGACTTTAATGTTGAGTTATAAAGTGACTCATAAAATCACATATTAAAAGGTCACTTATGTCTTGTGTGTGGGCGCCCATCCCTAGGGGGTTAAAGTGATTTTAATTTATAATATATCGCTCCAATAATCCCAATGCCCAACTTGAGGAAATAAAAGAGGAAAAGTGGAGTTCATTTTGGATGCTTATGTTTATGATATTTCTCATATTTTGGCTCTGCTAGGGTTTGTACTTGTGTAGGGTTCGAGGGATTCGAACTAGAGGCTCTTGGAGACAAAAACCTCCCTGAGTAACGACATTCTACAGGTGTGCAATATCACCCAAAGGTGCCATTAGAGGTGGATACACTCAGTGTTCACAGTTGTGCCGAAATGGAGTTCGGGAATGGGATTTCAAGGGCTTATTGATCATATCATTTGTAGACTTTTATGTTCATTAGATTCAATGGAATCGTGACTAATTTTGATGAGATTGAGGAGAGTTTGTGACTATTGAATATTTCCTTTGCTGGCCGTAGATATCAGCAGTAGGCCATACCTTATTGAGGGTTGTTTGGGGGCAGTTTGATGCATATATTTCACTCTATCTTGGTCGCTCAGCCTTATCTATGACTGCAGATTGATTTCAGTATCATTACAGCGGGGTTTAGAGCAGATTTCAGTGGGTCCTCTCAACAACCAGGTTGTACATCCTTGCCTGGAGGACATGGGCTTCATTGAGGCTCAGTCTCTTCATTCTGCAGCTTCATATCTAGTCTTTGAGGCGTCTAGAACCTTATTTATTGCTGATATCAGTTGTATGAACAATCTTTATCATTTCTTAGAGGTTTGAGGCAATGCCAGCCATACCCACTTGCTGGTCCAGTCCCAACTTATGTACCAAGTTGCAAATTTGAACATGGGTATGTTATAGTAATTCATATTTGGCCTATTTATGATCTGGGTATCTATTATTTTCTTCATATATGTTGTATCTTTTCTGGGTTTGCGTTATATGTTGTATATTGTATGCTCCAGCAACACACATCTGCAGGAAAACTAAAATCCCTTATGCATCTTCTCTCTAGTCTGAAAGAACACCTTAAAAATTAAAATAACACAAAAGATCTTAAAAAATACAAACAGGTACGACACATTACATGTTCACCAGTCAGCGGTGATTCCACTATGATGTCGTCCTCTGCCTTACCTTCATTCGGGTTTTCTTCCACCACTTCGAATATCGCCATCCTTAACTGTGGCATACTCTGGAAAAGATCAGCCATCTTAATTGGTATAGTAGTTTGTAGTACCTGACTTGCAATGTTTCTGTTGGACTCCGACTGTAGGGTTGTGGTTACCTTTTTGTTTGAGTCCCTTCGTTCTGTTTCCATGGCAACCTCCACTTTTTTCCTGGCATCGTTAAGCCTTTCCTTCTCCGTTCCAGGGTCTGGATAGTGTGCCTTCTTTGTTTGCGCTCGGGGTGACGGCAAAGACTTCATCATCCTCCTCTTCAATGTGGATGAAATTCACCGTACCTTTCTATTTTGGGCAGTCATTGTCTTCATGGTCATCGGGCCCGCACGATTTGCAGAGTGCATTTGGTTTGTTCTAGTTGTGACTCTGGCATTCCCTCGCCCCCTCATTGCATTGACGACATTGGATCATGGGTCGTCCTTTTGCATCGTACTGGATGCAACCTCTTCCCCTGCCATTATTATTATATCTCTTGTTTCCACCTCTTCGATTGTTACGGTATCTGCCAAGTGATGCATCTTGATTATTTGGTTTGGGCAGTGTGCTCGGCGGGGTAGAGTGCTCGCCCTGAGTATAGAGCACTTGGGTGCTCCTCGTCTTTAGATTGTACAGGCACTCCTTAATAGAATGGCCTATCACTTGACATATTTCGCAAAACATTTTCTTGGGGCAATTTGCTTTGATGTGGCCCTCATTGCTACATTCCGTGCACCATAATTCCTTACTTTCCTTCACCGTTTCCTTCTCAACTTTAAACTCCCTCATCATTCTGATCATATCTTTTCTTAACGCTTGTACGGTTTTTTATTCTTCCTCATCACTGTCATCCGAGCTTTCGTCGTCATCTTTCTTCTTCCCTCGGCTGGACATCTTATCTTCATTCTCGATGTCCATAGCTCGGTTGTAAGCCTCGGTGTATGATGGTGGCGGTACTATCTTCATTTTCTTCCTAAGCAAAAGGATCAAACCCTCAATGAACCATCTTTTCTTTAACCCGTCAACCGATTCCTTCTCTAATTTCATCAGAAGTTCTTTCAGTCTTCGATTGTATGCTCAGAGATTTTCGTGTTTACCTTGCTTTGTATTGTATATTTCGGCCACTATTTCATTGTCATCCCGTAATAATTTAAATTCTTCCTGGAATGCTTTCTTCAGTGCATCCCAACTACCTCTTGATGTGGCGTCCAACTCTGTGTACCAATCCATTGCAATCCCTCTTAGGGTTGCTAGAAATGATCTTAGCCAATAGGACCTATCGCCCTATCCGTTGGCTATCCAAATAGTCTCACAGGTTTTGCAATGTCGGACCGGATCCTCCGATCCGTTACCAAGGAATTTTGGCAGCTTCTGCCTCTCCGTACTCGGACTTCCCGTATTTGGACTTCCCGGTGGAGTCACCATGTTTCTTCCCCAATGTTGTCCTTGTGTGTTAGACCTAACTAGACTGGTTCTCCCTTGATGTTCCGGTGCCTTCCTTGCACTCTCGGCCACGTACGGGTGTTCTCCACGTCCCTCTTCAGCGTCCTTTACACCTTGAGTCTTTTCGGGTTCCTTCCAGTACTCCTTCTGCCCAGGGGTTTTGCCTCAGGTCCTCTAGTCCTTGGCTCTTCGTCCTCTGCTATGGACAGCTCTCGGATACAGCGTATGCTATTTTCAAGTTCCTTTGTTAATTCCTTTTCATCATCTTTCCCTTTTTCTTCATTTGTTACCGATGTTCTGAAATTTTCTTCGTCGGCTTCCTCGACGAGGCTTTGGTGTAATTCAGTGGTATCTTGATTTATTTCATGATCATGTTCATTTGCTTCTTCAATAATTTGTTTCAATCTTTTTCTTCGGTCTTTTTGTTCTTTTAATCTCAATGATCTTCTTAGTCTTTCCTCAGGTATTTCTTGCCCACTTGGTACTCGATTTTTCTCTTTATTGAGTTGTATGGGCATTAATCGACAATCGCACAACTATTAGTTGTAGGGCGTGCGATGGCTATTAGCATCTCGCTCTTCCTCTTCACGTTTCATGTGCTCTTCATATCTCCTTAGTATTTGTTGTCGACATTGTTCTCTATCTCTTTCTTCCCGGAGGTCGTGCAGAATTATCAAATTCCTTGCCAAAAGTCTGGGTATGCGATTGAGAAGATTATATACCTCTCTATTGACTTCTAAGTTGTCTTCAATTATTTCCTCTGGAATATCCCTGCGGATGGCTTCGTTCCTCAAATACTGTCCTACCACCAATTGCCACAAGAATACGAGATCCTGCGCAAAATCATCTTCCCGGTCATTCCTTTCTCATTTGTTGTCTTCTTTGTCGCTTTCCGCCCGTTCTTGTATTTCTTCTTCTATCCTTTCCACATGTCTTCTGGTTTCTATTTCTTCCTCAGATTGAATAGGCTGACCCATTATGACGCCATATTCGTTATCTCTTCCTCGTCACCGACTATTCAATCTCTTGTCGATTCAATTTGTCGTCGACTATCACATTCGTCACCAACGACTCAAATCCTCATCGACCGCTTGTCACCTTCCAACCCAACTTCAAATCGGATACAACACCAAATGTTTACTGTCGATGTAGTTTGATTGAACACTCTGAGTAAACAGAAATGCATTGAATAACATATAAAGAAACTCAGAACAGTATACTCAATTCTATTGCATAATGAACTCAGGAATACATATTCTCAGAAACTTGCATGTACAATTCATATCCAAAAAATTGATGTCCTTTACAATGTTGATGACAATTATGTAAGAAGTCGATGGTTGCCTGGGTGGCCCAACTGTCGCGACCGACTACAACTGTCGGGAGGTAACAACCTCACCGACTACAACTAATGCACAACTGTCATGTCCCCGTTTCCGGCTTGATCATCAAGTGAAGAATGGATTAGCCTATTCCTCATTCCCGGAGGCTAATTCTAAATGATGAGGGAATGAATTGGTTTATGACTAACTTAACCTAATTGTTTTGCAGGAACAAAGTTAGAAACTTAACCTAATTGTTTTGCAGGAACAAAGTCAGAAACTTGAAATTTGGCTAAGTCTGGAAGCCAAATAAGCAGGAAGTTGACTCTTGGAGTCTAGGTGCCAATTTCACATCAGACTTCCTAAATGAGCGCCTAGCATAGAAACATCACATTATGAAGCACATTAACCATCTTAAGCTGGGCGCCTTGGTAGGAATTAATTGATGGGCTTCCAAAATGATTTTAACTTAGTAAATTGAGTAGTTGTCTTAGGCGCCTTTGGGCCCCTGTGCAACCTCAAAGAGCGCCGAACTTGTGAAGGCAGAATTCAATGGTTGGACCTCCAGTTGAGTATTTGGGAATATCAAATCAAGTTGGAGATCATAAATTTGCCCAAGTAAACTCAAGAGCCAATTGAACACTCCTCCCATCAAACAATGCGCCTAAGTATCAAGGTGCCATTTCTTATTCAAGTAATCCTCTGAGGGCGCCTAGGCGCTAGATCTTGTCTCTGGAACCCTAGTGATGTGCCTTAGCCAAGAAGTCATTTGGAAGGCTAGTTTGATCATCAAAAAGGTTGAAGGATCATTTACTCCATTGGCAATATCATTATTGACAAAGAGTAATGTTAAGAGATGGAGGCGCATTCTTCATCATTTTCAACATCCCAATTGCGCCTTCCTTTGGGAAGCTCCTATTGCGCCTAGAAGATTGCATTCCTCCTCCAAGTGAAACTAGTGAGTCTCATCTTCAATGAAGGTCAAGTTGTTTGATGAAATGATCTTTGCATAATCGTATGATCTTAGGCGCCTAGATGTCACTTTGCAACACTCCAAGTCCGCCTAAAAACATCAAGGCGCCAAGACAGGATTCAATAACCTTGAAGATGCGCCTAAGCAGGGATATCATCTCCAAACTCCTCAAGAAGTCAGTGCGCTTGGTAAGGCTAGTATTTTGTTTTATTTCAAAACTCTAGAAGTGAGCTTTTGCATAGGAGATAGGCTTTTCAAGGGAAGGCGCCATTTTACTTTTTCCCTGGCACCTTGTTGCGTCTAAGGGACTCATCCAAAAGTGTGCCTGAGAAGGGAAAGAGCTTTTAATCCACTCATGGTGAAAGGCGCTTGATAGAAGTTAGTATTTTTGATTCAGTTGTGACTTGAGTTGAAGATTTTAGCAAGGCAAAACTACTTTCTTCCTAAGGCGCCAATCTAGGCCTTTTTCTATCAATAAGTGCGCCTAAGTGAAGTTGAAGACTCAAACAAGATGTTGGTACTCCAGATGAGGGCGCTAGGTTAAGGGAGCATCAAAAGGTTTGATTGCAAGTGTTTGAGAGTGTGAATTGTGTAGAACATCTTCCTAGAGGGCTTAGGCGATGATACCAGTTAAAACTACCCCAAATGTGCGCCTAAGTTAGGTGCAAGTCCTCAAGACCAGTTTTGGTACAAGGCGCTCCATCAGGAGGTAAGATGATAATCATTTGAAGTCAAGTTGTTTTCAAAATTCTTTGAGAGGATGTTAAGTTGTAACCAAGGCGCCAAAACCCCTGTGAATCCTCCAAAGCTGGTGCCCAGTCAGAAGAACCCTAAATTTGCGCCTAAGTGTTTCTAGAAGGAGCTAACGTAGTTACAACTACCTAGATGCCCATTGGTCAGAAGGATAGCATTGGGATCCATGTCAGAGTCTTTGGGTGAGTTGTCAAGAGGAATATTCTCCTAAATATGCTCCTTGGAAAACGTGCCTTCATTCCCTTTGGAAGGCCTATAAAAGGAGGAGCTCTCTCATTCATTTGATATCTTATCTTTTGGCAAAATTTCTCTCTGCAAAGCTTTATGCTTGTAATATTGAGGCCTGCGAGTTTCAAGTGTTGGGGTGATGTTCCCTCAACTGACAAGGTGATGCTCCCTTGTTGCATTGTGAGGTGTTGACCTCCAGTTGACATCATCAGGTTCAATTGAAGTGATCTACATCAGTTAGAGTGATAGAGTTAGTTGTGAAGAAGTTGAAAGTATTGTATACATCTAGGCTTCAAGGCCTTTCTTTGTAATCCCTTTGAATAAGATTGTATATTCATGCCATTGAGGGCATCATCATTGTAATAAGACATTTGCATTGAATTGAATCAAGTAATAATACAAGTACCCAACATCAAGTTGATTCATGAAAGTTGCCTTTGTTATCTTTTCATGAATGATGTTAAGTAGATTGAGTAATTGAAGAGTTAAGTGCAAGTAAATTGTCTAAGTGAGGGAAAAAATTTAGTTAGTACTAGTTGGGTATCTTACTAAGTTGGAGATCATAAATTTACTAATCAATTAATCCTGCCAGCCTCTGGGTTATGCAACCACCTGAAGTAGGTCCACTAGTATTATACAAGAAGAGCTCAGCAAGAACAACAACAACATCATACAGAAGGAAGTTGCCTTTGTTATCTTTTCATGAATGATGTTAAGTAGATTGAGTAATTGACGATACCCAACTAGTACTAACTAAAATTTTTCCCTCACTTAGACAATTTACTTGCACTTAACTCTTCAATTACTCAATCTACTTAACATCATTCATGAAAAGATAAAAAAGGCAACTTGCATGAATCAACTTGATGTTGGGTACTTGTATTATTAGCTCCTTACCATTTTAACGATTTCAGATGAGCACTCAGTGATCTTGGCGTTAACGAGGGCTTGAAGAAAGATGTTGATCTCACCTAAAGTGCACCTTTGGATGAAGGTAATGTAAAGTATGTGTAAGAATGAATGAATCTACTTGAGCGCCTAGGAAGAATTTGCTTGAAACAACCTTTTGGAGGATTCCTTGAGTGATGAGATCATCATGCGCCATCTTCCATTGCCAGAACTTATTGAGATATCACAAACTTGAGTCCAATTGATGATTAGGCGCCTAAGTATGCTCAATCCAAGTCAAAATGCGCCTTTAGGAAAATTAATGTCACTAGATTATCCTTAAGCGCTATTTTATGATCGCCTCATTCAAGTTGGGCGCCCTTTTTGCTCCTTTGTGTATCTCATTGGTGCCTTAGAGGAGGTAAGTTGCTTGGGTACCAACGACTCAAATCCTCATCGACCTCTTCTCACCTTCCAACCCGACTTCAAATCGGATACAGCACCAAATGTTTATTGTCGATGTAGTTTGATTGAATACTCAGAGTAAACAAAAATGCATTGAATAACATATAAAGAAACTCAGAACAGTATACTCAATTCTATTGCATAATGAACTCAGGAATACATATTCTCAGAAACTTGCATGTACAATTCATATCCAAAAAACTGATGTCCATTACAATGTTGATGACAATTATATAAGAAGTCGACGGTTGCCTGGGTGGCCCAACTGTCGCAACTGACTACAACTGTTGAGAGGTAACAACCTCACCGACTACAACTAATACACAACTATCACATAAGTATAAAAATCTCGCAACATGTGATATATTAATTGCAATCAACATAAGCCTCCACGGGATACAAAAATAAGTTTCATGGATAGAGAGCAGCCTATTTTTGCATCGACAAGGAGCATTTGACAAGGAAGGGGATCAATAATTGACCGAAGTATTGTGTCGCCTCTACTAAGGGTAAGCGACACAAGTCAACCTGCAATCAACGCAGAAGCCTTAATCGACTTCTGCTCTTCTCAACCAAACTGTATGACTCATTTTATTGCCGCCGAAGACTTGGAAAATTGAAGCTGTACGAGTGGATTTTGTTTTGGCGAAGTCTCTAAGGTTTCTCATCATGTCGTACGAAGCTCTTTCTGTAGGAGTCCAGGACAACACTGAGAGGGGGGGTGAATCAGTGTTGTATTATTTTTACAATTTTCCAAAATTGACAAATATGATTTATCAGAATTAAACTACTATTTACTTGAACAATTAATCAACAAATGATTAATCACATAAATCATATTCGGTAAATGAAGCTATGGAAGACATCAAGACATGAGATTATGACACAAGAAAATTACAGAGTGGAAAACCCTCCAGGGGTAGAAAAACCACTCAAAATGCCTCACTGGCTTAAGTAAAAACCTCACTGGTTACAATGTTTAGAAGCACCAACTTCAAGGAGCACCAACCCCTAATTCATTTAGAAGCACCAACTTCAAGGAGCACCAACCCCTAACATATACTCAAAATCAAGAACTCAGAGGGATTCTCTGTTTCGATACAAATCATTTCTTCTTTCACATGTGTCTGTCATATGACCATACTTCTCTCATCATCTGAATTTTCTCTTCAAGAGGATATTCAAAATATATTCAACCTGGAATGCTGATCCACACAACAACACTGCATTCTCTGTATGTTTCATCTTTGTCTATTTATAAAGTTGCATCAATGCACCTGAAAAATTATTGTTAATGAAAAGACTCTTGATGTTCCTCTTCTCTGCAAAATCAAATTCATCTTTTATGACCTTTCATATTTCAATCAGTGTCATGTAGGAGAAAATAAAAACTCTTTTATTTGTATCCTATTCATATCCACCTGCAAGAAATCCTGAACCAACAAATTACATTTATATAAAATAAAATCAATTTCATCTTCTGTAAATCTTCATCTTTTTCTTTGAATATCTTCAACAATAATATTTTCAATCTTCCCTTGTAGAAAAAAGTAAAATCTCTTTGATCATCTTCAAAATGGCTCTTCATATTCCTTTGAAGAAAATACATTTCCATTCCCATCATAAGATATTCTTCAACCTGTAAAAATAAAAACATATGCAAATATATTTTCTTCTGGAAGATCATCTATGATCATTATTTTTGAAATTATTTTCTCTGCAAAATTCATCTCAAAAATATCTTTAAAAAAATCATAATGCACTTGAAAAATTTCACTCTTCACTGTTCTTCATATTTTTTATTTCAAAAAAAATCATCTTCTTCAAACCCTTCATCTTCTAAAAAAAATTTCTTTGTCTTCTTCAAAATATTCTTCAATCTAAACGACATTTTAAAATCCCATTTGCCAAAAATCTTCAATAAAAAAAATCAATCTTATCACTTCTCAAAAATATAATCTTCTCACAAAAATGTCTTCCAAAAATATTTCCAATATAATAGAATGTCTTAAAAAAAAACATTCTAAAAATAAACCCCTTAAATCCACCACATGAAATTCCTTTCATATTCTTTAAAAAAAAACCTTTCCCCTTTATCTTTTACTTCAGCCACAACATGAAAAAATAGATTTTCTTCATAAAAAGAAACTCTCCTTTAAAGTCTCCCAAAATCTCCTTAAAGCTCTCCTTGAAATGTGCCCCCTAGAAAATAGCACAAAAAAATATTTTAAGAGCTCATAAAAATATTTTAAATAAAGCCATAAAATGGCTTATTCACATTCCCCTCTTAAAGCATATTTAATGCTTTTTCTTTTTTTTAAATATTTTATATTTAAAGCTTTATAAAAAGCTTTATAGAAAGTCATTGGAAACCTTTTCATGCTCCCCTTTAAATAAGCTTTCTAATATAAATGATATTCCATGCTTTTTTCTTTTTTTCTTTTTTTTTAAATCAAGCTCTTCATAAATTAAATAAGGATATTCAACCAAATTCAAATGGTAAATAGAATATGAAGGGGCTAGTAGGTGTCATGAATTAAAACCCTCTAGTAGGTTGCTCTAAGTAGTATAACCTGCTCTTACAGGTCAACATTACTTTATAACATAAAGTGCATACTTTATGACATTTAATCTCTTTGTATACACTTAGAGCTTATAGTTAGGATTTTAATATTTTAGGCATTTTGATAACCATTGATTCAACCATTAATAAACATTAATGCCTCACTTTGATCAAGCATGGCAAGATGAACTTTATCAGCAACCTTGTATCATAAAACATATGCATTGTATCATACTTATCCTGATTGATGATTCTGATCATGCAGTCTTGTGAATATCAAGAATGTACACAAACTGATCAAACAAGTTAGCATTTCCTGACTTAGCCATGAAGCAACATATCAACCTGAAGTATATGAACAACTTCTGTAAATACCAACACATTTTTGACATCAATGACAATCTACTTTCATCAATCTCCCCCTTTGTCATTGATGGCAAAACTACCTGATACATTTTTCTTTCTCCCCCTTTTTGACATCTGATGACAAAGGCTATTATCTCCCCCTTATCATCCTTCATACCAACCAAGAATTGAAATAGCCCTTAAGGCACTGATTATTTTTCAATTTACTGTCCAAAACTTTTCTTGAGAGCTCTGAGCTCTTTCCATGTTCATCTGCATATTGAACAACCATAAAAACTTGAGAGCAACAAGACATCAAACAATCATGTAAGGCATATCAAACCAAGCACCAAACCACTGTTACAAGCTGCCCATAGACTGCACTATACCACTTCTAATCACAACACAAATTTGTAGATGAAGATGAAACACTGACATCAATGAGATCCTCTGATTACTTCCTTTAACAAACTCCTGAACCAACACTTTTTGACTTGAAATAACAAATCTCCAAGATCTCCCATGTGTTAAAGTTCAAAACACTACTCAGAAATACCATTGGTAAACACTGACAAGACTAATCAACATAACTCAACTCAACTCGGCACTTATCCACTTCCTGAATTAGTCCTGACAAGAAATACCAATATGAGCATGAAGAAAACATATCTCTTTTCAAATCTCCAAAGATAGTGACAACTCAATCCTCTGATTAACTCCCCCTGAGAACAACTCCACTTAAAGATGTTATAGCATGGTCATAACCATTATAAGCATATTGAATTATGAACACTTTGAAGGCATAAACTCTTGTTAACCTTTCAACAAGTAATGATTTATGATGATAACAATCCTGAAGCCAACATATGACAAACCTTTTTGAACATTACCATTTGCTATTGCTGATTCAAAACATACCAATACTCTCTGATGAACAATTTTGCAGGCAAAAATCATGTAGACCCCTCATCACACAGATGCCAAGATGACCATTTTTGATAAGTCCTTTACTTGCCTCCGATTTGAAGAAAAAAACAAGATTCACCATCAATGTCATAAGAAACTCTGGATTGTCATAACTTGAAGCTCATACCTGAAACTACCACACAATTTGAACAAACCTTTCTAAACCAAATTAATGAGAAAGACACTATCTTCAAATCACTTGAAAGCTCCAAGGTACATGTCATAAAACATAACTCAACAAAGTAATAGATATAATCATCAAACTGATTTCCTGATATGAACTATCATCCTGCATATTCTGACACCTTTTCTTGACAGACCATCTTGTTGACAAACCATCTTGTTGTTCCTACACATATTATACTGTCAAATCTGATATACAACACTCTAAAAAAAAACTGATATATACATAATCATATCTGAAACATACTGTAATCAACAAGAACTCTTGCCTCTTGACTTCATCATTCAAAACAAGATATTATTGCAACAACACTTTCCAAAACACTTTGGATTGCAATACCATGATAATTCAACCTGAACAATTTGTGCATTTTGAACTCCTGAAACATTTTTCAATACCTTGAAATCATAATAAGCCAATGAACACCTGTATCACTGTCATACACTGAAACTCAAAAACATCAGAAACATTATCAAGCAAGCATGATAAACAAAACAAGATAAACATCAACTGATCTCCTCTATAACTTCTTGGGGATAATTGATAGATCATGAACAACTCCCCCTTACTTCATGCTCTCAGTTATCCAACTAATGATATAACTTGTGCAAGATGCACAAGTTTAGGATCCTTCTTGTCCTGACTTTGTTTTCTTCTCCAAACCTGTATAAACCTTTTCTTTTCTTTGCTCAAGGTGTCTGCTCTAGATGTCTTCAATTTATTCCTGCAAAACTGTGCCTTATGCCCAAAAGAATTGCAATTATAACAAACTATGTTATAACCAAATGACTGATACCTTTTTGACATCTCCTGAGCAATTATGTTATGCTTCCATGTAGGATCAAACATTCTATTCATTTTACAGTTTCTTTGAATGTGTCCAATATTATTGCACTTGTAACAAACAATATCAGTATTCCTTCTGCAATTAACTGATTTGTGTCCAAATTGATTACAAGCATAACAATGACCATTAAAAGAATAATTATACCTGTACATGTATGCTTGTCTAACAGGAGCATTTTTTCTTCTTCTTTGATTATGCTTTTCATCTTTGACATTTATTTCAGTTTCTGTCTTATCTTTATCTTCAAGAGCACTAGCATGAAGATCAATTTTCTTTCTGAGAGTTTGCCTGGCTTTTGAACACTCCCCTTTTTCAATATTGTTTTCAAACAACAAATTCTTGTGTAATTTAGAGGAAGCCTTTTCTAACTCCTTTCTTAAAAAGATTATTTCAGATTCATACTTTTCACAATCAACTTCTTTGGCCTTTAGTTGATTATTGACATCTTCTTTTATTTTCTTAACTTCTGCAATTTGAGTCTTCAAATCTATTATTTGTTTTTCTACATCTTGAAGATTTGAAAGAATTTTTATCTTGGATTCCTTTTCCTCTTGAAGTTGCAACTTTAACCTTTTATTCTCCATTCTGAGTTCTTTGATCTCACCAAGAGCACAAATGAGCTCACCTTCCATATCAATCTCATAATCCTGATCATCATCACTTGTGATGCTAGCTTCTTCTGAATCTGATTGAGTTTGAACTTCAACTCCTTCATTGCCACTTTCCTCACACACCAGAGTGTCCTCTTCTTTATCATTATCTTGATAAATTCTTATTAGTTCTTTCCAGATATCCTGAGCTGTTTCACACTGCACAACCTTACAAGAAATATCATTAGATAAACTAGATAGAATAACCTTCTTGGCTATATGATTCCATTTAAGAGCCTCTTTGTTATTTGCAGAAATACCATTTTCAACTGACATTAAAACATCATATCCTAAGGAGGATAAATACACTTGCATTCTAACATACCAAACTGAAAAATTTGAACCATCAAACTGAGGAACATCTGAAACCTTTTCTTCTAAGATAATATCAGACTCAACATGGACAACATCTCTATCAACATCTGGATTTGATAAGAATGATGTCTTTTGTGTCTTTTGACCAGAATGAATCTTACCATTTCTCATGTTCTTATTTCTCTTACACTTACCCATTGAACTCCACACACAGGACCTACCCAAGCTGATTAAGCTGCAAGAGGGAAACTTGCTCTGATACCAATTGTAGGAGTCCAGGACAACACTGAGAGGGGGGGTGAATCAGTGTTGTATTATTTTTACAATTTTCCAAAATTGACAAATATGATTTATCAGAATTAAACTACTATTTACTTGAACAATTAATCAACAAATGATTAATCACATAAATCATATTCGGTAAATGAAGCTATGGAAGACATCAAGACATGAGATTATGACACAAGAAAATTACAGAGTGGAAAACCCTCCAGGGGTAGAAAAACCACTCAAAATGCCTCACTGGCTTAAGTAAAAACCTCACTGGTTACAATGTTTAGAAGCACCAACTTCAAGGAGCACCAACCCCTAATTCATTTAGAAGCACCAACTTCAAGGAGCACCAACCCCTAACATATACTCAAAATCAAGAACTCAGAGGGATTCTCTGTTTCGATACAAATCATTTCTTCTTTCACATGTGTCTGTCATATGACCATACTTCTCTCATCATCTGAATTTTCTCTTCAAGAGGATATTCAAAATATATTCAACCTGGAATGCTGATCCACACAACAACACTGCATTCTCTGTATGTTTCATCTTTGTCTATTTATAAAGTTGCATCAATGCACCTGAAAAATTATTGTTAATGAAAAGACTCTTGATGTTCCTCTTCTCTGCAAAATCAAATTCATCTTTTATGACCTTTCATATTTCAATCAGTGTCATGTAGGAGAAAATAAAAACTCTTTTATTTGTATCCTATTCATATCCACCTGCAAGAAATCCTGAACCAACAAATTACATTTATATAAAATAAAATCAATTTCATCTTCTGTAAATCTTCATCTTTTTCTTTGAATATCTTCAACAATAATATTTTCAATCTTCCCTTGTAGAAAAAAGTAAAATCTCTTTGATCATCTTCAAAATGGCTCTTCATATTCCTTTGAAGAAAATACATTTCCATTCCCATCATAAGATATTCTTCAACCTGTAAAAATAAAAACATATGCAAATATATTTTCTTCTGGAAGATCATCTATGATCATTATTTTTGAAATTATTTTCTCTGCAAAATTCATCTCAAAAATATCTTTAAAAAAATCATAATGCACTTGAAAAATTTCACTCTTCACTGTTCTTCATATTTTTTATTTCAAAAAAAATCATCTTCTTCAAACCCTTCATCTTCTAAAAAAAATTTCTTTGTCTTCTTCAAAATATTCTTCAATCTAAACGACATTTTAAAATCCCATTTGCCAAAAATCTTCAATAAAAAAAATCAATCTTATCACTTCTCAAAAATATAATCTTCTCACAAAAATGTCTTCCAAAAATATTTCCAATATAATAGAATGTCTTAAAAAAAAACATTCTAAAAATAAACCCCTTAAATCCACCACATGAAATTCCTTTCATATTCTTTAAAAAAAAACCTTTCCCCTTTATCTTTTACTTCAGCCACAACATGAAAAAATAGATTTTCTTCATAAAAAGAAACTCTCCTTTAAAGTCTCCCAAAATCTCCTTAAAGCTCTCCTTGAAATGTGCCCCCTAGAAAATAGCACAAAAAAATATTTTAAGAGCTCATAAAAATATTTTAAATAAAGCCATAAAATGGCTTATTCACATTCCCCTCTTAAAGCATATTTAATGCTTTTTCTTTTTTTAAATATTTTATATTTAAAGCTTTATAAAAAGCTTTATAGAAAGTCATTGGAAACCTTTTCATGCTCCCCTTTAAATAAGCTTTCTAATATAAATGATATTCCATGCTTTTTTCTTTTTTTCTTTTTTTTTAAATCAAGCTCTTCATAAATTAAATAAGGATATTCAACCAAATTCAAATGGTAAATAGAATATGAAGGGGCTAGTAGGTGTCATGAATTAAAACCCTCTAGTAGGTTGCTCTAAGTAGTATAACCTGCTCTTACAGGTCAACATTACTTTATAACATAAAGTGCATACTTTATGACATTTAATCTCTTTGTATACACTTAGAGCTTATAGTTAGGATTTTAATATTTTAGGCATTTTGATAACCATTGATTCAACCATTAATAAACATTAATGCCTCACTTTGATCAAGCATGGCAAGATGAACTTTATCAGCAACCTTGTATCATAAAACATATGCATTGTATCATACTTATCCTGATTGATGATTCTGATCATGCAGTCTTGTGAATATCAAGAATGTACACAAACTGATCAAACAAGTTAGCATTTCCTGACTTAGCCATGAAGCAACATATCAACCTGAAGTATATGAACAACTTCTGTAAATACCAACACATTTTTGACATCAATGACAATCTACTTTCATCACTTTCCTCCTTAGGCGTACAAGTCAGGGACAAATCCTTCAATGGGTTCTTATTACTCTGCAAGTGCTTGTATGGATTAATCAGCCGTATGAATTACAGAGGTTTTCTTCACCATCATACGGAACCCCTTCATCCATTGTCGTACGGATATATCAGTAGGTTGTCGTACGATTCATGCAAGTTCTCTTGGCACTGAAAGAATTGAAGATTATACTCAGGCCCAATATGTTCCTATAAGTCTCGCCATACAAATTTCTCCACTCAGAGCCATCAATAGAAAATTTCTGCCACGATAAAGAATGTTAGACAAATGCAATTTGGATGGAAAGTTCAACAGGCTCTAGGTATTGCACTTGAATGTAGAAGATTTGATAAGTTGGAAGAAGCAATCATGAAAACTGATAATGTTCCTGAAGTGCTTTCTTACTACATTAGTTTTAGTAGAGGAGAGTACCGATGTGAGGTTCTTCAACTGCTGCTGAAATTGATCAAAAAATCACCTTCGCCTGACTATATAAGTATTCGTCCGTGTCTCTAAATGAACCTGGAAGTGTTGCATCCATATGGAGAAGTTGTTGCAATCTGACAATAAGGTGGATGCTCTGATAGCTTTTCAAGTAGCTTTTGACTTATTTGATAAGGAGTAGTAGCCTTTTCTTCTTAATGTTTGGTATTGGTTACCTGCGCTTAAATCTCAGTCGCAACTCCTGGACAATCATCAGCAGCAGCACAACACAGTAGGCACTTATTATTATGCAAGTGCCTGAATGGATTAAATAGTCGTACGAATTACAGAGGTTTTCTTCACCATCATACGGAATCCCTTCATCCATTGTCGTACGGATATATCAATAGGCTGCCATACGATTCATGCAAGTTCTCTTGGCACTGAAAGAATTGAAGATTATACTCAGGCCCAATATGTTCCTATAAGTCTTGTCGTACAAATTTCTCCACTCAGAGCCATCAATAGAAAATTTCTGCCATGATAAAGAATGTTAGACAAATGCAAGATGTGTAGGATTTTGCCAAAAAATGTGATATATGTCAGTGTGTGGGTACACCCAACCGCCACAACAAGATGCCTCTTGCGCCAATTTTCACGCAAGAGCCCTTTGAGAAGAGGACAATCAACTTTGTCGATCTAATTGATCCCCTTGGACAAAGAAGTGGTACACAATATATTATCACTACCACAAATTACTTGTCATAGTGGGCAAACGTTGTACCCACATGAGATTGCATTGTAAAGACCACAACATGATTTATTTTTGAGAATTTCACAATAGAATCCTTTACCTTGGGGAGCAATATGTGATCCCCGTCAATCCACACACCATTTTTGAGCTCACAATGCTGCCATTTAACCATATGCATCAATAGGAAAAAGCGCCATTTGAAGATCTGAGCAACATGTTATAACCAATTGGAGGAGTGACCTAGTTACTCGCTTGGTGCAAAGTATTTGTTGGTGCTCATTTTGACCTGGAGGCTGAGCTTGCTTGTTGGAGGGTTTCTTCATTCAAACCCTAGGTATTCCTGTCCATCGGCAGGAGCTTGATCTATCGGCTGGAGTATTTTTGGTTCCACCGATGTGGTGGTGCTCTGCCATCGGGATGACTTCTGTCATCGGCGTATCTTCTTTCTGGTTTCCCGATGGGCATGTGTCTAGCCGACGGGGGGGCAGAGTGAGGCTTGTTGGTCATCGTTGTGACTAGTGCTATCGGCCAGGGTTCCTTTTGTTGCTTCGACGATATGTGTCTGGCCGATGGGAGCGAGGGTTTTGATGTGCCATCGGCACGACATTGAATATCGGGTGAGCAGACAAGTGTTGGGCCGACGGCGTATGTTTGGCCGATGAGGAGTCATCGGCGTGTGTCTCGCCGACGAGGGTTTTGAAGGTTACCGGTGTAGCACTCTTCATCGGCAGAGGAATTTCATGCTAGACCGACAGTTTAAGTCTAGCCGATGATGATTTAGGCGTTATGATCATCGGCGTAACATGTGCGATCGACAAAGGATTTCTGAGTTGTGCCGACGGCGTAGGTTTGGCCGATGACTTCTGTCATCGGCGTGTGTCTCACCGAAGACCCGGATGTGGTATGTTGTCGGCGTGACTCTGTGTATCGGGTGAATTGTGGATTGCTTGGCCGACAGTCTATCTCTGGCCGATGGGAAGTTTTGAGGAAGATTGGGGTGTTCGTCGACAGGACCTTTGAGATCGGCAAGCGTCAATTTTGTTGTGCCGATGGTCTATGTCTTGCCGAAGAGGGTGTATTTTGCTTAGCCATCGGAGGGACTTGATAGATCGGTGAGAGTTCGTTTGACTTCGCCGATGGTTTTTGTCTTGGCAATGGGCGTGTATGGAGTGGTCATCGGTGAGACTTTGTTCATCGGCGGGGAGGCTTTTTGGGTCCGCCGATGGTAGTTGTCTGGCCGATATGGAAGTTGTAGGCTTTCGGGAGGTGTAGCGGTCGGCGAGACCACTGAGGTCGGCGGGAGATTTTTGAGGTTGGCCGATAGACTATGTCTGGACGATGGGCTATTGGGCGAAGGCTTGTGTGTCGAGCGCAGCAAAAGCGCTCGACACTTAGTATGCATGCGGCCCCGTTTTTAAACTAATAAAGTGATCTCTTCACCGTGCATGTGGGATTATTCCCCTGTGTATTTTCAACCTGCGAAGAAGTATGTTTCGGTGGGAAATCCTTTTTGAATGCAGCGACGGTTTTCAAGCGGTCGCGGGTGGTTGAGACCCTTAATGGCGATGATGCAGGGATGTGGGCAATGGTACACATGGTCAGGTCGCCCGATTTTTGAATGAAGACCCCAGATGGTGGCGCATGGCTCGAGGCCCCCCTTTGTCTGCTGCATTAATATTTTCTGAGCGCCATTCCTTCTGAGGACTGTATCTGGCGGATTTTTTGTCAAAGCCATGTAATTAATTGCTTATGGTACACTATCTGGCTGTTATAAGCAGATTGTGTTACCAAATTTTGGTTGTTGAAAGTTGAACATTTGGCTCTGTAATACAATACAGCTGATTTAGTTGCTCTGTACAGCAAAACCTGTGAGTCTATGTATCTCCTGTTGTGCGCTTTTGCATGAATCCACTGATTTCATGGTTGATCTTATATGAATAATGCTATGTTTGCATGTGTTATGCTGATTCTGTCTCCAGTTTTGCATGTATCTTTCTTCTGAGTCTAGGTATTCAAGGAATGTCTAACATTCTAGAACATAGAATTCCTGTGTTGAATGTTTAATCTTTTAACTTCTGCTCAAGGGGTAGATTAAACTGTTTTTAGATTGAATATTGGGAAGGGTATACTGCAATAGGGATGCCATAAGTATAGACAGCTTAACACTCTGTATTGGGAGATATCTGTAAGGCAGATATCATGTATATCCCCCTGAAATCCAGTTTTAGTTGTTCATGCTGATCATTCACAGGTGTATGTCTACCGACTCCAAGCCCTGGATAGGCACCAATCTTGCTTTGTGTTTGTGTTACAACCATGTCCAGCTTTGCATCCAAACTTAAAATCAAAATCAAACTTTAATACAAGCTTTAGGACATTAGAATTAGTTTTAGGATCCTCAGTCCTCTGTCTACAACTGCAAATAGGCCCAAAGCTAGCCCCTTTGCTCTTATCTTTCAGTTTTGGTCTACTTATAGGAGGACTTATCTGCTTTCTGTCAGCATCCCAGCCTTTGTATGCATATCCTCATGGATGTTGAGTAGGGAATACCCCCCTCATGGATGTTGAGTAGGGAATACCCCCCTAGGTTTTGCAAAGCCTGAAGAAGAAGAGGAGATAAAATATAGAGTCTATCTCCTACACTGTTGGCCCCTGGCCCAGAGATCCTGTTGATCATTGATGGCTACCTTGTAGGGAAATCTGGGAATAAGCATCCAGTCAGGGAAAAAACCAACAGAAATTGGCGACTCTGCTGGGGATGGTGATTTGAAAATTGTTATTTTTGTCCTCCCTGGTGAAATATCTGTGTGCCCATCCGAGTCACCAACAGAAATTGGCGACTCTGCTGGGGAAGGAAATTTGAAAAAGTGTTATATCTTGTGACCCATCCAAGTCACCAACAGAAATTGGCGACTCTACTGGGGAGATCAATGTCATATCCATGAAAGTTTGAGTCTACGAGATTGAAGAATTAGGCCTGGATGTGTTTGTTGCAGCAGAGAAAAAGGTTGTATATGTGACTCTGCTGGTGGATGACCCAGAAAGAAAGAAATCAATTTGCAGCTTCAGCTTGTTTGAAGCTCATTCCTCTTCAAGGAGGTGGCGACTCTACATCAAAGAACCTGATAAAAGAACAAAATCAGTCAGAGAAGAATTTGCAGCTCCTGCAACATATCCAGGTATTTCATATTGTTTGACAGACTCCCTATTTGGTGAGATAGCACTGGTTAAAAGGGAAACATTGGTGAAAGCAGAGCTTGCATGCTTTTATTAGAACTTATTCTGTATTTCAAAGGGCATGCAATGTTGCTAAAAAGACTCATTTAAAGGACTTTAGGAAAGTTTGAAAAAACAGTCTAAATTTTGAGTGCCTAAAGTCATTGTTTGTAGAAAATCTAAGTAGAGAGGAGGGTTGCAAAAACATAAAGGATGTATTATCAGCCTATGCACCCTTGTGAAGTGTCAAGTGCAGAAATTTATAGTAGTCAGTCCCAACAATGTAATAAAAGAAGTTTCAACATAGACAGATATAAGCCCATAAATTTCAGTGGCATTTGTGGCTATCCAAATGCTCTTCCACCTAAAATCAGAATTTTTTTGCCTAAATTTAATGGTATAAAGGATGAATCAGCTGAGAGACACTTGCAGCAGTTTATGAATGTGATAGATGACTTTGAGATTGACCATGAGGATGTGGTTATGAGATTATTTGTTCAATCTCTAGATGAAGATGCAAGGGACTGGTCTTCCTACCTTCTAGCTCACTCTATCAGGTCTTGGCATGGTTTTAAATCTACATTTCTAGTACAATATGGTGAAAGAATCTCTGAATATGCAGTTATTAGTAATTTTATGTACATCCATATTGAAGAAGGTGAGTTGATCCCAGCCTTTAACCTCAGATTTATGAAGGCACTGAATAGAATTCTAGAATGCATGAGACCTAATGATGCACTGTGCTTAGTTGTCTATTTGGGAGCTTTTGATAAGAAAATGAGTTACAGATTAAGAAACAAGGAGCCCACCACATTGCATCAGGCACATCAGTTTGCAATTGATATTGAAAACAATTGGAGGTATGGAATACAAAAGGGTTATTTCTCTGAAAATTTTTGTTGTCCTGCAGCCCCCAGTGTTAATGAAAGATTTAATTCAGGAGTTGACATTGAATGTCAAAGTATTCACACCCCTGTTGTCCCAGTTTTTGCATCATTCCAAGTTGATGATGTTTCTGTTATAAAGGAGGATGTCTAGTTTTGCCCAACAAATGAAGTTGAAAACAATGGTTTTTCAAGTAATATTTACATACCAGCCCTTATCAAAGAGCCATCATGTTTAAATGATCCCGTTGTGCAAGGTTGTGATCATGTGGATCAACAGTCAGTATCAGTTTCATCAGGAAGTATTAGAGGGATGGAGAATGATACAGATAGTTCAACTTCAGAGTACATCGAAATAGCAGAAATCTTGTATATGGGGCAATCAGTTGATAGAAATGATATCCATGATCAATTCATGGATCAGGTTTGTTCTTCTTATGACTCTGGATCTGATAGTACTAAAGAAGAATTGGAGTATCATGAAGAAGAAGCAGAGGCCTTTGCGGTGAGTGTTAATCCCCTTTATGATGAGTCTACAGATGCCTTTGATGCTGTGAATCTTGACTTTCAGTGGTGTAGGATTAATCCTCTTTTTGAGGATGATGATGAATATAAAGAGACTGTTGACCTTGGTGTTACATCAGTTTGTGAGTGGGGGGCATATGAATCAGATATCTTCAGTTCTTGTGAAGATACTATGGATTTGCAAACTGTGAATGATGGATGTTCATCATCACTTGATCCAGACATGTGCAACATCGGGTGTGTGGATCAAGATTTGTTTTCAATATCAATAAATATTGGGGGTCTCATTTTCTGAATGTCTTCAATTTTTGGATCAGCTACATGAGTGCCTGATGGTATGCAGCAGCCAGGTAGGTGATGAGGATTGCCAAGAGCAACATGATGTACTGTCTGAGGGATATAACATACATATGTTACCTAATGTTGAAGAATATAATATGTATGATTCTATGTCTAATTTTGAAATCCAATATGACAGAGGTGAAAGTGATAGTGATAAGCTTTCAAAAGTGGTGGAGTATCTAATTGAGCAGATGACATTATGGGTAGATTATGCCAATCTTTTCAGCTGTGGTTGGGATTATTCAATTTGGAATCAGGCATTTGACTTGAAAAAATTATAGTTCTTCCTTTTAGGCTGCCCGGGGCCTCCAAAGTGATGTTTGAAAATGTGATCTATGATGCAGGTCAGTGTAGTTTTATGATTCTGTGCCCATTGGATAAAGACTGGTCTGCATCCCAAAGATCTGGTTCTCGCTGCAGTTTTGCACCTGCACGTCCCCAGACGGAGCCAGTGTTGGTGCTCATTTTGACCTGGAGGCTGAGCTTGCTTGTTGGAGGGTTTCTTCATTCAAACCCTAGGTATTCCTGTCCATCGGCAGGAGCTTGATCTATCGGCTGGAGTATTTTTGGTTCCACCGATGTGGTGGTGCTCTGCCATCGGGATGACTTCTGTCATCGGCGTATCTTCTTTCTGGTTTCCCGATGGGCATGTGTCTAGCCGACGGGGGGGCAGAGTGAGGCTTGTTGGTCATCGCTGTGACTAGTGCTATCGGCCAGGGTTCCTTTTGTTGCTCTAACGATATGTGTCTAGCCGATGGGAGCGAGGGTTTTGATGTGCCATCAGCACGACATTGAATATCGGGTGAGCGGGCAAGTGTTGGGCCGACGGCGTATGTTTGGCCGATGAGGAGTCATCGGCGTGTGTCTCGCCAACGAGGGTTTTGAAGGTTACCGGTGTAGCACTCTTCATCGGCAGAGGAATTTCATGCTAGACCGACGGTTTAAGTCTGGCCAATGATTTAGGCGTTGTGATCATCGGCGTAACATGTGCGATCGACGAAGGATTTCTGAGTTGTGCCGACGGCGTAGGTTTGGCCGATGACTTCTGTCATCGGCGTGTCTCACCGAAGACCCGGATGTGGTATGTTGTCGGCGTGACTCTGTGTATCGGGTGAACTGTGGATTGCTTGGCCGACGGTCTATCTCTGGCCGATGGGAAGTTTTGAGGAAGATTGGGGTGTTCGTCGACAGGACCTTTGAGATCGGCAAGCGTCAATTTTGTTGTGCCGATGGTCTATGTCTTGCCGAAGAGGGTGTATTTTGCTTAGCCATCGGAGGGACTTGATAGATCGGTGAGAGTTCGTTTGACTTGGCCGATGGTTTTTGTCTTGGCGATGGGTGTGTATGGAGTGGTCATCGGTGAGACTTTGTTCATCGGCGGGGAGGCTTTTTGGGTCCGCCGATGGTAGTTGTCTGGCCGATATGGAAGTTGTAGGCTTTCGGGAGGTGTAGCAGTCGGCGAGACCACTGAGGTCGGCGGGAGATTTTTGAGGTTGGCCGATAGACTATGTCTGGACGATGGGCTGTTGGGCGAAGGCTTGTGTGTCGACCGCGGCAAAAGCGCTCGACACTTAGTATGCATGCGGCCCCGTTTTTAAACTAATAAAGTGATCTCTTCACCGTGCATGTGGGATTATTCCCCTGTGTATTTTCGACCTGCGAAGAAGCATGTTTCGGCGGGAAATCCTTTTTGAATGCAGCGACGGTTTTCAAGCGGTCGCGGGTGGTTGAGACCCTTAATGGCGACGATGCAGGGATGTGGGCAATGGTACACATGGTCAGGTCGCCCGATTTTTGAATGAAGACCCCAGATGGTGGCGCATGGCTCGAGGTCCCCCTTTGTCCGCTGCATTAATATTTTCTGAGCGCCATTCCTTCTGAGGACTGTATCTGGCGGATTTTTTGTCAAAGCCATGTAATTAATTGCTTATGGTACACTATCTGGCTGTTATAAGCAGATTGTGTTACCAAATTTTGGTTGTTGAAAGTTGAACATTTGGCTCTGTAATACAATACAGCTGATTTGGTTGCTCTGTACAGCAAAACCTGTGAGTCTATGTATCTCCTGTTGTGCATTTTTGCATGAATCCACTGATTTCATGGTTGATCTTATATGAATAATGCTATGTTTGCATGTGTTATGTTGATTCTGTCTCCAGTTTTGCATGTATCTTTCTTCTGAGTCTAGGTATTCAAGGAATGTCTAACATTCTAGAACATAGAATTCCTGTGTTGAATGTTTAATCTTTTAACTTCTGCTCAAGGGGTAGATTAAACTGTTTTCAGATTGAATATTGGGAAGGGTATACTGCAATAGGGATGCCATAAGTATAGACAACTTAACACTCTGTATTGGGAGATATCTGTAAGGCAGATATCATGTATATCCCCCTGAAATCCAGTTTTAGTTGTTCATGCTGATCATTCACAGGTGTATGTCTACCGACTCCAAGCCCTGGATAGGCACCAATTTTGCTTTGTGTTTGTGTTACAACCATGTCCAGCTTTGCATCCAAACTTAAAATCAAAATCAAACTTTAATACAATCTTTAAGATATTAGAATTAGTTTTAGGATCCTCAGTCCTCTGTCTACAACTGCAAATAGGCCCAAAGCTAGCCCCTTTGCTCTTATCTTTCAGTTTTGGTCTACTTACAGGAGGACTTATCTGCTTTCTGTCAGCATCCCAGCCTTGTATGTATATCCTCATGGATGTTGAGTAGGGAATACCCCCCTAGGTTTTGCAGAGCCTGAAGAAGAAGAGGAGATAAAATATAGGGTCTATCTCCTACACTGTTGGCCCCTGGCCCAGAGATCCTGTTGATCATTGATGGCTACCTTGTAGGGAAAAAACCAACAGTATCAAAGGAACACATAGCATCAATGTCTATGACATGTCGAACTGCTAAGTCTAGGTGGCATGCACGCTGATAGAGATGAAATTGTTGCACAAGGCCAAAGTCGACTCAATACCTCTTGGAGACATGTATGCAAGATACAAAACACATGCACAAGGAGTCATTTATGACCACTGCACATATCTTGCCAACAACATGGTGTAGAATGCACAAGTGGCATGGGACAAGGGCAAGACATACTACGACATGCTGATTTTGCATGCCTTGGCCTATGATGGTAGGTCATTGGGCAAAGCAACAAGCCCACCAAACCAAATTCCAACACAACAATTTAGGAATTTGATGCTAACCACGTGTAGAGAAGTTGTGAATCAACATAAGTTGTTGATGGATAGTTGGTTGTGCACCTTGTTACTTCAGTTTGTAGATCAATGTCAAGTCAAAGGGAAGCTTGTGGCTGCATACCTAGGTGTCCAATTGCACCTTTTTTGGTATTTCAGCCAACTAGTCTTTCCTGAATTTCAGAGCAATTGTGCATTGGGCACCCAACACTCTTCCCTATGTGTTAACAATGCAAGTGATTTTGTAACATGCACTGTCCAAACTAGGTTTTCTGTATCAATTTTTTTTTGTGTTTTCTGCTTGCCAATGCTTTAGGGTTTTATGTTTGTCTTTGCATGTTGTGATTTTGCATGGTAAGCATAGAATAAAGAGCATATAACTAAAACCCAGAAAAACTAAAGCATATATCAACAAATGAGCGAAAACCCAAATTGTATTATGTCAAAATATGAATTATGAGTACATACCCACTTGCCAGTTTACAACTCCATGCCGGTGCTGTAGCCGCACCAGCAATATAACACCATAGAATGACTCCTAATCACTACAAATGAAAGGATCTTCGAATAGAATGTGTAACAGCAGCATATAGGACTCTAAATGTCCAAGATATACACAATAGCAGCCACAATGAGAGAAGATGCATCAATAAAGAATACCCATGAACTCCTCTAAGTTGTACGGCCCTCTAGAAGTGAGTTTCAGCTCCAACACAATGCCAAACTCTTGTAAATATCACTGTTTTACACCAATAATGCCTGCAGCAGCTAAACGACCAGTTTGAAGTGAAGAGATACCATAAAATCCACCTAAAATCTCATCAAGTTGCTGATATGGAAGGTACGGCCCTGCTGTAGGAGTACGGCCTGTATAGGAAAGTGTGCACAACTGTGAAAACCCTCCAAAAACTTTGAAATCTGCCTTAAAAACTGCCCTTCATGACTGCAATACAAAACCCCATGAAAGATTGTTCATTTGTTGCGCAAACTTCATCAAAATGGATCATTTGAATGCCCAATTGAAGCTCTAGAATGAACCCTCCAAGAATATGTAATGTCCCATTCTCGGTATGATATGATATTTCTTGTTCTTTCCAGTTATGCAAATAAAATTTATGTAACTTTGCCAATTACAGATATTTCTGACACAAATCTATCAACTGATCAAGATGCAAATCTATGACAATCTTGAATCTATGCCACTTCACTTAGGTTGCAATATAGACCCCTAAACTTAGAGGCAATTGCCAATCGATGATCCTCTTCAATTCTCTGGTGTAGCGTTCACTCAATGATTAATACAATATCCAATGAAGGGATGTTGATCGAAGTCCCTATGATGCAGAGCGCTCAGGTATGTATACTATCTATTGCCTCTTTGTAGATTGATGTCACTCTCATATGAGTTTCTCTGAGACTGACGGTGATCCCAGATAAAGAATTTCGTCACTACAGTTTTGTCATGATCTCCAGTGTAAGTCTTCGAACATTTCTAATGATATACAACAACTTCTAGTTGGCGCTCTAGCTAGCAATGACCTATGAAGTGATTGATCAATGATCCCGGATTTTCCATGCAATCCTCTGATATCTCTTGATGTTCAACGATTATATGTATTGAGGCAGAAATTCGATGCTCAGAATGTATGTATGATGATTCCACTAGTATGATTGTGCCAATCCAATTGACGCCAAGATGATACTGTTCGGCAACCTTCAATAGTATGCCATGAAAGGGTCTTTGATCGGTCGCTATGCAAGAGTAGATTGGCGCTTATGTTAAGATGTCTAAGTGTCTTTGAATCTTCAACAGTTAGCAATCAAACTCAATTCAGACAAAGCTCGTTGAAATGTAGATGTGGGTCCAGTTTCAAGATAATCGTGGTCTTCCGTGTGATATCTTTCGACGCTCCCTATATAGTTTCGATATTCCAAATCTCTTGTAAATAGCTATCAATCTCCTTTAAGTCTGTTGATATCCCTGTAAGATCCCACCCAGGTGGAATATAGCCTAACACAAATTTTCTGCCTTGGTTCAATTGTTTGACTCTTGAAAGCTTGCTTGTTTGGGTTTTCAAAGTTTTTTGCTTGTTTTGACTTTCAATGAGATATTGCCAGGTAAAGTGCAAATAATAAATACTAGTGCAATTGCAAAAGAAGAATGACTGAAATGAAATGCTTGATAATATACTGCTGATTTGATATAACTTGAAAATTACAATATAGAATTAAAATCAGATTTCTACTTCTTTTGCAAACACAATTTAATCATACCCGGTATGCATAGCAGTTACATATAAGTCTAAAACTCATCAACAACAATTAAGAAATTATATATATCTGCAATTCTGGAACTCATTGTTGAATTGTTGACAAAAACACCACACCGCAGCATAATATTGTAACAGCACTGTAGCGTTTTACTTTAGCAGCAATGTAGCATTTTACTGCAGCGTAGGTACTGTAACGTCACTGTAGCAGCAGGGAAAAACTTCTGATTTGCTTTATATAACCTCTGAAATGCTTTAATACTGTAGCGTGGCACTGTTCACGCCACTGTAGCATCCTTACATCAAATTCTGATCTGCATTAATTATACTTTGAAACTCTTGAAAATACTTGCAAATATCTTCACCAATGTGCACAAATTGGACCTCTGAATGAAGCCCACAAATAAGCAGTTCTTCAATGGATCTTTCACCACCTCAGAATGCAAAAATCAAAGAGAGTTTTCGTTCTCAATGACCAAATAGTGCAGAAACCCTAGCACTTCTCCTCACAGCCGTCACACCAAAAAGCATAAGTATCAAATGATTGAATGAATTTTCATTTGCCTTTTGAGTCTTTATATACCCTCAATCTCCTTAATAGCTTTTAATTCCACTTTCAAATCCACTTTAGGTTTTTAATAAAAACTTTATTATAAGTCTCATAAATGGGTGTACTTTTTCCATAAATTCATTAATGACTCATTGACTCAAAATGGCCCCACTTATAAAGTTAAATCATAACTTTATAATATACCTTTTAATCATTTAAGTGGCTCCAAACTCAACATTGAATTATAAAGTTAAATGATAACTTTATAATATATCATTAATAAATACAATATCATTAATGCCACTTAAAATATTAATATCTCCTTAATTAAACATCATTTTCCAATTTCGTCTGAACCTAGGGTTTCACCATGGTACCCTCTATGCATGCAACCATCTTACCAAAAATAGTAGGGGTCCATCTCTATTAACCTCTGTTGGCCAAAAATAGCAAGAGCCTCCAATATGGGACCAGAGACCTCTAAGCAACCTTATCACTAGCTGAAACTCGGGAACAACACTGAAATCACCATATGACCAGATACCCTACTATAAATAGAAACTCAGGAAAGATAACTTACTATAAACAGTAAGTGTGTAGAACTGAGTCCAACGAAGGCCAAACCTAAACCCATACTGAGCTCTGATGGAGAAAACACGTTGATCTTTGCCAAAAGGGACCCTCTAACCATTTGAGCTAGCCTGCGAGGGCCAGTGATAGTCTAAACCATCATAAAAACAGGATCATGCTAAAAAGGGGACATTACAATCCCCCTCTTATATTCTCCTGCTAATATATATATCTCCAAGCTTCATGCCTTACTCAAAGAGGCAACTCTTTAAAAAGGCATGTCTTTTGTTAAGACTAATTACTGCCTTATATACGTTGTCTTTTATAAACTAATTTCAAGTCCTTTTGCTGGATCACCGTCTATGTAATAGTCTAATACCTCTAATAAGATATGGGGACATGACAGAATATCTTCCTAATGTGGTCTCTCACACACGAAGAAGAGGAATATGCAAAGGTTTTCGTCTGAGCACAGACAATATCAAACCCTCAAGGCTCAAAGCTCAAGATGCACGACAAAGCAATTCTCCAAAAGTGAATAATAAAACCAAGCATATGCAAATGAGCTTCACTTTGCCTTATTATAATATTCAATTTGCATTTGACATCATCTCATTTAATTTACTTTAATTTCATTTTCTCTTCCCTCCTTTTTGGTGCACAACTTATAATATAAAGTATACTTTATTATTCACTTATATCTCCCCTTTATTTAACACTTATTATAAAGTATACTTTTAAAAGATTTAAATCCCCCTTTTAAATGAAGTCCACTTAATTCATTAATGATATGCACTTAATAATTATAATATTAGAACTCCATCATTAACCATCGTAAATCAATTCTGACTTCACCACGAGGTAGCCCATCGCATTCACTACTAACCAGGGTGCCTTACTATAAATAGTAAGGTTGGCATCTATCGACACACTGACTTACTATAAATAGTAAGTATATAAAAAAAACAGAGCCAAAACACCCTGAATATCATAACCTCTGAACAAGCTAAGGAACTGGAGATGAAAACACTGCCAACTGCCAACTGAGGAGATAGCTAACTCCAACGCTGGGCCTCTAAACACCATTATTAGCCTACGAGGACCCGATGATAGGCTAAACCACCAACTCTAATGCTCACTCAAAAAGGGGACATTACAGATTTAGGGGGATCACATGTTTGTTGATAGATGCGTTGATTGCGAACAATATCAATCCTACCTAGATCACCACACAGCCATTGCAATGAATGCCAACAACACATGAAGTTGCATAACAAGGTGCTCTTGGAGCTTTCAGAACTAAGATGCCACAGATCCCACAAGGTACACAAAAAGTGCCAATCAATCTTTGTTCGCAATCAAGTAGTGTGTAGAAACTTGATGTGCTGCATTGATGAATTGCATATAGTACACAACAACACAAAAGGAGGACAAGAAGTAAGCAGAAGTGGAGGCAACCAAGAAAGAAGTAACAAAGAAACAAGCACAGTCCGATGCTCTTCAATGCATCATCAATCAAAAGGATTGTAATATCCCTAATGGATATTGGACTGAAATTTTAAAGCTCTGATACCACTGTAATATCCTTTTTAGGATATTTGCTAAAAACTCTTCAAATAGCCCGATCTTATTGTGTTATCCTTCTGTCAAAACTCTTCCTTATTATGCTAGTATCACTGAAACTTCCCTGAGTTTTAATATGATAACCTGTGCACTTGTTTGATGGATAGTTTATGATGAATTCCTTGGGCATATTCAGTCTTATTTCACATATATGTTTCAATGAGCATTCGAACAACAATTGGAATGCTAATGCCAATAACAACAAAATGACCAATGACTGATATAGAAAATAATGTGTCACTTATAACAGCAGTTATATCATCAAATATCCTAGTCTTCTGCACTTCAACTTTCTTCTTAAAACCCTAGGTCTGATATATTTTTCTGCCTTTAACACTAGACTGTATTTTGATCTTATTTCTGCACTCTATCAATCCACTTCACCCAGCATAGAACATCATGTAACACATGTAAAAAGATGACAAATGAAAAATATATATCTGCAAGCTTGTTATTCATGAATTACATCATAAAATATACATAGCAAACATGCAAAGGACTGAATACAAGTCTGCTGCTCCAATCAGAATTGATAACAAATACCAAATTGATCACAAATACCATACAGATCTGAAATGCCTTCAGTTGATAGAGAATTTGCTGTAGCAGTCCCTAGAATAGGCTCCGATGATGACTTTGCTGTTGGGGCTGATTGCTGCTAACTGTATGTGATTGAAGGTGTCTAACAAGCTATCACTGAATACAGATTTTCCCTTATGATGCTTGTGCAAATTAGAAATGAAGATGTATCAAAAAAACCCTTCAACGATGGTGAATCATGTTCCAAACTGACTACTGGTCTCCAAACTAAACACAAAATGGTACGGGTACTGTAGCATGGTACGGATCACTGTAGCAGCGGTACGGATTACTGTAGCAATCTTTAAAAAAATCATTGAATCTCTAAAATCTTCAATTCCAATCAATCAAGCATTCAAACCCTTCTCAAAGATGCCAATTTAACTTTCAAAACCCACAGAAAATGTAGAACAACACTTTGAAGCACAATTGTGAAGCCTAAAGCAACTTCACCTCAATGCTGGTAAGGGAGCATCACCAAACCAACAACTACCAAGAGATCATCTCCTCGGTACAGCGAATGCAAGGGAACATCACCTTGTCAATCAGCTGAATACAATTTGTCAAAAGACAAAAACCCAAAACCAAGTATCTAAAAAACATTTAGACATTTAGACATGACTTCAAATGACTCTCAGGCTTGCTTTTAAAGCCATTACATTAATTAGGCCCAGCCTAATTTTATTAAATGAGAGTTTACATGTACACATCAGACCAAAGCATTTTAAATGCTTTTACATGAACTTTATTAAATGCTTGCATTTGTACTTTTTAAATGCTTGTTCACAACACTTTTTAATAAAGTGTAGTACTATTGACTTAGTAACTTAAATAAAATATTAATTTTATAAAGTAAATAAAATTACTTTACAAAATTAATTTATAATTATAATATTTTAAGTTACTTAAAAGTGGGGACATGACAAGGATGCACATATTTTGGCCCTACAGATAGCAAAGGATGGCCAAGCAAAGCTGCAAGAGGAGTTACCAACATCAGTCCAGAACACTATTGCATGCCTTCAACAGTTGCAACAAATATAAGCACACACTGCAATATCTTGGACGATGGAGTGACAACAACACCAACAAAAGAACCAATGCAAAAGCAGTTGAATGGGTTAGAGACAATTATCTAGCCTCTTCTTACTCATACACCATCATTAGAGGAGTTGACCACGCACCTCGAGAAAGAAAAACTCAGGTGCAAAGCAAGGAAATAAAAAAGAAGAGCTGCAGAGGTAGAACAAGAAGTTGGAAGAAAAGAGGGCAAAGGTAGAAGACATGCACTAGAAAGTTGTAGCAAAACTCACTCTCCTAAGTGAGTTGCACAAGCAATTCAATGGCAACATCTCTCAAGCATAGAAACTACTAGCTGGCACCTCCCAATGGATCAACACATGGTTGGCCGACAAGGAGGAATGTGGGAAGAGAAATGTGCATGTAGTGAGATGCACATAGGGCAAAATCATGAATGCAATGCACAAGTAGAGTTGCAAGAGCCAAGTTAGACAAAAGTTGTTTTCTTGTTGAAATTCAAGATTATACTATTCCACCTCATAATCACTTTGCCAGAGTTTGGTTGGTCAACTAAAGTAGCTCTTATTCTAGGAATTATCATACTTACACTGCACACCAAATCTCGAATAAACTCCACCCACTAGGCATTGGTTTGTCTCCAAATATAATGTTGCCAAATCCATAGGCTTCATCAAGAGGAACTTTTTGTAGATAAAATGCTGCTCCAAGTTACCCAAGCCAGAACATCACAAGTCATCAATTTTTTTATGGTCTTTTCAAAAGATTAACCCTCAAACAACAATTGGCGTAATTGAAGCCCAAAGTTAACTCTCCTCAAGACAACATAACACTGCAACAGGGTCAAGAACTAGAACTTAAGTGTGATGGTTACAATAGTTGACAAACTGTTGAATTTTAACCACTAAACATGCATTCATCTGAGCAATATCAGCTTGTATCTTGTACATCTCACTATGAATCTGAAGGATCCCCATTTCCTTAGGCATCTTAGTTGAGAGTTGAGACCCTTGTGAGTTGGTCAAAACATGATGCTTGAACTCCTCCATCACCTGTGAATCAATTGAGCCTCCTATGGGAACAGTTCACCCTATTTCCCACCCTCATGTTGCTAGGGAGCAAAGTCTTAGCAGCAGAGGTTATTCTTCATTTCGGAATTGATTTGACAAAATTTCTTGAGTCAAACTGAACCAAAATAACTATGAGGAAATAACCTCTATTACTGTGTAGTTCCAAGCTGAGTGTACATTTTCAGACCTATCGTATGACTCTTATTGCCTAGTAACAAGCCTGTTATAGTTTTTTGTTAAGACTGTTAATACTATTTCTTATTTCTTGAGCACTATCATATTAGAAAAGGTTGTGTGCAAACCGTACATATCAAAATTGTGTTTGCATGTCTTTGTTTTATGGTTGCAAGTAGCTATATAAGAGGAAACCCTAACTTAATACAGTAAATTTTAAATATTGGCTGTTGGAGCAAGTGTGTAATATCCCTTTCAGGATGATCTCTAAAATACTGATCAACACTTGTTATTTGAAGAAACTTTCACCAACTGAAAATTATAGCTTAGCTATCTAGCTTCATAGATGGCATAATATCAAATAGTTTGCAAGATGAAATAGATTGTTCAAATTAAAGATTTGAATATCTAGTTGCAGCTTATATTCATATTCCACAACTTCTCAAATACCTACATACCAATCTCTGTTGTAAACAATTAACAGAAACTATAATGATAGAAGTGCTGACTGTATAAGAAGATTCCAACTGAAAACTACGATTTCACATCTAACACAACTCATCCTTCAAACACTTGATGCCATTCTGCTGTGACTTCATTTGTGATATCTGAGATATGATTGTTGTTATTCCCTTGGACGGCTGGCTTATTTCAATCAATTAATAATGAGATAGCATGCTATGTGCTTTGCAATGGTAGACTGTAGTCCAGCGTTGAAATGAAATGTGCAGATTACTCTCAACAACTGATGACTCAGATACAGAAACAGATCGATACTCTGAAGATATATAAGCTCAGTGATTCCCTCGATTCCTCACACAACCTCAGCAATGATACGAACCTTCTCTGAATTTGCCACGATGTCTTCCCCTGAACCTTTGCCACTTCTCAGCAAACTCGACTTCTCCTTATACAGTTAAATCTGCAGCGATCACTATCATCAAAACATTAATCAAAAGTTCTCATACTGAGCGGCAGATATTTGTGTTCTTCAAATAAATTGAAATCTTCCTTTCATTGCCACCTGCGAATCTGACTGGGTCCCACGAACTCTTTAAACATTATCAAACATTTACATCATTCCTTAATATGGCGATGACAAATCTCTAAACAATTATTATTTCATGCTATGAAACAAAACCCACAATCTCCTTAGCTGTGATTAGAGAAATGCTTTCAGGCTGGACCCACAATCCACTATCTACAGAGAACTGTCAGGTATTGTCTCCTAATTGCAAACATTAAAGTTTAAACAGAGATATATGTATAATTTCAAATCTGAATAATATATATTCAATCAATATTCCATACAGACTCCAAACACCATACATATATATCAAATCGATCCACTTTGCAAATTGATATTTATTTATAAATCAATAAATTTGCAACAAAACCTTCTACATGACTTTATTCTCAAATCTGCATACAATGTCTTCGATGAGATACAATGATCAGCAACCAGCAATAAACCCACAGAAAACCTAGAACAACACTTTGAAGCACAATTGTGAAATCTGAGATAATTTCACCTCAAGGTTGGTAAGGGAGCATCACCAAACCAACAACTACCAAGGGGTCATCTCCTCGGTATAGCGAATGCAAGGGAACATCTCCTTGACATTAACTGAATACAAACTTCACAAAATAAACATCAACACAAATATCTGGAAAACATGCTCAACAATGACTCTCAACAGCTCTTTTAAACTTTCATCAATTAAGACAGACCCTAATTTTATTAAATGAAAGTTTTTTATGTACACAATCACACCTTACAATTTTAAATGTTTTTACATGACCCTTTTTAAATGTGTGTGTACAATAACACTTTAATTCATAAAGTGTTTTTAAATGACTTAGGTAACTTAATAAAACTAATAATTTTATAAAGTAAAAGTACTTTATAAAATTAAATTACAATTTAGAACCATTTTAAGCTACTTAAAATTGGGGACATGACAAAGTGGCCCAGATTGATTTGAATTTTGTGATTAGCTTTTCAAAACTTTGGACACGTACCTTAGCCATTTTGTATGTTCTATCATGCTAACACTGTTAAAGAAGAATAGCTTTCTAATCTGTCAAAAGCAAATGTCTCCACAGAGAGCCTTTGATGGACAAAAGTTAGTACCAAAAAAAGTAAAATGGAAAGAACGAAATGTATTTTTTAGCTTATTCTTTAATAATGAAGTAAATGAAAACTTTCTCACACTGCATAAACTTGAATAAAATTCCAATAACAAAAAAGAGGTAGTGGCATCTTCTGCTTGCTTAAATTGTAAAAAAAGTACTTTGGTACAAGTCTCTAGGAGAGAAGGAAGGAAGTATCATTGTATGCAAAATACACAAAAACACATTTTCATAGCAACATGTCTAGCAGAAATCAGAATTCAAAGCTGGAATCATGGTCCATCTCTTGTTCAACTACTTTTGTAATTGAAAATTATAAAAGAAGACTTCTCAAGTATAACATAAGCATGATATATACTGATATCATAATTTTTATGTGCAAGCCTCTAAGCATACATGCATCTTGTACCTCAGGATTTGTGGAGTTGATAATGTCAAATATAGGATGCCCTATAGGTACAATATCTGGAAAAAACATCCAAGGATGGTCCTTGCTCACCGTAAGCATAAGTTCCATTGGAATCTCCAGAATCACCTATGGCAAACCAGTTCTTAAAATTAAATAAACTGAAAAGTGATTCTTATAGCTAAATAAGAGAAATGAATCATGTTCTTTAACCGAGACAAGGGACTAGCCATTATGAAAGATAGAAATATCACTATGATTTCAGTTGCATCCTTCTAAATCTTCAGTTTGCAACTATCTTCATGGTCAATAATCAACTAAATTGATTTTACACCTAAAAGAAGACCACAGTGAATTCTGCATTTATGCAGGATGAATTACATCTAAAAATATCACGCAGAACAAATGCTTTCCTCTTACTCTTGCAAGAGTCAGTAAACTCCCATGGCATGCAATTTATTTAAGGATTGTCAATTCATATACTGTGAGCATCCTAAACTACCACCTCTTCCAGCCATATTTAATGGTTAATCTTTGGAAATTACCATCCTGATAAAGGATATACAAGCCCAAAATTTTAGAAAGATCAGGCAGTTACGCATAACAAAGCAATTGCAGGAATAACCAGAGAAATCCAATCAGCCAAGAAGGAAAGAATCGGATTTGCAATATGATCTGTCATGTTCCCATATTTGCATTACATTATACATTATAACTATGTATATCCCAGTTTATATGTTACATATACTCATACAATGTATACAAGTATTCATATTGTGAGAATCATTGTTATATTTCCCAATCAAATATATACATGATAATAATATATAAATATAAGAACAATCATAAATTATACATTTATAGATATTACCATAATAAATATATATATATATATATATATATATATATAATAATAATTATAAACTATATATATTATCATAATATATGAGATAGTATATATATTATTATTATTATTATATACAAACATGGATATACTATAGAAGTCATTATAAATATATATATTATTATATATATAAGATAATACATATATATTATTATTATAATAGATATATCATAGAAGTAATTATAATAATAATGAATATTTAATAAGTAGTAAATATAAATATTAGATATTATTATCAATAATAAATATAAGTATTATATTATTGAATATTATATAATAATAAACACATATGACATAAGATTAATGATTCTAAAGAAGGATCGTTATGAGGGCAACAATGCTCGGAAAGAAAGTATGACATAATAAGACCAGCGAATATAACATAAAGCATATTATGAGAATCTTCTTAAGACAAATAGAAGGTGTTAGGGAAGCTAATGAAGGTTTATTTAAATATTATAAGCAGCAATGATATTATTTACAAACAGCGATTAAGGTAAGACTTGTATATGAAGCGACCAAGACAACTCTTCATATAACATTCCTTATATTAAGCAATCAGGGAAGAAGCTTTGCGTCGAAGGGACACGATTTAAAAGACAACAATCTTGATTAAGAAGACAACATTAAGAATTACGGAAGGGCAGCATGAAGAGTCGCCGTTATTGACAAAGTATAAGAAGAGATTCGTGAGCCTGGAAGTGGGGAATCGGGGAATGGACTTAGCATCGCATCTTCATCGATCAAGGAGAAGAAAATAACAGATCAAGGTTAGAAAATAGCAGATAGCAGAAATACATCCACCACAATCAGCCAATTACAGCAGTGAGGTAAGTGTGTAAATGTTTATAATTATTTAATTGGTTCCATCTATAATTAGTGAGCATAAATGGTAAAGATTATATATATATATATATATATATATATATATTATATATTCATATATATATATATATATATATATATATATATATATATATGCACAAATGAATATTTATGCATAGATAATGTCACCTTATAGTTGATACAAAATCATATGATATATTGCAATTCAAATGAAATGTCTTACATATATGTAGTATGTATAATCTGGGACAAGACTTATACTCATGTTAGTCACATCATAAAACCATGTAACTTATTGAACTAACACTCATATTTAGACTTGGGATCTAACAATGATGAACAATTGTACAACCAGGCTACCGATGACGGTATTTCGATTTGCAAGTTAAATATCTTTAATTCATGCATCATGATAATAATAAGTACAAGGGAATATTGAAATAAGGTCATATCTCCGTAGCCCTTATTATTCATCCAATGAGGAACCATAGGCATTGTAGGGAAAGGCGGGTGTAAATCCGGTCATAAATATCGTATCGACCCCAAGGGCTAGGGACCTAGTTTCTCAAGCTGGGTCAGCGATCTCGTATCGACCCCAAGGGCTAGGGACATAGTTCCCGATGCTGGGTCGGAGGTGCGTGAATAGACCCCAAGGGCTGGGATATAGGTTCTCGATGCTGGGTCGGAGATGGTCTCTACGCGCCCTAGCTATGTAAGATCCTAATTCCTTGATGAAGAGTAAGAGGGGAGAGTATGGATCTGAGTTATAGTTTAATATTCATCCTAATGTACTTATGGATTGTATTATAGAATAGTCATGAATGATGAGAAGGAAATGAATAATCCTTGGATAGAAATGAAATACTTATATTATCTTTGATCTTATCACTAAAGTTTATTGATTTCTAACGTTACTAATGTCTCCTTGAGATTCACTCTGAATGCAGATTCGGGTTTAAGTGTTCCCTCTAGAAAGGGGACATTACATGATCAAATATACTCAAATCTATTTCTCTTCAAGAGGAAAATACTTTATTTCACACTGAATAGGTTAATAACGCTGAGAGGCATTCTACAGTGGCATCACAGAGCCTCATGTCATAAGCATGTAAATTTATGTTTTTCTTTTTGTTTTTCTTTTTAAATTACGTAGCCGACATATATTTAAAAGAAACTGAAACTGTAAAATAACTAAAATAACTCTTAAGTAAATAAAAATAGCTCTTTAAATAAAAATAAAGTAAACAATGTAAGTACAATAAAATAATTCATAAATAGTTCTAAACAAGTATAGCTAATATGTTAAAATGATAATAATAATTTCAATATTAAAATTAGTACAATGTTTTTATAAGAGACAAAGTAAATCAAATTTTCAATAAACTAACTCTTTAAGTAAATTTAAATTTATGTGTCAATAGTTCTAAAGTGGCATAAAATTAATCTTAAGAAAGTTAAAATTTATGTGTCCATCTATGTATGCAATAAATAAAATAGTTCTAAAGTGAAATAAAATAAATCGTAAGTAAATAAAATAACTTTGATATCTCTCAGCCTTTTTTAGATAGATGTATTTAAGATATCTATACTAGTTGATCACCAGATCTCAAGCCGAATACAAGCATGTCCTCAAGGAAATAAATGCATTAAGGAGGAAGCTTATACTTCAGCACTAAGGTATCCTGAAATTATCTCAAATGAAAAATCAAAAAACCATGATAGGAGAATTTGTGATCCAGCAAAAAAACGAAAATTAAATCTTGGGTTCAGACAACGAATTCCCTGTCCTCACACACTGTTACCAAGACATGATGTACTTACAATTCCAGTCAATTTCTGGACACCAAGTACAAAGTTCGTAAATCAAATATGTCATGTCACCATTTTTGCAAGTAACTTAAACGTGTCCTAATTATAGATTAATTTTATAAAGTATTTTAATTGCTTTATAAAATTAATATTTTATTAAGTTACTTGAGTATTTAAATACACTTTATAAAATAAAGTGTTATTGTGTACACAAAAACAAACATTTAAAAAGGTCATGTGTAAGCATTTAAAATTGTATAAGTGTGACCGTGTACACAAAAACCTTTGTGAAGGTTTTAAAAGGAGAGTTGAGATTGTAATATCCCTTGACTGAACTATCCTTAACTTGCTGATTTATAGCTCAAGGAATATTGTCAAACACTTTGCATGTAACGTCTGTGCTTTTTGGTACTGTGTTTCAGTCTGATTATACTTGCTTGCAATGATGACAAATGTGTTTTAAATGCTTGCAAAAGATGTAAATGCAATTCTTTTTGTCTTTTCAAATGCATATATATGATCTATACATGGAAAATGTGCACCTACAGCCACTGGACATTAATACAAACACTTGGCATGCATACTAGTGTATGGAAATGTAAGGTACAGCCATAGACATTTTAACAAACATATGATATGCAACCTTATAACTCCTTTTCCAAGTGCAACACCAAGTATAATGCTGATATAAAGATCACAACAGCTCAATATGCAATTATTATGTTGGCTTTCAGCTAGAGTCATTTAAACAAACAGTTGTCTTGCAACTTACATCTCCTTCATTCAATTCCAAAGCCAAATACAATGCTGATAAGAGCATGCAAATAACATAAAAACCTGGTTGGGAGAAGCTCCTATGCTGATGAAGATGTGGCAGCCAATTACAATCTAGAATGAGCTTTCCTCAAGCCAAATCTACAGAGTTGTACGGCCTGGTACAGGTACTTGCAGCAATGAATAATGGCCCAGCAATGACTCATAGCAGCAATAATAAATGGTCTCCAACAATAAACTGTTCTGAAATGTATACTTCAAATATTCTTCACCGATTTAGCTCTATTTTGACTTCTGAGTGAAGCCAAATCATAGGCAATAATTCAGCTGATCTTTCACAGCCTCAAAATTGCAAATACATTGAAGCTTGAACGTTCTTCAATGGTTGATCTATAGAAACCCTTGTCTTCTCCAAAAAACCACGAAGCAAATTCAAGTGATCATTCAATAATGAGGTTGATTTGCTTTTTTGAAACCTTTTATAACTTCTCCAAATGAAGTGTATTTAGTTTGCCTTTGAAGTCCACTTTTTAGGTTTTTAATAAAAAACTTTATTATAAGTCTCATAAATGGGTGCTCCAATCCATGAAATATTAAATGTACTTTAAGTGATTTTAATGATGGGTCATGGCCCCATTGAATATAAAGTGACTTCAAAAACTTTATAATATAACTTCACTTGAGCACTTTAATCCATGACTTTATTATTTGTCTTTAATATCATTAAATGACCCCCCTTATAATAATAATTAAAAATCACTTATCTCCATAATTAGACATCATTTCTCAATTCTATCTGAACCTGGGATTTCACCATGACACCCTCTATGCATCCAACCATCTTACCAAAAATAGCAGGGGTCCATCTCTATCAACCTCTGTCAGCTAAAAATAGCAAGAGCCTCCAATACGGGACCAAAGACCTCTAAACAACCTTATCACCAGCTGAAACTGGGGAACAACACTGAAATCACCACATGACCAGATACCCTGCTATAAATAGAAACTCATGAAAGATGACTTACTATAAATAGTAAGTGTGTAGAACTGAGTCCAACGAAGGCCAAACCTAAACCCATACTGAGCTCTGATGGAGAAAACACACTAATCTCTACCAAAAAGGACCCTCTAACCATCTGAATTAGCCTACGAGGGCCAGTGATAGGCTAAACCATCATAAAATAGGATCACACTAAAAAGGGGACATTACAGTCCGCCCTCCCTGAAATTGCTTGTCCCCAAGCGATCTCCACTGCAAAGAAACTCCACTCCACCGAAGGCCCCCAGAGGAAGATCCATGACATGTCCCACACATCTCTAACTGACTCCTGAAGCACCAACTTAAACACAACTGCGCAAGGATATCCATCATACCGTCAGAAAGCTCTGTCTGGAATCCTGATGCACCAGAAGGACCCCAAACTCTGCAAACAACGCTCAACTGAATGTCGAGATCCCAGATCATCCTGTAGAATGCCCCATCCAAATCCTGTGGCGTCAACGTTAAAACACTGTACCTTGTAACTAGGTCAACCCTGACAGAAGAAAGAAGCAAACCACCAGCCAAATCGATCCCTGGATCCCATAGCCAAAATGGAAGTCTGCCATACTCATTACTCATTGACTTATCCTGCGCAACTCTAACATAACCTTCACCATGCTGAGAGTGGTGAAGTAATTCACCGGGTTCCAACCACACTGTTGTGCCAACCCTGTCACCACCTAGATCCCAACACATCAGAACCTCACATTCATCGGACATGAGGAGATGAAAGTAACTCGACGTACCAACATCACGACACCCCACTCCAAACTCTGCAAATCTCCCGTGGATGTGATGAGTATCCCTCATAAGTGCCGAAAACGGTGTAACAACTCCTCCTAGGTTGCTGATATAAAACAAATCAGCACCCACTAGACTGAATATCCAACCTATGGGAATGCATACAAAATGGCCAGGATCATAGGATGCCCGAGTACCAACCCTATGCCACTCTCCAATGCTGAGGAGATGATACATCTCTCCTCCAAACTCAAGTATAGTTGTTGTCCTTCAAAAATTATGAATAAATCCTCATCTAAATTAATAGAACAGCCGTCCCTTACCAACTTATGGAGTAGAACTCCATAACTATGGGCTGGTCTAACAAAGCCATCATGCTCACTAAAACCACAACTCCCCTGTAGCCTCGCCTCCAATGGAAATTCTTGAAACAAGGAAGCCGCAAACTCTGCCAAGGACACATCATCATGATGAAAATCTGATCCCTGACCCTGTAAACAACCATCTGAAAATAATAGAGTTGGATACCCACAATCTCTGGTTCCATCTTCCGAAGATGGAAACACTCCATCCCACAATGGATGATATGAATACTGAGCCAGTCCACACCGATGCATCAACAAATCCTCCATGTGTGGACTAATGGAGAAGTGATGAGCACTCCTCACCATGCAGTCAAGATAAAATGCCCCCACCTCTGTCAATGGCTGACCATCATAGTCGTGGGGAACACCCTCCTCGTCAACCTCATCACTCACGACACTAGAATCAGAAGATGGCTCATGTCCCTGATCCCGAATGGCTAATTGGGTAGGCACTCTGGCAACCCTCTCTGCAAAATCAACCACCTCATCACACGAGCTATCAATAACCTGCTCTGCATCATCTGTAATGGGACTATCCTCGGTAACACCTGAAGTAACATATGGTTCTCTGCTACTCTCACCCAATGCACTAAACCCATCGATGTCACCTGCACCAGTAAGAGTAATGGATGTAGCCACATCCTCAATGTGCCCCTCACCACTATCTATGGGTATATGCTCCTCACCAATTGCTACCATAGAAACTTGAACTGTATCTGTAGGTGGTGAAGACTGTGCCAGTCTTAATGCCATAGTAAGCTCATCTATCCGCAACTGTGCCTCTTGAGTGCTCTTCAATGAGTCCATGGCAATCTCAAGCTCATAGGTGAGCTCATCGATCTCCTCCTCCTTTCCCTTCAATGCACCAAAACAGATCCCATCCCACTTGAGAAGGTAATCTCGATCAGATAGTAACAGTAAATAATTATTCTTCATTATCCCAATCGCTTCTCTAATTGTATAAAACTCTGTAAGGGAAAGTCCACTACCATCGTGCTCATCCATCTCAGGAGTACTCCAACCATAGGTTGCCAACATCTGTCGAGCAACATCAAAATGTTCCAAGGCTATAGCAATCATATTATCATTAACCTTCAATTGCCCAGCTAAATGATGATACCCCTGTGACGAATCATCTCCATACAAATCTTCCGATTTGTAATCTGCACTATGGTATGAGGCTGCACCAACATCGCTCACTAAATGATAGGCAACATCATGTGTACTATCGACTTTGCACACAATATCAACTAAGGTACTGCTGCTATGTACCTCATAGGATGGCTCAAAAAACATTGAAGAAATTGCTGATTTGACAATATCTTCGCACACTTCTTCCATAGTAACTGCATATCCATCCGAAGAGCGATCCTGGGACTCATTGCCAGTAAGTAAATTTTCTAATTCATTTTCCAAGGTCTGATTTGCAAAATCAGACTTGCTGTGGCTTGAATACTCATCACATAATTCATTTTTAACACCCAAATCTTGAGTGTAAATGTCAGGGAACTCCACACATCCATTGTCCTCACATAGAATGGCTGCTATGTCATGAGTAGGCTCAACATTAAGGCTGCTGTCATAAAAATCAGAACTGTTATCATGGCTGATAACAACTTCTTGAGCACTGTGAATATCATTCTGAAGCTCTGCCATACCACTATCATGATGTATGGTTTTCTCTTCATCATTCTTTCCTTCTTTCTGCTCCTCAACAAACAAGTAGGGCCTTAACTTACCCTCACATTGTTCGAAAACACTATGTAACAAACCATTTGCAACTGGAGATAACTCTTGTTCATGCCTATGAACAGATAGTAGTAAAGACAGGATGGGCTGAGAAACATCATCACTATCATTAATAATTATAACCATGATATCTCTCATGTAGTCTTGGATAATCTTATCATGTTTCTCGTTGATGGAAACCTAAGAGGAGCCGGAACAACTACAAAACAAGGTCATGAAAATCATAATCAACCATGACAATGCACGATCTCACCTATGCCATCAGCTCTAAGATCTTGACCTTCCTTCCAAAAGTGGGACTACCAACATCTATCCCAACCAAACTATCCACAATCAGCTGCATAACTTCCCTCATGGTGATCACATCATAGGGAGCCTGAGGAGCTGTGATTTTCATGAACTAGCTAATGCAATGGGCAACTATGAGTCTAATCTCACTGTCACTGTATCTCAAAAATCTATGCTCGCCCAATGTAGTCACTGCTAGAGTCATGGCAATCCGTAACAATGACGAAGGTGACTGCTCAACAAAACTCAAGCATTTTTCCAGTCTTCTCAAGATGCACAAAGTATCATGTCTAGATTGATGTAAACTGCCAAGATTATTACCCTGTGCATAGAGCATTCTAGCTAACCACTCCTCATCACCTAATACAATTTGTTTGTCACTAGTTGAACTCATTTTGACTGGAAAAATAATGAAGCTAAATAACTGAGTGCTGATCACTCGAGTTTCTCTGTGTGAACTCAATGGATTTTTAAAATAAACCCTATTGTTAAGCTAACATGCAATAGCTGATACCACACATGCAACCATTAAAACTGACATGCAAGTGTTGATCACTAACATGCAATTGCTATCTCTAACATGCAACGGAGAATCTCTGACGTGCAGCTGAATTAACCCGACAGGATGGCAGGGAACCGCTCTGATACCACTGTAATATCCCTTGACTGATATGTCCCTAACTTGCTGACTTATAGCTCAAGGAATATTGTCAAACACTTTGCATGTAATGTCTGTGCTTGCTGGTATTGTGTTTCAGTCTGATTATACTTGCTTGCAATGATGACAAATGTGTTTTAAATGCTTGCAAATGAACACTAGAATGTCTAAGTAAAGAGCTAAGATGTAAATGCAATTCTTTTTGTCTTTTCAAATGCATATATATGATCTATACATGGAAAATGCACACCTACAGCCACAGGACATTAATACAAACACTTGGCATGCATACTAGCATATGGAAATGTAATCTACAGTCATAGACATTTTAACAAACATATGATATGCAACCTTATAACTCCTTTTCCAAGTGCAACACCAAGTATAATGCTGATATAAAGATCACAACAGCTCAATATGCAATTATTATGTTGGCTTTCAGCTAGAGTCATTTAGACAAACAGTTGTCTTGCAACTTAAATCTCCTTCATTCAATTCCAAAGCCAAATACAATGCTGATAAGAGCATGCAAATAACATAAAAACGTGGTTGGGAGAAGCTCCTATGCTGATGAAGATGTGGCAGCCAATTACAATCTAGAATGAGCTTTCCTCAAGCCAAATCTACAGAGTTGTAAGGCCTGCGGCAAAGAGGACTATACGGCCTACAACAAAGAGGACTATACGGCCTAGTACAGGTACTTGCAGCAATGAATAATGGCCCAGCAATGACTCATAGCAGCAATAATAAATGGTCTCCAACAATAAACTGTTCTGAAATGTATACTTCAAATATTCTTCACCGATTTAGCTCTATTTTGACTTCTGAGTGAAGCCAAATCACAGGAAATAATTCAGCTGATCTTTCACAGCCTCAAAATTGCAAATACATTGAAGCTTGAACGTTCTTCAATGGTTGATATACAGAAAACCTTGTCTTCTCCAGAAAACCACAAAGCAAATTCAAGTGATCATTCAATAATGAGGTTGATTTGCTTTTTTGAAACCTTTTATAACTTCTCCAAATGAAGTGTATTTAGTTTGCCTTTGAAGTCCACTTTTTAAGTTTTTAATAAAAAACTTTATTATAAGTCTCATAAATGGGTGCTCCAATCCATGAAATATTAAATGTACTTTAAGTGATTTTAATGATGGGTCATGGCCCCATTGAATATAAAGTGACTTCAAAAACTTTATAATATAACTTCACTTGAGCACTTTAATCCATGACTTTATTATTTGTCTTTAATATCATTAAATGACCCCCCTTATAATAATAATTAAAAATCACTTATCTCCATAATTAGACATCATTTCTCAATTCTGTCTAAACCTGGGGTGTCACCATGACACCCTCTATGCATCCAACCATCTTACCAAAAATAGCAGGGGTCCATCTCTATCAACCTCTATCGGCTAAAAATAGCAAGAGCCTCCAATATGAGACCAGAGACCTCTAAACAACCTTATCGCCAGCTGAAACTGGGGAACAACACTGAAATCACCACATGACCAGATACCCTGCTATAAATAGAAACCCATGAAAGATGACTCACTATAAATAGTCAATGTGTAGAACTGAGTCCAATGAAGGCCAAACCTGAACCCATACTGAGCTCCGATGGAGAAAGCACACTGATCTCTGCCAAAAGGGACCCTCTAACCATCTGAGTTAGCCTACGAGGGCCAGTGATAGACTAAACCATCATAAAACAAGGTCACACTAAAAAGGGGACATTAGAGAAATCCATTTAGGATCATGCTTGTGTTGATGTTTATTTTGTCAAGTTTGTATTCAGTTGATGTCAAGGAGATGTTCCCTTGCATTCGTTGTACCGAGGAGATCACCCATTGGTAGTTGTTGGTTTGGTGATGCTCCCTTACCAACATTGAGGTGAAGTTGCTTCAGATTTCACAACTGAGCTACAAAGCATTGTTCCACATTTGGGTTTATTTGGTCGGAGACCATTGATTTGCAATTTAGAGATATTTGGTGTTCTATTGTTCGTCAAGGTTTTCAGATTTGCAGATTTGGTGTCTTTGTGGGAAAGATATATTGTTTTATTTGCAAATTTATTGATTTGTTAAATATAAATTTGCAAGGATCGGGTCGATACATGTTTTTCCAATATATTGATTGAGATTATTGGCATGTTTATGTGCTGCGGTTTGCTTAAGGAGTTTGTGTTCCAAATCAGCATCGATTGAAACTAGATAAATTTGATATATATTTGTTAGTGCTACGTGGGTCCCTGATTGCATTCTTCAAATACAATAAGGCATAGATATATGATTGCAAAAGGAAGATGTGTATTGCAAAGACAATTCAGATTTAACATTTATATTTTTGTTTATGCTGTGTTGTTTGGAGACAAAGTCTGACACACAAATTCAGTCAGTAATTTTATTAATATATCTTCATTTCCTAAGAAGAATCGGGGGAATTCTTGTTTGCTTATAATAGGAATTATGGGAATCTCGGTGGGTCCCAAACCCAACTAAAGGATGGTTTGCTTCATATCAATTGAGATTGCAAATTAAATAAGGAGTATTGCATTCAAAGGTTTGCGTGAGGTCTTAAGGAAAATCGTGAATGCTTATTTTATGATTTTTTGAAGATTGAATTTTTTTGTTGATTGATCGTGGGACTTCAAATGAAGATATGGTAAGTTGGGAGGTTCCTAGCATGGTAAAAGAAAATCGTGGGTCCCAGACATGTTGATGTCACCTTGGGTGATGTTTTATATTTAAATATTCTATTAAATCCATCACTGCTGTTACAGAATTCTGTGTGAAGGTAATCAGCAGTCCACATCGAATAAGAACAGGTTCAGCTTCTGGATTGGGAAATCTCAAATCAGCTGTTGGAAAGTTATATGAAGACTTGAAGCTATAGCAGACAGCTACAGCAGAAGCAGTATTATGTAAGATGGCAATCTGATCAGAACTTGTCATTTCCAGTTTGGCATTGTATGTACTTCTTGGAACAAGAGCTGAGTGCATTATCTTGTCCATTTGATATGATCACATTGTGAAGGTTAGAAACTCAGTCCAGCTCAGCTACAGCAGAAGACATTATATCAGCAGGTACTGTAAGAAGACTGAGAAGCTATCGGTATGTAATTTGATGTGAATCTCTTTCAAATCTTTATTTTGAAACATTCTATTTCAGTCTATCGACTGTTTGCAACAATACCTGTCTATTATCAATAAGTTAGAACAAACAATGAATGTTTGGGAAGTGTTTGACAAAATGTTTATATAAGTCAAATATAGAGTTGTGTGTTTGAACAATATCTGGATAGGGATATTACAAAATAGAACTGAGATACGGAAGCAAGCAAACATAAAAGAATAAACCATACCAACAATAATCACTGACAAAGACACCTAACGAGACCACCAGCAATGACAATCCAAAGACTGGGATACCTTAGCTAAGCTTAGAAAAATCAAGACCTAAATCCCACACCAAGGTTACAGTGCAGAAAAAAAACAAGCTGTACTTTCAACTTCTGGTCTAACTAGCCCCCTTGAACAAAGTTTAATAATTACAACAATGACCAAGAGGAAGTTGATGGGTTGAAAATCAAGACACCTTCATTTTGGCTACTTGTAACAACGCTACTTTTAAAATCCTTGATATTAGTTTTCTGTAAATTCTTCTGATAGATGTTATGAGAATTTCACTGATCTTGGTTTTGGCTGTTGATTTTATCAACATCCTAAATGTTAGTTTGTACCCTTATCAAAGGATTCATGTGAACACATTATGCATCCAATAAACAGATGTAGAACAGGTAATTTTGCTTCATTGTTTCCATTTTAGTTTCCAACTTCCAAATCTGGTGACGTCTTAACTGCTGCTGGCAAGTATCCAATGTTTGGTTTTTATCATGGTTACCAAATCTGCTCTGGAATTTTCAATTCCTACAAAAATTTTACTTAATTTTTTTGTAAATTTCAGATTTCCAAATAATTTGGACCTGGTAACTATGGTTTTTATTACTTGTGTTTCTACCAACAAGTTTCATGTGCTCATTTTTCCTTCATTTTCTATAGAAATGTTTCTAATTTTTGTTTTTCATCACTCATCATTCTGCAAACAAGCTTTCAATGTTTATTTTTCTGCCAACAGAATTGCAATTTTGCATCTAAGATCATGAACCTAGAGCATCATAACATTCAAGAAAGGGCTCTAGACCTCAAACAAATGTATCCAGAAAAAGTTATCCTACAATTAGCATAGAAGGAAAATATTAGCGACAACTGAGGATTACAATGAGAACATAAAGCATGAATCCTAGTATACTAGAAGTGCGACATAAAAGAACACAATCTATCTATGCTGCAAGTAAAAACAAAGTTATATGCAACAAAATGAAATCAAGTGCAACTAAAGGAAACTTAAATTTGGCAACAAAAGAGAACAGTCAGAGGACAACACCAGCAGCCAATCTGAACTATGAGAGCAACGTTCTTACCCTGGGTTTACGAAGATATGGTACATCTCTCACAGCATACAATCCAATACCATCAGGTCCCTCCTTGAATTCTACTCCAAAAAAAGTGACATATTTGTTAGCACCAAGCCTATAAAAGTCAGGATCCACCGGCTCCAACTGCCAGGAGTTAAATGATTCCAGTTAGATATGACATCAAGTCAGAGCATGTATATAAACTGGGTTAAAAGCAACCAAATAAAGAGGCCAAATACGAAGCACACAAATAATACTACATTTGAACAAGTAATATGTAAGAGTAAGACTATATGAAGCTAGTTTCTTATACTATGTGAAGCTAGTTTCTTATACTACGACACCTCAAATGACTAGTTTTATGATACCATGCAAACTGATTGCATGGGTTTAGTACTAGGCCAATGTTCAGCCAATGTAATTTGATTCTATACACATCATGCTTGTCTCTTTGATTCTATTAAGCCAGCCATTGAGGCTATTAATGAGCACTAAGGACTGAAAGGCTTGAAATGTGAAAAGAATGCCATTCTTCATCAAAAAAGCTATTAAAATAACAAAAAGATATATTTTTAGAAAGTAGAGATTAAGAGATTCCCAATAACAAATGACAGGGTCATATTTGAATCCGAAAAGATTATATTGTAATCAAAACTGAGCCAACAGCTAACTCAAATGGATCCAGTTCTGTAAGGCAATGATTGAGATTAATATGCTTTTGTACATAGTATGTGATGTGATTACTGAATCTATGATCACCTTGTGAGTTATATATGACTATACCCAAGGGAAACCCAACATAGAAACAGGATAACAACAGAGTTATGTATTAATGCACAAAGAGTATTGTAATGACCCCTGTATACCTAAGGTCCTGATGTAGATTTGAGGCCTATTCGGTATGGCTGTTGATTAGCTCAGGAGAAACTGCCTACACCCAACTAATCCAACGAGCCACTTAATCAAATAGGGTTCACTATAATAATTAATACTCTGTGCATTAATACATAGCTCCATTGCAGTAACTGTAAGCTATAGTTATACATAACTTCGTTATTAATCCTAAGTTAAACCCAAGGGAAACACACTGTGGTAAACCACTGCATGGGTTGCACTCTGTGTTCACTTATGCCAAACAACATATGCAATGCATTTTACACAGAATTTGCTCTATAATGGAGCCTATGGACCACTGCAAGCTTATCATTTAAACCTCCTACAGTCTTCTTCCTCCCATTCTTTTCCCTTACTGCTGGAACAGATGTGTTTTGAATGCTCCTTCATGTTGGTTAGGCTTCCAATCTTTCCTTTTCCAAAAAGAAATCCATTTCAGGAACATAAGTGATCCGAAAAATCAGACTAAGTAGATATTTGGACCATTAGGGTCATGTCATTCTAGCTCACAAAGTGTCGTCAAGAAGCCCAATTGAGGTATGTGTTGTCAAATTTATCTCACAGAGATGTTTCTGGATAGTGGACTATTTGTTTCATGCTTATGGAGGTTTTGGGATGGTATAGGACATCTTGGAATCTTTGTTGGCAAATGAGACAATTTCTGGCATTGATTCAACTCGTTTGGGGACTTGTTGACACATTTATGTTGCAGGGGCAAAATGAACGAGAATATGGAATCAAAAGTTGGATTTGATTGCACATTCAGATAGCCCTCAAAAAATAGTGCAATTTAAAAACAACAGCACCTAATTTCAATTTCAGATGCAAAAGTTATAGCCTTCAAAAGATTCAGGTGAAGTGGCTGACAAAATGGCCTAGCAATAATTCACCTCCCCTGAACCTGCAACTCACAAAGGAGACAACGGTACATTTAGGGGTGAATGAATTACTAGTAAAAGTGGTGAATGCATTCTAAGCAGCCAGAGAGCAAGAATTTTAGAATGACAAGCATTTTCTTTTCTCCTTTTTGGCATCTGTACTCCTGTCTTCTGACATTAGGAATCAAGAGGGAGATATTTATTACCTTCTCCATGCATGAGAAAGGAGGAAGTATTGGAGGCATTTTTACTACTTCATTTTCATGAATTTCAAGGGTCATAGCCTGGTAGGAACAGAGATGAAGGTTGTATCAGCTAGGTTGATGCTTTGTCTCTTTTGACACTTTTACACATTGATTGCAAAGGACATTTACAAGGTTTTGAAATGATCCATATTTGATGGACATCCAACTCAGTCCTAGAGGGACTATTACTTGTAAAACCGCATTCCAGTGGATAAATTGCAAGAGTTTTCTTCCCACATTGGGTTTCTCCAAGTCAAACAATTGTGTCGCGGTTCCTTGATGTTGTTATGTATGCTCTTGCTTGCTTATTTCATATGCAAGTTAGTTTGAGCATTATTTAAGCTTCCATTTGAGTTTTCACTGTTATACAATGGCTGTAGCATGTGGTAGAGCATGTGAGGGGTTTCAGATTCTGCAAGGTTATTGAAATATTCCGAGCCAAATTTTTTTGTTTTTTCAAATTACAAATTACAAACCAATGCACCCGTTAAGGTTAGCAGCTAAACCAAAACGTTGCTGAAGCAACTCTAACCAGAATGTACACCAGGATCCCGATGTGGGCAAGGTGTGAGCATTGGTCAGAGGATCTTAATCAGAATGCTTATGCAATAACTCTAACCAAGAATGGCGCCAATGATGGCGAGCATATGGTCAGAGGGTCTTCTACACTAAGTACTGAAAGAGAACTCGACACCAAGTATGTGCTACCCAATCCAATATGGAGTTGAGGCGACCATATGGCGGAGTATTACAAATTACAATGCTTGAAAGAAATAACTGTAATGCTGAAAGTACTCAACACCCAGAATGTGCTTTCTATCCCGGAATGGGAAAGTAGCTACCATAGGGCGGAGGTAAAGTAAATACAAAAGCAAATACTGGAAGTAGAGTTGAGCATTACAAATCAGAATTGAACAAGATTGAGAATTACTGCTAGTACTACTGTCAGTTTACAAAATGAATCTCATTCACCTTTAAATTAAAACCAGCAACCTATGAATTTACTCATATGCCCATATCTCCCTCATAACTCATCCAACTGACTTGAAACAAAATGCAATATTCCCTAAGAATGATGATGCTTAGGATAGAACACTGAAAACAGATCAAAATGCCATGTATTATTTATGCACAGATTCCAATGCATCAGCAGAGGGTACGGCCTTCAAGAAAGGGCGATCTGCCTTTTAAAAATCACAGCTATCTCAAAAAAATCTGCAAACTGGATGAAAGTGACGCCTTGACCAGACAATGAGAATAAGAGAATACCCAGAACAATATTTTTGTTGTTTTTTGACTTATGAATAAAACACAAATCTGCTGTAGCTAAAAATGCAATGCCGGAAAAACTCTAATATGCAAAACTGAACTAAAGCCAAAAGCTGATTACAATGCACAAATCCCAATGTAAACTCACAAACTAGACTATTTCACCACTAGTCGCTATCTTTCAAGCGAGAAGCAATGCCAAGCTAGGAGGCATACATTCCTCGAAGCAATCCCAAGGCCAATCCGGCAGCATAACATTATCAAGATTTTGGATGCCGAAATGAGAGCACTCTTCCTCCTTTTATACTTTTCCAACTGGGAGTCTCTAAAATCCTCTTGCATATGGGATAAAACATAAGAGGGAAAATAATATAATCTTCTTCAATTCTTTTTCACCCTCAACATTAAGTCGTTGAGCCTAGGCACCAAGGTCCAAAATTAAATAATAATGTTTAATTTACGGACTTTAAAACGAAGGCCAAGATGATGTCAGAAACCAATGATCTATAGCTCGTTGGAAAGGTCTTGACAAGACGAATCCAACCCCACTCTCAAAATCCCGTTCCGATGCCAATCCCGAACTTACTAAAAATAGTAAATTCCAGAATGTCGAGAAAAACACATCCCTGCGAAGCTCTCTGAAAACCCCAATTTCATTCTCCAAGTAGCCTACGGGTCTCCGGAATAGGCCAATGGTCAACTGTAAAAGATCAAGCTGGAAAACGGGACATTACAGTTATTAGGATTGCTTCCATTAATTGAATTAAGAAAATTCCATCCATTCTACTAGTATTTGTGTTGCATATTGAACCATTGGTGTAACACTGTGCTAAGATTATTTGTTGTGATGAGTAGCGCTGTGGAGTATCCACCCTTCTTTACAGATCAAGTGGTATCAAAGCGATTTTCCTTGTCCTTAAGGGTGTGCTAACTCCTCTTTTGGTTCTAGATTAATCTCCAAATTTTGTTGAAAAGCACAAGGTTCTGTAGTTGCACGAGAACAACCATGCGAAACACCAAATGTGACGTCCCCATTTCTATAATCATCATATTTGATATGGCTATCATATTCCCAGGGAATAATTGGCTGGAACAAGAAGTTAAGTGACTTAATTGGTTCTATTTTTAAGTTAACTTTATAAAGTGTTCTAATTTTGAATTACTTTATAAAAGTCACTTAAGTGGGTCCTAAAGCACTTTGTCATAAAGTGACAGTGTACATAAAAACCGTCATTTAATAAAGTTAAGTGATAGTGTACACAAAAACCGTCATTTATTAAAGTTAAGTGATTGTGAACACAAAAACCGTCATTTAATAAAATTAAGTGATTGTGTACACAAAAACTTTCATATAATAAAGTTAGGCCAGACCTATTTGGAGTGAGGGCTTTATAAGGAGCATTTGTAAATCATTTTTTATATGATTGAGTTATGTATTTGATTTGGAGATGTTTTCTTCTTGGCTACAACTTGTTTCAGCTTGAATTCAAGGAGATGATCCCTTGTAATTCCTAGTGGGTTGGACGAAAACCTAGCTCGCTTTGAGGAGACTTCATGATGGAGGTCTATTTGCACTTCATTGCATGAATTTGATATTTTAGAGGAGCTGGAAATGAAGTTTATTTGCAGGTTACAGCTGCTAGGGTTTTGAGTTTGTAGTTGTGTTTCATTGAAGACTGTTTGAGATCCATAGTTTGATCATTCTATATAGCAGCGATCAGTTGCGCAGCGATCAACAAAACATAGTCATCATTGGCGTCCATACTAGTGGTACTCAGCACTAAATAGGGTGCAATCAGACTTGGGAAACCAACGATCAGCATTTTGAGGGTTTCATACATTGCTTTATCATCACTTGAAGACTGTTCCTAACAGTAGATCTGTGTAGTAGAGATTTGACACACTTGTTGATCATTTGGCCTCATCTTTTGGTATGTTGCATACATTATCTATCTCTGTTTTTGTAATTGTAATGTCCCTTCCTTAGTCCGCTCAGACTTCAGCAGAGGTTGACCTACTATTAGGGTTCCCGTAGGTTAACAGGTTGGTTAGGGGACCCGACCGAGGGCGTTGGTGCTTTGCAGGGAGCCTTCCGGGTCCTTCAGTTTGGTGTCAAAGGATGATTTTAGGAGTTGAATTGAAAATACTAAAGGTTGCCTTAAGATGAATAGTGAAAGTGAATAGTAACAAAGAATTAGAAGATGAATAGTAAAAAGGTCCCCACCCTAGTAGCCACAATGTTGTTTTAAAAGGTGGGGCTTCTTTTTCATGAGCTTGTGACCCTCAACGTGGGCGTCCACTCTTGGAGGGTATATTTTATTGTTTTTTTTGTGGAAAATGGGAATGGAGTCTATAAAGCAATGTTTGGGGCTCTTTTTTTGGCATTCTACTCTCATTTTCTAAAAAGCTAAGTGCAGGTTTGGAGCTCTGGATAGGGTTTTCAGCAGGTTGCAGCTCTTCTGAGGACGAAACCCCTTAGAGGACAGTGGATTGGACGACAACCCAGTTCACATTATGGGGAAATCTACACTGGGTTTCCGTTTGGGCTTCTCTTGACGTCATTTTTGTGTGCATATTCATGATCAGACCTCTGCAGATTTGAAACAAGGGTTTGGACAGCTTGCTTCAGTCACTTTGGTCACTGAAATTCACCATACTTGGCTGCTACAGTTGGAGGTTGACACCATTGCATGTTGGGAGGGTTTTGTGGGTCACTGGATCAGATTTGTATGCCTTTATAAGTCTGAGTTTATAATCAGACCTGACTGTTTGTACTCAGCCATCCTCTCACAATTGTAATTAGCTATTTTCCATATACGGGTATGTCAAACTGAGTCACCTAACTCATATCTATAATTTGAAATAGTTGTTTGCTGATCCAATCAATTTCAGTTATCTTTTTGGTGTTATTTGAATGTATTAGGTTACCTTTTATTTATCATATCATAGCAAAACCCTACATGCATTGAAACATCAAAACACAAAGCAAACCTTTCAAAAAATGCAATCAGAAAATTCAGAACAGCAAGTCAAAAATTAGATCAGATTTGGTAGGGGATCTTTCAGTGGTATCAGAGCCATGATCTTGCCAGCCTGAGGGCGATTTGTTCAGTTCTATGCATCCCAGAGAGGTTGGGCCACACAAGTATTATACTCATAGAAGAGCACACAGACAATTTGGGGTTGACACTGGTATTCAGGGTGCAGCCATGGGGGATAGTCATGATGGCAGTAGAAGTCCCCGCCAAAGGGGAAGACAAAATCCGCAGGAGGATACTGATCGGGAGTTATTCAGAACTCTCATTAATACACAACCTAGGATTGTACAGGCATTAGACAGACTTCAGAGTAACCTTGACAGAATGGATTTGGGTTGGCATAGGGACAGGCCTGGCAGACACGACAGACGTGACAGGGTTGACAAGTCCGTTTCAGTTGCAGACAGCTGTGGGAGTAGTAGGACTCCCTCATCGATGGATAGTGTCCTTGGTTCTCCTAGACGTGACAGGGCTCATTCACGTACGGCAGATAGGCCTATGCAGCCCCATTTTCCTCCTAGAGATGAGCCACTCCCAGATGACCTGCTTGAGGGTGTGGAGTTCCAGGATATTGTGATGGCAACAAGTGATGAGTGGACACGTCTTCCAGAGCATGTTAGACAGGCCTTCCCTCTACATCAGTATTGTTCCCAGCGTAGAGATAGCATGAGAAACCGTGATGGCAGGGGGCGAAGACAACAGCATAATAGTGACCTCCATCGAGCTACTAGCAAGCTCACTATATCTTCCTTTGATGGTAGCGAGAAGATCACCGCCCGAGCTTGGGTGCACAAGCTTGACATCTACCTTTCACTTAAGCCGATGCCTGAGGACGAGGCCATTCAGTTTGCAGTGCTACATTTGGAGGGCGTAGCTTATGAGTGGTGGCATCATGGTTTGGTTACCCAAAACCATAGACTTATTCATTCTTATAGGGAGTTCACTGAGCCGCTGATTGCTAGATTTGACCGTAAGGATGTTGAGTTGTACTACAGGGATTTAGCACTATTGCGACAGACTGGGCATGTTGAAACTTACATTAATGAGTTTCAACGCATTGTTGTTATGGTTCCTGAGATGCCAGAGAAACGTGTAGTAATGCTCTTCATAGAAGGATTACATGACAGATTATGGGGTTTGGTCAAGGCTCTTAAGCCTAAGACTTTACATGAGGCTATTCAGATTGCCCTAGACCTTGATACTTCACCACCTCCTACTTCTTATCAGCAGAATAAGAAGTTCTCCAAGGGCTCCAAGCCTTTTCAGAGATCTTCGACACAGCATAGGAGTGCACCACCTCCCCCCAGGATGGACCAGGAGACACGTAATGAGTTGAGGAGGAAGAAGCTATGCTTCACATGTAAGGAACCTTGGGAGCCTGGACACTGATGCCTTGGGAAGAGCAAAGTGCATCTCATCGAGGTTGTGTCTGATGTGGAGGATGAGCATATACAGGATACTGATTTAGAGGGCAGCGATGGTGAGGATGAACAGGGGCCCCCACAGGTGGAGCTTGGAGTGGGTGACGCATCAGATGCACCCAATCCTGTCGTTGCCACCCTTTCAGGAGTCCCCAGATACCATCCCTTTCGCTTTAAGGGAGTGATTAAGGGACAACGTGTGACTTGCCTTGTTGACAGTGGTGCCACACACAACTTTATTGATGAGGGACTAGTTGCTAAGCGAGGGTTGCAGGCGAAGGATTTTCCTGGTTTCAGTGTGACAGTAGCAGATGGATTTTCTATGAAATGCACCAGGGTAGTGCCATAGATTAGTATACAGCTGGGAGATTACACCTTGACGGATGATTTTTATGTTGTGGGTTTGGGTGACATTGATGCAGTACTAGGTGTCCAATGGTTGCAGTCACTTGGCAGGTATATACAGGATTTCCAGAGGATGGAGCTGGAGTTTATAGTTGGGGGTAAGAAGGTTGTGCTAAAGGCTCTTTCTGATGGTGGGCCCATGGTGGTTTCAGCACGTAGAATGGAATCCATTTTCCGGCATGGAGACATGGCGTGGGCGGCACAGTGTTTAATTTCACCCAAGTCACCTTCTTCACAGGATGACCAGCCATTCCACATTGATGTCCAGACAGTACTGGACAAACATGGGGCAGTATTTGGTGATATTCCTTCTGGCAGACCTCCTGACCGTGGATTTGAGCATGTGATAGAGTTAGAGGAGGGCGCTAAGCCTGTGATTACCACTCCTTATCGTCATCCTAAGAGATTTAAGGATGAAATAGAGAAGACCATCCGTGAGTTGCTGGATATGGGGCACATCAGACCTAGTTCTAGCCCCTTTGTTTCTTCTGTGGTTTTAGTGAAAAAGAAGGATGGTACTATGCGCATGTGCATTGATTATCGTGCATTAAACAAAAGAACAATCAAGAACAGGTATCCTATTCCGCGCATAGATGAGCTATTGGATGAGCTTCTTGGTGCGGTGTATTTCTCAAAGATTGACCTTCGATCAGGGTACCATCAGATTCGAGTGCGTGAGGACATACATAAGACAACATTCAGATGTCATTATGGGCACTATGAGTTCTTGGTGATGCCTTTTGGCCTTACTAACGCACCTGCTACTTTCCAATCATGCATGAACCATATATTTAATAAGCAGTTGCGTAAGCACGTACTTGTGTTCTTCGATGATATATTGATTTACAGCAGGACTTGGGAGGAGCACATGAGGCATCTGGATGAGGTACTTGGCATTATGGAGGTACAATCTCTATTTGCCAAGATGTCCAAATGTGAATTTGGACTTACAGAGATCTTGTACTTGGAGCATGTGATTGGTAGTGATGGAGTCAAGGTACATCAGGAAAAGATTCAGTCCATCCTCAATTGGCCATCACCTAGGAACATTTCAGAGTTGCGGGGTTTCTTAGGCCTATGTGGTTACTACAGGAGATTCGTGAAGGGGTATTCACAGCTTGCGGCCCCTTTGACAGATCTCACACGGAAGGGCGCATTCATATGGACAGAGGTGGTACAGGTTGCATTTGATAAGCTCAAGCAGGTCATGAGCACTTGTCCAGTTTTGGCACTTCCAGATTTCTCTCAGCCCTTTGTGTTAGAGTGTGATGCCTCCGGAGAGGGTATTGGAGCGGTTCTTATGCAGAATCATCATCCCATTGCCTACGAGAGTAGGAAGTTGAGGGATAATGAGAGATTGTACTCCACCTATGACAAGGAGATGCTCGCCATTATGCATGCTTTGGCGAAGTTTCGACAATATTTGGTGGGGGGGAAGTTTGTGGTGAGGACCGACCACAACAGTTTGAAATACTTCTTGGAGCAAAAAGAGCTTAATGAGCGCCAACAGAAATGGGTCAGCAAAATACAGGCATATGATTTTGACATTATGTCAAGGGGAAAAGAAATATTGTTACTGATGCACTTTCTAGGAGGCCTGCAGTGGCTGCACTTTGCTCCTTGAGTGAGATTTCAGCAGATTGGAAGTCTCAACTATTAGTTGAGTATTTCAAGAACCAGTTTGCATGTGAGATTATGGATGGCAGGATTCAGGATGATAGATACACGGTGATTGATGATGTTATTTACTATAAAAAAAGGATTTATTTGGTACCTGGATCAAAACTGAAGGACAAGATCTTACGCGCCACCCACGACACACCAATGGCAAGACATCCTGGATATGTTAAGACATACCGGCAAGTGAGAGAGAGATTCTCATGGAAGGGTCTCGAGGATGATGTCTTGCGCTATGTACGTGAGTGTGTGACTTGTCAGCAGAACAAGTCAGAGCATACTTTTCTGGCGGATCTTCTGCAACCATTGCCTATTCCAGAGCAGAAGTGGGAAAGTATATCGATGGACTTCATTACTGGTTTTCCAAGAGTTCAAGTGAAGGACTGCATTTATGTGGTTGTGGATAGGTTGACGAAGTTTGCACACTTCTTTCCTATTGCAGCCGACTTTACAGCATCTTAGGTGGCAGAGTTATTCTTCCGTGAGGTGTTTAGACTCCATGGACTCCCCAGGACCATTGTCAGTGATCGGAATAGCAGGTTTATGAGCATCTTTTGGCAGGAGCTATTCCGATTAGCAGGTACAGAGTTGACACCCAGTACTAGTTACCACCCTCAGACAGATGGACAAACGGAGATAGTCAATAAGTGGGTTGAGGGTTACTTACGTAACTACATTTCAGGATAGCAGAAGGCTTGGGTGCGATGGTTGTATTTGGGCGAGCATTGTTATAATACTACATATCACATGTCGATCGCTATGACTCCCTTCCGAGCGTTATATGGTTATGATACCTTATCATTTGTGGACTTGGCGTTAGGTGATAGCAGAGCGTCTAGAGCTCGGGATTGGTTACAGGACAATCAAGATATCCTTAAGGCACTTAAGGATAATATTCAACATGCACAAAATCAGCAGAAGATGTATGCTGATTGACATCGAGTTGAGAGGATCTTTGAGGTTGGAGATATGGTTTTCTTGCGCCTACAGCCCTATAGACAGAGTACCCTCAAGAGGAGTGGGGCAGAGAAGCTCAAGCCTCGGTTTTATGGTCCATACAAAGTATTGAGGAGGATCGGTGAAGTCGCATATGAGCTTGAGCTACCTCCCACGAGTAAAATACATAATGTCTTTCATGTATCTTGCTTGAAGAAGGCTTTGGGACAACACGTTATCTCTTCACCTGTTTTGCCCCCATTAGATGAGGAGGGCCAATTAGTTTTGACACCTGCAGAGATTCTTGACATAAAAGAAAAGAGGTTGTGTAGCCGAGTGATCAGAGAGTATCTGGTGCGATGGAGGGATTTGCCGTTGTAGGATGCCACGTGGGAAGGAGAGATGATACTTCAGCATCCAGCTTTGCAGTTGCTTGAGGGCAAGCAATCCCGAGAAGGGAGGGCTGTAATGTCCCTTCCTTAGTCCACTCAGACTTCAGCAGAGGTTGACCTACTATTAGGGTTCCCGTAGGTCAACAGGTTGGTTAGGGGACCCGACCGAGGGCGTTGGTGCTTTGCAGGGAGCCTTCCGGGTCCTTCAGTTTGGTGTCAAAGGATGATTTCAGGAGTTGAATTGAAAATACTAAAGGTTGCCTTAAGATGAATAGTGAAAGTGAATAGTAACAGAGAATTAGAAGATGAATAGTAAAAAGGTCCCCACCCTAGTAGCCACAATGTTGTTTTAAAAGGTGGGGCTTCTTTTTCATGAGCTTGTGACCCTCAACGTGGGCGTCCACTCTTGGAGGGTATATTTTATTGTTTTTTTGTGGAAAATGGGAATGGAGTCTATAAAGCAATGTTTGGGGCTCTCTTTTTGGCATTCTACTCTCATTTTCTAAAAAGCTAAGTGCAGGTTTGGAGCTCTGGATAGGGTTTTCAGCAGGTTGCAACTCTTCTGAGGACGAAACCCCTTAGAGGACAGTGGATTGGACGACAACCCAGTTCACATTATGGGGAAATCTACACTGGGTTTCCGTTTGGGCTTCTTTTGACGTCATTTTTGTGTGCATATTCATGATCAGACCTCTGCAGATTTGAAACAAGGGTTTGGACAGCTTGCTTCAGTCACTTTGGTCACTGAAATTCACCATACTTGGTTGCTACAGTTGGAGGTTGACGCCATTGCATGTTGGGAGGGTTTTGTGGGTCACTGGATTAGATTTGTATGCCTTTATAAGTCTAATTTTATAATCAGACCTGACTGTTTGTACTCAGCCATCCTCTCACAATTGTAATTAGCTATTTTCCATATACGGGTATGTCAAACTGAGTCACCTAACTCATATCTATAATTTGAAATAGTTGTTTGCTGATCCAATCAATTTCAGTTATCTTTTTGGTGTTATTTGAATGTATTATGTTACCTTTTATTTATCATATCATAGCAAAACCCTACATGCATTGAAACATCAAAACACAAAGCAAACCTTTCAAAAAACGCAATCAGAAAATTTAGAACAGTAAGTCAAAAATAAGTTCAGATTTGGTAGGGGATCTTTTAGTAATGTCCCCATTTTGAGTTAAGTCATGATTTTGGTTTGTGCTTGGTTCTAGAGGATGGAAAACTATAATGTTGGCTCAACTAGTGATTTTTATTGGTTTTTGGCTAAGTGTTGCTAAGTGGTATTGTTTATCTAGCCAAATATCAAGTTCTTCTAGAGGATAGAGAATGGGAAAATGGGAAAATGCAATATTTAAATTGTATTTTCATTATTTCATTGTTGATTCAAATCAATGCAAGTGGATGCCAAAGGAAAATGTCAATCTTCAATTGCATTTTCAAAATATCTATTATCTCTATATGTCCAGCATTCATTTTAAAGGATTGATTATGGGACTTGGTGCCTGTTGATGTTTGTTTTTGGACAAGTCAACAATTAGAGTGAAATACAAAGTATCTGACTCCCTCTTGAGCCCCTCGAATGCTGAACAAAGTGATCAAACAAGATGACTCCAAGGTTCCTTTCTAATGATTTTGTAAGAGACAGCTCAGTGACTAAGTATGATTTTACCGGTAAACACAAAGGGACTTACGCAATTGTTCGAATAAGCCGTTTGATTCAATGATTATGAAGGCAAACACTAGAGAATCTAAGTACAACTTATGGCGTATGATTTGGCAATTAATGTTCTCGATTCTAATTCTAACCGAATGGATTAAAAAAAAAAAAAAGACAAAAGATGTAAGGTTTAGTGATACTAATCTAATCCTAGATGTAAGGATGATTACTGCTCAGGTGAAACCAAACCAGATCTCGCTTCGCCAAGATAGACAACTACACAAGATTGATGCAATCTTCTAGGGTTTTACAAGATGTTTAAATCAATTATGCTCATGAAAGATTCAACAAACATAAAGATCAAATTGAAGTTCGAATGTTGATCAGACTAACCATGCACTGCAATTTGAAAGCCACAAACTACAAATGGTGTGAACTTATAGATTTCACCACAAAGCAATAAAGAAACCTTCCACTAACTAACATAAACTTCAAGAAAATTTAATTTAGCTTAATGTTCGCTTGAAAATCCAAACCATGCAACACTCAGAAACACATATAGAATCACCGAAACAATGAGTCTTTTATTATTTCAGAGAGCCTTTTGCAACAATTTCAGAGTTTTCAATCCTCTAAATGAGAGCAACAAGAGCCCTTTTATAGACCTCAAAATGAATGAAGGGTCAGAATCGATCGGCCAAGACAGCGGACCATATCTAGCCACATCACAAGTAATTGTAACAAACTCTTCTTTATTAAATAAAAGAGGCTAACTTTATTAAATGGAGGTTATCTATATTAAATGAAAGAGGTTATGAAGAAAGGAACAAAGGCACGCCTACTAAGAACATAAGAATGACGTGTCATCAACCTATGAGGAATCTCCATGTGAATATCCATCACTAGAAGCTTGGCATTCAATGAACCTGGACACTATTTGCTTGACTTCCTCCAAAGGTACACTTGGCGCATTCTGAATGGTTCCTTCAGCTTCAAGTACATCATCTGAATAAAGACCAAGTGTCTTTTCCCAATCTGTTATCCTTGCTTTGTTGTCGCCAAGGTGGACAGCAAGTGAAAAAATACTATCAAGTCTTTCATCTGTAACATCATTTTCTTGAAAATAGAAGGTTTGAAGTTGTTCTTTCATGTTATCAAGAGTCATCTCCCCAAATGAATTATAGATTTTCATCAAAGAGGCATGTATTCCATCTTGAATCCTCTGAAGTACACTTCTAACTCTTGAGATATCTGTTTCTATCTTATCCAGCAATTGTCCTTTGATGCAAAAGCCATAATACCAGGAATTAAAGTTATATGTTTTACCTTCTTCAATCACTTCAGCATGTACCAACTCATCAACTGATGTTTCCATCAAACTCTTCAAATGTGGCAAGTAACGGTCTTTGATGTCTTTGAATTCAACACAAACAGTTATCAATGCAAGTACTCTTTCTTTAAGATCAGTAATCTTATCACTCACTTGCATGATATCTTCCAGATGTCTAAATGTAGCCTCCTTTGATCTTTTCATCCAGTCCCTCATTCTGTGATATAAAGACTTCAACTCTTCTAGGTGTTCAATTGTTTCTGGAGGAAGGAGAGATGGAGGTGTAGCAACTCTTTCCTGTTGATGAATAGGATGAACTAAATGCTGGATGTACTGCTCTAAGGCTTGGCACCTTTGCTCAGCTTTGATTCTACCTTCTGTCTCTTGTCTTATAATAGCTCGAGCATTATCAATCGAATCCTAAAGCTCTTCTTCTACTTGCATTCCAATTAAAGGACCCAAATTGATTGTATCGATGTCATAATCATCAGGTGATATATCTTCTATATTCTTGTCAAGTCTTGGAACTGCAACATGAACTTTTCTCACACCTGTTTCATCTTTAGTGATCTTTGAAAGAATATTTGCCTTCTTCGGTTTTTCTTTCGACATGTCCAGAAGTAACTCATCAACTGGAAAAGGACATTTCTCAACTTCATAATTCTCTCTGATCCTTTCCTGTAACCATTCTGGCAATGATGAAAGATCTTGTTGCTGTTGTAACTGCTTTCCTTGCGCAGGCAATGATTCTTCTTCAGCCTCATCCTTATCTTCGGTATTAGCTTCATCAATGATCTCAGTATCATGTGGACTTGAAGGCACTTCTTCAATTGGAGCTTCTGGAACTACATTCTCAGTAGGTATCACTATGTCTTGATTAAGTGGAGTATCACCTGGCAATCTTGAAGAAGCAGTTTCAATACTTATCTTTTTCTTCTTTCTACTGGATTCTCCTTGGACAATCTCAAGTTGTTTTCTTTTCTTTCCCTGTCCTGGATCTCTTTCACTTCCTTTGCTTCGTGAATCTTTACTAGGTGCATTGAGTTGTTCTTGCTGATCCACTTCTCCCATTTTAGTATAGGTGAGTCTCTTTCCTTCATCAAGCAAGGCTTGTACCTATTTATTTATTTGCTCTTCAGTGATAGCAATGATAGGCCTTATCAACCCTTCATCGTCAACCTTTTCTCTATCAGCCCAGTTGACTTCATATCACAAATTCCGGATCTTATTGTATTCATCACCTAGAAGAGCTCTTTCACCTTCTAACTGATCAGGAATCCTAAGTACCTTTGTAGCTCTTACTAGATCCCACTTCAATCTTGAACATTTTTGCATTCTGATATCATCATCATCTATAACATCAGCCCAGTGATCTTCCAGTTGTTCTTTATGTTTGTAAGAAGAATGTGACTGCTTGATGGCTCCATGTGGATCAAAGTTTTCTCTTCTTGAATCATGCGGATGCAGATGATAAGCCTGAAGCTGAACTTCTAAATGCTCAGCTGCCTGAAGTGAAGGACAAGAGTAATATCTACCCAACTGAAGAGGAAATTGAACCCCTGCTTTCTTTCTTGCTTTTTGCATCTTATAGAACTCTAACAGTTGTCTTGATACCTCTAGCAACACCATCCTGTTTGAAGGATATCTGGGCAGTCTATATGGAAAAGATGTAAAACCTTGAATCCTGATATAGGTGAACTTGTCATACTGGATATAATACCTTCCATACTGCTTGATAAAGTTCCTAGCAGCACCTGTTAATCTTCTATGCGGTTCACCTCTCAACTTTCTCACTATGAACATGGCGAAAGCATCATTGAATCTCTTGTAGTGATTAATGATCTTCAAATGAAGTTGAGGATAACACTGATGTGAGAGAATCTGTCCAGGCTTTGTACCTACTTGTCCTTTAGCTGTTAATCCTTTGTAGACTACATTTCTTGCCAGGATATAAACAAGGTATGAAGTCATGAAGAAAGACTTTGTTTCATCAAAATTCTCAAACTGTTCATCTAGGCAATGGCTTATAAGGCCAGCCCAGTGAACCATCTTGTTCTTTGTAAACATATGATCAAAGTAAGTATACATCCATCCTTCGAAAGTAGATGATTGAGGCCTACCTGTTACTCGATTCAGGAACATAATCAGGTAACTTATCTCTTGCTTGAAGTCAGCCTTATGATACTTGGGATCTTCAGAGTTGTATATCTTCATCGATGAATCAGTCATCCACTTCTTCCTGATTTCTTGCATCTAGATCTTGGAGTTGCTTTCGAAAGTCATCTGAGCAGTTGTAGGGCATATGAATACTCCTTTTCCTTTCGGTATGTTGAAGATCTTCTGAATGGCTTCCCTTTGCAGGTAGGCGAGAACAGTTCCATCCTTAGCTATAATCTGTCTTTTCTCTTTGTCATAGTGTTAAACACACTCCAATACTAACTCAGTGCTTGGCAAGGCAGGTGGAAAGCAAGCTGCTTGAACAATCCCGCTCTTTGCGATGGCCTTGATGTCTTCGTTTCTTGTGATGGCGAGCAAGAAGTCTTTCACCTCTTCCAGGTTGACGTGTCCCATGTTGGTGTCGCCGACATCCTTCCACTGCGTTTCTAGCTTGGACTCCGGTATGTTGGACTTAGCATCCATCTTGATTAAAACTTGTCTCTCCTTAACAGTCATTCCCATTTACCTACAAGACCAGACTCGAATAAGTGGGTTGAAATAATAGATTCTACAAGTCTTCTACATCAATGATATCATGTTAGATCACTTCATCAACTTCTAAAGGACACTTCACCTATTCAATTTCAAGTTTCACTCAATTTTTCAAGTACAAGAGAGGTCTCATGAATAAAGAACCTGATTTCTGGAAATAAATCTGCAAATTTAAACAAATAAAAGGTAAGTTTATGAAGTAGAGCTGATCAAAACGTACCTTGTATCAAATTTTGTGTTTGAAAAAGTGCAGATTTCTGGAAATTAATATTAAAAATTAGTAGGAAATGGCAGAAATCTGGAGTAATAATGCAAAATCAGTCAAAATGCATATGTTGCTTTTGTTCTTCTTGAAAAATTCGCTGCCTTCTCTACAAAAATCGCTGCCCCCTTCAAGGAAATTCGCTGCTCTTTGTTGGAATTATGCTCTAATAAGCAAGAGCGCTCTCTTTATATAGCAATTTGCACTTTATTAAATGTGGGCGGCTGGGTGAGGTCGGCCTATTTAATGTTTACAACTTTTAAAAATTAAAAACAAACTTGGGCGCAAATATTTCCTTCATTCTATATCAAGACGCCAAGTGGAAATCATTGAGGAGGAAATTGGCGCTCATCCAAGGTGAAAACACCCACTTCAAAGTATCAATCTTCTTCTATTTCAAGCCATCTATCTCTAGGCGCTCAAACATTACTTATTTCTACTAGGTGCTCCTTTAGATTGACAACCTTCATCAAGGCGCACATTTTAGCTCTTGAAGCTCAAGGCGCTCAATGTATAATCTTTTGACTTTAAGGCGTTATAAACCTCTTTCCATATCAAGGCACCCAAACACTTGCACCTAAGGCTTTCTCTGGAGGTTGCTTAGACACTAGGCGCCAGAAATGATCTCCCTGACATACAATGGGCGCATTCACTAAAGACCTCAAGTTTGTCATGTTATGATGTTGAAAACTAGTTTTACACCGTTCCTTAGGCATTCAAGTCACTTCTAGGTGCAAAAGATAGGCTTCAATAAGACACCGCAACTATTAGGGTCAGATGATCAAAGGGCACTAAGACTCAAACACCACCTACTGCATTGTGCAATAACTCTAAGACATCATCAAAACTTCATGCGAGGCATTGGATTTCAAAGTGAGAGGGGGTCCCTAGTCCAATGGGGTGATGTGTGATTTGGTCACAACATCTGGCGACTCCAGTAGAGGAATGTTCCTGAACATTTCTAAAACAAGAATTCAATTCCCACTCAAAGAATATTAAATCATCGTCCTTAATCAGAATCTAGGCAAAAGCGAACCTAAAAAAAAGGAAAGGAATCAAAAATTGGATCAAGACACTACATCTCGTGATGTGTGATTAAAGATAAGTTTCGATTAAAACAGCTTTCTTAAATGTTCCAAAGATAAACAAATGTAAAGTTTCAATATTTCCATGTATACCCACACACTAGATCACATAAACATAACTACTCGATCAAAGAATTAAAACTAGTTGCCAGCGCGACTATCCATATTCGAAGTTTGAAGTGCAAGCACTTGAGTTCATTCCCATCCCTCAGAAACCAGGAGCATCTAAGATCGCCTGTCTCAAGCTAGGTAATTCATGAAAGCGGATTGGATGGATATATATACAGATGAATGAAACGGAACATGCAATGACCTTGAACGAAACAATGATGAACGGGGATGATATGCAAATGATCAGTAATGGAATGACATGAAATGGAGGTGAATGCAATGAGACGTTGTGTCTCTACCATGACGCCTGTTTACCAGGTTTTCATCAAGGTACTTATCCAAGGCGCCTGTTTACCAGGTTTTCACCAGTGGACGAAATTTTTCTCTTTACTATTTTTCATTTTTTTTTTTTACCGTTACACACGGCGCCTGTTTGCCAGGTTTTCACCGAGGTAACGAATAGACAGAATTCTAGAGTCTGATCTTGTAGACGACACAGTGGTCCAAACACAAAACCATGTCAAGCTGTTATACATATTGATGTTGGAAAGAAACGACAAAACAATACGGTGAATGAAACGGAAACGGGAGCAAAAGATTGTGATGTGGTTTATGTTGCAACAAATAGATGGCAAGAAAATGTATCCAACACATAAACCAGATGAATGGCGGGATATATGTCGAATGATGGGAAATGGAAACAAATGGTATATAGTGGAACGAACGGAAGGAAACCATAATCAACGTTTGTTCATATCGACCTAAACTTCGAAGCTTGCAAGTGGAAAAGGAATACGAAATAAAGGGAACGGGAACAATGATTAGTGAACGGGTGAAATGGTAACTTCATTTCCCAAAGAACTTAGAATTTTCTTGTTTTAGTTGTACTTGGCGGGACGAAGTAATTTGGAATGAAATTGAACGGAAATGGAATGATTGGATGGATTGGATGCAGTAGCCCTTTTGGATTCGGCTACAAGTACCCAGAGCTACATTCTTTAAGCATTTCTTTATTTGGAAACACAGAGTAAAATAGCTTTTGAACGTGCCTTGCTTAGAATTTTGGTATTTGTACCATGAAGCATAGAGATCTATAAAATTTTCAAGAAGTTCTTGTTTGATGGGTATAAGCATCCAAGTATTTATTTTACGAAGTGTGGGGAATGGGTGGAAGGAATTGCAAGCTTCTTGCTTAGACGACACTCACATTTGCTGACTATGATAAGGAAATGGGTGAAATGGAAATAAAGTAATGTAATTTAGGGAAAAGAGGAGATAAAATGGATGATGAAATAAGATGGATGAAAATGAAATGAAGTGACGGAATGACATACAACAGAAGATATGGATAATGACGTGCCTTGGTACTTTATATGATAACGAAAGCATACATAACAGGTGGAAAATGGAGAATTTAGACGAAGCAGATGGGAACACCAACATCTTGACTTTAACCTATATGCAGTGGATAAGGTCAATTGAAACGGTTCTTGACATGGGAATACTCAAATGATTCATAAGGACTTCAACTTATCCTTCTGGAGTATACAGCAAACAACAGGACCATATAAATCATAAAACATGAGACTTGAATTCATTATTGGGTGGAGAATGCAACATGGATGGAAGCTTCATTGCTTTCAAGTGGGTGACAAGCAGAATGAAATGAATGGAAGTATGCAAAATGCTTATTATGGGATGGAATTAAAATCATGAATTACCTTGAGATTTCACTTGATTCAGGCTCACAAAGACTTTCCTAGCAACTTCAGGATCATTAAGATGTGTAAGATATAAAACCTCAAAACACTTCAGTCAATTCCGAACAACTGACCCATCTCCCAGGAGCAAGCAGTCAAAAAAATGCTATCTGATACTGGCGATGGAATCCACGGGAAATCCATCCATCATGACTTAAGTTTCTCAAAGGAACAAATAAGAACTCATAAAATTAGATTTGGCATCTTAAAATATTATGTTCAAAAGATGGTAGTGTCAAGACACAATAGATGATTAATGTCCTAATCAGGTTCAAATTTTGTCTCGTCAATAAATTGAAGACTATGATCCTAAGAATTTCGTGAATAAATGTTTAGGAAATGAACTAACATACCCCAAAGAGAGTATACCAGATGTCTTTGAGATAGGGATCACCTTCGCCAAGAACTAAGAACCCCCAAAACAACTACTCTAAACCAAAAACAAAACAACTAAACTAAACTATGAAAAGCAAGAAATTCTTGAGTCAAATGACATCAAGAGGAGCAAATCTAACCTAAGAAAACCAAACAGCAGAAAGAAATCCTATCCTAACTATGTACAAACCAGCCCCTCAGGGATCTCATGGCTAGAAATAGTGCTTCAGGAACTGCCCATTGACAGGCAATGGGACATCCTCTCCGGTCAAAGTCTTCAACTTGAAAGCATTCTCTCCCAGAATCTCGGCAATTTGGTATGGGCCTTTCCAAAGATAATCGAACTTGTCATGATCACCTCGCCTTTCATGTGCCTTGTCCCAATATAAAACTAAATCAGATATCCTGAAGGCTTTCACTCTCGCCTGGCGATCAAACCAACGCTTAACTACTCCTTGATGCTTCATAAACTTATCCAAGGCAATGTCTCGCTTCTCTTCCAAATGCAGTAATTGTGATAATCTTGTTTGTACTCTCTCATCTTCATCTAAGTACTCCTGCATGAACTGCAAGGTTGGAATCCTCAATTGTATTGGGAAGATGGGATCCTGTCCATAAACCAAGTGATAGGGAGAAGTGCCCAGGGAAGAATTGACTCGGGTCCTGTCTGCCCAAAGAGCAAACTTCAGCTATGTGTGCCAGTCTCTCGGTTCTTATCCAGCAGCTTCTTGATTGCGTTCAAGAGGTTCTTATTTGTGGATTCAGCTAATCCATTGCCCTGCGGGTAATAATTCGAGGAGAACTTCAGAGTTATTCCATATTCAAAGGCCCAATTGGAAAATCTGAGTGATGAAAACGCAGGACCATTGTCACACACAAGGGCGCTGGGACAGCCAAATCTGGTAATTATGTTCTCCTCCAGAAATTTGATCACTACTTCAGAGGTGCAGAACTTCAAAGCATGGGCTTCTGTCCATCTAGTGCAGTAGTCTGTCGCAGTCAGGATATATTTATGCTATGCAGAAGAAGGTGGATTGATCATGCCAATAAAATCAAGTCCCCACTTAGCGAAAGGTCTAAACTCAACAACTGGCTGTAGAGGCATTGCTGGGTTTCGTTCTCTTGAAGCTGCTACCTAACAAATGTGGCAGGTTTTGATGTGCTGATGAGCATCTTGAAACAGTTTTGGCCAATAATAGCCTGCCCTCAATATCTGACTTGCCGTCGCCAATTCGCCACCGTGGCAAGTTCCGAACTTGCCATGAAACTGTTCCATAATGCTTTTGGCTTCACTTCTACCGACACACCTTAAGTAGATCCCTTCATGATTTTGTCTGAATAAAACTGATCCTTGCAACATGAAGCGTTTGCTTCTGTATCTTAGCGCTCTTCTTTGTGTTGGGCTCATATGATCTGGACATTTCTGAGACAGCAGGTAGTAGACAATATCATCGTACCACTCATCTAGTGATACTGCTTCAAGTACATAAGCTTGTTGAACCAATCCAAGGCCTTCGATTGCTAAAGTCTAGGTAAGTGCTTGTCCTCTAACCAATTTCATCGGTTGAATTTCAATGTCATACTCTTGAATAGTGGCGACCCACTTGCCTCTTCTCTCGCCCAATTCATTTTGCATTAGTAGCGTCTTAACTGCGGCATCCGGAACTATAGCATACACTCTGCTCCGCAAGATATAGTGTCGGAATTTCTTGATAGCCTTTACCAGAGCATACGCTTGTTTCTCAACTCCAGGATATCTCAGCTCAGCGTCTTTGAAGGGGGCACTCATAAATGCGATCGAATGTTCATCTTTACCATTTGTCCTCTGGGTCAAAATCCCTACACATGTGTGATCTGACGCAAAAGAATACAAGTAAAACAGCTTCAAATAGTTTGGACTGATGAGAACAGGAGCCCTAGCGATTGCCTGCTTGATTTCTTCGAATGCTCTTTTTGCTTGGGGAGTCCATTCGATTTTCGCATCCTTCTTCAACATATCATTCAAAGGCTTGACAATTTCTGCGAGTCCAGTAATAAACTTCCAGACGAAATTAATCTTGCCGAAGAAAGACTTCATTTCCTTTTTGCTGGCAGGCATACTAACTCTTTTAATGGCCTCTACTCGATCTGGATCAATGGAGATTCCGTGTTCTAATATTACGTGGCCCAGGAGCCTTCCTTCTGTTACCCCGAAGATGCACTTTTTTGGATTTAAGGAAATTCCATATGTTCTGCAAGATTCAAAAACTCTCCTTAGATGTTCCACATGATCTGCTCTGACTTTCAAGAATACAGTAAAGTCATCCATATAGATGATAATGCACTTTCCAATAATATCTCTAAAGGCGATCTGAAAAGTTGCTCCTGCATTGATTAAGCCAAAAGGCATCCTTCTGTATGCATATGTACCCCATTTAGTAGTGAAAGCGGTCTTTAACCGATCTTCTTCTTCAACCATGACCTGGTTATACCCTGAATATCCATCCAGAAAAGACATCATCTGCGACCCATTTACAATTTGAAGCACTTCGTCAAGCGAGGGCAAAGGATAATTATCTTTCTCTAATGCTTTGTTAAGATTCCTGAAATCAACACAGTCTTATTTCTCCATTCTTTTTTCTAACGGGAACCAGATTGGCGACCCACGTCGAGTGCCTTATCGGGAATATTATCCTTGCTTGTAGCAATTTCTTTACTTCTTGATAGATGATTGGCTCCAATAAAGGATTAACCGGCCTCTGCCTCTGTCGGAACGGTCTACTCCTGGGTTTGAGAGGGATAGTATGCGTGATAATGGATGTGTCATGTCTTCAAATCGTCATACCCCCAAGCGATAACATCGTGAAACTCTCATGCTATTGAGAATATTCTCTTTCTTCTGGTGTACAAACTTTCCCTATAAAGACATTTTTTACCTCTTCATGTGTCCCCAGATTGACTGCTTCACACTTGTTCCCGTCTTCACTGCGATAAGGAGGGGTGCCCAACTTATCCGAGTCAAAGAGCCTCTCTAACTCAATCATACCCTTTGGGATGGTATTGTCCTTCAGATTCATGATCCCATCTGGATCAAACTCAACTTCAACTTCACTCTCATCGATGACCTGGGTGGTGAAAATACCTGAATTAGTTAAGAAGTCCAATATGTGTTTGTCATCATCAAACACTTGAAAGTTTGTGATATTATCTGGTACTGATGGAACTGATGTCAGTTCGACTGTGAACTTCTTTAACCCCTCCATAGCTAATGGCTCAAGAGAACTTGCGGCTTGTGCTAGTGCATTGGCTACTTGATTTGTTGACCTGTAGATCGACTTGATATTGAATGTGTCAAAGTCCTCAATAAGATCCCATACCCGGTTCCTGTATTTCTTTAATCTCTTATCATGGCACACGTATTGTTTCCTGACCTACCTGACAACTATCTCTGAATCGCCAAACACATGCAGAATCTTAACTTTCTTCTTGATGGCAAGGAGTAATCCATGCACTAGAGCTTCATATTCAGTGACGTTATTGGTGCAAGGAAACTGCAATCTTAAGGCTGACAAATAAGCTTCTCCTAGTGGACTAATCAGTTCAAAACCTACTCCGGATCCTTGTTTGGATTTTGATCCGTCAAACCTTAAAGTCCATACTTGATTATTTTCTGGATTTGACTCATTGATGTCTTCCTTTACTTCTTTGGATTCAATTTGAATACCTTCTATGGCTAATGCTGACGTGCTTGCTTCATCTGTTAGGAGAGCATCATGAATGGGTTCCTTTAGTTTCATCATCGCTAGGATTTCCAAGCCCATAGCCTCTGGAATCCTTTTCCTGACCTGTTCTAAGGCTACTACGCACATAGCGCAGGAGAACTCAGAATGAAAAGCATTGTGTATCCTGCACCAACTAGGCAATAATAAATCATGAACAGATGCATGACTCCCTAATTCTACTCCTTGTTTCACATGTCTCATCACAAAGTTTCGGAAGTTTTCAAACATGCCTTCCCCTTCTTCATCTGATGATGTGCCATGATCACTTTCTATGAGGACCTCTGTTGAATTATGCAACATTAAGATCTCATCCACCTTAGGCTTATAAACACCTAAGTCTATTTCCACAAAAAGGATCTCGTTATCTTCGCCATATTCGGTGATCATCAATTTCAGACGCGGAGTGCTATCTATTCTGATCTGGTTCGGCAATCCTTTCCGTGATCGCCACATGTGCGAGAAGTCGGTGGAAACGTACCCATTGAGCTTCTTCAGCCAATCTCTGCTTAACAGCATCCCGTACCCTTCGGGTATGTCTACAACTGAAATGTCAATGTAATGCTGAATCCTGGGGTCAGCTGCCAACTGCATATGAATATTGTGTAATTCTCCAATAACTGGAACTTCGGTCTTATCCAACTGGGTAACTTTCTTGGTTGTTTGTTTCGGGATAAGACCAAGTTTCTTACAAACACCCAATGGCATCACATTGCTTGAGGCTCCTGAATCCATTAAACAATTATGCAACAGTTTGCCAAACATTCTGACTAATAGCAGGAATGGGGGTTGTTCATCCCTTCCTTGGTAGAAAACTACCGATTTCTTCTTAGGAGCGTTGCATCGATCATCAGCTAAATCCGGATTGTCTTGTGAATTTTGAATCTTCGAGGCATCATTACTTCCTGCAGGTTCTTCCTTTATTTCAACTGGCTTGTTATTTGTCATACTGGATGAATCTTGTGCAATGAAAACAGCATTCGTCTGACCTTGTGGGTGAGGTGGCCTCATTTGGGTTGGATTCACATTCTGACCCACATTTGTTCTTGGTGCATTTGAAGTGGATGGACTTGATGATCCTGTGGGGATTTGCATGTTTTGATTTCCACCCTTTGCGATAGTATCATCAACACTTCTTAAAAAGGCTTCCTTTATTTCAACTACTCGAATTAACTCTATCAGTGGTAAGCTAAGCTTGATCTTCTTGAGCTCCTCGACAACACACTGGCTTAACCTTTTCAAATCATCTTGGGGAACTTCCTTTCTACTTGGATCAATCCTTGGAGAAGCATTTGGTTGTTGAACATCTTGTGCTGGAACAACTTTCTGACCTAGGTTCCGCTGTCTGTATTTAGGCGAATCTCTTGGATAACTTGGATTGTTACTTGCATTAGGATTCGGCGGGGTCTGCAAGTTATTAGGAGGGGTTGATGTAGTAACAGGATCTTGTGCCCGGTAATTCCGTTGATAAACCCTTTGCGGTGCATTACTAGTAGACTGCTGGAAAGCCTGAACTTCATCTGCTCCTTGATTTTAGAAATTGCCATCGAATGGAGGAGAAAAATATGCATCATCAACAGGCCTGTTTGCAGAAGCTGGCAGGAACCTTCCATTATACTCTGACATATCATACTCCATCATGGGTGGAAAAGTAAAATCTTCAATTATCAAAGCTTGATCATACCTTGGAGTAGGCACAATCTCATACCCAGTGACCGGAGGGTTTTTTGGTACCTGTGTACCATGCATCTCTTGTTGGAAGATGTCAGCAGCTATCTTAAATTCAAGACATTGAAGCTCAGAGTGCTGATTAGTATTATGCAATCTGCACCAAGTGGACAATGCAGCTTCCACTAAGAAGACTTTCTCTGCTGGTTTTGGGTCAGAAGCCGGCGGATTATCAAGTGGTGAAGGTACAGTTCCGTTGTTCGGTGTAGTGTTCCAGGTTCTGTTCTGCCGTTGAAAACCTTGATTGTTTCCTCTGAAACCCTGATTATACCCCTGATTATATCCTAGATTATATCCTTGATTACCACCCTGGTTTCCTTGGTATCCACCCTGATTGCCCTGGAAATTCCTCTGTAGATAGTTGTTCTGATTTCTCAAATGTGTAACTTCGGTGGACAACTTCTTCACCTGATCAATCAGCTCCATTTCATCCTTCTCATCCTGAGTCTTTGCAGAAAACAACGATCCTTGCAAATACAATAGCTTTTCAGGTGCAACTTGTGAAATTGGGGCTCCAGGATGCAGAACCAACTGATTAGCAGGAGTAGGAACAGGTATTGGATTCATTACTGGCGTATGTTGAGCCAGTGCCTGGTTGATTCCTTGGATTTGATCAGGCATTGCCATATGTCCCAGATGATTGAGTGGCCCATGAGTGTTCATGCCCAAATCTGTGTTCACCTTGACGGCTTCAGCATATGCTCCTGTTAGAGTGGTAGGCGGGGCCGTTGCTCTTTTCACGAACATGGAAGTAAGGCGATCCAAAGCAGCATAATAAATTTCCATGGCCGTTTCTTCATTGATGTCATATGGAGCTTGCAATTGGGAATATGCTTTGTGAAACCTGTGATTAAAAGAAGCGATAGGCTCATGCTCCTGCCTCCTTACTTCAATGAACTGCTTATAGAGCTCTGCAGGAGTGATGGGAATTTTGAACTTATCCAGGAAAGCAGTTTTCATTTGTTCCCAGGTAGTAATAGACCCAGCTGGTAGGTTGACATACCAAAAGGTAACATCTCCTTTGAGAGAGTATGGAAATAGTCGGCATGCTACGTCCTGGTGCGTGATCCTACGATTTATCAGAGTGCCTTCAAAGATCTTAATATGCTCTTCAGCCGTCCTGTTTGCATCGTTGACATGATATTTTGAGCAGAAATGTTCCGGGTTCTTGGGCATCTCATGGGAGTTTGTAAAAGTGCCAAGGGGTGAGACATTTCCCAGGGGCCAAGCTTGTGCAGCCATTGGAACGTTGGGTTGTTGTCCTGGACCTGTTCGAGTGGCTCCTGACTGAAGTGGAGTTCCTAGGACAGTTGCTTGTGTATTACTTGGTTGAGCAACTCCTTGTCCTTGACTATGTGGAGGTGGAATCTGAAACAAGTTTGAAATATCACTTCCACTCGGAGATCCTTGACCTGATGAATTGCCCTTCTTTCCCTTCTTTGACTTAAGAGGGAATCCCAACTCGACAAACTCCTTGGTGGTTCCTAGTGTAGATCTCAGAATTCTCCGGTGCCTTTCCGGCGAGAAGGAACCAATTCGCTCCAGGATGTTCTTCCTTCTTCCTCAATCTAAAATGAAACAACTTAACGGCCCTCCTTCTAGCGCCAAAAATTTTGATGTTTGTTTTTGGACAAGTCAACAATTAGAGTGATACAAAGTATCTGACTCCCTCTTGAGCAAAGCCTCTCGAATGCTGAACGAAGTGATCAAACAAGATGACTCCAAGGTTCATTTCTGATGATTTTGTAAGAGACAGCTTAGTGACTAAGTATGATTTTACTGGTAAACACAAAGGGACTTACGCAATTGTTCGAATAAGCTGCTTGATTCAATGATTATGAAGGCGAACACTGGAGAATCTAAGTACAACTTATGGCGTATGATTTGGCAATTAATGTTCTCGATTCTAATTCTAACCAAATGGATTAAAAAAAAAAAAGACAAAAGATGTAAGGTTTAGTGATACTAATCTAATCCTAGATGTAAGGATGATTACTGCTCAGGTGAAACCAAACCAGATCTCGCTTCGCCAAGATAGACAACTACACAAGATTGATGCAATCTTCTAGGGTTTTACAAGATGTTTAAATCAATTATGCTCATGAAAGATTCAACAAACATAAAGATCAAATTGAAGTTCGAATGTTGTTCAGACTAACCATGCACTGCAATTTGCAAGCCACAAACTACAAATGGTGTGAACTTATAGATTTCACCACAAAGCAATAAAGAAACCTTCCACTAACTAACATAAATTTAAAGAAAACTTAATTTAACTTAATGTTCGCTTGAAAATCCAAACCATGCAACACTCAGAAACACATATAGAATCACCGAAACAATGAGTCTTATTATTTCAGAGAGCCTTTTGCAACAATTTCAGAGTTTTCAATCCTCTAAATGAGAGCAACAAGAGCCCTTTTATAGACCTCAAAATGAATGAAGGGTCAGGATCGATCGGCCAAGACAGTGGACCAGATCAAGCCACATCACAAGTAGTTGCAACAAACTCTTCTTTATTAAATAAAAGAGGCTAACTTTATTAAATGAAGGAGGTTATCTATATTAAATGAAAGAGGTTATGAAGAAAGGAACAAAGGCACGCCCCCTAAGAAGATAAGAATGACGTGTCATCAACCTATGAGGAATCTCCATGTGAATATCCATCACTAGAAGCTTGGCATTCAATGAACCTGGACACTATTTGCTTGACTTCCTCCAAAGGTACACTTGGTGCACTCTGAATGGTTCCTTCAGCTTCAAGTACATCATCTGAATAAAGACCAAGTGTCTTTTCCCAATCTGTTATCCTTGCTTTGTTGTCGCCAAGGTGGACAGCAAGTGAAAAAATACTATCAAGTCTTTCATCTGTAACATCATTTTCTTGAAAATAGAAGGTTTGAAGTTGTCCTTTCATGTTATCAAGAGTCATCTCCCCAAATGGATTACAGATTTTCATCAAAGAGGCATGTATTCCATCTTGAATCCTCTGAAGTACACTTCTAACTCTTGACATCTGTTTCTATCTTATCCAACAATTGTCCATTGATGCGAAAGCCATAATACCAGGAAGAAAAGTTATATGTTTTACATTCTTCAATCACTTCAGCATGTACCAACTCATCAACTGATGTTTCCATCAAACTCTTCAAATGTGGCAAGTAACGGTCTTTGATGTCTTTGAATTCAACACAAACTGTTATCAATGCAAGTACTCTTTCTTTAAGATCAGTAATCTTATCACTCCCTTGCATGATATCTTCCAAATGTCTAAATGTAGCCTCATTTGATCTTTTCATCCAATCCCTCATTCTGTGATATGAAGACTTCAACTCATCTAGGTGTTCAATTGTTTTTGGAGGAAGGAGAGATGGAGGTGTAGCAACTCTTTCCTGTTGATGAATAGGATGAACTAAATGCTGGATGTACTGCTCTAAGGCTTGGCACCTTTGCTCAGCTTTGATTCTACCTTCTGTCTCTTGTCTTATAATAGCTCGAGCATTATCAATCGAATCCTAAAGCTCTTCTTCTACTTGCATTCCAGTTAAAGGACCCAAATTGATTGTATCGATGTCATAATCATCAGGTGATATATCTTCTATATTCTTGTCAAGTCTTGGAACTGCAACATGAACTTTTCTCACACCTGTTTCATCTTTAGTGATCTTTGAAAGAATATTTGCCTTCTTCGGTTTTTCTTTCGACATGTCCAGAAGTAACTCATCAACTGGAAAAGGACATTTCTCAACTTCATAATTCTCTCTGATCCTTTCCTGTAACCATTCTGGCAATGATGAAAGATCTTGTTGCTGTTGTAACTGTTTTCCTTGGGCAGGCAATGATTCTTCTTCAGCCTCATCCTTATCTTCGGTATTAGCTTCATCAATGATCTCAGTATCATGTGGACTTGAAGGCACTTCTTCAATTGGAGCTTCTGGAACTACATTATCAGCAGGTATCACTATGTCTTGATTAAGTGGAGTATCACCTGGCAGTCTTGAAGAAGCAGTTTCAATACTTATCTTTTTCTTCTTTCTACTGGATTCTCCTTGGACAATCTCAAGTTGTTTTCTTTTCTTTCCCTGTCCTGGATCTCTTTCACTTCCTTTGCTTCGTGAATCTTTACTAGGTGCATTGTGTTGTTCTTGCTGATCCACTTCTCCCATTTTAGTATAGGTGAGTCTCTTTCCTTCATCAAGCAAGGCTTGTACCTGTTTATTTATTTGCTCTTCAGTGATAGCAATGATAGGCCTTATCAACCCTTCATCGTCAACCTTTTCTCTATCAGCCCAGTTGACTTCATATCACAAATTCCGGATCTTATTGTATTCATCACCTAGAAGAGCTCTTTCACCTTCTAACTGATCAGGAATCCTAAGTACCTTTGTAGCTCTTACTAGATCCCACTTCAATCTTGAACATTTTTGCATTCTGATATCATCATCATCTATAACATCAGCCCAATGATCTTCCAGTTGTTCTTTATGTTTGTAAGAAGAATATGACTGCTTGATGGCTCCATGTGGATCAAAGTTTTCTCTTCTTGAATCATGCGGATGCAGATGATAAGCCTGAAGCTGAACCTCTGAATGCTCAGCTGCCTGAAGTGAAGGACAAAAGTAATATCTACCCAACTGAAGAGGAAACTGAACCCCTGCTTTCTTTCTTGCTTTTTGCATCTTATGAAACTCTAACAGTTGTCTTGATACCTTTAGCAACACCATCCTGTTTGAAGCATATCTAGGCAGTCTATATGGAAAAGATGTAAAACCTTGAATCCTGATATAGGTGAACTTGTCATACTGGATATAATACCTTCCATACTGCTTGATAAAGTTCCTAGCAACACCTGTTAATCTTCTATGCGGTTCACCTCTCAACTTTCTCACTATGAACATGGCGAAAGCATCGTTGAATCTCTTGTAGTGATTAATGTTTTTCAAATGAAGTTGAGGATAACACTGATGTGAGAGAATCTGTCCAGGCTTTGTACCTACTTGTCCTTTAGCTGTTAATCCTTTGTAGACTACATTTCTTGCCAGGATATAAACAAGGTATGAAGTCATGAAGAAAGACTTTGTTTCATCAAAATTCTCAAACTGTTCATCTAGGCAATGGCTTATAAGGCCAGCCCAGTCAACCATCTTGTTCTTTGTAAACATATGATCAAAGTAAGTATACATCCATCCTTCGAAAGTAGATGATTGAGGCCTACCTATTACTCGATTCAGGAACATAATTAGGTAACTTATCTCTTGCTTGAAGTCAGCCTTATGATACTTGGGATCTTCAGAGTTGTATATCTTCATCGATGAATCAGTCATCCACTTCTTCCTGATTTCTTGCATGTAGATCTTGGAGTTGCCTTCGAAAGTCATCTGAACAGTTGTAGGGCATATGAATACTCCTTTTCCTTTCGATATGTTGAAGATCTCCTGAATGGCTCCCCTTTGCAGGTAGGCGAGAACAGTTCCATCCTTAGCTATAATCTGTCTTTTCTCTTTGTCATAGTGCTGAACACACTCCAATACTAACTCAATGCTTGGCAAGGCAGGTGGAAAGCAAGCTGCTTGAACAATCCCGCTCTTTGCGATGGCCTTGATGTCTTCATTTCTTGTGATGGCGAGCAAGAAGTCTTTCACCTCTTCCAGGTTGACATGTCCCATGTTGGTGTCGCCGACATCCTTCCACTGTGTTTCTAGCTTGGACTCCGGTATGTTGGACTTAGCATCCATCTTGATTAAAACTTGTCTCTCCTTAGCAGTCATTCCCATTTACCTACAAGACCAGACTCGAATAAGTGGGTTGAAATAATAGATTCTACAAGTCTTCTACATCAATGATATCATGTTAGATCACTTCATCAACTTCTAAAGGACACTTCACCTATTCAATTTCAAGTTTCACTCAATTTTTCAAGTACAAAAGAGGTCTCATGAATAAAGAACCTGATTTCTGGAAATAAATCTGCAAATTTAAACAAATAAAAGGTAATTTTATGAAGTAGAGCTGATCAAAACATACCTTGTATCAAATTTTGTCTTTGAAAAAGTGCAGATTTCTGGAAATTAATATTAAAAATTAGTAGGAAATGGCAGAAATCTGGAGTAATAATGCAAAATCAGTCAAAATGCATATGCTGCTTTTGTTCTTCTTGAAAAATTTGCTGCCTCCTCTACAAAAATCGCTGCCCCCTTCAAGGAAATTCGCTGCTCTTTGTTGGAATTATGCTCTAATAAGCAAGAGCGCTCTCTTTATATAGCAATTTGCACTTTATTAAATGTGGGCGGCTGGGTGAGGTCGGCCTATTTAATGTTTACAACTTTTAAAAATTAAAAACAAACTTGGGCGCAAATATTTCCTTCATTCTATATCAAGACGCCAAGTGGAAGTCATTCAGCTGGAAATTGGCGCTCATCCAAGGTGAAAACACCCACTTCAAAGTATCAATCTTCTTCTCTTTCAGGCCATCTATCTCTAGGCGCTCAAACATTACTTATTTCTACTAGGTGCTCCTTTAGATTGACAACCTTCATCAAGGCGCACATTTTAGCTCTTGAAGCTCAAGGCGCTCAATGTATAATCTTTTGACTTTAAGGCGTTATAAACCTCTTTCCATATCAAGGCACCCAAACACTTGCACCTAAGGCTTTCTCTGGAGGTTGCTTAGACACTAGGCGCCAGAAATGATCTCCCTGACATACAATGGGCGCATTCACTAAAGACCTCAAGTTTGTCATGTTATGATGTTGAAAACTAGCTTTACACCGTTCCTTAGGCATTCAAGTCACTTCAAGGTGCACAAGATAGGCTTCAATAAGACACCGCAACTATCAGGGTCAGATGATCAAAGGGCACTAAGACTCAAACACCACCTACTGCATTGTGCAATAACTCTAAGACATCATCAAAACTTCATGCGAGGCATTGGATTTCAAAGTGAGATGGGGTCCCCAGTCCAATGGGGTGATGTGTGATTTGGTCACAACAGTGCCAATGCCTAAGGAGAAGCGATTTTCATAGAGTCTTGTGCCAACGCTCAAAGGAAAAGGTAATTTCAAATCGATACATTGGATCACATAGAAGCACATATCTTTAAAATATTCCGATATATCTTTTCTAGGCAAGGTTCCCGACATTTTCTTGAAAATATCAGGAGTTTTTAAGAATATCTTTGACTGTGACTTTGACTAAAATTTTCACCAATATATTGCAAAATTATTGGTCATATATCACCAGTAATAGCACAATAAATTAGTTTTTTTTTCTATATAAGCATCAAACCTACAATTTTTTTATCATTTTTCTCTGAAACCTTTATAAATGAGTTATAAACCTTGAATGGTGTAAGTAGTTGTTAAGATTTCCAGGTGCCATTATTGTATAGCAGTTGGATCTTTTGGAAAGGGGCAGCAACAATTATTGTTGTTGTTATTTCAAAAATGAACGTAGTTATCTACAATTGTGAAAACACTTGGTATAATTGGGTTTGAAAACCTTGTGAATAGGGAACATGACTATTGTTATTGTGATTAGTAATTATCTCTGTTGCCTTTGAGAACAACAAACATTGTTGTCATTATTTATGATTCATGAGCATAATCATTACTAGACAAAACTATCAAATGATTATGCTATCCTTTGACTTGTCATTATTATTGCATCATAGATGTTAGTGCTGTCGTGGACTTGCTGTCATTTGTACTTATCAATGGATATTGTTGTCGTTATTTCATTTGTAAAATAGTTGTATTATTGAGGCAATTGTGTGGCAATTTTCATTGTTACATATCAGTTGTTAATGATGTTGTACCAGTTGAGATTGTTGTCATCATCATTGTCGTTTGACATAACTATCCTTTTGTGATTAGTAATCTTCTTATGATCACCGATCAATAGCATTCTGTCATTATTGTGAGCTATACATTCTTGGTCAATACGGTGTTTAGTAGCATCCTTATTAGTACTGTTATGGGCATCAATACCGCTGTCAACATTATAGGAAATATTACTAATGAAAATGATTAATATGAAACGTTGCTAATAAAGGACATTGCTGTCCTGAAATGCTTGCCATTGCTGTAAATTTAAGAGGTATTTGAAGAGGTTAGGGAGACTTTTGTTGTGAACTATAGTTACCATTTTGTGTATAGATTAGTCTCTTGGGCTTGATAGTTAAGGAGAACGGTAGGGTTAATATGTTGTATTTACATTAGTTGTGTTCTATTGCATTAAGGGTTCATTATAATTCTGGCAGTCATTTATTAACATTGTTAAAGAGACTTATATTACATTATTTGTAATCAACGATTTCAAAATTAATGAGAAAAATCCATTTAAAATTCATTATGTACAATCTCGTTTACTTTCACACTGTCACTTTCTATGCAATTAGTATGGCTTTAAATGAAAAAACACCAATTATTTCTCTTTTTTTTTTAAAAATTACTGTATTTTTTGGGTTTCTGATTTTTTTCCGATAATATCCCAAGAAATTGAAAATATCTTTATCTTTTGGGATGCCGAGAAATTCCTGAGAACAATATTTGCTTCTATGTTGGATCATGTGCTCAACGTCTAGGAGTTGGATGTCAAAATAACAATAAAAGATGGACTTCATTGGATCATGCGCCCAAGCGCCTAGGAGAAGTTGCTAAATATTAATAAAATATTACCAATGCTTTGGATCATGAGCTACGCCAAGGGGGAAGAGTATTTTATTTAATAAAATACTAATTTTATTGCTATGGGCGTTGTACCAAGAGGAAGAAAAAATAATATTTTAAATGATATCTTGCTGGCCGCCGCTCAAGGAGAAGTAATTCATTTAAAAATTGTATTTTATTCTCCAAGACAAGTTGGACGCCTATGTGAAGGAGATATAGTTTTTTTAAATAATGGCGGTTGGAGTTCGTATTGCATTTAAAATTGTTCAAGGAGAATGGTTTTCATTGGTGGACTTCAAAGTTCAAACAATTGCAAAATTGGAGCTAATTGGGACGCCTAGCTCAAGTCAATGATAAATAGCACCATTCGCCATCAATTTGCAACTTTTGATCCCTTGGTAAGTTTTCATATTATTTGTGTTTTGGCTGGAAATTGCATTTTTCAGTGTTTTGTCAAGGAGATGATCCCTTGACGTGATATGGAGATGATCCCATATCTTGTTGTGAGGTCATATCATGAAGATTTCATCATGTTATGGAATTGCAGGTTTATTTTGAGGAGATTGAAGGATATTTGTATTGCATTTGAAGCTCTTTGTAAAATACCCTACTTATATTGACGGAAATTTTTGCTTTGCTGACCCAATTCTTTTCATAAGATTTCTTGCAACCGTTAGTCAAAAGACATCACATAAGATAAACAAATCATATGAACCATCAAACCATCTGTTGATGATGTTTTTGTGACAACACAACAATAGAATAAAATACTAAGTATCCTATCCGCTCTTGAACAAAGCCTTTGAAACGCTAAACTTCGTGATTGAGTGAGACTGCTCCAAGGGTCCTTGAATGTCAGGTCTTGACGTGCACGGGGATAGACTCAATGGAATGATGTGATTTTGCTAGCAACCACAAAGAGACTTACGTGAAATTACTCCTTCATGGACATGAAATTCACTCCTAACTCCTTGGATTTGTAAATGAATGGAACTTCTCAAACAGGGGAAAACTTGGAACCTACTGCTTCCTCCAACAGAGAGACTGGGATTTCACTGTTTCTTCCAAGGAAAACAAGGTGTAGGCTCTTAGTGCTACTTCTGAATAGGGAATGATTTCTCAGTGAGGCTCCTTGCGGACTATTCCTAATGAAGATCTAAAAGAAAATACAAAAGATGGGATAAAGGTTCAGGAGTCTAACTGACGGATAGGATTATTGCTGAGAATGGAAACTGGAACCACACTTCTGCTTCGTCATGAGGCAATAGCTAAGCAAAGATGCTGCGATCTTCTGGGTATAGGCAAGGATTTTCATACTGTTTTGACATGGAACATAGAACTAATCATGCAGAAACAATCGAAGTTAAGCTTGGAACAAGTTCAGACTAACCATACACTGTGATTTGCAAGCCACAGACCACAAATGGTATGAACTAACAGTTTCAATCATTCACCAACAACAATATTTTCCATCACTCTAACTAATGAAAGCTAAAAAGATAAAGAAATGAAACAACTTCAGAAACTTAAGATTTGCTTCAAGGAAACCAGGAAAACCATGCCAAAATCCAAAGAACTCTATAAACACTAGTCCACAATGCTTATATTATTAATTTGGAAAATGTTTCTGCAACAATCTTGCTGATCCTTAAAGTTTCCAGCTCAAAAATGATACAAAAGTAAAGCTAACTATCTAGCTGCTCTAGGAGCATGAAAAATGTGAGAGAAAGAGCCCCCCCGTCTCCCTTCAAATGAGGCCTCTCAGCCTTTATATAGGCCAGCAAAATACAAAGAGGTGAGGAGATCTGATCTCCTTGAAATCTGCACCCTGAGTCAGAAACCCTAAAGGGGTAGGTGAGATTACATCGTAGGCCAAATGGAATGGTGCCACCTGTCCTGGGCACCCATGCCGACTGTGTTGTCTGGAGGGAAGTGTCTAGTCAACTGCCACCTCATCCTGTTCCTTGGGCGCAAATTTCAGGGTGTCAAGGAATCCTGTTCCTTGGGCACAAATTTCAGGGTGTCCAAGAACTTTCACTTGTGGATTCCTAATTTCCTGAACAAATTCCGCTTATTCCATCATCCCAAGGAATCCTTCGTTTGGAATTCCTTTCAAACCAGGGCTGCACCTTTTCAGGGGTCATGGATTCTCTATTGTGGAATTCCCGTTCAGGCTGGAAATCTAGTCAATCCTGATGCTGAACTTGAAGTGTATCTTCCCAATGAGGATCTTGATCTAGTATTCTCTGTGTCATTTGAAATCTTTGAAAGGACTCTTGATCTTCCTTCATCCTTTATGCGAAGTCTCCATGTCACTGAACTGGAATCTTTGATGTTGCCTTGCTTGCACCAGTCACGTTGAGTGTTAGGAGGAGAAAGGCAAGCACTGGAATGGAGTGATGTCATTCATCTTCCCTTGGTATGCCTATGTAGTCCTCTTGTTATTGGAACTCCTGGATCCTTGAAATAGTCATCTTCTCTAGTGTTTGAAGTCTCTGCGTTCATCCTGATCGCCTTGGATCATCTTTGAACATCCTCTTCATGGAACTTATCTTCGTCCTAGATTCCTGCAAAACAAGGGAAACCTCGAGTAGTCATGATGAACAAGATCCATAAATGCAGTGCAATATGAAATGAAACATGAATGATTTTGCAAGATTTGATCACTTTCACTTATGAACTCCTGAACAAATAAAGGATTTTCCTCATTTTCTGGTATTATTCATTCCAAGGTTATCAGGCAAGAACTGAGGAGTTTCCAGGGCAGGGCACAACTAGGAGGAACAGGCCTCCTTGGACAGGAATTCCTCAGCTAGGAATTCCAGGTCTTGATGAAATTTGTCCTCCAAATGGTGAAATCTGCCACTTGAATGTTGGAACCTACTTTTTTTAGTGTTCACTTCTGCTTTTTCTGCTTGGATTTGCTTTGGTCTTGGGTCTTGAATGGTTTGAAATGAACTGGGTGACCTTCTTTATATAGGCATTCAGGCTCCTCTCTGCCTCTTGGCCGACTAGGACAGGCTTGTTGTGACCAAATCACACATCGCCCCATTGCAAATGGGGACCCCCTTTTTTCGAGCTCCAGTGCTTTTCTTGAGTTTTGGATGATGTTTTAGATTTATTTTATGATGAAGTCAGTAGTGTCAGTAATGTTTGAGTCTATAGCCTCGTGGTAAAATCATAATTCCCTAATCCTGATGTTCTGAGATCCTAAAAATGACTAAGTCTGATATCTTGAAAATCCTGAAAATTGGCTAAGTCTGAAATCTAGTGGATCCTCAAAAATCTAGAATCTGCATGTTGAATCCCATGGATCCGAGACCTATCTCAAACATCCTGAAAGGTATATTGAAAAATATTTAAAGTATAAGAACTTATACTTAAATATATTTTTCAATATACCTAACCCTGGGGACTTCCTTTTTTTTAGGCGCAAATTTGCTCTAAGTAGTAGGCGCATTTCTCACCTCTGCAAACATCATATTGCGCCTTAGGTGGAAACCCAAATATGCGACTAGAAGAGAACAAGCTTCAAATCATTCCAAATTTGTGGCGCTCTGACATTTTGATCTTCCAAATGCTTCAAACATTGAAAGTTTTGCAAAGAAATGACTCTAACAAGTGAGGCGCAAATCCACTCATGAACAACCTCAAAGTGCGCCTAAGCTTCAAACATCATATTGCGCCTAAGCATGAAATAAGGAACCTATGAAAATTGTGCCTTGAAAGGAGAATGACCACGTCAAATTAGGCGCACTTTCCATCAATACCACCCCATTCTGGCGCCTAAGAACAAGCATGATTGGATCCACTAATCTTGAGAGTGTTGAGTGTCATGCCATCTCATTAAACCTTCACAATGACTTGGATAGCTAGGCGCTAATTTGCATTTGTAGAATCACCTTTAGGCGCCTAGGTGAAATGCACTTGATTTCATAGACTTTGAAGAAGTTTAAGTGTTAAGACTCCCTTTTAGCCTTCCCAATGATTTGAATCACCTAAAACTTGATGTATGCACCTCCTTAAGGTTACGCACAAATTAGCCTCTATGTAGCCCCATTCTGGCGCCTTAGCATGAAAGGAGTGTCTAAACCAATAAAAATGGCGCCTAGAATTGAAATGAATGAATAAGCCCTTAGAAAGGTGGTGCCTTAAGAGGCCTAGCCTTCCTTGAGTTCATAAGGTTGATCAAGCTCATAAAATGCTCATCTTGAACTTAGGCGCATTTTCACCTTTGAACAACTCCATTTTTGCGCCTAGCAAGGTCTGTTGGATTCCATGAACTTTGAAAGTGTTTGAGTGTCTTCACAACGACTTGGAATCATGAAACCTTGAAGTAAGCAACTATCCAAGTCAAGGCGCAATTTCACACCCAAACCATCATCAAAATGCGCCTCAGGGGAGATCAATATCATTAAGGGAGTCAAGGTGCCATTTCACACTTGGAGGATCCTAAAATTGCGCCTTCCAAAAGGACTTAAAACTATGAAATTTGATGTTATTTTGAGGTAAGAAGTCCTCTAAACACTTATTCACTAAGTTGTTGGCGTTTCAATTCGCACCTCTGGAATGCGAGTTTAGAAACGGACAGCTATGCACAGATAAACTGCTCTCCTATTGGAAGGGGGAGTTCCCTTTGCGCTAATGTTTTCTGAAAAGATAAATAAATTAAACTTCTCCTATCTTCTTTTTGATTCTCAACTGCGAGCACAAGGTTATAAAACTCTAAACGCTGCAGAAGAGGTTTTTTCCTTTTTTTAAAACTTCTACTACAACTAGGCTTAAACTAATGACGATTTTAATCTCCTAAGTAAATTCAGAGCAAAGAGATTAAAAGTGGACAAGGAATGATTGTTTTTACACAAAAACTTAAGTAAATTTCTCCCAGATTTACATCACAAGACTCATTGTACTTTAATGATGAAAGCTGAAATAAAAGTTACAGAAGCCACACATCTGACGACAAAACTTGATGATCTGAGATAGAATATCAGACCAAAGGCAGGCATGAGATTTCTATTCCAACATCACAAAGTCGATACAACTCCATGACAACAATACTGTAGCAACAGATAGGCATACAACAAGCGATCAAACACTGGAAACAGATTACACAAAGTGAACAAGTACTTTGAACAACAATTTTGCAGGCTAGAATAGGCACAGCAAAATATGTTATCTTCAACACAGTTCCCTTACAATGAACACAGAGTGAACAAACACTTGGAATAACAAGATTTGCAGGCTAGAACAGGGACAGGAAATTTGTTATCACAAAAGTAGCTCTATTACAATGGGCAAGGCTGCCCTTATTTATACTAAAATCAAAGGAATAGGGAACCCTAAAATCTCCTTGATTAACTCTAACTAACTTGCCAACTCGCAAGCTTTATTTCTATTCTAAGACAAAGATTACAACTAACAAACGCTTTAAAGCAAAGAAAACTCCAACTAATATAAAGTGATTTCTTTCTAAATAAAGAATGGATGAGCTTAGGATGAAAGCAAATGCTTTAAAACAAAAAGCATCTGATTTAAAGTTGTTTCCTTTTGAATCACATCCTCATCAACATTCTTGCTTTTTGGTGATGTCATCCATTGATATTCTGGGAAATAATATCTTCTAAAAAGCGAGTGACCGCATCTTTGCCAGGAACACTGATACTCTCTAGAATGATATTCTGATTCTCTAACATTTCTTCACCACTTGCAACCATCTAAAGAAATTCATGAACTTCGCCCACAACTTTGTCAAACTTCACTGTCATTGCGGCAAAACGATCCATCTTGTCGGCACTGATATCATCATTAAAATTGCTGCGGACGAGAGTTTGGAACTTTGCTTGCACTTCCCTGAGATCATACAGGGTACCATCTTCTTTTTCATATGAACACGGGTTCTGAGAAACAAAAGATCTCACAAACTTGAGAACATTTACTACCTTTTCTTTCCATTCTGCTAACTCTGAGATTATACTGTCATAAGTTTTTACTGTGAAAAAATATTGTGCTTTCCAAGTAGAAATTATCTTCTTATCTTCAGCTGAATCAACAGAATCATGTGCTATCTTCAAGTCAGAGATAATGATCTCAAACACCGGTCTATTTTCAGTCATAGTCTCCTGCAACCCCTAAATGCCTTGACGCAGATCATGTGCATTATACTTTAATTGATAAAACTCTGAAAGTACAACTCTCCCTTTAGTCACAAATTCTTCCACCCAATTATTCATGTGCCTCCCATAGATGACCAACTGACTGAATTGTTGCTGATCGGCTAGTGATTCAAGATTCGGTGGAAGCAGTAAATCAGTCTGTGATGCGCCATGGAAAAGGTTTGAAATATACTACCGCAGCTGCCTAATTTCAGCCTTGAAGGCTGCTTTACCTTCTCCATCTTTCAACACCCTCTCCTTCAGATAATCCGCTAGAACCTCGAAGAGATTTACATCTGTATGTCGGGTACTCCTTCCAAGATTAGCTTTGACAACCTTGAAGTCATCAACCTCAATATCATCAACATCCTTATCTTTTGGCGGTGTTGCAGTTTCTAGGATCATTTCTCCATCCGCATTCTTTTCAATGCGAACCTACTTCTTCAGCTTCTTGTCTGGCGTGTCTTGGTAGACACTTTTAAGCTCTGTTAAATCCAACTGATATGAAGGCTTTATCCTCTTCCTTCCCAGAATGTTTTCAAGCCATGATGAGCCATCCTCTCTTGGAAACTCGGTTCTAATTTCATCAACTCCTGATGAACCAATATGTGTATCAGAGTTACGAACTGGCGAATCTGGCTCTGAATCTATGTGGATAGAAGTGCTCAGTGAAGAAGGTGGAGAGACATGATCTGAAGGTAATGTTTCAACATGCGGTGTTGGTTCAACGGGAACTTCTGATTCAACTGTTGGTTGTTCCTGCTGAACATGAGCTGGTGACTCATCCTTTTTCCTCCTTAACTTAGCCATTTCTGTTTCTTCTGGAAGAACACTCATAGCTTTAACCCTTCATTTTGGTTTGGAAGTGGAAGGTTCTGATGGTTGTACAACTGGCGGCTCTGCTACCGGAATGTCCTTCAACTTATTCTTCAAAAATATCAAATTGTTCTTAACAACTCGACTCGTTCTTTCCTCGATGGAAGTGTTCTCTTTTATTGACCAATTAACTGGTGGCAATGGTTGTTGCTCAACTTGATCTCTGAAGTACGTGGGAAGTAGAACTTCACCATCTTCTGTCAAACCCTCTACATCTTCTGACAGGATATCAGACATCTGCTGAAGAGTAAACCTATTGTAACTACGTTCTTGCACTTCAAACTCATCAGCACAATTAGCCCAGAAGTCTTCAATTGCAGGTGCATGCGCACAATTTTGACCAAGATGTGATGCAAAAACACCACGAGGATCATATGAAGTCCTCTTGTCGAAAAACTTAAGACCATACTTGGATGATTCATTACCAATTACCTTGGCATCTACTCCAAATCTGCATCTGTAAATACCCATCCCAATTGGAAAATTGAAAGTTGCCTTGCGTCTGCTACACAGAAATGTATGAATTTCATAGGCTTGCCTCAAAATTTTCATAAATGCTATTTCATCTGTAGGATATCTCGGCAACATGGCTGGCTCTCCTGAGAAGCCATATACTCTGATGTAGGAAAAAGTGGGAAACTGGATAAACCAATCAGCCCATTCCGCCATTGCCATTCTAGCATCTACTGAAAACCGTATATGCAACTCATTATCCATATCTCGCACTGCATGCATCAGAAATGCATCATTCACCTACTTGTAATGTCATTCAACCTGAGAAAATTCTAACTGCGGAAAATGGTGATATACATGTTGAATACCCAGAGTTCCAACAATATTCAAACCTCTGAATTGACCCTGAAAAGCCATCAAATACACAAGGTATGACATCATGTGGAATTCATGAGCCCTTTGAAAATCAAGTATTTGTTGGTGGAGACTATCACTGATGAGTGCCGACCAATCATAGAATTCGGTTCCATCAACAATCTAGGACATGATGTAAAACATCCAAGGCTGAAACTTATTAGCATCTGCTTGACCTATGATTCAGCTTAGCAGAGTAATCATTATTACATGTTCTTCCTTGAACTCTCCACGTCCAACATTCTTTATTTTAACATTCTGCTTTTCCTTCAACCACCTCTAAGAAATCTTTTTCTGGTACTTTTCTTTATCATTGTTCCAAACCCTCTTGCATTCTTCAATTGAAACAACCAAGTTTTCTCTCTAGATCGGTATTAAAAAGCATTTCTCAATGTCATTCGGCCTCAAACTGCAGAGCACTCATCCATCTGTTGATTGGATTTCTCTTGTGACCGAATTGTAATGTGTCATACAAGCAATTACAAATTCGATACTTTGCACTGTGATGGGGAAGGATGCGGCTGCAAGCAATCCAAAGTAACCCAGATTCCGGATAGCGTTGTTTCCTGCATCTTCCAAAGGATGTAAATTGAACACTGGAAGTACTTTATGCAAGTCTGTCTTGAAAGTTCTCAGGTAATCGTGAACCAAAGCTGTTTTGGGCTTGATTTGTGTTGGAGAGTATTGCATACTGAAAGATTTGAAAATTGACTGTGAACAGGCCTATGTCGGAAAAATCTTGGACAAATGGCTGAAAATTACTTGCTGATTTTTTAGAAAAAGCAGAATGTGAGCAAAAACGTTGGCACATGGGTTTTGTAGGCAATCCCGTTTCGAAGCAACCCAGATCATCAGATTTTGAAAAAGAGGAGGATTTCTCAAAAAAACAGCAAAAAAACAGATTCCCGAAAAAAGCAAAATTCCCAATCTTCAAGAGGATGAAATTCTAGATCAACCCATCTCGATGAAAACTGAAAAAGCTTTGGTCCAATTTCTAAAAAACGATCCCCTAGAAAAAAGGATCCTGAAAAAACGTGCATCCTTGCTTCCTCAACCCGAAACTATGAAGAACGCTGAAAAAGCACTTCATTTGAGCCTTCGAATCTTCGTGGAAAGAAAAATGTCTTCTTCCTCTGGATGCAACCTACAAAAGATAATGAATAAAAGAAGCCAAATGTTTATCTTTATAGAACTTTAGGGCGAAAAAGTAGCTTTCTTTGTGAAAGAATAAAACTTGGATCTTATCCATGAAGAAAGCAACTTTTAAAGTGCAAATCTAAGTGGATGTCTTCGAATAGGAAGAATCCTTATTTTATAGCTGCCTATGGCTTCATGTGTAAGATGACAAAAAAAAATCTTCTTTTGATGATGTCATCAAACACGCGAGTTTGCAAAAGTGTTAGCCAATTTTACTTCATTTTCTAAAATTTTTGCACTCATTCTGACTCCAGTATGGCCTGTCTCTAACTTCAACAAGATGGTAAAATGTCACAGTTGACTGAAAAAGCTGACTGATCATGGGATTTTGGAGACCTATCAACTGTGATTCTATTCCCAACGTCCAACAGACGATCTAACATTCAACTGCGAATTTGAGTTCTGGAAACTATCACCGAGTGAAGTTCTGGAAACGGTTGTCGAAAACACTGTCAAACACAAAAAAATTCTAACTCTGGAAAAGGTGGGCACCCCTAGCCTCCAGGGGCACCTGGTTTTTCATACCTTAACTATTTTTTTAAATTTTGCAACTTTTTCAACTTTTCAATTTCCGTGCGCGTTCCGGTGACAGGTGACCCCTGTTTGGCTGTCGATTTTTGTCTACTAGGACAAAACTGAGCCTAATGATTTAGCAGATAGACAGGCCTGATGAAAACTGAGCTGACTGTACTCTGTGTCTGCCTCGGTAAATGCGCCAAACTGAGCTGACTGTACTCCGAATTGACCCTGCTCCCTTTTGCGTTCTTCATCGAATCGACGACTATTCATCGGTTCTGCGTCATTGGAATAGTGTTGAAAACTTGAAAACGAGCTCTGCCAGATGAACTTCCTTCATTGACGACTTTAGAGCTCATCTTCGCTTTCCGAAAAAGCAGAAATCACCCAGTAGAGAAAACTTGACCTTTTGCAGATCCCGTCTGGACTACGGTGATTGTGAAGCAAAATTCACCAATGAGAATCAGGCATGACACCTAAATCGGAGATTCTATTTTTAGAAACTTTCTATTTTTAGAAACTTTCTATTTTTAGGAACTTTCTATTTTTAGAAAATTTTGCCAACATCCGTATCTCAAGAAACCCAGAAAACCTAATTTGACGTCTATTTTTAGAAACTTTCTAAAAATAGAAATTTTTATTTTTAGAAATTGACTTTTTGACAAAAAATTTTCTAGACTTTCTCAAAATGCCTTAATGAAGCAAAAAATTTTGATTGGGTACAACATGAGTTAAAACCATCAAAATGCCAAAAAATAGGCCAAGTATGCTAGGTGCATTTGCCTGTCTCTCCACACCTCAATGAGCACCTAGGAGAGTCATTCTAAGACATTCACAATCGTTTGAGATCATAAACATAGCAAGTATGAAGCCATTAGATGCTAGGTGCACTTTTGCACCTGAGCAACCCTCAACTAGCGCCTAGCCTTGAAAGGCATGATTCACCTTTGAAAAGACTTTATCTTGTCCAAAATAAACAATTTTAAGCATCTACAAGGGTTAAAAACAATGAATTTGCACTAAATAGGCCTAGGCGCACTTTCACCTATTTGCAAACCTAAATCAGCGCCTAAGCTAGAAGAATGTTGAATATGCTTGGAAATGATTCCTTAAGGTTATGAAATCAAATGTTTATCAATTGTTTAATATGATGTTTCTTTTTATTGCAGGAGAATGGTGGAGCTAGGAAGTCATTAAAGGAGCAAGAGCTTGGAGTCACCTTCATACAAGGAATAAAGTGAAGTTGGAAGGCAATCACTGCGAAGGAGGTATCTTGTTGCTGCTCCAAAGGATCATATCAAGTTCAACATACTTCATCATCTACATCAAAGAGGACATCCATCCATCACTTCAAGTTCTATCAATCTTCAAGTCTCCGAGATGCCTCTTACTCCATGAAGCATTATCATCATCTACTCTACTCTCTATGAAGAAAGCATCATCATCTTCACTACTTTCTGCAAAGAAGACATACATCCTACAAGAGAAGTACACAAAGTTACACAAATGAGCAACATGCATCATACATATCCCACTTACGATGAACAAGGCAGAATCAACAAGATACATTCCCAAGCATTCAAGTTCAAAGCAATCATGTTCGAAGACATCACACAGATGATCCAATTTGGGAATATGCCCAAAAGCAAATTGAATTAACTATTAGAGTCCATAAGAATTTCTAAAGTGGCACCTACATGGCAGATACACATCATCAAGCCAATCATAGTTCGCCACATCATTCAACAAGCAAGAAGCTAAAGAGGACGCCACATCATTGCCTCTCTTCTATACTAAAAATAGCAAATTGTTGTAACTACCTGCTGAGATGGCATGATCTGGGCGCTTGGCTACTTGAATTGATCCAGGCCATTCATTGTAATTTTGGACTTCTATATAAAGGCATTGTTGCCTCATTTGTAAAGTTAGTAGTTAGTAGGCAATAGAGTAGAAGAGTAGAATAGGAGACTCTCGAAGTTCTCTGAGAGTACTAGGAGATTGTTGTAAATATTTCTCAAGATTAATGCAAAGACATTGGAGCTTGTTTGGTGTTAAGTGTTGTCTTGTGAAATAACATGGTTTCTTGTATCTTGATGAAATGGAGAGATGTTTCTAAGTAGATTAGAAGTAGATTAGCAGCTCATTGATGTGATGTACGTATGTATTGAATATTTGATCAACTCCTAGCTCATGCTTTTGACATTCATCGTTGGTGAAGTGTTGTGTAAAGCTAGTCTGAGCTTCATTATCATTTGCTTAAGTTCGATTGTGGATGCTTGTTTGAGTTGCGCCATCTAATGGGTGCTTATATGAGCTTTCATGATTTAAAAACCTTTCGCTATCCTTAGGAGATTGCACCAACTCCATGTAGTTGTAGGCATCCTTGGCGAAGTGGAGTTAGGTTGATTAAGGAGTTTGTCTATTCATGCATAATCATTGCTTCATTGACCTTAGATTAGTTTCTCAAAACTTTTATCTTTTTCTTTTTCTTTATTATTGAAGCATTGTACATATGTCATCCAAACTTAAAGGAGAAATAAGCTGAATGAAGTAAGAAGTCTGCGTAAGTTCCTTTGTGATTATCAGCAAGATCACATGTATACATTGAGTTTATCCAATGCAAATCACGAATAAGGAACCTTGAAGTTGTCTCACTAGATCACATAGCTTAGCCTTTGAGAGACTTTATTCAAGAGAGAGTGGGATACTTAGTGTTTTACTCTATTGTTGTGTTGTCTAAAAACAATCATCAACAAGGCTAACTTGCACTTTTGTCTTATTTAAAACCCCTAACCGCCATAACTCTGGCTGACCTAACACTTTGTCTTTTCCTCTTCAGTCGGTGGCACAATTTTGGGGTAGTCGGGGATTTCACGTTGTCATGGATTCTTCCTCCATGCCCAGGCACATATTCCAGAGGGTATTGAATTTTGGCAACTTGAACTAGAGTTTCATAATCTTGCTAAGGGTCTATCAACTTGGCCTCTGTTTTACCTTGGAATCCTGCAAGGATGGACTTCACGATCCTTACCCATCACTTGAGTGCAAACTTCATGGTGCAGAGTGCAAGTCCAAGAGGGTACAGGAGTCTGAGCACATATTCCAGCTTGAGCAGGAATCTACCTCCTAGGCGCAAAATCCAGACTGAAGTGGATTCTTGACCAAGAGCGCATTTTCCAGTACCAACACAATTTTCACATAGGGTGCAAATTTCAGTACCAACAGGATTTTCCACCTTGGGCACATTTTCCAGTAGGAACACGATTTTCCCCCTAGCGCAAATTCCACCTGGGTCTGGATTTCCCCCCTAAAAATGATAAGCTCCAGGGGTCTGATGGGTGACAAGTGTTTTTGAAATCTTGACAAGGACATCTTCACCTGCCATGGAATTTCATGCTATGCGGAGGACTTTTGCACATTTTAGTTCAAGGAGTTTCAATATTGATCAAGGATTAGACACTTTGGAATGTTCTTCAAGATGAGGCACACTTTCACTTTGGCTCAGGAATCTTTCTAAGTCGCACTGTCCACCCTGGACAGGAATCTCCGCCAAGTCGCATTTTTCACCTGGAATAGGAATCTCCTCCTATGGCGCAAAATCCACTTGCTCAGGGAATTCTGACTGAGGTCGCAAATTTCACCTTGTCAGGGAAGGTTGCATATTTCACCCTATCAGGGAAGGATATTCCAAGTTGCAAATTCCAATAGGAACTGGAATTTCCACTGAGGTCGCAGATTTCACCCGGAACAAGATTTTTGACTCTGTCGCATTTTTCAGAGGGAACAGGATTTTGACCAGGAGCGCAAATTTCAGTAGGAACTGGAATTTCCCTGTCAGGAATTCCTCCAAGACTAAGGGTGCATTTTCCACTGTGCCAAGGAACTTTCACTGTAGAGGAATTCCTTCCAGAGGTAGTCAGGGAATCCTGTTCCTTGGACCGATTCCTGAATTCTTTGTTTACAAATTTCACTAAGTGAAGGAATTTTCCTGTCCGGAAATCATCCTTGTCCAGAGGCGCAGTTTGGAGTGGGTCAAGGAATGTCCAGTTCAGGAATGTTCCTGTCAAGGAATATCCAGTTCAGGAATTCTTTCCTGAGGATCTTCCAAGTCTCAAGTTGGACTGGGTCTTGGGTTTTCCTGCCTTGAACTGTGGAATTTCTATTCACTCTTGATGAAGCTTCTTGACATTTGAACGAGGATTTATAACTTGAAATGAGGAACTACCTCATTTATCATGGAATCCATGAAGTCATCTTTGGAATTTTCCATTACTTCAAGTCAGGGATCGATGAGTTTCGCCAAGGAATGACAAGCCCTCGGTGCACTCCGGACTTTGGATTTAGAATTCTGGAACAAAAATCGTGGTGGGTTTTGGAGTAGGACCCTAGACAAGAACTTAGGACGAAGACCACCGAAATAGAATTGTGAACAAGGACCTCCAGACCTTGAAGACATGGATCGGACCTGTGGAATGAAGGACACCTGCCCACGGATTGAACAAATTTGATCGAGGAATGATAGGTAGGGCATCATTTATCCTCAGGAAACTCACTCTTTTACTTCACCATCTCGAGCCTTCTTCAAATTCCTCGTGACCCAAGCATGTTGAAGCTTCTTCTTAGTCAAATGTTCATGGATTCTGAGCAAGAAACTTGGCAAAAGATGAGCAAAACCAAAACCTAACCTACAAACCCTAAGACCTAAAAACGAGAAGAGGGGGTCCCCATTTGCAATGGGGCGATGTGTGAAAACATCACAACACCATCAAACATCATGCTTAATTGAAGTCATTAATTCAAGTACAAATAAGAATTTATTCGCTGGAAGTGATATCAGATTGCAACTGATTTACATCAGACCACTGATTTAAACCCAGTCAACAACTTGACATGAAATTACATTAAAATAGCTTCAAAACTTCAATCAGTAGGGCTGATAGGGTGGAGCGGTAGGGCTGGGAAGTCCTCCAATGGATTCTAATTGACAAATGACCTCAAAATGCACTCCTTCCAGCTCTGTATCAGACTGTAGCAGACCTGCACCTTGCTGCCCTTTGCCCAGATTTCACAAATACTTCAAATTAACACCTTCCCAAGCAAGCAATGGGTCTCTAGATGAGCCGATTAGCTTGTAGTATCATCAATGATTGCAAATATGACTTCAATCTTCATAAATTCAGACCATAAACCCTGTAGATAAATATACCAGCTGGCTGTCACAAAATTCAGTCAATGCTAATATGCCAAAAAACCATATAAATCACTCCAAAACCCAAATCGACTACCTTGGCTAAACTCCTCAATGACCAAGGGTTTCAAAAGTGCAATTTTACTCCAAATATCACAAATTCAACCAAATGATCAATAGTTGCAAATTTGTCATGTCCACAATTCCGGAGTGATGTTACATGGAGATATTTGGTTAGCCTATCATCTATTCCCGTAGGCTAATGGATTGGTAAGGGAATAATTGGTTAGTTGAGTTGGCTTCTACACATGGAGATTTGGAAAGTTAGCTTAACTAGTATATTTGAGCTACATGGAAAATGCAATATTAAGATTGTATTTTCATTCATTTGAATTTGATAAATAAGGAGGGAAAATAAAATCTTTAATTACATTTTCTCTAATCTATTTTGTATGGAGATGTTGTAATTATGGATAGCTCCAGGTAGGACCTATTTATGGAAGATCTTTGACAAGTCAAAATGGGCCCAATTCAAATTTAATATCAAGCTTTATGGATCAATGCATGAAGGATATTCAATTTCATTTCATTTGAGCTTTGTTCATGGAGCCAATGGCTATCCTGGAGGAGGTTCGATTTGCATTGAGGAATGCAAAGTCCCATTCGCCAAGTAGAAGACATTTAAAATTGCAAATGTGTGGTACCAACGGCCTAGAGGGGAGCGATCAAGAAGTTGAAATCATTTAATTTGTTTGATAGCAATTTTAAATGCAATATACCCTTGCAAGGAGTGGCGGCGATCATGCATGGAGTGGCTATGTGAAGTAAAAGCATATTGTTTGATATATTAAATGCTAGCATCCTTGTATGAAGTGGCGGTGGTTAAGGAAAGATCCATTTTAAATGCAAAACAAAGACAAAATTAAATGTTTATTGTTGGCCGTCCAAGAAGGGAGATGATTTTAAATGCAAACTTCTTTATTAAATGCCATTTGCTCAAGCATGGAAAGGATCGATGGTTGTTTGAAGGTTTTTAAATGCAATGCAAATACAAAATTAAATGCCTTTAGCTGATCGCCCAAGCAAAGAGGAAGATTTTAAATGATTTTCAAGACAAAATTCAATGCATGAGTTCAATTGTCTAACCCAAGAGAATCGATCCATAGAGGAGGAGCAAAATTCATTTAAAATAATCGAAGATTGTTTTAAATGAAAGCATTTGTAATGAAGATCATTCAATATTGTTCCAATTCCTTGATTTTCATTCATGGATTTCAAAATGCATTCCAAATTTGCTAAGAGGATGGACGCCCAAGCTTGAGGAGTTTAAATAGATGACTTGAGCTTCATTTTGCAACTTTTGATCTTATGGTAAGCTTTTGCATTTTATCTATTTCAGCTGGAAATTGCATTTTCTAGTTATTTTCTTCAAGGAGATGATCCCTTGAATGTTGTGGTGATGATCCCATAACAATTTGTGAGATGTTGTCATACAGATTTCATCATTGGATTACATTTGTAGGTTATTTGAAGAGTTTGGAAGTGATATTGATATCTATTTGAAGCTCTTGGTGTAAAGGATTGACTACCAAGGTAGTTTAGTGAATTTGGAGTATATTTTGGATGGTATTTTCATATTTTGCAACAGCAGGGTCTGATTTTTATAACAGCAACTTTACATTGGAATTTTAGGGCTTTTTAGGTGAATTTGATCAAGGGTTTGAAGATTGAAGAGTTGTGATTGATAGAAGACACTTCTATGCATCCATAGAATGCATTTGGAGGAGATATTTCATAATATTTCATTGTAAACCCTTGGCGGGGCAAAATGTACACTTTCAACAGTCATATCAGCATACAACAAGTTTATATCAGAATTTTGTTGAAGCTCTTTCAAGGGTGTTTTGTGTCCATTTGATAACCATCATCATTATAGAGGCTTTGGACTATATTTGTATGCAAAGTTTGATGTATTTGGGCTTCAAATTGATTTGTAATTAAGTCTCATATAAAATCAGACATGGACTGAAATAAATTCCAGCCACTTGACATTTCATGTTTCATTTATTTGTCGGTTTCATATATGCAAAATTGATGTGAGTTTGATGTGCTATAGTTCCTTGTTCATTTGGTGAAGTTATTTAATTGAAGTGTGCAAGAAATCTTATCTAAATTTGCAAAAAATTTCAGTCATTTCTAGACGGGCATTTTACAAAATTGAAGTTGGAAGGCTCTATTTATGCTCCTCATGGCTGGATGTCCATCTTCTTTAACAAATTTGAAAATATTTGGAATCCACCAATAGAAAACCTTATATTTGATCATTTTTAAATGCATTAGGCTGATCAATCAAACATTTAAAATCATATTTGTTTTTATTCAATCAGTTTCATCTTGAAAACTACTCTTTAAGGATAGGATCGACCTCATACAATTTTAAATGAAATGCCTCTAGGATCAGCGGCTGGAAACAAGTACTTTTTTGACATTTAAAATCATCAAACAACATTAAAAATCCTTCTCTTTGCTCGGCTGATCCATAACAAACTTTGTTATTCATTTAAAAACTTTTTTCTTGCATTTAAAAACCTTCCTCCTCATGCGCCGATTCCAAAGCAATGTGTAAACCATCTCAAAAGGCGTCAATTCCTCTATGAACCGTTTGACACAAATAATAAGGATGATTTGCAAATAGGTCTCCTCTTGGATCGGTTCAAATGGACAATTGACATCATCAAACATTAACAATTTCACCTCTTACAATGGCGTCGATCTTCCTAGGAGATCGTTGGCACAAGGAACAAGAGTAAATTGATAATAAAATAGGTCTCACCTTATCCATTTATTGGCCCAAATACCATTATGAATTCTTCTTATCTTGGCGATGACACAACTAGCAATGTAATTCCATCCTTGGTGTTCCAAACACAAGAACAAATCAATATAGGAAAATGTAATTGAAGATTTCATTTTCCCCTTTGTCCACTTGACCAAAATTGATCCAATCAATGCATAATGAAAATACAATTTGAATATGCCGATGACGGCATGGTTCGGTGGTTAAGTCGCTCGGTTGTAGTGGCGGCCACCAGAGTTCAAACCCCCGCTGGGCCAACGAGCTCGCAGGCTTTACGCCTTCACTGGGCCAATGAGCTCGCAGGTTTGAAGTGTTCCTTCTTGGGGATGAGGTCCCTCGTGTTGTGGCCTCACCGGTTCATCGCTCCGAGCAAAAGCGTTAGTGTGGAGCCGGAGGGCGTGTCGCGTCAGCATCACCGGTCACGTTAAAAAGTTTACCAGGCGCATTAAAAAAAAAAAAAATACAATTTGAATATTGCATTCTCCAAATCATAATTTTGGCTAACTCAATGATAACTCCATAAAAATACTTAGCCAAAATGAATAAAAACACTAGTTGAGCCAACATTCCGGTTCTCCATGTTTAGAAATAAACTAACATTCCAGTTCTCCATGTATAGAAACAAGCTCAAACTAAAAAATCATTCCCTTACCAATACATTAGCCTACGAAAATAGATGATAGGCTAATCATCAACCTGTTGGTGTTTCAATTCGCACCTCTGGAATGTGAGTTGGAAACGAACAGCTATGCACAGATAAACTACTCTCCTATTGGAAGGGGGAGTTCCCTTTTTGCTGATGTTCGCTGAAAAGATAATTAAATAAAACTTCGCCTATCTTCTTTTTGATTCTCAGCTGCGAGCACAAGGTTATAAAACTCTAAATGCTGCAGAAGAGGTTTTTTCCTTTTTTTAGACTTCTACTACAACTAGGCATAAAATAATGACGTTTTTAATCTCCTAAGTAAATTCAGAGCAAACGGGATTAAAAGTGGACGAGGAATGATTGTTTTAACACAAAAACTTAAGTAAATTTCTCCCACATTTACATCACAAGACTTATAGTACTTTAGTGATGAAAGATGAAATAAAAGTTACAAAAGCCACACATCTGACGATGAAACTTGATGATTCGAAATAGAATATCAGAGCAAAAAAGGCATGAGACTTCTATTCAATATCACAAAGTCGATACAACTCCAGGACAGCAATACTGTAGCAAAAGGCAAGCATACAGCAAGCGATCAAACACCGGAGAACAAGTTACACAAAGTGAACAAGTACTTTGAACAACAATTTCGCAGGCTAGAATAGGCACAGCAAAATATGTTATCTTCAACACCGTTCCCTTACAATGAACACAGAGTGAACAAACACTTGAAATAACAAGGTTTACAGGCTAGAATAGGCACAGCAAATTTGTTATCACAAAAGTCGATCCATTACAATGGGCAGGGCTGCTCTTATTTATACTAAAATCAAAGGAGTAGGGAACCCTAAAATCTCCTTGATTAACCCTAACTAACTTGCCAACTCGCAAGCTTTATTTCTATTCTAAGACAAAGATTACAATAAACAAACGCTTTAAAGCAAAGTGCTTTAAAGCAAGGAAAATTCCAACTAACACAGTGATTTTTTTTTCTAAATATAGAATCGATGAGCTTAGGATGAAAGCAAATGCTTTAAAACAAAAAGCATCTGATTTAAAGTTGCTTTCTTTTGAAATGCGTCCTCATCAACATTCTTGCTTTTTGGTGATGTCATCCATTGATATTCTGGGAAACAATATCTTTTAAATAGCGAGTGACTACATCTCTGCCAGAAACACAGATACTCTCTAGAATGATATTCTGATTCTCTAACATTTCTTCACCATTGACAACCATCTGAAGAAATTCATGAACTTCGCCTACAGCCTTGTCAAACTTCGTTGTCATTGCGGCAAAACAACCCATCTTGCCGACATTGATATCATCATTAAAATTACTACGGAGGAGAGTCTAGAACTCTGCTTGCACTTCCCTGAGATCATACAGGGTACCATCTTTTTTTTCGTACGAACACTGGATCTGAGAAACAAACGATCTCACAAACTTGAGAACATTTACTACCTTTTCTTTCCATTCTGTCAACTCTGAAATTATACTATAATAAGTTTTTACTGTGAAAAGATATTGCGCTTTCCAAGTAGAAACTGTCTTCTTATCATCGGCTGAATCAACAGAATCAAGTGCTATGTTCAAGTCAGAGATAATGCTCTCAAACACCGATCTATTTTCAGCCATAATCTGCTGCAATCCCTAGATGCCTTAGCGTAAATCATGAGCGTTGTAATTTAATTGATAAAACTCTGAAAGTATAACTCTCCCTTTAGTCACAAATTCTTCCACCCAATTATTCATGTGCCTCCCACAGAGGACCAACTGACTGAAATGCCGTTGATCGACTGGTGATTCAAGATTCAGTGGAAGCAATAAATCAGCCTGTGATGTGCCATAGAAAAGGTTTGAAATGTACTGTCGCAGCTGCCTAACTTCAGCTTTGAGAGCTGCTTTATCTTCTCCATCTTTCAATACCCTTTCCTTCAAATTATCCGATACACCCTCGAAGAAATTTACATCTGTATGCCGGGTACTCCTTCCAAGGTTAGCTTTGACAACCTTGAAGTCATCAACCTCAATATCATCAACACTTCTATCTTCTGGCGGTGTTGCAATTTCAAGGATTATTTCTCCATCCGCATTCTTTTCAATGCGAACTTGCTTTTTCAACTTCTTGTCTGGTGTGTCTTGATAGATGCTTTTAAGCTCTGTTAAATCCAGCTGATATGAGGGCTTTCTCCTCTTCCTTCCTAGAATGTTTTCAAGCCAAGATGAACCATCCTCTCTTGGAAACTTGGTTCTAACTCTATCAGCTCCTGATGAACCAATATGTGCATCAGAGTTGGGAATCGACGAATCTGGCTCTGAATCTATGTGAATGGGAGAAGTGCTCAGTGAAGAAGGTGGAGAAACATGATCTGAAGGCAATGCTTCAACATGCGGTGTTGGTTCAACAGGAACTTCTGATTCAACTGCTGGTTGTTCCTGCTGGAGGTGAGCTGGAGACTCATCCCTTTTCCTGTTTAACTTAGCCATTTTTGTTCCTTCTGGAAGAACACTCATAGCTTTAACCCTTCGTTTTGGTTTGGAAGTGGAAGGCTCTGATGGTTGTACAACTGGCGGCTCTGCTACCGAAATATCATCCTTCCGCTTATTCTTCAAGAATATCAAACTATTTTTAACAATTCGACTCATTCTTTCTTCAATGGAAGTGTTCTCTTTTACTGACCAATTAACAGGTGGCAACGGTTGTTGATCAACTTGGTCCCTGAAATACGTGGGAAGTAGAACTTCACCACTTTATGTCAAACCCTCTACATCTTCTGATAGGATATCAAACATCTGCTGAAGAGTAAACCTGTTGTAACTGCGTTCTCGCACTTCAAACTCATCAGCACAGTTAGCCCAGAAGTCTTCAACTGCATGCATATGCGTACAATTTTGACCAAGATGTGATGCAAAAACACCATGAGGATCATATGAAGACCTCCTGTCGAAAAACTTAAGACCATACTTGGATGATTCATTACCGATTGCCTTGGCATCTGCTCCAGATCTGCATCTGTAAATACTCATCCCAAGTGGAAAATTGAAAGTTGCCTTGCGTCTGCTACGCAAAAATGTATGAACTACATAGGCTTGCCTCAAAAATTCCATAAATGCTATTTCATCTGTAGGATACCTTGGCAACATGGTTGGCTCTCCTGAGAAGCCATATACTCTGATGTAGAAAAAAGTGGGAAACTAGATAAACCAATCAGCCCATTCTGCCATTGCCATTCTAGCATCTGCTGAAAACTGTATATGCAACTCATTATCCATATCTCGCAGTGCATGCATCAGGAATGCATCATTTACCCGCTTGTAATATCATTCAGCTTGAGAAATTTCTAACTGTGGAAAACGATGATACACATGTTGAATACCCAGAGTTCCAACAACATTCAAACCTCTGAATTGACCCTAAAAAGCCATCAAATACAAGGTATGACATCATGTGGAATTCATAAGCCCTTTGAAAATCAAGTATTTGTTGGTGGAGACTATCACTGATGAGTGCCGACCAGTCATAAAATTCGGTTCCATCAACAATTTGGGACATGATGTAAAACATCCAAGGCTGAAACTTGTTAGCATCTGCTTGACCCGTGATCTGGCTTAGCAAAGTAATCATTATTGCATGTTCCTCCTTGAATTCTCCATGTCCAACATTCTTTGGCATGACATTCTGTTTTTCCTTTGACCACCTCTAACCAATCTTTTTCCGGTATTTTTCTTTATCATTGTTCCAAACCCTCTTGCATTCTTCAATTGAAACAGTTAAGTTTTCCCTCCAGACTGTTATTGTAAAGCACTTCTCAATGTCGTTCAGCCTCAGACTACAGAGCACGCATCCATCTCTTGATTGAATTTCTCTTGTGACCGAATTGTAATATGTCATGCAAGCAATTACAAATTCGATACTTTGCACTGTGATGGGAAAGGATGCTGCTGCAAGCAAACCAGAGTGTCCTAGATTCCTGATAGCGTTATTTCCTGCCTCCTCCAAAGAATGTAAATTGATCACTGGGAGTACTTTATGCAAGTCTATCTCACAAGTTCTCAGGTAATAGTGAACCAATGCCGTTTTAGGCCTGATTTGTGTTGGAGAGTACTGCATACTGAAATATTTGAAAATTGACTGTGAACACGCCTATGTCGGAAAAATCTTGGACAAATGGCTGAAAATTACTTGCTGATTTTTAGAAAAAAGCAGATTCTGAGCAAAAAAACTGGCACATGGGTTTTGTAGGCAATTATGTTTTGAAGCAACCTAGATTGTCGGATTTTGAAAAAGCAGAGACTTTTCCGAAAAAGCAACAAAAAGCAGATTCCCAAAAAAAGCAAAACTCCCAATCTTCAAGAAGATGATATTCTGGATGGACCCATCTCGATAAAAACTGAAAAAAATTCAGTCCAATTTCTGAAAAACGATTCCCTCGAAAAAAGGACCCTAAAAAAGCGAGCCTCCCTACTTCCTCAACCCGAAACTATGAAGAACGTTGAAAAAGCACTTCGTTTGAGCCTTCGAATCTTCGTTGAAAGAAAAATAAAATTCCTTCCTCTGGATGCAACCTACAAAAGATAATGAAATAAAGAAGCCAAATGTTTGTCTTTATAGATCTTTAGGGCGAAAAAGCAGCTTTATTTGTGAAAGAATAAAACTTGGATCTCATCCATGAAGAAAGCAACTTTTAAAGCACAAATCCAAGTGGATGTCTTCGAATAGGAAGAATCCCTATTTTGTAGCTACCTATGGCTTCATGTGTAAGATGACGAAAAATATCTTCTTTTGATGATGTCATCGAACACGCGAGTTGACTGAAGTGTTAGCCAATTTTCTTCTGTTTTCGACACTTCTGCACTCATTTTGACTTAAGTATGGCCTGTCTCCGACTTCAACAAGATGGCGAAATGTCACCGTTGACTGAAAAAGCTGACTAATCCTGACATTTTGGAGACCTATCAGCTAAGATTCCATCCCTAACCTCCAACAGACGATCTGACATCGTTTGACTACAAATCTGACCTCTTGAATCAGCCACCGGGCGAAGATCGAGAAATAGCTGTCGGAAAACACTGCAGACACAGAAAAAATTCTAACTCTAAAGAATTTGGGCGCCCCAAGCCTCCTAGGGCCCCTGACTTCTCGTGCCTTAGCCATTTTTTCGAATTTTGCAACTTCAATTTTTTGATTTGCATGCGTGTTCTGGTGGTTGATGACCCATGTTTGGCTATCGATTTCTATCTGCTGGGACAAAACTGAGTCTGATGATCTGGTAGATAGGCAGGCCATACTGAAAACTAAGCTGACTGTACTCTCTATCTACCTCGGGGAACGTGCCAAACTGATCTGCTCTAAACCGGACCAGGCTGACAGAGGAAGATTCACGTTTTCCGAAAAAAACTCAGAAAATATTCTGAGTATAGTGAGTTTGGGCACCCCAAGCCACCTGGGGTGCTTGGTTTTCCGTGCCTTAGAAAAATTTCTAAAAATTTCAAATTTTATGTCATTTCTTGTTTTCCGACCCAACAGCCTCTGTTTGATCTTTGTTTTCAGTCATCCGGACGACTGTCGAGGCAAAACAGAGGATGATCTGAGCAGCCTAAACATATCTGTGATGAAATCCCGGCTTTTACTGACGTTTGACTGAGTTTGACTAAGTTTGACCAACCGAGAAAGAGCTGACGGAGGCATTTTTGATGTTTCTCGAGAAACATGAAAAAAACTAACACTGAAGAAGTTGGGTGCCCCTAGCCTCCAAGGGCGCTTGGTTTCTTCAGACTTAACCATTTTCCTGATTTCCAACTCCCGTTTGCAATCTACTCCGTTTTGCGTGCCGACAACTGCTTTCTAATGTCGTTTTCGATGATTCATCGGTCAACTACCACTGGATGATTAATGAACTAGGTAGCTTGGGTACATCTGACAAGTTTTCCAGCTTTTCAGGATCTGATGATCAAAACGACTGCTTTTACACTCACCAGAACTGACTGACAGACACAGTTCTCACATTTTCTCCAAAAACACGAAAAATTTCTAACACTGGTGGGACTGGGCGCCCCAAGCCTCCTGGGGCGCCTGAAATCTTCATACTTAGCCAAATTTCGTGATTTGCAACTTTTCACCTCACCTCGGATCCATCATGCTCAGTTTGCGTGCTTCATCGAGTCGACCACTATTCGTCAGTTCTGCGTCATTGGAACAGCATTGAAAACCCGAAAACGAGCTCTGGCAGATGAACCTCCTCCATTGATGACTTCAGAGCTCATGCTTCGCCTTCTGAAAAAGCAGAAATGACCCAGTAGAGAAAACTTGGCCGTTTGCGAATTCCGTCTGAACCACGCTGATCGTGAAGCAAAATCGACCAATGAGAATCAAGCGCGACACATGAGTCGGAGATTCTATTGTGAGAAACTTTCTATTTTTAGAAAGTTTTTCCAGCATCCATATCTCAAGAAACCCAGAAAACCTAATTTGACATCTATTTTTAGAAATTGTCTTTTTGACCTTTTGACGAAAAAATTTTCTAGACTTGCTCAAAATGTCTTAATGAACCAAAAAATTTTGATTGAGTATGTTAGCACTCATTTTGACCTGGGGTTGATTTTTCATGATCAGGGGGTTTCTTCATTTGAACCCTTTATCTTCTTGCCCATTTTCCTAAGTGTTGGACCTCCTCAGCATTTTTCAGCTGCAGCATCATATTTTCTTTGAGGAGGAGATCATCATCATCATCTTGTCTTCGATGATGGTCTGCATTATCATGTTTTCTGTCGACTTGCTTTTCATCGTCATCATCATATTTCAATATAGGGTGATGTTTGGTTATCATCCTGATCCTGCTGACGAGCTACAGTGTGCCCTGATTTGCTTGCGGGGGTGATTTTTCAAGTATCCGGTGATCTTCCAACTATCACCTTGCCCTAACATGATGATGATGTCACCCCGATCTTCTGAAGGGATTATTCTCTGAGTTGTTCGACCTGACTTGTTTTTTCTAAGGGTCGTCATCATCATCATGATATTTCCAGTTATCACCGTGTTGCTTGCGGGGGTCATCATATTTTCTGCCTGCATGATATTTCGCCGGGGTGATATTTTTTATCATCGGGTGATCTTGGTTATGATCATCCTGATGATGTTGTTGAAGAGTTCGAAGTATGACCCGATATTCACTGGGGTCATCATATTTTGAACGTCAGGATGATCTTAGTCAATATCATCCTGATGATATTGTATCACTTCATGTTCGTTGTTTTATCATCCTGATGATGCTGACGTCATTCTTATGTCAGGATGATATCTATTTCTCTGCCTATCTGCATCATGATATTTCCGAAGGAGGGGGTGATATTTTCATTTTTGAATATCACCCGGATGTATGTTTGTTCCAGCGTCATGATGATGCTGATATCAAGGAGATATCCGCCTGCCGGCTTCGTGCATTATCTAGTGGGGGGTGATCTTTTCAAGCATCATCATATTCATTTATCGCCCCGATCTTATAGTGGAGCTACAGTGCAGCATGATATTTGTGCATCAGGATGATATTTCCAAATATCCGGTTATCTTCCGAATATCATCCTGATGTCAATATGATGATGACGTCATCAAGGTCCGGGGGGGTCATATTTCTAACACTGATCATCTTGTGGAGATCCCCCGATATTTGCAAATATGATGATGACGTCATCCGGATACGAGGAGGTGCGCAGTAGGCAGATATGATGATGATGTCATCAGGATGTTCATCGGCCAGACTTTTGGTATAGGCTCAGCAGGAGGATGTTCCTCCGATGGATCAGGTTGTGCCGATGAAGGCGATTATCATGCAGGCTATATTGCGATATGATGATGACGTCAGGGTGATATTTCAAGCAACAGGATATCATGCTGCTGGAGGATGATGATGATGAAGTCTTATACTAGTGTCGTCAGGAGCAAAAGCACCGACATCACATATGCTCATGACCTAGTATATAAAGTGTTAAAGAGGTTGCTGCGGGGTGCATGTGGGATAATTGATATCCTGCATATTTTCAAATATCATGATGATGAATCTCGGCGGAAAATGGTTGCGATGCAGAATTGACGTTTTCCCGAGGCCGCGGGTTGGTGCGCCATTAATGGCGAAGGTTGCAGAGGTATGGGCGGATCTGGTACCCGATTGAAGGTGTACATCAGCGGATAGTGGCGCAGGGCTCGAGATTTCTTCCTGTCTCCTCCCCTACCTGCTGCATTCAAGTTTGGGCGCCAATCTGGTAATGCGTTGAGCGCCATTTTGCTGATACTGTGTGTCTGGCGGGATTTTTGGTCAACCATGTAATTAATTGCTGTGGTACACTACCTGGCTGTTATAAGCAGGAAGTGTTACTCATTTGTTGTTGTTGAAAGTTGAAGATTTTTGGCTCTGTAATTCAAAACAAGCTGATCTGGTTGCTCTGTACAGCTTAACCTGTGAGTTTATGTATCTCTTGTTGTATGTTTTTGGCATGAACCCACTGATTTCATGATTGATCTTATATGAGAAATGCTATCTTAGCATGTGTTGTGTTAATTCTGTCTCCAGTATTGCATGTATTCTTCTTCTGAATCTGGATATTTGGGTAATGTTTAGATTCTAGAGCATAGAATTCCTATGTTGAATGTCTGATCTTTTAACTTCTGCTCAAGGGGTAGATTAAACTGTTTTTAGGTTGAACATTGGGAAGGGTATACTGCAGTAGGGATGCCATAAGTAGAGATAACTTAACACTCTGTATTGGGAGATGTCTGTAAGGCAGGTATCACATATATCCCCTTGAAATCCAGATTTAGCTGTTCATGCTGATCATTCACAGGTGTATGTCTACTGACTCCAGGCCCTGGATAGGCACCAATCTTGCTTTGTGTTTGTGTTACAACCATGTCCAGCTTTGCATCCAAACTTAAACTTCAAATCAAAATCTAAAACAACCATTAGGACATTAGAATTAGTCTTAGGATCCTCAGTCCTCTGTCTACAACTGCAAATAGGCCCAAAGCTAGCCCCTTTGCTCTTATCTTTCAGTTTTGGTCTACTTACAGGAGGACTTATCTGCTTTCTGTCAGCATCCCAGCCTTGTATGCATATCCTCATGGATGTTGAGTAGGGAATACCCCCCTAGGTCTTGCAGAGCCTGAAGAAGAAGAGATAAAATATAGAGTCTATCTCCTACACTGTTGGCCCCTGGCCCAGAGATCCTGTTGATCACTGATGGCTACCTTGTAGGGAAATCTGGGAATAAGCATCCAGTCTGGGAAAAAACCAACAGAGTACAACACAACTCCATGTGAAGTCACTCCGGAAATGGGGACATGACAGTCCTCCCTTCCCGGGATTGCTTGTCCTCAAGTAATCGCAAATGCCAACTAATGCCAGGATCCCAAATCCATCTAAGCTCTCCATAGATACTCACACAAAGAACCTCAAACCTGCTGATGAAGTAGATCCTAGGACCACTTCCGCTGTCGCACAATGACGCAAACACATCCATATTCAACCTTGATACCTCGCTGTCATAAATCAGAACAGCATCAAATTAGTGGGTGGTGTCGTTGCCCTCTTCACAAACATGGAAGTAAGGCGATCCAAGGCTGAATAATAAATCTCCTTTGCCATTTCTTCACTGATGTCATATGGATTCTGCAATCTAGAATAAGCCTTATGAAACCTGTGATTGAAAGCAGTGATAGGTTCATGTTCCTGCCTCCTTACTTCAATGAATTGCTTATAAAGCTCTGCTGGAGTGATAGGAATTTTGAACTTTTCCAAAAAAGCTTTTGTCATCTGTTCCCAACTAGTGATAGATCCTGCCGGCAAGTTGACATACCAAAAGGTAGCATCTCCTTCAAGTGAGTATGGAAATAATCGGCATGCTACATCCTCATGTACGATCCTTCGATTTATCAAGGTGTCTTCATAGATCTTGATGTGTTCTTCTGCTATCCTGTTTGTATCGTTGACATGGAATTTCGAACAGAAGTGTTCAGGATTCTTGGGCATCTCATGATAGTTTGTAAAAATCCCGAGAGGTGAGACATTTGCCAAGGGCCAAGCTGGTACTGATGCTGCCATTGGAACGTTGGGTTGTTGGCCTGGACCTGTTTGAGTAGCTCCTGGCTGAAGCGAAGTCCCTGGGGTGGTTGCTTGTGTATTACTAGGTTGAGCAACTCCTTGCTTCTGATTTTGCGGAGGTGGGGTTTGGAACAAATGTGAAATATCACCTCCACTTGGAGATCCTTGACCTAATTAAGTTGCCTTTTTCCCTTTTCTTGACTTAGGAGGGAATTCCAACTCGAGGAACTCCTTGGATGCTCCTGGTGTAGACCTTAGAATTCTTGAAATATACCAAGCCAATTTTTTTCACTTTTCCAATTACAACAAGTAGAGCAATACACAATCGTTGAAGTTAGCAATTAAACCAAACGATGCGGAATTCAACTCTAACCAAGAATGTACACCAGGATGGCGTGATCATATGGTCAGAGGATCTCTATGCAATGCTGATAAAGGAACTCTAACCAAGAATGCGCCGGATGTCGACGAGCATATGGTCAGAGGGTCTTGATGCAATGCTGATATAAAGAACTCTAACCAAGAATGCGCCTGATGATGACGAGCATATGGTCAGAGGATCCCTACCAACTATTATGCTGAAATAACTCGACGTCAAGAATGTGCTTTCCAACCCGAAGTGGAATTGGAGCTACCATATGACGGAGATGCAAAGTATTATAAAGCAAATATGAGAAGAAGTATGAAGTGCTGACAGTACTACTGTTTAGCTTACAATAATTAGAGACTTCCAACCCAACTCAAATGATAGAAGTTAGCAAACTGAAATGACGGATCAGCAACTTTGAAAAACCAAATCAGCAACATAAAACCCTACAAAAATGCTCACACCTCACTCATTTCTCAACTAAATGACCTCAAATCTGATGCAATGCACTCCTATGACAATGGCAACCAAGCTACACACTATAGACCACTCTTAAACCCAAGTATTTATTTAGCATGCTTTCTAATGCACTCCAAAGAGGGGCGGCCTAGCAAGAAGGGCGATTTCCTTCTAGAAAATCAGATTCTTCATAATAAATTCTGTAAATTGGCACAATGGGGCGCCCAACATAGACAAAGGGAAATATGAAATACCCAAAACAAATGCCTTTTTATTTTCAGATTTATGAATGAAACTACAGATTCAGCCCTGTTATCAGCAACTCCAAAAAATGACATAAAATGCAAATAACTGAACTACAAACAGAACTCAAGCTACAATGCAAACCTCACTACAAAATCACTACTATCAACAAACCTCTCCCTAGGTGCTATCTCTCAAGCACGAAGTGAGCCCAGGCTAGGAGGCATTCATTCCTCGAAGCAGTCCCAAAACCATTACGGCAACATAACATTATCAAGATTTCGGATCCCCAAATGAGAGCACTCTTCCTCCTTTTATACTTTCCCAACTGGGAGTCTCTAAAATCCTCTTGCATATGGGATAAAACATGAGAGGGAAAATAATATAATCCTCTCCAATTCTTTTTCAACCTCAACCTTAAAGTCCCCTCTTTTAAAACAACATTAATATTAAATAATAATATTTAATTTACGGACTTTAAAACGGAGGCCAAGATGATGTCGGAAATCAATGATCTATAGCTCGTTGGAAAGGTCCTGACAAGACGAATCCAACCCCACTCTCAAAATCCCGTTCTGGTGCCAATCCTGAACTTACTAAAAATAGCTGTAACCAACAGGGACTAAGGAGAACAAACCTGGAAAGAAACTGCCAACCAAACCACAATCCACGAACAAAAGCAACCACCAAAACATGAAACCCCAATTTCAACCTCCGAGTAGCCTACGGATCTCTGGAATAGGCCAACGGTCAACTGTAAAAGATCAATCTAGAAAACGGGACATTACAATTCTCTGGTGCCTTTCTGGCGAGAAAGAACCGATTCGCTCCAGGATGTTCTTTCTTCCCCAATCCAAGAATGAAACAACTTGCTGTATAGCCCTCCTTCTAGCACCAAAAATGTTGATGATTGTTTTTCGACAAGTCAACAATAGAGTAAAACACGAGGTATCCAACTCTCTTGAGCAAAGCCCCTTGAATGCTAAACAAAGTGCTCAAACAAGGTGACTCCAAGGTTCCTTTTCTTATGATTTCGTAATGGATAGCTCAATGACTTAGTATGATTTTGCTGGTAAACACAAAGGGACTTACACAATTGTTCGACAACTCGTTGTTTCAATGCAAAAGGGCAAACATTCAAAGTATCTAAGCACTACAACTTATGACGTAGGATATGGCAATGAAGTACTTAATCCTAAATTCTAATCAGATTGATAAAAAAGACAAAAGATGAAAGGGTTCAGTGAAACTAATCTAATCCTAGATGTAAGGGATGATTACTGCTCAGGTGAAATCAAACCAACTCTTGTTTCGCCAGATTAAACAACTACACAAGGTTGATGCTATCTTCTAGGGTTATACAAGATATTCAAATCACTTATGCTCATGAGAATTCAATAAACATAAAGATCAAAGTTAAGCTCAATTCGTTCAGACCAACCATACACTACAATTTGCAAGCCACAAACTACAAATGATGTGAACATAAAGATTTCACCAGAAACAATAATGAAGCCTTCCACCAACTAACATACACTTAAAGAAAACTTAATCTAATTTTAATATTCGCTTGAAGAGATCTAAACCATGCAACACTTAGAAACATATATAGAATCACTAAACAATGAGTCTTATATTATTTCAGAGAGCTCTTGCAACAATTTTCAGAGTCTTCAACCTTACAAATGAGAGCAAAAGGAGCCCTTATATAGACCTCAAGAATGTATAAGGGTCAAGATCGATTGGCAAAGCCAATGGACTAGATGATGCCACCTAAGCAAGTGGTTACAACAAACTTCTATTTTTAGTATACAAAGAGGGAACAAAGGCACGTTTCCCAAGAAGATAAGGATGCCACATCATATCCCTTTCGCATAGTAGTATTGAGAAGTGCAATGAATCTGGACACAATTTGAGCAACATCTCCCATTGGTACACTTGTCGCAGCATTAATGGATCCTTCTACAGTTGTCACATCTGACTCATAGACGCCAAGTGTCTTCTCCCAGTCAGCTATCCAAGACTTGTTTGCTCCAAGATGAAATGCAAGTGTGAATATGTTATCCATCTGTTCCTCATCAATCCCATCCTTCTGAAAGTAGAATGCCTTGACTTGTTGCTTCATGTTCTTAATGGTGATCTCCCCATAAGGATTGCATATTGTAGTCAATGAAGTATGCACATGATTCTGTGTCCTTAGAAGAACACTTCTTATTCTAGACATATCCACCTCAATCTTATCAATCAACTGCCCCTTGTTGTGAAAGGAGAAATACCAAGTGGCGAAGTCATGTGGAGTATTTTGATCAACCACCTTATCTTGAACTAGATCTTCCATCGGAGTTTCCATCAAACTCTTGAGATGCGGCATGTATTGCTCCTTGATAGGCTTGAACTCAGTACATGTCTTTAGTAGAGATTGAACTCTATCCTTGAGGTTAATGATTCTATCATAAACTTAAACAATCTCTTCAAGATAAATGTATGATTTCTCCTCTGTCTTTTCTATCCACCCCTTCATTAGCTAAGATGAAGTTCTCATACCTTCAACTTGTGATACTGTTTCTTGTGAAAGAATGGACGGAGGTATTGGAGTGGCTTCCTTCTGCTGGATGGGTTGGATGACTTGTTGGATATATTGCTTTAGTGTATTGAAGTCTTGTTCCACCTTTAGCTTAGCTTCTCTTTCCTGTTTTAACATGATTTTTACACTGTTAACTGATTCTTGAAGTTCCTCCTCTATCTGTTCCCCTGTGATTGGACTCATATCAATAGTAGTCACATTGTAATCTTCAGGTGCCATGTCCTCTAGATCTTTCTCAACTCTAGGAACAGCTATATGTACCTCTCTATTTCCAGAAGGATCTTGAGTGATTTTTGAAAAGACAATTGCTTTCTTCTTTTGATTACTCTTCTGTGCACTTATGAGCAATTCTTCTACCGGAGCAGGCTGATATGTTTCTATGACTGTACTTTCTTCAATTCTCTGCCTCAACCAAGATGGAAACGAAAAAAGATCTTGTTGTCTTTGTACTTAATTGTATTGTACACGCACTGCATCTTCATCAGATTCCGCTTGTCCTTCCATTCCTTGATCAGCAACATTGTCTTCCTCTATTTCAACAGTTGGACTTGAATGAATTTCTTCGGATGGAATCACTACAGTTTCTTCCACTACTTCAACTTCTTGTATTGGACTATGAGTATTTGAAGTCCCTTCTTGTATAGATGAAGTAGATTGGCTATTCTTCTTCTTAGGTCTTTGACTTGATTCTCCTAGATCTTGACTAGGTCTTTTCCTTTTCCTAGCTGGATTGTCACCTTGATCACTTCCACTATGCTGGAGTCCACTATGTGCACTATGCTGTCCTGACCCTTCTTCATCCATTTTATCATATGTAAGAACTTGCCCTTCCTCATTCATTTCTTGTAGCAACTGATTTATACATGCTTGCATCATAGCTAAGACTGGCTCCATTAGTTCTTCCTCAAATACATCCCTTCTTGACCAATCAACTATATAAGGCAAATCCTTTATCTTTTCCAATTCATCTATCAACATAGTATCATGCTCTATGAACTGATCCGGGATTTTGAATACCTTGGATGCTCTAACTAGATCCCATGTAAGTCTTGAGCATTGGAGTGTTCGAAGATCATCTTCATCTTTTACATTTGCCCAATGATCTTCCAACTGCATGACATGCTTGTACTCTCTGTTGTATTTCCAGCAAACTTTGAAAGGATCAAAATTAAGCCTTTTGGTGCCATGAGTTTGTAAATGATATGCCTGAAGTTCTATTTCAGAATATTCAGCTGCTGCTAATGATGGACACTCAAGATTTTGTCCAAGAACAAGTGAAAACTAGATCCCTCCTTTCTTCTTCAACTTTTGCAGCCTGATGAGTTCCAGGAGTTGCCTTGAGACTTCTAACATCACCATCCTATTGGTTGGATATCTTGGTAACCTGTATGGATAAGATGTGAAACCCTGGATCCTTATGTATGTATATCTTTCATGCTGTGTATACCAATGCCCATATGCTCCGATGAATTCCCTTGCTGCATTTGATAACCTTTTATAGAACTCTCCTCTGTCATGTCCCCAATTTTGGAGTAACTTAAAATTGTTTTAATTATAAATTAATTTTGTAAAGTATTTTATTTACTTTATAAAATTAATATTTTATTTAAGTTACTAAGTTAGTAGTACTACACTTTATTAAAAAAGTGTTGTGAACAAGCATTTAAAAAGTACAAATGCAAGCATTTAATAAAGTTCATGTTGTTGTGAACAAGCATTTAAAAAGTACAAATGCAAGCATTTAATAAAGTTCATGTAAAAGCATTTAAAATGCTTTGGTCTGATGTATACATGTAAACTCTCATTTAATAAAATTAGGCTGGGCCTAATTAATGTAATGGCTTTAAAAGCAAGCCTGAGAGTCATTTGAAGTCATGTCTAAATGTCTAAATGTTTTTCAGATACTTGGTTTTGGGTTTTTGTCTTTTGACAAATTGTATTCAGCTGATTGACAAGGTGATGTTCCCTTGCATTTGCTGAGCCGAGGAGATGTTCCTTGGTGAATTGTAGAGGTGAAATTGCTTCAGATTTCACAATTGTGCTTCATTGTATTTGGGTTTTCGATATTTGGTCGGATACCATTTGTGAGTTTCATTGAAGATCTATGTTGCAGAAATTATTGAATAAACTGAAGATATTTTATGCAGATTTGATTGTTTTATCCATATCATTGTTCATCTCTGCATTCCCTTTACAATGCTATCATTTAAAATATGTTTATTGTGCAGATATTTATGATAAATATCGAATAGTTTGAGTTTTCTTGACTGTGTATTGTTTCAAATGAGGAGACAATCTTTGACAGGTATTGCTCAGTCAGATTTAAATATAGTTTTCAAAGACAAAGACTTGTTTTCAGATTGGAATTCTCAGCATATTCATCGTGGGCCCCATATTGCATAAAGGCTGTGAATGTCTTAAGGAAGGCAGATATAATATAGTTCGTGGGTTTTTAAACAAGAAATCTGCGATTTCTGAAGATTATATTGTTGCTGGCATATTGGAGACAAATTCTGAGTCTGCGGGCCCCTCTTAATTCAGATATAATATATATTAGAGCTTGATTCTTATGTGGTCTATGTTGGTAAAGGATTGTGGGTTTTTATTTGGAACTTCATAGAAGTAGTGGATTGCGGGCCCCAGTAGTAGTGTATGCCACTTTTGTCTGAGATAATATTTATTGATTATATCTTTGAGGTTCACTAAGGACTTCATTGCCTTGAGATATTGATATCATAGAGGTTCGTGCCACAAGCAATCAGGCAGTGTAGCTACAACAGCGATCATCTGTATGAGGATTAGTGCTGTAATAGGAATGATGGTAACTGTTTGATACTCCAACTCCTGTCCAGGCAGCATATAAATATCTGAATTTTGCATAACAGTTCTATGACAGCAGTCACAGTAAATTGGACAATTGATAAAGACTCGGGATTATAGCAAGATTTGGAAACTGTCAACATTCAAACATCTCAATCAATATTCAATCAATGATTTCAAGAGGACTGAAAACATATTCAGAGTTTACCAATCAGCAAGCAGTAGTTCAGGGACAATTCAGTATAGTGCAGCAGTAGATAATGATCATATTGTCAATGTGTTTAAATTGTATAAGCTTGTAGAGTGTGTAGAAGCATATAACAAGCATAGAAGAATTGTAATTTGTGTCTTGAGATGACTATTTTGTAACAGCAATAAATTGGGTTTATCTTAGCCATGTTTGAGTCAATGTTTTGATGTGATTGAAGTTGTAAAAAGTCTGATATATAACAGCTAGGCTGAGTATCTACTATTAGTTTGAATTTTGCATTCTATGACTTTCAATCCATAACAAGTGTTTTAGCAAATATCCTAGGAGGGATATTACAGTGGTATCAGAGCTTTAAAATTTCAGTCCAATATCCATTAGGGATATTACATCCTCTCAATCTCTTCAATATGAACATAGCAAATGCATCATTGAACCTTGTATAGTGATTGATATTCTTGAGATGTAATTGAGGATAACACTGATGTGACAAGTACTTATTTGGTCCAATTCCAACTTCTCCTTTTCTAGTCAAACCCGGATAAACTTCATTCCTTGCTAGAAGATATACTACATAAGAACTCATATGGAATAACTTAGTACTTGAAAAGTTGATGAGCTGTTCATGTATGCTTTGACTGATGAGTCCAGCCCAATCGATCATCTTTCCTTTGAGAACTAGCTTGATGAAAGAATACATCCACGATTGAAAGGTTGCTGATTGTGGCATACCTATTACTCTGTTGAGGAACATGATCAAGTATCCAATCTCCGGATGAAAGTCTGATTTGTGAAATTGTGGAGGGTTATTTGTATTGAACTTCGTGGAGGGATTGGCCATCCAATCCCTCTTCATCTCTTGCAACCTTTTCTTTGAATCAGCATCATATTCTTGTTGGTCTTGATGTATAGAAATGCTGATCATCCTGTCTTTAGTTGGAATGTTGAAGGTGTCTTCAATTGCCTCCTTTTGCAAGTAAGCCAGCACTGTTCCATCTTTGGCCACAATTTGCCTAGTATCCTTGTCATACTTCTTAACACATTCTATGATCATTTCCGAACAAGGTAGAACAGGTGGAAAACAAGCAACTTCAATAGCTCCACTCCTCACGATGGCTCTAGCAAGACTACCCCCAGTGGGTTCCTGAAGCACGGACTTGATATCTTCTAGATTGTTGTTGCCCATGTTCGTGTCTCTGACGTTTGTCCATCTTGAAACGAGCTTTGATTCAAAAACTTTGCCTTTAGCATCCATGCGGATCCTTGCTTGTCTTTCTTTCGAAGTCATTGCCATGATCCTACAAACTTGACACGAATAAGTAACCTCAAATACAAATGATCAACAACTTACTTCAGCCTTCTTATTACTTCTGATTTATATCCTTCTAACATAAAGTTTTTACAAGAAGATCATGTCATCTAGACTCAAAGATTTCATCAAAAATTTACTCATCTTCTTATAATTCACTAACATTTAAACAATTTTCTGTTTGAAACTCAATGAACCTGCTGAAAATAGAGGAAAAATCAGAAGTTTACCTTTAGATCAGAGTTTCAAAGGACTGATTTGGATAGATGTCCTTAAAAATTGATCAAATTCAAACCCAATCTGATAAAATCAGACCTGCACTTTGCTAAAATTACCTTTACTTCTGCTCCTTTAGGTGAATCTGCTCTTTAAAGAATGACAAAATGAGAAACAAAGCAGATATATATACATAATTTGTATTTAAAATTACCTAACTGCCTAGGCCGACCTCCTTCAATGCACTGCAAAACATTTAATTTAGTTCTTCTTCACTTAATTTGGTGTGAATTTCCATAACAATCAAGTCTGCCCTTAGAAAATTTAGAAAGTTTACAAGGGCGCAATGGTTGAACATTATGCTTTCTCCTTGAAGGGGCGCATTGAATTGAAGATCTGAATCCTCTTGATGTGTTCAAAATTTGGATGTGGCGCAAGGATCAAGGTGTTTGATCTCTTCCTCATCATAAAACTCTTCCTCCTCATAATGGCGCATTGAATTGAAGATCTGAATCCTCTTGTTTTTAAACATCATGACAACTTACTCTTCACCAAATTTAATCCTTCCTTATGGCGCATTAGATGAGGTTTCTATGCTCTTCATGGCTTTGGCGCTTTAGATCAAGATTTTGAATCCTGATCTCATCTTCAATCTAGTTTAATTTATCCCTCAACTCCAGGTGGCGCAATGGATTGGAACTTTGGGTTCTTCTTGAAATCTTGATATACTTTCAATCCTCCTACTTGGGTGGCGCATCACTTGATGTGTTTGGGATCTTCATCTCATTTGAAAGTTGGCTTAGTAACTTTGAGCGCAGCAGATTGAATCTTTAGAACTCCCACATTACCCTTAGCGCATTGGATCAGACTTTTGGAATCTCCTTGATATGGGCACATTGGATTATACTTTTAAGTTCTTCTTGATATGCTTCTACAAAAGCGCTGTGGTTGGAGGTTTTTGAATCCTCATTTCATCCCTTAAAACTTTACCTTTCCAAACCATCTTTAGCGCATTGGATTGGAACTTTGGAATCTTCTTGTCTTAAATCAAATCTTTGATCATGGCACACTAAGTCAACATTCAAAATTCTGCTCTTGAAAGATTTCAAAAGTTTGTATCTTATCCCTTTGGAAGTTGGCGCATCACTTGATGTATTTGAGATCTTCATCTTACTTTAAGGATTGATTTGTGACATCAGCGCAGCAGTTAAGATTTTAGATACTTCTTATTACTAAATCCATCCTTTACCCTTGGCGCATTGGATCAGACTTTTGGAATCTCCTTGATATGGGCGCATTGGATCAGACTTTTGGATCCTTCTTAAAAGTCTTTTTAAAACTAAATTTCCCTTTTACCCTTGGCGCATCACTTGAAGGTTTTGGGATCTCCATTCCACTTGAAGTATTGATTTGTGTCATCAGCGCAATGGTAGGGATTTTAGAACTTTCTTAAATTACGGCCTCGCTGAAGTTGAGTATCAACAAATACAAAGCAATAAACCCTTCATTTCTTCTTTGTTCTGACCTGTAGCTGCTACACATTAATGGTGACTAAAATAATATTCAAATACAGCCACAAACTCTCAAATAATCCTCTCACCAAGTGGTACGGCCAAGCTGGAAATGTACGGCCAGCAAGGGGGAGGAAATACAGTCCCAAAAAACTCTGTCAAACTCTTATAAAATCTGCACTACAACTGCTCTCGAAATCTGCATACAAAGAACAACAAAATCTGCAAGATAGTACAATGTAAATCCTCAAATCTTCAATAACTTGAACTCCATTGAAGCCCATATGCAAACACTGTGTACTTGCTAATGGAGGTTTTCGTCCCCACAAGCCAAGATCAACACTATCTAGCAGAGGTTTTCGTATTAGCAAGAAAATACCAAACCCTAGAGCCAAGGTTCAAACCCACCCAGGGAATATCTCAATAAGAGAGAAAAATCAATAATCCAAGCCTATCCCAAATGACTCACTTTTCTGCCTTTTATAAACTCCCAAGAGGGGTGTTGCCTTTTTGAGGGGAAAATTATATTTTTAAATTACATTTATCCCCATAGGGATGGGCGCCCAAATTCTCCTAGTGACCCTTTTAATATTTCACTTCATAAAGTCACTTTGCCGTTAATCTTTATAAAGTCCCATTTAAATAAAATAATATAACTTTCAGACTTTAAAACAAATATCAAGATGATGTCAGAATGCAAAGATCTATAGCTCGTTGGAATGGTCTGGACGAAACAAATCCAACCCCACTCTAAAAATCCTGATCTGACACTAAACCCGAACTTACTAAAAATAGTAATGGCCATAAGCAAACTGAGCCAACACAAAGGGTGCCAACTGGATCTACAAACTATCTGATATCACTGAGCTCGATGCAACGTCTGGGATAGCCATCAGCTGACTGCCAAGTCACCAAAACAGCGCCAAACTGACACTCACTAAAAATAGCAATGTTCTCCTAGGACCAATGAGAACAAACCCAGAAAAACCCAGAAAGATTGTCGCCATGCAAACACTTATTATAAATAGTAAGTACGGACAAGTCCAAAATCTCTCCAGAAAGTGTCAATCAGCTCCACTGGATCACCCAAACACCTTGGTGACATCGAAATACTCCTCTGACTAGGCTGTCACCAACCTAGGAAGTCAGCTCCAACTGTGCTGCAAGAGAACCCGAAAATGGTGACATTACAAATGAATATGAAAGAAATACAAATGACCCAGTTCATATAACAGCAAATAATAAAGTTCTATCACATACCCATGTTCGGATTTGCAATTTGATAATTAGCTGCAGCTATTCCAGCAGTTGGGTATCCCAATTTCATCACAAAATCACATAGAAAAGGCAGTTACAAAGCCAGCAGATGTTTGCAATACTTGCAGTGTCCCTAGACGCCTCACAAAATGGTGAAGAATGGCTGCTCACACAGAAAATGGAGTCACAGCAGACCCCCACATCCCTCTAGGCTTGGTACGGCTTGGCTGGGTGAACAAACAGCAACAAAGCACAGCTCAAACCCTTGATAAACTCCTCTATACATGATCTGTTTGCTGTCCTAGGATGTTGGCGACTAGGTATGAGTGAAAGAACTGCCCTTAAACACACCAAGACTCCTCCCTGAGTGGTACAGCTGGGCTGATATGGTATGGCCAACCAAGGAAGATTATCACAGCTAGTAGTCTCTCTCTCTCCACACAGAAATCAGACTTATTTCCATCCTCATCAGCTGCATACAAACTCCAAATGATATATTCGATTTATTTCTCCAAACCCTCAACACATGAAGCTCAATGAAGCCCAATGAAGCCCAACTGTGAACACTAGATGTATCCACCTCCAAAAGCACCTTTGGATGGTATTGCACATCTGTAGAATGTTGTTACTAGAGTGTAATGTCCCCATTTTGAGCTAAGTTATATTTTCTAGTTTGAGCTTGTGTCTATACATAGAGAACCGAAAAGTTGGTTTATGTCTATACATGGAGAACTGGAAAGTTGGCTCAACTAGTATGTTATTTGAAAAATGCAATATTAAAATTGTATTTTCAATCATTTGATTTGATTTGTTAGATGATGAAATAAAAGGGAAAATGAAATCTTTAATTACATTTTCTCTAATCTATTTTTATGGAGTTTTGTATGGAATAAGGAATTACTCCAGGTGGGACCTATTTTATACTGTCATCAAATAAAGCCAACGTTGGAGGAGTGCATTAGCCCATGAAGGAAGATAGGTCCAAGCTTATGAAGATATGATTCCAAACAGCTATCCTTGAGGTTGTTTGCATTGCATATGATGTGGCGATTCATTGAATAAAGCAATTTGCATTGGATGATGATCCCAACGACTATCTAGGAGGGCGATTATAATTTATGAATTCATATGCATTGTTTAGAGTGCCAACGCCTTGTGCAATGAGGCAATTCCATTGGATCATGTGCACATGAGGAGGATCGATGCAAGAAAGAGGTATGTTAATGTCATTTGAAGATTTTAAATGAGGTAGTGCTAGCCGCCCATCATGAAGAAGAAGATTTTAAATATTTGTTAGCAATTACCTATGGATCGACTAAGCACTTTGAAGGCTTTTTAAATGCTAACGCCCAAGTTGTTGAGGATAGCCCAAGCCATGTGGAGAGTTTAAATGCACAATAAAGATTTTAAATGATTGTGTGCAAGCATTTCCAGCATAGTAGAGTTTTCATTGCTAGAGGGCCAATCCACATGTGAAGGAGATGAATTTCATTTAAAACAATTAAAGATTGATTTTAAATGATAGAGTTCATAGTTGCAATTCATTTAAAATATTTCAAGGCTCTTGTTCTTCATTGGTGGAACTCAAGCTACATTCCAAATTGTCAAAGAGAAGGAACACCTACCATTGAAGAGGATAAATAGAGCTCTTGGACTTCAATTGAGAATTATTGATGCATTGGTATATTTTCTTATTCCTTTTGTTTGACTGAGAATTCCGATTTTCATGTCATTTTGCAAGGTGATGACCCCTTGTAATTGTATGGTGATGGCCCCATACTTTATGTGAGGTGATATTGTTCAAATATTCACCATTGAGCTTAATTTGCAGGTTGTTGAAGAGTTTTGGAGTTATAAAACATCATTGAGAACCCTTGGTTTCATTGCTTTCAAGCCAAGGTAGCATTCGTAGGGTTTGGAGATATTATTGAAAGCTTATATTATATTCATGTGATCTGATTTTTCATTACAGTCAGCTGATACAAGTGAATTTCAGGGTTTTATGAGCTATATTGGAATAAGGAATGATATATAAGACATTGGAGTCTTTGGATGATCTATCGCTAGTCTAAGGAAGAGCCAAATTGGAGTTTGCAAGCGATCTGGGCATGCTACAGCCGCTGATAATTTATGGCAATCATACAAAAGTCTGATACAGTGAACAATTGAAGACATTCAGTCCTTTCTAGAGCCTTTGAAGATCTTCTACATCCATCGGCTAAGGCTAGGATTTCATCACTTGGCATAGGAGATAAAATTTGTAAAGTTTGCAAAAGATAATCTTCAGCTAGGCAAGTATTTCAATGGCAGCATTATGACAGTGGTCTGATACAGAGTTATTTGCATGTCAAATGGACCTTATGTCTTGATTCAATTGACTCAAGTTGTATAATTGTTCATACCTCAAGCTTTGTATCAAGTTTGTATGCATTTGATTGACATTTCATCTTCATTTGATGGTCTGATATAAAACAGTGACAGTTTGATTTATGGAACAGTGAGCTCTTGTTGTGTTTCATCTCATCTTTCAATCAGTGATTTGTTAAGTGTCTGATGTTTTTATTGATTATTCACAAACAGTTGCAAAACATCTTATTTATATCATAAGTAGGGTCTCTTACATAGAGGGAGTTGTTCCCAATAGCCTCTAGTTCGAATCCTCTCCAAACTCTTCTCAAAGAAACCCTAGCAGAGCAGAAAGCCACGATATCATATATTCAAGCATGCAAAATAAACTCACTTTTTCCGACTTATATTTCTCTCCAAGAAGGGCGTTGGCTTTTAGGAGGGAAACTTAAGGTTTTAAAATCACTTTATCTCCTCCTAGGGATGGGCGCCCATGTCCACTTGGTGACCTTTTAATGTTTCTTTTCATAAAGTCACTTTGCCATTAATCTTTATAAAGTCCCGGTTAAATACACATTATTAAACTTTGAACCTTAAAATAACCATCAAGATGAAGTCGGAATTCAACGTCCAATAGCTCGCCAGAAAGGTCTCGATGAGATGAATACAATACAACTCCGAAAATCCTGAAACAGCACCAATCCCGAACTTACTAAAAATAGCAAGTATGGCCACGAACAAACCAAGTCACCACAAGACACTGCCAACTGGATGCAAACCACATCCACAACCCTAAATTACCCATCCAAAGCCAAACCACCATGGTTCCCTAACCAAACTGTCAATCTACGGGAACCCAATGATAGACTAACACTGTAGCTAGAAAGAGGACATTACAGTCCGCCCTCCCTAAGATTGCTTGCCTCAAGCAATCTCAGATCAGGATGCTCCAATATCTGCTCATTCTCCCAAGTAGCATCCTCCACTGGCAAGTTTTTCCATTTTACCAGGTATTCCCTGATGGTCCTCCTCAAAGTGTGTTCCCTAGTATCAATTATAGCCTCAGGTACCAAAATCAATTTCCCCTCTTCATCAAGAGGAGGTAACTCTGCTAATGGTGTCACATTATGTCCTAACGCCTTCTTGAGGCGTGATACATGAAACACATTGTGTACCCTGCTACCTGTCGGCAACTCCAACTCATAAGCCACTTCTCCAATTTTCTTGGAGATCTTGAAAGGTCCATAGTAACGTGGCTTAAGCTTCTCTGCTCCACTCTTCTTGAGAGTGGACTGCTTGTAAGGCTGCAGCATCAAATACACCATGTCACCTACTTCGAATGACCGCTCAGTCCTCTATTGATCTGCATACTAATTCTGTTGATTCTGAGCTTTCTGTAAATTCTCCTTCAAAGACCTCATGACATCCTGACTCCCCTGTAGGTCTTTGGCCTTAGGCACTCTGCTATCACCAAACAGTAAATCCACAAAACTCGGTGCCTCATACCCATACAAAGCCATGAAGGGTGACATCTGGATAGACATGTGATAAGTGGAATTATAGCAATACTCGCCCATGTGAAGCCACTTAATCCAAGTCTTTTGCTGCCATGCTACATAATTTCTGAGGTATCCTTCCACCCATTTATTAACAATCTCTGTTTGGCCATCTGTCTGTGGGTGGTAGCTGGAGTTGGGGTTAAGCTCAGTCTCTGTCAACCTGAAGAGCTCCTGCCAAAAATTACTTAGGAACTTGCTGTCCCTATCACTCACAATGCTCCGTGGCAACCCGTGTAGACGGAATACCTCCCTGAAAAACAACTCTGCAACCTGTGCTGCAGCGTAGGTGGTCGAAATGGCAAAGAAGTGTGCAAACTTTGTCAATCTATCCACCACCACAAAGATACAATCCCTACCTTGGACTTTAGGTAAACCTGTGATAAAGTCCATAGAGATACTATCCCACTTCCTCTCAGGAATGGGCAGGGGCTGCAGTAAACCACCTGGGAAAGAGTGCTCCTGCGTATTCTGTTGACATATCGAACACTCTCTCACATATTGTAATACTTCTGATTTGAGACCCTTCCAAGTGAAACGCTCTCTCATCTGTCTGTAGGTTTTGAAGTAACCTGTGTGACTAGCCATAGGCAAATCATGGAAGGCTCTCAAAATCCTCTGCTTAACCACTGAACCTAGCACTAGGAAAATTCTGCCCTTGTAAATGATCAAGTCATTTACCACTGAATACCTGTCATCTCAAATAGTGCCATCAATAATACCAGAAGCCCATTTATCCTTGGCATACTCAGCAGATATCATCTCTCTCCAATCCTCTGCAATAGCACCCACTGCACACAAATGCGGTCTCCTGGATAAAGCATCAGCAACTATGTTTTTCTTTCCTTTCACATAAACAATGTCAAAGTCATAGGCCTGAAGTTTGCTGACCCACTTTTGTTGCCTCTCATTCAGGTCCTTCTGACCAAGGAAATGTTTCAGACTATTGTGATCTGTTTTCACCACAAACTTACTTCTCACTAGGTATTGTCTGAACTTAGCCAACGCATGCATGATGGCTAACATCTCCTTGTCATAAATGCTATAACTCCACTCCACACCCCTCAACTTCCTGCTCTCAAATGCTATGGGGTGTTTATCCTGCATTATTACAGCATCAATGCCTTCCCCTGAGGCATCGCACTGTAACTCAAAAGGCTTGTTGAAATCTGGAATAGCCAACACAGGACAGGTACTCATAATCCCCTCGAACCTATCAAAGCACTCATATGCATCTCCTGAACAACTGAATGCATCCTTCTCAATCAAATCTGTGAGGGGGGCAGCTAACTGTGAAAACCCCTTCATGAAACGACGGTAATACCCACAAAGACCAAGGAATCACTTAAGCTGAGAGAGATTCTTTGGTGGAGGCCAGTCAATGATTGCCCGAATCTTCTCCGGGTCCACTTTCACACTATCAGCACTGATAATATGACCCAAGTACAACAACTCGGTCATCCCAAACTCACACTTTGACATTTTGGCATATAATGACTCCTGCTCCAAAATGCTCAAGACAATGTCAATGTGTTTCAGATGCTCCTCCCAAGTCCTGTTGTATATCAATATGTCATCAAAAAATATCAGCACAAATCTCCTCAACTGTTCTCTAAACACCCTGTTCATACAGGATTGGAAGGTGGCTGGTGCATTGGTCAAACCAAAAGGCATGACTAGGAACTCGAAATGCCCATAATGACACCTAAAAGCCGTCTTCTCCACATCTTCATCCCTAACCCGTATTTGGTGATATCCAAATCTCAAATCTATTTTGGAGAAGTAACATGCCCCATGCAACTCATCTATCAGCTCATCAATGCGGGGTATGGGGTATCTGTTCTTAATGATCTTCTTATTGAGCTCCCTGTAGTCAATGCACATTCTGAGAGTTCCATCTTTTTTCTTCACTAAGACCACAGATGAGGTAAATGGACTTTGCTTGGCCTTATGTGCCCCATCTCAAGAAGCTCTTTGATAGCTTTCTCAATTTCATCCTTATATCTTTTCGGGTGTGTCATGTCCCTATATTAGTAATTTATAATTGAATCCATTATGTATTATTCATTCAAATTAAAGATATGAATAATATTATAAAAGAAATCTATTTAATATATTTAAATAATATTTATTTAAAACAATTAACAAAATATATTATTATTATATTTATAAATAACACATATAAATAATATAATATAAATCATATATCATTTATTATAATGATATAATATAAATACAAATATTATAAATAAATAATATATTATAAATATATCTAATAATATAAATACAAATATTATTATTATTATCTTATATTGTAATATAAATATAAATAATATAATATAAATCATATATCATTTATTATGATATAAATGATATAATATAAATAATATAAAATAAATAATATATCATTTATTATAATGATATAATATAAATAAATAATAATATAAATAAACATCTTTTAACCTATCCTCTTATGATAAGGGAGTTACATATGGTTAGAACTAGTTTTACCACAAAAGGGAATTAATATAAAGTAATAAAAATTATAAAAGGGTAAGTATGTCTTTTACCACCAAGCATAATAAGGGACATGCCTCTTCGAACATATCCCTTGAAAGGGAAATAAATAAAGGTTGTGAGATAAAAGGAAAACATCATTGGAAAAAAATATAAAAAGAGAATCGGATAAATACATATATTTAGATCTGCATTATATATATATTTCTGAGTCATAAGTAGGAAAGATATCATAAATTAATATGTAGAGATATGTACATCAGCAACAAAAGGGAGGAATGATTCAAGTAAAAATAAATATATATATATATAGTAGATAAAGGATGTAATGTCCCGATAGAGATCGGCACCATTAAACATTATTAAAAATTATATTCATGATAACACTATAATAATAATGATATTATAATAACGATAATAAATAATATATATAATATAATAACTAAATGATATATATATAATAGTAATATTATAGTGATAATGGATAAGTAATATATTATATAGTTATTTTAATAATAAAATAACAATAGAATTCAAGTGCTGGTAAGCATCTTCATATTATTCTTATCCTCTTGTCTGATCGGCTGTCATACTAGCACAGGTATGAAGGATTTTGTATTTCTGTTTCATTCATAAATGTACCATCATAGCATTTATTTTTATACAGTCAATCACTCATAATGTGTAGACAGTCATATTCAATTGCTCATGATAATGTATCTTGTATGATTTGAATTCATAAGTGATTTATTAACACCATATGTGGGAAAGAGTAGAAAGTGCCAAGAGGCCATTCATGGATATTTATCACATAGAGGCCTTGTCACATGAGGTATGAGGTACCCATAGTGCAAGGATTGTGAATTAATGGCCTTGGCTACCTAAAGTACCAAGGAGTCTCACAGAGGCCTTAGCTCCAAGAGTACAAAGGTACTTCTTGAGTAAGGATGGGAGACATTAGAGCCCCATGATGGATAACGGCAGCTCTCCTCTCATCTCACATAAGTTGTTAATAAATGACATATGAGAGATAGCAAGTATGTAATATGTAAAGATAAAGATCATAGATCATGTGAAATATTATGATAGAGAATATGCAAGGCATATGAATAGTGATCATAAGAATAGCATGTGAAATATGAAAGATAAGGGCAATAGTGTTAATCCACTCACCACTATGAGGAGTAAGGAAGATTAGGGGTGGGCAATCAACCAAGGATAGGTACGGGTTCATTGATCTAAAGCACCCCTTCAAGCCCTTGTCTCAAGATGGTACCTTAGGGAGCAAGAGGTAGTCTTTTGACTTGAGTGGTCTAGAGAACCCCGAGTCAAAGGAAGGTCCTAGAGTGGCCTGGGTCTAGAGCACCCCTCGAAGGAAGAACGACCTATACCATTGGCATTGCACCCGAACGGATTCACTCTCATAAGATGGAGGATTTGATTAACAATAGGCCCAAGTATATCTCTTCTAGGGAATCATGAAATGAATACAATCAATCTATGATAACAAATGGCTTATGTTTGCAAAAATTTTGGCTTGCTAGAAGAGGACATTACAGGGTGCCTGTAAGGTGTAGTAATCACTGGCTTAGCACCCTCTTCCAGCTCAATAATGTGCTCAATACCCCGATCAAGGGGTCTACCTGGTGGTATGTCACTAAACACTTTGGTGTGTTTAGTCAAGAGAGCCTAGATGTTAGGTGGATACTCACGCTTCTATTGTTCTGACACTGAAGGCATCACCATCACCTCTGCTGCCCACTGCACTTGATCATGTCAAATCAATCTCTCCATCCTCTTGAGTGAAACAACTCTCAGTCCACCATCTGAAATGCCCCTGAGCACATGTCGTATCCCGTTCACCTCAAACTTCATCTCCATAGTCCTCAAGTTGAGTGTGAACTCCCCAATGTCATGCAACCATCGCATGCCCAACACCACATCCATCTCACCCATGCTAACTACATAGAAATCTGACTGGCAAGTATAAATGTTCAACAGTATGGTGAGATTAGGTATCCTCCTAGTGCAGGTGAGTACAAATCCATCTGCTACCCTCACCTTAAACCCTTTGAATTCTTCAGTCTTGAGCCCTCTCTTCGCAACCAAGCCCTCATCTATAAAGTTATGAGTAGCACCTGTGTCAAGTAGTGTAATCACTCTCTGCCCTCCAAGTACTCCTCTCATCCTAAACGACCGCTCTCTCTGAATGCTAGAGAGGTGTTGTAGGTAGGGCCATCTTCTCCTCTGTATCAGATGTCTCAGAAGCACCATCTGTACCCGAGTCATTGGCTTCGGATTGCTGCTTTGAATGTGTCTCTGACTCCACGGACTAATCTGCTAAAAAATATTCCAACTGATTTGATTTTCCTTGGGCAGCACACTTGTACTTAGGATCCCAAAGCTCTTGGCAATGAAAACAGAGCTTCTTCCTCCTGAGGTCATTCAACTGATCATTATCCAACCTGGAAGAACTCTTATGCTGCTGTCCTGAATCCTTCTGAAAGTGTCTTTTGTCCTCCTTATCTCTCCTATGTTGAAAAACTCAGACTAAAACTTACTTCTCCAAACAGAAGACTCCATATCATGGGCCTTTTTCATGGCCTTCTGTAATGATGAAGGGTCCAAACCCTTAACCCAACCTCGTAAAGGATTTGTCAATCCATCAATAAAGAGCATGATCAATCTGCGCTCTGAAATGTTTGAGACCATCACTGAAAGGTCCTGGAACTCAGATATGTATGAATCTACTGAGCCCACCTGTTTCAATTGAGCCAGCTCCTTAAACTGCATCTCAGGGTCCTTTTTGTCAAATTGGTCAATTAGCCTAGCAGTGAACTCAACGTATGAAGTGATCTGGTCGTGTCCCAAGGTAGCCTTGTCGTTGCTCCACCATTTATGTGTGATGCCCTCTAAATGTAAGGCTGTGTATGTAATGGCATCGGTCTCTGGCATGGGGTTGATCTGGAGATAGCTGTCCAACTTTTGGACCCAAGCTCTAGCAGTTCAAAGTAAGGCAAAGTCGTTTTACTCACTTTCTTCTGAAGTTCTTGGTTTTGTTATATGGTTCCTTTGTGGGGTCTATGTTTCATCCTCAAATCTAAATACTCACCAAATGTCATTTCAGCTTTGAACTCCTCGTTGGATGCTCTCCAATCTCTCAGAATCTCCTCGAAATCAAGTTGTGTGGCCTCCTGTTCAGGAACATTGTTCCTTGGTGCAAATATGGGAATCCCAGGTCTGTCACTAGCTGTCAACTGGGTAGCCCTCCTGTTGGTGACTGAAGCTTCACCCTCATCTTCTCTATCCCGGTGTCTATCCCCATTGTGCCTATCACCATTCGGCCTATTGCCATTATGTCTATCACCTCCAATATTGATCCCGTTTCTATCTCCGAAGTTGTTCATGTTTCTCCCATTGTTATTATTATTGTTCTCCCTATTGTTGTCTCTATTATCCCTCGCATCACGAGGTATCAACTGGGTAAGAATTTGAGCCAGTTCTGTTTTTGACTCTCTCATCGTCTCATCCATCCTCAAGAAACTTCTCTCTATGTTTTGTTGTCCCCTAGCCAATGAATTCAGAACGTCCCGCAAGCTAGGTTCCTCATTATCTCTATCACCCATCTCTTCAACCTATACTGGAACCACACTTGAAAAGGGATCTGTCCTCGGTATTTCAAGATCTTCGCTGTAAAAGACTACTGGTTGTTCCTCTACGGCTACTACCTCTATATCTGTATCAGAAGGATCTCTCTGAGGAACCTGTAAATATGTTCTAGACCTGTTCCGTTTGAGGTAATATCTACTTGTACCCGGCTGCATGTCTCATGTTTTCATCTGCATGTCTGAATCTAACCTCACAGGATGGCAGGAAGAGCTATGCTCTGATACCACTGTAATGTGTTGCACCTGTTGGTTCTTTTTAAGATCTTTTTAGTGTTATTTTTAAATTTTTAGAGTGTTCTTTCAGACTAGAGAGAAGATGCAAAAGGGGTTTCAGTTTTCTTGCAATGTGTGTTGCCGGAACAATGTAAAATATAGCATATATTTCAAACCTAGAAAAGATACAATGAATATGAAAGAAATACGAATGACCCAGTTCATCTAACAGCAAATAATGAAGTTCTATCATATACCCATGTTCAGATTTGCACTTTGATAATTAGTTGCAGCTATTCTAGCAACTGGGTATCCTAGTTTCATCACAAAATCACATAGAAAAGGCAGTTACAAAGCTAGCAAATGTTTGCAATACTTGCAGTGTCCCTAGACGCCTCACAAAATGGTGAAAAATGGCTGCTCACACAGAAAATGGAGTCACAGCAAACCCCCGCGTCCCTCTAGGCTTGGTACGGCCTGGTTGAGTGAACAAACATCAACAAAGAGCAGCTCAAACCCTTGATAAACTCCTCTATATGATCTGTTTGCTATCCTAGGATGTTGGTGAACAGGTATGAGTGAAAGAACTACCCTTAAACACACCAAAACTCCTCCCTAAGTGGTAGGGCTGGGCTGATATGGTACGGCCAGCCAAGGAAGATTATCACAGTTGTTAGTCTCTCTCTCCACACAGAAATCAGACTTATTTCCATCCTCATCAGCTGCATACAAACTCCAAATGATATATTCGATTTGCTTCTCCAAACCCTCAACACATGAAGCTCAATGAAGCCCAACTGTGAACACTGGATGTATCCACCTCTGAAAGCACCTTTGGATGGTATTGCACATCTGTAGAATGTTGTTACTAGAGGGAGTTGTCATTCCCAATAGCCTCTGGTTCGAATCCTCTCCAAACCCTTCTCAAAGAAACCCTAGTAGAGCAAAAAGCCACAATATCATATATTCAAGCATGCAGAATAAACTCACTTTTTTCGACTTATATTTCTCTCCAAGAAGGGCGTTGTCTTTTAGGAGGGAAACTTAATGTTTTAAAATCATTTTATCTCCTCCTAGGGACGGGCACCCATGTCCACTTGGTGACCTTTTAATATTTCTTTTCATAAAGTCACTTTGCCATTAATCTTTATAAAGTCCCAGTTAAATAAACATTATTAAACTTCGGACTTTAAAATAACCATCAAGATGAAGTCGGAATCCAACAATTAATAGCTCGCTGAAAAGGTCTCGACAAGACAAATACAATCCAACTCTGAAAATCCTGAAACGGCACCAATCCCGAACTTACTAAAAATAGCAAGTATGGCCACGAACAAGCCAAGTCACCACAAGACACTACCAATTGGATCCAAACCACATCCACACCCCTGAATTACACATCCAAAGCCAAACCACCATGGTTCCCTAACCAAACTGTCAATCTACGAGAACCCAATGATAGACTAACACTGTAGCTAGAAAAAGGACATTACAAGGAAGTAAGGCAATCCGAAAAGATGAATGAGGAATGGATGCAAAGAGCCAAGGAAGCCAAGTTGGTGGCTATCAATGCAACACAACACCTTCAAGAAGTCAAAGGAAAGATTAATCTCATCAACATAGCAAGACAAAAAAGGATAGACTACATTAGAAGTCTCTTTATTCAAAGGGAAGAAGAATCAGAAAATGAACATTGTGGAAATGAGGTTAATAAGACTTGTCATTTGGAAGAGATTCCAAACATGAAGGAACAAGTCAATGATGATATCAGCTCATGGATAGATGAAGATGAGGTAATTTAGATTTGCATGGGTACATTGGTTCCTTTTGAAGAGCTAGATCAAACCATTGATTTGACACAATCCTATATTGATGAGGACTTCATATGGGAGCATGTGGATTGTTTGATAGGTTATTCTCCATGGTTTGATGGTTATTCTTTATTGCTGGACATTGAAGTATGTGATTTCAGTTTTAGTACAGCAGTGATTGGGACAGGTTTCCATGATGGAAATCAATATATTCTTGTTGTAGATTGGTCTAATCCTATCTTCATGCACTTTGGATGGTACTTTTTAAATCATTTTGGATGATATTTTCAGATTGCATACCGTTGTTCTGATTTATGACAGCGAGATAACAGGGATGGATTCACTTGTGTTTGCATTTGTGTTTGCATCATTGTACAACAGCAGAAGTTGTCCCAGGATCTCTTGCATCAGCATCTTTGAGAAGATGTGTTTGATTTTGTATGGAGAGCCTAGAGTGATTTGGGACCCAGGGATTGATTGGATGCAAGTTTTCTTCCCATTGCTTAGGGACAAGCAATGTCGGGAAGGGAGGACTGTGATGTCCCCATTTCTGTGATGGTCATATTTAATATGGCTATCATATTCCAAGGGAATAATTGGCTGGAACAAGAAGTTAAGTGACTTAAGTGGTTCTATTTTTAAGTTAACTTTATAAAGTGTTCTAATTTTGAATTACTTTATAAAAGTCACTTAAGTGGGTCCTAAAGCACTTTATGTCATAAAGTGACATTGTGTACATTAAAACTGTCATTTATTAAAGTTAAGTGATTGTGTACACAAAAACCGTCATTTAATAAAGTTAAGTGATTGTGTACACAAAAACTTTCATTTAATAAAGTTAGGCCAGACCTATTTGGAGTGAGGGCTTTATAAGGAGCATTTGTATATCATTTTTGATATGATTGAGTTATGTATTTGATTTGGAGATGTTTTCTTCTTGGCTGCAACTTGTTTCAGCTTGAATCCAAGAAGATGATCCCTTGTAATTCCTAGTGGGTTGGACGAAAACCTAGCTCGCTTTGAGGAGACTTCATGACGGAGGTCTATTTGCACTTCATTGCATGAATTTGATATTTTAGAGAAGCTGGAAATGAAATTTATTTGCAGGTTACAGCTGCTAGGGTTTTGAGTTTGTAGTTGTGCTTCATTGAAGACTATTTGAGATTCATAGTTTGATCATTCTATGCAGCAGCGATCAGTTGGGCAGCGATCAACAACACATAGTCATCATTGGCGTCCATACTAGTGGTACTCAGCACTAGATAGGGTGCGATCAGACTTGGGAAACCAACGATCAGCATTTTGAGGGTTTCATACATTGCTTTATCATCACTTGAAGACTGTTCCTAACAGCAGATCTGTGTAGTAGAGATTTGACACACTTGTTGATCATTTGGCCTCATCTTTTGGTATGTTGCATACATTATCTATTTCTGTTTTGTAACAGCAGTGACATTCATAGTTGTAAGGCTAATTGAAGCCTCTATTCTTGATTGTAATCCATTTCCATGAGACTAGAATTTGGAGCAGCAGTTTGCAAATGTACTGTGCATATTGGGATGATGTAATTCATGTTGTAATTCATTTTGATAAGGCTACCAATATCCAGAGTTGTTCAATCATCAATTTGCTTGTTGTTAGTTCTTTGTTCATGCTTGGTGAAGACATTTTGTGAAGAGAGGAAATAAAACCAGAAATCCAGTCCTAGGGTTTAACTGAAAAATTGCAAGCTTCAGAAAAAATCATATCAAAGCTCATTTATAAATCAGAACTTTAGCAAATATCCTAGGAGGGATGTTACACCAAACATGCAAAAATTGAAGAACTACTAGGAGATAATTAACTACTACAAATGGAAAACCAAGAGTTTAGGAAGGTGTTGCAATCACTTCAAGAAAAATGTGAAGAATTCAAGGAGAGTGCCAATCATCTCCCAAGAAGAAAACTTGCATGAACAAGCCTAGGGACAGCCCATGGAGGAGCTCAAGGAGTCCAAACCAACAAGGTATGTAAAAGGCAAGTTAAATGCAGTGCTCCACTGAGACACGTCTCCCCCAAAAATCCAACCATTTCTAGTATGGGGACATCCCTTGGATGCGGGGACTCCAGGGAAACATTCCCTCGCCATTCCGTCGCCGCCGCCCATCAAGGGATGTTTTTGGGACATCTCCCTCCAAGAGGGGACATTTCTAAGACATCCCCTATTGTGGAGATTGCAAAGAGATATCAAGACATCCCCGAGACCCTCAGGGGACGCAGTTCGTCTCTCAAACACACAAAAACGCCCACACATCCCCCTCATTCAGAGTCAAAAAGTGCATTTAAAAAAATAAAAAAAAATTAAAAAGATTTTTGTGCCAATAACCCTAACCTTAATGGTTTAAGGGCTCCATCCACACCCTAAGCAGTCCCAAAAAATTAGAAATAGAGATCTCAGCCTCACTCTAAATCACTCTCAAGTTTCAACACCAAGGTTGGAAGTTGCAGAAGCAAGTTGCAAGAGTGAGCATTGGGATAGGAAAAATGACAGCAACAAGAAGAGTGAGAGCATTTACCAAGTCTTAATTGGTTGAGTGAGAGTAAGGGCATGAGAAAGAACAAGTGTAAAGTCTTCATCAATCAACCATTGAATCAACGCATTCTTCAAGCCTCAAGGGAAGATTTGGACCTTCATTCCTAAATCTGAAATTAATGATCATATGGCAGTTTTAAAAAAAATGTTTTTTTCAATTTAGTAATTTACTAATTTAGGGGTTTACAAATGAAATTAATAATTACGTTTTAATTTTTAAAGTTTTAAGTTTTAATTTACAATTTTGTCAATTTATAATTTTATAACAGCAGTATTTAGGTATTTAAATTTATTTATTAAATTATTTTTAAATGTTTTTTTTTTTGCAAATTTGCATAAATATTTGATTAAAATTTTAAAATTTAAAAGTCAAATTAGGATTTCGTCTTTTGTGTATCCTCTACTTCTACACTTCATGCAACTTGAAGTAAGAAAAACAAAAGTGGAATCCTTGTTTGATAAAGATTGTAGAACAAAGATTCATGTTTTTGTGTATCCTCTAGTTCTACGCTTCATACAACCCAAAGTAAGAAAAAGAAAAAGAAAATCCTTGTGTCATTGTAAAATCCCTAACCCAGATTTTTGATCCAAACTCACACATTTCTAATTTTAGATTGCTAGCATTTTAGGTAATTGTTGCATGCCTTGTATAGGAAAATGACAGTGTATATATGAAGCGTCCAATTGATAATAGTCTGAAACTTCAACAAATTGCAACTTACCACCTTCGATTTAACCCAAACAAGTCTATTGTTGCGCCTCTGTTCTAAACACATGAATGATAACACAAAAGGGGGCGACTAAGATTTAGGGTTAACTAAACCCTAGTTTCAAGCAGTGACCTATCTTATTTCTCCCTTATCAAATACTAAGAGGTGTCAAAGATGTATCAAACCCTTAATGATAGACGCTGACCTTTGGCTGTAGAAAGCTTGCTACAGCTAGTGATTTAGGGTCCAACCCTTCTATTAATACAAGCGCCACTTCTTACAAATGATGCATCCAGCTAGATAGTGCAGCCACTGGGAAAAATGGGTTCTAAACCCTTACAATGAAGCACCAAAATTCCAAACCACAAACATACAACTTCTCCAAAAATTCTTCACAAAATTATTATTTGTTTACAAATCTCCAATAAATTGCTCCCAATCTGAAATTCCATCAATGTGCTCAAATGTGAATTCTGAATGAATTCACCTCCAATTGCTGACTAGGGAGACTCCTTTCATCCTCTGAAATCAACCTTTCACCATAGGGTTTTTAAACCTAAACTATAGAAAACATGCTCAACTCCCAAACTGGGGTTTTCAAAAAATATCAATTATCAGACATCAAGAATGAGGAAATTGTAATGTCCCCCTTTTAGGATATTCTTGATTTCTTTACTTGCATACAATAAGATCACTAGAAAGGGACATTAGAAATATTAAAAATCAATAAATTAAGATAATATTCAGTCCATAACATCATTCATATTAAATTCATCTATCATTCATGTTAAACTCGTCTATGATAATGAGAACAATACTACATAACATAAATAATGAGATCAAATCATCATAGCATAATCCACATTCAGTTCAATTCATAACACAATTCAATATCAACTATGTTCAAGTCTTAATCCTTACTTGCTTTCTAATCCTCAACCTTGGATGGAGAATTACTTGTCTAGGGTGTGATGAAACCACCTCGATGGATGGATTTACTCTGCCTCTCCCTAACAAAACCTTGTCTATCCTAAGGTTGTAAGCAATAGAAATAACTAAGTATTAACTTGAACATACTTCAATATACTTCAACATACCAAATGATCACATTTATTCATAGCACATTCTGTATTGGCTATGTTCAAGTCTCAATCCATATTTCTCTTCTAATCCTCAACCATGGATGGGGAATTACTTGTCTAGGGTGCGATGAAACCAACTCAATGGATGGATTTACTCCGCCTCTCCCTAACAAAACCTTGCCTTCCTAAGTTAGGAGGCAATAGAAATAAATAGGCATTGAGTTTGAACATATCACTACTTCAATGTGTTGTGAATATAATCTATTGATGTTTTCTTATATATTTCATAGCAAGTTTCACAATGCTTATGATACTAATGATAATCTTTCAATTATATGCATTTGTCATTACTTACCACATGGCATTCATCATAATAGACATAGGGTCAGATACATCATACCAAGTATATAATTCTTTCCTTTGTATCCCTTCGAACTCTTAAAGATTTTATTCCTTCCTTCTATGCTATCTGCAGCCCAATGTATTGCTACATATATATTTCAGATCTGCTTCCAAGTATAATTTTAACTCAAAAATATTTTTCCTGATCTATAAATAAATCAGATGTTTTCTACACTTGATCGATGCCTTTGAATGGAGTTTCCTTTTAAACATCCCAAGAGATGCTTTCATTCGGGAAAGGTTATGTAGCTTTTCCATTTTGAGATTGCACCCTTTTATGAATCGTTTGCTATTTGAAGGTAATTATTTCTAACTACATTATTCCCTTGCCATTTGCTGTCTTGAGCCATTCACTGCCCCTTCAATAATATGAATCGCAGCCTTATTACTGACCGCTGCCTTTTACTTTGGTGATCGTTGTCTTTATATGAGATAATATGTATATTTATTACATTTATATTTGTATATTATATATTATATTTATATTTGCCATTTAAATATAATAATATATTCTTGTCAATTAAAAATAAATATATAATATTATCGACCAAAATATATATATATATATAATATTATTCAATATTATTTATTAAATATTATATATATTATATACATTTATTAATATATACAATTATCATTCAAATTGACCATATTTCAAGAAAGCAATTTTATCGTTTATCATGATGTTTAAATCTTTAATTTAAACATTATATTGACTTCTTCAATTTGATGATCGTCGGCCTATAGGAGAGGGGACATGACAATAATGACTTCCCTCAACCTCTTTTTATAACCCCAAGGGATCTTTCTAAAATTTATATTTTTTAATCATTTAATAACTTTCTAGAAAAATCCTTTATTTCATTTCTTTATAAAGTGACTATTATATTAATTTACCTTTGAACTATAAAGTCACTTTATAATTAAAAATAATTATATTTTCCTTCGAGTGTCCAAAGGATCCCCAACAAGAGTGTCTGAGGATTGAAGAGTCTGTCAAGCCCAATGAGGCATAGAAGAAGGGGATGAAAGAGGAGAGTCCTCAACCACTGAATCTAAACTCTGCAAAAGGGAGGGTGGAACCTCATGATCAACCCTACGAGTAGAAGCAGCTGAACGAAAAATCCTCTAAGTTATTGTCATCAAAATCCATTGTGGAGGAAGGAAAATGGGAGGATGAGCTAGGAGATCTTTCCTTGAAATGCACACTTCGCCCAATGAAGAGCTCATGTGTCTCTAGATCCAAGAGCCAATATCCTTTGACACCATTGGGGTATCCAACAAAGATGCGGAGCTGACTTTGAGGTTCTAAGGCCCGATGCTTCTCTGAAGGAATGTCAGCCCATGTTGGGCAGCCAAAAACTCTAAGGTGTCGCACAACAGGTTTCCTGCCACACCAGGCTTCAAAGGGACTGATGCTCTTCAATGCCTCATGAGGAACCTTGTTATGGATGTGAGCAGCACAGTTGATAGCTTCTGTCCAATACTTAGGTGCAAGGGAGCGTGCGTGGATCATGCAGCCAGCCATCTCTTTCAAGGACCTATTTTTCCTCTCTGCCACACTATTCTGCTGAGGTATGAAGGCGAAAGTATGTTGAAGATCAATCCCTTCAAGAGTGAAAAATTGCTCAAATGGTTCACATATTCTCTGCCATTATCTATGCGGAGAATTTTGGTGCACTGACTAGATTGTTTCTCAACACGAACCTTGAACTCCTGAAATTTGTCAAAGACTTCACCTTTCTGCTAAAGAAAGTAGACTCATGCGTATTTGGAATAGTCATCAATGAAGGTGAGCAAATAGCGAGCCTTGCTATGTAATGTCCCCATTTTCAGAGTGATCACCTAGTGGAGTTGGCTAGCCTATTTCCATTCCCATAGGCTAAGCCGAAGGGCTCAGGGAATGACCTATTTGGCGAGTTTTCACACAACCAATTTTGTAGGGCAAATAATTATGGAAGATGACTTGGCATAATTTTGTGGTATTTTTGATGAAGTCAACACTAATAAAATAATTTGCCCTAATGTGGAGCGACCCAATTGGAGAAGAGAAAATAGAAGAAAATGTGGAAAATGCATTTGGAAAAATAAAGAATGATTTATGATGTTTCACCTTGAGGAGGACGACTTGATTTGAGGGTGAAATATTGATGGATCTTATGCCTAAGTGGTTCGCCACTTGGAGAGTGGAAAGAAGGAATAAAAAGATCAGCTTTGGAGGCAAGTTTCTTGTGGCATTTGTGTTCATTGGCACTAAGGTTTTACCCTAGATTTGTGCGCCACACTTTGGAGAATTTGAGCATTCAAACCATATCATTTTGGAGCAGCATTTGAAGATCATTTTGGAGCATATTTGAGCGCCACCTTTTGGAGGAGTCTTGAACGAAGTTTGGCTAGGGTTTATGGCCTAGGTTGAGCGCCACTTCCCTAGGAGGGCGACTTCATTATTTTGATGCCATTTTTGCTATTCCATACCAGTATGTATAACCTAAGTTAGGTTGAACATTATAGGAGCAGAAATATGGGCTATATTTATCAAGTTTGAGCCTATGGATTTGATGTAATTACAAATCAGCATATTCATATTTGGAGCAGCAGGCTTCTTTAATCAAAAATCAGACTTGTTTTGTACATGTTTGGTCTTTGGATGGTTGATTTCCATGCTTGATATCTTTGTTAATGATTATACATATTTGGCATACATTTTATGGATGTTTGGAGCATGGCTGCGTATGAATGTTTATACTTATGAAAATAAAATCAGAAATTAGGGTTTTGAGCAGAAAACTAAAGTGCAGAAATCTAGGGCAAAAATCAGAAAATTAAAAATCAGTATTTAGAGCAGATCCCATTGGGGATATTACAGTGGTATCAAAGCTTTGATCTTGCCAACCTAAAGGGTTTTATCACTCCAAAGGAAGAAGATATTTTCAGTGCCATATTTTGCGGAGTTTGCCAAAGGTTTCACCTTAAGGTGAGCGCCACTACTTTGAGAGGGTGTATATATCACTACAATGCAATGTCCTTATCATAATCCTAGTGTAAGGTAATGTAAAGAAATGCTACAATGCAATGTCCTTATCACTTTCTGATCACCCAGATCCTAGTGTAGACACCCAAAACTGTCCATTTCATAACATTACCTAGTCATACATGACCTTGTAAGACATCTTGTAATATTTTACCCTAGGTCATTACATTATCCCACTTATCCCACTTATAAATACCACTTGATCACCTTTCCAATTAATTAAATAAACCCCTTTATTTAATTAATTCCCCTTCACATGTCTCAAAACAATTCAAATTAAATATTAATCCCTCATCCCTCACTTTTACCACATTACAAAATGTGTCACATGACTACAACTCTTCACATGCACAATAATTTAAATAATTTGTTATTTAAATTAGGCTTATCCTACACGTCTCTCATAATTTAAATAATTTTATTATTTAAATTATTTTCCCACTCACATCCTATGAAAGATCCCTAATGGATATTGGACTGAAATTTTAAAGCTCTAATACCACTGAAAGATCCCCTACCAATTCTGATTTGATTTTTATATTTTGATTCACAAACAGATGTTGTGCAAACTAATGAATTCTGATTTTCTAACTGCTGTTCTGATTTTCTGAATATGTTATTTGATGTTTGTGTGGATATGAAACGGTTTTGATTGCAATATTCGCATACCGAATGAAGAGAAATATACCCAACAAATAAACATTGCAATACCACACCAAAATAAGCTTTATATCTCACTAAACATAAATCTGATTACAGTTTCAGAGGTCTGATTTCCACTAAATCAGACTATAATAACACTATTAAACCCAATACATATGAAATAATTGAATACCCAATATGGTAAACACATACCCGGAAGCCAACGCTTAATTTATGGAACATTTAGTTGCTGAAATCCTAATTCCCAGCTAGGATTTGACTGAAAATGACTCCTATTTTGAACAGCCAGCTGGTAAAAGTACTAAAATGAGGATATATGCTGATAAGAAGACCCAATCTGCCATTATACCCTGATTATCCACTGCTGCAATCACTCCAACAGCAATATCAACCTGAAATGAAGTCCAATGAAGCCCAAATGGAAACCCAGAGTAGATTTCCCTGTTTTGTGAACTGGGTTTTCGTCCAATCCACTGTCCTCTAAGGGGTTTCGTCCTCAAAAGAGCTGCAATCTGCTGAAAACTCTATCCAGAGCTCCAAACCTGCAATTGTGTTTTTAGAAAATGATAATAGAATACCAAAAGAGAGCCCAATACATTGCTTTATAGCCTCCATCCTCCTTAATGGGATGCCCACCTAAATAAAATATTCCCTCCATAATGGGATGCCCACCTTAATAAAATATTCCACCTCCATAATGGGATGCCCACCTTCTCAAAAAACAATAAAATATTCTCCATAATGGGATGCCCACTTTAATAAAATATTCCACCTCCATAATGGGATGTCCACCTTCTTAAAAAAACAATAAAATATTCTCCATAATGGGATGCCCACCTTGAGGGTCTCTAGGATGGGGACATTTTCACTTTTACTCCTCACTTTTCACTCTTCACTTTTTACTATTCATTTTTCACTATTCACTTTTACTATTCATTTTTCACTATTCTGTTACTATTCACTATTCACATTAAGGCAAACTTTTAATATTCTCAATTTAACTCCTGTATTCATCATCTAACATCAAACTAAAGGCTCGAAAGACTCCCAGCAAAGCTCCACTGCCCCTGGATAGGTCCCCTAACCACTCGCTGACCTACGGGAACCCTGGTAATAGGCCAGCCACTGCTCATCTATGTGCCGTCTAGGAAGGGGACATTACATCCTATTTTTAGCTCCATTCATTGTGCGTCATAAGCATCTTTTCCTCCAAAATAAATAAAAGAATCCCACTTATTCCCTCACATCATAATTTTAGCCGCATGTCATAATCCACTTAATGTGTGTCATAAGCATGAAATTGCCTTTTAATCCTAGCCATACACATCACACAATTGACTTTTAATCTTAGCCATTGAATCCCATTCGCTTTTGCCTATAAATCTAGCCTCACACAAGCCATTTGACATCCATCTTCTTCTAGTATCCTCGCTCTGCCAAAATTCTTCCAATCTTCTTATCTATCTATCTATCTTCTTCTATCATCTTTCATCTCAACGTTATGCTGCGAAAATGAGTAATAAACATCCATTCTCAATCAATCATGCATGCATCTATCTAAGGTATTGAAAATTTGGATCAAGGTAATTGCATTTGTATTGTTTTATCTTTTTCATTTTGTCCAAATTTTTCGTATACACCTAGAATGGGCAAGGTGAGAGCATACAGTGCTTAGGACCACTCCCAGATATCAAAAAAGAATGCAACTACATAAAGTAACATAACCAACCAAAACACACAAGGCAACAGAGCCAGCCAAGTCTACACTTCTTCAGTGGAGTGTGCTTGATGTAAAGAAACTGAAATTAAAGCACACAAGGCAGCAGAGCCAATCAAATCTTCACTTCTTCAGCGGAGTGTGCTTGTTGCAAAACAGTGAATTAGGCACACAAGGCGGCTAAGCCTTCCTTATCTTCACTTCTTCAGTGGAGTGTGCTTGATGCCTTACATAAAATAAGATGTTATATGAACTAGCGGTAAACCGTCCAATTTTGACAATATTAATGCATGAAATGAAAACCACCCGGCGGTACTACCATCCAGGTGTTTACAAGGATAATATAGTTGCAATACAAAGTTAGGTTTTTACAAGGATTTAGCTGCAACTAATGTAAATTAATTCTGGAAATCTTGATTAGACTGCTGCAATCACAATATTAGCTCACAAAACCCATATTTAATCAAGCTTATATTGCTAGAAACTGAAAGAACACTAAAGAATGATCGCTGAAGGTGAAGTAAGGAACCCAAAACAAGCTGCACAATGCTGATTTCCACTGAATAACACTGAACATTCAGATCAGATCAGACTGCAGTAATGTAAGGAGCCGATTATGGCAGCGCTAGACTCCAAACAAATATAGAATCCCTCAAAGATGGTCTTCTTCACCTTAGAACTCATACAAAGGTCTGTAGCCATTAATGGCACCCTCCATCAGCACCATATCAAAGTGAAATAAGGGGCGATTCATCCTTAATATGCATCACGTCCCCTTAGCTAGTGGTATGGCCTGTACCAAATCGTACGGCCCAGCAAGGAATTGATAAACAGCCTCCAGCACTCTAAACACCATCAAATCATCATGTTTTTCATTCTTAAACCCTGCACCTTGATTGGAATGGAAGTATGGGCAGCCAGCATGTAATGTCCCCTTTCTAGCTATAGTGTTAGTCTATTATGGGGTTCCCGTAGACTAGCAATTTGGTTAGGGAACCATGGTGAGTTGGCCTTGGATGGGCATTTGAGAGGTGTCGTGGTTTGGATCCAGTTGGCAGTTGTCAATGACAGTTGGGTGCTTTGTGGCATACTTACTATTTTTAGTAAGTTCGGGGACGGTGCCGGATCGGGATTTTCAGAGTGGGATTGTATTCATTTTGTCGAGACCTTTCCGGCGAGCTAAAGATCATGGCATTCCGATATCAACTTCATATTTATTTTAAAGTCCGAAGTTATCTAATGTTATTTGACGGGACTTTAATAAAGTGTTAAGTCCGGTGTCTAGTAAAATGAAATATTAAAAGGTCACTTATGTCTTAAGCTTGGGCGCCCATCCCTAGGGGATTAAAAGTGATTTTAAATTGTAATATTCCCCCCAATAATCCCAACGCCCTCAAGGAGAGAAATAAAATAGGGATAGTGGAGTTCATTTGTTATGCTATGTTTTATGATATTTGCTACTTCTTGGCTCTGCTAGGGTTTTGGATTGTGAGGGTTTGAAGATTCAAACCAGAGGCTCTTGGAGATAAAAACCTCCCTGAGTAACGGCATTCTACAGGTGTGCAAGATCACCCAAAGGTGCCATTAGAGGTGGATACATTCAGTGTTCACAGTTGTGCTACAATAGAGTTGATACTTAGTGGATTTTGTAACATTTTGGAATAATATGAATATATTATATTGAATGAGATAAATACAACAAAGAACGAATGCTCTATTTAAAGAGATTACATCCTAAGAATAGGCTGACAGCTTGTAAAAAGCTACAGCTAACAAAGCAAAACAAAAGATGGAAACAGAACCTATCTAATAGGAAAAGTATTAGAATAATATCTTTCTATTTATGTTATTAATGGTCATCTAGTAGTTTCTAACTTCGTCTTGTGTTAACGATTGTTTCTTTTTAGAAACATCGTCCTTGTAATTCTATTTAAGGAGCCTTCGTCTCCTCTGTATAATGAACAACATCGATTCTTTGTACATGGTATCAGCAGAGTGGAAAACGGCGATCAGAACCTCTAGAAACCCTGAAGAAATCCGCTGAGGAAAACATGATCAGAAAACAAAGAGCTCTCCCAAGACCCTAAGCCCTCCCGTGAGGGAGTCCGACTCAGATTGGCTCTGATACCATGTTACAAAGAATCGATGTTGTTCATTATACAGAGGAGACGAAGGCTCCTTAAATAGAATTACAAGGACGATGTTTCTAAAAAGAAACAATCGTTAACACAAGACGAAGTTAGAAACTACTGGATGACCATTAATAACATAAATAGAAAGATATTATTAAGGGAGGGTATTAGAATAATATCTTTCTATTTATGTTATTAATGGTCTGGATGACCATTAATAACATAAATAGAAAGATATTATTAAGGGAGGGTATTAGAATAATATCTTTCTATTTATGTTATTAATGGTCATCCAATAGTTTCTAACTTCGTCTTGTGTTAACGATTGTTTCTTTTTAGAAACATCGTCCTTGTAATTCTATTTAAGGAGCCTTCGTCTCCTTTGTATAATGAACAACATCGATTCTTTGTAACATGGTATCAGAGCTGATCTGAGTCCAACTCCCTCACGGGGGGGCTCAGGATCTTGGGAGGGCTCTTTGTTTTTCAGAATTTGGCGAATTTTAGAAAAAAAATTCATGGCCTCTTGTTTTTTAGCGATTTTTTTTAAATTTGTGGGGCATTTTTGTTCTGAAATTTGAGGGTTTCCTAGTGTCGCCTCTGGTTTTGTGACTTGCATGCTTAATCGATGTTGTTGGGTTTTAATAATTTTGTCCTCAAAAATTATTTGATGGGTTTTTAATAATTTTTTTGTCCCTAAAAAAAATCTGCTTGGAGGGTTTTAATAATTTTTCTCCTTAAAAAATTATGTTATGGTTTTCTGATTTTTTGCCTGAAAAAATCATGGGAGGGTTTATAATTTTTTCCTCAAAAATTAAGGGTTTGCTCCTGTATGCCCTAGTCAGCGTTTTCGCAGTTCAGGAGGGCTCTCTGGTTTCTGAAAAGGTTTTACCTTTTTTTCCTTAAAAACGATGATTTGTATTCTGATCCGTGTCTCCGATTTCACGTCTGGTTTTGATCGATTTTTCACCTTAAAAATCGTATCCGGTTTTGATCGATTTTTATCCTCAAAAATCGTGTTTGGTTTTTACCATGTGTAAGCATCTTGGGTTTGGCGATTTTTTCCTCAAAAATTGTACTTTGCTGCAGTTTGTCTTAAGTCGCACCTGGAGTTGTGCAAACATCTGCACCAGTGGTTTTTGCAGTCTGTTTTTGGGCATCTTGCTCATCTGCAACAGTTTGGAGGGTTTGCCGATTTTTCCTCAAAATCGTGGCAGCTGTTCTCGATGTGTCTCTGGTTACAGGAAGGGACAGTTCTTCGACATCACGTTGGACGGTTGTTGTTGTTTTTGGTTATTTCCAGAAGTTCTGCAGTTTCTGGGATGGTTGGTGGCAGATTCATCTCAAGTGGCAGAGTCAGTGGCAGGCTCTTGTCTTTTGTTACAGAAGTGTTCTGAGAAGGAGGCAGCAGCCTTCTCTGTTATCTCGTTGGGTAGTTAGAATGATGACCATTAAGGGAGGGTATTAGAATAATATCTTTCTATTTATGTTATTAAAGGTCATCCAGTAGTTTCTAACTTCGTCTTGTGTTAACGATTGTTTCTTTTTAGAAACGTTGTCCTTATAATTCTATTTAAGGAGCCTTCATCTCCTCTGTATAATGAACAACATGAGCCTTCGTCTCCTCTGTATAATGAACAACATCGATTCTTTGTAACAGATTTGAGGATTCGAAGGTCATATCATTCTGAGATTTTGTTTGCAGCAGCTGGTAATATTGTTTAGTTGCAGATTGAAGTGAGTTCGTGGAGGCTTTGGGACTGCATTTCCAAATACTTGCTGGTCGTACCACCCTCTAGCTTGGCCGTACCATATTGAGGGACTTTTGAGGAGTTTTGATTGCTATTTGATGATCTTACCTTGGTCGCCTAGCTGCTGTTGGGACTGCAGACTGATATCAGAGATAATACAGCGAGATTGAGTGCAGATTTCAGTTGATTCTTTCATCAACCAGACTGTACATATTGCCTGGGGTTTCATGGGGATCATAGAAGCTCAAAACTATATTGGACAGCGGTTGTAATCTGCCTATTGAGGCGTCTAGAGCTCTTGAGACATTGTAAACCTTTGTAATGCCAAATACTTTCGATCTAATGGAGATTTGAGGCGATTCCAGCCATTCCCAATTGCTGGTTCAGACTCAGCATATGTACCAAAGTGCAAAACAAATGATGGGTATGTGATAGTAATTGTTATTTGGCCATTTTACCATCTAGGTATCTATTATTTTCTTCATATCTATTGTATATTTTCTGGGTTTGCATTATATGCTATCTATTGTATGCTCCGGCAACACACATTTGCAGGAAAACCAAAACCCCTTCTGCATCTTCTCTCTAATCTGAAAGAACACCTTAAAAAATAAAATAGCACATAAAAAGATTCTTAAAAAACACAAACAGGTGCGGCACATTACACAACAGTGGTTTTTTTATCTTGGACCCAAGAAATCAATGCCTTGTTATGGTACAGCCTTTTCTGGGAGGCACACAAACTCCCAAAAAAATCTGTTACTCTTCCAAAATAATAATAGACATCAAAATCTGATCAATATCACACTTCAAAAAATGCATCAAAACCAAAAATTAACAGCAATAAACTAGAATCTTCCCTTTCAACACAAATGTGATTTCTGTATGAAACAACCAAGTCCAACTATGAGGGTTTTCGTCCCCGAAACTGGTATCTTCGAGAGGGTTTTCGTCCTCAAGAAAATATGAGACAAACACAGGTTCTCACTCAAAGTAGAAGCAAAATCAATATTCAGTCTAACCTCAACAGTGTGCTCAACATCTCCTTTTTGTAACTTTCTTGAAGGAATAAAATATTAATTTCCCTCATCCCTCCATATTCTCCTCAAAATAATAAACATATCATTTTATTATATGCAGAAGTCCCCTTATGTTCCCTTGAGCCTAGTGCCACTTAACTACACAACTCAAAGATCTTTTTATTAAATAATTGAACATAAGCTAACTTTTGTTTTATTCCTTTTTTTTAACTTAAATAATAACTATTTAATAATCTTATTATTTTCCGCAAAACAACTAATGTTACGGAAAATATCAAAATAGATCAAATATGAATTTCTAATCATACCACAATACCCCTAAGATCTCAGGGTGATAAACTGTATGCAACTCGGCACTTTCCAAAAATAACAAACTTCTCCAAGAAGTGTGGAGTGCTCCAAGAAAGACGGAATTGCATTCGAAAGGTGTCATTGGGCTCAATTTTGTCTCTTGAACTCAATGCCACTATCAAAATTTCAAACCAACGCTCTCCAAGAAAGTTGGAGTTCTCCCTTGCTCAACCAATTAGCCTACGGAGAAACTCGGAAAATAGGCTAATTGTTCTCAAACTGATTATGCACGAGAAAGGGACATTACATATTCCTTTCAATTTTTGGCATCTTCCCTTCCAATGGGCAAAAATCTACCCAAAAGAAGATATATGTCATCTTTGAATCTCCTGAAATAGAGATTCAAGTACAGAGATATGCTTGCTCTAAGTTAGGGTATGCAATTAAATTTCCAATAGAAGGCCATACTTGAAAGACTAATTGCGAGCATGATATAACCTGAAAGTAGGTGTAGTGATTAAAAAAACACAAAAAAGCATCTCCTAATAAGGCAAAAAATACCAGAATAACAAAATACTTTGTTTGACCACACTTTTAGCCTATATAACACAGCCAAAAAATGCACAAAATTTGACCTAGAAATTTCTCTTGTGAAACTATAGGGAAATTTGAAATCAGAACAGGCACTTGAATCTAATTTCACAAAATCAACTCACTCAGATATGACATGTAGAATACCAACAACTATAAGAGGTACAACTACAAATAAACATAGGATAGATAGGGACACCTGCACACCCAAAAAGACAGATTGCACTTGCATATCCAAATAACAATGGAGAAGAGGCATTTGCCAAAATAGTTATTGTATTGATAGAGAAATACCTTGATACATACTATGCAGGAGCAACCTTTATTTATAATAAGTGTGTAAAACCCTAACCACTACTCGACCACTACAGAAGCTCTGTGAAACACGGTCCTTGGCCCTTTTACATAACAAGTAGAATGCATCTAAGGACAAGATACCATCACAAAATATGATCTTTGTGGAAAAATAGCTCATTCACATTACATCATAGAATATATTGTATTTAGGTACACAACATCCAAAAGTGTTGAGTCTCAGTAATTAAATTGGTTTGCAGCAATAAAGTATGTTCTTCAGAGGTTTCATAATTTTTTCTTAAGTCTTTCCAAATTTCCCTTTGACTTGCTCTGAAAGATGTGGAAATCGCCCATAATTTCTGTGACCGGGTAGTTTATAGGTAGTTAAACAACCTTCTTGCAACCTGATTTCATATTCAAGGCTCATTAATGTTTATTGACAGAGTATATGTTGGTTGTTTTTCCACTATACACTTGAGCTACATGACGAGATACATATGCCTTGAGAGATATTAATGTACAAGATGACCTCACCAAATCGCTACCATTCACCTCTGTAGGTAGATAGTTATTTTGTTAAACATGTCGCTGGTAAGTAAAAAAAGGCATCAAGTTTGATGGAGATAAACAACTGCAAAGCGATATGCATAGACTTAGGTTAATGTTGGTTGTATCTGTACCCATGTAGTCTAATCAAAACCAAAATCTTATGTTAATCATTCAAGGAGCTCTCTCTGACCTAATCAAGAATTGCATTGCCTACATTTAATGGAGATCTTGTACATTATGAATGTGCCCAATGAAGATATACATTTCCATTCACAGAAATTTTAACTCATTTGTATCTTCCTTATATATCTTTTTCTTTTGTAGGGAATCCCAGACGCATTTGCTTGATGCAGATGAACAATGTGAAAGACAAGGATAGTAATATCAGGACCAACCATATGAACGACACTTCCACACATGAAGAGTTGTCTGATATGGTTGACTGAAGGGATATCGATAACAAGTGTAAATCCAATGATATATTGTACAAGGATGCAGATGACTTGTTAAATTGTAAATGAAGTGGTGCATTTCAATAGGTCCTACAGAACAATTTGGTCTAAAAGAGGTTAGAATCGTCATCGTCATCATCATCTTCTATTGTTCTGAAAGGTGTGTAGGCTGAATGCTCTGTATATAATTCCATTGCTTATTACTCGGAATAGTTGATTCTTCCCAAATCTCCTATAATATCCTTTATTGTTCCTCTATCTTTATCTGCGGACGCCAACAATCACACAAAGACACACTGTTCTTTCCGCATAGTCTTCAATCAATAACAAATTGCATGATCTAGATTCTAATTCACGTTTACGTCTCCAGAGATAATCCTAACCATTCACAATTCACAAGGCAATATAAAAAATCATAAGCCATCTAAAAACATTAATACAGTAAAGTCCTGCCTGCCACTGACTGAGTATACAAAAGAATTGAAAACATTAATACAGCAAATATGTTTCTGCCCTGCCACTGACTGCATATACAAAATGAATAGAAAGTGATGAAAAACGAATCTTTTTAATATGATATTGAAAAGCTATTCTTCGTCTTCATGATAGACATACACAATTAAAACCAGAAAAACTCTTATCAATATTATAGACTGTGGAAATACTATTTATCTTATGATATTTATACTTGAAACATTAAAGCTACACCACATTTTCTAATTCTAGCTTTCTGAAATTATTGGATTTAGGTAAATTCCAAACAGAGATTGCTCCCATATTATAAAAAAAACTATAAAAATTCAACAGCCTGTTGAAAGAACTAATGCTAATAACGTCATGGTACATGAAGAAAGGGCCCAAAAAATACCTCTGAACTAGGGATTTCCGGCACAGAAGATTTTGATTTTTCAGTAGACACCGCTGCAGAAGCTAGGACCCTCTTCATAATTCTACCAGCATTTTTTGTTTGCGGAAATATACAGCTAGGAATTCTTAACCTTTGCTGAAATAAATCAATCTGCATTTGGAAAAAAAAAACATTCAATAAATAAGTTGAAATTAGAGGCATTGTAGTCTGAGAAGAGAGAAATTATTAAGGTGAACATGAAATTAATTGCAGGTGACCTTAGCAGGGTGAAGGGCGAAACATTTGGGGGGGAAACGCGAATCCAGAAAAGGCGTCGCGTGCAGTATGGTAGCCATCTGCTGCATTGCTGCGAATGAAATGGATAATGGGAGGTTTAAGCTCGACCCTTTCAAGCTTATCCACTCTGAAAACACTGAGGTTTAAGCTAATATTCACCGTGGTCATGTGGCGGTTTGAAAGGGGGCTAATCTCGATGTTTTCCTTCTCTCTCTTTTTCGATTACGTACTTATATTTTCCTCAACGTAGGCCTAATGACTAAAAATATGGGACACAAACAGCGCTGCACTTTTTAATGCATTAAAATTGCGTACTTTTGATTGGAGAATTGAGTCGAGTTTTATTGCCCTAACGTTTTATAGTAGAAAAAAAGTTCTTGGAGACACGGCTTAAATTTGACAGTTGTATAGCTGTATTTAGGCATTTTTGCTGTAAAATACAATCAAAATTTTAAAAAGACTGTATCAAATGAAAGGAGAGATTTTGGACAGACTGTCAAATTTTATATAGGATTATGCTGATATATATATTTGGTTTTGATATAATCTACTTCGTATAAGGTATGTCATAGTATTTTAAAGGCAGCATTGAATAGACAACTGTCATAAAAAAATTGTTTGACAGCAAGGTCGACTGTCAAATTTAAGTCCCGCTTCAAGAGGAAATAATCCATTTTAAATTATAATTTTACCAACAACTTATATTTAATTAATGATGTTATTATAAAGTGATTTACGCTGAAGCCAAAAGTAAAATACTATAAAGTCATTTTATATTGTGCTTAAGGTATATTAAAACGTAATTTTAAATTATACCTTCGGGAAAGTTCCAAGAGAAAAAATAAAAAGAGGTTGGAGACTCATTTTACTTCTTCTTGTCGTTTTATTATTTTGGAGTCCCTTTAAAAGTTGTAGTTTGTTTAGCAAAACCCTAAGACAAAAACCCTTAGGATTATTGATTTTGGAAGTGAAAGATCTTCCCTAATCAATCTGCAGGTGGAGTCAATCAGATTTCACGCTTGTGTTGAAGGTTTGAAGTAGAAGTTTGGTGTGCGGAAAGGTAGATCTTTTCACATGTTTTGTGTATTTGTTTCTGGAGGATTTCATTGAAAAATTTGTAGGGATTTGTGAACAAATACAAATTTCAGTATTTCATTGAAGATTATATGTATATAGATTGAAGGATTTAGTTGGTTGCATATTTTATTGAGGGTTTTAATTCCCATTTTTTCAGTCGTCCCAAGTTTTGGGAAATTATAGTGGGTCGAGTCATTTTAGAGACAAATCTCCATATTTTATGGGAGGTAAAGTTAGTCACAACTCTTTTAATACTAGTCGCGGTTATTATGGGTGAGTCGCCACTCACATGAAGGAGGTGCCTAAGTGTTGGATTTAATATTCTATTCTTAGACTCTTCATATGGTGGATGGTGTGTGGGCTTTGAATGATGGCAAATAGATTAAAAGAAGCTTGCAAGGCATGGAGATAGGGAAGGAAGCATTGCATTTATAGGAAGGATCAAGTGAGTTTGTAGTTGGTCACCCATCATTGGAGAATATTCTCTCAACTTATAAGTATGATGAAACATATTTGAGGTCAAAGTTGGATATTGTTATCTCTGTAATTTATGATTTTATTAACAGCAGCATGTATTGTTCATTTCTAGCTTTGTGATATAATGCAAATTATATGACAAATTGTGAATTAATTATCTTTGGACTTTGAGATGCAATTATGAATGTTTATTGATCTAACCATTAAGCAAGCTGTTATACAACATACAAACTCAAAAATCTCAGTGATGAGCATAATGCAATATGTTTGATGAAATGTCTACATAGTAAAAATCAGAAATTTAGGGAATTTGAATTGAAAATCTAGTAAGGAATTTTACAATGGTATCAGAGCAAGTGATCTTGCCTACCTAGAGGATTTGCATGTTAGATTTATTGATTGCATGTGGATTTTATGAATCTGAAAGATAGAGAAAACATTACTTACATGAGAAGGCAACAATTTGTAAATTCTTATTTTGAAGAAGAGAACATCATGGGTGATAGAGATCGAGAGGATCCTAGCACTAGAGATATCCTTAATGACATTGCTAGATGACAACGAGATTTGGTGCAGCTTTTGACTCAATTCATGCAGAATAATAAGGTCAATCGAAATAATAACAAGGGTAATCAGCATAATGAAGGAAACAACAGGAGTAATGGAGAAGCAAGAAATTCTAAAAACAATGCAGACACTCCTGATAACAACACTCTAATGACTCAGGTTTCTACAATTAGGCCTCTAATGCTTAATTTCTTAGATCACCAGAGGACATGGGGTAGAGGACAGTAGGTTGCAAGTGAAAGCTTTACATATTATATGTATGAACCCAGTAGTCACTTGGTGATAAGTTTCAAGTTGCGATGTCTCTACAAGATTTTTGCCAATTGAAATATAGAAACATGCCTAGAGGTGATAGAGGACACAATCAGGAGTTGCAACGAAAGTTGGGTAAGGTGTCTCTTCCTTTTTTGACAGTTTGAGGAAATGCACTGCATGTGCATGGATTCAAAAAATAGATAACTATCTCTGTTTGAACCCCATGTTTGAAAGGGAGACCATCCAATTTGCTACTTTGCATTTGGAGGGCAATGCATATGAGTGGTGGTATCACGAAATGGTTACACAGGGACATAGCCTTACCAATTTTTATTTTGATTTCACACAAAAGCTTATTGACAAGTTCGATAAGAAGGATCCATAATATCATTTCAGAGAGTCGACCCGTCTTATACAGAAAGATTTAGTGGATACATATGTATCCAATTTTAAGAGACTTGTGGTAATGGTACCTAATGTTTCAGAGGGGAGATTGACTTATCTCATCATTGAGGGTTTAGAGGAGCCACTTAGGGGTTGGATTAAAGCTTTAGACCCACCTTCTTTGTGGGTGGAGATCAAAAGAGCTAGAAATATGGAATTTTTTGCTCCTTCCAAAAATAAATTTCATAGTTCAAATCATTTTCTTCTAAGAAGGACAACAAGAAAAATTTTCAGAAGGAGTGGTCTAAGAAGCCAAATCTTGACATGGAGGACAAAAATGAGCTTATAAGGAAGAAGCTTTGTTTCTCATGCAAGGAACCTTGGGATCATGTCCACATAGATGCCTTGGAAAAGGCAAGGTTCACTATACTGAGGTTACTTCTGACATTGAGGAGGAGGAGGAGAAAAAAGATTCTAGCTCAGAGAGTGAACAGGAAGTGGAGAAAATTGATCTTAAGGAGAAAACTTTAGTTGAACATTCAAGTGGTATTATTGCCTCTCTGTCAGGTACTCCTAGATATCATTCATTTAGGGTGATGGGACTTTGCAGAGTTAGTGTGTTACAATCTTCATTGACAGTGGGGCAACCCACAACTTTATTGATGAAGGCTTGGTGATGAAAAGAGGTATTTAGGTGGAAGATTTCCCTAGTTTTAACGTGATGGTTGCAGATGGTTTCACTATGAGTTGCACTAAGAATATTTCTCAGTTGAACATTACTATGGGCAATCATCAGGTTACAAATGATTTCTATGTGGTTGGGATTAGTGAGATGGATATGGTCCTAGGTATCTAATGGTTGCACTCTCTTGGGAAGTATTCATAGAACTTTCAGACCATGGAGCTCAAGATCGGACATGAGGGAAAAAAGGTAGTTCTTCAAGCGATGTTGCATGGAGCACCTAGAGTGGTCATTGTAAAGAGGATGGAGGCATTGTTCCAACATGGTTAGGTTGCATGGGTAGCCTAATGTTTGATTTTGTCCAAAACCCCTTCTAATAGTGATGGATAATATCATGTGGATATTCAATCCATATTGGATAAGCACAATGTGGTTTTCAACAAGATTCCTCTTGGTAGGCCACCCGATAGGGGTTTTGAGCATGTGATCGAGCTAGAGGAGAGCTCCAAGCTTGCCATTACTACTCCTTATTAGCATCCAAAAATATTCAAGGAGATAAAGAAAGTGATTAAGAAGTTGTTAGACATGGGACATATCAGACCTAGCTCGAGTGCCTTTGCTTATTCAATTGTTCTAGTGAAGAAGAAAGATGGGACCATGAGGATGTGCATTGACTATCATGCACCGAACAAAAATAATGTCAAGAGTAGGTATCCCATACTCAGGATCAATGAGCTGCTAGATGAGTTGCATGGGGTAGTTTATTTCTCAAAGATTGATCTTTGTTCTGGATACCATCAAATCAAGGTCTGTGAGGAGAACATTCGCAAGGCAACTTTCAGATGTCATTATGGCCACTATGATTTTCTAGTCATGCCCATCAGTTTGGCCAATGCTCCTACTACTTTCCAGTCTTACATGAACCATATTTTTAATAAACAGTCACAGAAAGTTTTGCTTGTGTTCTTTGATGACATCTTAATTTACAACAAGACTTGGGAGGACCACCTTAGGCACATTGATGAGGTGTTGGGCATTATGGAAGTGTAATCTTTATTTGCTAAAGCTTCAAAGTATGAGTTTGGTTTGACAAAGATTTTATACTTAAGGCATATGATTTTGATATTGAATATGTGAAGGGGAAGAGGAATGTAATAGCAGATGCTCTATCTAGGAAACCCACTTTATACTCCATGATAGAGATTTTAGCTTATTGGAAGGCTCACCTTTTGGTTGCGTAGTCCAAAAATACTTTTGCATGCAAGCTCATGGACAGTAAAATTTAGGATGACAGGTACAAGGTGGTAGATGATGTTATCTACTACAAGGACATAATTTATTTGGTTCCTGAATCAAAAACTAAGGAGAAAAATTTGAGAGCCATTCATGATACACCTCTTACAAGACATCTAGGTTACTTTAAAACATACAAACAAATCAAAGAGAGATTCTCTTGGAAGGGTCTCAAAGATGATGTCTTGCGCCATGTTAGAGAGTGTATGACTTGTTAGCAAAACAAAGCAAAGCATACTTTCCAATAGGTTTGTTGCAACCATTGCCTATTCCTAAGCAAAGGTGGGAGAGTATATCCATGGACTTTATTACAAGTCTTCCTAGAGTGCAAAGAAAAGATTGTATCTTTGTAGTAGTTGATAGGTTGACCAAATATGCTCATTTCTTTACCATATCTTCTGAGTACAAGGAACCTTAGGTGGCAAAGTTGTTCTTCAGAGAGGTGTTCAAACTCCATGGGCTTTCGAAGAATATTATCAGTGATCAAGATAACAAGTTTCTCAACATATTTTGGCAGGAGCTATTCAAATTGGTTGGTTTAGGGTTGACCCCGAGTATTATCTATCACTAGCAAACTGATGGATAAGTAAAGATTGTGAACAAATGGGTGGAAGGCTACTTGTGTAACTATGTTTCGGGGAAGTAGAAAGCTTCGATCAGGCGGTTATATTTGGGAGAGCATTGCTACAATACCACCTATCATATGTCAATTGGCATGACTCCTTTTTGAGCACTCTATGGTTTTGTTACTATGTCTTTTGTAGACTTGGCATTTGATGACAACAAGGATCCTAAAGCTAAGGATTGGATCCAGGAGAGTTAGGATATAAGGATAATCTTTATCGTGCTCAGAATCAACAAAAGATTTAGAGATAAGCACAGGGTTGAGAAGAATTTTGAGATAGGGGATTTGGTTTTCTTGCATCTGCAGCCTTATAGATAGTCTACATTGAAGAAAAGTGGTGCAAAAAAACCTAAGCCTCATTTCTATGGCCCTTACAAGATTGTGTAGAGATTAGGAGAAGTTGCTTGCGAATTGGAGTTGCCTGAGAACAACAAAATCCATAATGTGTTTCATGTTTCATGCCTCAAAAGAGCACGTGGGCAGCATGTTACATCATCTCCCGAACTCCCACCCTTAGACGAGGAAGGCAAATTGATCTTGGTTCATGATGCTCTCTTAGATGTCAAGAGAGGAGATTGAGGAGCATAGTGATCAAGGAGTATTTGATTAGATATAGAGACCTGCCCCTAGAGGATTTCACTTGGGAGGGAAAGCAGATTCTTCAACATCCAAATCTGCAATTGCTTAAGGGCAAGCAATTCCGGGAAGGGAGGAGTGTAACATCCCCTTCTTCGGCCTAGCTATCGAAGATGACCATTTAGCATATTTTATTCTGTAGGCTAATTCAAAGTTGTGGAAAGATAATAATCCATTTAATTAAATAAAGTTGTCTCAAATTATAATTTTATAGACAACTTGTATTTAATTAATGATGTTATTATAAAGTGACTTAAGCTGAAGCCAAAAAGTAAAATATTATATAAGTCACTTTACATTGTGCTGAAGGTATATTAAAAGGTAATTTTAAATATACCTTCAGGAAAGTTCCAAGAGAAAATATAAAAGGAGGTTGGAGACTCATTTTACTTCTTGTTATTTTATTATTTTGGAGTCTTTGAGAGTTTGATCTTGTTCAACAAAACCCTAGGATGAAAACCCTTGGGATTATTGATTTTAGAAGCGAAAGATCTTCCCTAGTCAATCTACAGGTGGAGTCAATCAGATTTCATGCTTGTGCTAAAGGTTTGAAGTAGAAGTTTGGTGTGCGGAAAGATAGATCTTTCCACAAGTTTTGTGTATTTGCTTCCTAGAGGATTTTATTGATAAATGTGTGGATATTTGTGAACAAATGCAAATTTATGGTATTTCATTGAAGAATATATGTATACAAATTGAAGGGTTTAGTTGGTTGCATATTTTATCAAGGGTTTTAACCCCTATTTTTCCAACTATCCCAAGTTTTGGGAAATTATAGTGGGTTGAGTCATTTTAGAGAGATATCTTCATATTTATGGGAGCTAAAATTAGCTGCAGCTCTTTTAGTACTAACCACGAATATTATGGGTGAGTCACCACTCACATGAAGGAGCTGCCTAAGTGTTGGATTTAATATTTTATCCTTAGATGCTTCATATGGTGGGCGGTGCATGGACTTTGAATGATGACAAATAGATTAAAGGAAGCTTGCAAGGCATGGAGATAGGGAAGGAAGTGCTGCATTTAGAGGAAAGATCTTGAGTTTGTAGTTGGCTTGCCATCATTGGAGGATATTATCTCAACTTATAAGTATGATGAAACATATTTGAGGTCAAAGTTGGATATTGTTATCTCTGTAATTTCTTATTTTTAATTAACAACATCATGTATTGTTCATTTCTAGCTTTATGATATAATGAAAACTGTATGACAAAATGTCCATTGATTATCTTTCAATTTTGAAATGTAATTATGAATGTTTATTGATCTAAACCATTAAGCAATCTATTATACAACACACCAACTTAGAAATCTCAGTGATGAGCATAATGCAATATGTTTAAGGAAATGCTTGCATAGTAAAAATCAGAAATTTGGGGATTTTGAGTTGAAAATCTAGTATGGAATTTTACACTCTCCTTTATGTTTCCTCCTCTTCTTCTAAAGTACCATGTCTTCTACCAACTCTTCTTAGTTTTGTGAAGAAAAATTATCCAATGGAAGTAATAACAAACATTCTTCATCAAGCATTGAATCTTCAAATGGTCTCATATTCTGAGTGTTCACTATCAAGGAAGGCAAATCCACATGAAAAGCATTCTTACCCACCTATTCTAAAATCTAATATGGATGATACCTCAAGGGTTTGAGGTTTCTAATGTGTCCTTGGAGTCTTTTTTTAACCATGAATAACCAAATGCAGTCTCCAACTTAAACCTTACGCTTAGTCCTATATTGGTCATGCCACTACTTATACTAAGATTGAGACCCTCTCAGTGTCTCTAAAATCTAAAATGGGCCATATCTCAAGGGTTAGAGCTTCCTTATATGCCCTTGGAGTCTTTCCTTAACCATGAATAACCAAATGCAATCTCCAACTTAAAACTTATTCTTAGTCCTATATTGGGCATGCCACTTCTTATATTGAGATTGAAACCCTCACGATGTCTCTAAAATCTAAAATGGGCAATATCTCAAGGGTTTGAGCTTTTGTATGTTCCCTTGGAGTCTTTCCTTAACCATGAATAACCAAATGCAATCTCCAACCCAAAACTTACGCTTAGTCCGATATTGGTCATGCCACTTCTTATACTAAGATTGAGACCCTCTCAATGTCTCTAAAATCTAAAATGGGCGATATCTCAAGGCTTTGAGCTTCCTTATGTGCCCTTGGAGTCTTTCCTTGACCATGAATAACCAAATGCAATATCTAACCTAAAAAACTTATGCTTAGTCCTATATTTGTCATGCCACTTCTTATACTAAGATTGAGACCCTCTCACTTCTCTTAAACACAGAGATGAACCTGTCGAATCTTCTTAATAAAATTTTTAGCCTTATGGACAAGCTCTAGATCCACTTGTTCAAATGTGATTGTCCCATGGTAACATCCAAAGGACTAAGTGGAAGATAGTCATATCATGCCTCTAACGGTGGGGTGACAACATAAAGGTGTGTCTCACCTTTTAGCCTAACTAAACCACGAAAATTAGCATTTTTAAAATTTTCTATTTTTCTCAATTGTAGCAAAGAAACGATAAAGAATTGAAGATAATATAAATTAATAATTTGTGATATTTCCTATGCATATTTTATTTCTAATTTGAATAATAATAATAATTTATCCCATATTTGTTAATAAAGTGTTTCTTACAATTTATAGTCTTTTAAAGGAGTAGTACTTTCCCATAACACATAGCTTGAACTAGAAATTAAATCTCTTCATAATTTTTTATTCAAATTTTATTTCTATTTTTTTTAAAATGATCTCATATTTTAAATATTTGTTAATAATGTGTTTCTTACAATTTATAGTATTTTTAATGAGTAGTATTTTCCCATAACACGTAACTTGAGCTAGAAATAAAATCTCCTCACAATGTTTTTACATAGATTATTAACACTAATATATAGGGCACATATAATTTTGGTAATTTTTTGTTACATATTTTAGTTTTTAATAATTTTTAAAATGAGAACTATATGCATGTAAATGCGAAATATAAAATATAAAACTCAGATCTAAGATCTAAATCCTATTTTCACATCTAAATGCAACCTCAGATAAGCATATGGAAAAGAAAATAAGAAATAAGCGAAATAACACAAATTTTACTCAGTTCTTCCTCATTGCACCAGCGATGGAAGTTGTGCTCCAAAATTGATTTGATTAAGAATATGTGAGTGTAAGTTACTCAACTCAACATAATATGTTTGCATTCAACTCATGGATGATTATGACCTACAAGAGGTTTAATTTATAGTTTTTTCAATGAATTGATAAGGATAAGATTTGAAGATGTGGTGCAGTCATTGTTAGGAGGGTCCTCGAAGAGAACAGTCCAAACCGTGCAACTAGAGTAAACACAGCGAAAACAACTCAAGGATATAAAGCAAATGCAGATTCAGTTGTTCAGTATATCATAGAATTCAAATACAAATTGGCCGACAACATGCGGGCTTACAATTAGGGCTCACAGGCTTGATTACAAAATTACAGAATATGCACAAGATATGGCTTTGAAGCTCCCTCGCAAAGAATTCAACTATCAAACTTGTAAAACTATGCTAACTACTTTCCTAGGCATCTATTACATCAATTTATATCATCTCCGGAACCAAAGATTCCTCTGCGTCGGCCAAGGAAGGTCACAAACTCCAATGAATAGTTGTAACGTGTGTACATGGATAGGTCAGACCTAAATGAATGGAACTCCTCTGCAAATGAATGGAATGATGAGCGGATCTCGAGGAAGGTCGGCCATGAACCAAACAACATTGAATGATGTGTAATTTAGCTCTGCAGGTCGTGAAATGCTTCACAAGTCTTCTCCTTCAGATAATTGTTTGAGACTGTCAAGATGCTCTGTTTTGAGAAAATAGTCAATCTTCTAATAGCGATATCTTACCGGTACTTGATCCAATACTCTGAATTTTGGATATGGTGTGAATGAGTGTCTCTAGATGTTAAGTCCAACTCCACAAGATCTGAAATGCAACTGCAGTAGAATGCAAACCAAAATACAAAAACTACTACCGACTGAATTGCCTGAACTGATCTGGAAAATGAAAAGAAACAAATTGAAATGTTGATGTCAGCTTATGCTAGGGCCAAGGTTTACAAAAGCTTGTGGGGGCTTTAAAGAGGGTCCACAGGGCTTCAGACAGGGCTGCAACCTTTAAAAAGATTAAAGTGCTTTAAGTGTTAAAGGCAATGCTAAGTGGTAGTGCTTAGCAATTTTTTTTTTGAAAATTTATGACTCGGATTGCATGCTAGGGATGCCATACGACCTTCCTACAAATTTTTTCTTGCTTCGAGAACTCCCAACACTAAAACTAGGGAAATTTTATATCAAAATAGGATTTTTTGGGCCTTCTGGACTTAATGGTGTGGTTGTTTTTGGCTTGAAAATGCCCTGTATGGAAACTAATCGCCATATCTATGCTAAAAAATCTCATTTGCAAACTATTCTTCTAATCTCTGATTTTGGTAAAACAAAAGCTAGATCTGACTTTCTCAAGTCTTTTGAATGCTACAGAATAGTCCAAAAAATTGTGAGGATTACCAAAATGTTGCAAACACCTAGATTTTAGAAATACAAATGTTTGAAACGCTAAATGATAACTTTTTCCATTAAACTCTTATGATTGTCCAAATCATCTGAAGATGCAAGAGAAGAGCATACTGGGTATTTTAGGAAACCTATAAGTAAAGATTATTAGCCCCCCTTGAATCTCTCAAACAAAGAAACTAAAATCTATTCTTGCACTAAAAATGCTTTGATACCATGTCAGAATCTAAAAAGATGAATAATCTAAAAAATATAGTGCAACGAATAGATTTTAAACTATATATGTAAATGATACAAAGATCAAAAAAAAAAAAATAGAGTTAATCTCTAAGAGAGAAATACAAATTCTCATAAAGAAAAACAACATTAGGAGAATGCGAAAGCAAATAGTTACATGAATCAATATATAAGACTATGAGATGAATATTTATACAAAATAAGAGAGTGGAGAGGTGACAGATACGACCAATGGGAAGAGTCCACAACAATAGCCTAAAATAGGAAAATGTAACTCCCAAGAAAGATACCAACACATCGCACCCACTCATACTAATACTCACATTATTAACCTAAGCAAGCTTAATTAGAAGTGTAGGAAAAACCTAGGAAATAGGAAAATAAATAACCCATTAGGAAAATAAAAACTTACACTAATAGAGACACACCTTCATCCTAACTAAGTCATCTTACGGAATAACTAAGACTAATAAATAAAACTATTAAGGTTAAGCATGCCACAAGTTCTTATCCTTATTATAATTAGGAATATAAACTGTGAGGATCATAACAATCTTAATAAAGGTGTTGGAAATATTAACATTGATGTTAAAGGATCCACAAAGTTTCTAAGGCATGAATAATTTCAACCTTTAGTCGGCAAATCACTCGGTTTGCGAACTCACAAGTTCACCGATGGCTAGGTTTCTCTAACAGCCAGTTCATCGATAGGAGAGTTTAGCAATGAAACGCTTGAAGAAGAAAGTTTGAAATTTGTAGTTTCTTTAGTTCGCTAATAGATAAGGTATCGACAAAACTTTTGGTTCACGAAATCCTTAGTTCACCGATGGAAAAGTTCACTAATTGATTTTGTCGATAAAGAGAAAGATAATAGTCTGTAATTATTAATTTACCCCACTTAGAAAATTCACCCAAACATATGTCAATTTTGTTTTACATTGCTATAGTGTCAATTTAATTACTTTGGCACTATAATATTTAATTCTAAAAAGAATTAAACTCATCATACCACTTGCTTTCACCCCTTTGAACATCAATAACTTTTACCCATCACCATTTTAAAATTAAATCAATTAGTTCAAATAGAACTAATATGATTTAATTTAATTTCATTATTTGATCAATAAATAATCAGGGTGGTAACTTTGTCTTCATCCAATTGCTTCGATTATTTAACTCTGTTTCAACTTTGGTTAACCTATTAATTCCTCGCAAATTGTAACCAAAGAGTTATCCAGAATTTGTTCAAATTAGGAGGTAATCGATACATTTTGTGTCTCACCTTGTGCTACACTCGGTTTTGAGATACCTGAAGTATAACCTCGCGGCTATACTCGGTTATGAACCTGCATGTATAGCCTTGGTTTGTTTATGTGGTATGTTACCTTATTGTTGTACATGGATATTGTTGATGATTAAAATTTGATACTAACGTGTGTGATTGTTGTGAACATTCGACGATCGTAAGCACATGTCACCTTGGGGGCATGGGCTCTGCAAAAGCTCTTGTTCCCTTGTGTGTTTTCAATCGTACCTTAAACGTGATTGCTACCGGCAAGCCAGATCAATCACTTTAAGGTGGGGGTATATTATGCTTGATTATTTTAGACATTGTGATAGAGCATGTGGCGTACACTTCCTTTTCATTGTAAGGCATCTCCACAATGCAGGTGGGGTTGTGTACTTTGTTTTATATGTTGCGTATACTTCCTTTTCACTGTAAGGTGTCTTCGTGATGCAAGTGGAGTTGTATACTTTGTGTGCGTGCTTCCTTTTCACCGTAAGGCGTCTGCACAATGCAGGTAGGGTTGCATTTTGAAAGCCCTACTGTGGAAGGCGAGATTGTGTCTTCTCTTGAGCAATTGCACATCCTTTTGAAAGTCCTCTGCAGAGGCAGGGCTGGATCTTGAGTTATTCACCCTTAAGCGTGTCTTTGGTGATTGTGGTAGTGTAGCTCAACTGTAAGGTGTGTTTGACATTTCTTAGATGGTGAGCGTAGCGATGAGCTCCTCCCCATCGCCTATGTTTGTTGTGTATAAGGTATAGTGTGTCGACAACATAATACGACGCTTGTGTACTCCGTGTGTCTTCCTTGTGTGTTTTGCATGTTTTAGTGGTGGTGTGTAGTGATGAGCTCCCCCCATGCCATGTGTCTTGCGTGTTTTGTGGTGGCGCACAGCGATGAGCTCCCCCCATGCTGTGTGATTTGTGTGCCTTTGATGGTGGCGCGTAGTGATGAGCCCCCCATCGCCTAGTTAGGGTTGTTTAGTTGTTAAATTATGTCTTCCCCTTGTGTATGCTTTGTGTATTGCGTGTTTTCACTCGTGCCTTCTTCGTGTGTTGTGTGCCTTCTTCGTGTTTTGTGTGACTCTCATGTGTCTTCTTATGCTTGCTTGAGATTGGGGGCTAGAGATAGCCCTCCAAGCTTTGGGTGTGCCTTTGTCTCTAGTGCTTGCCGTGTTTGATGTGTTTTGACCTTACTTGAATGCATGTTTTGATCATAAGATCATACACACATTAAAGTGGGGGCTAAATGTTATGGAGTAAAAAATTTTCACTTGCCTTATTACCTCCTTGTTTTAACTCCTAGGTCCCATTTATTACATTATGCATTATAATTGATCATCCCGAAGAAAATTGTCTCACACCAATGACAATTTGGGAGCTTATACCCTCACTAATTTTATCCCGGACTAAAAAGGGGCCCTTGGACTTGGGTGCCAACCGCCCAAGTCCTCCCTGATTGGTCGGGGCAAATTAGTGGCATGTCAACTTGGGACCTTTCAAAAGGTTTCTCTTTGTTGGCTATTGTGGTTTAATTTGACGAATGTTAGCAGGAAAACATATATAAGTGAGATTTTGAATTCATTTTGAGGAATAGAGAGATAGCAAACTTAGGATCTTGGAGAAAAGAGCATTCAAAGCATTCATTGTGTTTCTAGAGCAGATTTGTGTTGTCATTGTGTGTGTTGTTGCAGGGTTGAAGTCATCACGTATCTCCTTACGAGTTGAAGGATCTTCATTCTCCTAAGGGCTTCACCACATAGGTGATATCATTGTTGTTTGAATCATTCTATCATCGTTTTGTTTAGCCTCTGTCCTGCTAGGGCATGCTCTCTTTATCTATCAACGGTGTTGGAAAGCTTGAATGCTATTCCAGGGTTTGATTGAGGCAAATCCCTAAATGCCATAACCCCCCAAACCCTCTCTTGTCGTCTTGTGTGCAAGTTACAACTACAGGATTATGGAAAAGTGAAGATACAGGAAGACTGAGCAAGAATCAAGGTTTCGGGATCTGACTAAAGTTCAGGGATATTCCCCCAAAGAGACTTTGGCCCCCTGGTGCCCTAGTCTTTTGGGCCTTTTGACCCCAGATCTGACATTTGAGCATCATTTATATCACATCTCCAGTTTACAGCTCCAACAGATTCCAACTTTCAGGACTTGGGTGCCTCCTATTTCATCCTCCGACACTTCAGCTTTTGAGACACGGGTTTCAATATCTCTCTGATCATCTTTGTGCATTTAGATTCTCAGTTTCAATCGTTTTCTATCTATTATAAGCCGATCATCCTAGAACTAAGGTTTAGTGCATATTTGACCTAAGGTTTGATAAAAAAAAAGACTTGGTTAAATTTGATCTTTCCATAGCAAACAAGGGTACAAGATCTATAGCTGAGTCCTCCATTTGGTAGTGATTTGACTTGATCTTGTCCTTGATGTTATTGTGAAAGAGGGTTTTGATTTAGTATGCGTGCTAGTCTTATTCATTCTCTTTTTCACACTTAGCAAGGCCAAGTGGAGATAGCATGTTGGAAAATGGCGACTGATAGAAAAGTTTTATCTTCACTTTTGTCAAAAAGGATCTGTAATTCTTCGAGTGAAAGGGACATATTAGCTTGGGGTTTTAACCCTAAGGGATCTTCCTATGTGGCAGGGTGGTACCAGGCTCTGTTCAACAAGGTGGTGGGGACTAGGAAGTTCCCTGGTGGAAGAAAGTTTGGAATAATTTCGCTTGGCCGAAGTGTAACTTTTTTCTTTGGTTGGTTGCTAAGAATAGATGTCTCACTTGGAATAATCTGCAGAAGTAAGGTTTTCAGGGACCTTCTATCTGTGCCTTGTGTGAGAATAGTGAAGAATGCATCCCTCATCTTTTCTTCCAGTCCCTATATGCCAAGGAAATATGGCATTCTTTGCGAGAATTGTGGAACAAGGGGTATATTCATGCCACCTCTTTGGTGGATTTTTGGAGCAATTTGGGGAGACCTCCTTCCAAGTCTGCTTTTCTTCAAGTGGCGTGGGAAATTGGGCCTTCCTGTATTCTTTAGCAGCTTTGGCTTGAGCAGAATAAGAGGATTTTCCAGGGTTGTCAGATTTGGGCCCAGTAGTTGTGGCAAAGGATTGTTAGTATGATTCGGGAGACCATAGTGGCCAAGTGTGATTTGCATGAGTCTCTGATGAGCCCTTTCAATGGCTCGTGGGTTAGGCCTTGGTGATAAGGTGGGTGGTAACTCCGATACTAAGAGGAGATGTGGTCCAAAGATGGAAGGTTTCAAAGGAAGGCAAGTAGGCCTTCCCTCCAATTGGGATTTTCAAGATTAATACAAACGACTCTTCTAGAGGGAATCTGAGCCATGTTGGGATTGGTGGTGTTGGAAGAGATAGTTCTAGTGCAGTCGTTTTCTTCTTCTCCACTTATTTGGGGTAGGCAACGAATAATCTTATGGAGGCTCAAGCTATTCTTGTGGTTGTGAAAAGGCTTGCTCTCTGGGTTGGAGGAAGATTATGGTAGAGGCAGACTCTATGATAGTGATTAATATGTTGAATTATCGGCAATTTGAACGAGTTCATTGGCAATTGACAGTGGTTGCAATTGGGTAACTCCTTTGAGTTGGTTTCCTTTGTCCATATCCCCACGGAATGATATGGGGTGGCAGATTGTCTTGCTGAGTGGGCCTCGGAGTAGTAAGATGGCTGGGATGTTAATTGTTGGGATCAATTGTCGATGGACAAGTCTCACAAGTTGCATCAATTGGTAGTGGATGATAGGTCAGTCTGATGGGAGCCCCTCAACTTTTGGGCTTCTGTTGGCTTTGAGAGCCTTCTGGGTTGTCTGCTTTCTGGGTGCTTTGGACTGTGTTTCTGTGTCATTCTATGTATCTTAAACTCTTGGCATTTGATGCCTAGTTTTAATAAATAAATTTTTACCCAAAAAAAATGAAGTGCCATGTGAACATAGTCATGTTAAGAAATTACATATTTTTGGGATAGTGGGAATGTAATAACCCCTGGGCTTGCCTATCAATTGTGCTCAAGCCCAAGTATTCCTTACAACAATAGTAAGGGGATTTTCTGTCTCAATATTTTCCCAACCAAAACAAGGCTATAGTTAAGTTTTCAGATATTTGATTGTGAAAATAGGAAAATGAAACACATATATTACCTAGTTTTTATTGTCCAAAAAGAACATATGCTCAGGTTGCACCTCTTGCTTCTCAGTTGTGGATAACCCACCCACACGCAGGGCCATGTTTTCCCTTGAGTCGAGCTCTGCAAGCAATTGGTTATTTGCATCTTCCCTGCAAAGCACAACCAACCAAGCCCATGAATCCCTAGGGATTAATATAGGCTTTTCCGTTTCATCTAACAATAGATATTGCAATGAAATGAGCCGCCACCACTCAACGAAATAATCTATTTGCAATTATACTTCTTTTATTTTTATTTGAATTTTTTTGACTCATCATAACTCTTATCATAAAGATTCTTAACGGTTGTTTCTATTTTAAAGCAATTTTTTTTTTTTTTTTCATTTTATCTCATCTAAATATCATAGTCTTTTATTGTCTATTTTTGTTTTTTTTTAAATTACTTTTTGTTTTTGCTTTTGTTTTTGTTATATATCTACACAAATAAATTTATTTTTCTCAGATGATAAACTACCAACTAGCACTTGCACCCATATGAGGTTTAAGGAATCCGCCGATAGGAACAACGACGAGTTTAGAAAATTTTCGACATGAATTTTTTTTACAGCGTGAGACAATTCCGAGCACTATAATGCTCACATATAAAAGCCTATCGGCTAAATATGAAGGGCTACCAAATGAGTGTACATATAATGGTCTATCGGCCAAAAAATAGTGCAGCTAATTTTAGCTCAACGGCTGAGTAATGGCATCTTCAGTAATCACCAGCATTTACAAATATTCATTTATTCAATCGCTGAAAAGGAAAACTGCCAGGCATCTCCTATTTTTGGTTTTTGATTTTTTTGTTTGGGTTTATTTTTAAAAATTTTGGAGAACAAAAAATAGTTGAAAGACTACCAAATGAAGGACTACTGAATGAGTGCACATATAATGGCCTATCGACCAAATAATAGCTTTCCCATGTGCAAATTTCAAAATTCTAATTCTATCACCTCCAAGTACTTGGCAAAAAGATATGCCCTATCTAAATGGGCATTGAATTGAAAGGATTGGATGTTCAGCCCTGAAACATCAAGGAATGTGTTTCTTTTCTCCACAGTTTTACCTGAAAAATTCTATATAACATATCATGGCTCACCTCAAGGCACACACCTGCAGCAAGATCAAAAATATGAGTGAGTCTCTACTGACCTAGAGCTACTTGGTCTTTCGATGCAATTATCAATGGGGTTGTTTCCTCATGTGGACTTTGGCATTTGGGAAGCTGTTAAATAGTTCTGGTACCATGCACTTGAATTATTTGGTTTGCATTTTCTTCTGAAATATATTGTCATATCAGGACTTTTAGCCATCGCTAAAGCCTCATTTGGTAATTCTGCAAATACTTCAATGTATAATCTGACGTGTTCTTGTATTGAGTACATGTTGTGGTGGTGATTTCTATAACAGTAAAGATGTCTTGAACGCTGTATATGCTGCAATTTGTGGGCAAAGGCCCATTTACAATGTCATATAATATAAATCAACTTTTTTGGAATCTGATGTGTTCTTGTATTGAGTACATGTTGTGGTGGTGATTTCTATAACAGTAAAGATGTCTTGAACGCTGTATATGCTGCAATTTGTGGGCAAAGGCCCATTTACAATGTCATATAATATAAATCAACTTTTCTACCCAAAAAATATGCTATTTCCAGTTTAAATTTTACAAGAAAAAAACATCACATTGCGAGGCTGAGACCAAAATTCTCAACAATAAATAAAACAGACAGCTCAATGTAATTCAAGTTTTCCGCAGAGCAACTGAAAATAGGTTGATTCAAATTTTCCATACATCAAATTGTTTACCAATTAGTAAGAAAGCAAAAACTCACATGAGTCGAGGAATGCTGAAAAAAAAATCCATTTTCCATAATAGAGAAATTACTGTCATATTCCAAACCTCTATACATATGTAATTTATGTAAATCGATTCACAGATATTAACAAAAAAAATCTGCCAAATCAATGAAACTCCAAACCTATTCCAAGGGATTTCTACTACAGTCCCTTCAGTTAAAAATAGCCAATCCAACCTACTTTGAAAAGAGATGTCAGATTAATACACAATCTTAACCAAAGAGAGAAAAATCACAACAAAACTAAGAAACCCACATTCAATTACTGTATTGTGGTGACCTGATTCCACTCCCCATCCACTGCCTCCTTCCAGAGTGTCACGTTGTTATTCCCATCAGCAACCGCCAATATGTTTCCTGTTAATGACCAGCTGACTCTCCACACAGGGGTCTTAAAGTCATTTAAAACCCTGCCCTCCCATTTGTCCCCCTCCTTCCCCTGAGTCCATATGACCACAGTCCCATCCTGGGAACAGCTTGCAATAGTGCTTTTGGGAAGCCCTAAATTGGGTGCCCAGGCCACATCCCGCACCCAGTCGGTATGCATTTGCAGAGGAGGAAAGCAATCCAGTTTCCAGGTTCCATTATAAAATTTCCATACCTTAGCCGTGTTGTCACAGCCACCAGAGACCAGTTTCTGGATGGGCTCTGTGGGCTGCCCTACAGTAGATCCAGGAATCAAGGCAGGCGCCCATGAAACTGCAGTGACACCAACCTGGTGTTAAGAAAATTTTAGTGGTTATTATTCACCAAATGAATATATTCATAAAACTATTGGTTAAAAAAAAACAATGTCCAGAGACAAATTTCAAAAAAAAAAAAATCATGTAATAGTGGGTATTTTTTACCAATTGAGTATTTTAATCAAACTATTGGAAAAAACATCAATGCAATGCATTCTTCCCTGATTATAAGCTCGTTAGTAAGGCACGAAATCTTGGAAAAGAAAAACACTACGTATTTGAAATCTGGAATTTCATCCCACAACATTTAATCTTGCAGTCTTTCAATTATCCTCCCCATAGGATCAAGAACTGGGACCCGAAAATCAACTTGGGAATTATCACGCAGTTGTAATTTTTTCATTGAGCATAATAATCATGGACTGTAAAAACCTAAAAGCTCTGTAATCGATGCAATTTTTTGTCCTGATCCTTATTGAACTGGAGAAAATTAAAACCTATGCACTACACTAATCAAAAACTTAAATATGTACCATTTGAAATTGAAGATTTGCCTCAGTTTCTTTTCCTCGCAAGAAATAGCCGAACATTTTGTACAAACCGTACAAACCCTAACATACTGAAAAATCAACATTGAAAAAAAATGGGCAGTAGCAAGGGGAATTCACCAATTGGACATGATAATCATGGACTGTAAATGCCTAAAATCTCTGCAATCAATGCAATCTTTTGTCCTGATACTTATTGAACTGGAGAAGATTAAAACCTATGCACTACAGACTACAGTAATCAAAATCTTAAATATGTACCATTTGAAAATGAAGATTTGCCTTAGTTTCTTTTCCTCGCAAGAAATAGCCGAACAGTTTGTACAAACCCTAACATACTGAAAAATCAACATTGAAAAGCAATTGGCAGTAGCAAGGGGAATTCACCAATTGAAGAAAACAAAACCTAACCTGGTGGGCTTGGTCTATCTTGGTCTTGTCCCAAGGTCCGTCTTCCCGCCCTGTAAAAACCGTGATGGATCCGTCAGAAGAACCACAGGCGAGGCAGAGGCCCAGCTCATGGGGCGCCCAGGAAATAGAATTGACGGAGGCGTGGTGCTCGGCGAAGACTTGAAACTGCGACCACTCGTTCCCCTGAGGACCGCCCTCGCGCCAGACGATTACGCGGCGGTCATATGAGCAGGAAGCAAGCAAAGATCCGAACTTGGGATGCGCCCAGGCGAGCTGCCAGACGGGGCCTTGGTGACCAGAGAGAGTAGCGAGAGGCGTCGGTGAATCGGAGCCGCTGAGGCCAAAAAGCTTGATGCTTCGATCTGAAGAACAGGTGGCCATGCGCTTCCCGTAGTAGTCTATTGCAATGTCGTGAACCACATCTTGGTGCCCGGATTCGACCCTCTGACTTGCGGTTTGCTTCACTGCTGAAACCATGCTGCCTCCCTCGATCTAATGCTGAAATAAACAGTGAAGGCTTCGCGGAGAGATGAAAATGCAAAAAATATTTTTTGTTTTTCTTTTGATATAAATTTTATTGGTGTTCCTGGGTTGCATCGGTTTGGGTTTAATTTGTTTTGATCATTGGCCTTGGGCAGTAGTTTGTTTTTTTAATGAAGCAAACCTGACTCCAATACAAATACAATTAGGGAAAAAGACCCAATAGGTGAGATTGTTCCAATGGCTGAGATAGTATATGTGCATATAAGGTTCAATATTTTTAAAAGTTTAGTACTAATAGTTGTGATTTTTAGGTTGTTAGTGTTACTATAAGTACTAATAATTGAATGAAATGGGCCCTTCAGATTTAAAAAGCAACCAATCATGTGATGTCACATCAGTCCACCAACAAAACATGATTTAATGCACACTTATTGGTCCACCCTTTTTTGGGGGAACTATTTGACACCTCAACAAAAAGCATGCTGATGTGGCATCATATTTGATGATGTGGCCCTGAAATCTTAGTTATAAGTAGGGGCATTGCCAAGTAAGCTACTGGAAAATTTTTGGAGTGATTCGAAATTGCCACCTATGATTTTGAGAGGCGTGAAGTTAGGGTGCTCCAAGTCCTCTCTCTTAGTAGCCACCAAAATAGATATGTCAATCGTTGTTTTTTATTTTAAATTTTTAGATGTATTTATTGAAAAATATTTAATATTGTATAGAAATAAAAATGCTTTATATAATTGTAATGTTGAAATGTGTGTATTCATGCCATTTCTTATTTAGTATTGTGTTTATTTTGAGAGAATGATTATATATTGACAAGTGGCATAATCTCGTGTGAAGTCGGGTTCTTTTTCCTACGTTATTACTCTTCCGTTTACACATATTATCTATATCTTTTAACCATACCTTATCCACATTTCCCCATATTTTTGTGTACTCTTCATTTATTACACCTTTCCATGCACTTATCTTGAGACATTTCATTCCCACCTTGATTCTACCACCTTTTTGCACTAATAACCAAGAGATAGCTATATTTTGTTTTGATTATAACTTTTGAGTCATAGTAGAAGGATGAAATTTGAATTGGGTTGCTCTCAAATTTTGATGCGTCAATTTCATGCACGCATGATCTACCCATCCCCTGTAGATTTGACCTCTGGCATTTTGAAATTTAAATTCAAAATTTGGTCAATTCTTGCTCATTACTTTCCTATTTATTACTATATACTTGTATTTAAAGGCATTCAATTGCATTTATTTCACGATCCAAGCATCTTGTTCGAATATCATTTACGTTACAAGGAAGAACATTTCAATTTGGTGCACTAAAATGAATTTAAATATGCATATTCATTATATGAGCATTTGCACAATTGAGATCTATTATCTTCGATCTTTTACACACATTTCTAAGGTTTGAACTAGGTGAACATTTCCCCTTGCTACATAATGACAATCCTTCAAAGGTATTTTTTAATATTATCAGTGTCAAATATTAGAAAAGGCAGAGCAAGCATAAGTGTATCAAATGAATATAAAAGCAAAAGCATACATGCTACCAGATCATTTTTGTAGGTGTAGGGCATTTTTGTGACTGTATATCTAACCCTGATCCATGGACTTAACCCATCACAATGCAAACAAAATTCTTTGATCTTGAGGTGAAGTGTAGACTATCATATCCCATTTCAAATCTCGATGCATCCAGATCTCAATGCATGGACAAAGCTATTCATTTTCCTTTAGCACAAAGCTAAGTACCTTTATTTATCACATTTACTTTTCTAATTTAGCAATAATTACTGAATTATCCATACTTGTATTTGTTAGTTATTAGTTTAGGTTGATTTGTGCAAAGTTGCAAGTATTTCATTTGATTAACCTATACTAAGCTTAGGGGAAGTTTATTTACCCTTACATTTTTGGTGAACCCGTCCAATCTAACACCCCCTAGGGTTTGACCTTAGGGTTGAACCTTCACCATTTTTATAATATTTCATATATGATATTATTCTAATTTTGTCATTCATTTTTGAATTTGCTACGATTTAGAGTTATTCATGCTTATTATGCCTTGATTAAAGTTTGGGTATACATAGTGACATTTATTTTTTCTCACCCTCCCACCCTAGGATATTCTACCTTATGGCTTCTCTTAGGTCTTGCTCCTTAGCTAATATTCTTGCATACATTTTAGATTTCAATAGATTCTTATATTTCATTACACTTCCCGCTTTCCTTAATATTCTCATGACATATTTTTATAAGGACATGGATGTGTTTTCTATGGAGGGTTTGTTCTATCATGTCTCATCATTTCCTTTCTTCATGGAGTTGACTAGTGTTCATCCATGTCTATTAGATACATTTATGTCATTTATCCATTAACTCCATGATGATCCTATGGCTTGTGATAGTGATGACCATCATCAACCTAGCAAGGATTTATCCCGTGTTAGTGATGCATCTAGTATGATGGCTATACACCCCACTCACCTATGCATGAAATTCTTATAACTATTGATGATTTATATCTTGCATGTCATGTAGCTCCTATGTCCATGAATTCATATGCTTCGAATGCATTGCCTTCCTTTATACATGATGAGTATAATGATGATCATTTTTCTACATTCCATGTTGAACCTATATACACTTATAATACAGATACATATGTGTTACCTTCACCTACATGTGATGATAATAAACCTATGTCATGTAGGTCCTATGTCCATGAATTCATATGCTTTGAATGCATTGCCTTCCTTTATACATGATGAGTATAATGATGATCGTTTTTCTACATTCCATGTTGAACCTATATACACTTATAATATAGATACACATATGTTACCTTCACCTACATGTGATGATAATAAACCTTCACCCATGCATACCAATGTATTCGTTGATTTTGGATTACCTATCTATGATAATGATGATCATTTTTCTACAGTCCATGTTGAACCTATAGACACATACTATAAATACATGTGTCTTACCTTCACTTACATGTGATGATAATGAACCTTTGCCAATGCATATTGATGTACTTGTTGATTTTAGATTACCTATCTATGATGATTATCCTAACAATGAGCTTTATGATGATTGTACTTCTTCTATCACTAGGATACACCTGTTTTTTACCTTCACATGAGGTTGTTACTCCAATGTAGTTCGTAACATATCCTCTTTCCTATCTTGCGACACATGATCTATTGATGATATGTTTAATGATGAGCATGGTGATACTTTTTTATCTTCTTATGGGGAGGTTGATGACTCCTTGTTTCATGATGATTTGTCTTATAATGCACAATCTTTTACCACACTTAAATGATATAATCATTTAGTGGTGGTGAAGATGCAAAATTACATGTTAGATCATTCATATCTTCACATTATGCTTCTATAGATGATGATAGTTATTACTCCAATGTAGTTCGTAACATATCCTCTTTCCTATCTTGCGACACATGATCTATTGATGATATGTTTAATGATGAGCATAGTGATACTTTTTTATCTTCTTATGGGGAGGTTGATGACTCCTTGTTTCATGATGATTTGTCTTATAATGCACAATCTTTTACCACACTTAAATGATATAATCATTTAGTGGTGGTGAAGATGCAAAATTACATGTTAGATCATTCATATCTTCACATTATGCTTCTATAGATGATGATAGTACTTTGATGCATGTCTTTGATGATAATTTGATTGATAGAGCTAAACGATTTAATTCATATAATGTTTCTTATACATCTTTCATGCATTCTCACGTGCTTTCAGAGATCACTTTAATATGGGCCATAAACCATGTTTTATTCATTATTTTTATTATTCTCATTCTAGTGGCCCTTACTTAGTGGACCCCTTTAATTTTTCTATGCATCCTGATGATAGACAACTTTTATATTAAGGCCCTCTTTTGAACCCGTTCATGTTTTCATGTGATAAATCATTAAGTACTTGTGGAGTATCTCCTCCCACATCCTTGTTAGAATCTGAAAAGATGATTAACCCAAAAAACTAGTGCAAAAGAATAGATATCTAAACTATGAATACAAATGATATGAATCAAAATAGTAGCACAGAGTTAGTCTCTGAGAGTAATGCAAATGCTAGAAGCAAAATAACATTAAGGGGATGCAAAAGAAAATGATACAAAATATGTACAATCTAAGCAGCATGTTTATTGTTGGTTTACATATTTGTCACCTAACTCTATATTCTCACGCCCATATAAGTGACAAATGTAACAATAGTTGAATCAGTTGCAATGGTATTTTACAACGATTCTCTACTTATTTACCAAGGCGCAACTACCTTCTTATAATATCCAATGAATATAAACTCAGATTGCTTTTAACTAGAAAGCAAAGGAAAAGGTGTTGCTTTTAACCAGAAAGCAATAAAGGTAATATTTCCCAAAATCAACTAAAATGAATGAAGCACAAAGACTTCCACAACAAAAACTATAATGAATCAATAAATAAAAACTGCACCATATATATCATACATTCACCACCATAAACCATTCACCAAAAGATAAACTTCACAACAATGAGCAATAATCGATATATCCAACTACTCCAATACAGAAAGATAACCATCCATAGCAATATATTCAACGTAGGAAGAATATGAATTCAAACAACCATAACACAAAGTTTATGATCATCCAAACTCCACTGTATCAATTTCTATTTCATATATTAAAGCAATTGAATAAGAAAGTAAAATTGATCTCTCACCAACACACAATTTGTCAAAAGATCCATACATCGACCGACTCATTAAATTTATAGCCAAGTCACCCAATAACTGTTTATAAAACCTAATGACTTCTTGAGGACAACCGATTTAAAGAAGTTTTAAATTAAACATCATTTAAAATAAGGGCCCTCCAAAGCCGATAGTTTTTGAGCAATTATGAAAAATACTAAAGCATAAGAAAAGAGAATCAATTGATGATTGCCACATCCTCCTCTTTAGCATTGTCTTTTTGTGTCACTTCCTTCTCCTTCACCTATGCGTCTTCATTACACAAGTTGCCTTGCGTCGCTTGAGCTGCCTGTGCCCTTAACTTTTCCTTGTAAGCCCTGTACTTGTTGATGATTGATGATAGTGCCATGCTACTGGGACTTCATGTCATGCTAATTCAGATTTCTTCTTCCTTACTGTCCTGTCAACATTAGTCACATTTTTATGTGTGTCATCTAGCCCACATTTGAATGTTCTAATGTATGTGGATATTCTTGCAACCTTGCCAATTGTCTCTGTTGTGATGACATCATAACTCACCATTTCCTCAATTACCATCTTTTTAAAGTTTTGCTTGATTTCCTTAACATCAAACAACTTGTCATCATCATCACCAACAACCTCTATTGCAAAGACAACAAAATTAGCTTTAATGTCCTTTAGCTCTGTGTAGTAAAGGGCTAGAGCACTTCTCATTTCATCTTCAAGTGCACCCACAACAGATAACTTCCACTCAATCACATCAGCCCAGGCAATAGAATTCATTTCCCTAGGATCACTCAACACTTCCTCGGCCACCAAAATGTTAACATCCATTTCAGCCATATCTTGTATTTATTTTGAGACTAGGGATAGGCTATTGTGCTCATTTCTGACAATTTGGAAATCAACTATCATGGTCTCTCTTACTGGAAATCGAGTTAAATAATACCAAACATAGTACCAAAAATCATCAGATAGCTTACCACAAAGGGGTTACAAACATAATACCAAAATCATCAGACAGCTTACCTTATATATGCCCCCACCTTAAGGTGGTTGATGTCATGTATCGATACCAAGCATGTTAAGGTAGAGAGAAAACACACAAGGGAACAAGAGATTTCAAAAAGCATGTGCCCACAAACACGTCTTAATCTAAGAAAAACATGAAAGCTATGCATTAAAACCAAGAAGCCAAGGCTACACATATGGGTTCGAGTCTGAGTATAGCCATTGGGCTTATATTGCAGGCATCTTAGAATTAGGTGTAACAACAAGGCAAGATACAAAACAATCAAAGTGCACGGAGCAGATGTATTGTTATGATTTGTTATAAAAGATAAGACAATATCAATCAAATATATATTCAAAGATAAACTTCATACTATTCATGCTGATCCTGAACTTGATAACTGTTTACAAATTGAATCACAAAAACAAATTAATTGTCATAAGATTTTAAACAATTTGAAAGTTGATTTGTCAACTTCTCTTGCCTCAAACAATGTTGTGCAAGAGTCAAAACAATTGAATGCATTTCTTGGTGACAATTGGGGTTCATTAGATTTTACATCTTCTTCCATGGGAGAATATAAAGTTAATAACCCTATTCCTGAAACATCAAATATTGCATCAATATCATCTCATGATTTGAATTTGAAACATAAAGCTTCTTTGGTAACGAATTCAGATAATACTCTTACTTACACTACAAATTATGAAACCTATGAAGTGTTGATTGGTTTGTGATGTCAGTCACAACCAAGCACATAAAACAAAAGTCACACAACAACCCTTGTTTATCCTAAAAGATACGATGAATTCCAAGAATTCATGATCCCAAGTCCCCGTTGATTAGTTCATAATTTGCTGATGTTCCTCTGTGGTTGATGTGTATTGCTATTTTCCATTTTGGGGCCTTACGTAGATTAGTAGATTCTGTTTCTGCAACTATGCTATACAGGGAAGTTACTCTACACAGCATATATCTCCAAATGATGTGTCTAAGTTGATATTTGCATGAGTTCTACCCTTATTTATGATTCTTTGCATGACATTTTCAATACTACATGCATTTAGCTGAAAATATGCTAATGATATTCAGTTGTCTTCGGGATGTCAGCATATTTTTCTATTCTGCTTCTAATTTATCATGATGTGCAGTTATGAAAGTGATTTCAATGAAATTAAAATGGGAAAAAGGGTTAGAGAGAGTGAGATTCCTAATATTACTTAACTGAGATCATTGATCCATATACATGTTCCCATACAGCAATGGAGAGAAGAAAACTAAAATCATACTTCACCAAGACAGTCCACAAATCTGCATGATTCAGTGCAAATCTTCAAGGGAAAAGTTGACAACAACATGCAATGAAATGAAAGCGCTTCTATAGAACACAGCATTCACCAGTACATATCCAAAAATCAACTTGAAGACTACTTAAGGTTTACAATCAGGGTATAGTCTGAAGCTTCATCTCCACATAGTATGTTCATAAAATAGGTACATTTACAATGATCTGAGGAAGGGACCTTGATTATTTCAACAATCCAGTCCTCACTAGTCTCAGTAATCCGATCTCTCCTAAAACTATTACAGGTCTGATTTTTTTGTATTATTGACCTCCTCTACTTTTGTACAGTACAGGGGCTTAATATATATATCTCTAGGTTTTCCCCAATCTGGTGCCCAAAAACCCTAGGAGATCAACGGTCAGCATCTTGAAATACATCATCCAACGGTGAGAAATGAATCCCGCCAAGAATTGGAGCAGCACACCCAGACAGGGCGCTGCTCCTTCAATAATGTTTCCAACTGCAAACTCCCCCGCATTGAAAGCTTCGTTGCCTTCTGGTGTGTTTGGCCTCTCAGGATCTGGCCCGCCACCTAGGACGTCATCGTCATTTAAAACCCCGCCTTCGCATTCACCTGCACGCCGTTACTGTGTTGGTAACTCTGCTTCTTCCCAACTACTCCAACAATATGCAATAAACAAGTAGGAATTAGCACCATCGTTTAATAAATCAATAGGAAAAATGAACATTTGCATTAAAACAGGCTCCAAATGCACAAACACAGCCATCGAGCTCAAAAACCATGGAAAACAGGCATAAAAAATGCATATACAACGTTAACCAGTCGGGTCAACCATCGTTGACCAGAAACATGCATAGGGCACCCAAAGAAGCTTCAAAATTCCTATCGCTTCACTTTCCCACTCACTTTCCTTGTTTAAATCTTTGTATATCCGATATACAAGCCGGATGTGATACAAGCATTTAACCGCTTTTAATTTGCCTCTAAGTTCCGCAATGTATATATCGTTGTATGCTGAGCAATGTATATCAATATACATTGTGGATGTGATACATTGATTCAATCGGATTTCAATCTTTTCAATTCCGCGGCCTGTATGCTTCCTTTGTATATTTCGCTTGTATATTGCAACATACAAATGCAAAATATACAAGCATTTATCTCTGTTTCATAACTTTTCAATTCCGTGGCTTGTACATTTCGTGATGCATCTTGGCTTGTATGTATTGAAATATACAAAGCGCGAACATACAATGAATTAACCTCTTTTAACTTTCCATTGCGTCTGCGGTATGTATATTTCCATTGTATCTTTAGACATACATTTGGGGCTCGATACAAGCATTTAATCAGATTTAAATCTGCCCTTGGATTCTGTGTTGTATGAGCGCAATGTATATTGGTTTGTATATAAGAATATACAAGCACAAAATATACATGCACTTATCTTCGATTTATAACTTTTCAAATCCGCTATATAAAGCAACCTATCGAATCCGCAATGTATCTCTTGATATGCAAACTCGGACGTGATACATAGGATAAATCCGATTTCAAATTTATCTGGATTCTGGCTTGTATGTGTAAGGTGTAACGTATGTTTCGAAATATACAAGCCGGAACTTATACAACGAATTAGCATTGTTTGATAACTCCTTGAAGTCCACGTTGTATGTCTGCAATGTATATCGGGTCCTGTATCTTACGATATACATTGAGGCTTTATACACTGCAACAATCAGATTCTATTTTATTTGGATTCCGGCTCTTGTATAAGTTCAATGTATGTTGGCCTTGTATATAAGAATATACAAGCCCGATATACATTAAATTAACCCTGTTTCATAAAAATGTTAGTTCCGAGCAATGTATAAAGTAATGTATATCTGCCCTGTATGTTACGAAATATGCATTGTAGAAACATACAAGGAATTAACCACTTTTAATACTCCCTTCGGGTCCGCGCGATGCATATGAACGTTGCATGTATCTTGACTTGTATATTTCGTTTGTATGTAAAAACATATAAGCGAAAAACATACAACAGTTTAACTCCTTTACATAATCCTTCGGGTTCGCGGCCTGCACATTGCAAATGTATATATCAAATGTATGTTCAAATATACAAGCCCAAAATATACAATGAATTAACATTGCAAAATAACTTTTGGGTTTCAGCCCTTGTATAAATGCATTGTATGATACGACCTGCCAAACATACAAGCGCGAGATACATGCAACGGATTTAAACATTTATTCATTTCAACCTAAAACCACCTCGGGTCCATCTTGTATGTATGCATAAACTCTACCAAATGTATACAAGGCAAAAAGACATACAAATGACCTTGTATATGAACTCGAATGCAAAAGTGACTAAGTACAAAAACAAAACCCTTTGCATATACGAACGACCCTGTATATGCAAAGCGATATACAAACCTGAATGTACATTTTACCAAAATGATCATAACTTGCAAAATATGGCGAATTTTAACATGGTTCAAAAAGCAACCCTAGCTCATTTTTGACAAGGAATCCAACCATACTATGCACTGATATTGAAATGCATTTCTTCACCATTTTTAACAAGGTTTGCAATTTTAACGCCTTTTTCCCTTTACCACCAAACAAAACAACACACACAAGCAAAAAGCAAAAAGCCACAGCAGGGGTCCTCATTTTGCTAAGGAGTAAAATGGGGCGTGTTGTGAACATCACAACAACTAGCAACCAAACAAAACAATCAAATTCAACCCATTAAAGAAAATTGAATGAAATAAATTCATAACTTCCAACTATCTTTTATGCAAATTACTATCCAACTTGAGACTCAATATATTCAATAAGGTGCATGAATTTTTATTTCAGTTTAAGTGGGTGCACGTGGTTAATAAGCCTCATCTTGAAGATTAGTTGAACAAACCAGTGACTGATATTAGACTACATAGGTGAGGACATTCCCTCATAGCCAACCGGATAGAGCCTTGCTGCTAGCGAGCGTCCATAGCCCCGGCAAGGTTATCGTTACAATTCTCCTAAGTAGAGCCCCACTGCCAGTGAGCATCTATAGCTCCGGTAGAGTTACTTAGATGTCTTAATCTAGATTTTCAGTATAATCCATTTTATTTATTTATTTTATTTATTTTTGTATTTCATAGAAATTTCATAAGATATTGCATTTGTAACTTCATGATGCAAGGAGTGGTCACTTGCTGAAATTAAACTGAGAATTGTAATGGTAGCAAGGGTGACCTCTGATTTTTCACCTAATATCTACACTGGTAAATTCAACAAACCCAAGGATTTTAGGTGCGTCATTGTGAGAAACATTCCTTGAATACTCAACCCATTCTTATTGAATACAAAATTTCACAAGTTAAACAACTCTCTACATTCATGATGGTCACAACAAGTTATGCATAGATTTCAAATAATTAACCTTAATGATCTCAATTTTCCATTATTTTCAGTGGTTGTTAATCTGCCCCTTTATACTCTAAATCAAAAGAAAGATCCCTGCTGAGGAAACAAAGCAACCAAAACAAAACAAGCAAAACAAAGCCACTATACAAACAACTATACAAAGAAAGTACACTATGATACACATGACTGTCATGATGTAATCCTCAGGCCTGAAAATAGTGTTTGAGGAACTATCCATTAACTAGTAATGGAACATCCTCACCTGTTAAGATCTTGAGCCTGTAGGTACTGTCTCTTAGAATTTTAGAAATTTGAAAGGGTCCTATCCAGAGTTTGTCAAATTTACCATGATCACCCTTCCTTTCATGTGCTTTGTCCCACATCAGGACCAGATCTGAGATCCTAAAAGCCTTGATTCTGGCCCTTTTGTCAAACCAGTGCTTGACAATAGCCTGATGTTTAGCAAATTGGTTAATTGCTGCACTTCTTTTTTCCTCTAGGTGCATTAGTTGTAGCAATCTAACTTCCTATTTATTATCTATGCCTAGGTACTCTTGTGCAAACTGTAGTGTAGGAATCTTTAATTTGACAGGGAGGATGGGATCCACCCCATATACTAAGTGAAAAAGGTGAATTTCCTAATGCAGCTTTATTTCTGGTTCTATCTACCCACAAGGCATATTTCAATAGAGTGTTCCATTCCCTTGGGTTCTTATCTATCAACTTTTTTATGATGTTCAATAGGTTCTTGTTTGTGGATTCTGCTAATCCATTCCCTTGGGGGTAGTAATTTGAGGAGAATTTTAAAATGACCCCATGATCGAAAGCCCAACTTGACAATTTAATTGAAGCAAAAACAGGCCCATTATCACATACTAAAGCATATGGAACTCCATACCTGGTCACTATATTGGTTTCCAAAAACCTAATAACATCCTCAGCATTGCATGTCCTACTACTGACAGCCTCAGTACACCTGGTATAGTAATCAGTAATAGTTAAAACATACCCATGGCCTAAGGATGAGGGAGGATTGATGGGTCCTATGAAATCCATTCCCCATTGAGCAAAGGGACGCATCTCCATCACTGGCTGCAAAGGTTGAGCAGCATATTTCTCTCTATTGGCAGCAACCTGACACATATGACAACATTTAATGTGTTTAGTTGCATCTTTGAAAATTGTAGGCCAATAATACCCTGCCCTGAGGATAGCATGAGTGGTGGCTAAGGACGACCCATGTGCAGTCCCAAATTTATCATGTAATTCTGTTAGCACCTTATCTGCTTCTGATCTTTTTAAGCATCTTAGGTATATCCCCTCATAGTTTTTTCTTGAAAAGAACTCCTACTTTTAACATAAATTTCAGCGACCTTATCTTCAGGGCTCTCCTCTGTGAGGCCTGCAATCTTGAGGGACATCTCCCAGTGGTCAGGATGTGCCTAATGTCTGAGTACCATTCTCTGTCATCTTTTGCATTTACGACATACTGCTGGCTCAGGATATTGGGATCAACCTCTGATATCATCTGGCTTAATGCCTGCCCTCTTACCAGCTTCATAGGGGTAATGTTCATATCGTACTCCTGGAGGACAGTGATCCCTTTAGCCCTTTTCTCACCTGGTTCACTTTGCATTAGCAACATTTTCACTGCTGCATCGGGTACAACAACAATCACCTTACTTCTCAGGATGTAGTGCCTGAACTTCTTGACTGCTTGAACCAAAGCAAGCACCTGTCTTTCAACATCCATATACCTGAGCTCTGTGTCTCTGAAAGGGCAGCTCATGAAGGCTATAGGCTTTTCTTCCTTTTCTTCATTTTTCTGTGTCAGTATTGTTGCAGAGGTATGTTCTAAAGCAAATGAGTAGATGTAGAAGTCCTTGGTGTAATCTGGACTGGAGCATTTGATATGGCCTTTTTAATGTCTTCAAAAGCTGCTCTAGCCTCCGGGGTCCATTCAATTTTAACATCCTTCTTGAGCATGGCGTTCAAGGGCCTGACTATCTCTGCAAAGCCAGTGATAAATTTCCTAACGAAATTAATCTTACCAAAGTAAGATTTGAGCTCTGTCTTGCTTCCAGGCAATTGTATCTTCACGATGGATTTTATTCTGTCAAGATCAATGATTATCCCGTCTTCAGTTATCAAGTGGCCTAGCAATTTCCCCGTGGTCATCCCAAATATGCACTTCTTGGGATTCAAGGATATCCCGTACTACTCGCACTTCTTCAACACCTTTCTCAGGTCCTCTACATGGTCCGCTCTATCTTTGGAGAACACCGTTAAGTCATCCATGTATATTACTATGCACTTCCCAATCAAGGTTCTGAAGGCTATGTCCATTGCTCGCTGAAATGTGGCTCCAGCATTTATCAATCCAAATGGCATGCGCCTGTAGGTGAAGATCCCCCATTTCGTGGTAAATGTGGTTTTCAATCTATCGATTCTATCCACCATCACCTGGTTGTATCCAGAGAAACCATCCAAGAAGGACATCATCTTGGCATTGTTCACCATCTGTAGGACTTCATCTAGAGAAGGCAAAAGATAATTATCCTTTTCAGAAGCTCGATTCAAATTCCTGAAGTCCACGCACAGTCTGATGTCACCGTTCTTCTTTCTCACTGGGACCAGGTTTGCCACCCACGTGGAGTGTCTCACAGGAAATATGATCCTGGCATCGAGTAGTCTTTTAACTTCTTTGAAAATGATTGGCTCCAGTAAAGCATTGATGGGTCTTTGCTTTTGTCGAAAAGGCTTGGCATCTGACTTCACAGGTATCGTATGAGTGATGACTGATGTATCAAAAGTTTTCAATTCATCATACGTCCAGGCAATGACATGGATGTAATCTTTGAGGGCTTGAGTTATCCCTTTCAACTCTTCTTCTGTATAGACCTTCCCAATCAGAACATTTCTTCTTCTATCACCTTGCCCAAGGTTGACCTGCGAATACTGTCCCTCATCAGCCTTTTGAAGATCCCTTTGTTTCAACATGTTGTCCAAATCAAATGCTCTCTCCAGCTCTATCATTCCCCTAGGGATTTTGTTACTTGGCAGCTCCAGGATTTCTTCTTCCTCCCAGACATGATCTTCTACATTCTTTTCATCAATAACCTGTGCCTCAAAAATATCTCTATTGGAAATAAAATCCAATATATGATGTTCATCTTCAAATACTTGGAGATTAGTTACATTATCAAGTATTGAAGGCACTGATACTTATTCAACTGAGAATCTTTTTAAACCTGATATGGACAGTGGCTCTAGAGTACTCGCAGCCTGGGCCAAAGCATCTGCTCTGTGGTTTTGCTCTCTGGGTACATGGGTGATATTGAATGCATCAAACTCTTCTATTAAGTCCCACACTTTGTGTCTGTAATTGGACAGCCTCCTGTAATTGCAAGAGTATATACCTCTTACCTGTCTGACAACTAATTCTGAGTCCCCATAGACATGTAGAATTTTCACCTTCTTCCTAAGAGCGAACAGTATCCCATGAATTAGAGCTTCATATTCTGTCACATTATTTGTACATGGGAACTACAATCTGTATGCTGCCAAATAGGATTTTCCAAATGGGTCAATGAGGTCTATTCCTACTCCAGCTCCTTGTTTTGACTTGGATCCATCAAATCTGAGGATCCATGGCTCATCCTCAGCTAAAAGCTTGTCTGCTGCTTCCTTCTTTCTTTTGGCTCTGGCAGCCGCACCACTGGATATCCATTTTAGCTTTGGTGTCCCAGTTTTCTCAGACACCACCTCATCGGCTTTATGGGGAGCTTACTTCTTCTTTTCTCTTATCACCAAGAGGAACATTCTCTGGACCAGGCAGCGTATGCCTTCTCAAGATATGTAGGCACAACGAGCAAGATGTATCCGAGTGAGGTGCCTCATGCAACCTGCACTACTTCTCAATCAATGCATCCTGGGGAGGCCTATGCTGCTGCGTCATCTTTTGGATTTCTTTTGACAGAAACTCCTCAAACTTGGACAGATTGCTGCCACTATCCTTGTCAGATAACACGTAATCTAACTCCACTAAACAATCACTCCCAGGGGTGATTGTCTTCTTGTTCTTATCATTACCCCTGTTGCATACCAGTATCTCTTCTGTCATCTGGACAGAACCTTCATCCTTCTGTGTGCATCCTCCTGTTCCTGCAGGAGACAAACATAAATCAGTATCACTATCATTATCCGTGGAACTCACCGTGGCTGAAGATGCTTCGCCATATGCTTGTTCCAACTCCAACATGTCTAAACAAGCATCACAAGTTTTTTCAGAATGAGCCTCATCATGCAACCTGCACCATCCATCAATCAGAATATTGTGAACAGGCACACTTAATAATTGACATCGTTTCACCTGTCTAAACAAATGCATCTCAAATTTCTTGAAATGATCCAGTACTATTTTATTTCCAAGATTACAATCAGGCTCTGAATTTATTTCATCACTCCAAAGGTCACCATTATGATCATGTATGTCAAGCATCAGGATTTCTTCTATGCTGGCAATTTGAGGTCTGATGGAGTAAACTCTAGGTTCCACATCCACATACATGATTTCATTATTTCTGTTATATTCGGTGATCATGTGTCTCATGCAAGGTTTAGCTTCGATCTTTATCTGATTTGGTATACCCTTCCAAGGTAGCCACATATGGCTAAAATCAGTTGACATGTATCTGTTGAGAGTTTTTGACCAGTCTCTGCTGAGTAACATTCCATATGTATCAGGTATATCTACTACTTGAATATCAATATAGTGCTAGACTCTGGGATCCGATGCTAGCTGCATGTGAATGTGGGTCAGTTCTCCTACCACACTTACTTTTGTTTTGTCCAATTGTGTTACCTTCTTCAATGATTTAGTAGGATGTAACCCTAAAGCGTTGCATATGGATAGGGGCATTACATTGGTAGATGCTCTTGAGTCTACGAAGCAGTTGTGCAAATTTTTACCAAACATCCTTGTGGTAAGGAGGAAGGGAGGTGACTCACTCTTGTCTTTGTATAGGGTCATGTGGGAGGTATCTGCAACTTGAACAATCGCTGGGGTTTTAGGTTTGATGTTAACGTCCTTGGCAGCATGATCTTTATTTCTAAATTGGCCCGGGGTATGGCTATCTTCCTTTTGAGCAGAACCATCCAATGATTTCATGAAAGCATTCTTGATAGCAGGGGTTTTAAGCAACTCTGACATTGGCACGCTGATCTTTACTTTTTTCATTTCATCTGCCAGATATGTAACCAATTTGTCAGATTCAGGAAGTGGATTTGCAGCTTTTGATGCTGTGTTATGCAATGTCAGATATTGAGCATCAACCTTGGGGAGTCCAGGGTTATTACTTGCCTTGGGATCAGGTGGAGTGTTGAAATTGTTTGGAGGCAATGAGGTAGTCAAAGGATCAGCAAATTTGTTTGAGTTATTCCTTAAGTTGTAGTTATGCCTACCCTGAGGTTGCTGTTGATAAGCATTGACTTCCTCATGCTCAATTGATGGCTCATTCTCATCCTCAAAGGGGAAAATGTAGTTAGACTCAAAAGCCATGGCTGATTCCTCACATGTTGAAGTGTAATCCTGATGTGATGATATTGTCTGCTGATAAGGACAATGCATGAAGCTTTCTAGTACTAGGGCAGAATCATACTCACAGGGGACAATTTCATTTCCCTTTGCATAAGGTGGGTTACCTGAGGTACTGGCCACTTCAGCTTGGAATATGCTAGCAGCAATTCTGAATTGAGGACAGTCCAACTCTACATGAGCGTTGGTGTTATGCATTCTGCACCAGTTCGTAAGTGCTACCTCTGCAAGGTTTACTCTGGTGGTCTGCCTAGGTTCACCAAGAGGCTGATTGTCTAGGGGTGATGGCAAGGAACCATTGTTAGGCCTAGTGTTCCACACTCTAGGCTGTCTAGGAGGATTATTGTTGCCATTGTTGTTATTGTAATTGTTGTTGTACCCCCTGTTAGGATAATTAGGTTTGTTATTGGCATAACCTCTGTTTTGATTAGGTTGAGAGTAGAAATTCTGATTTCTTAGATGAGTGACCTCAGTAGTAAGTTTTCTTAACTGAGCTGATATTTCTTTGATTTCTTCCGTCTCTTCCTAAACCTTGGCCATCACATTCTTTGTCTGGGGCTTGAAAAAGGAAGACCCATTGTTATTGTTGGATTGTTCTACATCCTGATGCACTTGTGTTTAATATGGTAACATCTAGTTACTTCCACTCAGTGGGGGCATGACACTGATTGGGGGTATTTGCAAAGGGGCTGGCATCACAGCTGAAGGCATCATGGCTCCATTGGTCTGTTGGTGGACAGGATATGTAAGACAACCAGGAAGTGTAGGGAAAGCAATATTTGGTGTGGGAGTAGGATATAATTGCTGACTAACTTTGATAGCTTCCTCAAAATCCTGTGCTAAAGTCGTTACACTAGCGTGTGTCCTAATAAACATGGAGGTCAGGGGATCTAAAGTTGAATAATAAATACTCCTAGCAACCTCATCTGCTACAACGTAGGGAGTAACTAGTTTAGACAACATCTTCTAGAATCTAGCGTTGAAGTTTGCAATGGGTTCTCCTTCACACCTCTTGATGGTGGCAAAAAGATGATAGTTCATTGAAGGATCTATAGGCACCTTGAACCTATCCTTGAAAGCTTTTTCTAAGGCATCCCATGAACGGACTGAATCCTGACCTAAACTGGTATACCAGTTATAGGCCTCTTACCCTAAGGAGAATGGAAACAATCTGCATACCACATCCTCATACTCAATTCTAGCCCTACAACAAGCTTCCTTGAAGGTCTTGACATGATCATCAGCATCTTGATACGAATGGTACCTAGGGCAAATTTTATCTGGATTTTTAGGCAAAGCATGATATGCATTGAAGGCCAGCAGTGACTCTGCTATGAAAAATGACATCGCAACCAGTGGAGGTTGGATCTGGGGTACGACAGGCTGAGGCTGGGCCTGAGGTGTGATAGGTGGTCCTATGGGTATTTGAAAGCCAATAGGGGTTATAGGAGCATGCTCTGGTGAGGCTTCTGTCGCACTAGAATCAGGGGTGTGATGAATGTCCATAGTCCTAGGTCTAAATCCCCTGATAGGTAGTTCTTCGAAGAGTCCACTAGATCTGGACCTGGTATTTGGCCTGAAAGCCAGGATTTCTCAAGTTTTTAAGGCAAAATGGCAAGTTTATGGCCAAAATTCAAATCGCCGGGATGTTTAAGCAATGTATGCAGGAATCTATGATTTCCTTTGTCAACGACCCTCCTTCTAGTGCTAGTTTCCTGTTGATTGGTTTGTGATGTCAGTCACAACCAAGCACACAAAACAAAAGTCACACAACAACCCTTGTTTATCCTGAAAGATAAGATGAATTCCAAGAATTCATGATCCCAAGTCCCCGTCGATTAGTTCATAATCTTCTGATGTTACTCTGTGGTTGATGTGTATTATTGTTTTCCATTTTGGGGCCTTACGTAGATTAGTAGATTCTATTTCTGCAACTATGCTATACAGGGAAGTTACTCTACACAACATATATCTCCAAATGATGTGTCTAAGTTGATATTTGCATGAGTTCTACCCTTATTTGTGATTCTCTGCATGACATTATCAATACTACATGCATTTAGCTCAAAATATGCTAATGATATTCAGTTGTCTTCGAGATGTCAGCATATTTTTCTGTTCTGCTTCTGATTTATCATGATGTGCAGTTATGAAAGTGATTTCAATGAAATTAAAATGAGAAAAAGGGTTAGAGAGAGTGAGATTCCTAAAATTACTTAACTGAGAGCATTGATCCATATACATGTTCCCATACAGCAATGGAGAGAAGAAAACTAAAATCATACCTCACCAGGACAGTCCACAAATTTGCAGCAAATCTTCAAGGGAAAAGTTGACAACAACATGCAATGAAATGAAAGCGCTTCTATAGAACACAACATTCACCAGTACATATCCAGAAATCAACTTGAAGACTACTTAAGGTTTACAATTAGGGTATAGTCTGAAGCTTCATCTCCATATAGTATGTTCATAAAATAGGTACATTTACAATGATCTAAGGAAGGGACCTTGATTATTTCAACAATCCAGTCCTCACTAGTCTCAGTAATCTGATCTCTCCTAAAACTATTATAGGTATGATTTTTTTGTATTATTGACCTCCTCTGCTTTTGTACAGTACAGGGGCTCAATATATATATATCTCTGGTTTTTCCCCAATCTAGCGCCCAAAAACCCTAGGAGATCAATGGTCAGCATCTTGAAATGCAGCATCCAACGGTGAGAAATGAATCCCGCCAAGAATTCGAGCAGCACACCTAGATAGGGCGCCGCTCCTTCAATAATGTTTCCAACTGCAAACTCCCTCGCATTGAAAGCTTCATCGCCTTATGGTGTGTTCGGCCTCTCGAGATCTGGCCCGCCACCTGGGACGCCATCGTCATTTAAAACCCCGCCTTCGCGTTCACCTGCACACCGTTACTGTGTTGGTAACTCTGCTTCTTCCCAGCTACTCCAACAATCTGCAATAAACAAGCAGGAATTAGCACCATCGTTTAATAAATCAGCAGGAAAAATGAACATCTGCATTAAAACAGGCTCCAAATGCACAAACACAGCCATCGGGCTCAAAAACCATGGAAAACGGGCATCAAAAATGCATATACATCGTTAAAACCAGTCGGGTCAACCATCGTTGACCAGAAACATGCATAGTGTGCCCAAAGAAGCTTCAAAATTCCTATCGCTTCACTTTCCCGCTCACTTTCCTTGTTTAAATCTTTGTATATCCAATATATAAGCTGGATGTGATACAAGCATTTAACCGCTTTTAATTTGCCTTTGAGTTCCGCAATGTATATTTCGTTGTATGCTGAGCAATGTATATCAATATACATTGTGGATGTGATACATTGATTCAATCGGATTTCAATCTTTTCAATTCCACGGCTTGTATGCTTCCTTTGTATATTTTGCTTGTATATTGCAACATACAAACGCAAAATATACAAGCATTTATCTTTGTTTCATAACTTTTCAATTCCGTGGCTTGTACATTTCGTGATGCATCTTGGCTTGTATGTATCGAAATATACAAAGCACGAACATATAATGAATTAACCTCTTTTAACTTTTCGTCGCGTTCACGGTATGTATATTTCCATTGTATCTTTAGACATACATTTCGGGCTCAATACAAGCATTTAATTGGATTTAAATCTACCCTTGGATTCCGTGTTGTATGAGCGCAATGTATATCAGTTTGTATATAAGAATATACAAGCACAAAATATGCATGCACTTATCTTCGATTTATAACTTTTCAAATCCGCCATATAAAGCAACCTATCGAATCCGTAATGTATCTCTTGATATGCAAACTCGAACGTGATACATAGGATAAATCTGATTTCAAATTCATCTAGATTCTGGCTTGTATGTATAAGGTGTAACGTATGTTTCGAAATATACAAGCTGGAACTTATACAACGAATTAGCATTGTTTGATAACTCCTTGAAGTCCGCGGTGTATGTCTGCAATGTATATCAGGTCCTGTATCTTACGATATACATTTGGGCTTTATACATTGCAACAATCAGATTTTATTTTATTTGGATTCTGGCTCTTGTATAAGTTCAATGTATGTCGGCCTTGTATATAAGAATATACAAGCCCGATATACATTAAATTAACCCTGTTTCATAAAAATGTTAGTTTCGAGCAATGTATAAAGTAATGTATATCTGCCCTGTATGTTACGAAATATGCATTGTAGAAACATACAAGGAATTAACCACTTTTAATACTCCCTTCGGGTCTGCGCGATGCATATGAACGTTGCATGTATCTTGACTTGTATATTTCATTTGTATGTAAAAACATACAAGCGAAAAAACATACAACAGTTTAACTCCTTTTCATAATCCTTCAGGTCCACGGCCTGCACATTGCAAATGTATATATCAAATGTATGTTCAAATATACAAGCCCGAAATACACAATGAATTAACATTGTAAAATAACTTTTCGGTTCCGGCCCTTGTATAAATGCATCGTATGTTACGACTTGCCAAACATACAAGAGCGAGATACATGCAACGGATTTAAACATTTATTCATTTCAACCTAAAACCACCTCGGGTCCATCTTGTATGTATGCATAAACTCTACCAAATGTATACAAGGCAAAAAGACATACAAATGACCTTGTATATGAACCTGAATGCAAAAGCGACTAAGTACAAAAACAAAACCCTTTGCATATATGAACGACCTTGTATATGCAAAGCGATATACAAACCTGAATGTACATTTTACCAAAATGATCATAACTTGCAAAATATGGCAAATTTTAACATGGTTCAAAAAGCAACCCTAGCTCATTTTTGACAAGGAATCCAACCATACTATGCACTGATACTGAAATGCATTTCTTCGCCATTTTTAACAAGGTTTGCTATTTTAACCCCTTTTTCCTTTACCACCAAGCAAAACAACACACACAAGCAAAAAGCAAAAAGCCACAGCAGGGATCCTCATTTTGCTAAGGAGTAAAATGGGGCGTGTTGTGAACATCACAACATGAAGCTCCACCTTCTTCCAAAGAAATGACTTCCCTTTATGGTCAAGGATTCCAGATCCTTTATAAGAACTGTGATTATGTAGGTAATGGTTGTGGTATTAATCAACAAGGAATCAAAGTCCCTATAGAATCCGCTTAGCGACATCATTCAAGTGGCATTAGATATAATCCTTTCAATGAATCTAAATCCCGTAGATGTCCTACTCTCAATGTGAATACAATATCAACACTTAACTTGATATTTCCTGAGATGATTGACACTAGTTGTCCTCCAGGAGCGATTCCTTTAGATATTCTTTCAATGGATGAAGTGATAATGGAATTCTTGGGTGGTTATGACAATATTCCCCGATACCATCATAAATGTGGATTACCTTATTGTTTGAACAAATCATGCATATTTTGGGAAATCTACTAGCATGATAAATGCTACTCTAAAGTCTGAGGAAGAATCTGAAGACCTACCACAATCACCTGATCTCCTAGACCACAATACTCTACTTAATGGAAAGACTGTTGATGTTTTCATGGAGAAAGACAACACTAAGAACATTTTTCCTATTGGTGTTTGTTTACATGCAGAAGAAAAAGAAGAAGTGACTAAGTTATTACATGAATTTTCTGAACTGTTTGCCTGGAACTATTCAGATATGCCTAGTATTGATCCTGAGATTGTTACACATAATATCATCTTGAAACCAGATGCTAAGTTGTTTAAACAAAAGATTCGTATGATGAATCCTAAGGTTGCATTACTTGTCAAAGCTAAGATAGAAAAACTTCTACAAGATGGCTTCATTCGCTCTATCGACTATTCACCTTGGATCTTGAATATTGTTGTCGTCGCTAAACTCGATGGTCATATAAGAATGTGCACCAATTTTTGAGACTTGAATCTTGAATCTTGCATCTTTGAAAGATGATTTTCTGCTTTCTAAAATTGATATGATTATCGATTCTATAGCTGGCCACGAATTACTCTCTTTCATGGATGGTTTTTCAGGATATAATCAAATTTTGATAAACCCTCAAGATCAATATAAAACAACTTTTATAACACCTTGGGGTACATTTTGTTGAGTAGTCATGCCGTTTGGACTTAAGAATGTAGGAGCTACTTACCAACGTGCCATGACCCTTATATTTCATGATTACATACACAATATTCTAGAAGACTATGTCGATGACATCTTGGTGAAGTCAATTCATCGCCAAGATCACGTCATGAACCTTCGACAGATTTTTGAGAGAATAAGAAAATACAACATGTGATTAAACCCTCGTAACTATGTTTTTGGCGTAGATAGTGGAAAATTGTTGGGGTTTATCATTTCAAATCGTGGTATTGAAGTAGATACAAAAAAAAATTGATGCAATTGTTAATATGCCAATACCTAAGAACATATCTCAACTTCGTAGTTTGCAAGGGAAGATACAGGCCATTCACCAATTATTTCACAACTCGAAGATATGACTCACCCTTTTACGCAACTACTGAAAAAGGATTTAAAATTTCAATGGAATTTTGAATGTCAAAAAGCTTTTGAAGATTTAAAGGCTTATCTAGCTAATCCTCATGTTCTACAGCCTGTTATCCCTAATAAACCTTTTCTATTGTATATCTCAGCATCTAATAATGCTCTTGCAGCCCTATTAGTGCAACATAATGCTAGAGGCAAAGAATGTGTTGTATATTATATTAGTTGAACTTTGCTCGATTATGAAGTGTGCTACACTGTTATCAAGAAGCATTGCTTAGATTTAGTGTTTGCAACACATAAGCTTAGACATTATCTTCTAAATACTGAAATACACGTGATGGTGAAATTTGACCCTTTAAAACATCTTTTTGCTAAAACTGATTTGTCGAGTCATCTTGCTAAATGGGTTATGTTGTTAACTGAATTTGATCTTAAGTTTATTTCTCAAAAAGCAATTAAAGGGCAAGCGTTAGCTGACCATTTAGCTGAAGCACCTTCACCTTTTGCTACGTAACATTAGGATCCATTTCCCGATGACCAAAGTTTAGCCATTACTAAGGATGATAAATGGGAATTGTATTTTGACGGATCAAGATGTCAAACCGGCTCCAGTGTGGGTGTTATATTAATACCCCCTGCAGGTAAGCCGATTCATATGTCTTACTGCCTAAACTTCTCATGCATGAACAACATTACTGAATACGAAGCCCTCATTATAGGACTTCATGCCGCTTTGACTCTTAACATAAAAAATATCAATATATATGGTGATTCACATCTAATTGTATGAAAAATAACTGGATCATATCAAACTAAGCACGACCAACTATCTCAATATCATGAGTTTGCTCTATCTCTATTAAAACAATTCACATTAGTTTCAATAAATACTATTCCCAGGAAAGACAATCGACATGAGGATGCAATGGCAAGTGCAACTTCCCTTATATCCCCTGATGATTCCCCTGAGGAATTTACTTTCATTATCCATAATCTTAAAACACCGACAATTGAAGACCCCATAGTTGTTAATTCAGAACTTTGTGGTAATACAAATGCTAATGAATGGTTCTCCCATATATTCAGTTATTTGCGTGATGGAACCATTCCTAATTCAACATCTAAGAATTCCCGAATTTGTCTACACAAAATTGCAGCATGTTACATTATCTTGTCTAATGTGTTATATAGACGAAGCTACAATGGAGTTTTACTCCGATGTTTAAGTAATTCAAAGATTCTAATAGCTTTAGAAGAAGCTTACTCTGGTGCGTATGGAGGGCATTTTGGGGGAAAATCCTTGGTACACAAATTGTTACGAATGGAATATTATTGGCAACACATGGAACAAGATTCCTTCGCTTATGTCAAGAAATGTCGATAATGTCAACAACACAATCACCTAATCTAAGCACCCACTTAGGAACTTCGTGCCCAAGTCTCACCTTGGCCATTTTCCATTTGGTTCTTGGGTCTAATTGGTAAAATCTCTCCACCCTCCTCTCAAGGACATACATTTATTATTACTGTTACTGATTACTTCATGAAGTGGGTCGAAGCTGTCCCCTTACGATCCACGACCGTTGACATAATTTGTCAGTTTTTACAAGATAGCATCATTTCTCGATTTGGTATACCTTCCTCCCTCATTTCTGACAATGGCACACCATTTAAGAACAAGGACATAAAGAAATTTCTAAAAAAATGTCATATTCAACATTGCTTCTCTATGCCTTATTACCCTCAATCAAATGGCCAAGTAGAAGCTTCAAACAAAATTATTGGATAGATTTTACAAAAGACTGTTAACAAACATCATAAAGATAGGCACATTCAGTTATCCTATGCATTATGGGCATATAGAACAAGCATTGGTACGGCTACTGGGAATACATCGTATAATCTTGTCTATGGCACATACACGATAATTCCCTTAGAGTTAGAAATTCCTTCATTGAGAGTTTCCCTAAGAGACGTTATTGACGATGATACAAAACGTGAGAATATATTGAAAGAACTTGAGATGCTTGATGAAAGACAAATAAATGCTCTTGAGAACCTCAAGGCCCATCAGAAAAGCATACAACGATCATACAATGAACATGTTACACATCGTTCATTCAACGTTGGGGATTTGGTACTTAATGAGAATCAATGCAATGTAAACGCACCTCCTGGAGAAAAAGGCAAGTTCAACCCCAATTGGCTAGGAGCGTACATAGTTACTGAAGCCTTTAGATCAGGAGCCTATAAACTAGCCAATGAACAAGGTACACTGCTTAAAGAACCTATTAATGTAGCGCACCTCAAGAAATTCCATGCTTAAGATTTGATGTTAAATGTTACTTTATAAAGCAAATTTATTAGTAAGATTAGCTTCAATTTTGACAAGATATTATTATTTTGTCCTAATTCATTTAACATTGCATCTTTTGCTCAGTTAATCATTGTTGTATCTTGCTTATACATTCTTTATTAAGATCACTCTTGTATTAACTAAACATAGCATAGAATTTTGGTTATATGTGAAATTTTTAATCATTGTGCCTTTTACTATATATTCTGCAAAGAATTGATTAGTATGACACATTAGCATTAATCACATTTCCATACTAGCATTTAACATTCATCACTAGTTAAACTTTACAAAATCATATGTGATAGATTAAAAACATTATGAATAGAGAAAAATAAACATTATATATATATATATCATCACTTTCAAATATACATCTAAATCAACTATCCCTTACAACAAAATGGGATGTCATAGCACATAATATATACACATCACATAGTTGAACCTCAATCACTTGTACCCTCGGGACCTCGTGGTGTGCGCATGACAAAGGCCTAACCATGTGTGGGTACAAATCATGAATTACTCCTAGAGACACTCCACGATCGTAACCCCCTAATCTCACCTCTTAGTCCTAACACCTCATTGTGTGCCTCTTAGTACATCTGCTGGTACTGGTCTCTCTTTGTCAGAGCCCTGTCTCTATCAGCTCTCACCAGGCATAGATCAGGAAGTAAGAACTCACTAACAACTGGCTCTCTCTCAGATGTGGGTACTGCTACTGCGTGATCTCGCTACACCTGAAGCTCAGCCTCGGCACACTCAACTCTCTAAAGTAACTCCTCTCTCTCACGTGCAAGCCACCCTATATCTCATGAATGGCATGAATATCTCCGCATGTCACCCAGTGGATGGCCGTGGCAAATATCCCACCCGCACCCGCTGCTCAGCTACATCTGTAGGTACTATGTCTGCTATGACGTGCCTCCCAAAGTCTCGCCAAGCGTCAGTCCCAATTGCAAAATAGAAAACATGATAGATATTAGATTCTCACATAAGCATCATAAACAATAAGCATAAGAACATCAAACTAATGAAACAAGTCTAACTTGGATCTCCATCTCGCCAAGATGGATTGCGAATTGCTAAAGGTGTAATGAGCTCTGCAAACTGATCTGTAGCTGGGGGCATAGGCCTACTGGTCTCCCTCCACTCGCGCTGACTAGGCCTCTCAACACCTATAGGGACTGGACCACGAGCCCTAGACCATGGTCTCAACTCGGTCTCCTTGTCAATGTCCACCCCCTGCTAGTCTTGTCGTGGTCTCACCCTGAAGACGTACTATGATGGAACCTCCTCCTCATCATTGTCATCCTCCACACCCTCATCTAGATCATAGTATCCTGTAAAGTCACTCACATCATCCTCTACCCCTGTGTGACAGGCGTGACCGGCCCAAGGTCAAGAATTGCCTGTAGGGTGACCAGGAGGAAAGATAGGAGAAGGTCATGGCATATGCCACTAGGTCTAACATGCTTAGGTACAACTAACATCATCTACATCTGATACTAGATCTATATCCTTAAGACCATCATCATCACTCAAAGGTACATCTACTACTGTTGGTCGTCAAGCGTTGTTTACCTTGACTGCACTATGTACAATGCGCGCATAGCTCAGATGCACTATAGGAACATCCTGTACCTGTCTGAACTGTCGTGCCACCCTGTCAAAGTAGAACCAAACCATGATGTGATTGAGACGACTGACCAGATTACCTGATCCCTCTACATCCTCGCTAACTATCTCCACTGGCTAGGCCATATGATATAGCCGCAATACGGTCTCCATATGATATCGCTGGGCTATAGTCTATAAAAAACAACTCTCCAGTATAACAAATCACCATGTCGCCAACATCTGACTAATGGATAGGCATGAATGCATGGATGGGTGAATGCTAGCTCTATAGGAAACCTTGTCGGTCATGTGCACCTAATGTGCTTGAATGCCCAAACCTGTAGTAAAGTGCAGATCATCAGACTGTGCATTTCATAATGGACATATCATCCTAGGTCATGGTAGAGGTGCACAAGCATACTGCGTCCCCACACGTATATAGTTTGATGCTCCTCCATCACTCTAATGGTGTGAACGAGACTCTCATGAAGGTGAATGCCTTGTCCATCTAGCGTGACGGCTAGTGCGACAGTGCCTATCATGCTCCTCCAAACCAATGGGATGCCATCGCATCCCTGCTCTAGAAGCCGAAGCTGAATATGTCCTCGCTCTGCCTGAGAAACTGTATGACCTAGACAATACAATGGACTCTTGTGAGTGTACTCTGATGTGCACTATCCCATGACCCTCATTGTCTCTCCACGGATAGGCAGTCACAAGATCTTGTAAACATCCTCTAGTGTGATAGTCATCTCGCCTATAGGTAAGTGGAATGTGGATGTATCAGCGTTCCACCTCTCCATCAGGGCTATCAACATACTGCAATGAAATCTGCTTGTGGGCATATCAAACACCCACAATAAGCCCACCGCATGCAAGTGACCCCTCTTTACACTAGTCATAGTACTGATGCACTCTCAAAGTAGTGCCATCAGACGATTGCCTCTGTGCTCTCGTATCTCTAAGACGTCCTGCAGGTCAAATAGCAAGCAACAGTATTAGTTTTCATCATTAAACAAAAAACCAATATCTGAGCTAGCAATATGTGCCTATACCTTAGGGTCCGTGTCGTCTGTGGACCTGGGCGCCCCAGGAAGACCTGGGTGCCCCAAAGGGACACTAGTTCCCTAGAGGGACTAGGGCACCCTAGTAGGACTTTGGCACCCTTGGTGGACTTGGGTGCCCCTACTAGGGACCCTTGTCCATTAGGACCTCCTCGACACGTTAAACAAAAAAAGTAGCTGAAAGAAAAATAGAAAGATGACAGAAGTGTAGGATTAGGACCCTACCTCGGCCTCGAAACACCTCTCTGCCACTCAGGCTCGGAGCATCTCTAGTCATGGGGGCTAATACGGGCGTCGGATCGGCATGGTTGTCCTCCTCTTCTCCTTCTCTCTCTCTCCTCTACACAATGACAAGAAACAAGAATGAATAGTGATAAGTGAAAACTCCTTTTACATAAAGTAAAAGGATGAGAATTCCTATCCCTAACTAGGTGCAAAACTAAACTATTTCACTCTTGAGCCTTTATCTTGAGCTGTTGAACTCAGATTTTTGCACTGTTTGTTGCGTTGGAATCCTGGTTCCGCTCCCAATATCAATAATACCCAAAACTCAACGAAAAGGGAAATAATCAAGATCAAACAAACAAAGATAAAACCTTTGCAAACCTCAATACTTCATAGCTTCCATTGGTTGCCTATCTTAATCGATCGTGCATGTATGAATAAGGCCCTTAGAGAGTGCACTTCCTTGCTATTCCAAGATTGTCAATGGAGAATGGCCATGATAGTGCTTTGTAATGAAGACGAGCTTCACAACAATGGTAGTGATATGGTAACAAGTTGATCACAAGCAAATGGAATGACTTGGGTGCCAAAGGCGCGTTGTAATTCCTACAGAGTAAGGGTACTAAAAGCTTGGATGAGTGAAATGGAGGAATAGGGTTCAATTTATAGACTTGGGAAAGAGAAGATCAATGGTATAGAACGGTTGAGGAATGTGCACGAATAAGAAGAAGACAAGTGTCTTGCTCTATTTTGCATGAGAGTAATTAAAGAAATAGAAGAATGAGTTAACTGAATAGATTAATCAATTAAAAGAATAGATCAATCAGTTAAGAGAATAGAACTAGAGAATAGAAATTGCATGAGGATGAGAATATATTTTAGCTCAATTAAATATTTAGAATATTCAAATGCATGTACACAAGGATTGAATTATATTTAGAGATATGTTGTGCTTAGGCGTTGTTTCTTCAAACAACCCTCACAATGCATTTCTCATCAAGTTTCCCTCGAAATCGACGTCTCCTTGTTTCTACTTTTTGGATTAAGTAGAAACAAGGGGGCATATATCTCCCTCAATTTCTAACCTCATCATGTCTCATCACTCAACCCCCTTAGTATTTTTGTACTGATTCATTAGTGGTGGTTGCAGGTTGATTTGATTTTGATTTTCTAACAAGTGTTCCTTTGTAGGTTGTAGTTCCTAGCTTTGTGGGCTTGCATGATTACAGACTTAGGGGCTTCTTCCTTTCTGCGACAACACTTTGGCTTCCTCTACAATATCCTTTTCATGAATGATGCATTTACTTTCCTTTAGTTGCATATGCACTTAGTGTCATATGGCCACTAAAGTGGGGGCTAAATGTTACATCAAAAATTGTCCTTCTGTATGGAATGGTACAATTTCCCTTAGTTTATCTCCTTGCCTTTGGTGTCCTTTTAGCCTCTTTGTTTTTGGCCTTCCTGAAACCCTGATTGACTTGTGTCTAGTTGAAAAATGTTCTTTTTCTGAGATAACTATTGATTGAACCTGGAAAGGGAATTTAGATTATGGGTCCTTGGAACCTCCTGGAAGTAGATCTGATTGGAAAATGGGGGACTGGACTTGGCCGTCCGCACCCTAGCCCTACCCCATTTTTTGGGATTTTGAATCTTGGCGGGGTGTCAACTCTTGCCGTGCATCTCAGGATTCCATTTTCAAATTTTTATTTTCGCGTGATATCGAGACGTTATTTCAAAATTTGAATTTCCTAGGGTTAGATATTTAAACACATTTGAAAATCATTTTATCACACACAATCTATATATGCAAGCCTGATGCCAAAACTCTACTGAAATTGCCATTTAAGATCAGCAACTGGTTGAAGCTTTTGAAAGTTATTTAGAATTTGCTATCATGGAGACAATGGATGGAGATTAGGAATCGAGATCTTGAGACTATCTTGCTCTTCCTAGGGTTTGTACACCTTTTGCATGATCGAGAGAAGGGTTGAAGCCTCCAACATCGAGTTTGGAGATCTTCCGCGGAATTGTTGATTCACCTTCTTGTTCATGCAAGTCTTCATTGCTTTCATCTCCTTGAGGTGAAGTTGTATTTGTTTATTGAGTTGAAGCAAGTTATTGATCTTCCCTTGATTGAGACATCTAGGGTTTGATATTTCCGTAGACACTCAAAATTATCCACCTTGTCATAACATTGCATCAGTTAGGCATCTTGTAACATTTTTGCCCTAGGCACCCTTCTACATCACCTAACCTAGCATTTTCCTCTAATAAATTAAATAAATATAACATTTATTTAATTTATCCTATCCCTCCTATTATTAAATAAATAAATTATATTTATTTAGTTAGTCCACTTTCCTCTTAAATTAAATTAAATAAATATTTTATTTTATTTTATTTACCATCTTTTATCCTCACATGCATCATAAATTAAATAATTTAATTATTTAATTATGATTTTGCCCACCTTCCATTTCTATCTTAAATTATCTCTCGAGTTAACTCTAATCACATTCCATTTTCTTCTCCACTCATTCCACTCACCTTCTATTTATCTCGAGTGAACTCACCCACTTTCGATTTCCTTTTCCAAGTTGCACAAAGAACTTTCCATTTCACCATCACTTGCAAATGGGAAACTTTATCCTTCCATTTTCTCAAAAAAATCTATAAATGCACCCATTTTCATGCCATTTGCATGGATGAATCTTCTAAGTAATGACCTAGGTGAAATTGTTTCTAATTTGCATGTCTTTTAGTTTGTTTTGGGTTTTGATTTCTTGAATGTTGGGTTGAATCTATCATGTTTGCTTGATCTGGTAAATTTCCACCCTACAGTTAGGTTTGCACACACTTCTGCAAATCTTTATCTCTGGCTATTGTTGAGGTAGGAATACCAAAAACGGGGCTTGACTGAGGCAAGCTTCTATATATCCACAACATCTTTCTCCTCCTTTTGTAGGTATAGATCGTGTTTGACAGGATACGACAGAAAGATGAATGTTGCAAATATAGTCATCATTAAATTTCAGAGTTCTGGATCCCAACACTTTCGGGACTAATGAGTGGGCACCCTAGTCCAATTGGAGAGATTCTCTGAGATCTGGGAGCTACCGAAGGTTACCAGACAGCTGATGCAAAAGGTATTTATTGAAAGAAAGTTGCAGGACTAATGAGCGGGTGCCCTAGTCCAATTAGCCCTTAGTTTCTAGGTGCATGACCTTTGAACCTTATTCTCTGCATTTCTGTGATCTATTTTGTTTGTTTCATCTTTGAATTTAGTCAATTTTTGTTACAAGGTGTAATTAGGGTTTGATTTAAGAACACTTGGTAAAACCTTAATTTAGACACCTAATAAGACCTAATTAGCATTAGGGAATGTATAAGTAATTTGTAGCTTGATCCCAGGCTCAGTTCTTATCTTCCCAATGTTTAGTTAGTGGAGAAATATGACTTAATCTTATTTTAAGGAAACCTACTTTTTCACCCTAAACACTTCCATTGTGGTTGTAGAAGGAATGATGTCTTGCAAAGTTTATGTTTCTCCTTTTGTAAGGAAGGTGTTCAATGGATTTTCCATTGTAGGAATGTTGTACCCAATCAAACTTTTTGCTTTATTAAGGCATTTTGAAACAAGTCTAGAAATTTTTTCGTCAAAAGGTCAAAAAAGCAAAATTTCTAAAAATAGAAATTTTTATTTTTAGAAATTTCTAAAAATAGACGTCAGATTAGGTTTTCTGGGTTTCTTGAGATAGGGATGCTGGTAAAACTTTCTAAAAATAGAATTTCCAACTCAGGTGTCGCGCTCGATTCTCATTGGTCAATTTTGCTTCACGATCGGCGCGGTTCAAACGGAATCTTCAAACGACCAAGTTTTCTCTACTGGGTCATTTCTGCTTTTTCAGAAGGTGAAGCATGAGCTCGAAAGTCATCAATAGAGGAAAGTTCACCTGCCAGAGCTCGTCGACAAGTTTTCAACGCTGTTCTAACGACGCAGAACTGACCAACAGTTGTCGACTTGATGATGCACGCAAAATGATGCAAGATGGATCCAAGGTGGATTGAAAAGTTAGAAATCATAAATTTGACTAAGTCTGGTGAAACCAGGTGCCCCAAGTGGCTTGGGACACCCATACTCTCCTGTGTTAGTTTTTTTTCACGTTTTCCAAGAAACGTCAAAAATGCTTCAGTCAGCTTGTTTTCGGTTGGTCAAACTTGGTGGTGTAAACCTGGAGGAAAACTGCTTAAGTTTTTGTGTTAACAATCATTCTTTGTTCACTTTTAATTTCCTTTGCTCTGAATTTACTCAGGAGATTGAAAGCGTCATTAGTCTTTGCTTAGTTGTAGTAGAAGTTTTAAAAAAGGAAAAAACCTCTTCTGCAACGTTTAGAGTTTTATAACCTTGTGCTCGCAGCTAAGAATCAGAAAGAAGATAGGCGAAGTTTCATTTAATTTATCTTTTCAGTGAACATGAGCAAGAAAGGGAACTCCCCCTTCCAATAGGAGAGCAATTTATCTGTGCATAGCTGTCTATTTCCAAATCGCATTCCAGAGGTACGAATTGAAACGACAATAGTTTTCTGGCGCGCACCGTGGGGCACGAGGCATAAAACTTAAAGCAAGCTTAGGCTTATGTCACAGGAATGACTCTCTAGCATCCTTCTGCTCCAGTTCAACAACCAAGTCTTACACCACCTGTTATTCAACCAAATCTTGTACGAGTGGAAGGAGAGCAAATGGACATCATTAGCAGCCTTAGAAGTTTCATATTTGCGCAAAAGGAAAAGTCCTAATCAGTGGAGAAACGCGGCTGCTATCCTTGATGAAGAAGAATACAAAGCAGATCTTGTAGCAGGAAGACCAGTATTACCACCTCCCACGTGGCAATAGATAATCCTGGCCCACAGGGTTTATTCAAGAAAGGGAAAAGGCGGTGCTACGGATCCTTTCCTTCAAGATCTTGATTCTGTAAAAATTGGACAAGCATCCAACATAGTTCGAGAAATTTAGATATTTCCTGAAGTCAAGTAGGAAGAATTACAAGAAGAACCAGTAATCCAGCCTAGAGCAATGGGTGATGCGAATAACAACAATCACAATGATCCAAATCAAAGGCGACCACCACCATTGCCTTGGGGTAATAACATTGGACCTTTGGCCCTGCAAGCACATCATGAGCTACCAAAGGGGTCAAGGAAGCACTTTCCTCAGTTCCATGGCGATGGAACTCAACATCCTGATGAACACATTTCTGCATTTACAACAGCTTGTGCTGTTTTGCATGTATCACATGAAGATGTTGCTATGCGTCTCTTAGTTGAGACTCTCGCGGGAAATGCTGCTAATTGGTTCAATCATCTGGAGCCAGGCATCATTACAAGTTGGGCAACTATGAGTGAGAAATTCTTGGCAAGGTTCAAGCCAGCCGAAGATGGTCACAAATTGTTTGCCCAACTCTCAAATTCAAAGATGGAAAACAATGAACTAATGAGGGAGTTTGTGGCAAGGTTTAATCGCCTGGTTACACGCCTTTCTCACACTCTCAATCCATCTCCGCAAATTTTGTTGAGCAGTTTCATTAACGCTCTTCCTTCTGAGATAGCCTTCTTTTTGAGATCGACTAACGAAACAGAATTATCCAATGCACAAGAAAATGTCATCAAGTTAGAGGATGACATGATTACCTCTGGCAAGATGAAGATGGATTCAATCAGACCTCTTGTTCAAAGTTCTACGGATCCACTGCTACATAAGGTAGCAAATGAAGTGACTATCATGAAGAGACAATTGCCTACTCAGGGGCAACCTGCGCAGCAACAATACCAACCACAGCAACCATATTAGCCCAAGAGGAACAATTTTTAGCCTTTTAATAACTACAGGTCCAGGTTGCCAGCACCAGCACCAAGACAAGCAGTTGATGCTGCTCAAAATGCAGTGTTTTGTTCTTTTCATGAGACTGATGCACATACTGGAGCCACATGTCCTGAAAATTTAAGAATGAATCAAATCATGGGATATGCTGATGCTGCACCTATTTCAAACATTGTCCCTTCCCCAAGTGCGAATGTTGTCTTACCACAGACGGACAACTTCGATGGTGACTCTACTATGGGATACTTCCAGAATGAACCCGTTATAATGAAAGAAGAACAAGAGGATTTTCATCAATATTCTCTTGCAGTGAACCATGAAAATCTCTCGACTCTTGTGTTTACACGTACTCAACATTTTAAAGCACAGAAGGAAGGAGAGGATAGAAAAAGACCAAAAGAAAAGGAGAAGGAAGTGGCTTCCACTTCCAATGCTAAGCCACCATATGAAAATGTCTAGGCTGCTAAAAATTTCGTCTTCAATGAATTTTGATATAGTGGATTCCATGATGAAGACAAAGGTGCAGATTTCTCAACTGGAGTATCTTCAGGACCATCCAGACCAGCTGGATAGAATTGTTAAGTATGTTAAGAAAGAGACTGTCGTACAACCTACATTGCTTGAATCTTCCATTCCAGCAGGAGAGAAGCGATATCCTTTCTATATCTCTTTGTATATAGGAGGTTATAAATTGAGCAATTGTATCATTGATTCAGGAGTCTTAGACAATGTCATGCCTTTGTAGGTGATGAATGCTTTGGGACTCTCATGCACCAAAATGCATGACAAGTGTTATTCGCTTGAGTCTAAGTCAGTGCCATTGGTTGGACAATTGAAGGATGCTCAAGTACGGTTGGCGGCTTGCCCAGAAAAGAAAATAATGATGACTATCTTGGTAGCTGACATTCCAGCCAGTTACGGGATGCTACTAAGTAGAAGTTTCTGCAAAGATCTTGGAGGAGAAATATAATTGGATTGGTCATCTGCGACCATTCCATTAAAGAAAGGTAGTTTCAAATTGGAACTAGAAACCAAGTCACGATTCACGGTGGTGAAATCTCAGAATCCTCAAGAACAAGTGCTATATCAAGAAACGGGTCCTGGTACATATGTTACGCTGTCTGAGATAACCGAAAAGAATCAAGAGGTAGTCTATGTGGTTGATGAATTGGAGGAATAATTTGAAGAAATGTACAACTTACAAACTTTCTTTGAGCAAGAAGAAGACCGACAATCTTCTCAAGAGCAAAATAATGATCAATCAGATTTCTTTTTCTCATCTTTTGAAGGTTGGTTTGAAGAACCTGTGTTAGATACATCCAAAGAAGAGACCAAAGAAGCATTGCATTCGGAGCAAGAACATCTTTATTCTGAGGAAGAATTGGAGATTATCAGTTGTTTCCTACATCACTGGGAAAGTGATTCTTCAACAAAAGACACTGCAGACTTTTCTTTACAATATAGCCTGTCTTCACTTGCATCTTGAGAATCTTTCATACATACTAGTGAAGAGGACGATGTTGAATCCGTCTATGAACCTGTGCAAGAAAAAGACTTCACTGATACTATGCAACCAGTATGGAATGCAACATATGAAGAAGTTGATGGAGAAGAGGAGTTCATGGAATATTCAGTTTTGGTCACTAAAGAAGATGATATTGAAAAATCAGAAATTATTGACAAATGTCTTGTGAGATACGCCGTGTGTGAGATTGATCAAGAAAATGAAGAAGAAGAGGAAGCATATGGCCTAGATGAAGCTGTCTTTGATTCCACTCCTTTTACAGAAGAAAAAAGATACATAAATGCCGAAGAGGAAGTGATGTTGGATATTTGCATTGAAGAAGATTAGTCTATAGAGGATGACGAGATTCCAGGTAATGAATGGGAAAGTGAGCTATCAGGTGAAGATGTTCAAGAGTTTGAGCATTCAGATCTTGATAATTCATCAAACTTTGGAGAGTGGATGGATGAAAACACAACCAATGAAGAAGCCCCTGAAGCACTTGAAAAATGGGCAACAATAGTTGTGGATCCTATAAGCCAAGAGTCAGTAATGAGAGTTGTGTATGAGCAGCTTGCACCTTTTCCAGAAGATGATGCATTGACTAAGTACAAAGTTGCATGTGTACAAGATATAAATGAAACTCATATTCAATATGTGGTGATAACCATTCCCACAAATATACTTTGGCCACAAGACTTTCCTGTATATCTTCAGAAGGAAGTTCTGTACCTTCACCTGTTGTAGAGGTTGCTTGCTTTAGAGGATGATGCTCCACCTAATCTCTGGCATATCAACCAGTTCCTTAGGAACTTCTCGTGGCCTGAACGTGAATACCCTCCTAAATCGTGGCTCTTTGAGAAGATGTTGCAGAGAAAGAAAAGCTTTGTGCTACCAAGACAATCTTCATAGCTAAAGAGAGATGGTTCTTACTTTTATGAGTTGATTGATGGTTTTATGTGACAGTCCTAATTACATCTCATCCTTTCTCAGGAAATAGAGCGCGTGAAACACTTTTTGTTCTCGTAATGTGTTTCCCCTTTCTGTAATGTGATCGTTTTGTTGTAATGTTTTTCCCCTTTCCGTAATGTGACAGTTGTGTTCCTTATGTTCTGAAGTTCCAACTCATTAGGTGATTTTAGGAAGTCCGGTTCTAGGTGATGTAGGGAAAAGTCTTGTTCTAGGTGATTAGGAAAGTGACCTGACTCTATTGCCCAACTGATAAGACACTGGTCCAAGCTACAAAATACAGAGATTCTAGGTTCTCCTATGTCATAAGTATCCACCGTGGTCCCCAGACAGAGCCAATTGTTGTACCCAATCAAACTTTTTGCTTCATTAAGGCATTTTAAAACAAGTCTAGAAAATTTTTCGTCAAAAGGTCAAAAAAGCAAAATTTCTAAAAATAGACGTCAGATTAGGTTTTCTGGGTTTCTTCAGATAGGGATGTTGACAAATCTTTCTAAAAATAGAAAGTTTCTAAAAATAGAAAGTTTCTAAAAATAGAATCTCCAACTTAGGTGTTGCGCTCGATTCTCATTGGTCGATTTTGCTTCACGATCGGCACGGTTCAGACGGAATCTTCAAATGACCAAGTTTTCTCTATTGGGTCATTTTTGCTTTTTCAGAAGGTGAAGCATGAGCTTGAAAGTCATCAACAAAGGAAAGTTCACCTGCCAGAGCTCATCGACAAGTTTTCAACGCTATTCCAACGACGTAGAACCGACGAATAGTCGTTGACTTGATGATGCACGTAAAACGATGCAAGATGGATCCAAGGTGGATTGAAAAGTTAGAAAATCATAAATTTGACTAAGTTTGGTGAAACTAGGTGCCCCAAGTGGCTTGGGGTGCTCATACTCTCCTGTGTTAGTTTTTTTTTTTCACGTTTTTTGAGAAACGTCGAAAATGCTTCAGTCAGCCTGTTTCCAGTTGGTTAAATTTTGATCAAACTTAGTCAAAAGTTAATCAAAGCAAGGATTTCATCACAAATATGTTCAGACTAATCAGATCACCCTCTGTCCCGCCTCGACAGTCGTCAGAATGACTGAAATCGAAGATCGAACAGGAGCTGTGGGCACGAAAATTGAGAAAAGGTACAAAATTGAAAATTTTCTAAGTGTTGGCAAACCAAGTGCCCCAGGTGGCTTGGGGCACCCAAACTCTCCAGAGTTAGTTTATTTTTGAAGATTTTCTTGAAAAACGTGAATCTCCTTCCGTCAGCCCGGTCCAGTTCAGAGTTGATCAGTTTGGCACATTTTTTGAGGCAAACAGAAGGTACAATCAACTCAATTTTCATCAAGCCTTCCTATTTTCTAGATCATTAGACTCATTTTCATCCTAGTTGACAGAAATCGACAGCCAAACAGGGGTCCTATGCCACCAGAACGCGCACGTAAACCAAGAAATTGAAGAAGTTGAAACAATGGCTAAGTGTTGGGAAACCAGGTGCCCTAGGTGACTTGGGGTGTCCAAATTGAGTAGTGTTAGAATATTTTCATGTTCACAGTGTTTTTTGACATGCTTTGTTACCAATCTTCGCCTGTGGGCAGTTTTCGGGAGGTCAAAACTGGTCAAACGATGTCAGATCGTCAGTCGGAGGCAGGGGATGGAATCTCAGCTGATCAATCTCCAAAATGTCAGGATCAGTCAACTTTTTCAGTCAATGGTGACATTTTTCTACCTTGTTGAAGTCAGAGACAGACCATATTTAAGTCAAAATGAGTGTTGAAGTGTTGAAAACAAAGTAAAATTTGCTAGCACTTCTTTCAACTCGCGTGTTCAATGACATCATTAAAAGAAGATATTTTTTGTCATCTTGCACATGAAGCCATAGGCAGCTACAAAATTAGGATTCTTCTTATTCGAAGACATCCACTTGGATTTATGCTTTAAAAGTTGTTTTTTTCATGGATGAGGGTGAAGTTTTATTCTCACACAAATAAAGCTGCTTTTTCGCCTTAAAGATTTATAAAGAAAAGCAATTGCCTTCTTTATTTCATTATCTTTTGCAGGTTGCATCCAAAGGAAAGATTTTATTTTTCTTTCCACGAAGATTCAAAGACCCAAACCAAGTGCTTTTTCAGCATTCTTCATAGTTTCGGGTTGAGGAAGAAGAGAGGCTTGCTTTTTCAGGGTCATCGTTTCAAGGGGATCATTTTTCAGAAATCTGACCAGAGCTTCTTCAGTTTTAGTCGAGATGGGTCCATCTAGATTATTATCCTCTTGAAGATTGAAGTTTTGCTTTTTTTGGGAAACAACTTTTTTTTCCCTATTTTTTCAAGAAAATCTTCGCTTTTTTAAAATTCGACAATCTGGGTTGCTTTGAAACAGAATTGTCTACAAAACCCATGTGCCAGCTTTTTTAGCTCATACTCTGCTTTTTCTAAAAATTAGCAAATAATTTTCTACCATTTGTCTAAGATTTTTCTGACATAGGCGTGTTCACAGTTGATTTTCAAATCTTCCAATATGCAATACTCTCCAGCACAAATCAGACACAAAACAACGTTGGTTCACGATTACCTGAGAACTTGTGAAACAAACTTGCATAAAGTTCTTCCAGTAATCAATTTACTCTTTGGAGGATGTAGGAAATAATGCTATCAGGAATCTTGGACACTCCGATTTGCTTGCAGCAGCATCCTTTCCTATCACAGTGCAAAGTATCGAGTTTGCGATTGCTTGCATGACGCATTACAACTCGGTCACAAGAGAAATCCAGTCAAAAGATGGACGTGTGCTCTGCAGCCTGAGGCCAAATGACATAGAGAAGTGTTTTACAATACCTATTTGGAGAGAAAACTTAATTGTTTCACTTGAAGAATGCAAGAGGGTTTGGAACAATGATAAAGAAAAATACCGGAAAAAGATTGGTAAGAGATGTTTAAAAGAGAAGCAGAAAGTCATGCCAAAGAATGTTGGACGTGGAGAATTCAAGGAGGAACATGCAATAATGATTACTCTGCTAAGTTGGATCACGGGTCAAGCAGATGCAAACAAGTTCCAGCCTTGGATGTTTTACATCATGTCCCAGATTGTTGATAGAACCGAATTCTATGACTGGTCGGCACTCATCAATGATAGTCTCCACCAACAAAAAATTGATTTTCAAAGGGCTCATGAATTCCATATGATATCATACCTTGTGTATTTGATGGCTTTTCAGGGTCAATTCAGAGGTTTGAATGTTGTTGGAACTCTAGGTACTCAGCATGTGTATCATCATTTCCCACAGTTAGAGATCTCTCAAGCAGAATGACATTATAGGTGGGTGAATGACGCATTCTTGATGCATGCAATGCGAGATATGGACAACGAGTTGCATATACAGTTTTTAGCAGAGGCTAGAATAGCAATGGCAGAATGGGTTGATTGGTTTATCCAATTTCCCACTTTTTCCTACATCAGAGTATATGGCTTCTTAGGAGAGCCAGTCATGTTGCTGAGATATCCTACAGACAAAATTGCATTTATGGAATTTTTGAGGCAAGCCTATGAAGTTTACACATTTTTGCATAGCAGATACAAGACAGCTTTCAATTTTCCACTTGGGATGAGTATTTACAGATGTAGATATGGAGCAGATGCCAAGGCAATTGGTAATGAATCATCCAGATATGGTCTTAAGTTTTTCAATAGGAGGTCTTCATATGATCCTCGTGGTGTTTATGCATCACATCTTGGACATAATTGTATGCACAAGCATGCGGTTGAACACTTTTGGGTGAATTGCACTGATGAGTATGAAGTGCAAGAATGTAGTTACAACAGATTCACTCTTCAGCAGATGTTTGATATCCTATCAGAAGATATAGAGGGTTTGACAGAGAGTGGTGAAGTTCTACTTCCCACGTATTTCAGAGACCAAATTGAGCAACAACCATTGGCACTAGTTAATTGGTCAGTAAAAGAGAGCACTTCCATTGAAGAAAGAACAAGTCGAGTGGTTAAAAATAGTTTGATATTCTTGAAGACTAAGCGGAAGGATGATATTCCGTTAGTAGAGCCGCCAGTTGTGCAACCATCAGAGCCTTCCACTTCCAAGCCAAAATGAAGGGTAAAAGCTATGAGTGTTCTTCCAGAAGGAACAAAAATGGCTAAGTTAAAGAGGAAAAAGGATGAGTCTCTAGATCATGTCCAGCAGGAACAACCACCAGTTGAACTAGAAGTTCCTGTTGAAACAACGCCGCATGTTGAAGTGTTACCTTTAGAGCATGTCTCTCCACCTTCTTCGTCGATCACTTCTCCTATCCACATAGATTCAGAGCTAGATTCGCCGGTTCGTAACTCTGATGCAAACATTGATTCATCAGGACCTGATGATGTTAGAACTGAATTTCCAAGAGATGAAGGCTCAACCTGGCTTGAAAATATTTTGGGAAGGAAGAGGACAAAGCCCTCATATCAGCTGAATTTAACAGAGCTTAAAAGCGTCTACCAAGACACACCAGATAAGCAGCTGAAGAAGCAGGGTCATATTGAGAAGAATGCAGAGGGAGAAATAATTCTTGAAACTGCAACACTGCTAGAAAATAGAAGTGCTAATGATGTCGAGGTTGATGACTTCACGGTTGTCAAGGCTAACCTTGGTAGAAGCACCCGCCATATAGATGTAAATCTCTTCGACATTGCAGTGGATAATTTGAAGGAAAGGGTGTTGGAAGATGGAGAAGACAAGGCAGCTCTCAAAGCTAAAGTTAGACAGCTATGGCAATACATTTCCAACCTTTTCCATGGCACTTCACAGGCTGATTTACTTCTTCCACCAAATCTTGAATCACCAGCCGATCAATAGAACTTCAGTAAGTTGGTCCTCTATGGGAGGCATATGAACAGTTGGGTGGAAGAATTTGTGACCAAAGGGGAGAGTTGTGCTTTCAGAGCTTTATCAATTGAAGTACAATGCTCATGATTTAAGCCAAGGCATACAGGGACTGCAGCAGACCATTGCAAAAAATAGACCGGTGTTCGAGATCATTATCTCTGACTTGAAGATTGCATTGGATTCTGTCAATTCAACTAAAGATAAGAAGATAGTTTCTACTTGGAAAGTGCAATATCTTTTCATAGTAAAAACTTATTACAGTATGATTGTAGAGTTGACAAAATGGAAAGAAAAGGTAGTCAACATCCTCAAGTTCGTCAGATCTTTTGTCTCTCAGATCCTGTGTTTGTATGAAAAAGAAGATGGTACCCTATATGATCTTAGGGAAGTGCAAGCAGAGTTCTAGACTCTCGTCCGCAGTAATTTTAATGATGATATCAATGCCGGCAAGATGAGTCGTTTTGCCGCAATGACAGTGAAATTTGACAAGGCCGTGGGTGAAGTTCACGAATTTCTTCAGATGGTTGTCAATGGTGAAGAAATGTTAGAGAGTCAGAATATCGTTCTAGAGAGTATCAGTGTTCCTGGCAGAGATGCAGTCACTCACTTTTTAGAAGATATTATTTCCCAGAATATCAACTGATGACATCACCAAAAAGCTAGAATGTTGATGAGGATGCATTTCAAAATAAAGGAACTTTAAAACATATGCTTTTTGTTTTAAAGCATTTTCTTTCATCCAAAGCTCATCCATTCTATATTTAGAAAAGAAATCACCTTGTGATAGTTGGAGTTTTTTTTTGCTTTAAAGCAGATTGCTTTAAAGCATTTGTTTATTGTATCTTTGTCTTAGAATAGTAATAAAACTTACGAGTTGGCAAGTTAGGATTAATCAAGGAGATTTTAGGGTTCCCTACTCCTTTGATTTTAGTATAAATAAGGGCATCCTTGCCCATTGTACGTAATGACTTTGGTGATAACTTATTTGCTGTGCCTATTCTAGCCTGCAAGTCATGTTATTCCAAGTGTTTGTTCACGTAATGACTTTTGTGATAACTTATTTACTGTGCCTATTCTAGCCTGCAAATCTTGATATTCCAAGTGTTTTTTCACTCTATGTTTATTGGAATGGTAATTGTGATAGCAAATTTGCTGTGCCTATTCTAGCCTGCAAATCTTGATATTCCAAGTGTCTGTTCACTTTGTGTTCATTATTCTCTAGTGTTTGATCGCTTGCTGTATGCTTGCCTTTTGCTACAGCATTGATGTCCTGGAGTTGTGCAAACTTTATGATATTGAATAGAAGTCTCATGCCTATTTTTCTCTGATATTCTATCTCGATTCATCAAGTTATCGTCGTTAGATATGTAGCTTTTTGCAGCTTTTATTTCAGATTTAATCATTAAAGTACTTTTAGTTTTGTGGTGTAAACCTGGAGGAAAACTACTTAAGTTTTTGTGTTAACAATCATTCTTTGTTCACTTTCAATTTCCTTTGCTCTGAATTTACTCAGGAGATTGAAAGCATCGTTAGTCTTTGCTTAGTTGTAGTAGAAGTTTTAAAAAAGGAAAAAACCTCTTCTGCTGCGTTTAGAGTTTTATAACCTTGTGCTCGTAGCTGAGAATCAAAAAGAAGATAGGTGAAGTTTCATTTAATTTATCTTTTCAGCGAACATCGGTAAGAAAGGGAACTCCCCCTTCCAATAGGAGAGCAGTTTATCTGTGCATAGTTGTCCGTTTCCAAATCGCATTCCAGAGGTGCGAATTGAAATGCCAACAAGGAACACTATTTCTATTGGGAGCACTAGAGCCCATTAGTCTAATTCTTCTTCTTAAAGGGATATTTATATTAGGGTAGTGGGTTATAAGAATCATACAAAGGCATCCAACACTCAATGCACAAACTAATAGAACAAACCCTAGGATGAAGTTATAGTTGTTGAAATACACAATGTGTAAATACAAAAATTGAGATGTAGATACAAAAACACACTATGATGAAACACTATAATATGAAATCAGACTTGAAAGAATGTTTAAAAGATTAGTAAAATTTGAAACAAGATTTTAACCACAAACCTTAGCTTTTACAAAGACTAGGTTATATGAAAAATACACAATTTCAAGCAAACCCTAACAAATAGAGTATACAAATGCAAGGTAAATTATTATGCAATGATGTAATGCTAAAATTTATATAAGATCTGATGTAAATATCAGAGTTTTAAATGACTTATATGAAATGCAATGAAAATAATGTAAACTATGTCAAAATGCAAGCCTAGGATGCCTATTTTTTTAAAATTTTCAATTTTTATGCAAGATTTTCAAATGTAAGATGATGACAATGAAATGAATCAATGCAAATCTGATGTATAACACTCAGCAAGGTGCAAAATATAATAAAAACATGGGTTCACCAAAATGTAAAGGGATGAAAAGAGGGTTCACGGGATTGATGAATAGTTTCTATCTAGATCCTCCTTTCACAAAATACATTCAAGGACATTTAATTGAGTTTAATCACAACTTATACAAGAAGGTTCAACTACAGGTTGGTTGTCACTTAGAATGATAGGGAAATTGGGAATTGATTGATTAATATGTTGATTTTTGGCAATTGATTGATTAATGTGTTGATTTTATTCTAATTTAGCTTAAAACCCTAATTATGCAAAATCATAAACAAACAGACGAAACCTGATAACTGCTCACAAAGATAAACTAAATACAAATTAAATACATACTAGATTTCAAGTTATGGAGTACAGAAAAGTCAAGGGCTAAAGAGTGGGTGCCCAAGCCCAAGGTATTGCTTTTTCGGAGGGCTTCAAGATCTTTTCTGTCATTGACTGCAACCACTTCAGAGATTCTCCATGACACGAAACTAAGGGGTAAAAGAGTAGGTTCCCAAGTCCTTCCTGAGCTATTTCTCACCTTTTTCTTCAAATCTTGATTCCTTATGCTCTGCAACAGTCCTCTGCAACTCCTCTTTGCAACATCTGGCACCTGTCACCTGCAATCATAAGAAGAGGGGTTGGGGGTTGTGGTGTTTAGGAGCTTGCCTCGATCAAGCCCCAGAATGGCATTCAAGCCTTCCAACACCATTGTTAGATAGATAATGCGTGTCCTTGGAGGACAAAGGAAAAAATAAATTGATAAATGATTGATTGAAGCGCAAATGGATATCACCTCAGAGGTGTAGCTCTCAAGTAGATGAAGATCTTTCACAACATGAGAAGATGAAGCCAAATCTACAATAATAAACACAGCAACAATATAATTCTGCTCTGCGACACAATGAACGCCTTGAATGCTCTAAGATCATAAGGTCACGTTGAAATCAAAATCATCTTCTAGTTTTACAAATGAAGTCCTAAACATGCTTATATATGCATTCCTACTTTAATTTCATAATTCAAACTCAAGATGCTGATAAGGAACACCTTTAACAGTCACTTTGTTGACATTCAAATTTGGGACCTCACCAAAGTAGGGCAGGGCAAGGGCATGGCCGTCCTTGTCCTGGGACCTGTTTTGGGTTAGGGTTAAGCTCTGCAATGTCCCTTATGTCCCATTTATCATGGGTCTCAGGACATTTTGTCTTGGGATTCATTTATAACATGCATGACGAAAATTAAGGGACCTGGGAGCTAAACTTAGGAGGTAAAAGTCCTAGGGGACATTTTACGACATAACCGTTACATACAACTTTTACAAGTGGCCTCCAAATAAATATCTAATGTGGTTAAACACATCAATTAAGATGCACCACAAATAAATATTTATTTTACATGAATAAAATAATACAATATTATGCAAGATGTACAACACCTATTTCCCAACATTCTCCCACTTGTTGTATACATTGCATAAGGGTTAATCAATGAAATACAACATCATAGGCAAACATGAAGTCACATGAATCTCCAACATGCTCTTGTGCTCCATCAAGATAGTTGCAATAAAATCAAAGTGACCACCATCTCAAGCAAGAACTCCTGTCATCCTCCAACGTGCCACCTATGGAAGAAAAGGAACATGCCAAGGTGAAGATGCACCAATCCAAAGAACACAAGCATCAAATCCAAGTGATAACAAAGGCTCCAAGCTATTGTCAAAGGTAAAAACCCACATGATAAAAAATAGCATCCACATCATATGCTAATACATCCAACCATCCATACCTCATAGGTATCAACAACATCATTGAACTCATGCCAACAACATAACCAACCCATATACTGCAATCACAAGTTCCATATATAAAACATGTCAATGAAGAACACATACATCTAGGAACTCCCACTGCATGGGTAATGTCAAATTTGAAAATAGATCCAGGGCATATCAAGTCTATCAATCAACACTCAAACCAAGGTGTGGCTAATCCACAAGCCAATGTAGTATCAAGAACAATCACAATGATCCACACATGCATGATAAATCGTTGCATACTCTCTCACTACATGTCACCATAACTCTCCCAAGTCCAACCATATCAACATGATCCTCCAGGAAGTAGCCATAAGACAAAGAGAGAAAACCTGTAAATCATAATGTCCTACATACACCTCAAAGTGCTAAGCTATGTCAAGTATGATCTCCTTTACAACCCCAAATGAAAATCCTTAACAACACCCAACCATTCAATCTCATAAGATCAAATGAACATATGTAAAATGTAACCAACATGGATGTAAGCCTCTCTATTCAAGGGAGATCAAACTCATAATCATTCCATAACCAGGAATAAGCCCAATCACATCTCCTAAACTCCTCATAATGAACATCATAAATCAAAGCATACAAACAAGGAGATAACCATGTTAACATCCCTCAAATGAACCCTCCATAACCAATAACCATAGCTCAAGATCCATATCTATGAGAAGATGAAATATAAAGCAAAATGCATCTAAAAAGATGGGCAATATGTCATAGATGATAAACTGTCGCTCGGTAGATCAAGAGTGGGGAATGAGAATGCTCCTCCAGGATACACCAAGCCACAATGACTCTCTCCAAGAACAATCTCCTCTAGGTCCAAATCTAGGTGTAAGGCTCCTTGATCTATTTGCTGAAACCTCTAATGAGTAACTGTCTCAACAAGTGTCTCTAATCTCAAGAGAACTCTAGCCTCACCTAAGTCTCCAAGTATCCATGAGCACCTCCATGACCAATCCATGTCAAACTCCAAATGCAATACTGCACTATCATGAATCTCTCAAGCAAATGACCAAAGTACTCAATACCAAGAGAACCAACAAGATCACTGCCAATGCTACTACAACACATCTGCATAATCAAGAAGCCCATCATGACATCATGATCTAACCATCTCCTCCAAGGAGATCACATGCACTGATGCATACATCTTGTCTCAAGAGAACCTGTATCATGCCAACACTCAAATTAGTATATAGAATAAACCAAGACACAATACCAAAAATCTCTAAACCAAGGATAAACATGTCAAACTGACAAGTCATAAATTGACACCTCAACCAAAGACTCAAAAAATTCCTCCATGGTAACCAAGATGTCAACATCTCCAATCACATGAAGATAACCATCTACTAACAATGGAACTTAGGATGTCAAAGCACTTTCACTGAAATAAGAATCTTAATCCAAGAGCCTCTCCAAGACACCCACAACCACTGTAGAAGATAATCCATCACAAATGATGAATCCATATATTGCTACCAAAGCTCCCACTGAATCATGATACCAAGCTATCCATGGCAACAAAGTAACCATATCGTAAATGAAGATTATCCATGGCCCCAAACCAATCAAGGAATCCCATTGTAACATCAACAGCTCCCAAAAGGTAGAGTAAACCATAATCTCTAACCAAGAAGATAAAGCCATCACTGCCAAAATCTCCCATAAACCATGTATCCAAGCTATCCATGACATCATGATAAACATGCTACAAGTCCCAACAAATGACTATCTAGGTACTCTAATCATCTATCCTCTCATCCCAATGCAACATACCAATGTACAAATGACAACAGCAAGGCCAACTAACAAAGTCTGTATAAACACTAAATCAATCTCGTGGATAAAGATAGTCCACATTTGAGTCATCCCACTATAGCCAAATAGGTGATCAGCCCACAAAACTACATAACTCATATATCCAAAACAAATGTAACATACAAACTTATCATCACACTAGTAACATGCAAACTTAGATATCAAAGAAGACAACCTGTAGACTCCAAGACTCAAACACCAAATCAATGCTAGATTTGATTTGCCAATAAGTCAACAAATAATCAAGGAGCTAATCAAGCATCCAAGAGATAAAAACAATCCCCTAAAACAACACCACAACACCACCTGTAATCATGAATCAAACATTATAGCCCATACATGTCAATCACATATATGATCATGTCGTGCCAATGCAAAAGTGTACCTACATATCCATGACACCATAATCATCATCATCGTTGTACCTGTACTCAACTCCCATTGAAATGAGACTCCAATTCTCACACATGTATCAACCATGTCCTCAAACTAGAAGACAACCTATGTACTAGTCTCCATCAAAGTCCAAACTCTGAAAACACCTATAAACCTATATCTAGAAATATCAAATCTGAAAACCTACTATACCATGCTGATGGTCTCATAACAACATGCATTCCCACAAGTTTGTGCCAAAAATCCATCCAAATGCAATCATAATTGCACTCTAAATCTCAGGCTCCTACAAGTGATCAAACAAGTACCAATGTCTCTCTACATACTAAACTGAAAATCTACATGAGTCAAACTGTAGTACACTGCACTAGCTCTCCAAGGCCTATCCAAAATCAAAAATCTGATTTTGTATGCAAAAGTTTTGAGCATAAAACTGTCCCAGAGCAATGCCTGGCTTCAGGCACAAAATTTTGACACAAATAGAAAAATCTGATCATGAAATCTATACCACTATGTAGTACGCAGAGAGACCTTTCTGACACCTATAAGAAGTTAAAAAACTGATAGTGTGGGTGAAAAATATGCCTCCTGGAAGAAAATGCCCTCCTAGGGCTAAAAGTGGACCCCTGGTGGGACCCTATTCGTACAACGCTGACATCATCATTGCTAATTGGGCATGGTGACTATGTGTACTATGGCACTGACTGGGCTGGTCATTTGTCTTTAATGGTGGATTTAATAAGGTTTTAATTTTGTTTCAATTTCCCTCCACAGTTTGCATCAGACCCAAAAATTTCAACAGGGGCTAATTATTTTTAATAGTCCAAATAAAAAATAATTTCAAACGTTAATATCATTAAAGTTTTCACCGTCAAATTTTTTTAATTATTTTTTGCTGTTGCTTATAGTTTTAAATGGTTGTTAAAGGGTTGCTACTGGTGGCCAAAGGCTTGCCAGACTGGTAGCCATGGTTGAGGGCCTAAGGCCTGTTGGCCGGTAGCCTTGCCAGCCGCGACAGGGAGTCGATAGGCCCCTGCCGCACCTGTCGCGCCATACTAGGCACATGCACTAGCGTAGTTGGGTACGAGGGTACCTGCCCCCCTTTATTTTTTTTTAATTTTTTAAATCTTGATTTTTAATCCATTTCGTTTCTATAGTTTATTTTAATCAAAATTTTCTTGCAAAACTATAGAAACCATTTATATGCAGGAGATTATTTTTTTTAATTCATAGGCATACCTAAAGTCCATACAACCATATGGTCAAACCAGGGGAGGGTAAAATTTTTTGCATTTTGTTCTTGTAACCAAACTGGGACAAATTATATGTTTTCCTTCACCTCTCGGACTTCCTGAATCCAATGATGAGGTCCATTTTTGCATGGGAGGTCATCTATAGAAATTCCTCCTCAAAACTCTCATTGCACCAATCCAAACACCCTCTTTAGCCAGATCTGTAAAATACATATACACAAATCTCCAATACCCAGAACCCCCAATATGCAATACAACCTATACAAAACCTTGTAATGTCCCAAATCCTTTCATGCATTGCCATGACTTCCATTTTTCATACGATCTACACACACAAGGGTTATAACAAACTAGGGAGCTCCCTCAACCATAAACATGGCTCTGATACCACATGTTAGGAATTTGTAAGTCAAATAAAACCTATTCCACATAACCCAATAGGAGAAAAATGATGCAGCAAATAACCACAATGCAAAGATCAAATGACAAACACAAGATAACACAAGATATACCCTAGGAAAACCCTCAAGAAGGAAAAACCTAGCCTCCAAAAGCATCCACACTCATATGTATTATTCAGCAAAAGATATTACAATACATGCCGGGTACTGCCACAATAATGGGTTACACTTTCTCGGACATCCTGATTTTTGCTGAAATCACATATTTTTAGAGAATATAATGATTTAAGCCTTGAAAGGTTCCATTTAAAGAATTTTAATTGAAGAGGGTTTGATCAAACCCCCTTGGATAGAACCCCGCTAGTTTTAAACCATACCTATAATGGAGTCTCCTCTACACCTATCAAAATGCTGATAAAAAATAACTTTTGATTTACCTTTTAGGGGATCAAATGAATTCATTTAAAATTTATGTTTTGTAAGTATGTACTTCCTTATTATAAGCTTCCCAAAAAGTATAATTTTAAATATATGTAATTTGATTATTATATTCATTTTTTTAATTTTTTGTGAATGTAGGTTTTTCAATGAACATCAAGGTCTCTGTTTTATACATACGGAAAAATAGGAAAATATAGAAAAAAAAATTCTAAAAAATTCACGTCCTCTAGGTATTGATGTCCTTATTTCAACCAAAAAAAAAAGAATTCCAATACATACAAAAAATTTATGCTTTTTATAGTACACCTATGTCTAAATTGTAATTGGTTTGACTAAAAAAATTAATTAAAAAAAATTCAATAAAAAATTATGAAACCAAATGCATCCTCTAGATATTGTAGTTACAAATCTAAATTAAAAAAAAAGAATTTTATCCTTCATAGAAAAAAAGTTATGTTTTACACAGTACACATCACTCTGTAAAAATGACGTTTACTGTTAGGAACTAGTTATCGAAGGAGATGGAAAACGAAATGCAATTTGATTCCAAAATAAAAAAAAAAAATTACAATCTACAGACAAAATGTCACAAATCACTAGTTTGCATCATCTTCAAATTCCTCATGGTTTAGCAGCTATAGGTGTCTGAAAGTGAATATTTAGTTCAAAATGTTCATTTCAATGTCAAGTTTGGCCAAAAAGTGTAACCCAGTATTGTGGGATCACCCTGCCATGAGTCTCCATGAATACCTCTGAAACATCAAGCACCTCCAATGCATCCTCCATGTGTCCAAGCATGATTCCACACATCACCTGCCATGCTTCACAATATGCACTTACAAGAGAGAGCTCAATACAATGACAACCTCTCACAAACCTTCCATCCACCTATAATGAAATAACCAACCAACCCAACTAATGACCATGTGCTTGCTTTTATAGACCAAGCTCATCCAAATACAACTTGTGGTATTGGACAAAACCATGTGTTCCAAAACCATGGATACACAAAACCATTGACTCCCTTATTTAATATTGGTACTATATTTTCCCAACAATTAAATAAGACAAATAATATCCCAATGTGACATACAACTTTTACAAGTGGCCTCCAAATAAATATCTAATGTGGTTAAACACATCAATTAAGATGCACCACAAATAAATATTTATTTTACATGAATAAAATAATACAATATAATGCAAGGTGTACAACACCTATTTCCCAACATGGCATTTCACCAATCCTTTTTTATATAGTACCTATGTATTGAGTGTTGTGCATTATGAGCCGTCATTTTTGAATGGTGTGCATGTTGAGATAACAAATGTATTAGTTCAACACTATTGACTGCCACATGTATTTCAAATGATCTTGTAAATTAGCTGGAATACCAATCACCAAAGAGAATGTCCTTTGAATGCAACATTTTTTTCCTTTTTGAGGGAGGTCGACCATACAAAAGGAGAAAAAGCCTCATAGAGGCAACGTCTAAGATTCAAAGGGATGTTTTTTTCTCTTAAAAAGAGAAATACAATACTAATAGGGAAGTCTAAAGGGCACAGTGCTAGGTGAAGGAGATAAACGTGGAAGATGAAAGAGTTTGTTGCGATACCACAAAGAAAGAGGGATGAGGAAAAGAGGCATCTGATTTGTAAGAAGCTGCCCATACAAAGAATAAGAAACCACGTTTAGCTTATTTGACTAAGTCAAATGAACAACATAAAGAGAGAACCTTTTGGGATAGGCGTCGATTCCTCTTCTTAACTAGTGGTTTTTAGATATTTTGAATAGTATTAAAATGGATCGATGGTTCCAGGGAAGGTCATTGGCCTCTTGGGATAAGAACAATACAAATTTGAATGCATTGACATAATGAAGGGGGTTGGCCATATAGATGAAGGCAGAGTGAGGAGAGGAAGGGGATATTGCTGTAAAGGCCGCACCAGGAGATAGAGGAGATTGAATTAAACAATGTTGAGTGATGTGAAACCAAAGTAGTGAGTGTGCATCTTTTTGAGGGAAGATGAAATCACCGGTAGATTATGTAGTTGTGAGAGTGTAAGATGCTACCCCAATTTTTTTTTCAAATTTACATACAAGGATATGGCAATATTAGCTCAAAGCATAACGAACTAAAGATGCCTTCACACTTTTTGATCACCCAGATCCCAGGATGGGCAAGGTGAGAGCATACAGTGATTGGTTTACAATAAGAAACTATGCAATAAGAAATTATAATTCATCTGCTGTGGCAGGCATCCACAAGATGTGGGAATTCACCACTTTTCAGTGGGTAAAGAAAAAGAAAGGAAATAGTACAATGCCATCCACTTGTTCAGTGTGAATACTCCACCTCTCAGTGGGTGATATGAAATAAAAAGGGTTCTTTCTCCACACTGGCGGTAATACCATCCAGGGGTTAATATGTGAGATACAGATAAGGAAAGATTACAATATATCAGTTGAAAATGATAATTAAGATGATTATTTAAATCTGATATCACTCTTCTAGTGATTATGCTCACACAAGAACCTTGCAAACACAAAGAATGTTATGCTGATTTCCACTTCCAAAGATGAAATTCAAATCATGGCTCTACCGTAAATCAGAAAATGTCATATCAGACTGCCTTTCATAGTATGGTAGCTTATAATGGTGATACCCACATACTCTGACATATACCATTTGATTTTTCTATCCACTTCTGAGATTCTTAACAAGTTTTTCCTTGAAAGATCATTGATCAAGACACTAACACATAATAACAAACCATGAAACAAGACTCTACTTTAGACTGGTACTGCACCCCTGATGTTGGTATGGATTGCCACAAGACTACCAACAATCTTCCCACTCAAAACCAATGATATCCTATGAAACTAACCCCCTCATACATGACAAATAAACTCATTATATGCTCAATGAACAAGTAATGCCATATTACATAGAGATATGTCCTTCTAAGAGCCATACGACCCATAATGGTACGACTAATCACTAAAATTCAGACACTGCTTTTAAACACACAAAACCATCATGAAAGGTGACGTTTAGGCTATACTAAGACAATGCAAAATGAATGAAACCCAAACTCTACTCCAATATTTTATTTTCAAATTTATTCAAATTTGTAGGTATGGTCATGGAAAGGTATGGCAACACTATAAATTAGACTTTGCACTAAAACATACAAAATGACCATGAATGATGTTGTCTGGGCAATAAAAAGACAATGCAAATTGATTTAGACACAAAAACTTCTTCATTGATTTCCTTTCAACTTTCATCACATTTGCAAGTACGGTCATCAAAATGTACGAATATCTCCATGGTAAATTCCAAACAGATTCCAACCACTATAAATTTGCTCCAAAATGATTGCCTATGCCTACCAATCAAAATGCACTCACAAAGATTTTCTAAGAATGTGTTAATAGTTTTGATCAGCTTCAACACTATTTTCAACATGTATAGCCATACATGGTATGGTGGCAACCAAAAATCACTCTTTGCCCTTTAACTCCTCAGATTGGTCTAAAAGAATTGATTCCCACATACAAAGACGCCATCAAAAGAAAATATAGAACTAACTTCAATTTTCTTTGCATTCTTAAAAATTGTGATTTCAGCTGTACGGCCAAGGAGTGTACGACCAAGCTAGGAAAATACAAGAACACCAAATAACTCTCCAAAAACATACTGAAATTGCATTAAAACTAATTACAACAACTCCACACTATCAAAAACATCAAAACTCCATTAAATCATCTGTCACCATTAAGCTCCATTGGTTCCCTAAAGTAGAAACCACCATCACTAGCTAGGGTAGATATCACACTACTGAAACTGATCTTCTTTGAGTGGGTTTTCATCCACAAGAAGGTGGAAAAATGGAAGAACATGCAGGTTTAATCCAATAGAATAACAACACAAATTCCAAGCATCAGCCTCCAAATGGGCTCTCCATCAGCTTATAAGGGCATCTGGGAGTTACAAACTCCACTTTCTTGAAAATGTAATATTTTTTTCTCCACAACTTAAAAAAAATCTTCATATTTGAAAGTGGTGCTCACTTTAATACTAAGTCTAGGAGAGAAATATAAATATGTCCTCATCGCACACTTAAGTCACTTTATAAAATACAACATTATAACTTAAGTGCACCAAAAATATAAATAACCTGATTAATTATCAATTTTTCTCAAATTACCAAAATTGATAATTAAATATTTACTCCAACGATTTGGAATGAGGATAAGTGGCTCCAGGATGACTAAGTTGAAAAATGGGAACATTACAGTCCCCTCTCCTTGAAATTGCTTGTCCTCAAGCAATTATATGCCAATCCGCTACTCCACTCTGATATACATGCCATATAACTATAATACTTGAAGTAACTCACTGCGATCACTGAGTACCAATGCATCATCCTGTCAATACCTGGATCCCAAATCAACCTGTCCATCCAGCTATAGGAGTAGAAATAGATATCTATCATAACCCATTCGTCACATATCATCCATCTGTACGAGTAGATCATCAAAAAGATGCGAAAATCAACTCCCATATGCATATAGATCAACTTATTAGGCCACCAAATGTTGCTGTTGTAACTTAGGCCAGCAACAAAAATAAAATCATAGGTGTCAACATACCCATACATACTAAGGAAATCCATCAAATACTCAATGTCCATCAAATAAACATGCCTCCACACACTCCTAAGCAGCTGAGTAGCTGATGTAGACCACGAAAAATTAGAAAGTGCAATGGGATTCCAAGTAGGACAACTACTAACCCATGACGAATCAATGAAGATGAAGTCACCAATCAACAAATAAAAAGCTGCCATATCATAATCAATTGGTGACATAGCCAAAGATGAGTTATGGGTGCCTTCAACACCCATCAAAGACAATTCTTGAGTGGCTGGTCCACTATGGGTGTCATCAACAAAATCAGCAACTAAAATTTTTGAAATCTTCATTGAACCATCCAAATGATATGTCTCATTAATCTCATCATATGAACAACATGAATTTTCATGATCAACCTCATTAACATCATTCGTTAGAAAAAAATATCTAAGATAAGTCTCCCTTTCTTGTATTGTTTGATCTATGTGGTGAACTTGTTCTTTGATATGTAGAAGATGCTATTTTGCAAGTGCAACCACTAACTTAGCCTCCTTGGCCCTTTGTGACCATATATCACACAAAATTTGTGTCTTTTCCACATCCACCCAAGTCTGATATAAAAAATTAGAATTCTTATGATTTTCTTGAGTGCCATCTATAGAAGACTCCATGGTATTATCATCCTCATGTGAAAGAAGTGTTCTCTCATGATGGAGTAAAGAAATATGACTATTGTCATAAAAATTAGAATATCTGTCATACTCTTTTGCCATGTCTTCAATCTCTACAAGTGCGTCTTCTTTGAAATTTTCATATCCATCACTTGTACTTTGAGTGCCAACACTTGTAGACTCTTCTTCCTTCATTTCTCCATGTGTAAGAGTAGCAATCTCATAAGAATGAGGAAGAATATCGCTGTCCCAAATCAGAACCTTAGAATCCTCTTTAATGCCTACATTGTAGTCATCAAATACCATCAAGTCTTGTTTTGTCTCCTCTTCTTCTCAAGTGATTAGGGTTGGTAGTGGCTCAAAGAAGTCTTCATTACTAAATGTCACAAGGCTGCAATATTCCTTATTGTATGATTCTTCAATCCTTTCCTTAACTTGTTCAACTCCTACACCATTTGCCTTGTCATCTTGTACCCTAGGAACAACTGTTATAAAGGATAGATTTTCTGAATTATGCAAGGGGTGATTATGCCTACTCAAAAGTAGACAAAGATCAACAACCTCTCTATCTTGATCTTTCACCAATTGGATAGCCCTATCTCTATCTCTAACCATTTGTAAATAGTCTTCTTTTATCAACTCCAAAGCCTCTTTGAAAGGGAGCAATTGTGTATGAGAAATACCATGTCCCATTCCTTTTTGTCTTTCCACTCTTTGTGCTGTCCAAATGAGGTCTTCTAGGTGTTTGTGAGTGCTACCCATTCTTGACAATGCTTGAATTATTCTATCTTCCTTCACCTAGAAGACCTCATTTGGACAGCCGAAAGAGTGGAAAGACAAAAAATTCTTGACAATGCTTGAATTATTCTATCTTCCTTCACCACCATTCTATCTTGCAAGACTTCCCAAACTAAGGGCTTTTGTTCCAACTATCCTTGGCTGCCATAGTATGATTTATCATTATGTGTAGGTGAAGAAGCAATATGATCACTCAAAGAATCCATACCATTGCTACCCAAATCATTAACATGTTCTTCTTCTAAATCATCTGAGAAGACAAACTATTGTTCTTGCATGGAAAATTCCCACTCAAAATTGGGATTACCATTGCTAAATTGATGTTGATGCTCCACGTTAGGTGCTGTCCAAAAAGTTTCAGCAACTTCTAACTCTTCAACTGTTGTAACTATACTTTTCTCCCATTCTTCAAGACACTCAGCTGCAACAATCTTAGGTTCACTTGATATTTTTCCTTCTAACATCCCATCAATCATTTTTATTTCTATTCCTAAAGAGTTGGCATCCTCATAGTCATTAAGCTCCTCATCAAATTTAGGACTTGCAAAGTCCATTCTTTCAACTTTCAGGTCTTCTTTAACTTCATCAAGAAAACTCCAACACACTTCCTTTACACTTGCCATAGGAATTTCAGCTTTATGAACATCTGTTACTCCACATGAAGACTCGTCAGGTTGTTCTTGAGTCAAGCAATTATTTTCTCCTTCATTATCTACCATACATTCATTCTGATTTAGAATTAGGACAACACTAATTCCACTTGAGAAAATATCATCAATGCCCTTATTAGGTGTTATAACTTTGAAGGGCTCCATTTGTTCATTGAACTCATCATCCAACTTAGCTGATTTATTGGATAATGACATGCTATCCTCCTGTAGAGACAATGGAACTTATATACCAAATGACTAATTCTTCTGCGGTCAATTGTTCCTTGAACTTCTCAATCTTCAACTCCATTAATTTTGTTGTGAAATCATATGCTGCAATGGAGACACGTTGCTTTTTCCTCCAAATGATCAACAAATTTGATTGCAACTGTGTGCATACATCATCACCTTCATCTAAAATCAGGGACATTAAACTGAGCACACTATTTTTTACCTTATCTGAATGACATTTATTGATTCCAGAAATGAAGTATTCAAACATCTGGAGGATCAAATCATTGCACTTGAAATCAATCAGCAAATAACATAACTTAATGTTTGCCATAATTTTGAAGATTTTCACCCTTTGACCAAAGGTAGGACTTTTTACATCATGCAACCCTTGGAAACTCTTCACCATTAGCTGAAATATGAATTTCATAGTATCATCATCATAGGGTGCCTTAGGAGCTGAAATCCTTGCAACTTCACTAATGCAAGTGATAGCTGCAAGCCTTATCTCTTCGTCATGATGTCTCATCAACTCTGGCTTGACCAACGAGCACACCAAAGGAGCCAAAGCTTTACACACTGCTTGAGAAGGTGATTGGCCAACCTTACACAGACAACCTTCTGCTTCATCCAAGATGCTAAGAAGAACTTCTTTAGCCCAAGGTAAATGTTCATGCTTCTTACCAACAATCTTTAGCTTCTCTTGAAAATTAGAGATGGCTTCTTGTTCTTTGCACCATCTTTCAATTCCCTCTTCGATATAAAATTGATTTTGCTCCAGTGATTTAAACAAATCTTTTAATGGCTCACTAACAAAAGCCATGTTGCCCAACTGAAAATCTGATCTAACATTGACAAACTGCAACAAGATCAGTTACCCAACAGGATAGCAGGATAACTGTGAGCTCTGATACCATTGTAAGATGCTACCCCAATTTTTTTTTCAAATTTACATACAAGGATATGGCAATATTAGCTCAAAGCATAACCAACTAAAGATGCCTTCATACTTTTTGATCACCTAGATCCCAGGATGGGCAAGGTGAGAGCATACAATGATTGGCTTACAATAAGAAACTATGCAATAAGAAATTTTGCAATTCATCTGCTGCGGCGGGCATCCACAAGATGTTGGAATTCACCACTTTTTAGTGGGTAAAGAACAAGAAAGGAAATAGTACAATGCCATCCACTTGTTCAGTGGGAATACTCCACTTCTTAGTGGGTGATATGAAATAAAAAGGGTTCTTTCTCCACACTGGCGGTAATACCATCCAGGGGTTAATATGTGAGATACAAATAAGGAAAGATTACAATGTATCAACTGAAAATGATAATCACGATGATTATTTAAATATGATATCACTCTTCTAGTGATTATGCTCACACAAGAACCCTGCAAACACAAAGAATGTTATACTGACTTCCACTTCCAAAGATGAGATTCAAATCATGGCTCTGCTGTAAATCAGAAAATGTCATATCAGACTGCCCTTCATAGTATGGTAGCTTATAATGGTGAGACCCACATACTCTGACATATACCATTTGATTTTTCTATCCACTTCTGAGATACTTAACAAGTTTTTCCTTGAGAGATCATTGATCAAGACATTAACACAGAATAACAAACCATGAAACAAGACTCTACTTCAGACTGGTACTGCACCCTTGATGCTGGTACGAACTACCACAAGACTACCAACAATCTGCCCACTCAAAACCAATGATATCCTATGAAACTAACCCCCTCATACATGACAAATAAACTCATTATATGCTCAATGAACAAGTAATGCCATATTACATAGAGATATTTCCTTCTAAGAGCCGTACAACCCATAATTGTATGACTGATCACTAAAATTCAGACATTACTTTTAAACACACAAAACCATCATGAAAGGTGACATTTAGGCTATACTAAGACAATGCAAAAGGAATGAAACCCAAACTCTGCTCCAATATTTTATTTTCAAATTTATTCAAATCTGCAAGTAAGGCCATGGAAAGGTATGACAACACATTATAAATTAAACTTTGCACTAAAACATACAAAATGACCATGAATGATGTTGTTTGGGCAATAAAAAGACAATGCACATTGATTTAGACACAAAAACTTCTTCATTGATTTCCTTCCAACTTTCATCGCATCTGCAAGTACGATCATCAAAATGTATGGATATCTCCATGGTAAATTCCAAACACATTCAAACCACTATAAATTTGCTCCTGAATGATTGACTATGCCTACCAATCAGAATACACTCACAAAGATTTGCTAAGAAAGTGTTAATAGTTTTGATCAGCTTCAACACTATTTTCAACATGTACAACCATACATGGTACGGTGGCAACCATAAATCAGTCTTTGCCCTTTAACTCCTCAGATTGGTCTAAAAGAATCAATTCCCACATACAAAGACACCATCAAAAACAAATAGAGAACTAACTTCAATTTTCTTTGCATTCTTAAAAATTGTGATTTCAGTTTTACGACCAAGGAGTTTACGACCAAGCTAGGAAAATACAAGAACACCAAATAACTCTCCAAAAACATACTGAAATTGCATTAAAACTAATTACAACAACTCCACACTATCAAAAACATCAAAACCCCATTAAATCATCTGTCACCATTAAGCTCCATTGGTTCCCTGAAGTAGAAACCACCATCACCAGCTTTAAGGTAGATATCACACTACCAAAACTAATCTTCTTTGAGTGGGTTTTCGTCCACAAGAAGGTGGAAAAATGGAAGAACACGTAGGTTCAATCCAACAGAATAACAACACAAATTCCAAGCATGAACCTCCGAATGAGCTCTCCATCAGCTTATAAGGGCATCTGGGAGTTACAAACTCCACTTTCTTGAAAATATAATCTTTTTTTCTCCTCAACTTAAAAAAAATCCTCATATTCCAAAGTGGTACTCATTTTAATACTAAGTCTAGGAGAGAAATATAAATATGTTCTCATCCCACACAAGTAAGTCACTTTATAAAATACAACATTACAACTTAAGTGCACTAAAAATATAAATAACCTGATTAATTATCAATTTTCCTCAAATTACCAAAATTGATAATTAAATATTTACTCCAATGATTTGGAATGAGGATAAGTGGCTCTAAGACGACTAGGTTGAAAAATGGGAAGATTACAGAGAGGGCATGAAGATTGTAGAAGGCAAGTCTTGCTAAGAACTCCTATAGCTTGATTGTAGAGATTTGTGTATATAATTTTAAATTGAATAAAACTATATAAGTCTGGTTGTGTTCCTTATATTGTGTGAGTTGCAATTTGTGAATTTGTAATTTGGTGTGAATATGTTTGAGTAAGAAGGATATTGTGTTTGCGTCATATGGTATTAGAGTTGGAGTTCTTGAAATCGTATGTAGAGTGCTGAACGTGACACAACCTATGCCAGGACCTGCGGGTAGAGAAGAGCAAGAAGGCAATAGAGGAGAAGCTCAAGTGAGGGCTGTTGCAGGTAGGAGAAGTCCTAAGCAATGAGAGAGCTTGAAGCTGTGAAAGAATTTGTTTTGTAGATTGAGAGTGTCATTGTAGATTATGATGAGCATGATTTAAGTTGTCAAAGATTGCAATAGTGAGAGATATGGGGATTAATGTAAGAAGGCCCGTGATATGGGATGGATGGAGGTAGTATGAAAGGAGGAAGATCTCCTTGATGATGGTTGATATAACCATGAGAGTGGTTAGGTTGGAAGCTATGCAGCGTGGAGAGAGTATGAGTAATGTGGTCGCTGCGAAGAAGGAGGATGCAAGTGCAGAGATTGCAGCTATTGATGAGATTATAGTTGTTGTAGTGGTAGAATGCGAAGAGGTTGCAATAGATGCCGATGATGGAGATGAATTTCTATTGAAGATGTTGGCGATAGAGGAGTGGATGTCGAAGCTCATTGTTGCAACGAAGGGAGAAGAACAAAAAGTTGTAGCTGATGAGGATGTGGAAAATGTCATAGCAAAAATTGATGTTGTAGTTGTGAATAAAGATGAGGTAAAGTTGTTTTATGATGGTATTTTATTTTCAAATAAGATGATAGAAGAAGAGATGGTTAGAGAATAAAAATATGTAGAGAAAATGGAGATTGATGTAGATGTAGATTGGTGTTTAGATGCTGCAAGTTTATGCATAGAAATTGTAAAGGATGTTGCATGGTTTTGGTGGAGGTGGTTGGTTTGTAGTAGGTTAAGTCCCATGAAGGTGAAGGAGGAGAAGAGAGGAGTGAGGATTTGGAGGAGGAGAATGAGCCTTTGGCAGAGGAGGACGAATGATGGTGGGAAAATGAAGCTGGCATATAATGGGTGGAGGAGGACGGTACTTTTCCCAGCTAAGTGTTGGAAGAGGCAGAAGAAGTTTCCTATGCCTAGATCAATGATGAAGTTCACTATAGGTTGTTTACAACCTAAAAGGGTGATTCTATCACTCCACTCTGCTTTGTGAGCCCATGCTCAGAAACTTTTTACCTGCCGTGTATGATGCAGTCCAGCACCTAGGTGCATGAGCAATCCTGCGTCACACAAAAACAATTTCAGTTTTCACCCTTAGCTTGGTGGTCTCAATTTGTGGATTAGATTCATTGGAGTTTGATGTATGATTTGAGTTGCCAAAGTGTAGTTATACTTTAATCTCAACAATACATTGGATGGATTGGAGCCAATGTGTTGGAAACAAGTTCTGGATTTCACTATGGAGTTCTAGACTTTTAGCTTGCATTTGGGATAACACTCACCTCATGCTACACCATGTTTTCTTGATAGTCTTCATCCATAATCTCAGATCATTCGAAATCACAATCATCAGCATCATGGTTATACTTAGAGAAAAAACCCATCCATTTTGATAATTCACAAGTTCATCATGCTCTTTGTGCATCATGACGAAGACATATAAAGACAAAACATGTGATTTGTTTTCTTATCCATTGATGATAAAAAGTAGATGCCTTACTTATGATGGATGAGGCAATGCTATTGCAAATTGCAAAGAGGATATAAGTGCAACTATTTCTAATTTAATAGATGGCAAGGTTCGTGGCAAGGAACAAACTCTTGGGAGGATATAGTTTGTTGTGTTTTGGCTGAGTGCAGCTCAACACTACCAAGCGACTTGTGCCAAAGGTCAAAAAGAGTTGGGACTATTGAAATTGAAGCCTAAAGCTGTGAAGGAAATTAGTCACAAGCTTCTTCAATTTATACATGTGTATAGTACCTATGTATTGAGTGTTGTGCACTATGAGCGGTCATTTTTGAATGGTGTGCATGTTGAGACAACAAATGTATTAGCTCAACACTATTGACTGCCACTTGTATTTCAAATGATCTTGTAAGTTAGCTAGAATACCAATAACCAAAGAGAAAGTCCTTTGAATGCAACATTTTTTTCCTTTATGAAGGAGGCCGACCATACAAAAGGAGAAAATGCCTCATAGAGGTAGCGTTTAAGATTCAAAGGGATTTTTTTTTCATTTAAAAAGATAAATACAATACACATAGGGAAGTCTGAAGGGCGCAGTGTTGGATGAAGGAGATAAATGTGGAAGATGAAAGAGTTTGTTGCGATACCACAAAGAAAGAGGGACAAGGAAAAGATGCATTTGATTTGTAAGAAGTCCACCATACAAAGAATAGAAACCATGTTTAGCTAATTTGACTAAGTCAAATGAACAACATAAAGAGAGAACCTTTTGGGATAGGCATCGATCTCTCTTCTTAACTGGTGGTTTTCAGATATTTTGAATAGTATTAAAATGGATCGAAGGTTCCAGGGACTTGATCGTCGACCTTTTGGGATAAGAACAATACAAATTTGAATGCGTTAATAGAATGAAGGGGGTTGGCCAGATAAATGAAGGCAAAGTGAGGAGAGGAAGGGGATGTTGCTGTAAAGGCCGCGCTCCAGGAGATAGAGGAGATTGAATGAAACAACGTTGAGTGATGTGAAGCCAAAGTAGTGAGTGTGCATCTTTTTAAGGGAAGATGAAATAACATGGCAGATTATGTAGTTGTGAGAGGGCATGAAGATTGTAGAAGGTGAGTCTTGCTAAAAATTCCTATAGTTTGATTGTAGAGATTTGTGTATATAATTTTGAATTGAATAAAACTATATAAGTTTGGTTGTGTTCCTTATATTGCGTGAGCTGCAATTTGTGAATTTGTAATTTGGTGTGAATCTGTTTGAGCAAGAAGGATATTGTGTTTGCATCAATGGTAATCAACACCAACCAACCATGTGGAACCTTGAGGCCCACCCCTCTATACTAAGAGATAGTCACCATGGTGTTCAATCACACACATGTCAAAAACTCACAAGACAACTACAATGAAGAATACTTCACACAAAGGTATTCTCAAACACATAATGGACTACACAAGTCCAAACAAAAGAGGAAGATGAGGCTATTCTAGAACATAAGAGTGGTACCCCCTTGGTTCTCGAAAATCAAGCTAGGACTAGTTAGACTTTGGGTCTCAATAGTAAGTGCACATAATAATTACACTTGTTCAATGTAATATGTCCTATTTCAAACATCCTTTTAGTCATTAAATTCAATTCTTTATTAAGATGTGACACATCTTATTTCCTTTCATAGCATCCAATTAATTCTTATGTTTATTATTATGTAATACACCTATTTAAGGCATTATGCATTGCATAAATAATTCTTGCATCATGATACCCTATGTCCCATTTCAAAAATTATATGCCACATTATATTACCATGATGATGCACATTTTATTTCAAATGTTATATCCCACATTTAGATCCATTCACTCCTAACCCTAACCATCTAACATAACAAAATCATAAAAATATTTCTTTTCAACCATTAGGTAACTATTAAATACCCAACAATAATTAAAAACTACGAAAATCATAAACTATCAACCTCAAAACCACACTAACTATATAATATAATATTTCAAACATTACTAGTATACAAATTGAATCCACATTTATGCAAGGTTTTTGCAAAGTTTTTCTACACATAACTGCTAATCCATCACTGATAATTATTTCAAACCTTCCACCATGGTTTGATGGGTTGAACCCCAATTTTATGAAGCATCTGGAAAGGAATAGCAGCAATTACGAACTGAAAAGTCTCGGGTCTTAATTAACAAGCTTAAATATAAAATTAAATAAGAAAATTAAATTTAAAAAAAATATACATATCCCATAAAAATTTGAAATCACTAGAATCTTAAATCAAACTAGGAGAAATAAGATCAATCATATATCATTTCTTCCTTCCATCTCCACTAAAATCTTCTCCAAATTATTGTAAGAAGATCCTCCCTTTTTAACCGCTTTAATGGAAGAATCTCTTAACTCACCACTCCTCCTCCTCAGTTCTTCCCCTTCCTTCCCTTTCATCAATTTTCTCACCATTTCTTCCACCTCTCCTCTTGTCACATAATCATTCACTGAAAACCCTATTTTCCAAACCTGGCTCACATAAGTCCTATTAATCTGTTGTTCTGCATAGAATGGCCAAGAAATCATGGGTACACCGGCACAAATGCTTTCTAATGTGGAGTTCCATCCATTGTGAGTTAAGAAACCTCCCACAGAAGGATGGGAGAGCACTTCTATTTGAGGCGCCCAGCTTACAAAATAACCTCTTCCCTTCACTTTGTCCACAAACTCCGTAGGCAACACAGCAGAAGCTCCACGAATGAGGTCTGGACGAATAGCCCATAGAAAGGGTTGCTTGCTCGCCTCTAAACCCCATGCAAACTCTACAAGCTCCCTTTCAGAGATAACTGCCATGCTTCCAAAGCACACATAAATAACCGAATGAGGTCCCTGATTGTCCAGCCATTTGACACAGCTTGTTTCTTCAGTAAATATACTTGCAGAAATCATATTGGATAATCCATTTGTTTCTTCTCCTGCAGAAAGTAATAGAGGACCTATGCTGTACACAGGAATTCTGGCCCGAAGTGCCTCTATTATTGGCCCCTCTAGCTCATCAAATGTATTAAATACCATGAAATCAGCTAAGAGATTAGCTTGGCATTGAGTTTCTAAAAATTCAAACATGTAATTGGCAGCATCATCGCAGAAACTTGGCACATCTTTCACAAGCAATGTGGGCATCCCAGGAATGCAATTGATCTCTTCTTCCAGATATCCATTTGTGAGATAGCTTTTGTCTGCCCACAAAGAAATTTGGTTTTTTTAGTGACCTATTAAATATTGTACAATTGCAGAGTTATATTAGGTTCTAGTATTTTTTTTTATCTCATTTGTTTTCCATGCAAAAGATTGAAATAGAGATAATTGTATTTTTAGTTTTTTTCTTTAATAAAATTCAGTAAAGAAACCCACCTCAAAACCTACTTGATCAAATTAGGCAATTGATCCCAAAAGTTATTACAGTAATAATCATTTTAATAGTTTGCAAGTATCATAAATTTGAAGATTGCAAGATTTTGAGTAGAAGAAAAATAAGATTAATAGTTAAAATCTAATAAAGAATGTAGCAGAGAAGGGGAACCCTATGTGTCTTTAGTCCCATTGTTACTTATATATATTATTAATATAATATGTTCTTTAAAATTCTTTTTCATAATTTATTATTTCATCTATTAGTGTGGAGTAGGGCCTAAATTTGATGGTGGATCCTATTAAAAATATGAATTCTATTTAATCACACTTCCTAAACATTTGTTAACAGACGTGTCTATTCATATGTTTTTAATCCTATTTAAATGATCTTTAGATCCATAATTTGCATATAGAAAAAATCTATTTCAAACTCTCCAATTTTAACAATTGGAATCAGAGACATGACAATCAGACTGTTAAGATTGGGAAGTAGCTATACATGTTATTTTTCTAGCATGTGCACATAGAGCCCTTTGCAAATGCAAACAAAGCTGACCACGAGTTCCATCCTTACGTAGTCGCCATATTAAGGACACAACGTCTTCATCTTTGCATCCAATATTTTCTACTATTTTTCTTCACGTTAAATGGAAATTGGATAAATGCTTGTCATTTACATTGGAAAGTCTGTGATGAGAGGAGCTTGTAAAATCTTAATCAGAAATCTCAAAACATTCTCAAATTGATCTTCTAAGAAGGAAGTATACTTCTTTATCATTGAAAATAAGTTATAAAGACACGGTACACCAATCTCTCTGGAAAAGACAATTGGCACAACAGTCACAAAGAAAATTGCATCACAACGAGGAGAAAGTAGTAGGGTGACTTAAATCAACTAGCTTATATTGCATGGGAATAAATATTTATTGATCAAGATGGTAACAATATGTAAAACTTAAATACTTAAAAACTTTATCGGTTGCTCTTCTAAGTTCTAAAAACTATACATTTTAAGCCCCCGACGAATGGCAAAGTAGCTTTGTTGATTATAGGCATCGGCCTCATGAAAGACTAATGAAAAAAACACCATCCCATAGCTATGCAAACAATTTCTGTGAACACAAGCGTAGAAACAAAAGAGATCAAGGCAATGATCAATTGAGTTTTTTCCCTCTTCATTGCAACTGTGGACAAAATATTTTGTAGTTGTAGTTGGGATTCCAATTGCCGTGAGCATTGTGGTAAGCCTGAACCAGATTGCAACAACGTTAGCAGAGATGAGATATTTTGTCACTGAAGATTTATTGATGGATATTTTAACATACATGTCATTTGGGATCTTTGGAGATTGAAATCCACTTATAAATAAATATTTTGGATAGCAAGTTCTTGTGTAGCTAAGTTTACAACCAAAGTTTAAACAATTGCAATTAGTATTACTTAAGTGATTCTTGTGTGTAGTTAAAATTTAATTGTATCTTAATGGGAAAGATTGGTAAAAGAGTACAGAAAGAAAATACAAATTTAAGGTATGAAAAGGATATTTTAAAAGAAGAACTAGTGGAAGTTAAAAAGAAAAATGAGGAATTGGAAGAAAAGTTGAAGTAGTTTGATAAACAATCTAAAATCCTTTCAAAGGTAAATAGTTCTCAAAATGATGAAATATTAAAATTGAAATAACAAAATAATTTGTAGATCAATTACTTGTAGCATACCTAAAGAAAAATATTTGTCTAAGGTATAAGATTATATTATGTAATGTCTCATGTGATACAAATGGCGTGTGCTATTCATTTGATGAATCATTTGATATATGTGATATAGATAAAGAGTGTAAGGTTGGAAATAAAAATGTTTTTGAATCTACAAATCTTGCTAGTCGTGTTGATAATAACAAAAGATGTTTTGCAAAGAATGGTGGCTTTAAGATTATGAATAGAATGGGTTATGATGGAAAAGGTTTGAAAAAGTATGGGCAAGGAAGTAGAGAGCCTGTTGAACCAAGTGTGAGGCTAAAAAATGAAGGCCTTGGATATATTAGATGTAAATAAAACACAAATGATGTTATAGGTAATATATTTACAAACAATTTAGTTCAAGAAATGAAATGTTCCCAATGTTCTCATTGTAATAGGCAAGGACGTGAAAAATAAACATGTTGGGATCTTCATCCTTCTATTATTTGTGGATTGAAGAATTATTCTAAAAAATTATGTTAGAACAGAAAGTGGAAGAAACAATATATGAAAGATTGTCTACAGATGAATTATGGATGGATTGGTGTATCTAATTGGTGAAAGGTCACAAATATGTTCAAAATGTTGTACAAGCATAAACATTCACATATCGAACAAATAACAATAAAAAAAGGTTTCATCAGAGAACTAGTGAACAATGAATAAATCTACTTGGAGTTTTGTAGATCAAAAATTAGGTGGCAGACATATTCACAAAGACTTTAGCAAAGGATAAATTTGAACATTTAAGATAGAATTTGGGATGTTGAAGCAACTAGTGGTAGAAATTAAGGGGAAGTGTTGGAATAAATTATTTATTTCTCCTATTGACAATCAAATAATTTCCATTTGAATTAAACAAAGAGGGTAAACACATTGAATTGTTTAGAGGCTTGAACTTATTAGAGAGGATCACATTTGATAATCTTATAAAGTTGTAAGAATTTGAATTGACTACATCTAATTTTTTGGTATGAGGGAGCTTGAAATATTAAGCATTCATGATTAGCCCAAGCTCAACCTCAAAGAGCTATGAAGATTTGAAAAACCACTCTCAACAATAAGGACCAAAGTATTTCCACTTGAATTCTATCCATGTTGTATGTGTAGAAGCATGAGATTTGCAATTGGATCACTTATAAAGTACACCATTATTACTGCTAAAAGAGAATTCCAACCATAAAATGCATTTGGGGCTCATTCAATAGAGCAAAGTTGTGGCATTGATCGCAAATATTGTTGGTAAATCTAAAAAGTTTTTGATCACAAAGATCATTGTAAAAGGTTTTGGATCGCAAAGATAATTGCAAAAGATTTTTTTAATCACAAAGATCATTGCAAAAGTTTTTTAATTACAAAGATAATTTCAGAAGGTTTCTAATCACAAAGATAATTTTAGGAGGTTTCTAATCACAAAGATCATTGCAGAAGGTTTTTAATCACAAAGATCATTGTAGAAAGTTTTGATCACAAAGATCATTGCAGAAGGTTTCTAATCACAAAGATCATTGTAAATTTTTTTATCGTAAAGATCATTGTAGAACTTGTTTTTGATTGCAAAGATCATTGCAAAAGGTTTTGATCACAGAAATCATCGCAAAAAGTAAATAATATATTGAGTGTTATCTCTATAAATTTAAGCGGTGCTAACAACTTTGGAGAATGGCATGAACAAATGAAAATCATTTTTTTGGGTCAAACTTCACCTCCTTTATCAATAGAATTACAAAAAGACATCCTATTATGGATGATAGCGAGCAGAGGAAAAGAAAGGTTTTCATTACTATGTAATCATTTTGGTTATTTAGAAGAAGATATATGAAAAGAGCATTATTTTACTTGAGGACAAACTCCTCTAAGGACTTAGTTTCAAGTGTTACTTCAAGAAATCAATTATCATATGCAAGGCTTGATCATATTAACCTCAAAGTAGTTGTTGCAGCAACATGTGAAGCATTATGGGTTAGACAACTTCTTGAGAATCTTCTACATCCACAACATGATCCAACAATTATGTTTTGTGATAATTAAAGTGTGTTGAAGATACCTAAGAATCCAGTGTTCCATGCTCACACAAAGCATACTAAAGTACACCATCACTTCATTTGTGAGCATGTTTTCAATAAGGAAATTGAACTACTCTATACACCAACTAATGAGTAGCTTGCAAAACCTTTGAGCAAGGATAAGTTTAGTTACTTTCAAGAAGGAATTGGTTTTAAATGTTCTTCATTTGTACATGGGTAGCTAATAAACCTATTTATTATAGGTGGCCCACATCATCTAGATAAGTTGTGTGATAAAATAAAGTTAATGGGGGAGTGTTAACAATATAAACTCTATTTAATCAAACTCCCTAAGCATCTGTTAGCATAAAGACACGGTTGACATGTAGAGACACGTATGTTCATATGTTTTGCCTACTTAAAGGATCTTTGGATTCATAAATTGCATATAGGAAAATCTCTTTCAAACTCTCCAATTTTAATAGACCCTCTCTATCAACAATTATGTGAGTTATCTATTCAAAGTTTCTTTTCAAATGTTTTAAGATAGTTTATTTTAAAAATGTATATCATATATTAAATACATATTTAACTATAATTATGGAGGCATTCTACAACAAGTGCTCAATAGTGGTGAGTACATACGTTTGAATTATTATAATAATAGTATTTATTTTGTAATCAATAAACAAGTTATGACAAAGCAAGTCAGATCGATAACACTTCAAAATCAAAGACATAAGGTAACTTAGAGCTATATTTTTGCAAGTCGATGGCTGGTGAAGATTATAATTGTTAGGGTTCAACTTGACTCCAAGTTTGATTTTTATTAGGCACAATTATGACTAATATAGTTGAAAAAATATAATTATTAATACTATCAAATTTTTAAATTCTAATTAAAAATTAATATGTATAAATTATATTTTAAAAATAAAAAAAAATAAAATTAAAATAAAAAAAATCTAACAAATAAATTAAAATTTTATTAAATAAAATAAAATAATTCTTTAAGTAAATAAAAATAACTCTTAAAATAAAAATGAAGTAAACAATGTAAAAGAAAAGAGCCCATTGGTTTGGCTAAATAGTTGCTTTTCACTTTCTAGTGCATAACACATAACTTCTCAATTGTTGGCACCCTTGGTCACGCGAGTGGTCTTTTCTTGTCGATGGCATTATCTATCCACCCTTATGAGGTCACATCATTCTAACATGGCATATAGTGGCATCACATTGGTAGTGGACAAAAAATATGGTTTGGAATTTGTTGAACTGAGAAAATGGATCTACATGATTATCATAATGTTGAATAGTTTTTAACAAAATGTCCCCACAATTGAACTCTGTTGAATGGAATTGCCCAAGTACAAGACTCTGAACACCATTTCCAAGCACAATTTGATAATCACATTATCGATTCCTTTGTTCTCAAAGAGCATGGGAAAGAATTGCATCTCAAGATTGTCCATCATTTATGTTCCATGCTCAACAATTCTTTTGATATGAATGGATTCTATGAGTTGTGCAAGGAGATTTTGAGCAGTGGGTTTCAATGGGGTGGTTGGATACATATTCCATCCAAACAGCCTACATGAATTCCATGAGAATAAGTAGGCTTAATCCAATTGCATTCATGTATTATGTCTATATGTCATGGTCAAGTAACTATAGGCTTCTCTTTTCTTGTCTCTAATTTCAGAATGAGTGACAAGTAAGCCTTCCAACCTGAGAAATTTAAAAAGGAATTATAGGCCACACTAAGCATGTGCTCTATTCAGAGCAGTTGGCCACTGTTGATTGAGAATTTCTGTGGCTGATCAAGTGGAATGAATCCAAATCTCATTAAAATGTAGTTGGATATTATAATGAAGTTCAATTAGATAGTATACATGGTCATTTGTGATCGCTATCAAGTATGACTAACCAATGCAATGGGGGCAACACATCAAATAGGCATCACATGGTGGGCAATTTGAAACCAACTATAGCATGATGAGCCATTGAACCTTGTTTGTGTGTTAGCAATAGAAACTAGACACAATATAAAGGTAGGTACTAATAAATTACATTTATAACCACAAAGCAAGGAAAATGTCATGTGTGCATAGCAAATTAATGAATTGGTATAGTTGATTTTCATGTTTGGACTGTAAATCATAGTAACATTTGAAAGAAGTGTAGATATGGAGCAATAATTAGTTTTTTTAAAAAATATATGTACCTTGGAATTTTCCCTTGCTTGTGTGTCCTTATACAAATCTATAGGCCCCAATTTAAATTAATGCATACAAGTTGAAACTAATGTATAACTGTGTACAAGGGAATTCAACTAGCTATATAGAGTAAATATCTGAAAGGTATTGTTGTTGTTGAAGAATGTTTGTAATTTGTTTGAATTTACATTGTATTCATTCATCGATATTGAAGTTAGATAGAAGTAGACCATAATTGAAGTGTAGCTCAATTAATACTTCACCAATAATGTTGATTAGTTTATCATTATAGTGATTCCTTGATAGAGTGTTTTTGTAGATTAATTATTTACTATTGTAAATGAGAATTATATTACTTTAAAGGATCCTCATTGTGCCACAAGGACATTTTCCCCTAGATTAATCCTTGGAAATTGAACAATAATTAAATATAATAATCTCAAGTCATGCAAATATTTCTAGAAATTGAAGTGTGTAAATGTGAATGATAATTTAATTTAGCTCTAAAATTGTGGATGATTAAGATGGATGGGAACTTTGGAATAGGGTATGGACATCCATCAGAGCATAAATGATAGAGGAATTTGCTCGTCATCCATGCTCACCATATACAATTTAGTTCCCTAGCATTACATGATGGAAAGGTAAGGAATTTCAAGCATGATGTCATTACTAATGACAATTTTAACTTATTGCATATAGGGGGAATGGTAATATTCGGTAAATATTAAGATTTCTATGGACACTTTTTTTAATTACAAAGAATTGAAAAGGAAGGGAAAAAGTACCATGTACGGTTCAAGCCACCAATGATTATTAATTGTGATATTTAGAATCTAAATTCTTATGCACTAATAGGTCAGAATTGTACAAAGTACATTATTAATTATCTTGATAAATATGAAAGGTACACTAAGAGGTCACTTTTTAGCTAACAAGAATGCCAATAATTACACAAACACACAATTTAATTAATAACTATATTAATATAATTAGTTTAATAGTATTATAACTAATATTATATAACTAATCAATTTTTTTTTTATAATTTTCTTTATCATTAAGGTTATAATTACATTGTATGAAAAATATTAACTTGCAACTTAACAAATAAAATAATTTGTTATGTTATGACTCTACTTCATTGAACCTATAGTAACAATCATAAAGGGTTATAATTTTGTTTCATGTAAACTTTTAGATACAAATAAAAAGCATGGTGTTCCAATAGAACATGACCTTAGATTCTTTTGGGAGGGGTATCTTAATACTCCTTATTCTTCTTTGAAAAGAAAAGAAAGAAATACAACTTGATTAGACTCTCCAAAACATATTTCATCATACTGTAAAATCCCACATGGTGCTGATGTGACAGAACAAAAACAAATGAGCACCAACAAAAGCCTTTGTTTGCTCATCGCCTAGACTGTCAGTTAAGTTTGAGGGCCTTATTGCCTCTGGGGTGTTTTCCTAGACTATTTTTTTCCATTGCATCGTTGCCCTTGATAGCCAAAAATTGAAAAGGAAATATCAAACACCGAATTTTCCTTCTAACATAGTTTTTAATAAAGTTTTTATTTGTATTTTACCACGTAAAACTGTAATTATGGCCATACGGCCATCTAGTTTAACTTGGGTCAATGCGCTGCCTGGACATTAATAAATGTCTTAAAAGGTTGCAATAAGAGTTGGAAGTATCATATAAGTTTGCAATTACAATAAGACTTGGGAATTCTTATCCAATAAGATACGGTCCATTTTTCAATAGATTGTATGTATAAAAATAATAATCTTCTCCCTATCTTTTTTAATAATTAATTTTTTATATTGAAGATATGTAATTAAATATAATAAAGAAAAAACTTGTCCAGAGGTATCCAGTTCTCTTCAGTGCTATCCAGTTTGTTGCCAAACAACTCTGCAATGCTATCAATTCTATTTGCAAGTTTATAAGAGGTAGTAAGTTTGTTTAAGGTTATAAATTGTAATCTCTTGTTCAATAGTACATACAATTCTGAGTTTCTTTTGTTGCTACTATCTTTATTCAGTTTTCTATTAAAGAGAACAACAGCAAACAAATAGGAAAAATAAACTGTACATAAAACTGACACGGACAGTCAGCACCAAAAGATAACCGTATACAAACAAAACAAGGAACACAATAACTTTTTCCAATTCAAAATTCTAGATTGTGATTTTTCTCTTTGAATTTAATCATTGATAAAGTGTTTTACGATTGGATATCTACCTTGGTCAATTTCCTTCTCAATTTCTTTAACTCTGTCAGTTATCAGGCATAGGAAGCCCAGGAAATTCTACTAGTTTCTTGTTTCCTTTGGCTTTAAGGACAGTTTTGGGTTTCAGAGGAAGAATTGCATGGATGATGATAAGCAGATTGCTGACAAAATAGAATGGCAATTCAGCACCATTTTCCTTAATAAGAGAATGGAATTGATCGACATTGAGGCTCTTTTGCCATAGATCTTTTATAAACTCCCACATATGCCTCCAGTGCACACCTTGGAAACTAGGGACAAATACTCTAGTTTATTCGACCCATCTTCCTTTTCTTTTACTTCCTGCAACTCTTCTACACTTTCCGTTCTGCTCTATTAATGCTTCCACCTCAGGATCAAATTTGCTACCTTCAACTGACCTGTAGAGGCCCAAACCGAAATTTGCATTCTCAAATATGTACTCTGAATCAAGCCTTAAAAAAGCTAATCAAGTCCTACAAGAAATTGATGTGTATCAGTTTATAAACTAGCGTAATGTCAGATTGGTTTTCCTTCTGAAATATCTAATATGAACCCAAGCTCAAGCCTGTAATCAAACCCTTCCAGCAAATGGTGCCATCAATTTGACAAGTCTAGAATATTAGTAACAAGTTAAGGGCATGGTGTGATGGTTAAAAGTTTTAAGTAAACAAATCCACAAAGGTTTAAATACTCTATTTAAATATCATCCATTTTAATGTCAAACAATCAATATTAATTTTACACCTCATTCACAACAAAAAGTGGTAAATATTTGTCCTATTTTTATTGGCTAAAATTGACCTTTGACTGTAAGTGGATGATATTTAAGAATAGACAGGTTCAAACCCCCATTGTTGAGTTCAAAAGCCTTGTACTTTCATTGGGCCAATGAATTTGAGGGTTTTGCCCAAGCCTATTGATGACAGTTCAGTTTGGGTGATGTTTTGGGGTAAACCAGATGATAAAGACCCCCTCCTACTAGTGACTTAGTGGATTTTTATTTGTGGGCTTAACTCTTTGATATTTGTCATCTTTGTTTTCTACTTGATCCCACATAAACTTTATAAATGTGTCTTTCTACCACACATATTTTATGAATATTATACTATTATCTTTTTAATATTTTAAAAAATAATAAATACAACATTCATCCCAAAATAAAATTGATTAGAAAGCTTTATGAAAGTTTCTAGAATGGGCCTGGTCATACCACTCCAGCCCACTGTTGTAAGTAGAATGATAACGAATACAATTATTTGCAGGTTGAGGAGTAAGCATCCAAAGTTCCAGCAATTCTCATGGGCTTCTTTATATTTTTAGAAAGCTTTGTCCATAACAATGGAACACCTACTTTCAAGTTTCCCAAGACTGGATTTCAAACGGGTTATAAAAATATAAAGTGTGTCTGAACAAACTCAGAGATATAAATATTATTATAATAATAATATTGAATAAGGATTGTTAAGGGTATTAACAGAAAGAATACCTTCTTCAAGATAAGAAGGGAACAGTAACAATAATGACTCAACATTTCAGATCGGAAAGATCGTCATCATAAAGTAATGGGAAAGGATTTGAATTGCACTTTTTAATGAGTTATCAGTAACCAAAAATTAGTTAATCCGAGTTCATCTCAAAATCTCAACAAATCCTGATCTATGGCTGTCGCTTTGTGAAGTTATCTAACTAAGCTTCAATCATATAAACTCTAAACGATACTTTTATTCTTTCTTTATTTTTAGAAGGATATTATAGAGTTATAAGATAAGAAATAGAGGGAAGAAAATAAGTCTTTATAATTCTTATTAGATGGTTTAGTGTGAACCACTATTCATAAAATATGGGTCTTTCAATTTAACTCAGAAATTATACAATTAAATCTTGATATAAATATCACAATTTAATTTAATAAGCTGAAAAAATACTTCCAACTTCTCAAATCCTACGTAATAGACTCAAATAAAAACCTTTGAAAATGAATTGCACTAAAGAAACTACAACAGACATACCTTTTAGAGGAATATATCCCTTCTCCACAAGAAGAGGTATTGAAAAGTAAATGTTGAAGCCACAAGTACTGGCTGTCCAGAAGGATACTCCAGGAATTCCCAATCGCTTGGCTGATTTTTGAGCCCAAGTCATAACTCCATTGTAAACAATACAGCTCAAGGGAGGGACATCTGCTGAGCTCATCAACTTATCTATCAGCTTTTCGAAATACGGTGGGCAACTATTTGTGATGGATTTACAGAGCTCCTCAACTTGGCTGGTGCGGCCGTGCTGCAGAGGCAGCCCGTCTGGAATAGTTTGGAAGGTGATGCCACCCATGGACTGGATCGATCCAGATTTCAACATTTTCTCTTGCATGTATTCAGTATTAACAAAAGTGATGTGGAAACCTCGTGCAGACAAAATTTTGGCAAACTGCATCATGGGCGTAATGTGACCCTGAGTAGGAAAGGCCAACATCACAGCATGAGGTCTCTTCGTCATAGCCATGTTTATCACCCAACAAGCAGCACTGAGCCTCAACTGTCAGTGAAAAACTTGGTTTCTGAGTTGCTGGAGGGCAAAGATAGATTTATTTATGGTCAACAATGACCTAACGATGAAGACCATTAGGAAGAAACATGCATCATAAGTCTCAGTTACCATTCTAAATTTCTACCCCACATATGATCATCATAGTTATCGTAATCCGAATATTTGATGTAGTGACAAAGTACCGATCAAAAGGTATTTAAGGCAATCTGAGAGCAGACAAGGGTCAGTATTAAAAAAAACACAGCAGTCCTAGTCGTGATAAGTAGCAAGAAGGGTAGATAGGATGGTAAACTAAATGATCACCCTTAAAACTTCACTCCCACACGTCTTGTTCTACACTAAAAATAATTAATAATTATGAGTTGAAAATTAAAAATAATTAATTATGAGTTGAAAATTAGAAACATTAGTGTAAATATGTAAATAAAAAACAAGTATATTTATTTTGATAATCCATGATTTTACAAAGAATAGAGAAGCTAGATCTAATAAGTCTTGGGATCAAAACCACTTGATATCATATTAGTAATTGCCTTGGAATTAGGATTTTTTGTCAACTCTATGTAGGGATGAATCCAATTGTCTAGGACTAATCTATGATTGTGATCTTGTCCTACACCTGCAAACTAATACTATGTATTCTATTGCTTTGCTTTCTACTCTTTAATTCACTTGATCACCCTTGATCTTTTCTTGGTATTTCCTAGAACATATGGGGCTTGATAGTATTTAAAAATATGTTCTAGGATTGATAGTAGGTCACAAGGAGCTATCACCTAGACCAATCCTTGAAAATCAAACAATATCAAAAACAACAATCTTTAGTCATGCAAATGCTCCTGAGTTGATTGTGCATCGCTAGATTCCTTTTTAGAGCGCTAATTCAAGTGTGTAAATCAAATGATTTCTATCTATGATCAGATCATTTTTTTTTATTAAAATGAATGATTGAATGCATTTAAATACAATGACATAGCAACCTAGATCACATAAATTTAGGTTTGGTCAGCCCTAGTTAGAAAGGGTAAAGGTGTGAAGTGAATCAAATTTGAATTTAAAAATTTATTGGTTGGTGTTTTCAGCCTTTGATAAAATCCCAACTGCTAAGTTATAGGGAAATAACCTACTATACCAACTACAACTAATAGATTGGTGTGAGTTGGGTGGGAGGAGTCCATGGCTACAAGGACAACAATATGACCATGAACTAATTTCAAGATAAAAAATGACACCTAGATCATAGTAGATAACATGTGCAAGGGAATAAGTGCGAGCATGGGAGTAATAAATAAGTGGATAGGGTGAATTTATAAGGTTGTGTGAACATGGGAAAAGAGATAAGTAGTAGGTGTATAGAAAGATGTGTAATGGGGTAGGTGGATAACATAGGGCAAGGGACTTGATGTTGTACAAAATTTCATCATTTGTCAATATGTCTAGATGTATCAAAGCTCTTCCCTAAAATAGACACAAAATTAAATGGGAAATGACACTTGGGTATACAAATTTCACCACTTATATTTTTCTCTTGCTTTGAGGTTCATGTGATTTCTTGAATGATCATGCATCTCAAAGTATTTAGCACTCATGCAAAAATTCATGGGGTAAGTGCAAGAAGATGGGGGGCCAAAAAGGAGTCTTAAGTGGGCATTTTTTTCTGAAATCAGGAAATGCTAGCCTTGGATGAGAAATTGAGCATAGTTACACAAGATGCAACCAAAATCACTATTCATAGTGCTCCAAGTCTACTTTCTAAACTACTATTTTTTTAAAAAATGGTATAGATTAAGAGGTTCAAAAGAGGGAGCCACAGAAATTGGTGTTGTTTCTGTCAAAAAAATAACATAGCATATTTTGTGGCTTCCTCAAAAGGTTAATTTTTTTTTTTGGTATTTTTAAAATTGCTTCGGCAAGAAATTAGCTAACAACATGTAGTTTATGCTCAATTTTTCTGATAATTTTTTGATGAATATTTGATTTTTTACTAATTTTCAAAGTGGACACATCCTAAAAAATAGAATTTTGGCCGTGCTACCCCTATAGATTTTGAAAACTAATTGAAGATCATTTTTTTTAATATATGTAGAATGGAGTCTAGTTTCTAAAAATGTAATTTTTTAAAATTTCAATGAACAGTTAATTTACAATGAAAAAAAGACCAAACACTGGTTTTTGCCCAAAAACGGACACACAAACAAAATAAATTAAAGATGAAAGGCATAACATTGTTAAAATTTGAAAAAAAATACATCGTTAAATAGTTAAGAGAAAGCCTAACATTACTCAGGTGTTTGATCTATTCAACCTTGAAACACGTGCAAATCTGAGGGCTAGCACGAAAGAAATTATGTGAAATCCTGTAGAATTTGCAAAAAATATGTCTGTGGACGTTGGGAAGGCACTCCAAGCCTTGTTAGCATTAGTTACTACATTGTTGAGTCAGTTTGTAAGTTAGCGTTGGTTTTCAGTCAGTTTAGTTTGTTGTAATTGTAACTCATTATAACTGTCACCCTCAAGATTTATATGCGTTGTTTTGTATCTGCAAATCAGAATGAATAAAATAATTTACTTTACTTTATTTGGTATCAGAGCAGCCATAGAGGAAGTGCGATGTGAGGCATTCTCTCACTAACATCAAATCTCCCATGAGAGCAATTTGATGGATTTGTTGAATGAATTAGAATATGTGAAGATCATGAAGGAAGTTGTGGTATTGTTTCTGTAAGTTGTAGTATTGTTTTGTAGGCTGGGGTTTGAATGCATAGTTTCTATTCTCATTTGATTACTATTCTCATTTGAAGATATATGGTTGGGTTGGGTATATAGAGGAGATTATTCATCCATCACCAGATTCAATTGAATGCCATACTAGCTATTCGAAACAGTCTACTCCATTTATTGGAAGGTGTTGTTGAATAGCTTGCCTTAGTAGGATAGAAGGCGATTGAGTTCTGCTGAGGTGTGCAGGAAATAGCCTTGGAAGGAAGCATCGAGTTTGGAGGCCTTTGCAAGCAGATTGAAGACATTTGTACTCTCTGTTGTAGTGGTTGTTGCCTGGACTGAAGTTTCTCTATCCAAGCCATTTGTAGCACTCTCCATAAGGCACCTGAAAGAGGAAGACATAGTCTACAAAACCTGGCAATCAAAGAAAAGTGGATGTCCATTATCATCTCAAATTGGTATGTATTGAAGTGTGTATGGAAGTACAAATTTTATAAGCAAATATATTTAAGTTTGAGTAAAAAGTCAATCTTTTGAGTATTATCTAAATGGAGATAGGGTAAGTGCAAGAAGATGGGGGGCCAAAAAGTGGCCAAATTAATTTAAAAAAAAATTAAGTCATAATGCGCTCGTGTTATGACTTACTATAAAAAAAAAAGCAGTCCAATTTCATTTCTTGCTGTTTTCTCCTCTGCCCGCGGCGTCCAAACCCTCAAAAGCGCGCATGCGTTTTGCAAAACACCAATCAACACAAAAAAGTTATCAATTCATCGCCAAAATGCCGCCGCGACGTTGAGCACGCCAAAGGGGTGAGTTATCTTTGTTTTTTTGTTTGAATTTATTTCTAAATAGGTAGGTTTTTGTTGATTTTTGATATATATTTCATTATTTGTCAGGAAATGTTAATGCAACTCCTCCTCCTCCTCCTCCTCCTCAAAATGCACAAAATCCTAAGGAGGAAATACCTGTAGAACAACAACCTCCTCCATTCATTCCTCGACATGCCCCTGGAACACAAGATAATATAATGGGGCAAATTGAAAACAACAAAAAGGAAACTGAAGATATAATTGCAAGGTTGAAAGATCCTTCCACTTCAACCTTGCATAGGTCCACGCTTGCCGAATCTATTGAGTCTATGTTATCAAATGTAGATTCAATTAGCAAGCAAAGAACTAGTTAGACGGATAAAAAGAGAGAGTTTAGAGATTACTATGCAGACAAGTTGTCATACCAAGATGTCAAAAAATTACAAATTATAAAATTAGACTTGTGTTCAATTTTCACAAACCCACAAACAAATCAACCTCCACCCATTACATGTAAGACGTTCCCTATCCATTAGTGCAACAACCAAGCGATAAGGGACAATTTCGGGCAGAGGTGGTGGATGGTTTTTGACCATCCTCCATGCAATAATAATGAGGTCCCGCAATACTTTTTGAGGAAACTCTACTATTAGTTTGTCCTCAATAAAGTGCCAAACTATTTTGATATGCGGGACTTTCAGGGTAGAGGTGGGGGGTCAGCACAAGATAGACCAAGGGCACGTTTTGACCCATAGCAGGTAGTGAGACGAGTAATCAACAGACCAGCCCACGAGCATGTTTCTATCCCTTCCATTGTGAAGGAGAGTGTTGAGGTCGATACACTTCAGTCGATTAGTGCCTTGACCCAGTGCATCATAGAGCATGCCGGTCCTGCAACACAGAGTGGGTTGGGAGATAGTGCGAGGAGTAGGGTCCCACCGCATACTTGCCAGGCTTGCGGGTTAGCCTGTGGTTATGACCCCGTGGACAGTCAGGACGCAGGTGCACAGGCTACATCTGCAGCTGAGTAGATGGTGATGACAGATACCCTCCTGAGTGAGACTTTCGGCCTTGATACTCAGGTAAATATTAGCAAGTTTATTAAATTTAATTTATTAAATTTCATTTTTGAAATACAAGATTAACTAATTTAAATTGATGATTTTAATGAAATTTCAGGGTCATAGCGTCGATGCAGTTTTCAGTGGTTCTCCACCTGCATTTTTCACTAGATCATCTACTGTCGAGGTATGTAACTAGTAAACAATTATAAATATTACATGTGAATAGCATCGTTATATGAATGGTATTCTAATTTCTGATTTTGGATGTTGAATAGGTTAATACTATAGATTTCATGGCAACACCTGCCAGCAGTGGTGGACTTCAAAGCTTTATGGAGGTAATAAAATAAATAGTTTAATGAATGAATTATACTTGCTAAATTTTTGTATGTGATTTGTGTGCTTTATTGTGTGTACTTCCATGTTTAGATGAACGTGTGTGTATGTTAGGAGCCATGATTTGCATCACTATTATAGTTTTCGTAATTGAATAATGTTGTTTTATTTCCAGATGATGCAGGTTGCGGAGAAACCTCCCCATGTTCATAGGGCAATGGAGCAGGGTGTGGCCTTTGCGATTCATAGCTCCATGGCATTGACAGGGGTATGAGGCAGATTAGTAAATTTCAATTTACATTCATTGTTATAGTTGTCTATTTTTGAAAAATCAAAAGATTATTGATTTGAAGTTTAATTTCTATCTGGATGGTTTCTATAGGACATGACATCACCAGGGCCTATTCCTGCTACTGAGGCAAGTGAGGAGACAAATTATATGTTAGCGGTAAGTGATTATTTTGTTAAATATTTTATTTTTTATAACATGTAATTTCTATATATTAATGTCTATACTTTTTATTGTAACAGGTAAAGATGCAGGAAGACCTAAATAGGAGGAGTAGCCCTCAGGTTCGTAGTAGACCACCCACATGCGCATCTCCATCCCCTAGAAGATCAAAGGCTACTCGTGATTTATTCTCTTCACTAGCCAAAGGGGAATGACTTTTTATTGTGTTCCTTTGTTGTATGCCTATATGGCATTTGTGGACATATATTTTGTATTGTACATAGTTGACATTGTATGCCTATATGACATTCTTGTAAGCCTATATGGCTATTTTGTATATATGTTATACTTATATCGACAGATATTGATGTATGCCTATATAGATATTTGGTTAATACAAATCTTTTTTATTGATGGCGTCCATACTTGCATTATAAATCCACGTTTGAATGGATATTTGTAGATGGCTACTTCAAATATTTAAAGTCCGATTGTATTACATAGGATGTTTGCATTTTCTTTGATAGGCTTGATAGGCCATGGATTAAATGATGGTGTTTGATGGAAAAGTATGGTACTAAAAGACTCTAGTTCATTCTTAATAGGCTTGTGATTGATAATATCTTTGCATGATTGCACTTGATCTTGAATCATGGGCATGTTGTTAGGATTTTGATTGCATTGTGGTGTTTGATGGATAGGCATGATACTATGTGACTTTTGGATAGGCTTGGGAGAGGTACACTAATTGAATTTGTGATTTCTAGTTTGAGATTGTTCCTCCACTAGAAGTCCTTGGAGGAAATCTAAAAAGGATATTCTAAAAAAGACAAATTTACCTTCAACAAATTCATCATCTTCTTCTCATTCAAAGTTAGAGAAATAAAAGGGGCAAGCACTTGTTGTAATTGCAAATTCTACATCAAAATGATGGATCCTTGATTTTGGAGCCTCACATCATATGGCTTCATTACAGAGTATGTTTTCTTCATTTGAGACTTGTTTAACACCACATATCTTGATGGGTAATAACACATATATGCATTTTCATGGGTGAGGGTCTATTGACATGACTAAGAGATCCTTCAATGATGTCCTTTTCATACCTTCATTGTCAACTAATCTCTTTTTTATCTATCAAATCACACATAGTGGGACAAGGAAGAGTGTTGAGTTCACACTAGATGTTGTGCTCATTCAAGATTTGCAAAGTGGAGATATTATTGTTGTAGCTGGGAGGTAAATGATTGATCTAGATTGTACAGCTTCTCACATTTTTCTATTGATGTTCCTTTGGTCGATGTTCACACTCAAGCATCTAGTCAACTTTACATTTTTTTATATGTCCTAAGTGTGATATTACACCTATTTAATAAGTTTACTTAGGATAATATGAACTTTTAATTATTCTCACCTAAGTAGATAATAAATGCATGGGTACACTTTGACTTGAGGTACACAAGTGCCACCACTACCTCATCAACTCTTGATTGATGATATTTAGGTGCCACCTATATTCAGTCAAGGCCACTTCTTTCTTAGTCAAGTTGAGTGAACTAATCCATTGATTAGCAGTTCAACTCTTAACTTCTCAGTTAGGTTGAGTTAACTCACCTCTTGATTGACAGTGATTGAGAGTTAACCCATACCTCTTGTGCATGTCATCTCCTTGATTCATGCATCCAAGAGGCCTATATATATGTATGTTTCTGATTGTAACTTTGCCTCATAATATTGAAAATAGAATAGCAATTATTCTGTTCATTTGGTTTTGTGATTAGCTTGTAGGCATTTGGTCTTGGGTAGGTTTGTTGATCATAAAAAATCGTAACGATTATTACATCTTTAATTCATTGTAGTCTTAGCATATAAAAGGGATTGTAATTCCATGGCAAGTGTGGTGCTAAACAAAAATTTTAAATTTATGTAGTCTTAGCATTTAGGAGTTCCAATTTTGCAGCATGGTAATTTTTCAATTGATATCTCTATCCTTAGCATATTGAAGGAAATTTAAATTTTCAACAGGTGTGGTGGTATTTTATAGTTTTTACAAATATTGTTATTTTCCCTTTACACCTAGAATCCTCCAACAAGTGTGGTGGTATATTACAATTTTAAGTTTATGTAGTCTTATTATATAGAAAGGCTTATAGTTCAACAGCAAGTTTGGTGGTAAATAACGATTTTAAATATTTGTAGTCTTATCATATAGAAGGGGTTACAATTTTACAATGTGATGGCTATGTGATAAAAAGTGTAGTAGAAGCTACTAGAGAAGTTAATGAGGTTGTTAAAGTTGCTCACAAGGCCTTCGATCATAACCTTGTCCTCCCACACTTTGCTCTATAGTTTCCCATCCTTTTCTTTTTCTACACTAATGGAAAAGATTTAGGGAATTTGCTAGAAGAAGATTGTGTAGGAGAGGGGCTATTTTTAACATGTAGATCTATTGGAGCAATATTTGGAGGACTTGGAACCCCTAGAGACCCTAGACAATGGAAATCTATTGGAAGTGTGTCATGTAATTGATATTCTGTAATGTATTAAGGCTTTCTACTACTATGTTAATAAAATTAAAATATCCTCCAAAAAATCTTTGTGTTTGTGTTTATGATGACATGATTGTGATTGAGGGATACCCATATAAGTTTCATGGATTAATAATAAATATGAGTGCAAATATCAATGATACACATTGCATGAACCCATCAATGTTTTTGGTCAGATAATACCCTAGAATTCTCTGTATTGGTGCATGTGATCTTCTAGGAGGAGATGTTAGATCATGATGTCATGTTTGGATACCTAATTTTGTAGTTGGAGTTTTGACAGTGGTCTTGTTGGTTCTCTTGGTATTGAGTACATTGGTCATGTGCTTGGGAGCTTCATGATAATGTGGTGTTGCATTTGGAGCTTAACATGGGTTGATTGGTTGTAGGTTCTCATACATACTTCGAGACTTGGGTGAGGCTAGAGTTCTCTTGGGATTAGAGACACTTGTTGAGATGGTTATCCTTTAGAGGTTTTAGCAGGAAGACCAAGGAGACTTTCACTTGGATATGGGCGTGAGTTAATTATGGACCTGTTGATGTTTGTTTTTAGACAAGTCAACAATTAGAGTGAAATACTAAGTATCTGACTCCCTCTTGAGCAAAGCCTCTCGAATGCTGAACTATGTGATCAAACAAGATGACTCCAAGGTTCCTTTCGTATGATTTTGTAAGAGATAGCTCAGTGACAAAGTATGATTTTGCTGTTAAACACAAAGGGACTTACGCAGACTCTTCTCCTTTCATTCAACTTGTTCCTCCTTTTAGTGTGGATGATGTATGTACAAGGTTTCAATAATGAAGAAAAGTAAAAAGGATAAAGGTTTAGGAATCTAACCTAAGGTCAATGAAGCAATGATGACGACTGAATAGACAAAATCCCTGATTAACCTAACTTCACTTCGCCAAGGGTGCCTACAACTACATGAAGCTGGTGCAATCTCCTAAGGTTATGCGAAAGGTTTTCAAATCATGAAGGTTCATATGAGCACCCATCGGATGGCGCAGCTCAGACAAGCATTCACAATCGAACTTATACAAATATGGCTCAGACTAGCTTTACACAATAATTCACCAGCGATGAATGTTAAAAGCATGAGCTAGGAGTTGATCAAATATTCAACACATACATACATTACAACAAAGAGCTTCTAATCTATTTTTAATCTACTTGAAACATCTCTTAATTCCATTGAAGTATAAGAAACCAAGTTATTTCACAAGATAACACTTGAACACCAAATAAACTTCCAATGTCTTTTGCATTAACCTTGAGAAATATTTACAACAATTTCAAGTCCTCTCAGAGAATTTTGAGAGTCTCTTCTACTCCTAAAATCTACTCTCTACTACTACTAATGATCTACTGAATTACAAATGAGGCAACAAGGCCTTTATATAGTGTTCCAGGATACAATGAATGGCTAAGATCATTTCGATAGCCAAGGGTCTAGATCATGCCACCTCAGAGGTAGTTACAACAATTTGCTATTTTTAGCACAAAAGAGAGAGGCAATGAAGGCACGTTTTCCAATGTGATAAGGTAAGGTGAAAGCATTTAAAATAATCCTCCACATAGGAATCCTTTTGGCTTCTTTTATTAAATGATACATTTAATGCATTAAAATGATGTGTGCTCACCACATAGATGCCACTTCAGCATACTTTGAAAATTGTATCATCTTTGTGTGATGTATTCAATGTGATTGCTTGAACTTGTATGTTTAGGAATACAACTAGTTGATCTTGCCTTGTTCATTCTTCTTGTAGACTGGATGTATGATACTTGTTGCTTCACTTGACTAACTTCATGATTCTTTCTTCTTCTTGTAGGTAAGTTGATGTGAATCTTCTTTGATGATGCTCTTGATGTAGAGTGAGTAATAGAGTAGATGATGATGATATAAAGTAGAGATCTCTCTTGGACTTGAAGTTTACTGGAACTTGAAGTGGAATAGATGAGTGTCTTTCGAACATAATGTAGAAGTTGATGAAGTATACTTGATTGATGGCCTTTGAAGTGACCCTTCGGAGTGTAGTAGATGATAACCTCCTCTTTGGATGTGAAGTAGATGTTGATAACCTCTAGAAGAAACTTTGAAGCTTGACGAACCTTGACTTGAAGCTTGAATGGGGAACGCCTTGTCTTTGAACATGATGCAACTTGATGAAGTATACTTTGAACTTGATGTGATCTAACATGATGTCATTGATGTAGGAGACTTGAGGTGTGATCCCCCTGCAACTTGAAGGTGACTTAGGTACTTGTCCTTGATGACTCCTTAGCTTCACCAACACCCCTTCCTTCAATGATGCAACTTGATAATCTTCAAAGGCGGCTAGCATGATGCTCCTTACTCCTCGCTTGAAGGTGATTCCTTGGATAACTCCTTAGCTTTGTTAATGCTCCTACAAGACAAGGTAAATGATATATCAATAACTTCTTAAGATAAAAACAACTTTAAACATGTAATAACGCCATTTCAAACTTAGGCGCAAATATAGGTAAAAATAAGAACAAAGTGCGCCTAACTCAATTAGTCCCACATTCATTATTTTAATGATTTCACACAATTACAATAGTTTAAAAAGATCAATCCACTTATAAAGTTCATTCAAAAGGTCTTTTCAACACAACTTCTTCCTTAGGCGCCAAGATGAGGTGATTTTAGAGGCAAAGGGCGCCTAACATAATTGACCTATTTCCTTTAATTCTTGGTGACCTTAACACTCGTATGAGCTCCAATTTCATATCCTTAATCTTTCTCCTTATAAGGCGCCTTATTTGAAGATCAAAAACTCTAGAAATGGAGCCAATTTGAGGTGGTTTTATCCTTATCTCTAGGTGCTAATGCTAGTTCATGGGAATAGGAATGGGCGCCTACTTTTGAAAGATGAATTTAAGTTATTTCCCTCAAGGCGCCAAGTTTACTTCTTCACTAATTCACTCCAAGGCACCCAAAATGGTCTTTCGATGCAATTTCCCCTAGGCGCTCATTGTTGATGCTCAAGGCGCTCAATTCTTCAAGGCGCCAAAAATGGCAAAAGGGAACAAAGAATGGGCACCTAAACTCAATCATGTCAACTCAAGGCACAATTTGGATGATCACTTGAATGTGAAATTGGCGCCTAACTCACAATGTGCTTAATTGGTCAAATTTTCACTTCTGGAGGTATCTTAGGAAATTTTCAATCAAGGCGCCTATCTAGAAGAGGTTGAAGGTTGATTGTCCTCTAGGTGCACTTTTGGGGTCTCTGCAAGTGAGGAAATTGTGCCTAAGTACTAGAGCAAATTCGCGCCTAGAAATAGTAGTCCCAGAGCATAAGGTGAAGGAGATAAACGTGGAAGATGAAAGAGTTTGTTGCGATACCACAAAGAAAGAGGGATGAGGAAAAGAGGCATCTGATTTGTAAGAAGCTGCCCATACAAAGAATAAGAAACCACGTTTAGCTTATTTGACTAAGTCAAATGAACAACATAAAGAGAGAACCTTTTGGGATAGGCGTCGATTCCTCTTCTTAACTAGTGGTTTTTAGATATTTTGAATAGTATTAAAATGGATCGATGGTTCCAGGGAAGGTCGTTGGCCTCTTGGGATAAGAACAATACAAATTTGAATGCATTGACATAATGAAGGGGGTTGGCCATATAGATGAAGGCAGAGTGAGGAGAGGAAGGGGATATTGCTGTAAAGGCCGCACCAGGAGATAGAGGAGATTGAATTAAACAATGTTGAGTGATGTGAAACCAAAGTAGTGAGTGTGCATCTTTTTGAGGGAAGATGAAATCACCGGTAGATTATGTAGTTGTGAGAGTGTAAGATGCTACCCCAATTTTTTTTTCAAATTTACATACAAGGATATGGCAATATTAGCTCAAAGCATAACGAACTAAAGATGCCTTCACACTTTTTGATCACCCAGATCCCAGGATGGGCAAGGTGAGAGCATACAGTGATTGGTTTACAATAAGAAACTATGCAATAAGAAATTACAATTCATCTGCTGTGGCAGGCATCCACAAGATGTGGGAATTCACCACTTTTCAGTGGGTAAAGAAAAAGAAAGGAAATAGTACAATGCCATCCACTTGTTCAGTGTGAATACTCCACCTCTCAGTGGGTGATATGAAATAAAAAGGGTTCTTTCTCCACACTGGCGGTAATACCATCCAGGGGTTAATATGTGAGATACAGATAAGGAAAGATTACAATATATCAGTTGAAAATGATAATTAAGATGATTATTTAAATCTGATATCACTCTTCTAGTGATTATGCTCACACAAGAACCTTGCAAACACAAAGAATGTTATGCTGATTTCCACTTCCAAAGATGAAATTCAAATCATGGCTCTACCGTAAATCAGAAAATGTCATATCAGACTGCCTTTCATAGTATGGTAGCTTATAATGGTGATACCCACATACTCTGACATATACCATTTGATTTTTCTATCCACTTCTGAGATTCTTAACAAGTTTTTCCTTGAAAGATCATTGATCAAGACACTAACACATAATAACAAACCATGAAACAAGACTCTACTTTAGACTGGTACTGCACCCCTGATGTTGGTATGGATTGCCACAAGACTACCAACAATCTTCCCACTCAAAACCAATGATATCCTATGAAACTAACCCCCTCATACATGACAAATAAACTCATTATATGCTCAATGAACAAGTAATGCCATATTACATAGAGATATGTCCTTCTAAGAGCCATACGACCCATAATGGTACGACTAATCACTAAAATTCAGACATTACTTTTAAACACACAAAACCATCATGAAAGGTGACGTTTAGGATATACTAAGACAATGCAAAATGAATGAAACCCAAACTCTACTCCAATATTTTATTTTCAAATTTATTCAAATTTGTAGGTATGGTCATGGAAAGGTATGGCAACACTATAAATTAGACTTTGCACTAAAACATACAAAATGACCATGAATGATGTTGTCTGGGCAATAAAAAGACAATGCAAATTGATTTAGACACAAAAACTTCTTCATTGATTTCCTTTCAACTTTCATCACATTTGCAAGTACGGTCATCAAAATGTACGAATATCTCCATGGTAAATTCCAAACAGATTCCAACCACTATAAATTTGCTCCAAAATGATTGCCTATGCCTACCAATCAAAATGCACTCACAAAGATTTTCTAAGAATGTGTTAATAGTTTTGATCAGCTTCAACACTATTTTCAACATGTATAGCCATACATGGTATGGTGGCAACCAAAAATCACTCTTTGCCCTTTAACTCCTCAGATTGGTCTAAAAGAATTGATTCCCACATACAAAGACGCCATCAAAAGAAAATATAGAACTAACTTCAATTTTCTTTGCATTCTTAAAAATTGTGATTTCAGCTGTACGGCCAAGGAGTGTACGACCAAGCTAGGAAAATACAAGAACACCAAATAACTCTCCAAAAACATACTGAAATTGCATTAAAACTAATTACAACAACTCCACACTATCAAAAACATCAAAACTCCATTAAATCATCTGTCACCATTAAGCTCCATTGGTTCCCTAAAGTAGAAACCACCATCACTAGCTAGGGTAGATATCACACTACTGAAACTGATCTTCTTTGAGTGGGTTTTCATCCACAAGAAGGTGGAAAAATGGAAGAACATGCAGGTTTAATCCAATAGAATAACAACACAAATTCCAAGCATCAGCCTCCAAATGGGCTCTCCATCAGCTTATAAGGGCATCTGGGAGTTACAAACTCCACTTTCTTGAAAATGTAATATTTTTTTCTCCACAACTTAAAAAAAATCTTCATATTTGAAAGTGGTGCTCACTTTAATACTAAGTCTAGGAGAGAAATATAAATATGTCCTCATCGCACACTTAAGTCACTTTATAAAATACAACATTATAACTTAAGTGCACCAAAAATATAAATAACCTGATTAATTATCAATTTTTCTCAAATTACCAAAATTGATAATTAAATATTTACTCCAACGATTTGGAATGAGGATAAGTGGCTCCAGGATGACTAAGTTGAAAAATGGGAACATTACAGTCCCCTCTCCTTGAAATTGCTTGTCCTCAAGCAATTATATGCCAATCCGCTACTCCACTCTGATATACATGCCATATAACTATAATACTTGAAGTAACTCACTGCGATCACTGAGTACCAATGCATCATCCTGTCAATACCTGGATCCCAAATCAACCTGTCCATCCAGCTATAGGAGTAGAAATAGATATCTATCATAACCCATTCGTCACATATCATCCATCTGTACGAGTAGATCATCAAAAAGATGCGAAAATCAACTCCCATATGCATATAGATCAACTTATTAGGCCACCAAATGTTGCTGTTGTAACTTAGGCCAGCAACAAAAATAAAATCATAGGTGTCAACATACCCATACATACTAAGGAAATCCATCAAATACTCAATGTCCATCAAATAAACATGCCTCCACACACTCCTAAGCAGCTGAGTAGCTGATGTAGACCACGAAAAATTAGAAAGTGCAATGGGATTCCAAGTAGGACAACTACTAACCCATGACGAATCAATGAAGATGAAGTCACCAATCAACAAATAAAAAGCTGCCATATCATAATCAATTGGTGACATAGCCAAAGATGAGTTATGGGTGCCTTCAACACCCATCAAAGACAATTCTTGAGTGGCTGGTCCACTATGGGTGTCATCAACAAAATCAGCAACTAAAATTTTTGAAATCTTCATTGAACCATCCAAATGATATGTCTCATTAATCTCATCATATGAACAACATGAATTTTCATGATCAACCTCATTAACATCATTCGTTAGAAAAAAATATCTAAGATAAGTCTCCCTTTCTTGTATTGTTTGATCTATGTGGTGAACTTGTTCTTTGATATGTAGAAGATGCTATTTTGCAAGTGCAACCACTAACTTAGCCTCCTTGGCCCTTTGTGACCATATATCACACAAAATTTGTGTCTTTTCCACATCCACCCAAGTCTGATATAAAAAATTAGAATTCTTATGATTTTCTTGAGTGCCATCTATAGAAGACTCCATGGTATTATCATCCTCATGTGAAAGAAGTGTTCTCTCATGATGGAGTAAAGAAATATGACTATTGTCATAAAAATTAGAATATCTGTCATACTCTTTTGCCATGTCTTCAATCTCTACAAGTGCGTCTTCTTTGAAATTTTCATATCCATCACTTGTACTTTGAGTGCCAACACTTGTAGACTCTTCTTCCTTCATTTCTCCATGTGTAAGAGTAGCAATCTCATAAGAATGAGGAAGAATATCGCTGTCCCAAATCAGAACCTTAGAATCCTCTTTAATGCCTACATTGTAGTCATCAAATACCATCAAGTCTTGTTTTGTCTCCTCTTCTTCTCAAGTGATTAGGGTTGGTAGTGGCTCAAAGAAGTCTTCATTACTAAATGTCACAAGGCTGCAATATTCCTTATTGTATGATTCTTCAATCCTTTCCTTAACTTGTTCAACTCCTACACCATTTGCCTTGTCATCTTGTACCCTAGGAACAACTGTTATAAAGGATAGATTTTCTGAATTATGCAAGGGGTGATTATGCCTACTCAAAAGTAGACAAAGATCAACAACCTCTCTATCTTGATCTTTCACCAATTGGATAGCCCTATCTCTATCTCTAACCATTTGTAAATAGTCTTCTTTTATCAACTCCAAAGCCTCTTTGAAAGGGAGCAATTGTGTATGAGAAATACCATGTCCCATTCCTTTTTGTCTTTCCACTCTTTGTGCTGTCCAAATGAGGTCTTCTAGGTGTTTGTGAGTGCTACCCATTCTTGACAATGCTTGAATTATTCTATCTTCCTTCACCTAGAAGACCTCATTTGGACAGCCGAAAGAGTGGAAAGACAAAAAATTCTTGACAATGCTTGAATTATTCTATCTTCCTTCACCACCATTCTATCTTGCAAGACTTCCCAAACTAAGGGCTTTTGTTCCAACTATCCTTGGCTGCCATAGTATGATTTATCATTATGTGTAGGTGAAGAAGCAATATGATCACTCAAAGAATCCATACCATTGCTACCCAAATCATTAACATGTTCTTCTTCTAAATCATCTGAGAAGACAAACTGTTGTTCTTGCATGGAAAATTCCCACTCAAAATTGGGATTACCATTGCTAAATTGATGTTGATGCTCCACGTTAGGTGCTGTCCAAAAAGTTTCAGCAACTTCTAACTCTTCAACTGTTGTAACTATACTTTTCTCCCATTCTTCAAGACACTCAGCTGCAACAATCTTAGGTTCACTTGATATTTTTCCTTCTAACATCCCATCAATCATTTTTATTTCTATTCCTAAAGAGTTGGCATCCTCATAGTCATTAAGCTCCTCATCAAATTTAGGACTTGCAAAGTCCATTCTTTCAACTTTCAGGTCTTCTTTAACTTCATCAAGAAAACTCCAACACACTTCCTTTACACTTGCCATAGGAATTTCAGCTTTATGAACATCTGTTACTCCACATGAAGACTCGTCAGGTTGTTCTTGAGTCAAGCAATTATTTTCTCCTTCATTATCTACCATACATTCATTCTGATTTAGAATTAGGACAACACTAATTCCACTTGAGAAAATATCATCAATGCCCTTATTAGGTGTTATAACTTTGAAGGGCTCCATTTGTTCATTGAACTCATCATCCAACTTAGCTGATTTATTGGATAATGACATGCTATCCTCCTGTAGAGACAATGGAACTTATATACCAAATGACTAATTCTTCTGCGGTCAATTGTTCCTTGAACTTCTCAATCTTCAACTCCATTAATTTTGTTGTGAAATCATATGCTGCAATGGAGACACGTTGCTTTTTCCTCCAAATGATCAACAAATTTGATTGCAACTGTGTGCATACATCATCACCTTCATCTAAAATCAGGGACATTAAACTGAGCACACTATTTTTTACCTTATCTGAATGACATTTATTGATTCCAGAAATGAAGTATTCAAACATCTGGAGGATCAAATCATTGCACTTGAAATCAATCAGCAAATAACATAACTTAATGTTTGCCATAATTTTGAAGATTTTCACCCTTTGACCAAAGGTAGGACTTTTTACATCATGCAACCCTTGGAAACTCTTCACCATTAGCTGAAATATGAATTTCATAGTATCATCATCATAGGGTGCCTTAGGAGCTGAAATCCTTGCAACTTCACTAATGCAAGTGATAGCTGCAAGCCTTATCTCTTCGTCATGATGTCTCATCAACTCTGGCTTGACCAACGAGCACACCAAAGGAGCCAAAGCTTTACACACTGCTTGAGAAGGTGATTGGCCAACCTTACACAGACAACCTTCTGCTTCATCCAAGATGCTAAGAAGAACTTCTTTAGCCCAAGGTAAATGTTCATGCTTCTTACCAACAATCTTTAGCTTCTCTTGAAAATTAGAGATGGCTTCTTGTTCTTTGCACCATCTTTCAATTCCCTCTTCGATATAAAATTGATTTTGCTCCAGTGATTTAAACAAATCTTTTAATGGCTCACTAACAAAAGCCATGTTGCCCAACTGAAAATCTGATCTAACATTGACAAACTGCAACAAGATCAGTTACCCAACAGGATAGCAGGATAACTGTGAGCTCTGATACCATTGTAAGATGCTACCCCAATTTTTTTTTCAAATTTACATACAAGGATATGGCAATATTAGCTCAAAGCATAACCAACTAAAGATGCCTTCATACTTTTTGATCACCTAGATCCCAGGATGGGCAAGGTGAGAGCATACAATGATTGGCTTACAATAAGAAACTATGCAATAAGAAATTTTGCAATTCATCTGCTGCGGCGGGCATCCACAAGATGTTGGAATTCACCACTTTTTAGTGGGTAAAGAACAAGAAAGGAAATAGTACAATGCCATCCACTTGTTCAGTGGGAATACTCCACTTCTTAGTGGGTGATATGAAATAAAAAGGGTTCTTTCTCCACACTGGCGGTAATACCATCCAGGGGTTAATATGTGAGATACAAATAAGGAAAGATTACAATGTATCAACTGAAAATGATAATCACGATGATTATTTAAATCTGATATCACTCTTCTAGTGATTATGCTCACACAAGAACCCTGCAAACACAAAGAATGTTATACTGACTTCCACTTCCAAAGATGAGATTCAAATCATGGCTCTGCTGTAAATCAGAAAATGTCATATCAGACTGCCCTTCATAGTATGGTAGCTTATAATGGTGAGACCCACATACTCTGACATATACCATTTGATTTTTCTATCCACTTCTGAGATACTTAACAAGTTTTTCCTTGAGAGATCATTGATCAAGACATTAACACAGAATAACAAACCATGAAACAAGACTCTACTTCAGACTGGTACTGCACCCTTGATGCTGGTACGAACTACCACAAGACTACCAACAATCTGCCCACTCAAAACCAATGATATCCTATGAAACTAACCCCCTCATACATGACAAATAAACTCATTATATGCTCAATGAACAAGTAATGCCATATTACATAGAGATATTTCCTTCTAAGAGCCGTACAACCCATAATTGTATGACTGATCACTAAAATTCAGACATTACTTTTAAACACACAAAACCATCATGAAAGGTGACATTTAGGCTATACTAAGACAATGCAAAAGGAATGAAACCCAAACTCTGCTCCAATATTTTATTTTCAAATTTATTCAAATCTGCAAGTAAGGCCATGGAAAGGTATGACAACACATTATAAATTAAACTTTGCACTAAAACATACAAAATGACCATGAATGATGTTGTTTGGGCAATAAAAAGACAATGCACATTGATTTAGACACAAAAACTTCTTCATTGATTTCCTTCCAACTTTCATCGCATCTGCAAGTACGATCATCAAAATGTATGGATATCTCCATGGTAAATTCCAAACACATTCAAACCACTATAAATTTGCTCCTGAATGATTGACTATGCCTACCAATCAGAATACACTCACAAAGATTTGCTAAGAAAGTGTTAATAGTTTTGATCAGCTTCAACACTATTTTCAACATGTACAACCATACATGGTACGGTGGCAACCATAAATCAGTCTTTGCCCTTTAACTCCTCAGATTGGTCTAAAAGAATCAATTCCCACATACAAAGACACCATCAAAAACAAATAGAGAACTAACTTCAATTTTCTTTGCATTCTTAAAAATTGTGATTTCAGTTTTACGACCAAGGAGTTTACGACCAAGCTAGGAAAATACAAGAACACCAAATAACTCTCCAAAAACATACTGAAATTGCATTAAAACTAATTACAACAACTCCACACTATCAAAAACATCAAAACCCCATTAAATCATCTGTCACCATTAAGCTCCATTGGTTCCCTGAAGTAGAAACCACCATCACCAGCTTTAAGGTAGATATCACACTACCAAAACTAATCTTCTTTGAGTGGGTTTTCGTCCACAAGAAGGTGGAAAAATGGAAGAACACGTAGGTTCAATCCAACAGAATAACAACACAAATTCCAAGCATGAACCTCCGAATGAGCTCTCCATCAGCTTATAAGGGCATCTGGGAGTTACAAACTCCACTTTCTTGAAAATATAATCTTTTTTTCTCCTCAACTTAAAAAAAATCCTCATATTCCAAAGTGGTACTCATTTTAATACTAAGTCTAGGAGAGAAATATAAATATGTTCTCATCCCACACAAGTAAGTCACTTTATAAAATACAACATTACAACTTAAGTGCACTAAAAATATAAATAACCTGATTAATTATCAATTTTCCTCAAATTACCAAAATTGATAATTAAATATTTACTCCAATGATTTGGAATGAGGATAAGTGGCTCTAAGACGACTAGGTTGAAAAATGGGAAGATTACAGAGAGGGCATGAAGATTGTAGAAGGCAAGTCTTGCTAAGAACTCCTATAGCTTGATTGTAGAGATTTGTGTATATAATTTTAAATTGAATAAAACTATATAAGTCTGGTTGTGTTCCTTATATTGTGTGAGTTGCAATTTGTGAATTTGTAATTTGGTGTGAATATGTTTGAGTAAGAAGGATATTGTGTTTGCGTCATATGGTATTAGAGTTGGAGTTCTTGAAATCGTATGTAGAGTGCTGAACGTGACACAACCTATGCCAGGACCTGCGGGTAGAGAAGAGCAAGAAGGCAATAGAGGAGAAGCTCAAGTGAGGGCTGTTGCAGGTAGGAGAAGTCCTAAGCAATGAGAGAGCTTGAAGCTGTGAAAGAATTTGTTTTGTAGATTGAGAGTGTCATTGTAGATTATGATGAGCATGATTTAAGTTGTCAAAGATTGCAATAGTGAGAGATATGGGGATTAATGTAAGAAGGCCCGTGATATGGGATGGATGGAGGTAGTATGAAAGGAGGAAGATCTCCTTGATGATGGTTGATATAACCATGAGAGTGGTTAGGTTGGAAGCTATGCAGCGTGGAGAGAGTATGAGTAATGTGGTCGCTGCGAAGAAGGAGGATGCAAGTGCAGAGATTGCAGCTATTGATGAGATTATAGTTGTTGTAGTGGTAGAATGCGAAGAGGTTGCAATAGATGCCGATGATGGAGATGAATTTCTATTGAAGATGTTGGCGATAGAGGAGTGGATGTCGAAGCTCATTGTTGCAACGAAGGGAGAAGAACAAAAAGTTGTAGCTGATGAGGATGTGGAAAATGTCATAGCAAAAATTGATGTTGTAGTTGTGAATAAAGATGAGGTAAAGTTGTTTTATGATGGTATTTTATTTTCAAATAAGATGATAGAAGAAGAGATGGTTAGAGAATAAAAATATGTAGAGAAAATGGAGATTGATGTAGATGTAGATTGGTGTTTAGATGCTGCAAGTTTGTGCATAGAAATTGTAAAGGATGTTGCATGGTTTTGGTGGAGGTGGTTGGTTTGTAGTAGGTTAAGTCCCATGAAGGTGAAGGAGGAGAAGAGAGGAGTGAGGATTTGGAGGAGGAGAATGAGCCTTTGGCAGAGGAGGACGAATGATGGTGGGAAAATGAAGCTGGCATATAATGGGTGGAGGAGGACGGTACTTTTCCCAGCTAAGTGTTGGAAGAGGCAGAAGAAGTTTCCTATGCCTAGATCAATGATGAAGTTCACTATAGGTTGTTTACAACCTAAAAGGGTGATTCTATCACTCCACTCTGCTTTGTGAGCCCATGCTCAGAAACTTTTTACCTGCCGTGTATGATGCAGTCCAGCACCTAGGTGCATGAGCAATCCTGCGTCACACAAAAACAATTTCAGTTTTCACCCTTAGCTTGGTGGTCTCAATTTGTGGATTAGATTCATTGGAGTTTGATGTATGATTTGAGTTGCCAAAGTGTAGTTATACTTTAATCTCAACAATACATTGGATGGATTGGAGCCAATGTGTTGGAAACAAGTTCTGGATTTCACTATGGAGTTCTAGACTTTTAGCTTGCATTTGGGATAACACTCACCTCATGCTACACCATGTTTTCCTGATAGTCTTCATCCATAATCTCAGATCATTCGAAATCACAATCATCAGCATCATGGTTATACTTAGAGAAAAAACCCATCCATTTTGATAATTCACAAGTTCATCATGCTCTTTGTGCATCATGACGAAGACATATAAAGACAAAACATGTGATTTGTTTTCTTATCCATTGATGATAAAAAGTAGATGCCTTACTTATGATGGATGAGGCAATGCTATTGCAAATTGCAAAGAGGATATAAGTGCAACTATTTCTAATTTAATAGATGGCAAGGTTCGTGGCAAGGAACAAACTCTTGGGAGGATATAGTTTGTTGTGTTTTGGCTGAGTGCAGCTCAACACTACCAAGCGACTTGTGCCAAAGGTCAAAAAGAGTTGGGACTATTGAAATTGAAGCCTAAAGCTGTGAAGGAAATTAGTCACAAGCTTCTTCAATTTATACATGTGTATAGTACCTATGTATTGAGTGTTGTGCACTATGAGCGGTCATTTTTGAATGGTGTGCATGTTGAGACAACAAATGTATTAGCTCAACACTATTGACTGCCACTTGTATTTCAAATGATCTTGTAAGTTAGCTAGAATACCAATAACCAAAGAGAAAGTCCTTTGAATGCAACATTTTTTTCCTTTATGAAGGAGGCCGACCATACAAAAGGAGAAAATGCCTCATAGAGGTAGCGTTTAAGATTCAAAGGGATTTTTTTTTCATTTAAAAAGATAAATACAATACACATAGGGAAGTCTGAAGGGCGCAGTGTTGGATGAAGGAGATAAATGTGGAAGATGAAAGAGTTTGTTGCGATACCACAAAGAAAGAGGGACAAGGAAAAGATGCATTTGATTTGTAAGAAGTCCACCATACAAAGAATAGAAACCATGTTTAGCTAATTTGACTAAGTCAAATGAACAACATAAAGAGAGAACCTTTTGGGATAGGCATCGATCTCTCTTCTTAACTGGTGGTTTTCAGATATTTTGAATAGTATTAAAATGGATCGAAGGTTCCAGGGACTTGATCGTCGACCTTTTGGGATAAGAACAATACAAATTTGAATGCGTTAATAGAATGAAGGGGGTTGGCCAGATAAATGAAGGCAAAGTGAGGAGAGGAAGGGGATGTTGCTGTAAAGGCCGCGCTCCAGGAGATAGAGGAGATTGAATGAAACAACGTTGAGTGATGTGAAGCCAAAGTAGTGAGTGTGCATCTTTTTAAGGGAAGATGAAATAACATGGCAGATTATGTAGTTGTGAGAGGGCATGAAGATTGTAGAAGGTGAGTCTTGCTAAAAATTCCTATAGTTTGATTGTAGAGATTTGTGTATATAATTTTGAATTGAATAAAACTATATAAGTTTGGTTGTGTTCCTTATATTGCGTGAGCTGCAATTTGTGAATTTGTAATTTGGTGTGAATCTGTTTGAGCAAGAAGGATATTGTGTTTGCATCAATGGTAATCAACACCAACCAACCATGTGGAACCTTGAGGCCCACCCCTCTATACTAAGAGATAGTCACCATGGTGTTCAATCACACACATGTCAAAAACTCACAAGACAACTACAATGAAGAATACTTCACACAAAGGTATTCTCAAACACATAATGGACTACACAAGTCCAAACAAAAGAGGAAGATGAGGCTATTCTAGAACATAAGAGTGGTACCCCCTTGGTTCTCGAAAATCAAGCTAGGACTAGTTAGACTTTGGGTCTCAATAGTAAGTGCACATAATAATTACACTTGTTCAATGTAATATGTCCTATTTCAAACATCCTTTTAGTCATTAAATTCAATTCTTTATTAAGATGTGACACATCTTATTTCCTTTCATAGCATCCAATTAATTCTTATGTTTATTATTATGTAATACACCTATTTAAGGCATTATGCATTGCATAAATAATTCTTGCATCATGATACCCTATGTCCCATTTCAAAAATTATATGCCACATTATATTACCATGATGATGCACATTTTATTTCAAATGTTATATCCCACATTTAGATCCATTCACTCCTAACCCTAACCATCTAACATAACAAAATCATAAAAATATTTCTTTTCAACCATTAGGTAACTATTAAATACCCAACAATAATTAAAAACTACGAAAATCATAAACTATCAACCTCAAAACCACACTAACTATATAATATAATATTTCAAACATTACTAGTATACAAATTGAATCCACATTTATGCAAGGTTTTTGCAAAGTTTTTCTACACATAACTGCTAATCCATCACTGATAATTATTTCAAACCTTCCACCATGGTTTGATGGGTTGAACCCCAATTTTATGAAGCATCTGGAAAGGAATAGCAGCAATTACGAACTGAAAAGTCTCGGGTCTTAATTAACAAGCTTAAATATAAAATTAAATAAGAAAATTAAATTTAAAAAAAATATACATATCCCATAAAAATTTGAAATCACTAGAATCTTAAATCAAACTAGGAGAAATAAGATCAATCATATATCATTTCTTCCTTCCATCTCCACTAAAATCTTCTCCAAATTATTGTAAGAAGATCCTCCCTTTTTAACCGCTTTAATGGAAGAATCTCTTAACTCACCACTCCTCCTCCTCAGTTCTTCCCCTTCCTTCCCTTTCATCAATTTTCTCACCATTTCTTCCACCTCTCCTCTTGTCACATAATCATTCACTGAAAACCCTATTTTCCAAACCTGGCTCACATAAGTCCTATTAATCTGTTGTTCTGCATAGAATGGCCAAGAAATCATGGGTACACCGGCACAAATGCTTTCTAATGTGGAGTTCCATCCATTGTGAGTTAAGAAACCTCCCACAGAAGGATGGGAGAGCACTTCTATTTGAGGCGCCCAGCTTACAAAATAACCTCTTCCCTTCACTTTGTCCACAAACTCCGTAGGCAACACAGCAGAAGCTCCACGAATGAGGTCTGGACGAATAGCCCATAGAAAGGGTTGCTTGCTCGCCTCTAAACCCCATGCAAACTCTACAAGCTCCCTTTCAGAGATAACTGCCATGCTTCCAAAGCACACATAAATAACCGAATGAGGTCCCTGATTGTCCAGCCATTTGACACAGCTTGTTTCTTCAGTAAATATACTTGCAGAAATCATATTGGATAATCCATTTGTTTCTTCTCCTGCAGAAAGTAATAGAGGACCTATGCTGTACACAGGAATTCTGGCCCGAAGTGCCTCTATTATTGGCCCCTCTAGCTCATCAAATGTATTAAATACCATGAAATCAGCTAAGAGATTAGCTTGGCATTGAGTTTCTAAAAATTCAAACATGTAATTGGCAGCATCATCGCAGAAACTTGGCACATCTTTCACAAGCAATGTGGGCATCCCAGGAATGCAATTGATCTCTTCTTCCAGATATCCATTTGTGAGATAGCTTTTGTCTGCCCACAAAGAAATTTGGTTTTTTTAGTGACCTATTAAATATTGTACAATTGCAGAGTTATATTAGGTTCTAGTATTTTTTTTTATCTCATTTGTTTTCCATGCAAAAGATTGAAATAGAGATAATTGTATTTTTAGTTTTTTTCTTTAATAAAATTCAGTAAAGAAACCCACCTCAAAACCTACTTGATCAAATTAGGCAATTGATCCCAAAAGTTATTACAGTAATAATCATTTTAATAGTTTGCAAGTATCATAAATTTGAAGATTGCAAGATTTTGAGTAGAAGAAAAATAAGATTAATAGTTAAAATCTAATAAAGAATGTAGCAGAGAAGGGGAACCCTATGTGTCTTTAGTCCCATTGTTACTTATATATATTATTAATATAATATGTTCTTTAAAATTCTTTTTCATAATTTATTATTTCATCTATTAGTGTGGAGTAGGGCCTAAATTTGATGGTGGATCCTATTAAAAATATGAATTCTATTTAATCACACTTCCTAAACATTTGTTAACAGACGTGTCTATTCATATGTTTTTAATCCTATTTAAATGATCTTTAGATCCATAATTTGCATATAGAAAAAATCTATTTCAAACTCTCCAATTTTAACAATTGGAATCAGAGACATGACAATCAGACTGTTAAGATTGGGAAGTAGCTATACATGTTATTTTTCTAGCATGTGCACATAGAGCCCTTTGCAAATGCAAACAAAGCTGACCACGAGTTCCATCCTTACGTAGTCGCCATATTAAGGACACAACGTCTTCATCTTTGCATCCAATATTTTCTACTATTTTTCTTCACGTTAAATGGAAATTGGATAAATGCTTGTCATTTACATTGGAAAGTCTGTGATGAGAGGAGCTTGTAAAATCTTAATCAGAAATCTCAAAACATTCTCAAATTGATCTTCTAAGAAGGAAGTATACTTCTTTATCATTGAAAATAAGTTATAAAGACACGGTACACCAATCTCTCTGGAAAAGACAATTGGCACAACAGTCACAAAGAAAATTGCATCACAACGAGGAGAAAGTAGTAGGGTGACTTAAATCAACTAGCTTATATTGCATGGGAATAAATATTTATTGATCAAGATGGTAACAATATGTAAAACTTAAATACTTAAAAACTTTATCGGTTGCTCTTCTAAGTTCTAAAAACTATACATTTTAAGCCCCCGACGAATGGCAAAGTAGCTTTGTTGATTATAGGCATCGGCCTCATGAAAGACTAATGAAAAAAACACCATCCCATAGCTATGCAAACAATTTCTGTGAACACAAGCGTAGAAACAAAAGAGATCAAGGCAATGATCAATTGAGTTTTTTCCCTCTTCATTGCAACTGTGGACAAAATATTTTGTAGTTGTAGTTGGGATTCCAATTGCCGTGAGCATTGTGGTAAGCCTGAACCAGATTGCAACAACGTTAGCAGAGATGAGATATTTTGTCACTGAAGATTTATTGATGGATATTTTAACATACATGTCATTTGGGATCTTTGGAGATTGAAATCCACTTATAAATAAATATTTTGGATAGCAAGTTCTTGTGTAGCTAAGTTTACAACCAAAGTTTAAACAATTGCAATTAGTATTACTTAAGTGATTCTTGTGTGTAGTTAAAATTTAATTGTATCTTAATGGGAAAGATTGGTAAAAGAGTACAGAAAGAAAATACAAATTTAAGGTATGAAAAGGATATTTTAAAAGAAGAACTAGTGGAAGTTAAAAAGAAAAATGAGGAATTGGAAGAAAAGTTGAAGTAGTTTGATAAACAATCTAAAATCCTTTCAAAGGTAAATAGTTCTCAAAATGATGAAATATTAAAATTGAAATAACAAAATAATTTGTAGATCAATTACTTGTAGCATACCTAAAGAAAAATATTTGTCTAAGGTATAAGATTATATTATGTAATGTCTCATGTGATACAAATGGCGTGTGCTATTCATTTGATGAATCATTTGATATATGTGATATAGATAAAGAGTGTAAGGTTGGAAATAAAAATGTTTTTGAATCTACAAATCTTGCTAGTCGTGTTGATAATAACAAAAGATGTTTTGCAAAGAATGGTGGCTTTAAGATTATGAATAGAATGGGTTATGATGGAAAAGGTTTGAAAAAGTATGGGCAAGGAAGTAGAGAGCCTGTTGAACCAAGTGTGAGGCTAAAAAATGAAGGCCTTGGATATATTAGATGTAAATAAAACACAAATGATGTTATAGGTAATATATTTACAAACAATTTAGTTCAAGAAATGAAATGTTCCCAATGTTCTCATTGTAATAGGCAAGGACGTGAAAAATAAACATGTTGGGATCTTCATCCTTCTATTATTTGTGGATTGAAGAATTATTCTAAAAAATTATGTTAGAACAGAAAGTGGAAGAAACAATATATGAAAGATTGTCTACAGATGAATTATGGATGGATTGGTGTATCTAATTGGTGAAAGGTCACAAATATGTTCAAAATGTTGTACAAGCATAAACATTCACATATCGAACAAATAACAATAAAAAAAGGTTTCATCAGAGAACTAGTGAACAATGAATAAATCTACTTGGAGTTTTGTAGATCAAAAATTAGGTGGCAGACATATTCACAAAGACTTTAGCAAAGGATAAATTTGAACATTTAAGATAGAATTTGGGATGTTGAAGCAACTAGTGGTAGAAATTAAGGGGAAGTGTTGGAATAAATTATTTATTTCTCCTATTGACAATCAAATAATTTCCATTTGAATTAAACAAAGAGGGTAAACACATTGAATTGTTTAGAGGCTTGAACTTATTAGAGAGGATCACATTTGATAATCTTATAAAGTTGTAAGAATTTGAATTGACTACATCTAATTTTTTGGTATGAGGGAGCTTGAAATATTAAGCATTCATGATTAGCCCAAGCTCAACCTCAAAGAGCTATGAAGATTTGAAAAACCACTCTCAACAATAAGGACCAAAGTATTTCCACTTGAATTCTATCCATGTTGTATGTGTAGAAGCATGAGATTTGCAATTGGATCACTTATAAAGTACACCATTATTACTGCTAAAAGAGAATTCCAACCATAAAATGCATTTGGGGCTCATTCAATAGAGCAAAGTTGTGGCATTGATCGCAAATATTGTTGGTAAATCTAAAAAGTTTTTGATCACAAAGATCATTGTAAAAGGTTTTGGATCGCAAAGATAATTGCAAAAGATTTTTTTAATCACAAAGATCATTGCAAAAGTTTTTTAATTACAAAGATAATTTCAGAAGGTTTCTAATCACAAAGATAATTTTAGGAGGTTTCTAATCACAAAGATCATTGCAGAAGGTTTTTAATCACAAAGATCATTGTAGAAAGTTTTGATCACAAAGATCATTGCAGAAGGTTTCTAATCACAAAGATCATTGTAAATTTTTTTATCGTAAAGATCATTGTAGAACTTGTTTTTGATTGCAAAGATCATTGCAAAAGGTTTTGATCACAGAAATCATCGCAAAAAGTAAATAATATATTGAGTGTTATCTCTATAAATTTAAGCGGTGCTAACAACTTTGGAGAATGGCATGAACAAATGAAAATCATTTTTTTGGGTCAAACTTCACCTCCTTTATCAATAGAATTACAAAAAGACATCCTATTATGGATGATAGCGAGCAGAGGAAAAGAAAGGTTTTCATTACTATGTAATCATTTTGGTTATTTAGAAGAAGATATATGAAAAGAGCATTATTTTACTTGAGGACAAACTCCTCTAAGGACTTAGTTTCAAGTGTTACTTCAAGAAATCAATTATCATATGCAAGGCTTGATCATATTAACCTCAAAGTAGTTGTTGCAGCAACATGTGAAGCATTATGGGTTAGACAACTTCTTGAGAATCTTCTACATCCACAACATGATCCAACAATTATGTTTTGTGATAATTAAAGTGTGTTGAAGATACCTAAGAATCCAGTGTTCCATGCTCACACAAAGCATACTAAAGTACACCATCACTTCATTTGTGAGCATGTTTTCAATAAGGAAATTGAACTACTCTATACACCAACTAATGAGTAGCTTGCAAAACCTTTGAGCAAGGATAAGTTTAGTTACTTTCAAGAAGGAATTGGTTTTAAATGTTCTTCATTTGTACATGGGTAGCTAATAAACCTATTTATTATAGGTGGCCCACATCATCTAGATAAGTTGTGTGATAAAATAAAGTTAATGGGGGAGTGTTAACAATATAAACTCTATTTAATCAAACTCCCTAAGCATCTGTTAGCATAAAGACACGGTTGACATGTAGAGACACGTATGTTCATATGTTTTGCCTACTTAAAGGATCTTTGGATTCATAAATTGCATATAGGAAAATCTCTTTCAAACTCTCCAATTTTAATAGACCCTCTCTATCAACAATTATGTGAGTTATCTATTCAAAGTTTCTTTTCAAATGTTTTAAGATAGTTTATTTTAAAAATGTATATCATATATTAAATACATATTTAACTATAATTATGGAGGCATTCTACAACAAGTGCTCAATAGTGGTGAGTACATACGTTTGAATTATTATAATAATAGTATTTATTTTGTAATCAATAAACAAGTTATGACAAAGCAAGTCAGATCGATAACACTTCAAAATCAAAGACATAAGGTAACTTAGAGCTATATTTTTGCAAGTCGATGGCTGGTGAAGATTATAATTGTTAGGGTTCAACTTGACTCCAAGTTTGATTTTTATTAGGCACAATTATGACTAATATAGTTGAAAAAATATAATTATTAATACTATCAAATTTTTAAATTCTAATTAAAAATTAATATGTATAAATTATATTTTAAAAATAAAAAAAAATAAAATTAAAATAAAAAAAATCTAACAAATAAATTAAAATTTTATTAAATAAAATAAAATAATTCTTTAAGTAAATAAAAATAACTCTTAAAATAAAAATGAAGTAAACAATGTAAAAGAAAAGAGCCCATTGGTTTGGCTAAATAGTTGCTTTTCACTTTCTAGTGCATAACACATAACTTCTCAATTGTTGGCACCCTTGGTCACGCGAGTGGTCTTTTCTTGTCGATGGCATTATCTATCCACCCTTATGAGGTCACATCATTCTAACATGGCATATAGTGGCATCACATTGGTAGTGGACAAAAAATATGGTTTGGAATTTGTTGAACTGAGAAAATGGATCTACATGATTATCATAATGTTGAATAGTTTTTAACAAAATGTCCCCACAATTGAACTCTGTTGAATGGAATTGCCCAAGTACAAGACTCTGAACACCATTTCCAAGCACAATTTGATAATCACATTATCGATTCCTTTGTTCTCAAAGAGCATGGGAAAGAATTGCATCTCAAGATTGTCCATCATTTATGTTCCATGCTCAACAATTCTTTTGATATGAATGGATTCTATGAGTTGTGCAAGGAGATTTTGAGCAGTGGGTTTCAATGGGGTGGTTGGATACATATTCCATCCAAACAGCCTACATGAATTCCATGAGAATAAGTAGGCTTAATCCAATTGCATTCATGTATTATGTCTATATGTCATGGTCAAGTAACTATAGGCTTCTCTTTTCTTGTCTCTAATTTCAGAATGAGTGACAAGTAAGCCTTCCAACCTGAGAAATTTAAAAAGGAATTATAGGCCACACTAAGCATGTGCTCTATTCAGAGCAGTTGGCCACTGTTGATTGAGAATTTCTGTGGCTGATCAAGTGGAATGAATCCAAATCTCATTAAAATGTAGTTGGATATTATAATGAAGTTCAATTAGATAGTATACATGGTCATTTGTGATCGCTATCAAGTATGACTAACCAATGCAATGGGGGCAACACATCAAATAGGCATCACATGGTGGGCAATTTGAAACCAACTATAGCATGATGAGCCATTGAACCTTGTTTGTGTGTTAGCAATAGAAACTAGACACAATATAAAGGTAGGTACTAATAAATTACATTTATAACCACAAAGCAAGGAAAATGTCATGTGTGCATAGCAAATTAATGAATTGGTATAGTTGATTTTCATGTTTGGACTGTAAATCATAGTAACATTTGAAAGAAGTGTAGATATGGAGCAATAATTAGTTTTTTTAAAAAATATATGTACCTTGGAATTTTCCCTTGCTTGTGTGTCCTTATACAAATCTATAGGCCCCAATTTAAATTAATGCATACAAGTTGAAACTAATGTATAACTGTGTACAAGGGAATTCAACTAGCTATATAGAGTAAATATCTGAAAGGTATTGTTGTTGTTGAAGAATGTTTGTAATTTGTTTGAATTTACATTGTATTCATTCATCGATATTGAAGTTAGATAGAAGTAGACCATAATTGAAGTGTAGCTCAATTAATACTTCACCAATAATGTTGATTAGTTTATCATTATAGTGATTCCTTGATAGAGTGTTTTTGTAGATTAATTATTTACTATTGTAAATGAGAATTATATTACTTTAAAGGATCCTCATTGTGCCACAAGGACATTTTCCCCTAGATTAATCCTTGGAAATTGAACAATAATTAAATATAATAATCTCAAGTCATGCAAATATTTCTAGAAATTGAAGTGTGTAAATGTGAATGATAATTTAATTTAGCTCTAAAATTGTGGATGATTAAGATGGATGGGAACTTTGGAATAGGGTATGGACATCCATCAGAGCATAAATGATAGAGGAATTTGCTCGTCATCCATGCTCACCATATACAATTTAGTTCCCTAGCATTACATGATGGAAAGGTAAGGAATTTCAAGCATGATGTCATTACTAATGACAATTTTAACTTATTGCATATAGGGGGAATGGTAATATTCGGTAAATATTAAGATTTCTATGGACACTTTTTTTAATTACAAAGAATTGAAAAGGAAGGGAAAAAGTACCATGTACGGTTCAAGCCACCAATGATTATTAATTGTGATATTTAGAATCTAAATTCTTATGCACTAATAGGTCAGAATTGTACAAAGTACATTATTAATTATCTTGATAAATATGAAAGGTACACTAAGAGGTCACTTTTTAGCTAACAAGAATGCCAATAATTACACAAACACACAATTTAATTAATAACTATATTAATATAATTAGTTTAATAGTATTATAACTAATATTATATAACTAATCAATTTTTTTTTTATAATTTTCTTTATCATTAAGGTTATAATTACATTGTATGAAAAATATTAACTTGCAACTTAACAAATAAAATAATTTGTTATGTTATGACTCTACTTCATTGAACCTATAGTAACAATCATAAAGGGTTATAATTTTGTTTCATGTAAACTTTTAGATACAAATAAAAAGCATGGTGTTCCAATAGAACATGACCTTAGATTCTTTTGGGAGGGGTATCTTAATACTCCTTATTCTTCTTTGAAAAGAAAAGAAAGAAATACAACTTGATTAGACTCTCCAAAACATATTTCATCATACTGTAAAATCCCACATGGTGCTGATGTGACAGAACAAAAACAAATGAGCACCAACAAAAGCCTTTGTTTGCTCATCGCCTAGACTGTCAGTTAAGTTTGAGGGCCTTATTGCCTCTGGGGTGTTTTCCTAGACTATTTTTTTCCATTGCATCGTTGCCCTTGATAGCCAAAAATTGAAAAGGAAATATCAAACACCGAATTTTCCTTCTAACATAGTTTTTAATAAAGTTTTTATTTGTATTTTACCACGTAAAACTGTAATTATGGCCATACGGCCATCTAGTTTAACTTGGGTCAATGCGCTGCCTGGACATTAATAAATGTCTTAAAAGGTTGCAATAAGAGTTGGAAGTATCATATAAGTTTGCAATTACAATAAGACTTGGGAATTCTTATCCAATAAGATACGGTCCATTTTTCAATAGATTGTATGTATAAAAATAATAATCTTCTCCCTATCTTTTTTAATAATTAATTTTTTATATTGAAGATATGTAATTAAATATAATAAAGAAAAAACTTGTCCAGAGGTATCCAGTTCTCTTCAGTGCTATCCAGTTTGTTGCCAAACAACTCTGCAATGCTATCAATTCTATTTGCAAGTTTATAAGAGGTAGTAAGTTTGTTTAAGGTTATAAATTGTAATCTCTTGTTCAATAGTACATACAATTCTGAGTTTCTTTTGTTGCTACTATCTTTATTCAGTTTTCTATTAAAGAGAACAACAGCAAACAAATAGGAAAAATAAACTGTACATAAAACTGACACGGACAGTCAGCACCAAAAGATAACCGTATACAAACAAAACAAGGAACACAATAACTTTTTCCAATTCAAAATTCTAGATTGTGATTTTTCTCTTTGAATTTAATCATTGATAAAGTGTTTTACGATTGGATATCTACCTTGGTCAATTTCCTTCTCAATTTCTTTAACTCTGTCAGTTATCAGGCATAGGAAGCCCAGGAAATTCTACTAGTTTCTTGTTTCCTTTGGCTTTAAGGACAGTTTTGGGTTTCAGAGGAAGAATTGCATGGATGATGATAAGCAGATTGCTGACAAAATAGAATGGCAATTCAGCACCATTTTCCTTAATAAGAGAATGGAATTGATCGACATTGAGGCTCTTTTGCCATAGATCTTTTATAAACTCCCACATATGCCTCCAGTGCACACCTTGGAAACTAGGGACAAATACTCTAGTTTATTCGACCCATCTTCCTTTTCTTTTACTTCCTGCAACTCTTCTACACTTTCCGTTCTGCTCTATTAATGCTTCCACCTCAGGATCAAATTTGCTACCTTCAACTGACCTGTAGAGGCCCAAACCGAAATTTGCATTCTCAAATATGTACTCTGAATCAAGCCTTAAAAAAGCTAATCAAGTCCTACAAGAAATTGATGTGTATCAGTTTATAAACTAGCGTAATGTCAGATTGGTTTTCCTTCTGAAATATCTAATATGAACCCAAGCTCAAGCCTGTAATCAAACCCTTCCAGCAAATGGTGCCATCAATTTGACAAGTCTAGAATATTAGTAACAAGTTAAGGGCATGGTGTGATGGTTAAAAGTTTTAAGTAAACAAATCCACAAAGGTTTAAATACTCTATTTAAATATCATCCATTTTAATGTCAAACAATCAATATTAATTTTACACCTCATTCACAACAAAAAGTGGTAAATATTTGTCCTATTTTTATTGGCTAAAATTGACCTTTGACTGTAAGTGGATGATATTTAAGAATAGACAGGTTCAAACCCCCATTGTTGAGTTCAAAAGCCTTGTACTTTCATTGGGCCAATGAATTTGAGGGTTTTGCCCAAGCCTATTGATGACAGTTCAGTTTGGGTGATGTTTTGGGGTAAACCAGATGATAAAGACCCCCTCCTACTAGTGACTTAGTGGATTTTTATTTGTGGGCTTAACTCTTTGATATTTGTCATCTTTGTTTTCTACTTGATCCCACATAAACTTTATAAATGTGTCTTTCTACCACACATATTTTATGAATATTATACTATTATCTTTTTAATATTTTAAAAAATAATAAATACAACATTCATCCCAAAATAAAATTGATTAGAAAGCTTTATGAAAGTTTCTAGAATGGGCCTGGTCATACCACTCCAGCCCACTGTTGTAAGTAGAATGATAACGAATACAATTATTTGCAGGTTGAGGAGTAAGCATCCAAAGTTCCAGCAATTCTCATGGGCTTCTTTATATTTTTAGAAAGCTTTGTCCATAACAATGGAACACCTACTTTCAAGTTTCCCAAGACTGGATTTCAAACGGGTTATAAAAATATAAAGTGTGTCTGAACAAACTCAGAGATATAAATATTATTATAATAATAATATTGAATAAGGATTGTTAAGGGTATTAACAGAAAGAATACCTTCTTCAAGATAAGAAGGGAACAGTAACAATAATGACTCAACATTTCAGATCGGAAAGATCGTCATCATAAAGTAATGGGAAAGGATTTGAATTGCACTTTTTAATGAGTTATCAGTAACCAAAAATTAGTTAATCCGAGTTCATCTCAAAATCTCAACAAATCCTGATCTATGGCTGTCGCTTTGTGAAGTTATCTAACTAAGCTTCAATCATATAAACTCTAAACGATACTTTTATTCTTTCTTTATTTTTAGAAGGATATTATAGAGTTATAAGATAAGAAATAGAGGGAAGAAAATAAGTCTTTATAATTCTTATTAGATGGTTTAGTGTGAACCACTATTCATAAAATATGGGTCTTTCAATTTAACTCAGAAATTATACAATTAAATCTTGATATAAATATCACAATTTAATTTAATAAGCTGAAAAAATACTTCCAACTTCTCAAATCCTACGTAATAGACTCAAATAAAAACCTTTGAAAATGAATTGCACTAAAGAAACTACAACAGACATACCTTTTAGAGGAATATATCCCTTCTCCACAAGAAGAGGTATTGAAAAGTAAATGTTGAAGCCACAAGTACTGGCTGTCCAGAAGGATACTCCAGGAATTCCCAATCGCTTGGCTGATTTTTGAGCCCAAGTCATAACTCCATTGTAAACAATACAGCTCAAGGGAGGGACATCTGCTGAGCTCATCAACTTATCTATCAGCTTTTCGAAATACGGTGGGCAACTATTTGTGATGGATTTACAGAGCTCCTCAACTTGGCTGGTGCGGCCGTGCTGCAGAGGCAGCCCGTCTGGAATAGTTTGGAAGGTGATGCCACCCATGGACTGGATCGATCCAGATTTCAACATTTTCTCTTGCATGTATTCAGTATTAACAAAAGTGATGTGGAAACCTCGTGCAGACAAAATTTTGGCAAACTGCATCATGGGCGTAATGTGACCCTGAGTAGGAAAGGCCAACATCACAGCATGAGGTCTCTTCGTCATAGCCATGTTTATCACCCAACAAGCAGCACTGAGCCTCAACTGTCAGTGAAAAACTTGGTTTCTGAGTTGCTGGAGGGCAAAGATAGATTTATTTATGGTCAACAATGACCTAACGATGAAGACCATTAGGAAGAAACATGCATCATAAGTCTCAGTTACCATTCTAAATTTCTACCCCACATATGATCATCATAGTTATCGTAATCCGAATATTTGATGTAGTGACAAAGTACCGATCAAAAGGTATTTAAGGCAATCTGAGAGCAGACAAGGGTCAGTATTAAAAAAAACACAGCAGTCCTAGTCGTGATAAGTAGCAAGAAGGGTAGATAGGATGGTAAACTAAATGATCACCCTTAAAACTTCACTCCCACACGTCTTGTTCTACACTAAAAATAATTAATAATTATGAGTTGAAAATTAAAAATAATTAATTATGAGTTGAAAATTAGAAACATTAGTGTAAATATGTAAATAAAAAACAAGTATATTTATTTTGATAATCCATGATTTTACAAAGAATAGAGAAGCTAGATCTAATAAGTCTTGGGATCAAAACCACTTGATATCATATTAGTAATTGCCTTGGAATTAGGATTTTTTGTCAACTCTATGTAGGGATGAATCCAATTGTCTAGGACTAATCTATGATTGTGATCTTGTCCTACACCTGCAAACTAATACTATGTATTCTATTGCTTTGCTTTCTACTCTTTAATTCACTTGATCACCCTTGATCTTTTCTTGGTATTTCCTAGAACATATGGGGCTTGATAGTATTTAAAAATATGTTCTAGGATTGATAGTAGGTCACAAGGAGCTATCACCTAGACCAATCCTTGAAAATCAAACAATATCAAAAACAACAATCTTTAGTCATGCAAATGCTCCTGAGTTGATTGTGCATCGCTAGATTCCTTTTTAGAGCGCTAATTCAAGTGTGTAAATCAAATGATTTCTATCTATGATCAGATCATTTTTTTTTATTAAAATGAATGATTGAATGCATTTAAATACAATGACATAGCAACCTAGATCACATAAATTTAGGTTTGGTCAGCCCTAGTTAGAAAGGGTAAAGGTGTGAAGTGAATCAAATTTGAATTTAAAAATTTATTGGTTGGTGTTTTCAGCCTTTGATAAAATCCCAACTGCTAAGTTATAGGGAAATAACCTACTATACCAACTACAACTAATAGATTGGTGTGAGTTGGGTGGGAGGAGTCCATGGCTACAAGGACAACAATATGACCATGAACTAATTTCAAGATAAAAAATGACACCTAGATCATAGTAGATAACATGTGCAAGGGAATAAGTGCGAGCATGGGAGTAATAAATAAGTGGATAGGGTGAATTTATAAGGTTGTGTGAACATGGGAAAAGAGATAAGTAGTAGGTGTATAGAAAGATGTGTAATGGGGTAGGTGGATAACATAGGGCAAGGGACTTGATGTTGTACAAAATTTCATCATTTGTCAATATGTCTAGATGTATCAAAGCTCTTCCCTAAAATAGACACAAAATTAAATGGGAAATGACACTTGGGTATACAAATTTCACCACTTATATTTTTCTCTTGCTTTGAGGTTCATGTGATTTCTTGAATGATCATGCATCTCAAAGTATTTAGCACTCGTGCAAAAATTCATGGGGTAAGTGCAAGAAGATGGGGGGCCAAAAAGGAGTCTTAAGTGGGCATTTTTTTCTGAAATCAGGAAATGCTAGCCTTGGATGAGAAATTGAGCATAGTTACACAAGATGCAACCAAAATCACTATTCATAGTGCTCCAAGTCTACTTTCTAAACTACTATTTTTTTAAAAAATGGTATAGATTAAGAGGTTCAAAAGAGGGAGCCACAGAAATTGGTGTTGTTTCTGTCAAAAAAATAACATAGCATATTTTGTGGCTTCCTCAAAAGGTTAATTTTTTTTTTGGTATTTTTAAAATTGCTTCGGCAAGAAATTAGCTAACAGCATGTAGTTTATGCTCAATTTTTCTGATAATTTTTTGATGAATATTTGATTTTTTACTAATTTTCAAAGTGGACACATCCTAAAAAATAGAATTTTGGCCGTGCTACCCCTATAGATTTTGAAAACTAATTGAAGATCATTTTTTTTAATATATGTAGAATGGAGTCTAGTTTCTAAAAATGTAATTTTTTAAAATTTCAATGAACAGTTAATTTACAATGAAAAAAAGACCAAACACTGGTTTTTGCCCAAAAACGGACACACAAACAAAATAAATTAAAGATGAAAGGCATAACATTGTTAAAATTTGAAAAAAAATACATCGTTAAATAGTTAAGAGAAAGCCTAACATTACTCAGGTGTTTGATCTATTCAACCTTGAAACACGTGCAAATCTGAGGGCTAGCACGAAAGAAATTATGTGAAATCCTGTAGAATTTGCAAAAAATATGTCTGTGGACGTTGGGAAGGCACTCCAAGCCTTGTTAGCATTAGTTACTACATTGTTGAGTCAGTTTGTAAGTTAGCGTTGGTTTTCAGTCAGTTTAGTTTGTTGTAATTGTAACTCATTATAACTGTCACCCTCAAGATTTATATGCGTTGTTTTGTATCTGCAAATCAGAATGAATAAAATAATTTACTTTACTTTATTTGGTATCAGAGCAGCCATAGAGGAAGTGCGATGTGAGGCATTCTCTCACTAACATCAGATCTCCCATGAGAGCAATTTGATGGATTTGTTGAATGAATTAGAATATGTGAAGATCATGAAGGAAGTTGTGGTATTGTTTCTGTAAGTTGTAGTATTGTTTTGTAGGCTGGGGTTTGAATGCATAGTTTCTATTCTCATTTGATTACTATTCTCATTTGAAGATATATGGTTGGGTTGGGTATATAGAGGAGATTATTCATCCATCACCAGATTCAATTGAATGCCATACTAGCTATTCGAAACAGTCTACTCCATTTATTGGAAGGTGTTGTTGAATAGCTTGCCTTAGTAGGATAGAAGGCGATTGAGTTCTGCTGAGGTGTGCAGGAAATAGCCTTGGAAGGAAGCATCGAGTTTGGAGGCCTTTGCAAGCAGATTGAAGACATTTGTACTCTCTGTTGTAGTGGTTGTTGCCTGGACTGAAGTTTCTCTATCCAAGCCATTTGTAGCACTCTCCATAAGGCACCTGAAAGAGGAAGACATAGTCTACAAAACCTGGCAATCAAAGAAAAGTGGATGTCCATTATCATCTCAAATTGGTATGTATTGAAGTGTGTATGGAAGTACAAATTTTATAAGCAAATATATTTAAGTTTGAGTAAAAAGTCAATCTTTTGAGTATTATCTAAATGGAGATAGGGTAAGTGCAAGAAGATGGGGGGCCAAAAAGTGGCCAAATTAATTTAAAAAAAAATTAAGTGATAATGCGCTCGTGTTATGACTTACTATAAAAAAAAAAGCAGTCCAATTTCATTTCTTGCTGTTTTCTCCTCTGCCCGCGGCGTCCAAACCCTCAAAAGCGCGCATGCGTTTTGCAAAACACCAATCAACACAAAAAAGTTATCAATTCATCGCCAAAATGCCGCCGCGACGTTGAGCACGCCAAAGGGGTGAGTTATCTTTGTTTTTTTGTTTGAATTTATTTCTAAATAGGTAGGTTTTTGTTGATTTTTGATATATATTTCATTATTTGTCAGGAAATGTTAATGCAACTCCTCCTCCTCCTCCTCCTCCTCAAAATGCACAAAATCCTAAGGAGGAAATACCTGTAGAACAACAACCTCCTCCATTCATTCCTCGACATGCCCCTGGAACACAAGATAATATAATGGGGCAAATTGAAAACAACAAAAAGGAAACTGAAGATATAATTGCAAGGTTGAAAGATCCTTCCACTTCAACCTTGCATAGGTCCACGCTTGCCGAATCTATTGAGTCTATGTTATCAAATGTAGATTCAATTAGCAAGCAAAGAACTAGTTAGACGGATAAAAAGAGAGAGTTTAGAGATTACTATGCAGACAAGTTGTCATACCAAGATGTCAAAAAATTACAAATTATAAAATTAGACTTGTGTTCAATTTTCACAAACCCACAAACAAATCAACCTCCACCCATTACATGTAAGACGTTCCCTATCCATTAGTGCAACAACCAAGCGATAAGGGACAATTTCGGGCAGAGGTGGTGGATGGTTTGTGACCATCCTCCATGCAATAATAATGAGGTCCCGCAATACTTTTTGAGGAAACTCTACTATTAGTTTGTCCTCAATAAAGTGCCAAACTATTTTGATATGCGGGACTTTCAGGGTAGAGGTGGGGGGTCAGCACAAGATAGACCAAGGGCACGTTTTGACCCATAGCAGGTAGTGAGACGAGTAATCAACAGACCAGCCCACGAGCATGTTTCTATCCCTTCCATTGTGAAGGAGAGTGTTGAGGTCGATACACTTCAGTCGATTAGTGCCTTGACCCAGTGCATCATAGAGCATGCCGGTCCTGCAACACAGAGTGGGTTGGGAGATAGTGCGAGGAGTAGGGTCCCACCGCATACTTGCCAGGCTTGCGGGTTAGCCTGTGGTTATGACCCCGTGGACAGTCAGGACGCAGGTGCACAGGCTACATCTGCAGCTGAGTAGATGGTGATGACAGATACCCTCCTGAGTGAGACTTTCGGCCTTGATACTCAGGTAAATATTAGCAAGTTTATTAAATTTAATTTATTAAATTTCATTTTTGAAATACAAGATTAACTAATTTAAATTGATGATTTTAATGAAATTTCAGGGTCATAGCGTCGATGCAGTTTTCAGTGGTTCTCCACCTGCATTTTTCACTAGATCATCTACTGTCGAGGTATGTAACTAGTAAACAATTATAAATATTACATGTGAATAGCATCGTTATATGAATGGTATTCTAATTTCTGATTTTGGATGTTGAATAGGTTAATACTATAGATTTCATGGCAACACCTGCCAGCAGTGGTGGACTTCAAAGCTTTATGGAGGTAATAAAATAAATAGTTTAATGAATGAATTATACTTGCTAAATTTTTGTATGTGATTTGTGTGCTTTATTGTGTGTACTTCCATGTTTAGATGAACGTGTGTGTATGTTAGGAGCCATGATTTGCATCACTATTATAGTTTTCGTAATTGAATAATGTTGTTTTATTTCCAGATGATGCAGGTTGCGGAGAAACCTCCCCATGTTCATAGGGCAATGGAGCAGGGTGTGGCCTTTGCGATTCATAGCTCCATGGCATTGACAGGGGTATGAGGCAGATTAGTAAATTTCAATTTACATTCATTGTTATAGTTGTCTATTTTTGAAAAATCAAAAGATTATTGATTTGAAGTTTAATTTCTATCTGGATGGTTTCTATAGGACATGACATCACCAGGGCCTATTCCTGCTACTGAGGCAAGTGAGGAGACAAATTATATGTTAGCGGTAAGTGATTATTTTGTTAAATATTTTATTTTTTATAACATGTAATTTCTATATATTAATGTCTATACTTTTTATTGTAACAGGTAAAGATGCAGGAAGACCTAAATAGGAGGAGTAGCCCTCAGGTTCGTAGTAGACCACCCACATGCGCATCTCCATCCCCTAGAAGATCAAAGGCTACTCGTGATTTATTCTCTTCACTAGCCAAAGGGGAATGACTTTTTATTGTGTTCCTTTGTTGTATGCCTATATGGCATTTGTGGACATATATTTTGTATTGTACATAGTTGACATTGTATGCCTATATGACATTCTTGTAAGCCTATATGGCTATTTTGTATATATGTTATACTTATATCGACAGATATTGATGTATGCCTATATAGATATTTGGTTAATACAAATCTTTTTTATTGATGGCGTCCATACTTGCATTATAAATCCACGTTTGAATGGATATTTGTAGATGGCTACTTCAAATATTTAAAGTCCGATTGTATTACATAGGATGTTTGCATTTTCTTTGATAGGCTTGATAGGCCATGGATTAAATGATGGTGTTTGATGGAAAAGTATGGTACTAAAAGACTCTAGTTCATTCTTAATAGGCTTGTGATTGATAATATCTTTGCATGATTGCACTTGATCTTGAATCATGGGCATGTTGTTAGGATTTTGATTGCATTGTGGTGTTTGATGGATAGGCATGATACTATGTGACTTTTGGATAGGCTTGGGAGAGGTACACTAATTGAATTTGTGATTTCTAGTTTGAGATTGTTCCTCCACTAGAAGTCCTTGGAGGAAATCTAAAAAGGATATTCTAAAAAAGACAAATTTACCTTCAACAAATTCATCATCTTCTTCTCATTCAAAGTTAGAGAAATAAAAGGGGCAAGCACTTGTTGTAATTGCAAATTCTACATCAAAATGATGGATCCTTGATTTTGGAGCCTCACATCATATGGCTTCATTACAGAGTATGTTTTCTTCATTTGAGACTTGTTTAACACCACATATCTTGATGGGTAATAACACATATATGCATTTTCATGGGTGAGGGTCTATTGACATGACTAAGAGATCCTTCAATGATGTCCTTTTCATACCTTCATTGTCAACTAATCTCTTTTTTATCTATCAAATCACACATAGTGGGACAAGGAAGAGTGTTGAGCTCACACTAGATGTTGTGCTCATTCAAGATTTGCAAAGTGGAGATATTATTGTTGTAGCTGGGAGGTAAATGATTGATCTAGATTGTACAGCTTCTCACATTTTTCTATTGATGTTCCTTTGGTCGATGTTCACACTCAAGCATCTAGTCAACTTTACATTTTTTTATATGTCCTAAGTGTGATATTACACCTATTTAATAAGTTTACTTAGGATAATATGAACTTTTAATTATTCTCACCTAAGTAGATAATAAATGCATGGGTACACTTTGACTTGAGGTACACAAGTGCCACCACTACCTCATCAACTCTTGATTGATGATATTTAGGTGCCACCTATATTCAGTCAAGGCCACTTCTTTCTTAGTCAAGTTGAGTGAACTAATCCATTGATTAGCAGTTCAACTCTTAACTTCTCAGTTAGGTTGAGTTAACTCACCTCTTGATTGACAGTGATTGAGAGTTAACCCATACCTCTTGTGCATGTCATCTCCTTGATTCATGCATCCAAGAGGCCTATATATATGTATGTTTCTGATTGTAACTTTGCCTCATAATATTGAAAATAGAATAGCAATTATTCTGTTCATTTGGTTTTGTGATTAGCTTGTAGGCATTTGGTCTTGGGTAGGTTTGTTGATCATAAAAAATCGTAACGATTATTACATCTTTAATTCATTGTAGTCTTAGCATATAAAAGGGATTGTAATTCCATGGCAAGTGTGGTGCTAAACAAAAATTTTAAATTTATGTAGTCTTAGCATTTAGGAGTTCCAATTTTGCAGCATGGTAATTTTTCAATTGATATCTCTATCCTTAGCATATTGAAGGAAATTTAAATTTTCAACAGGTGTGGTGGTATTTTATAGTTTTTACAAATATTGTTATTTTCCCTTTACACCTAGAATCCTCCAACAAGTGTGGTGGTATATTACAATTTTAAGTTTATGTAGTCTTATTATATAGAAAGGCTTATAGTTCAACAGCAAGTTTGGTGGTAAATAACGATTTTAAATATTTGTAGTCTTATCATATAGAAGGGGTTACAATTTTACAATGTGATGGCTATGTGATAAAAAGTGTAGTAGAAGCTACTAGAGAAGTTAATGAGGTTGTTAAAGTTGCTCACAAGGCCTTCGATCATAACCTTGTCCTCCCACACTTTGCTCTATAGTTTCCCATCCTTTTCTTTTTCTACACTAATGGAAAAGATTTAGGGAATTTGCTAGAAGAAGATTGTGTAGGAGAGGGGCTATTTTTAACATGTAGATCTATTGGAGCAATATTTGGAGGACTTGGAACCCCTAGAGACCCTAGACAATGGAAATCTATTGGAAGTGTGTCATGTAATTGATATTCTGTAATGTATTAAGGCTTTCTACTACTATGTTAATAAAATTAAAATATCCTCCAAAAAATCTTTGTGTTTGTGTTTATGATGACATGATTGTGATTGAGGGATACCCATATAAGTTTCATGGATTAATAATAAATATGAGTGCAAATATCAATGATACACATTGCATGAACCCATCAATGTTTTTGGTCAGATAATACCCTAGAATTCTCTGTATTGGTGCATGTGATCTTCTAGGAGGAGATGTTAGATCATGATGTCATGTTTGGATACCTAATTTTGTAGTTGGAGTTTTGACAGTGGTCTTGTTGGTTCTCTTGGTATTGAGTACATTGGTCATGTGCTTGGGAGCTTCATGATAATGTGGTGTTGCATTTGGAGCTTAACATGGGTTGATTGGTTGTAGGTTCTCATACATACTTCGAGACTTGGGTGAGGCTAGAGTTCTCTTGGGATTAGAGACACTTGTTGAGATGGTTATCCTTTAGAGGTTTTAGCAGGAAGACCAAGGAGACTTTCACTTGGATATGGGCGTGAGTTAATTATGGACCTGTTGATGTTTGTTTTTAGACAAGTCAACAATTAGAGTGAAATACTAAGTATCTGACTCCCTCTTGAGCAAAGCCTCTCGAATGCTGAACTATGTGATCAAACAAGATGACTCCAAGGTTCCTTTCGTATGATTTTGTAAGAGATAGCTCAGTGACAAAGTATGATTTTGCTGTTAAACACAAAGGGACTTACGCAGACTCTTCTCCTTTCATTCAACTTGTTCCTCCTTTTAGTGTGGATGATGTATGTACAAGGTTTCAATAATGAAGAAAAGTAAAAAGGATAAAGGTTTAGGAATCTAACCTAAGGTCAATGAAGCAATGATGACGACTGAATAGACAAAATCCCTGATTAACCTAACTTCACTTCGCCAAGGGTGCCTACAACTACATGAAGCTGGTGCAATCTCCTAAGGTTATGCGAAAGGTTTTCAAATCATGAAGGTTCATATGAGCACCCATCGGATGGCGCAGCTCAGACAAGCATTCACAATCGAACTTATACAAATATGGCTCAGACTAGCTTTACACAATAATTCACCAGCGATGAATGTTAAAAGCATGAGCTAGGAGTTGATCAAATATTCAACACATACATACATTACAACAAAGAGCTTCTAATCTATTTTTAATCTACTTGAAACATCTCTTAATTCCATTGAAGTATAAGAAACCAAGTTATTTCACAAGATAACACTTGAACACCAAATAAACTTCCAATGTCTTTTGCATTAACCTTGAGAAATATTTACAACAATTTCAAGTCCTCTCAGAGAATTTTGAGAGTCTCTTCTACTCCTAAAATCTACTCTCTACTACTACTAATGATCTACTGAATTACAAATGAGGCAACAAGGCCTTTATATAGTGTTCCAGGATACAATGAATGGCTAAGATCATTTCGATAGCCAAGGGTCTAGATCATGCCACCTCAGAGGTAGTTACAACAATTTGCTATTTTTAGCACAAAAGAGAGAGGCAATGAAGGCACGTTTTCCAATGTGATAAGGTAAGGTGAAAGCATTTAAAATAATCCTCCACATAGGAATCCTTTTGGCTTCTTTTATTAAATGATACATTTAATGCATTAAAATGATGTGTGCTCACCACATAGATGCCACTTCAGCATACTTTGAAAATTGTATCATCTTTGTGTGATGTATTCAATGTGATTGCTTGAACTTGTATGTTTAGGAATACAACTAGTTGATCTTGCCTTGTTCATTCTTCTTGTAGACTGGATGTATGATACTTGTTGCTTCACTTGACTAACTTCATGATTCTTTCTTCTTCTTGTAGGTAAGTTGATGTGAATCTTCTTTGATGATGCTCTTGATGTAGAGTGAGTAATAGAGTAGATGATGATGATATAAAGTAGAGATCTCTCTTGGACTTGAAGTTTACTGGAACTTGAAGTGGAATAGATGAGTGTCTTTCGAACATAATGTAGAAGTTGATGAAGTATACTTGATTGATGGCCTTTGAAGTGACCCTTCGGAGTGTAGTAGATGATAACCTCCTCTTTGGATGTGAAGTAGATGTTGATAACCTCTAGAAGAAACTTTGAAGCTTGACGAACCTTGACTTGAAGCTTGAATGGGGAACGCCTTGTCTTTGAACATGATGCAACTTGATGAAGTATACTTTGAACTTGATGTGATCTAACATGATGTCATTGATGTAGGAGACTTGAGGTGTGATCCCCCTGCAACTTGAAGGTGACTTAGGTACTTGTCCTTGATGACTCCTTAGCTTCACCAACACCCCTTCCTTCAATGATGCAACTTGATAATCTTCAAAGGCGGCTAGCATGATGCTCCTTACTCCTCGCTTGAAGGTGATTCCTTGGATAACTCCTTAGCTTTGTTAATGCTCCTACAAGACAAGGTAAATGATATATCAATAACTTCTTAAGATAAAAACAACTTTAAACATGTAATAACGCCATTTCAAACTTAGGCGCAAATATAGGTAAAAATAAGAACAAAGTGCGCCTAACTCAATTAGTCCCACATTCATTATTTTAATGATTTCACACAATTACAATAGTTTAAAAAGATCAATCCACTTATAAAGTTCATTCAAAAGGTCTTTTCAACACAACTTCTTCCTTAGGCGCCAAGATGAGGTGATTTTAGAGGCAAAGGGCGCCTAACATAATTGACCTATTTCCTTTAATTCTTGGTGACCTTAACACTCGTATGAGCTCCAATTTCATATCCTTAATCTTTCTCCTTATAAGGCGCCTTATTTGAAGATCAAAAACTCTAGAAATGGAGCCAATTTGAGGTGGTTTTATCCTTATCTCTAGGTGCTAATGCTAGTTCATGGGAATAGGAATGGGCGCCTACTTTTGAAAGATGAATTTAAGTTATTTCCCTCAAGGCGCCAAGTTTACTTCTTCACTAATTCACTCCAAGGCACCCAAAATGGTCTTTCGATGCAATTTCCCCTAGGCGCTCATTGTTGATGCTCAAGGCGCTCAATTCTTCAAGGCGCCAAAAATGGCAAAAGGGAACAAAGAATGGGCACCTAAACTCAATCATGTCAACTCAAGGCACAATTTGGATGATCACTTGAATGTGAAATTGGCGCCTAACTCACAATGTGCTTAATTGGTCAAATTTTCACTTCTGGAGGTATCTTAGGAAATTTTCAATCAAGGCGCCTATCTAGAAGAGGTTGAAGGTTGATTGTCCTCTAGGTGCACTTTTGGGGTCTCTGCAAGTGAGGAAATTGTGCCTAAGTACTAGAGCAAATTCGCGCCTAGAAATAGTAGTCCCAGAGCATAAGGTGAAGGAGATAAACGTGGAAGATGAAAGAGTTTGTTGCGATACCACAAAGAAAGAGGGATGAGGAAAAGAGGCATCTGATTTGTAAGAAGCTGCCCATACAAAGAATAAGAAACCACGTTTAGCTTATTTGACTAAGTCAAATGAACAACATAAAGAGAGAACCTTTTGGGATAGGCGTCGATTCCTCTTCTTAACTAGTGGTTTTTAGATATTTTGAATAGTATTAAAATGGATCGATGGTTCCAGGGAAGGTCGTTGGCCTCTTGGGATAAGAACAATACAAATTTGAATGCATTGACATAATGAAGGGGGTTGGCCATATAGATGAAGGCAGAGTGAGGAGAGGAAGGGGATATTGCTGTAAAGGCCGCACCAGGAGATAGAGGAGATTGAATTAAACAATGTTGAGTGATGTGAAACCAAAGTAGTGAGTGTGCATCTTTTTGAGGGAAGATGAAATCACCGGTAGATTATGTAGTTGTGAGAGTGTAAGATGCTACCCCAATTTTTTTTTCAAATTTACATACAAGGATATGGCAATATTAGCTCAAAGCATAACGAACTAAAGATGCCTTCACACTTTTTGATCACCCAGATCCCAGGATGGGCAAGGTGAGAGCATACAGTGATTGGTTTACAATAAGAAACTATGCAATAAGAAATTACAATTCATCTGCTGTGGCAGGCATCCACAAGATGTGGGAATTCACCACTTTTCAGTGGGTAAAGAAAAAGAAAGGAAATAGTACAATGCCATCCACTTGTTCAGTGTGAATACTCCACCTCTCAGTGGGTGATATGAAATAAAAAGGGTTCTTTCTCCACACTGGCGGTAATACCATCCAGGGGTTAATATGTGAGATACAGATAAGGAAAGATTACAATATATCAGTTGAAAATGATAATTAAGATGATTATTTAAATCTGATATCACTCTTCTAGTGATTATGCTCACACAAGAACCTTGCAAACACAAAGAATGTTATGCTGATTTCCACTTCCAAAGATGAAATTCAAATCATGGCTCTACCGTAAATCAGAAAATGTCATATCAGACTGCCTTTCATAGTATGGTAGCTTATAATGGTGATACCCACATACTCTGACATATACCATTTGATTTTTCTATCCACTTCTGAGATTCTTAACAAGTTTTTCCTTGAAAGATCATTGATCAAGACACTAACACATAATAACAAACCATGAAACAAGACTCTACTTTAGACTGGTACTGCACCCCTGATGTTGGTATGGATTGCCACAAGACTACCAACAATCTTCCCACTCAAAACCAATGATATCCTATGAAACTAACCCCCTCATACATGACAAATAAACTCATTATATGCTCAATGAACAAGTAATGCCATATTACATAGAGATATGTCCTTCTAAGAGCCATACGACCCATAATGGTACGACTAATCACTAAAATTCAGACATTACTTTTAAACACACAAAACCATCATGAAAGGTGACGTTTAGGATATACTAAGACAATGCAAAATGAATGAAACCCAAACTCTACTCCAATATTTTATTTTCAAATTTATTCAAATTTGTAGGTATGGTCATGGAAAGGTATGGCAACACTATAAATTAGACTTTGCACTAAAACATACAAAATGACCATGAATGATGTTGTCTGGGCAATAAAAAGACAATGCAAATTGATTTAGACACAAAAACTTCTTCATTGATTTCCTTTCAACTTTCATCACATTTGCAAGTACGGTCATCAAAATGTACGAATATCTCCATGGTAAATTCCAAACAGATTCCAACCACTATAAATTTGCTCCAAAATGATTGCCTATGCCTACCAATCAAAATGCACTCACAAAGATTTTCTAAGAATGTGTTAATAGTTTTGATCAGCTTCAACACTATTTTCAACATGTATAGCCATACATGGTATGGTGGCAACCAAAAATCACTCTTTGCCCTTTAACTCCTCAGATTGGTCTAAAAGAATTGATTCCCACATACAAAGACGCCATCAAAAGAAAATATAGAACTAACTTCAATTTTCTTTGCATTCTTAAAAATTGTGATTTCAGCTGTACGGCCAAGGAGTGTACGACCAAGCTAGGAAAATACAAGAACACCAAATAACTCTCCAAAAACATACTGAAATTGCATTAAAACTAATTACAACAACTCCACACTATCAAAAACATCAAAACTCCATTAAATCATCTGTCACCATTAAGCTCCATTGGTTCCCTAAAGTAGAAACCACCATCACTAGCTAGGGTAGATATCACACTACTGAAACTGATCTTCTTTGAGTGGGTTTTCATCCACAAGAAGGTGGAAAAATGGAAGAACATGCAGGTTTAATCCAATAGAATAACAACACAAATTCCAAGCATCAGCCTCCAAATGGGCTCTCCATCAGCTTATAAGGGCATCTGGGAGTTACAAACTCCACTTTCTTGAAAATGTAATATTTTTTTCTCCACAACTTAAAAAAAATCTTCATATTTGAAAGTGGTGCTCACTTTAATACTAAGTCTAGGAGAGAAATATAAATATGTCCTCATCGCACACTTAAGTCACTTTATAAAATACAACATTATAACTTAAGTGCACCAAAAATATAAATAACCTGATTAATTATCAATTTTTCTCAAATTACCAAAATTGATAATTAAATATTTACTCCAACGATTTGGAATGAGGATAAGTGGCTCCAGGATGACTAAGTTGAAAAATGGGAACATTACAGTCCCCTCTCCTTGAAATTGCTTGTCCTCAAGCAATTATATGCCAATCCGCTACTCCACTCTGATATACATGCCATATAACTATAATACTTGAAGTAACTCACTGCGATCACTGAGTACCAATGCATCATCCTGTCAATACCTGGATCCCAAATCAACCTGTCCATCCAGCTATAGGAGTAGAAATAGATATCTATCATAACCCATTCGTCACATATCATCCATCTGTACGAGTAGATCATCAAAAAGATGCGAAAATCAACTCCCATATGCATATAGATCAACTTATTAGGCCACCAAATGTTGCTGTTGTAACTTAGGCCAGCAACAAAAATAAAATCATAGGTGTCAACATACCCATACATACTAAGGAAATCCATCAAATACTCAATGTCCATCAAATAAACATGCCTCCACACACTCCTAAGCAGCTGAGTAGCTGATGTAGACCACGAAAAATTAGAAAGTGCAATGGGATTCCAAGTAGGACAACTACTAACCCATGACGAATCAATGAAGATGAAGTCACCAATCAACAAATAAAAAGCTGCCATATCATAATCAATTGGTGACATAGCCAAAGATGAGTTATGGGTGCCTTCAACACCCATCAAAGACAATTCTTGAGTGGCTGGTCCACTATGGGTGTCATCAACAAAATCAGCAACTAAAATTTTTGAAATCTTCATTGAACCATCCAAATGATATGTCTCATTAATCTCATCATATGAACAACATGAATTTTCATGATCAACCTCATTAACATCATTCGTTAGAAAAAAATATCTAAGATAAGTCTCCCTTTCTTGTATTGTTTGATCTATGTGGTGAACTTGTTCTTTGATATGTAGAAGATGCTATTTTGCAAGTGCAACCACTAACTTAGCCTCCTTGGCCCTTTGTGACCATATATCACACAAAATTTGTGTCTTTTCCACATCCACCCAAGTCTGATATAAAAAATTAGAATTCTTATGATTTTCTTGAGTGCCATCTATAGAAGACTCCATGGTATTATCATCCTCATGTGAAAGAAGTGTTCTCTCATGATGGAGTAAAGAAATATGACTATTGTCATAAAAATTAGAATATCTGTCATACTCTTTTGCCATGTCTTCAATCTCTACAAGTGCGTCTTCTTTGAAATTTTCATATCCATCACTTGTACTTTGAGTGCCAACACTTGTAGACTCTTCTTCCTTCATTTCTCCATGTGTAAGAGTAGCAATCTCATAAGAATGAGGAAGAATATCGCTGTCCCAAATCAGAACCTTAGAATCCTCTTTAATGCCTACATTGTAGTCATCAAATACCATCAAGTCTTGTTTTGTCTCCTCTTCTTCTCAAGTGATTAGGGTTGGTAGTGGCTCAAAGAAGTCTTCATTACTAAATGTCACAAGGCTGCAATATTCCTTATTGTATGATTCTTCAATCCTTTCCTTAACTTGTTCAACTCCTACACCATTTGCCTTGTCATCTTGTACCCTAGGAACAACTGTTATAAAGGATAGATTTTCTGAATTATGCAAGGGGTGATTATGCCTACTCAAAAGTAGACAAAGATCAACAACCTCTCTATCTTGATCTTTCACCAATTGGATAGCCCTATCTCTATCTCTAACCATTTGTAAATAGTCTTCTTTTATCAACTCCAAAGCCTCTTTGAAAGGGAGCAATTGTGTATGAGAAATACCATGTCCCATTCCTTTTTGTCTTTCCACTCTTTGTGCTGTCCAAATGAGGTCTTCTAGGTGTTTGTGAGTGCTACCCATTCTTGACAATGCTTGAATTATTCTATCTTCCTTCACCTAGAAGACCTCATTTGGACAGCCGAAAGAGTGGAAAGACAAAAAATTCTTGACAATGCTTGAATTATTCTATCTTCCTTCACCACCATTCTATCTTGCAAGACTTCCCAAACTAAGGGCTTTTGTTCCAACTATCCTTGGCTGCCATAGTATGATTTATCATTATGTGTAGGTGAAGAAGCAATATGATCACTCAAAGAATCCATACCATTGCTACCCAAATCATTAACATGTTCTTCTTCTAAATCATCTGAGAAGACAAACTGTTGTTCTTGCATGGAAAATTCCCACTCAAAATTGGGATTACCATTGCTAAATTGATGTTGATGCTCCACGTTAGGTGCTGTCCAAAAAGTTTCAGCAACTTCTAACTCTTCAACTGTTGTAACTATACTTTTCTCCCATTCTTCAAGACACTCAGCTGCAACAATCTTAGGTTCACTTGATATTTTTCCTTCTAACATCCCATCAATCATTTTTATTTCTATTCCTAAAGAGTTGGCATCCTCATAGTCATTAAGCTCCTCATCAAATTTAGGACTTGCAAAGTCCATTCTTTCAACTTTCAGGTCTTCTTTAACTTCATCAAGAAAACTCCAACACACTTCCTTTACACTTGCCATAGGAATTTCAGCTTTATGAACATCTGTTACTCCACATGAAGACTCGTCAGGTTGTTCTTGAGTCAAGCAATTATTTTCTCCTTCATTATCTACCATACATTCATTCTGATTTAGAATTAGGACAACACTAATTCCACTTGAGAAAATATCATCAATGCCCTTATTAGGTGTTATAACTTTGAAGGGCTCCATTTGTTCATTGAACTCATCATCCAACTTAGCTGATTTATTGGATAATGACATGCTATCCTCCTGTAGAGACAATGGAACTTATATACCAAATGACTAATTCTTCTGCGGTCAATTGTTCCTTGAACTTCTCAATCTTCAACTCCATTAATTTTGTTGTGAAATCATATGCTGCAATGGAGACACGTTGCTTTTTCCTCCAAATGATCAACAAATTTGATTGCAACTGTGTGCATACATCATCACCTTCATCTAAAATCAGGGACATTAAACTGAGCATACTATTTTTTACCTTATCTGAATGACATTTATTGATTCCAGAAATGAAGTATTCAAACATCTGGAGGATCAAATCATTGCACTTGAAATCAATCAGCAAATAACATAACTTAATGTTTGCCATAATTTTGAAGATTTTCACCCTTTGACCAAAGGTAGGACTTTTTACATCATGCAACCCTTGGAAACTCTTCACCATTAGCTGAAATATGAATTTCATAGTATCATCATCATAGGGTGCCTTAGGAGCTGAAATCCTTGCAACTTCACTAATGCAAGTGATAGCTGCAAGCCTTATCTCTTCGTCATGATGTCTCATCAACTCTGGCTTGACCAACGAGCACACCAAAGGAGCCAAAGCTTTACACACTGCTTGAGAAGGTGATTGGCCAACCTTACACAGACAACCTTCTGCTTCATCCAAGATGCTAAGAAGAACTTCTTTAGCCCAAGGTAAATGTTCATGCTTCTTACCAACAATCTTTAGCTTCTCTTGAAAATTAGAGATGGCTTCTTGTTCTTTGCACCATCTTTCAATTCCCTCTTCGATATAAAATTGATTTTGCTCCAGTGATTTAAACAAATCTTTTAATGGCTCACTAACAAAAGCCATGTTGCCCAACTGAAAATCTGATCTAACATTGACAAACTGCAACAAGATCAGTTACCCAACAGGATAGCAGGATAACTGTGAGCTCTGATACCATTGTAAGATGCTACCCCAATTTTTTTTTCAAATTTACATACAAGGATATGGCAATATTAGCTCAAAGCATAACCAACTAAAGATGCCTTCATACTTTTTGATCACCTAGATCCCAGGATGGGCAAGGTGAGAGCATACAATGATTGGCTTACAATAAGAAACTATGCAATAAGAAATTTTGCAATTCATCTGCTGCGGCGGGCATCCACAAGATGTTGGAATTCACCACTTTTTAGTGGGTAAAGAACAAGAAAGGAAATAGTACAATGCCATCCACTTGTTCAGTGGGAATACTCCACTTCTTAGTGGGTGATATGAAATAAAAAGGGTTCTTTCTCCACACTGGCGGTAATACCATCCAGGGGTTAATATGTGAGATACAAATAAGGAAAGATTACAATGTATCAACTGAAAATGATAATCACGATGATTATTTAAATCTGATATCACTCTTCTAGTGATTATGCTCACACAAGAACCCTGCAAACACAAAGAATGTTATACTGACTTCCACTTCCAAAGATGAGATTCAAATCATGGCTCTGCTGTAAATCAGAAAATGTCATATCAGACTGCCCTTCATAGTATGGTAGCTTATAATGGTGAGACCCACATACTCTGACATATACCATTTGATTTTTCTATCCACTTCTGAGATACTTAACAAGTTTTTCCTTGAGAGATCATTGATCAAGACATTAACACAGAATAACAAACCATGAAACAAGACTCTACTTCAGACTGGTACTGCACCCTTGATGCTGGTACGAACTACCACAAGACTACCAACAATCTGCCCACTCAAAACCAATGATATCCTATGAAACTAACCCCCTCATACATGACAAATAAACTCATTATATGCTCAATGAACAAGTAATGCCATATTACATAGAGATATTTCCTTCTAAGAGCCGTACAACCCATAATTGTATGACTGATCACTAAAATTCAGACATTACTTTTAAACACACAAAACCATCATGAAAGGTGACATTTAGGCTATACTAAGACAATGCAAAAGGAATGAAACCCAAACTCTGCTCCAATATTTTATTTTCAAATTTATTCAAATCTGCAAGTAAGGCCATGGAAAGGTATGACAACACATTATAAATTAAACTTTGCACTAAAACATACAAAATGACCATGAATGATGTTGTTTGGGCAATAAAAAGACAATGCACATTGATTTAGACACAAAAACTTCTTCATTGATTTCCTTCCAACTTTCATCGCATCTGCAAGTACGATCATCAAAATGTATGGATATCTCCATGGTAAATTCCAAACACATTCAAACCACTATAAATTTGCTCCTGAATGATTGACTATGCCTACCAATCAGAATACACTCACAAAGATTTGCTAAGAAAGTGTTAATAGTTTTGATCAGCTTCAACACTATTTTCAACATGTACAACCATACATGGTACGGTGGCAACCATAAATCAGTCTTTGCCCTTTAACTCCTCAGATTGGTCTAAAAGAATCAATTCCCACATACAAAGACACCATCAAAAACAAATAGAGAACTAACTTCAATTTTCTTTGCATTCTTAAAAATTGTGATTTCAGTTTTACGACCAAGGAGTTTACGACCAAGCTAGGAAAATACAAGAACACCAAATAACTCTCCAAAAACATACTGAAATTGCATTAAAACTAATTACAACAACTCCACACTATCAAAAACATCAAAACCCCATTAAATCATCTGTCACCATTAAGCTCCATTGGTTCCCTGAAGTAGAAACCACCATCACCAGCTTTAAGGTAGATATCACACTACCAAAACTAATCTTCTTTGAGTGGGTTTTCGTCCACAAGAAGGTGGAAAAATGGAAGAACACGTAGGTTCAATCCAACAGAATAACAACACAAATTCCAAGCATGAACCTCCGAATGAGCTCTCCATCAGCTTATAAGGGCATCTGGGAGTTACAAACTCCACTTTCTTGAAAATATAATCTTTTTTTCTCCTCAACTTAAAAAAAATCCTCATATTCCAAAGTGGTACTCATTTTAATACTAAGTCTAGGAGAGAAATATAAATATGTTCTCATCCCACACAAGTAAGTCACTTTATAAAATACAACATTACAACTTAAGTGCACTAAAAATATAAATAACCTGATTAATTATCAATTTTCCTCAAATTACCAAAATTGATAATTAAATATTTACTCCAATGATTTGGAATGAGGATAAGTGGCTCTAAGACGACTAGGTTGAAAAATGGGAAGATTACAGAGAGGGCATGAAGATTGTAGAAGGCAAGTCTTGCTAAGAACTCCTATAGCTTGATTGTAGAGATTTGTGTATATAATTTTAAATTGAATAAAACTATATAAGTCTGGTTGTGTTCCTTATATTGTGTGAGTTGCAATTTGTGAATTTGTAATTTGGTGTGAATATGTTTGAGTAAGAAGGATATTGTGTTTGCGTCATATGGTATTAGAGTTGGAGTTCTTGAAATCGTATGTAGAGTGCTGAACGTGACACAACCTATGCCAGGACCTGCGGGTAGAGAAGAGCAAGAAGGCAATAGAGGAGAAGCTCAAGTGAGGGCTGTTGCAGGTAGGAGAAGTCCTAAGCAATGAGAGAGCTTGAAGCTGTGAAAGAATTTGTTTTGTAGATTGAGAGTGTCATTGTAGATTATGATGAGCATGATTTAAGTTGTCAAAGATTGCAATAGTGAGAGATATGGGGATTAATGTAAGAAGGCCCGTGATATGGGATGGATGGAGGTAGTATGAAAGGAGGAAGATCTCCTTGATGATGGTTGATATAACCATGAGAGTGGTTAGGTTGGAAGCTATGCAGCGTGGAGAGAGTATGAGTAATGTGGTCGCTGCGAAGAAGGAGGATGCAAGTGCAGAGATTGCAGCTATTGATGAGATTATAGTTGTTGTAGTGGTAGAATGCGAAGAGGTTGCAATAGATGCCGATGATGGAGATGAATTTCTATTGAAGATGTTGGCGATAGAGGAGTGGATGTCGAAGCTCATTGTTGCAACGAAGGGAGAAGAACAAAAAGTTGTAGCTGATGAGGATGTGGAAAATGTCATAGCAAAAATTGATGTTGTAGTTGTGAATAAAGATGAGGTAAAGTTGTTTTATGATGGTATTTTATTTTCAAATAAGATGATAGAAGAAGAGATGGTTAGAGAATAAAAATATGTAGAGAAAATGGAGATTGATGTAGATGTAGATTGGTGTTTAGATGCTGCAAGTTTGTGCATAGAAATTGTAAAGGATGTTGCATGGTTTTGGTGGAGGTGGTTGGTTTGTAGTAGGTTAAGTCCCATGAAGGTGAAGGAGGAGAAGAGAGGAGTGAGGATTTGGAGGAGGAGAATGAGCCTTTGGCAGAGGAGGACGAATGATGGTGGGAAAATGAAGCTGGCATATAATGGGTGGAGGAGGACGGTACTTTTCCCAGCTAAGTGTTGGAAGAGGCAGAAGAAGTTTCCTATGCCTAGATCAATGATGAAGTTCACTATAGGTTGTTTACAACCTAAAAGGGTGATTCTATCACTCCACTCTGCTTTGTGAGCCCATGCTCAGAAACTTTTTACCTGCCGTGTATGATGCAGTCCAGCACCTAGGTGCATGAGCAATCCTGCGTCACACAAAAACAATTTCAGTTTTCACCCTTAGCTTGGTGGTCTCAATTTGTGGATTAGATTCATTGGAGTTTGATGTATGATTTGAGTTGCCAAAGTGTAGTTATACTTTAATCTCAACAATACATTGGATGGATTGGAGCCAATGTGTTGGAAACAAGTTCTGGATTTCACTATGGAGTTCTAGACTTTTAGCTTGCATTTGGGATAACACTCACCTCATGCTACACCATGTTTTCCTGATAGTCTTCATCCATAATCTCAGATCATTCGAAATCACAATCATCAGCATCATGGTTATACTTAGAGAAAAAACCCATCCATTTTGATAATTCACAAGTTCATCATGCTCTTTGTGCATCATGACGAAGACATATAAAGACAAAACATGTGATTTGTTTTCTTATCCATTGATGATAAAAAGTAGATGCCTTACTTATGATGGATGAGGCAATGCTATTGCAAATTGCAAAGAGGATATAAGTGCAACTATTTCTAATTTAATAGATGGCAAGGTTCGTGGCAAGGAACAAACTCTTGGGAGGATATAGTTTGTTGTGTTTTGGCTGAGTGCAGCTCAACACTACCAAGCGACTTGTGCCAAAGGTCAAAAAGAGTTGGGACTATTGAAATTGAAGCCTAAAGCTGTGAAGGAAATTAGTCACAAGCTTCTTCAATTTATACATGTGTATAGTACCTATGTATTGAGTGTTGTGCACTATGAGCGGTCATTTTTGAATGGTGTGCATGTTGAGACAACAAATGTATTAGCTCAACACTATTGACTGCCACTTGTATTTCAAATGATCTTGTAAGTTAGCTAGAATACCAATAACCAAAGAGAAAGTCCTTTGAATGCAACATTTTTTTCCTTTATGAAGGAGGCCGACCATACAAAAGGAGAAAATGCCTCATAGAGGTAGCGTTTAAGATTCAAAGGGATTTTTTTTTCATTTAAAAAGATAAATACAATACACATAGGGAAGTCTGAAGGGCGCAGTGTTGGATGAAGGAGATAAATGTGGAAGATGAAAGAGTTTGTTGCGATACCACAAAGAAAGAGGGACAAGGAAAAGATGCATTTGATTTGTAAGAAGTCCACCATACAAAGAATAGAAACCATGTTTAGCTAATTTGACTAAGTCAAATGAACAACATAAAGAGAGAACCTTTTGGGATAGGCATCGATCTCTCTTCTTAACTGGTGGTTTTCAGATATTTTGAATAGTATTAAAATGGATCGAAGGTTCCAGGGACTTGATCGTCGACCTTTTGGGATAAGAACAATACAAATTTGAATGCGTTAATAGAATGAAGGGGGTTGGCCAGATAAATGAAGGCAAAGTGAGGAGAGGAAGGGGATGTTGCTGTAAAGGCCGCGCTCCAGGAGATAGAGGAGATTGAATGAAACAACGTTGAGTGATGTGAAGCCAAAGTAGTGAGTGTGCATCTTTTTAAGGGAAGATGAAATAACATGGCAGATTATGTAGTTGTGAGAGGGCATGAAGATTGTAGAAGGTGAGTCTTGCTAAAAATTCCTATAGTTTGATTGTAGAGATTTGTGTATATAATTTTGAATTGAATAAAACTATATAAGTTTGGTTGTGTTCCTTATATTGCGTGAGCTGCAATTTGTGAATTTGTAATTTGGTGTGAATCTGTTTGAGCAAGAAGGATATTGTGTTTGCATCAATGGTAATCAACACCAACCAACCATGTGGAACCTTGAGGCCCACCCCTCTATACTAAGAGATAGTCACCATGGTGTTCAATCACACACATGTCAAAAACTCACAAGACAACTACAATGAAGAATACTTCACACAAAGGTATTCTCAAACACATAATGGACTACACAAGTCCAAACAAAAGAGGAAGATGAGGCTATTCTAGAACATAAGAGTGGTACCCCCTTGGTTCTCGAAAATCAAGCTAGGACTAGTTAGACTTTGGGTCTCAATAGTAAGTGCACATAATAATTACACTTGTTCAATGTAATATGTCCTATTTCAAACATCCTTTTAGTCATTAAATTCAATTCTTTATTAAGATGTGACACATCTTATTTCCTTTCATAGCATCCAATTAATTCTTATGTTTATTATTATGTAATACACCTATTTAAGGCATTATGCATTGCATAAATAATTCTTGCATCATGATACCCTATGTCCCATTTCAAAAATTATATGCCACATTATATTACCATGATGATGCACATTTTATTTCAAATGTTATATCCCACATTTAGATCCATTCACTCCTAACCCTAACCATCTAACATAACAAAATCATAAAAATATTTCTTTTCAACCATTAGGTAACTATTAAATACCCAACAATAATTAAAAACTACGAAAATCATAAACTATCAACCTCAAAACCACACTAACTATATAATATAATATTTCAAACATTACTAGTATACAAATTGAATCCACATTTATGCAAGGTTTTTGCAAAGTTTTTCTACACATAACTGCTAATCCATCACTGATAATTATTTCAAACCTTCCACCATGGTTTGATGGGTTGAACCCCAATTTTATGAAGCATCTGGAAAGGAATAGCAGCAATTACGAACTGAAAAGTCTCGGGTCTTAATTAACAAGCTTAAATATAAAATTAAATAAGAAAATTAAATTTAAAAAAAATATACATATCCCATAAAAATTTGAAATCACTAGAATCTTAAATCAAACTAGGAGAAATAAGATCAATCATATATCATTTCTTCCTTCCATCTCCACTAAAATCTTCTCCAAATTATTGTAAGAAGATCCTCCCTTTTTAACCGCTTTAATGGAAGAATCTCTTAACTCACCACTCCTCCTCCTCAGTTCTTCCCCTTCCTTCCCTTTCATCAATTTTCTCACCATTTCTTCCACCTCTCCTCTTGTCACATAATCATTCACTGAAAACCCTATTTTCCAAACCTGGCTCACATAAGTCCTATTAATCTGTTGTTCTGCATAGAATGGCCAAGAAATCATGGGTACACCGGCACAAATGCTTTCTAATGTGGAGTTCCATCCATTGTGAGTTAAGAAACCTCCCACAGAAGGATGGGAGAGCACTTCTATTTGAGGCGCCCAGCTTACAAAATAACCTCTTCCCTTCACTTTGTCCACAAACTCCGTAGGCAACACAGCAGAAGCTCCACGAATGAGGTCTGGACGAATAGCCCATAGAAAGGGTTGCTTGCTCGCCTCTAAACCCCATGCAAACTCTACAAGCTCCCTTTCAGAGATAACTGCCATGCTTCCAAAGCACACATAAATAACCGAATGAGGTCCCTGATTGTCCAGCCATTTGACACAGCTTGTTTCTTCAGTAAATATACTTGCAGAAATCATATTGGATAATCCATTTGTTTCTTCTCCTGCAGAAAGTAATAGAGGACCTATGCTGTACACAGGAATTCTGGCCCGAAGTGCCTCTATTATTGGCCCCTCTAGCTCATCAAATGTATTAAATACCATGAAATCAGCTAAGAGATTAGCTTGGCATTGAGTTTCTAAAAATTCAAACATGTAATTGGCAGCATCATCGCAGAAACTTGGCACATCTTTCACAAGCAATGTGGGCATCCCAGGAATGCAATTGATCTCTTCTTCCAGATATCCATTTGTGAGATAGCTTTTGTCTGCCCACAAAGAAATTTGGTTTTTTTAGTGACCTATTAAATATTGTACAATTGCAGAGTTATATTAGGTTCTAGTATTTTTTTTTATCTCATTTGTTTTCCATGCAAAAGATTGAAATAGAGATAATTGTATTTTTAGTTTTTTTCTTTAATAAAATTCAGTAAAGAAACCCACCTCAAAACCTACTTGATCAAATTAGGCAATTGATCCCAAAAGTTATTACAGTAATAATCATTTTAATAGTTTGCAAGTATCATAAATTTGAAGATTGCAAGATTTTGAGTAGAAGAAAAATAAGATTAATAGTTAAAATCTAATAAAGAATGTAGCAGAGAAGGGGAACCCTATGTGTCTTTAGTCCCATTGTTACTTATATATATTATTAATATAATATGTTCTTTAAAATTCTTTTTCATAATTTATTATTTCATCTATTAGTGTGGAGTAGGGCCTAAATTTGATGGTGGATCCTATTAAAAATATGAATTCTATTTAATCACACTTCCTAAACATTTGTTAACAGACGTGTCTATTCATATGTTTTTAATCCTATTTAAATGATCTTTAGATCCATAATTTGCATATAGAAAAAATCTATTTCAAACTCTCCAATTTTAACAATTGGAATCAGAGACATGACAATCAGACTGTTAAGATTGGGAAGTAGCTATACATGTTATTTTTCTAGCATGTGCACATAGAGCCCTTTGCAAATGCAAACAAAGCTGACCACGAGTTCCATCCTTACGTAGTCGCCATATTAAGGACACAACGTCTTCATCTTTGCATCCAATATTTTCTACTATTTTTCTTCACGTTAAATGGAAATTGGATAAATGCTTGTCATTTACATTGGAAAGTCTGTGATGAGAGGAGCTTGTAAAATCTTAATCAGAAATCTCAAAACATTCTCAAATTGATCTTCTAAGAAGGAAGTATACTTCTTTATCATTGAAAATAAGTTATAAAGACACGGTACACCAATCTCTCTGGAAAAGACAATTGGCACAACAGTCACAAAGAAAATTGCATCACAACGAGGAGAAAGTAGTAGGGTGACTTAAATCAACTAGCTTATATTGCATGGGAATAAATATTTATTGATCAAGATGGTAACAATATGTAAAACTTAAATACTTAAAAACTTTATCGGTTGCTCTTCTAAGTTCTAAAAACTATACATTTTAAGCCCCCGACGAATGGCAAAGTAGCTTTGTTGATTATAGGCATCGGCCTCATGAAAGACTAATGAAAAAAACACCATCCCATAGCTATGCAAACAATTTCTGTGAACACAAGCGTAGAAACAAAAGAGATCAAGGCAATGATCAATTGAGTTTTTTCCCTCTTCATTGCAACTGTGGACAAAATATTTTGTAGTTGTAGTTGGGATTCCAATTGCCGTGAGCATTGTGGTAAGCCTGAACCAGATTGCAACAACGTTAGCAGAGATGAGATATTTTGTCACTGAAGATTTATTGATGGATATTTTAACATACATGTCATTTGGGATCTTTGGAGATTGAAATCCACTTATAAATAAATATTTTGGATAGCAAGTTCTTGTGTAGCTAAGTTTACAACCAAAGTTTAAACAATTGCAATTAGTATTACTTAAGTGATTCTTGTGTGTAGTTAAAATTTAATTGTATCTTAATGGGAAAGATTGGTAAAAGAGTACAGAAAGAAAATACAAATTTAAGGTATGAAAAGGATATTTTAAAAGAAGAACTAGTGGAAGTTAAAAAGAAAAATGAGGAATTGGAAGAAAAGTTGAAGTAGTTTGATAAACAATCTAAAATCCTTTCAAAGGTAAATAGTTCTCAAAATGATGAAATATTAAAATTGAAATAACAAAATAATTTGTAGATCAATTACTTGTAGCATACCTAAAGAAAAATATTTGTCTAAGGTATAAGATTATATTATGTAATGTCTCATGTGATACAAATGGCGTGTGCTATTCATTTGATGAATCATTTGATATATGTGATATAGATAAAGAGTGTAAGGTTGGAAATAAAAATGTTTTTGAATCTACAAATCTTGCTAGTCGTGTTGATAATAACAAAAGATGTTTTGCAAAGAATGGTGGCTTTAAGATTATGAATAGAATGGGTTATGATGGAAAAGGTTTGAAAAAGTATGGGCAAGGAAGTAGAGAGCCTGTTGAACCAAGTGTGAGGCTAAAAAATGAAGGCCTTGGATATATTAGATGTAAATAAAACACAAATGATGTTATAGGTAATATATTTACAAACAATTTAGTTCAAGAAATGAAATGTTCCCAATGTTCTCATTGTAATAGGCAAGGACGTGAAAAATAAACATGTTGGGATCTTCATCCTTCTATTATTTGTGGATTGAAGAATTATTCTAAAAAATTATGTTAGAACAGAAAGTGGAAGAAACAATATATGAAAGATTGTCTACAGATGAATTATGGATGGATTGGTGTATCTAATTGGTGAAAGGTCACAAATATGTTCAAAATGTTGTACAAGCATAAACATTCACATATCGAACAAATAACAATAAAAAAAGGTTTCATCAGAGAACTAGTGAACAATGAATAAATCTACTTGGAGTTTTGTAGATCAAAAATTAGGTGGCAGACATATTCACAAAGACTTTAGCAAAGGATAAATTTGAACATTTAAGATAGAATTTGGGATGTTGAAGCAACTAGTGGTAGAAATTAAGGGGAAGTGTTGGAATAAATTATTTATTTCTCCTATTGACAATCAAATAATTTCCATTTGAATTAAACAAAGAGGGTAAACACATTGAATTGTTTAGAGGCTTGAACTTATTAGAGAGGATCACATTTGATAATCTTATAAAGTTGTAAGAATTTGAATTGACTACATCTAATTTTTTGGTATGAGGGAGCTTGAAATATTAAGCATTCATGATTAGCCCAAGCTCAACCTCAAAGAGCTATGAAGATTTGAAAAACCACTCTCAACAATAAGGACCAAAGTATTTCCACTTGAATTCTATCCATGTTGTATGTGTAGAAGCATGAGATTTGCAATTGGATCACTTATAAAGTACACCATTATTACTGCTAAAAGAGAATTCCAACCATAAAATGCATTTGGGGCTCATTCAATAGAGCAAAGTTGTGGCATTGATCGCAAATATTGTTGGTAAATCTAAAAAGTTTTTGATCACAAAGATCATTGTAAAAGGTTTTGGATCGCAAAGATAATTGCAAAGATTTTTTTAATCACAAAGATCATTGCAAAAGTTTTTTAATTACAAAGATAATTTCAGAAGGTTTCTAATCACAAAGATAATTTTAGGAGGTTTCTAATCACAAAGATCATTGCAGAAGGTTTTTTAATCACAAAGATCATTGTAGAAAGTTTTGATCACAAAGATCATTGCAGAAGGTTTCTAATCACAAAGATCATTGTAAATTTTTTTATCGTAAAGATCATTGTAGAACTTGTTTTTGATTGCAAAGATCATTGCAAAAGGTTTTGATCACAGAAATCATCGCAAAAAGTAAATAATATATTGAGTGTTATCTCTATAAATTTAAGCGGTGCTAACAACTTTGGAGAATGGCATGAACAAATGAAAATCATTTTTTTGGGTCAAACTTCACCTCCTTTATCAATAGAATTACAAAAAGACATCCTATTATGGATGATAGCGAGCAGAGGAAAAGAAAGGTTTTCATTACTATGTAATCATTTTGGTTATTTAGAAGAAGATATATGAAAAGAGCATTATTTTACTTGAGGACAAACTCCTCTAAGGACTTAGTTTCAAGTGTTACTTCAAGAAATCAATTATCATATGCAAGGCTTGATCATATTAACCTCAAAGTAGTTGTTGCAGCAACATGTGAAGCATTATGGGTTAGACAACTTCTTGAGAATCTTCTACATCCACAACATGATCCAACAATTATGTTTTGTGATAATTAAAGTGTGTTGAAGATACCTAAGAATCCAGTGTTCCATGCTCACACAAAGCATACTAAAGTACACCATCACTTCATTTGTGAGCATGTTTTCAATAAGGAAATTGAACTACTCTATACACCAACTAATGAGTAGCTTGCAAAACCTTTGAGCAAGGATAAGTTTAGTTACTTTCAAGAAGGAATTGGTTTTAAATGTTCTTCATTTGTACATGGGTAGCTAATAAACCTATTTATTATAGGTGGCCCACATCATCTAGATAAGTTGTGTGATAAAATAAAGTTAATGGGGGAGTGTTAACAATATAAACTCTATTTAATCAAACTCCCTAAGCATCTGTTAGCATAAAGACACGGTTGACATGTAGAGACACGTATGTTCATATGTTTTGCCTACTTAAAGGATCTTTGGATTCATAAATTGCATACAGGAAAATCTCTTTCAAACTCTCCAATTTTAATAGACCCTCTCTATCAACAATTATGTGAGTTATCTATTCAAAGTTTCTTTTCAAATGTTTTAAGATAGTTTATTTTAAAAATGTATATCATATATTAAATACATATTTAACTATAATTATGGAGGCATTCTACAACAAGTGCTCAATAGTGGTGAGTACATACCTTTGAATTATTATAATAATAGTATTTATTTTGTAATCAATAAACAAGTTATGACAAAGCAAGTCAGATCGATAACACTTCAAAATCAAAGACATAAGGTAACTTAGAGCTATATTTTTGCAAGTCGATGGCTGGTGAAGATTATAATTGTTAGGGTTCAACTTGACTCCAAGTTTGATTTTTATTAGGCACAATTATGACTAATATAGTTGAAAAAATATAATTATTAATACTATCAAATTTTTAAATTCTAATTAAAAATTAATATGTATAAATTATATTTTAAAAATAAAAAAAAATAAAATTAAAATAAAAAAAATCTAACAAATAAATTAAAATTTTATTAAATAAAATAAAATAATTCTTTAAGTAAATAAAAATAACTCTTAAAATAAAAATGAAGTAAACAATGTAAAAGAAAAGAGCCCATTGGTTTGGCTAAATAGTTGCTTTTCACTTTCTAGTGCATAACACATAACTTCTCAATTGTTGGCACCCTTGGTCACGCGAGTGGTCTTTTCTTGTCGATGGCATTATCTATCCACCCTTATGAGGTCACATCATTCTAACATGGCATATAGTGGCATCACATTGGTAGTGGACAAAAAATATGGTTTGGAATTTGTTGAACTGAGAAAATGGATCTACATGATTATCATAATGTTGAATAGTTTTTAACAAAATGTCCCCACAATTGAACTCTGTTGAATGGAATTGCCCAAGTACAAGACTCTGAACACCATTTCCAAGCACAATTTGATAATCACATTATCGATTCCTTTGTTCTCAAAGAGCATGGGAAAGAATTGCATCTCAAGATTGTCCATCATTTATGTTCCATGCTCAACAATTCTTTTGATATGAATGGATTCTATGAGTTGTGCAAGGAGATTTTGAGCAGTGGGTTTCAATGGGGTGGTTGGATACATATTCCATCCAAACAGCCTACATGAATTCCATGAGAATAAGTAGGCTTAATCCAATTGCATTCATGTATTATGTCTATATGTCATGGTCAAGTAACTATAGGCTTCTCTTTTCTTGTCTCTAATTTCAGAATGAGTGACAAGTAAGCCTTCCAACCTGAGAAATTTAAAAAGGAATTATAGGCCACACTAAGCATGTGCTCTATTCAGAGCAGTTGGCCACTGTTGATTGAGAATTTCTGTGGCTGATCAAGTGGAATGAATCCAAATCTCATTAAAATGTAGTTGGATATTATAATGAAGTTCAATTAGATAGTATACATGGTCATTTGTGATCGCTATCAAGTATGACTAACCAATGCAATGGGGGCAACACATCAAATAGGCATCACATGGTGGGCAATTTGAAACCAACTATATCATGATGAGCCATTGAACCTTGTTTGTGTGTTAGCAATAGAAACTAGACACAATATAAAGGTAGGTACTAATAAATTACATTTATAACCACAAAGCAAGGAAAATGTCATGTGTGCATAGCAAATTAATGAATTGGTATAGTTGATTTTCATGTTTGGACTGTAAATCATAGTAACATTTGAAAGAAGTGTAGATATGGAGCAATAATTAGTTTTTTTAAAAAATATATGTACCTTGGAATTTTCCCTTGCTTGTGTGTCCTTATACAAATCTATAGGCCCCAATTTAAATTAATGCATACAAGTTGAAACTAATGTATAACTGTGTACAAGGGAATTCAACTAGCTATATAGAGTAAATATCTGAAAGGTATTGTTGTTGTTGAAGAATGTTTGTAATTTGTTTGAATTTACATTGTATTCATTCATCGATATTGAAGTTAGATAGAAGTAGACCATAATTGAAGTGTAGCTCAATTAATACTTCACCAATAATGTTGATTAGTTTATCATTATAGTGATTCCTTGATAGAGTGTTTTTGTAGATTAATTATTTACTATTGTAAATGAGAATTATATTACTTTAAAGGATCCTCATTGTGCCACAAGGACATTTTCCCCTAGATTAATCCTTGGAAATTGAACAATAATTAAATATAATAATCTCAAGTCATGCAAATATTTCTAGAAATTGAAGTGTGTAAATGTGAATGATAATTTAATTTAGCTCTAAAATTGTGGATGATTAAGATGGATGGGAACTTTGGAATAGGGTATGGACATCCATCAGAGCATAAATGATAGAGGAATTTGCTCGTCATCCATGCTCACCATATACAATTTAGTTCCCTAGCATTACATGATGGAAAGGTAAGGAATTTCAAGCATGATGTCATTACTAATGACAATTTTAACTTATTGCATATAGGGGGAATGGTAATATTCGGTAAATATTAAGATTTCTATGGACACTTTTTTTAATTACAAAGAATTGAAAAGGAAGGGAAAAAGTACCATGTACGGTTCAAGCCACCAATGATTATTAATTGTGATATTTAGAATCTAAATTCTTATGCACTAATAGGTCAGAATTGTACAAAGTACATTATTAATTATCTTGATAAATATGAAAGGTACACTAAGAGGTCACTTTTTAGCTAACAAGAATGCCAATAATTACACAAACACACAATTTAATTAATAACTATATTAATATAATTAGTTTAATAGTATTATAACTAATATTATATAACTAATCAATTTTTTTTTTATAATTTTCTTTATCATTAAGGTTATAATTACATTGTATGAAAAATATTAACTTGCAACTTAACAAATAAAATAATTTGTTATGTTATGACTCTACTTCATTGAACCTATAGTAACAATCATAAAGGGTTATAATTTTGTTTCATGTAAACTTTTAGATACAAATAAAAAGCATGGTGTTCCAATAGAACATGACCTTAGATTCTTTTGGGAGGGGTATCTTAATACTCCTTATTCTTCTTTGAAAAGAAAAGAAAGAAATACAACTTGATTAGACTCTCCAAAACATATTTCATCATACTGTAAAATCCCACATGGTGCTGATGTGACAGAACAAAAACAAATGAGCACCAACAAAAGCCTTTGTTTGCTCATCGCCTAGACTGTCAGTTAAGTTTGAGGGCCTTATTGCCTCTGGGGTGTTTTCCTAGACTATTTTTTTCCATTGCATCGTTGCCCTTGATAGCCAAAAATTGAAAAGGAAATATCAAACACCGAATTTTCCTTCTAACATAGTTTTTAATAAAGTTTTTATTTGTATTTTACCACGTAAAACTGTAATTATGGCCATACGGCCATCTAGTTTAACTTGGGTCAATGCGCTGCCTGGACATTAATAAATGTCTTAAAAGGTTGCAATAAGAGTTGGAAGTATCATATAAGTTTGCAATTACAATAAGACTTGGGAATTCTTATCCAATAAGATACGGTCCATTTTTCAATAGATTGTATGTATAAAAATAATAATCTTCTCCCTATCTTTTTTAATAATTAATTTTTTATATTGAAGATATGTAATTAAATATAATAAAGAAAAAACTTGTCCAGAGGTATCCAGTTCTCTTCAGTGCTATCCAGTTTGTTGCCAAACAACTCTGCAATGCTATCAATTCTATTTGCAAGTTTATAAGAGGTAGTAAGTTTGTTTAAGGTTATAAATTGTAATCTCTTGTTCAATAGTACATACAATTCTGAGTTTCTTTTGTTGCTACTATCTTTATTCAGTTTTCTATTAAAGAGAACAACAGCAAACAAATAGGAAAAATAAACTGTACATAAAACTGACACGGACAGTCAGCACCAAAAGATAACCGTATACAAACAAAACAAGGAACACAATAACTTTTTCCAATTCAAAATTCTAGATTGTGATTTTTCTCTTTGAATTTAATCATTGATAAAGTGTTTTACGATTGGATATCTACCTTGGTCAATTTCCTTCTCAATTTCTTTAACTCTGTCAGTTATCAGGCATAGGAAGCCCAGGAAATTCTACTAGTTTCTTGTTTCCTTTGGCTTTAAGGACAGTTTTGGGTTTCAGAGGAAGAATTGCATGGATGATGATAAGCAGATTGCTGACAAAATAGAATGGCAATTCAGCACCATTTTCCTTAATAAGAGAATGGAATTGATCGACATTGAGGCTCTTTTGCCATAGATCTTTTATAAACTCCCACATATGCCTCCAGTGCACACCTTGGAAACTAGGGACAAATACTCTAGTTTATTCGACCCATCTTCCTTTTCTTTTACTTCCTGCAACTCTTCTACACTTTCCGTTCTGCTCTATTAATGCTTCCACCTCAGGATCAAATTTGCTACCTTCAACTGACCTGTAGAGGCCCAAACCGAAATTTGCATTCTCAAATATGTACTCTGAATCAAGCCTTAAAAAAGCTAATCAAGTCCTACAAGAAATTGATGTGTATCAGTTTATAAACTAGCGTAATGTCAGATTGGTTTTCCTTCTGAAATATCTAATATGAACCCAAGCTCAAGCCTGTAATCAAACCCTTCCAGCAAATGGTGCCATCAATTTGACAAGTCTAGAATATTAGTAACAAGTTAAGGGCATGGTGTGATGGTTAAAAGTTTTAAGTAAACAAATCCACAAAGGTTTAAATACTCTATTTAAATATCATCCATTTTAATGTCAAACAATCAATATTAATTTTACACCTCATTCACAACAAAAAGTGGTAAATATTTGTCCTATTTTTATTGGCTAAAATTGACCTTTGACTGTAAGTGGATGATATTTAAGAATAGACAGGTTCAAACCCCCATTGTTGAGTTCAAAAGCCTTGTACTTTCATTGGGCCAATGAATTTGAGGGTTTTGCCCAAGCCTATTGATGACAGTTCAGTTTGGGTGATGTTTTGGGGTAAACCAGATGATAAAGACCCCCTCCTACTAGTGACTTAGTGGATTTTTATTTGTGGGCTTAACTCTTTGATATTTGTCATCTTTGTTTTCTACTTGATCCCACATAAACTTTATAAATGTGTCTTTCTACCACACATATTTTATGAATATTATACTATTATCTTTTTAATATTTTAAAAAATAATAAATACAACATTCATCCCAAAATAAAATTGATTAGAAAGCTTTATGAAAGTTTCTAGAATGGGCCTGGTCATACCACTCCAGCCCACTGTTGTAAGTAGAATGATAACGAATACAATTATTTGCAGGTTGAGGAGTAAGCATCCAAAGTTCCAGCAATTCTCATGGGCTTCTTTATATTTTTAGAAAGCTTTGTCCATAACAATGGAACACCTACTTTCAAGTTTCCCAAGACTGGATTTCAAACGGGTTATAAAAATATAAAGTGTGTCTGAACAAACTCAGAGATATAAATATTATTATAATAATAATATTGAATAAGGATTGTTAAGGGTATTAACAGAAAGAATACCTTCTTCAAGATAAGAAGGGAACAGTAACAATAATGACTCAACATTTCAGATCGGAAAGATCGTCATCATAAAGTAATGGGAAAGGATTTGAATTGCACTTTTTAATGAGTTATCAGTAACCAAAAATTAGTTAATCCGAGTTCATCTCAAAATCTCAACAAATCCTGATCTATGGCTGTCGCTTTGTGAAGTTATCTAACTAAGCTTCAATCATATAAACTCTAAACGATACTTTTATTCTTTCTTTATTTTTAGAAGGATATTATAGAGTTATAAGATAAGAAATAGAGGGAAGAAAATAAGTCTTTATAATTCTTATTAGATGGTTTAGTGTGAACCACTATTCATAAAATATGGGTCTTTCAATTTAACTCAGAAATTATACAATTAAATCTTGATATAAATATCACAATTTAATTTAATAAGCTGAAAAAATACTTCCAACTTCTCAAATCCTACGTAATAGACTCAAATAAAAACCTTTGAAAATGAATTGCACTAAAGAAACTACAACAGACATACCTTTTAGAGGAATATATCCCTTCTCCACAAGAAGAGGTATTGAAAAGTAAATGTTGAAGCCACAAGTACTGGCTGTCCAGAAGGATACTCCAGGAATTCCCAATCGCTTGGCTGATTTTTGAGCCCAAGTCATAACTCCATTGTAAACAATACAGCTCAAGGGAGGGACATCTGCTGAGCTCATCAACTTATCTATCAGCTTTTCGAAATACGGTGGGCAACTATTTGTGATGGATTTACAGAGCTCCTCAACTTGGCCGGTGCGGCCGTGCTGCAGAGGCAGCCCGTCTGGAATAGTTTGGAAGGTGATGCCACCCATGGACTGGATCGATCCAGATTTCAACATTTTCTCTTGCATGTATTCAGTATTAACAAAAGTGATGTGGAAACCTCGTGCAGACAAAATTTTGGCAAACTGCATCATGGGCGTAATGTGACCCTGAGTAGGAAAGGCCAACATCACAGCATGAGGTCTCTTCGTCATAGCCATGTTTATCACCCAACAAGCAGCACTGAGCCTCAACTGTCAGTGAAAAACTTGGTTTCTGAGTTGCTGGAGGGCAAAGATAGATTTATTTATGGTCAACAATGACCTAACGATGAAGACCATTAGGAAGAAACATGCATCATAAGTCTCAGTTACCATTCTAAATTTCTACCCCACATATGATCATCATAGTTATCGTAATCCGAATATTTGATGTAGTGACAAAGTACCGATCAAAAGGTATTTAAGGCAATCTGAGAGCAGACAAGGGTCAGTATTAAAAAAAACACAGCAGTCCTAGTCGTGATAAGTAGCAAGAAGGGTAGATAGGATGGTAAACTAAATGATCACCCTTAAAACTTCACTCCCACACGTCTTGTTCTACACTAAAAATAATTAATAATTATGAGTTGAAAATTAAAAATAATTAATTATGAGTTGAAAATTAGAAACATTAGTGTAAATATGTAAATAAAAAACAAGTATATTTATTTTGATAATCCATGATTTTACAAAGAATAGAGAAGCTAGATCTAATAAGTCTTGGGATCAAAACCACTTGATATCATATTAGTAATTGCCTTGGAATTAGGATTTTTTGTCAACTCTATGTAGGGATGAATCCAATTGTCTAGGACTAATCTATGATTGTGATCTTGTCCTACACCTGCAAACTAATACTATGTATTCTATTGCTTTGCTTTCTACTCTTTAATTCACTTGATCACCCTTGATCTTTTCTTGGTATTTCCTAGAACATATGGGGCTTGATAGTATTTAAAAATATGTTCTAGGATTGATAGTAGGTCACAAGGAGCTATCACCTAGACCAATCCTTGAAAATCAAACAATATCAAAAACAACAATCTTTAGTCATGCAAATGCTCCTGAGTTGATTGTGCATCGCTAGATTCCTTTTTAGAGCGCTAATTCAAGTGTGTAAATCAAATGATTTCTATCTATGATCAGATCATTTTTTTTTATTAAAATGAATGATTGAATGCATTTAAATACAATGACATAGCAACCTAGATCACATAAATTTAGGTTTGGTCAGCCCTAGTTAGAAAGGGTAAAGGTGTGAAGTGAATCAAATTTGAATTTAAAAATTTATTGGTTGGTGTTTTCAGCCTTTGATAAAATCCCAACTGCTAAGTTATAGGGAAATAACCTACTATACCAACTACAACTAATAGATTGGTGTGAGTTGGGTGGGAGGAGTCCATGGCTACAAGGACAACAATATGACCATGAACTAATTTCAAGATAAAAAATGACACCTAGATCATAGTAGATAACATGTGCAAGGGAATAAGTGCGAGCATGGGAGTAATAAATAAGTGGATAGGGTGAATTTATAAGGTTGTGTGAACATGGGAAAAGAGATAAGTAGTAGGTGTATAGAAAGATGTGTAATGGGGTAGGTGGATAACATAGGGCAAGGGACTTGATGTTGTACAAAATTTCATCATTTGTCAATATGTCTAGATGTATCAAAGCTCTTCCCTAAAATAGACACAAAATTAAATGGGAAATGACACTTGGGTATACAAATTTCACCACTTATATTTTTCTCTTGCTTTGAGGTTCATGTGATTTCTTGAATGATCATGCATCTCAAAGTATTTAGCACTCGTGCAAAAATTCATGGGGTAAGTGCAAGAAGATGGGGGGCCAAAAAGGAGTCTTAAGTGGGCATTTTTTTCTGAAATCAGGAAATGCTAGCCTTGGATGAGAAATTGAGCATAGTTACACAAGATGCAACCAAAATCACTATTCATAGTGCTCCAAGTCTACTTTCTAAACTACTATTTTTTTAAAAAATGGTATAGATTAAGAGGTTCAAAAGAGGGAGCCACAGAAATTGGTGTTGTTTCTGTCAAAAAAATAACATAGCATATTTTGTGGCTTCCTCAAAAGGTTAATTTTTTTTTTGGTATTTTTAAAATTGCTTCGGCAAGAAATTAGCTAACAGCATGTAGTTTATGCTCAATTTTTCTGATAATTTTTTGATGAATATTTGATTTTTTACTAATTTTCAAAGTGGACACATCCTAAAAAATAGAATTTTGGCCGTGCTACCCCTATAGATTTTGAAAACTAATTGAAGATCATTTTTTTTAATATATGTAGAATGGAGTCTAGTTTCTAAAAATGTAATTTTTTAAAATTTCAATGAACAGTTAATTTACAATGAAAAAAAGACCAAACACTGGTTTTTGCCCAAAAACGGACACACAAACAAAATAAATTAAAGATGAAAGGCATAACATTGTTAAAATTTGAAAAAAAATACATCGTTAAATAGTTAAGAGAAAGCCTAACATTACTCAGGTGTTTGATCTATTCAACCTTGAAACACGTGCAAATCTGAGGGCTAGCACGAAAGAAATTATGTGAAATCCTGTAGAATTTGCAAAAAATATGTCTGTGGACGTTGGGAAGGCACTCCAAGCCTTGTTAGCATTAGTTACTACATTGTTGAGTCAGTTTGTAAGTTAGCGTTGGTTTTCAGTCAGTTTAGTTTGTTGTAATTGTAACTCATTATAACTGTCACCCTCAAGATTTATATGCGTTGTTTTGTATCTGCAAATCAGAATGAATAAAATAATTTACTTTACTTTATTTGGTATCAGAGCAGCCATAGAGGAAGTGCGATGTGAGGCATTCTCTCACTAACATCAGATCTCCCATGAGAGCAATTTGATGGATTTGTTGAATGAATTAGAATATGTGAAGATCATGAAGGAAGTTGTGGTATTGTTTCTGTAAGTTGTAGTATTGTTTTGTAGGCTGGGGTTTGAATGCATAGTTTCTATTCTCATTTGATTACTATTCTCATTTGAAGATATATGGTTGGGTTGGGTATATAGAGGAGATTATTCATCCATCACCAGATTCAATTGAATGCCATACTAGCTATTCGAAACAGTCTACTCCATTTATTGGAAGGTGTTGTTGAATAGCTTGCCTTAGTAGGATAGAAGGCGATTGAGTTCTGCTGAGGTGTGCAGGAAATAGCCTTGGAAGGAAGCATCGAGTTTGGAGGCCTTTGCAAGCAGATTGAAGACATTTGTACTCTCTGTTGTAGTGGTTGTTGCCTGGACTGAAGTTTCTCTATCCAAGCCATTTGTAGCACTCTCCATAAGGCACCTGAAAGAGGAAGACATAGTCTACAAAACCTGGCAATCAAAGAAAAGTGGATGTCCATTATCATCTCAAATTGGTATGTATTGAAGTGTGTATGGAAGTACAAATTTTATAAGCAAATATATTTAAGTTTGAGTAAAAAGTCAATCTTTTGAGTATTATCTAAATGGAGATAGGGTAAGTGCAAGAAGATGGGGGGCCAAAAAGTGGCCAAATTAATTTAAAAAAAAATTAAGTGATAATGCGCTCGTGTTATGACTTACTATAAAAAAAAAAGCAGTCCAATTTCATTTCTTGCTGTTTTCTCCTCTGCCCGCGGCGTCCAAACCCTCAAAAGCGCGCATGCGTTTTGCAAAACACCAATCAACACAAAAAAGTTATCAATTCATCGCCAAAATGCCGCCGCGACGTTGAGCACGCCAAAGGGGTGAGTTATCTTTGTTTTTTTGTTTGAATTTATTTCTAAATAGGTAGGTTTTTGTTGATTTTTGATATATATTTCATTATTTGTCAGGAAATGTTAATGCAACTCCTCCTCCTCCTCCTCCTCCTCAAAATGCACAAAATCCTAAGGAGGAAATACCTGTAGAACAACAACCTCCTCCATTCATTCCTCGACATGCCCCTGGAACACAAGATAATATAATGGGGCAAATTGAAAACAACAAAAAGGAAACTGAAGATATAATTGCAAGGTTGAAAGATCCTTCCACTTCAACCTTGCATAGGTCCACGCTTGCCGAATCTATTGAGTCTATGTTATCAAATGTAGATTCAATTAGCAAGCAAAGAACTAGTTAGACGGATAAAAAGAGAGAGTTTAGAGATTACTATGCAGACAAGTTGTCATACCAAGATGTCAAAAAATTACAAATTATAAAATTAGACTTGTGTTCAATTTTCACAAACCCACAAACAAATCAACCTCCACCCATTACATGTAAGACGTTCCCTATCCATTAGTGCAACAACCAAGCGATAAGGGACAATTTCGGGCAGAGGTGGTGGATGGTTTGTGACCATCCTCCATGCAATAATAATGAGGTCCCGCAATACTTTTTGAGGAAACTCTACTATTAGTTTGTCCTCAATAAAGTGCCAAACTATTTTGATATGCGGGACTTTCAGGGTAGAGGTGGGGGGTCAGCACAAGATAGACCAAGGGCACGTTTTGACCCATAGCAGGTAGTGAGACGAGTAATCAACAGACCAGCCCACGAGCATGTTTCTATCCCTTCCATTGTGAAGGAGAGTGTTGAGGTCGATACACTTCAGTCGATTAGTGCCTTGACCCAGTGCATCATAGAGCATGCCGGTCCTGCAACACAGAGTGGGTTGGGAGATAGTGCGAGGAGTAGGGTCCCACCGCATACTTGCCAGGCTTGCGGGTTAGCCTGTGGTTATGACCCCGTGGACAGTCAGGACGCAGGTGCACAGGCTACATCTGCAGCTGAGTAGATGGTGATGACAGATACCCTCCTGAGTGAGACTTTCGGCCTTGATACTCAGGTAAATATTAGCAAGTTTATTAAATTTAATTTATTAAATTTCATTTTTGAAATACAAGATTAACTAATTTAAATTGATGATTTTAATGAAATTTCAGGGTCATAGCGTCGATGCAGTTTTCAGTGGTTCTCCCCCTGCATTTTTCACTAGATCATCTACTGTCGAGGTATGTAACTAGTAAACAATTATAAATATTACATGTGAATAGCATCGTTATATGAATGGTATTCTAATTTCTGATTTTGGATGTTGAATAGGTTAATACTATAGATTTCATGGCAACACCTGCCAGCAGTGGTGGACTTCAAAGCTTTATGGAGGTAATAAAATAAATAGTTTAATGAATGAATTATACTTGCTAAATTTTTGTATGTGATTTGTGTGCTTTATTGTGTGTACTTCCATGTTTAGATGAACGTGTGTGTATGTTAGGAGCCATGATTTGCATCACTATTATAGTTTTCGTAATTGAATAATGTTGTTTTATTTCCAGATGATGCAGGTTGCGGAGAAACCTCCCCATGTTCATAGGGCAATGGAGCAGGGTGTGGCCTTTGCGATTCATAGCTCCATGGCATTGACAGGGGTATGAGGCAGATTAGTAAATTTCAATTTACATTCATTGTTATAGTTGTCTATTTTTGAAAAATCAAAAGATTATTGATTTGAAGTTTAATTTCTATCTGGATGGTTTCTATAGGACATGACATCACCAGGGCCTATTCCTGCTACTGAGGCAAGTGAGGAGACAAATTATATGTTAGCGGTAAGTGATTATTTTGTTAAATATTTTATTTTTTATAACATGTAATTTCTATATATTAATGTCTATACTTTTTATTGTAACAGGTAAAGATGCAGGAAGACCTAAATAGGAGGAGTAGCCCTCAGGTTCGTAGTAGACCACCCACATGCGCATCTCCATCCCCTAGAAGATCAAAGGCTACTCGTGATTTATTCTCTTCACTAGCCAAAGGGGAATGACTTTTTATTGTGTTCCTTTGTTGTATGCCTATATGGCATTTGTGGACATATATTTTGTATTGTACATAGTTGACATTGTATGCCTATATGACATTCTTGTAAGCCTATATGGCTATTTTGTATATATGTTATACTTATATCGACAGATATTGATGTATGCCTATATAGATATTTGGTTAATACAAATCTTTTTTATTGATGGCGTCCATACTTGCATTATAAATCCACGTTTGAATGGATATTTGTAGATGGCTACTTCAAATATTTAAAGTCCGATTGTATTACATAGGATGTTTGCATTTTCTTTGATAGGCTTGATAGGCCATGGATTAAATGATGGTGTTTGATGGAAAAGTGTGGTACTAAAAGACTCTAGTTCATTCTTAATAGGCTTGTGATTGATAATATCTTTGCATGATTGCACTTGATCTTGAATCATGGGCATGTTGTTAGGATTTTGATTGCATTGTGGTGTTTGATGGATAGGCATGATACTATGTGACTTTTGGATAGGCTTGGGAGAGGTACACTAATTGAATTTGTGATTTCTAGTTTGAGATTGTTCCTCCACTAGAAGTCCTTGGAGGAAATCTAAAAAGGATATTCTAAAAAAGACAAATTTACCTTCAACAAATTCATCATCTTCTTCTCATTCAAAGTTAGAGAAATAAAAGGGGCAAGCACTTGTTGTAATTGCAAATTCTACATCAAAATGATGGATCCTTGATTTTGGAGCCTCACATCATATGGCTTCATTACAGAGTATGTTTTCTTCATTTGAGACTTGTTTAACACCACATATCTTGATGGGTAATAACACATATATGCATTTTCATGGGTGAGGGTCTATTGACATGACTAAGAGATCCTTCAATGATGTCCTTTTCATACCTTCATTGTCAACTAATCTCTTTTTTATCTATCAAATCACACATAGTGGGACAAGGAAGAGTGTTGAGCTCACACTAGATGTTGTGCTCATTCAAGATTTGCAAAGTGGAGATATTATTGTTGTAGCTGGGAGGTAAATGATTGATCTAGATTGTACAGCTTCTCACATTTTTCTATTGATGTTCCTTTGGTCGATGTTCACACTCAAGCATCTAGTCAACTTTACATTTTTTTATATGTCCTAAGTGTGATATTACACCTATTTAATAAGTTTACTTAGGATAATATGAACTTTTAATTATTCTCACCTAAGTAGATAATAAATGCATGGGTACACTTTGACTTGAGGTACACAAGTGCCACCACTACCTCATCAACTCTTGATTGATGATATTTAGGTGCCACCTATATTCAGTCAAGGCCACTTCTTTCTTAGTCAAGTTGAGTGAACTAATCCATTGATTAGCAGTTCAACTCTTAACTTCTCAGTTAGGTTGAGTTAACTCACCTCTTGATTGACAGTGATTGAGAGTTAACCCATACCTCTTGTGCATGTCATCTCCTTGATTCATGCATCCAAGAGGCCTATATATATGTATGTTTCTGATTGTAACTTTGCCTCATAATATTGAAAATAGAATAGCAATTATTCTGTTCATTTGGTTTTGTGATTAGCTTGTAGGCATTTGGTCTTGGGTAGGTTTGTTGATCATAAAAAATCGTAACGATTATTACATCTTTAATTCATTGTAGTCTTAGCATATAAAAGGGATTGTAATTCCATGGCAAGTGTGGTGCTAAACAAAAATTTTAAATTTATGTAGTCTTAGCATTTAGGAGTTCCAATTTTGCAGCATGGTAATTTTTCAATTGATATCTCTATCCTTAGCATATTGAAGGAAATTTAAATTTTCAACAGGTGTGGTGGTATTTTATAGTTTTTACAAATATTGTTATTTTCCCTTTACACCTAGAATCCTCCAACAAGTGTGGTGGTATATTACAATTTTAAGTTTATGTAGTCTTATTATATAGAAAGGCTTATAGTTCAACAGCAAGTTTGGTGGTAAATAACGATTTTAAATATTTGTAGTCTTATCATATAGAAGGGGTTACAATTTTACAATGTGATGGCTATGTGATAAAAAGTGTAGTAGAAGCTACTAGAGAAGTTAATGAGGTTGTTAAAGTTGCTCACAAGGCCTTCGATCATAACCTTGTCCTCCCACACTTTGCTCTATAGTTTCCCATCCTTTTCTTTTTCTACACTAATGGAAAAGATTTAGGGAATTTGCTAGAAGAAGATTGTGTAGGAGAGGGGCTATTTTTAACATGTAGATCTATTGGAGCAATATTTGGAGGACTTGGAACCCCTAGAGACCCTAGACAATGGAAATCTATTGGAAGTGTGTCATGTAATTGATATTCTGTAATGTATTAAGGCTTTCTACTACTATGTTAATAAAATTAAAATATCCTCCAAAAAATCTTTGTGTTTGTGTTTATGATGACATGATTGTGATTGAGGGATACCCATATAAGTTTCATGGATTAATAATAAATATGAGTGCAAATATCAATGATACACATTGCATGAACCCATCAATGTTTTTGGTCAGATAATACCCTAGAATTCTCTGTATTGGTGCATGTGATCTTCTAGGAGGAGATGTTAGATCATGATGTCATGTTTGGATACCTAATTTTGTAGTTGGAGTTTTGACAGTGGTCTTGTTGGTTCTCTTGGTATTGAGTACATTGGTCATGTGCTTGGGAGCTTCATGATAATGTGGTGTTGCATTTGGAGCTTAACATGGGTTGATTGGTTGTAGGTTCTCATACATACTTCGAGACTTGGGTGAGGCTAGAGTTCTCTTGGGATTAGAGACACTTGTTGAGATGGTTATCCTTTAGAGGTTTTAGCAGGAAGACCAAGGAGACTTTCACTTGGATATGGGCGTGAGTTAATTATGGACCTGTTGATGTTTGTTTTTAGACAAGTCAACAATTAGAGTGAAATACTAAGTATCTGACTCCCTCTTGAGCAAAGCCTCTCGAATGCTGAACTATGTGATCAAACAAGATGACTCCAAGGTTCCTTTCGTATGATTTTGTAAGAGATAGCTCAGTGACAAAGTATGATTTTGCTGTTAAACACAAAGGGACTTACGCAGACTCTTCTCCTTTCATTCAACTTGTTCCTCCTTTTAGTGTGGATGATGTATGTACAAGGTTTCAATAATGAAGAAAAGTAAAAAGGATAAAGGTTTAGGAATCTAACCTAAGGTCAATGAAGCAATGATGACGACTGAATAGACAAAATCCCTGATTAACCTAACTTCACTTCGCCAAGGGTGCCTACAACTACATGAAGCTGGTGCAATCTCCTAAGGTTATGCGAAAGGTTTTCAAATCATGAAGGTTCATATGAGCACCCATCGGATGGCGCAGCTCAGACAAGCATTCACAATCGAACTTATACAAATATGGCTCAGACTAGCTTTACACAATAATTCACCAGCGATGAATGTTAAAAGCATGAGCTAGGAGTTGATCAAATATTCAACACATACATACATTACAACAAAGAGCTTCTAATCTATTTTTAATCTACTTGAAACATCTCTTAATTCCATTGAAGTATAAGAAACCAAGTTATTTCACAAGATAACACTTGAACACCAAATAAACTTCCAATGTCTTTTGCATTAACCTTGAGAAATATTTACAACAATTTCAAGTCCTCTCAGAGAATTTTGAGAGTCTCTTCTACTCCTAAAATCTACTCTCTACTACTACTAATGATCTACTGAATTACAAATGAGGCAACAAGGCCTTTATATAGTGTTCCAGGATACAATGAATGGCTAAGATCATTTCGATAGCCAAGGGTCTAGATCATGCCACCTCAGAGGTAGTTACAACAATTTGCTATTTTTAGCACAAAAGAGAGAGGCAATGAAGGCACGTTTTCCAATGTGATAAGGTAAGGTGAAAGCATTTAAAATAATCCTCCACATAGGAATCCTTTTGGCTTCTTTTATTAAATGATACATTTAATGCATTAAAATGATGTGTGCTCACCACATAGATGCCACTTCAGCATACTTTGAAAATTGTATCATCTTTGTGTGATGTATTCAATGTGATTGCTTGAACTTGTATGTTTAGGAATACAACTAGTTGATCTTGCCTTGTTCATTCTTCTTGTAGACTGGATGTATGATACTTGTTGCTTCACTTGACTAACTTCATGATTCTTTCTTCTTCTTGTAGGTAAGTTGATGTGAATCTTCTTTGATGATGCTCTTGATGTAGAGTGAGTAATAGAGTAGATGATGATGATATAAAGTAGAGATCTCTCTTGGACTTGAAGTTTACTGGAACTTGAAGTGGAATAGATGAGTGTCTTTCGAACATAATGTAGAAGTTGATGAAGTATACTTGATTGATGGCCTTTGAAGTGACCCTTCGGAGTGTAGTAGATGATAACCTCCTCTTTGGATGTGAAGTAGATGTTGATAACCTCTAGAAGAAACTTTGAAGCTTGACGAACCTTGACTTGAAGCTTGAATGGGGAACGCCTTGTCTTTGAACATGATGCAACTTGATGAAGTATACTTTGAACTTGATGTGATCTAACATGATGTCATTGATGTAGGAGACTTGAGGTGTGATCCCCCTGCAACTTGAAGGTGACTTAGGTACTTGTCCTTGATGACTCCTTAGCTTCACCAACACCCCTTCCTTCAATGATGCAACTTGATAATCTTCAAAGGCGGCTAGCATGATGCTCCTTACTCCTCGCTTGAAGGTGATTCCTTGGATAACTCCTTAGCTTTGTTAATGCTCCTACAAGACAAGGTAAATGATATATCAATAACTTCTTAAGATAAAAACAACTTTAAACATGTAATAACGCCATTTCAAACTTAGGCGCAAATATAGGTAAAAATAAGAACAAAGTGCGCCTAACTCAATTAGTCCCACATTCATTATTTTAATGATTTCACACAATTACAATAGTTTAAAAAGATCAATCCACTTATAAAGTTCATTCAAAAGGTCTTTTCAACACAACTTCTTCCTTAGGCGCCAAGATGAGGTGATTTTAGAGGCAAAGGGCGCCTAACATAATTGACCTATTTCCTTTAATTCTTGGTGACCTTAACACTCGTATGAGCTCCAATTTCATATCCTTAATCTTTCTCCTTATAAGGCGCCTTATTTGAAGATCAAAAACTCTAGAAATGGAGCCAATTTGAGGTGGTTTTATCCTTATCTCTAGGTGCTAATGCTAGTTCATGGGAATAGGAATGGGCGCCTACTTTTGAAAGATGAATTTAAGTTATTTCCCTCAAGGCGCCAAGTTTACTTCTTCACTAATTCACTCCAAGGCACCCAAAATGGTCTTTCGATGCAATTTCCCCTAGGCGCTCATTGTTGATGCTCAAGGCGCTCAATTCTTCAAGGCGCCAAAAATGGCAAAAGGGAACAAAGAATGGGCACCTAAACTCAATCATGTCAACTCAAGGCACAATTTGGATGATCACTTGAATGTGAAATTGGCGCCTAACTCACAATGTGCTTAATTGGTCAAATTTTCACTTCTGGAGGTATCTTAGGAAATTTTCAATCAAGGCGCCTATCTAGAAGAGGTTGAAGGTTGATTGTCCTCTAGGTGCACTTTTGGGGTCTCTGCAAGTGAGGAAATTGTGCCTAAGTACTAGAGCAAATTCGCGCCTAGAAATAGTAGTCCCAGAGCATAAGGTGAAGGAGATAAACGTGGAAGATGAAAGAGTTTGTTGCGATACCACAAAGAAAGAGGGATGAGGAAAAGAGGCATCTGATTTGTAAGAAGCTGCCCATACAAAGAATAAGAAACCACGTTTAGCTTATTTGACTAAGTCAAATGAACAACATAAAGAGAGAACCTTTTGGGATAGGCGTCGATTCCTCTTCTTAACTAGTGGTTTTTAGATATTTTGAATAGTATTAAAATGGATCGATGGTTCCAGGGAAGGTCGTTGGCCTCTTGGGATAAGAACAATACAAATTTGAATGCATTGACATAATGAAGGGGGTTGGCCATATAGATGAAGGCAGAGTGAGGAGAGGAAGGGGATATTGCTGTAAAGGCCGCACCAGGAGATAGAGGAGATTGAATTAAACAATGTTGAGTGATGTGAAACCAAAGTAGTGAGTGTGCATCTTTTTGAGGGAAGATGAAATCACCGGTAGATTATGTAGTTGTGAGAGTGTAAGATGCTACCCCAATTTTTTTTTCAAATTTACATACAAGGATATGGCAATATTAGCTCAAAGCATAACGAACTAAAGATGCCTTCACACTTTTTGATCACCCAGATCCCAGGATGGGCAAGGTGAGAGCATACAGTGATTGGTTTACAATAAGAAACTATGCAATAAGAAATTACAATTCATCTGCTGTGGCAGGCATCCACAAGATGTGGGAATTCACCACTTTTCAGTGGGTAAAGAAAAAGAAAGGAAATAGTACAATGCCATCCACTTGTTCAGTGTGAATACTCCACCTCTCAGTGGGTGATATGAAATAAAAAGGGTTCTTTCTCCACACTGGCGGTAATACCATCCAGGGGTTAATATGTGAGATACAGATAAGGAAAGATTACAATATATCAGTTGAAAATGATAATTAAGATGATTATTTAAATCTGATATCACTCTTCTAGTGATTATGCTCACACAAGAACCTTGCAAACACAAAGAATGTTATGCTGATTTCCACTTCCAAAGATGAAATTCAAATCATGGCTCTACCGTAAATCAGAAAATGTCATATCAGACTGCCTTTCATAGTATGGTAGCTTATAATGGTGATACCCACATACTCTGACATATACCATTTGATTTTTCTATCCACTTCTGAGATTCTTAACAAGTTTTTCCTTGAAAGATCATTGATCAAGACACTAACACATAATAACAAACCATGAAACAAGACTCTACTTTAGACTGGTACTGCACCCCTGATGTTGGTATGGATTGCCACAAGACTACCAACAATCTTCCCACTCAAAACCAATGATATCCTATGAAACTAACCCCCTCATACATGACAAATAAACTCATTATATGCTCAATGAACAAGTAATGCCATATTACATAGAGATATGTCCTTCTAAGAGCCATACGACCCATAATGGTACGACTAATCACTAAAATTCAGACATTACTTTTAAACACACAAAACCATCATGAAAGGTGACGTTTAGGATATACTAAGACAATGCAAAATGAATGAAACCCAAACTCTACTCCAATATTTTATTTTCAAATTTATTCAAATTTGTAGGTATGGTCATGGAAAGGTATGGCAACACTATAAATTAGACTTTGCACTAAAACATACAAAATGACCATGAATGATGTTGTCTGGGCAATAAAAAGACAATGCAAATTGATTTAGACACAAAAACTTCTTCATTGATTTCCTTTCAACTTTCATCACATTTGCAAGTACGGTCATCAAAATGTACGAATATCTCCATGGTAAATTCCAAACAGATTCCAACCACTATAAATTTGCTCCAAAATGATTGCCTATGCCTACCAATCAAAATGCACTCACAAAGATTTTCTAAGAATGTGTTAATAGTTTTGATCAGCTTCAACACTATTTTCAACATGTATAGCCATACATGGTATGGTGGCAACCAAAAATCACTCTTTGCCCTTTAACTCCTCAGATTGGTCTAAAAGAATTGATTCCCACATACAAAGACGCCATCAAAAGAAAATATAGAACTAACTTCAATTTTCTTTGCATTCTTAAAAATTGTGATTTCAGCTGTACGGCCAAGGAGTGTACGACCAAGCTAGGAAAATACAAGAACACCAAATAACTCTCCAAAAACATACTGAAATTGCATTAAAACTAATTACAACAACTCCACACTATCAAAAACATCAAAACTCCATTAAATCATCTGTCACCATTAAGCTCCATTGGTTCCCTAAAGTAGAAACCACCATCACTAGCTAGGGTAGATATCACACTACTGAAACTGATCTTCTTTGAGTGGGTTTTCATCCACAAGAAGGTGGAAAAATGGAAGAACATGCAGGTTTAATCCAATAGAATAACAACACAAATTCCAAGCATCAGCCTCCAAATGGGCTCTCCATCAGCTTATAAGGGCATCTGGGAGTTACAAACTCCACTTTCTTGAAAATGTAATATTTTTTTCTCCACAACTTAAAAAAAATCTTCATATTTGAAAGTGGTGCTCACTTTAATACTAAGTCTAGGAGAGAAATATAAATATGTCCTCATCGCACACTTAAGTCACTTTATAAAATACAACATTATAACTTAAGTGCACCAAAAATATAAATAACCTGATTAATTATCAATTTTTCTCAAATTACCAAAATTGATAATTAAATATTTACTCCAACGATTTGGAATGAGGATAAGTGGCTCCAGGATGACTAAGTTGAAAAATGGGAACATTACAGTCCCCTCTCCTTGAAATTGCTTGTCCTCAAGCAATTATATGCCAATCCGCTACTCCACTCTGATATACATGCCATATAACTATAATACTTGAAGTAACTCACTGCGATCACTGAGTACCAATGCATCATCCTGTCAATACCTGGATCCCAAATCAACCTGTCCATCCAGCTATAGGAGTAGAAATAGATATCTATCATAACCCATTCGTCACATATCATCCATCTGTACGAGTAGATCATCAAAAAGATGCGAAAATCAACTCCCATATGCATATAGATCAACTTATTAGGCCACCAAATGTTGCTGTTGTAACTTAGGCCAGCAACAAAAATAAAATCATAGGTGTCAACATACCCATACATACTAAGGAAATCCATCAAATACTCAATGTCCATCAAATAAACATGCCTCCACACACTCCTAAGCAGCTGAGTAGCTGATGTAGACCACGAAAAATTAGAAAGTGCAATGGGATTCCAAGTAGGACAACTACTAACCCATGACGAATCAATGAAGATGAAGTCACCAATCAACAAATAAAAAGCTGCCATATCATAATCAATTGGTGACATAGCCAAAGATGAGTTATGGGTGCCTTCAACACCCATCAAAGACAATTCTTGAGTGGCTGGTCCACTATGGGTGTCATCAACAAAATCAGCAACTAAAATTTTTGAAATCTTCATTGAACCATCCAAATGATATGTCTCATTAATCTCATCATATGAACAACATGAATTTTCATGATCAACCTCATTAACATCATTCGTTAGAAAAAAATATCTAAGATAAGTCTCCCTTTCTTGTATTGTTTGATCTATGTGGTGAACTTGTTCTTTGATATGTAGAAGATGCTATTTTGCAAGTGCAACCACTAACTTAGCCTCCTTGGCCCTTTGTGACCATATATCACACAAAATTTGTGTCTTTTCCACATCCACCCAAGTCTGATATAAAAAATTAGAATTCTTATGATTTTCTTGAGTGCCATCTATAGAAGACTCCATGGTATTATCATCCTCATGTGAAAGAAGTGTTCTCTCATGATGGAGTAAAGAAATATGACTATTGTCATAAAAATTAGAATATCTGTCATACTCTTTTGCCATGTCTTCAATCTCTACAAGTGCGTCTTCTTTGAAATTTTCATATCCATCACTTGTACTTTGAGTGCCAACACTTGTAGACTCTTCTTCCTTCATTTCTCCATGTGTAAGAGTAGCAATCTCATAAGAATGAGGAAGAATATCGCTGTCCCAAATCAGAACCTTAGAATCCTCTTTAATGCCTACATTGTAGTCATCAAATACCATCAAGTCTTGTTTTGTCTCCTCTTCTTCTCAAGTGATTAGGGTTGGTAGTGGCTCAAAGAAGTCTTCATTACTAAATGTCACAAGGCTGCAATATTCCTTATTGTATGATTCTTCAATCCTTTCCTTAACTTGTTCAACTCCTACACCATTTGCCTTGTCATCTTGTACCCTAGGAACAACTGTTATAAAGGATAGATTTTCTGAATTATGCAAGGGGTGATTATGCCTACTCAAAAGTAGACAAAGATCAACAACCTCTCTATCTTGATCTTTCACCAATTGGATAGCCCTATCTCTATCTCTAACCATTTGTAAATAGTCTTCTTTTATCAACTCCAAAGCCTCTTTGAAAGGGAGCAATTGTGTATGAGAAATACCATGTCCCATTCCTTTTTGTCTTTCCACTCTTTGTGCTGTCCAAATGAGGTCTTCTAGGTGTTTGTGAGTGCTACCCATTCTTGACAATGCTTGAATTATTCTATCTTCCTTCACCTAGAAGACCTCATTTGGACAGCCGAAAGAGTGGAAAGACAAAAAATTCTTGACAATGCTTGAATTATTCTATCTTCCTTCACCACCATTCTATCTTGCAAGACTTCCCAAACTAAGGGCTTTTGTTCCAACTATCCTTGGCTGCCATAGTATGATTTATCATTATGTGTAGGTGAAGAAGCAATATGATCACTCAAAGAATCCATACCATTGCTACCCAAATCATTAACATGTTCTTCTTCTAAATCATCTGAGAAGACAAACTGTTGTTCTTGCATGGAAAATTCCCACTCAAAATTGGGATTACCATTGCTAAATTGATGTTGATGCTCCACGTTAGGTGCTGTCCAAAAAGTTTCAGCAACTTCTAACTCTTCAACTGTTGTAACTATACTTTTCTCCCATTCTTCAAGACACTCAGCTGCAACAATCTTAGGTTCACTTGATATTTTTCCTTCTAACATCCCATCAATCATTTTTATTTCTATTCCTAAAGAGTTGGCATCCTCATAGTCATTAAGCTCCTCATCAAATTTAGGACTTGCAAAGTCCATTCTTTCAACTTTCAGGTCTTCTTTAACTTCATCAAGAAAACTCCAACACACTTCCTTTACACTTGCCATAGGAATTTCAGCTTTATGAACATCTGTTACTCCACATGAAGACTCGTCAGGTTGTTCTTGAGTCAAGCAATTATTTTCTCCTTCATTATCTACCATACATTCATTCTGATTTAGAATTAGGACAACACTAATTCCACTTGAGAAAATATCATCAATGCCCTTATTAGGTGTTATAACTTTGAAGGGCTCCATTTGTTCATTGAACTCATCATCCAACTTAGCTGATTTATTGGATAATGACATGCTATCCTCCTGTAGAGACAATGGAACTTATATACCAAATGACTAATTCTTCTGCGGTCAATTGTTCCTTGAACTTCTCAATCTTCAACTCCATTAATTTTGTTGTGAAATCATATGCTGCAATGGAGACACGTTGCTTTTTCCTCCAAATGATCAACAAATTTGATTGCAACTGTGTGCATACATCATCACCTTCATCTAAAATCAGGGACATTAAACTGAGCATACTATTTTTTACCTTATCTGAATGACATTTATTGATTCCAGAAATGAAGTATTCAAACATCTGGAGGATCAAATCATTGCACTTGAAATCAATCAGCAAATAACATAACTTAATGTTTGCCATAATTTTGAAGATTTTCACCCTTTGACCAAAGGTAGGACTTTTTACATCATGCAACCCTTGGAAACTCTTCACCATTAGCTGAAATATGAATTTCATAGTATCATCATCATAGGGTGCCTTAGGAGCTGAAATCCTTGCAACTTCACTAATGCAAGTGATAGCTGCAAGCCTTATCTCTTCGTCATGATGTCTCATCAACTCTGGCTTGACCAACGAGCACACCAAAGGAGCCAAAGCTTTACACACTGCTTGAGAAGGTGATTGGCCAACCTTACACAGACAACCTTCTGCTTCATCCAAGATGCTAAGAAGAACTTCTTTAGCCCAAGGTAAATGTTCATGCTTCTTACCAACAATCTTTAGCTTCTCTTGAAAATTAGAGATGGCTTCTTGTTCTTTGCACCATCTTTCAATTCCCTCTTCGATATAAAATTGATTTTGCTCCAGTGATTTAAACAAATCTTTTAATGGCTCACTAACAAAAGCCATGTTGCCCAACTGAAAATCTGATCTAACATTGACAAACTGCAACAAGATCAGTTACCCAACAGGATAGCAGGATAACTGTGAGCTCTGATACCATTGTAAGATGCTACCCCAATTTTTTTTTCAAATTTACATACAAGGATATGGCAATATTAGCTCAAAGCATAACCAACTAAAGATGCCTTCATACTTTTTGATCACCTAGATCCCAGGATGGGCAAGGTGAGAGCATACAATGATTGGCTTACAATAAGAAACTATGCAATAAGAAATTTTGCAATTCATCTGCTGCGGCGGGCATCCACAAGATGTTGGAATTCACCACTTTTTAGTGGGTAAAGAACAAGAAAGGAAATAGTACAATGCCATCCACTTGTTCAGTGGGAATACTCCACTTCTTAGTGGGTGATATGAAATAAAAAGGGTTCTTTCTCCACACTGGCGGTAATACCATCCAGGGGTTAATATGTGAGATACAAATAAGGAAAGATTACAATGTATCAACTGAAAATGATAATCACGATGATTATTTAAATCTGATATCACTCTTCTAGTGATTATGCTCACACAAGAACCCTGCAAACACAAAGAATGTTATACTGACTTCCACTTCCAAAGATGAGATTCAAATCATGGCTCTGCTGTAAATCAGAAAATGTCATATCAGACTGCCCTTCATAGTATGGTAGCTTATAATGGTGAGACCCACATACTCTGACATATACCATTTGATTTTTCTATCCACTTCTGAGATACTTAACAAGTTTTTCCTTGAGAGATCATTGATCAAGACATTAACACAGAATAACAAACCATGAAACAAGACTCTACTTCAGACTGGTACTGCACCCTTGATGCTGGTACGAACTACCACAAGACTACCAACAATCTGCCCACTCAAAACCAATGATATCCTATGAAACTAACCCCCTCATACATGACAAATAAACTCATTATATGCTCAATGAACAAGTAATGCCATATTACATAGAGATATTTCCTTCTAAGAGCCGTACAACCCATAATTGTATGACTGATCACTAAAATTCAGACATTACTTTTAAACACACAAAACCATCATGAAAGGTGACATTTAGGCTATACTAAGACAATGCAAAAGGAATGAAACCCAAACTCTGCTCCAATATTTTATTTTCAAATTTATTCAAATCTGCAAGTAAGGCCATGGAAAGGTATGACAACACATTATAAATTAAACTTTGCACTAAAACATACAAAATGACCATGAATGATGTTGTTTGGGCAATAAAAAGACAATGCACATTGATTTAGACACAAAAACTTCTTCATTGATTTCCTTCCAACTTTCATCGCATCTGCAAGTACGATCATCAAAATGTATGGATATCTCCATGGTAAATTCCAAACACATTCAAACCACTATAAATTTGCTCCTGAATGATTGACTATGCCTACCAATCAGAATACACTCACAAAGATTTGCTAAGAAAGTGTTAATAGTTTTGATCAGCTTCAACACTATTTTCAACATGTACAACCATACATGGTACGGTGGCAACCATAAATCAGTCTTTGCCCTTTAACTCCTCAGATTGGTCTAAAAGAATCAATTCCCACATACAAAGACACCATCAAAAACAAATAGAGAACTAACTTCAATTTTCTTTGCATTCTTAAAAATTGTGATTTCAGTTTTACGACCAAGGAGTTTACGACCAAGCTAGGAAAATACAAGAACACCAAATAACTCTCCAAAAACATACTGAAATTGCATTAAAACTAATTACAACAACTCCACACTATCAAAAACATCAAAACCCCATTAAATCATCTGTCACCATTAAGCTCCATTGGTTCCCTGAAGTAGAAACCACCATCACCAGCTTTAAGGTAGATATCACACTACCAAAACTAATCTTCTTTGAGTGGGTTTTCGTCCACAAGAAGGTGGAAAAATGGAAGAACACGTAGGTTCAATCCAACAGAATAACAACACAAATTCCAAGCATGAACCTCCGAATGAGCTCTCCATCAGCTTATAAGGGCATCTGGGAGTTACAAACTCCACTTTCTTGAAAATATAATCTTTTTTTCTCCTCAACTTAAAAAAAATCCTCATATTCCAAAGTGGTACTCATTTTAATACTAAGTCTAGGAGAGAAATATAAATATGTTCTCATCCCACACAAGTAAGTCACTTTATAAAATACAACATTACAACTTAAGTGCACTAAAAATATAAATAACCTGATTAATTATCAATTTTCCTCAAATTACCAAAATTGATAATTAAATATTTACTCCAATGATTTGGAATGAGGATAAGTGGCTCTAAGACGACTAGGTTGAAAAATGGGAAGATTACAGAGAGGGCATGAAGATTGTAGAAGGCAAGTCTTGCTAAGAACTCCTATAGCTTGATTGTAGAGATTTGTGTATATAATTTTAAATTGAATAAAACTATATAAGTCTGGTTGTGTTCCTTATATTGTGTGAGTTGCAATTTGTGAATTTGTAATTTGGTGTGAATATGTTTGAGTAAGAAGGATATTGTGTTTGCGTCATATGGTATTAGAGTTGGAGTTCTTGAAATCGTATGTAGAGTGCTGAACGTGACACAACCTATGCCAGGACCTGCGGGTAGAGAAGAGCAAGAAGGCAATAGAGGAGAAGCTCAAGTGAGGGCTGTTGCAGGTAGGAGAAGTCCTAAGCAATGAGAGAGCTTGAAGCTGTGAAAGAATTTGTTTTGTAGATTGAGAGTGTCATTGTAGATTATGATGAGCATGATTTAAGTTGTCAAAGATTGCAATAGTGAGAGATATGGGGATTAATGTAAGAAGGCCCGTGATATGGGATGGATGGAGGTAGTATGAAAGGAGGAAGATCTCCTTGATGATGGTTGATATAACCATGAGAGTGGTTAGGTTGGAAGCTATGCAGCGTGGAGAGAGTATGAGTAATGTGGTCGCTGCGAAGAAGGAGGATGCAAGTGCAGAGATTGCAGCTATTGATGAGATTATAGTTGTTGTAGTGGTAGAATGCGAAGAGGTTGCAATAGATGCCGATGATGGAGATGAATTTCTATTGAAGATGTTGGCGATAGAGGAGTGGATGTCGAAGCTCATTGTTGCAACGAAGGGAGAAGAACAAAAAGTTGTAGCTGATGAGGATGTGGAAAATGTCATAGCAAAAATTGATGTTGTAGTTGTGAATAAAGATGAGGTAAAGTTGTTTTATGATGGTATTTTATTTTCAAATAAGATGATAGAAGAAGAGATGGTTAGAGAATAAAAATATGTAGAGAAAATGGAGATTGATGTAGATGTAGATTGGTGTTTAGATGCTGCAAGTTTGTGCATAGAAATTGTAAAGGATGTTGCATGGTTTTGGTGGAGGTGGTTGGTTTGTAGTAGGTTAAGTCCCATGAAGGTGAAGGAGGAGAAGAGAGGAGTGAGGATTTGGAGGAGGAGAATGAGCCTTTGGCAGAGGAGGACGAATGATGGTGGGAAAATGAAGCTGGCATATAATGGGTGGAGGAGGACGGTACTTTTCCCAGCTAAGTGTTGGAAGAGGCAGAAGAAGTTTCCTATGCCTAGATCAATGATGAAGTTCACTATAGGTTGTTTACAACCTAAAAGGGTGATTCTATCACTCCACTCTGCTTTGTGAGCCCATGCTCAGAAACTTTTTACCTGCCGTGTATGATGCAGTCCAGCACCTAGGTGCATGAGCAATCCTGCGTCACACAAAAACAATTTCAGTTTTCACCCTTAGCTTGGTGGTCTCAATTTGTGGATTAGATTCATTGGAGTTTGATGTATGATTTGAGTTGCCAAAGTGTAGTTATACTTTAATCTCAACAATACATTGGATGGATTGGAGCCAATGTGTTGGAAACAAGTTCTGGATTTCACTATGGAGTTCTAGACTTTTAGCTTGCATTTGGGATAACACTCACCTCATGCTACACCATGTTTTCCTGATAGTCTTCATCCATAATCTCAGATCATTCGAAATCACAATCATCAGCATCATGGTTATACTTAGAGAAAAAACCCATCCATTTTGATAATTCACAAGTTCATCATGCTCTTTGTGCATCATGACGAAGACATATAAAGACAAAACATGTGATTTGTTTTCTTATCCATTGATGATAAAAAGTAGATGCCTTACTTATGATGGATGAGGCAATGCTATTGCAAATTGCAAAGAGGATATAAGTGCAACTATTTCTAATTTAATAGATGGCAAGGTTCGTGGCAAGGAACAAACTCTTGGGAGGATATAGTTTGTTGTGTTTTGGCTGAGTGCAGCTCAACACTACCAAGCGACTTGTGCCAAAGGTCAAAAAGAGTTGGGACTATTGAAATTGAAGCCTAAAGCTGTGAAGGAAATTAGTCACAAGCTTCTTCAATTTATACATGTGTATAGTACCTATGTATTGAGTGTTGTGCACTATGAGCGGTCATTTTTGAATGGTGTGCATGTTGAGACAACAAATGTATTAGCTCAACACTATTGACTGCCACTTGTATTTCAAATGATCTTGTAAGTTAGCTAGAATACCAATAACCAAAGAGAAAGTCCTTTGAATGCAACATTTTTTTCCTTTATGAAGGAGGCCGACCATACAAAAGGAGAAAATGCCTCATAGAGGTAGCGTTTAAGATTCAAAGGGATTTTTTTTTCATTTAAAAAGATAAATACAATACACATAGGGAAGTCTGAAGGGCGCAGTGTTGGATGAAGGAGATAAATGTGGAAGATGAAAGAGTTTGTTGCGATACCACAAAGAAAGAGGGACAAGGAAAAGATGCATTTGATTTGTAAGAAGTCCACCATACAAAGAATAGAAACCATGTTTAGCTAATTTGACTAAGTCAAATGAACAACATAAAGAGAGAACCTTTTGGGATAGGCATCGATCTCTCTTCTTAACTGGTGGTTTTCAGATATTTTGAATAGTATTAAAATGGATCGAAGGTTCCAGGGACTTGATCGTCGACCTTTTGGGATAAGAACAATACAAATTTGAATGCGTTAATAGAATGAAGGGGGTTGGCCAGATAAATGAAGGCAAAGTGAGGAGAGGAAGGGGATGTTGCTGTAAAGGCCGCGCTCCAGGAGATAGAGGAGATTGAATGAAACAACGTTGAGTGATGTGAAGCCAAAGTAGTGAGTGTGCATCTTTTTAAGGGAAGATGAAATAACATGGCAGATTATGTAGTTGTGAGAGGGCATGAAGATTGTAGAAGGTGAGTCTTGCTAAAAATTCCTATAGTTTGATTGTAGAGATTTGTGTATATAATTTTGAATTGAATAAAACTATATAAGTTTGGTTGTGTTCCTTATATTGCGTGAGCTGCAATTTGTGAATTTGTAATTTGGTGTGAATCTGTTTGAGCAAGAAGGATATTGTGTTTGCATCAATGGTAATCAACACCAACCAACCATGTGGAACCTTGAGGCCCACCCCTCTATACTAAGAGATAGTCACCATGGTGTTCAATCACACACATGTCAAAAACTCACAAGACAACTACAATGAAGAATACTTCACACAAAGGTATTCTCAAACACATAATGGACTACACAAGTCCAAACAAAAGAGGAAGATGAGGCTATTCTAGAACATAAGAGTGGTACCCCCTTGGTTCTCGAAAATCAAGCTAGGACTAGTTAGACTTTGGGTCTCAATAGTAAGTGCACATAATAATTACACTTGTTCAATGTAATATGTCCTATTTCAAACATCCTTTTAGTCATTAAATTCAATTCTTTATTAAGATGTGACACATCTTATTTCCTTTCATAGCATCCAATTAATTCTTATGTTTATTATTATGTAATACACCTATTTAAGGCATTATGCATTGCATAAATAATTCTTGCATCATGATACCCTATGTCCCATTTCAAAAATTATATGCCACATTATATTACCATGATGATGCACATTTTATTTCAAATGTTATATCCCACATTTAGATCCATTCACTCCTAACCCTAACCATCTAACATAACAAAATCATAAAAATATTTCTTTTCAACCATTAGGTAACTATTAAATACCCAACAATAATTAAAAACTACGAAAATCATAAACTATCAACCTCAAAACCACACTAACTATATAATATAATATTTCAAACATTACTAGTATACAAATTGAATCCACATTTATGCAAGGTTTTTGCAAAGTTTTTCTACACATAACTGCTAATCCATCACTGATAATTATTTCAAACCTTCCACCATGGTTTGATGGGTTGAACCCCAATTTTATGAAGCATCTGGAAAGGAATAGCAGCAATTACGAACTGAAAAGTCTCGGGTCTTAATTAACAAGCTTAAATATAAAATTAAATAAGAAAATTAAATTTAAAAAAAATATACATATCCCATAAAAATTTGAAATCACTAGAATCTTAAATCAAACTAGGAGAAATAAGATCAATCATATATCATTTCTTCCTTCCATCTCCACTAAAATCTTCTCCAAATTATTGTAAGAAGATCCTCCCTTTTTAACCGCTTTAATGGAAGAATCTCTTAACTCACCACTCCTCCTCCTCAGTTCTTCCCCTTCCTTCCCTTTCATCAATTTTCTCACCATTTCTTCCACCTCTCCTCTTGTCACATAATCATTCACTGAAAACCCTATTTTCCAAACCTGGCTCACATAAGTCCTATTAATCTGTTGTTCTGCATAGAATGGCCAAGAAATCATGGGTACACCGGCACAAATGCTTTCTAATGTGGAGTTCCATCCATTGTGAGTTAAGAAACCTCCCACAGAAGGATGGGAGAGCACTTCTATTTGAGGCGCCCAGCTTACAAAATAACCTCTTCCCTTCACTTTGTCCACAAACTCCGTAGGCAACACAGCAGAAGCTCCACGAATGAGGTCTGGACGAATAGCCCATAGAAAGGGTTGCTTGCTCGCCTCTAAACCCCATGCAAACTCTACAAGCTCCCTTTCAGAGATAACTGCCATGCTTCCAAAGCACACATAAATAACCGAATGAGGTCCCTGATTGTCCAGCCATTTGACACAGCTTGTTTCTTCAGTAAATATACTTGCAGAAATCATATTGGATAATCCATTTGTTTCTTCTCCTGCAGAAAGTAATAGAGGACCTATGCTGTACACAGGAATTCTGGCCCGAAGTGCCTCTATTATTGGCCCCTCTAGCTCATCAAATGTATTAAATACCATGAAATCAGCTAAGAGATTAGCTTGGCATTGAGTTTCTAAAAATTCAAACATGTAATTGGCAGCATCATCGCAGAAACTTGGCACATCTTTCACAAGCAATGTGGGCATCCCAGGAATGCAATTGATCTCTTCTTCCAGATATCCATTTGTGAGATAGCTTTTGTCTGCCCACAAAGAAATTTGGTTTTTTTAGTGACCTATTAAATATTGTACAATTGCAGAGTTATATTAGGTTCTAGTATTTTTTTTTATCTCATTTGTTTTCCATGCAAAAGATTGAAATAGAGATAATTGTATTTTTAGTTTTTTTCTTTAATAAAATTCAGTAAAGAAACCCACCTCAAAACCTACTTGATCAAATTAGGCAATTGATCCCAAAAGTTATTACAGTAATAATCATTTTAATAGTTTGCAAGTATCATAAATTTGAAGATTGCAAGATTTTGAGTAGAAGAAAAATAAGATTAATAGTTAAAATCTAATAAAGAATGTAGCAGAGAAGGGGAACCCTATGTGTCTTTAGTCCCATTGTTACTTATATATATTATTAATATAATATGTTCTTTAAAATTCTTTTTCATAATTTATTATTTCATCTATTAGTGTGGAGTAGGGCCTAAATTTGATGGTGGATCCTATTAAAAATATGAATTCTATTTAATCACACTTCCTAAACATTTGTTAACAGACGTGTCTATTCATATGTTTTTAATCCTATTTAAATGATCTTTAGATCCATAATTTGCATATAGAAAAAATCTATTTCAAACTCTCCAATTTTAACAATTGGAATCAGAGACATGACAATCAGACTGTTAAGATTGGGAAGTAGCTATACATGTTATTTTTCTAGCATGTGCACATAGAGCCCTTTGCAAATGCAAACAAAGCTGACCACGAGTTCCATCCTTACGTAGTCGCCATATTAAGGACACAACGTCTTCATCTTTGCATCCAATATTTTCTACTATTTTTCTTCACGTTAAATGGAAATTGGATAAATGCTTGTCATTTACATTGGAAAGTCTGTGATGAGAGGAGCTTGTAAAATCTTAATCAGAAATCTCAAAACATTCTCAAATTGATCTTCTAAGAAGGAAGTATACTTCTTTATCATTGAAAATAAGTTATAAAGACACGGTACACCAATCTCTCTGGAAAAGACAATTGGCACAACAGTCACAAAGAAAATTGCATCACAACGAGGAGAAAGTAGTAGGGTGACTTAAATCAACTAGCTTATATTGCATGGGAATAAATATTTATTGATCAAGATGGTAACAATATGTAAAACTTAAATACTTAAAAACTTTATCGGTTGCTCTTCTAAGTTCTAAAAACTATACATTTTAAGCCCCCGACGAATGGCAAAGTAGCTTTGTTGATTATAGGCATCGGCCTCATGAAAGACTAATGAAAAAAACACCATCCCATAGCTATGCAAACAATTTCTGTGAACACAAGCGTAGAAACAAAAGAGATCAAGGCAATGATCAATTGAGTTTTTTCCCTCTTCATTGCAACTGTGGACAAAATATTTTGTAGTTGTAGTTGGGATTCCAATTGCCGTGAGCATTGTGGTAAGCCTGAACCAGATTGCAACAACGTTAGCAGAGATGAGATATTTTGTCACTGAAGATTTATTGATGGATATTTTAACATACATGTCATTTGGGATCTTTGGAGATTGAAATCCACTTATAAATAAATATTTTGGATAGCAAGTTCTTGTGTAGCTAAGTTTACAACCAAAGTTTAAACAATTGCAATTAGTATTACTTAAGTGATTCTTGTGTGTAGTTAAAATTTAATTGTATCTTAATGGGAAAGATTGGTAAAAGAGTACAGAAAGAAAATACAAATTTAAGGTATGAAAAGGATATTTTAAAAGAAGAACTAGTGGAAGTTAAAAACAAAAATGAGGAATTGGAAGAAAAGTTGAAGTAGTTTGATAAACAATCTAAAATCCTTTCAAAGGTAAATAGTTCTCAAAATGATGAAATATTAAAATTGAAATAACAAAATAATTTGTAGATCAATTACTTGTAGCATACCTAAAGAAAAATATTTGTCTAAGGTATAAGATTATATTATGTAATGTCTCATGTGATACAAATGGCGTGTGCTATTCATTTGATGAATCATTTGATATATGTGATATAGATAAAGAGTGTAAGGTTGGAAATAAAAATGTTTTTGAATCTACAAATCTTGCTAGTCGTGTTGATAATAACAAAAGATGTTTTGCAAAGAATGGTGGCTTTAAGATTATGAATAGAATGGGTTATGATGGAAAAGGTTTGAAAAAGTATGGGCAAGGAAGTAGAGAGCCTGTTGAACCAAGTGTGAGGCTAAAAAATGAAGGCCTTGGATATATTAGATGTAAATAAAACACAAATGATGTTATAGGTAATATATTTACAAACAATTTAGTTCAAGAAATGAAATGTTCCCAATGTTCTCATTGTAATAGGCAAGGACGTGAAAAATAAACATGTTGGGATCTTCATCCTTCTATTATTTGTGGATTGAAGAATTATTCTAAAAAATTATGTTAGAACAGAAAGTGGAAGAAACAATATATGAAAGATTGTCTACAGATGAATTATGGATGGATTGGTGTATCTAATTGGTGAAAGGTCACAAATATGTTCAAAATGTTGTACAAGCATAAACATTCACATATCGAACAAATAACAATAAAAAAAGGTTTCATCAGAGAACTAGTGAACAATGAATAAATCTACTTGGAGTTTTGTAGATCAAAAATTAGGTGGCAGACATATTCACAAAGACTTTAGCAAAGGATAAATTTGAACATTTAAGATAGAATTTGGGATGTTGAAGCAACTAGTGGTAGAAATTAAGGGGAAGTGTTGGAATAAATTATTTATTTCTCCTATTGACAATCAAATAATTTCCATTTGAATTAAACAAAGAGGGTAAACACATTGAATTGTTTAGAGGCTTGAACTTATTAGAGAGGATCACATTTGATAATCTTATAAAGTTGTAAGAATTTGAATTGACTACATCTAATTTTTTGGTATGAGGGAGCTTGAAATATTAAGCATTCATGATTAGCCCAAGCTCAACCTCAAAGAGCTATGAAGATTTGAAAAACCACTCTCAACAATAAGGACCAAAGTATTTCCACTTGAATTCTATCCATGTTGTATGTGTAGAAGCATGAGATTTGCAATTGGATCACTTATAAAGTACACCATTATTACTGCTAAAAGAGAATTCCAACCATAAAATGCATTTGGGGCTCATTCAATAGAGCAAAGTTGTGGCATTGATCGCAAATATTGTTGGTAAATCTAAAAAGTTTTTGATCACAAAGATCATTGTAAAAGGTTTTGGATCGCAAAGATAATTGCAAAAGATTTTTTTAATCACAAAGATCATTGCAAAAGTTTTTTAATTACAAAGATAATTTCAGAAGGTTTCTAATCACAAAGATAATTTTAGGAGGTTTCTAATCACAAAGATCATTGCAGAAGGTTTTTAATCACAAAGATCATTGTAGAAAGTTTTGATCACAAAGATCATTGCAGAAGGTTTCTAATCACAAAGATCATTGTAAATTTTTTTATCGTAAAGATCATTGTAGAACTTGTTTTTGATTGCAAAGATCATTGCAAAAGGTTTTGATCACAGAAATCATCGCAAAAAGTAAATAATATATTGAGTGTTATCTCTATAAATTTAAGCGGTGCTAACAACTTTGGAGAATGGCATGAACAAATGAAAATCATTTTTTTGGGTCAAACTTCACCTCCTTTATCAATAGAATTACAAAAAGACATCCTATTATGGATGATAGCGAGCAGAGGAAAAGAAAGGTTTTCATTACTATGTAATCATTTTGGTTATTTAGAAGAAGATATATGAAAAGAGCATTATTTTACTTGAGGACAAACTCCTCTAAGGACTTAGTTTCAAGTGTTACTTCAAGAAATCAATTATCATATGCAAGGCTTGATCATATTAACCTCAAAGTAGTTGTTGCAGCAACATGTGAAGCATTATGGGTTAGACAACTTCTTGAGAATCTTCTACATCCACAACATGATCCAACAATTATGTTTTGTGATAATTAAAGTGTGTTGAAGATACCTAAGAATCCAGTGTTCCATGCTCACACAAAGCATACTAAAGTACACCATCACTTCATTTGTGAGCATGTTTTCAATAAGGAAATTGAACTACTCTATACACCAACTAATGAGTAGCTTGCAAAACCTTTGAGCAAGGATAAGTTTAGTTACTTTCAAGAAGGAATTGGTTTTAAATGTTCTTCATTTGTACATGGGTAGCTAATAAACCTATTTATTATAGGTGGCCCACATCATCTAGATAAGTTGTGTGATAAAATAAAGTTAATGGGGGAGTGTTAACAATATAAACTCTATTTAATCAAACTCCCTAAGCATCTGTTAGCATAAAGACACGGTTGACATGTAGAGACACGTATGTTCATATGTTTTGCCTACTTAAAGGATCTTTGGATTCATAAATTGCATATAGGAAAATCTCTTTCAAACTCTCCAATTTTAATAGACCCTCTCTATCAACAATTATGTGAGTTATCTATTCAAAGTTTCTTTTCAAATGTTTTAAGATAGTTTATTTTAAAAATGTATATCATATATTAAATACATATTTAACTATAATTATGGAGGCATTCTACAACAAGTGCTCAATAGTGGTGAGTACATACCTTTGAATTATTATAATAATAGTATTTATTTTGTAATCAATAAACAAGTTATGACAAAGCAAGTCAGATCGATAACACTTCAAAATCAAAGACATAAGGTAACTTAGAGCTATATTTTTGCAAGTCGATGGCTGGTGAAGATTATAATTGTTAGGGTTCAACTTGACTCCAAGTTTGATTTTTATTAGGCACAATTATGACTAATATAGTTGAAAAAATATAATTATTAATACTATCAAATTTTTAAATTCTAATTAAAAATTAATATGTATAAATTATATTTTAAAAATAAAAAAAAATAAAATTAAAATAAAAAAAATCTAACAAATAAATTAAAATTTTATTAAATAAAATAAAATAATTCTTTAAGTAAATAAAAATAACTCTTAAAATAAAAATGAAGTAAACAATGTAAAAGAAAAGAGCCCATTGGTTTGGCTAAATAGTTGCTTTTCACTTTCTAGTGCATAACACATAACTTCTCAATTGTTGGCACCCTTGGTCACGCGAGTGGTCTTTTCTTGTCGATGGCATTATCTATCCACCCTTATGAGGTCACATCATTCTAACATGGCATATAGTGGCATCACATTGGTAGTGGACAAAAAATATGGTTTGGAATTTGTTGAACTGAGAAAATGGATCTACATGATTATCATAATGTTGAATAGTTTTTAACAAAATGTCCCCACAATTGAACTCTGTTGAATGGAATTGCCCAAGTACAAGACTCTGAACACCATTTCCAAGCACAATTTGATAATCACATTATCGATTCCTTTGTTCTCAAAGAGCATGGGAAAGAATTGCATCTCAAGATTGTCCATCATTTATGTTCCATGCTCAACAATTCTTTTGATATGAATGGATTCTATGAGTTGTGCAAGGATATTTTGAGCAGTGGGTTTCAATGGGGTGGTTGGATACATATTCCATCCAAACAGCCTACATGAATTCCATGAGAATAAGTAGGCTTAATCCAATTGCATTCATGTATTATGTCTATATGTCATGGTCAAGTAACTATAGGCTTCTCTTTTCTTGTCTCTAATTTCAGAATGAGTGACAAGTAAGCCTTCCAACCTGAGAAATTTAAAAAGGAATTATAGGCCACACTAAGCATGTGCTCTATTCAGAGCAGTTGGCCACTGTTGATTGAGAATTTCTGTGGCTGATCAAGTGGAATGAATCCAAATCTCATTAAAATGTAGTTGGATATTATAATGAAGTTCAATTAGATAGTATACATGGTCATTTGTGATCGCTATCAAGTATGACTAACCAATGCAATGGGGGCAACACATCAAATAGGCATCACATGGTGGGCAATTTGAAACCAACTATAGCATGATGAGCCATTGAACCTTGTTTGTGTGTTAGCAATAGAAACTAGACACAATATAAAGGTAGGTACTAATAAATTACATTTATAACCACAAAGCAAGGAAAATGTCATGTGTGCATAGCAAATTAATGAATTGGTATAGTTGATTTTCATGTTTGGACTGTAAATCATAGTAACATTTGAAAGAAGTGTAGATATGGAGCAATAATTAGTTTTTTTAAAAAATATATGTACCTTGGAATTTTCCCTTGCTTGTGTGTCCTTATACAAATCTATAGGCCCCAATTTAAATTAATGCATACAAGTTGAAACTAATGTATAACTGTGTACAAGGGAATTCAACTAGCTATATAGAGTAAATATCTGAAAGGTATTGTTGTTGTTGAAGAATGTTTGTAATTTGTTTGAATTTACATTGTATTCATTCATCGATATTGAAGTTAGATAGAAGTAGACCATAATTGAAGTGTAGCTCAATTAATACTTCACCAATAATGTTGATTAGTTTATCATTATAGTGATTCCTTGATAGAGTGTTTTTGTAGATTAATTATTTACTATTGTAAATGAGAATTATATTACTTTAAAGGATCCTCATTGTGCCACAAGGACATTTTTCCCTAGATTAATCCTTGGAAATTGAACAATAATTAAATATAATAATCTCAAGTCATGCAAATATTTCTAGAAATTGAAGTGTGTAAATGTGAATGATAATTTAATTTAGCTCTAAAATTGTGGATGATTAAGATGGATGGGAACTTTGGAATAGGGTATGGACATCCATCAGAGCATAAATGATAGAGGAATTTGCTCGTCATCCATGCTCACCATATACAATTTAGTTCCCTAGCATTACATGATGGAAAGGTAAGGAATTTCAAGCATGATGTCATTACTAATGACAATTTTAACTTATTGCATATAGGGGGAATGGTAATATTCGGTAAATATTAAGATTTCTATGGACACTTTTTTTAATTACAAAGAATTGAAAAGGAAGGGAAAAAGTACCATGTACGGTTCAAGCCACCAATGATTATTAATTGTGATATTTAGAATCTAAATTCTTATGCACTAATAGGTCAGAATTGTACAAAGTACATTATTAATTATCTTGATAAATATGAAAGGTACACTAAGAGGTCACTTTTTAGCTAACAAGAATGCCAATAATTACACAAACACACAATTTAATTAATAACTATATTAATATAATTAGTTTAATAGTATTATAACTAATATTATATAACTAATCAATTTTTTTTTTATAATTTTCTTTATCATTAAGGTTATAATTACATTGTATGAAAAATATTAACTTGCAACTTAACAAATAAAATAATTTGTTATGTTATGACTCTACTTCATTGAACCTATAGTAACAATCATAAAGGGTTATAATTTTGTTTCATGTAAACTTTTAGATACAAATAAAAAGCATGGTGTTCCAATAGAACATGACCTTAGATTCTTTTGGGAGGGGTATCTTAATACTCCTTATTCTTCTTTGAAAAGAAAAGAAAGAAATACAACTTGATTAGACTCTCCAAAACATATTTCATCATACTGTAAAATCCCACATGGTGCTGATGTGACAGAACAAAAACAAATGAGCACCAACAAAAGCCTTTGTTTGCTCATCGCCTAGACTGTCAGTTAAGTTTGAGGGCCTTATTGCCTCTGGGGTGTTTTCCTAGACTATTTTTTTCCATTGCATCGTTGCCCTTGATAGCCAAAAATTGAAAAGGAAATATCAAACACCGAATTTTCCTTCTAACATAGTTTTTAATAAAGTTTTTATTTGTATTTTACCACGTAAAACTGTAATTATGGCCATACGGCCATCTAGTTTAACTTGGGTCAATGCGCTGCCTGGACATTAATAAATGTCTTAAAAGGTTGCAATAAGAGTTGGAAGTATCATATAAGTTTGCAATTACAATAAGACTTGGGAATTCTTATCCAATAAGATACGGTCCATTTTTCAATAGATTGTATGTATAAAAATAATAATCTTCTCCCTATCTTTTTTAATAATTAATTTTTTATATTGAAGATATGTAATTAAATATAATAAAGAAAAAACTTGTCCAGAGGTATCCAGTTCTCTTCAGTGCTATCCAGTTTGTTGCCAAACAACTCTGCAATGCTATCAATTCTATTTGCAAGTTTATAAGAGGTAGTAAGTTTGTTTAAGGTTATAAATTGTAATCTCTTGTTCAATAGTACATACAATTCTGAGTTTCTTTTGTTGCTACTATCTTTATTCAGTTTTCTATTAAAGAGAACAACAGCAAACAAATAGGAAAAATAAACTGTACATAAAACTGACACGGACAGTCAGCACCAAAAGATAACCGTATACAAACAAAACAAGGAACACAATAACTTTTTCCAATTCAAAATTCTAGATTGTGATTTTTCTCTTTGAATTTAATCATTGATAAAGTGTTTTACGATTGGATATCTACCTTGGTCAATTTCCTTCTCAATTTCTTTAACTCTGTCAGTTATCAGGCATAGGAAGCCCAGGAAATTCTACTAGTTTCTTGTTTCCTTTGGCTTTAAGGACAGTTTTGGGTTTCAGAGGAAGAATTGCATGGATGATGATAAGCAGATTGCTGACAAAATAGAATGGCAATTCAGCACCATTTTCCTTAATAAGAGAATGGAATTGATCGACATTGAGGCTCTTTTGCCATAGATCTTTTATAAACTCCCACATATGCCTCCAGTGCACACCTTGGAAACTAGGGACAAATACTCTAGTTTATTCGACCCATCTTCCTTTTCTTTTACTTCCTGCAACTCTTCTACACTTTCCGTTCTGCTCTATTAATGCTTCCACCTCAGGATCAAATTTGCTACCTTCAACTGACCTGTAGAGGCCCAAACCGAAATTTGCATTCTCAAATATGTACTCTGAATCAAGCCTTAAAAAAGCTAATCAAGTCCTACAAGAAATTGATGTGTATCAGTTTATAAACTAGCGTAATGTCAGATTGGTTTTCCTTCTGAAATATCTAATATGAACCCAAGCTCAAGCCTGTAATCAAACCCTTCCAGCAAATGGTGCCATCAATTTGACAAGTCTAGAATATTAGTAACAAGTTAAGGGCATGGTGTGATGGTTAAAAGTTTTAAGTAAACAAATCCACAAAGGTTTAAATACTCTATTTAAATATCATCCATTTTAATGTCAAACAATCAATATTAATTTTACACCTCATTCACAACAAAAAGTGGTAAATATTTGTCCTATTTTTATTGGCTAAAATTGACCTTTGACTGTAAGTGGATGATATTTAAGAATAGACAGGTTCAAACCCCCATTGTTGAGTTCAAAAGCCTTGTACTTTCATTGGGCCAATGAATTTGAGGGTTTTGCCCAAGCCTATTGATGACAGTTCAGTTTGGGTGATGTTTTGGGGTAAACCAGATGATAAAGACCCCCTCCTACTAGTGACTTAGTGGATTTTTATTTGTGGGCTTAACTCTTTGATATTTGTCATCTTTGTTTTCTACTTGATCCCACATAAACTTTATAAATGTGTCTTTCTACCACACATATTTTATGAATATTATACTATTATCTTTTTAATATTTTAAAAAATAATAAATACAACATTCATCCCAAAATAAAATTGATTAGAAAGCTTTATGAAAGTTTCTAGAATGGGCCTGGTCATACCACTCCAGCCCACTGTTGTAAGTAGAATGATAACGAATACAATTATTTGCAGGTTGAGGAGTAAGCATCCAAAGTTCCAGCAATTCTCATGGGCTTCTTTATATTTTTAGAAAGCTTTGTCCATAACAATGGAACACCTACTTTCAAGTTTCCCAAGACTGGATTTCAAACGGGTTATAAAAATATAAAGTGTGTCTGAACAAACTCAGAGATATAAATATTATTATAATAATAATATTGAATAAGGATTGTTAAGGGTATTAACAGAAAGAATACCTTCTTCAAGATAAGAAGGGAACAGTAACAATAATGACTCAACATTTCAGATCGGAAAGATCGTCATCATAAAGTAATGGGAAAGGATTTGAATTGCACTTTTTAATGAGTTATCAGTAACCAAAAATTAGTTAATCCGAGTTCATCTCAAAATCTCAACAAATCCTGATCTATGGCTGTCGCTTTGTGAAGTTATCTAACTAAGCTTCAATCATATAAACTCTAAACGATACTTTTATTCTTTCTTTATTTTTAGAAGGATATTATAGAGTTATAAGATAAGAAATAGAGGGAAGAAAATAAGTCTTTATAATTCTTATTAGATGGTTTAGTGTGAACCACTATTCATAAAATATGGGTCTTTCAATTTAACTCAGAAATTATACAATTAAATCTTGATATAAATATCACAATTTAATTTAATAAGCTGAAAAAATACTTCCAACTTCTCAAATCCTACGTAATAGACTCAAATAAAAACCTTTGAAAATGAATTGCACTAAAGAAACTACAACAGACATACCTTTTAGAGGAATATATCCCTTCTCCACAAGAAGAGGTATTGAAAAGTAAATGTTGAAGCCACAAGTACTGGCTGTCCAGAAGGATACTCCAGGAATTCCCAATCGCTTGGCTGATTTTTGAGCCCAAGTCATAACTCCATTGTAAACAATACAGCTCAAGGGAGGGACATCTGCTGAGCTCATCAACTTATCTATCAGCTTTTCGAAATACGGTGGGCAACTATTTGTGATGGATTTACAGAGCTCCTCAACTTGGCTGGTGCGGCCGTGCTGCAGAGGCAGCCCGTCTGGAATAGTTTGGAAGGTGATGCCACCCATGGACTGGATCGATCCAGATTTCAACATTTTCTCTTGCATGTATTCAGTATTAACAAAAGTGATGTGGAAACCTCGTGCAGACAAAATTTTGGCAAACTGCATCATGGGCGTAATGTGACCCTGAGTAGGAAAGGCCAACATCACAGCATGAGGTCTCTTCGTCATAGCCATGTTTATCACCCAACAAGCAGCACTGAGCCTCAACTGTCAGTGAAAAACTTGGTTTCTGAGTTGCTGGAGGGCAAAGATAGATTTATTTATGGTCAACAATGACCTAACGATGAAGACCATTAGGAAGAAACATGCATCATAAGTCTCAGTTACCATTCTAAATTTCTACCCCACATATGATCATCATAGTTATCGTAATCCGAATATTTGATGTAGTGACAAAGTACCGATCAAAAGGTATTTAAGGCAATCTGAGAGCAGACAAGGGTCAGTATTAAAAAAAACACAGCAGTCCTAGTCGTGATAAGTAGCAAGAAGGGTAGATAGGATGGTAAACTAAATGATCACCCTTAAAACTTCACTCCCACACGTCTTGTTCTACACTAAAAATAATTAATAATTATGAGTTGAAAATTAAAAATAATTAATTATGAGTTGAAAATTAGAAACATTAGTGTAAATATGTAAATAAAAAACAAGTATATTTATTTTGATAATCCATGATTTTACAAAGAATAGAGAAGCTAGATCTAATAAGTCTTGGGATCAAAACCACTTGATATCATATTAGTAATTGCCTTGGAATTAGGATTTTTTGTCAACTCTATGTAGGGATGAATCCAATTGTCTAGGACTAATCTATGATTGTGATCTTGTCCTACACCTGCAAACTAATACTATGTATTCTATTGCTTTGCTTTCTACTCTTTAATTCACTTGATCACCCTTGATCTTTTCTTGGTATTTCCTAGAACATATGGGGCTTGATAGTATTTAAAAATATGTTCTAGGATTGATAGTAGGTCACAAGGAGCTATCACCTAGACCAATCCTTGAAAATCAAACAATATCAAAAACAACAATCTTTAGTCATGCAAATGCTCCTGAGTTGATTGTGCATCGCTAGATTCCTTTTTAGAGCGCTAATTCAAGTGTGTAAATCAAATGATTTCTATCTATGATCAGATCATTTTTTTTTATTAAAATGAATGATTGAATGCATTTAAATACAATGACATAGCAACCTAGATCACATAAATTTAGGTTTGGTCAGCCCTAGTTAGAAAGGGTAAAGGTGTGAAGTGAATCAAATTTGAATTTAAAAATTTATTGGTTGGTGTTTTCAGCCTTTGATAAAATCCCAACTGCTAAGTTATAGGGAAATAACCTACTATACCAACTACAACTAATAGATTGGTGTGAGTTGGGTGGGAGGAGTCCATGGCTACAAGGACAACAATATGACCATGAACTAATTTCAAGATAAAAAATGACACCTAGATCATAGTAGATAACATGTGCAAGGGAATAAGTGCGAGCATGGGAGTAATAAATAAGTGGATAGGGTGAATTTATAAGGTTGTGTGAACATGGGAAAAGAGATAAGTAGTAGGTGTATAGAAAGATGTGTAATGGGGTAGGTGGATAACATAGGGCAAGGGACTTGATGTTGTACAAAATTTCATCATTTGTCAATATGTCTAGATGTATCAAAGCTCTTCCCTAAAATAGACACAAAATTAAATGGGAAATGACACTTGGGTATACAAATTTCACCACTTATATTTTTCTCTTGCTTTGAGGTTCATGTGATTTCTTGAATGATCATGCATCTCAAAGTATTTAGCACTCGTGCAAAAATTCATGGGGTAAGTGCAAGAAGATGGGGGGCCAAAAAGGAGTCTTAAGTGGGCATTTTTTTCTGAAATCAGGAAATGCTAGCCTTGGATGAGAAATTGAGCATAGTTACACAAGATGCAACCAAAATCACTATTCATAGTGCTCCAAGTCTACTTTCTAAACTACTATTTTTTTAAAAAATGGTATAGATTAAGAGGTTCAAAAGAGGGAGCCACAGAAATTGGTGTTGTTTCTGTCAAAAAAATAACATAGCATATTTTGTGGCTTCCTCAAAAGGTTAATTTTTTTTTTGGTATTTTTAAAATTGCTTCGGCAAGAAATTAGCTAACAGCATGTAGTTTATGCTCAATTTTTCTGATAATTTTTTGATGAATATTTGATTTTTTACTAATTTTCAAAGTGGACACATCCTAAAAAATAGAATTTTGGCCGTGCTACCCCTATAGATTTTGAAAACTAATTGAAGATCATTTTTTTTAATATATGTAGAATGGAGTCTAGTTTCTAAAAATGTAATTTTTTAAAATTTCAATGAACAGTTAATTTACAATGAAAAAAAGACCAAACACTGGTTTTTGCCCAAAAACGGACACACAAACAAAATAAATTAAAGATGAAAGGCATAACATTGTTAAAATTTGAAAAAAAATACATCGTTAAATAGTTAAGAGAAAGCCTAACATTACTCAGGTGTTTGATCTATTCAACCTTGAAACACGTGCAAATCTGAGGGCTAGCACGAAAGAAATTATGTGAAATCCTGTAGAATTTGCAAAAAATATGTCTGTGGACGTTGGGAAGGCACTCCAAGCCTTGTTAGCATTAGTTACTACATTGTTGAGTCAGTTTGTAAGTTAGCGTTGGTTTTCAGTCAGTTTAGTTTGTTGTAATTGTAACTCATTATAACTGTCACCCTCAAGATTTATATGCGTTGTTTTGTATCTGCAAATCAGAATGAATAAAATAATTTACTTTACTTTATTTGGTATCAGAGCAGCCATAGAGGAAGTGCGATGTGAGGCATTCTCTCACTAACATCAGATCTCCCATGAGAGCAATTTGATGGATTTGTTGAATGAATTAGAATATGTGAAGATCATGAAGGAAGTTGTGGTATTGTTTCTGTAAGTTGTAGTATTGTTTTGTAGGCTGGGGTTTGAATGCATAGTTTCTATTCTCATTTGATTACTATTCTCATTTGAAGATATATGGTTGGGTTGGGTATATAGAGGAGATTATTCATCCATCACCAGATTCAATTGAATGCCATACTAGCTATTCGAAACAGTCTACTCCATTTATTGGAAGGTGTTGTTGAATAGCTTGCCTTAGTAGGATAGAAGGCGATTGAGTTCTGCTGAGGTGTGCAGGAAATAGCCTTGGAAGGAAGCATCGAGTTTGGAGGCCTTTGCAAGCAGATTGAAGACATTTGTACTCTCTGTTGTAGTGGTTGTTGCCTGGACTGAAGTTTCTCTATCCAAGCCATTTGTAGCACTCTCCATAAGGCACCTGAAAGAGGAAGACATAGTCTACAAAACCTGGCAATCAAAGAAAAGTGGATGTCCATTATCATCTCAAATTGGTATGTATTGAAGTGTGTATGGAAGTACAAATTTTATAAGCAAATATATTTAAGTTTGAGTAAAAAGTCAATCTTTTGAGTATTATCTAAATGGAGATAGGGTAAGTGCAAGAAGATGGGGGGCCAAAAAGTGGCCAAATTAATTTAAAAAAAAATTAAGTCATAATGCGCTCGTGTTATGACTTACTATAAAAAAAAAAGCAGTCCAATTTCATTTCTTGCTGTTTTCTCCTCTGCCCGCGGCGTCCAAACCCTCAAAAGCGCGCATGCGTTTTGCAAAACACCAATCAACACAAAAAAGTTATCAATTCATCGCCAAAATGCCGCCGCGACGTTGAGCACGCCAAAGGGGTGAGTTATCTTTGTTTTTTTGTTTGAATTTATTTCTAAATAGGTAGGTTTTTGTTGATTTTTGATATATATTTCATTATTTGTCAGGAAATGTTAATGCAACTCCTCCTCCTCCTCCTCCTCCTCAAAATGCACAAAATCCTAAGGAGGAAATACCTGTAGAACAACAACCTCCTCCATTCATTCCTCGACATGCCCCTGGAACACAAGATAATATAATGGGGCAAATTGAAAACAACAAAAAGGAAACTGAAGATATAATTGCAAGGTTGAAAGATCCTTCCACTTCAACCTTGCATAGGTCCATGCTTGCCGAATCTATTGAGTCTATGTTATCAAATGTAGATTCAATTAGCAAGCAAAGAACTAGTTAGACGGATAAAAAGAGAGAGTTTAGAGATTACTATGCAGACAAGTTGTCATACCAAGATGTCAAAAAATTACAAATTATAAAATTAGACTTGTGTTCAATTTTCACAAACCCACAAACAAATCAACCTCCACCCATTACATGTAAGACGTTCCCTATCCATTAGTGCAACAACCAAGCGATAAGGGACAATTTCGGGCAGAGGTGGTGGATGGTTTTTGACCATCCTCCATGCAATAATAATGAGGTCCCGCAATACTTTTTGAGGAAACTCTACTATTAGTTTGTCCTCAATAAAGTGCCAAACTATTTTGATATGCGGGACTTTCAGGGTAGAGGTGGGGGGTCAGCACAAGATAGACCAAGGGCACGTTTTGACCCATAGCAGGTAGTGAGACGAGTAATCAACAGACCAGCCCACGAGCATGTTTCTATCCCTTCCATTGTGAAGGAGAGTGTTGAGGTCGATACACTTCAGTCGATTAGTGCCTTGACCCAGTGCATCATAGAGCATGCCGGTCCTGCAACACAGAGTGGGTTGGGAGATAGTGCGAGGAGTAGGGTCCCACCGCATACTTGCCAGGCTTGCGGGTTAGCCTGTGGTTATGACCCCGTGGACAGTCAGGACGCAGGTGCACAGGCTACATCTGCAGCTGAGTAGATGGTGATGACAGATACCCTCCTGAGTGAGACTTTCGGCCTTGATACTCAGGTAAATATTAGCAAGTTTATTAAATTTAATTTATTAAATTTCATTTTTGAAATACAAGATTAACTAATTTAAATTGATGATTTTAATGAAATTTCAGGGTCATAGCGTCGATGCAGTTTTCAGTGGTTCTCCCCCTGCATTTTTCACTAGATCATCTACTGTCGAGGTATGTAACTAGTAAACAATTATAAATATTACATGTGAATAGCATCGTTATATGAATGGTATTCTAATTTCTGATTTTGGATGTTGAATAGGTTAATACTATAGATTTCATGGCAACACCTGCCAGCAGTGGTGGACTTCAAAGCTTTATGGAGGTAATAAAATAAATAGTTTAATGAATGAATTATACTTGCTAAATTTTTGTATGTGATTTGTGTGCTTTATTGTGTGTACTTCCATGTTTAGATGAACGTGTGTGTATGTTAGGAGCCATGATTTGCATCACTATTATAGTTTTCGTAATTGAATAATGTTGTTTTATTTCCAGATGATGCAGGTTGCGGAGAAACCTCCCCATGTTCATAGGGCAATGGAGCAGGGTGTGGCCTTTGCGATTCATAGCTCCATGGCATTGACAGGGGTATGAGGCAGATTAGTAAATTTCAATTTACATTCATTGTTATAGTTGTCTATTTTTGAAAAATCAAAAGATTATTGATTTGAAGTTTAATTTCTATCTGGATGGTTTCTATAGGACATGACATCACCAGGGCCTATTCCTGCTACTGAGGCAAGTGAGGAGACAAATTATATGTTAGCGGTAAGTGATTATTTTGTTAAATATTTTATTTTTTATAACATGTAATTTCTATATATTAATGTCTATACTTTTTATTGTAACAGGTAAAGATGCAGGAAGACCTAAATAGGAGGAGTAGCCCTCAGGTTCGTAGTAGACCACCCACATGCGCATCTCCATCCCCTAGAAGATCAAAGGCTACTCGTGATTTATTCTCTTCACTAGCCAAAGGGGAATGACTTTTTATTGTGTTCCTTTGTTGTATGCCTATATGGCATTTGTGGACATATATTTTGTATTGTACATAGTTGACATTGTATGCCTATATGACATTCTTGTAAGCCTATATGGCTATTTTGTATATATGTTATACTTATATCGACAGATATTGATGTATGCCTATATAGATATTTGGTTAATACAAATCTTTTTTATTGATGGCGTCCATACTTGCATTATAAATCCACGTTTGAATGGATATTTGTAGATGGCTACTTCAAATATTTAAAGTCCGATTGTATTACATAGGATGTTTGCATTTTCTTTGATAGGCTTGATAGGCCATGGATTAAATGATGGTGTTTGATGGAAAAGTGTGGTACTAAAAGACTCTAGTTCATTCTTAATAGGCTTGTGATTGATAATATCTTTGCATGATTGCACTTGATCTTGAATCATGGGCATGTTGTTAGGATTTTGATTGCATTGTGGTGTTTGATGGATAGGCATGATACTATGTGACTTTTGGATAGGCTTGGGAGAGGTACACTAATTGAATTTGTGATTTCTAGTTTGAGATTGTTCCTCCACTAGAAGTCCTTGGAGGAAATCTAAAAAGGATATTCTAAAAAAGACAAATTTACCTTCAACAAATTCATCATCTTCTTCTCATTCAAAGTTAGAGAAATAAAAGGGGCAAGCACTTGTTGTAATTGCAAATTCTACATCAAAATGATGGATCCTTGATTTTGGAGCCTCACATCATATGGCTTCATTACAGAGTATGTTTTCTTCATTTGAGACTTGTTTAACACCACATATCTTGATGGGTAATAACACATATATGCATTTTCATGGGTGAGGGTCTATTGACATGACTAAGAGATCCTTCAATGATGTCCTTTTCATACCTTCATTGTCAACTAATCTCTTTTTTATCTATCAAATCACACATAGTGGGACAAGGAAGAGTGTTGAGTTCACACTAGATGTTGTGCTCATTCAAGATTTGCAAAGTGGAGATATTATTGTTGTAGCTGGGAGGTAAATGATTGATCTAGATTGTACAGCTTCTCACATTTTTCTATTGATGTTCCTTTGGTCGATGTTCACACTCAAGCATCTAGTCAACTTTACATTTTTTTATATGTCCTAAGTGTGATATTACACCTATTTAATAAGTTTACTTAGGATAATATGAACTTTTAATTATTCTCACCTAAGTAGATAATAAATGCATGGGTACACTTTGACTTGAGGTACACAAGTGCCACCACTACCTCATCAACTCTTGATTGATGATATTTAGGTGCCACCTATATTCAGTCAAGGCCACTTCTTTCTTAGTCAAGTTGAGTGAACTAATCCATTGATTAGCAGTTCAACTCTTAACTTCTCAGTTAGGTTGAGTTAACTCACCTCTTGATTGACAGTGATTGAGAGTTAACCCATACCTCTTGTGCATGTCATCTCCTTGATTCATGCATCCAAGAGGCCTATATATATGTATGTTTCTGATTGTAACTTTGCCTCATAATATTGAAAATAGAATAGCAATTATTCTGTTCATTTGGTTTTGTGATTAGCTTGTAGGCATTTGGTCTTGGGTAGGTTTGTTGATCATAAAAAATCGTAACGATTATTACATCTTTAATTCATTGTAGTCTTAGCATATAAAAGGGATTGTAATTCCATGGCAAGTGTGGTGCTAAACAAAAATTTTAAATTTATGTAGTCTTAGCATTTAGGAGTTCCAATTTTGCAGCATGGTAATTTTTCAATTGATATCTCTATCCTTAGCATATTGAAGGAAATTTAAATTTTCAACAGGTGTGGTGGTATTTTATAGTTTTTACAAATATTGTTATTTTCCCTTTACACCTAGAATCCTCCAACAAGTGTGGTGGTATATTACAATTTTAAGTTTATGTAGTCTTATTATATAGAAAGGCTTATAGTTCAACAGCAAGTTTGGTGGTAAATAACGATTTTAAATATTTGTAGTCTTATCATATAGAAGGGGTTACAATTTTACAATGTGATGGCTATGTGATAAAAAGTGTAGTAGAAGCTACTAGAGAAGTTAATGAGGTTGTTAAAGTTGCTCACAAGGCCTTCGATCATAACCTTGTCCTCCCACACTTTGCTCTATAGTTTCCCATCCTTTTCTTTTTCTACACTAATGGAAAAGATTTAGGGAATTTGCTAGAAGAAGATTGTGTAGGAGAGGGGCTATTTTTAACATGTAGATCTATTGGAGCAATATTTGGAGGACTTGGAACCCCTAGAGACCCTAGACAATGGAAATCTATTGGAAGTGTGTCATGTAATTGATATTCTGTAATGTATTAAGGCTTTCTACTACTATGTTAATAAAATTAAAATATCCTCCAAAAAATCTTTGTGTTTGTGTTTATGATGACATGATTGTGATTGAGGGATACCCATATAAGTTTCATGGATTAATAATAAATATGAGTGCAAATATCAATGATACACATTGCATGAACCCATCAATGTTTTTGGTCAGATAATACCCTAGAATTCTCTGTATTGGTGCATGTGATCTTCTAGGAGGAGATGTTAGATCATGATGTCATGTTTGGATACCTAATTTTGTAGTTGGAGTTTTGACAGTGGTCTTGTTGGTTCTCTTGGTATTGAGTACATTGGTCATGTGCTTGGGAGCTTCATGATAATGTGGTGTTGCATTTGGAGCTTAACATGGGTTGATTGGTTGTAGGTTCTCATACATACTTCGAGACTTGGGTGAGGCTAGAGTTCTCTTGGGATTAGAGACACTTGTTGAGATGGTTATCCTTTAGAGGTTTTAGCAGGAAGACCAAGGAGACTTTCACTTGGATATGGGCGTGAGTTAATTATGGACCTGTTGATGTTTGTTTTTAGACAAGTCAACAATTAGAGTGAAATACTAAGTATCTGACTCCCTCTTGAGCAAAGCCTCTCGAATGCTGAACTATGTGATCAAACAAGATGACTCCAAGGTTCCTTTCGTATGATTTTGTAAGAGATAGCTCAGTGACAAAGTATGATTTTGCTGTTAAACACAAAGGGACTTACGCAGACTCTTCTCCTTTCATTCAACTTGTTCCTCCTTTTAGTGTGGATGATGTATGTACAAGGTTTCAATAATGAAGAAAAGTAAAAAGGATAAAGGTTTAGGAATCTAACCTAAGGTCAATGAAGCAATGATGACGACTGAATAGACAAAATCCCTGATTAACCTAACTTCACTTCGCCAAGGGTGCCTACAACTACATGAAGCTGGTGCAATCTCCTAAGGTTATGCGAAAGGTTTTCAAATCATGAAGGTTCATATGAGCACCCATCGGATGGCGCAGCTCAGACAAGCATTCACAATCGAACTTATACAAATATGGCTCAGACTAGCTTTACACAATAATTCACCAGCGATGAATGTTAAAAGCATGAGCTAGGAGTTGATCAAATATTCAACACATACATACATTACAACAAAGAGCTTCTAATCTATTTTTAATCTACTTGAAACATCTCTTAATTCCATTGAAGTATAAGAAACCAAGTTATTTCACAAGATAACACTTGAACACCAAATAAACTTCCAATGTCTTTTGCATTAACCTTGAGAAATATTTACAACAATTTCAAGTCCTCTCAGAGAATTTTGAGAGTCTCTTCTACTCCTAAAATCTACTCTCTACTACTACTAATGATCTACTGAATTACAAATGAGGCAACAAGGCCTTTATATAGTGTTCCAGGATACAATGAATGGCTAAGATCATTTCGATAGCCAAGGGTCTAGATCATGCCACCTCAGAGGTAGTTACAACAATTTGCTATTTTTAGCACAAAAGAGAGAGGCAATGAAGGCACGTTTTCCAATGTGATAAGGTAAGGTGAAAGCATTTAAAATAATCCTCCACATAGGAATCCTTTTGGCTTCTTTTATTAAATGATACATTTAATGCATTAAAATGATGTGTGCTCACCACATAGATGCCACTTCAGCATACTTTGAAAATTGTATCATCTTTGTGTGATGTATTCAATGTGATTGCTTGAACTTGTATGTTTAGGAATACAACTAGTTGATCTTGCCTTGTTCATTCTTCTTGTAGACTGGATGTATGATACTTGTTGCTTCACTTGACTAACTTCATGATTCTTTCTTCTTCTTGTAGGTAAGTTGATGTGAATCTTCTTTGATGATGCTCTTGATGTAGAGTGAGTAATAGAGTAGATGATGATGATATAAAGTAGAGATCTCTCTTGGACTTGAAGTTTACTGGAACTTGAAGTGGAATAGATGAGTGTCTTTCGAACATAATGTAGAAGTTGATGAAGTATACTTGATTGATGGCCTTTGAAGTGACCCTTCGGAGTGTAGTAGATGATAACCTCCTCTTTGGATGTGAAGTAGATGTTGATAACCTCTAGAAGAAACTTTGAAGCTTGACGAACCTTGACTTGAAGCTTGAATGGGGAACGCCTTGTCTTTGAACATGATGCAACTTGATGAAGTATACTTTGAACTTGATGTGATCTAACATGATGTCATTGATGTAGGAGACTTGAGGTGTGATCCCCCTGCAACTTGAAGGTGACTTAGGTACTTGTCCTTGATGACTCCTTAGCTTCACCAACACCCCTTCCTTCAATGATGCAACTTGATAATCTTCAAAGGCGGCTAGCATGATGCTCCTTACTCCTCGCTTGAAGGTGATTCCTTGGATAACTCCTTAGCTTTGTTAATGCTCCTACAAGACAAGGTAAATGATATATCAATAACTTCTTAAGATAAAAACAACTTTAAACATGTAATAACGCCATTTCAAACTTAGGCGCAAATATAGGTAAAAATAAGAACAAAGTGCGCCTAACTCAATTAGTCCCACATTCATTATTTTAATGATTTCACACAATTACAATAGTTTAAAAAGATCAATCCACTTATAAAGTTCATTCAAAAGGTCTTTTCAACACAACTTCTTCCTTAGGCGCCAAGATGAGGTGATTTTAGAGGCAAAGGGCGCCTAACATAATTGACCTATTTCCTTTAATTCTTGGTGACCTTAACACTCGTATGAGCTCCAATTTCATATCCTTAATCTTTCTCCTTATAAGGCGCCTTATTTGAAGATCAAAAAATCTAGAAATGGAGCCAATTTGAGGTGGTTTTATCCTTATCTCTAGGTGCTAATGCTAGTTCATGGGAATAGGAATGGGCGCCTACTTTTGAAAGATGAATTTAAGTTATTTCCCTCAAGGCGCCAAGTTTACTTCTTCACTAATTCACTCCAAGGCACCCAAAATGGTCTTTCGATGCAATTTCCCCTAGGCGCTCATTGTTGATGCTCAAGGCGCTCAATTCTTCAAGGCGCCAAAAATGGCAAAAGGGAACAAAGAATGGGCACCTAAACTCAATCATGTCAACTCAAGGCACAATTTGGATGATCACTTGAATGTGAAATTGGCGCCTAACTCACAATGTGCTTAATTGGTCAAATTTTCACTTCTGGAGGTATCTTAGGAAATTTTCAATCAAGGCGCCTATCTAGAAGAGGTTGAAGGTTGATTGTCCTCTAGGCGCACTTTTGGGGTCTCTGCAAGTGAGGAAATTGTGCCTAAGTACTAGAGCAAATTCGCGCCTAGAAATAGTAGTCCCAGAGCATAAGGTGAAGGAGATAAACGTGGAAGATGAAAGAGTTTGTTGCGATACCACAAAGAAAGAGGGATGAGGAAAAGAGGCATCTGATTTGTAAGAAGCTGCCCATACAAAGAATAAGAAACCACGTTTAGCTTATTTGACTAAGTCAAATGAACAACATAAAGAGAGAACCTTTTGGGATAGGCGTCGATTCCTCTTCTTAACTAGTGGTTTTTAGATATTTTGAATAGTATTAAAATGGATCGATGGTTCCAGGGAAGGTCGTTGGCCTCTTGGGATAAGAACAATACAAATTTGAATGCATTGACATAATGAAGGGGGTTGGCCATATAGATGAAGGCAGAGTGAGGAGAGGAAGGGGATATTGCTGTAAAGGCCGCACCAGGAGATAGAGGAGATTGAATTAAACAATGTTGAGTGATGTGAAACCAAAGTAGTGAGTGTGCATCTTTTTGAGGGAAGATGAAATCACCGGTAGATTATGTAGTTGTGAGAGTGTAAGATGCTACCCCAATTTTTTTTTCAAATTTACATACAAGGATATGGCAATATTAGCTCAAAGCATAACGAACTAAAGATGCCTTCACACTTTTTGATCACCCAGATCCCAGGATGGGCAAGGTGAGAGCATACAGTGATTGGTTTACAATAAGAAACTATGCAATAAGAAATTACAATTCATCTGCTGTGGCAGGCATCCACAAGATGTGGGAATTCACCACTTTTCAGTGGGTAAAGAAAAAGAAAGGAAATAGTACAATGCCATCCACTTGTTCAGTGTGAATACTCCACCTCTCAGTGGGTGATATGAAATAAAAAGGGTTCTTTCTCCACACTGGCGGTAATACCATCCAGGGGTTAATATGTGAGATACAGATAAGGAAAGATTACAATATATCAGTTGAAAATGATAATTAAGATGATTATTTAAATCTGATATCACTCTTCTAGTGATTATGCTCACACAAGAACCTTGCAAACACAAAGAATGTTATGCTGATTTCCACTTCCAAAGATGAAATTCAAATCATGGCTCTACCGTAAATCAGAAAATGTCATATCAGACTGCCTTTCATAGTATGGTAGCTTATAATGGTGATACCCACATACTCTGACATATACCATTTGATTTTTCTATCCACTTCTGAGATTCTTAACAAGTTTTTCCTTGAAAGATCATTGATCAAGACACTAACACATAATAACAAACCATGAAACAAGACTCTACTTTAGACTGGTACTGCACCCCTGATGTTGGTATGGATTGCCACAAGACTACCAACAATCTTCCCACTCAAAACCAATGATATCCTATGAAACTAACCCCCTCATACATGACAAATAAACTCATTATATGCTCAATGAACAAGTAATGCCATATTACATAGAGATATGTCCTTCTAAGAGCCATACGACCCATAATGGTACGACTAATCACTAAAATTCAGACATTACTTTTAAACACACAAAACCATCATGAAAGGTGACGTTTAGGCTATACTAAGACAATGCAAAATGAATGAAACCCAAACTCTACTCCAATATTTTATTTTCAAATTTATTCAAATTTGTAGGTATGGTCATGGAAAGGTATGGCAACACTATAAATTAGACTTTGCACTAAAACATACAAAATGACCATGAATGATGTTGTCTGGGCAATAAAAAGACAATGCAAATTGATTTAGACACAAAAACTTCTTCATTGATTTCCTTTCAACTTTCATCACATTTGCAAGTACGGTCATCAAAATGTACGAATATCTCCATGGTAAATTCCAAACAGATTCCAACCACTATAAATTTGCTCCAAAATGATTGCCTATGCCTACCAATCAAAATGCACTCACAAAGATTTTCTAAGAATGTGTTAATAGTTTTGATCAGCTTCAACACTATTTTCAACATGTATAGCCATACATGGTATGGTGGCAACCAAAAATCACTCTTTGCCCTTTAACTCCTCAGATTGGTCTAAAAGAATTGATTCCCACATACAAAGACGCCATCAAAAGAAAATATAGAACTAACTTCAATTTTCTTTGCATTCTTAAAAATTGTGATTTCAGCTGTACGGCCAAGGAGTGTACGACCAAGCTAGGAAAATACAAGAACACCAAATAACTCTCCAAAAACATACTGAAATTGCATTAAAACTAATTACAACAACTCCACACTATCAAAAACATCAAAACTCCATTAAATCATCTGTCACCATTAAGCTCCATTGGTTCCCTAAAGTAGAAACCACCATCACTAGCTAGGGTAGATATCACACTACTGAAACTGATCTTCTTTGAGTGGGTTTTCATCCACAAGAAGGTGGAAAAATGGAAGAACATGCAGGTTTAATCCAATAGAATAACAACACAAATTCCAAGCATCAGCCTCCAAATGGGCTCTCCATCAGCTTATAAGGGCATCTGGGAGTTACAAACTCCACTTTCTTGAAAATGTAATATTTTTTTCTCCACAACTTAAAAAAAATCTTCATATTTGAAAGTGGTGCTCACTTTAATACTAAGTCTAGGAGAGAAATATAAATATGTCCTCATCGCACACTTAAGTCACTTTATAAAATACAACATTATAACTTAAGTGCACCAAAAATATAAATAACCTGATTAATTATCAATTTTTCTCAAATTACCAAAATTGATAATTAAATATTTACTCCAACGATTTGGAATGAGGATAAGTGGCTCCAGGATGACTAAGTTGAAAAATGGGAACATTACAGTCCCCTCTCCTTGAAATTGCTTGTCCTCAAGCAATTATATGCCAATCCGCTACTCCACTCTGATATACATGCCATATAACTATAATACTTGAAGTAACTCACTGCGATCACTGAGTACCAATGCATCATCCTGTCAATACCTGGATCCCAAATCAACCTGTCCATCCAGCTATAGGAGTAGAAATAGATATCTATCATAACCCATTCGTCACATATCATCCATCTGTACGAGTAGATCATCAAAAAGATGCGAAAATCAACTCCCATATGCATATAGATCAACTTATTAGGCCACCAAATGTTGCTGTTGTAACTTAGGCCAGCAACAAAAATAAAATCATAGGTGTCAACATACCCATACATACTAAGGAAATCCATCAAATACTCAATGTCCATCAAATAAACATGCCTCCACACACTCCTAAGCAGCTGAGTAGCTGATGTAGACCACGAAAAATTAGAAAGTGCAATGGGATTCCAAGTAGGACAACTACTAACCCATGACGAATCAATGAAGATGAAGTCACCAATCAACAAATAAAAAGCTGCCATATCATAATCAATTGGTGACATAGCCAAAGATGAGTTATGGGTGCCTTCAACACCCATCAAAGACAATTCTTGAGTGGCTGGTCCACTATGGGTGTCATCAACAAAATCAGCAACTAAAATTTTTGAAATCTTCATTGAACCATCCAAATGATATGTCTCATTAATCTCATCATATGAACAACATGAATTTTCATGATCAACCTCATTAACATCATTCGTTAGAAAAAAATATCTAAGATAAGTCTCCCTTTCTTGTATTGTTTGATCTATGTGGTGAACTTGTTCTTTGATATGTAGAAGATGCTATTTTGCAAGTGCAACCACTAACTTAGCCTCCTTGGCCCTTTGTGACCATATATCACACAAAATTTGTGTCTTTTCCACATCCACCCAAGTCTGATATAAAAAATTAGAATTCTTATGATTTTCTTGAGTGCCATCTATAGAAGACTCCATGGTATTATCATCCTCATGTGAAAGAAGTGTTCTCTCATGATGGAGTAAAGAAATATGACTATTGTCATAAAAATTAGAATATCTGTCATACTCTTTTGCCATGTCTTCAATCTCTACAAGTGCGTCTTCTTTGAAATTTTCATATCCATCACTTGTACTTTGAGTGCCAACACTTGTAGACTCTTCTTCCTTCATTTCTCCATGTGTAAGAGTAGCAATCTCATAAGAATGAGGAAGAATATCGCTGTCCCAAATCAGAACCTTAGAATCCTCTTTAATGCCTACATTGTAGTCATCAAATACCATCAAGTCTTGTTTTGTCTCCTCTTCTTCTCAAGTGATTAGGGTTGGTAGTGGCTCAAAGAAGTCTTCATTACTAAATGTCACAAGGCTGCAATATTCCTTATTGTATGATTCTTCAATCCTTTCCTTAACTTGTTCAACTCCTACACCATTTGCCTTGTCATCTTGTACCCTAGGAACAACTGTTATAAAGGATAGATTTTCTGAATTATGCAAGGGGTGATTATGCCTACTCAAAAGTAGACAAAGATCAACAACCTCTCTATCTTGATCTTTCACCAATTGGATAGCCCTATCTCTATCTCTAACCATTTGTAAATAGTCTTCTTTTATCAACTCCAAAGCCTCTTTGAAAGGGAGCAATTGTGTATGAGAAATACCATGTCCCATTCCTTTTTGTCTTTCCACTCTTTGTGCTGTCCAAATGAGGTCTTCTAGGTGTTTGTGAGTGCTACCCATTCTTGACAATGCTTGAATTATTCTATCTTCCTTCACCTAGAAGACCTCATTTGGACAGCCGAAAGAGTGGAAAGACAAAAAATTCTTGACAATGCTTGAATTATTCTATCTTCCTTCACCACCATTCTATCTTGCAAGACTTCCCAAACTAAGGGCTTTTGTTCCAACTATCCTTGGCTGCCATAGTATGATTTATCATTATGTGTAGGTGAAGAAGCAATATGATCACTCAAAGAATCCATACCATTGCTACCCAAATCATTAACATGTTCTTCTTCTAAATCATCTGAGAAGACAAACTGTTGTTCTTGCATGGAAAATTCCCACTCAAAATTGGGATTACCATTGCTAAATTGATGTTGATGCTCCACGTTAGGTGCTGTCCAAAAAGTTTCAGCAACTTCTAACTCTTCAACTGTTGTAACTATACTTTTCTCCCATTCTTCAAGACACTCAGCTGCAACAATCTTAGGTTCACTTGATATTTTTCCTTCTAACATCCCATCAATCATTTTTATTTCTATTCCTAAAGAGTTGGCATCCTCATAGTCATTAAGCTCCTCATCAAATTTAGGACTTGCAAAGTCCATTCTTTCAACTTTCAGGTCTTCTTTAACTTCATCAAGAAAACTCCAACACACTTCCTTTACACTTGCCATAGGAATTTCAGCTTTATGAACATCTGTTACTCCACATGAAGACTCGTCAGGTTGTTCTTGAGTCAAGCAATTATTTTCTCCTTCATTATCTACCATACATTCATTTTGATTTAGAATTAGGACAACACTAATTCCACTTGAGAAAATATCATCAATGCCCTTATTAGGTGTTATAACTTTGAAGGGCTCCATTTGTTCATTGAACTCATCATCCAACTTAGCTGATTTATTGGATAATGACATGCTATCCTCCTGTAGAGACAATGGAACTTATATACCAAATGACTAATTCTTCTGCGGTCAATTGTTCCTTGAACTTCTCAATCTTCAACTCCATTAATTTTGTTGTGAAATCATATGCTGCAATGGAGACACGTTGCTTTTTCCTCCAAATGATCAACAAATTTGATTGCAACTGTGTGCATACATCATCACCTTCATCTAAAATCAGGGACATTAAACTGAGCATACTATTTTTTACCTTATCTGAATGACATTTATTGATTCCAGAAATGAAGTATTCAAACATCTGGAGGATCAAATCATTGCACTTGAAATCAATCAGCAAATAACATAACTTAATGTTTGCCATAATTTTGAAGATTTTCACCCTTTGACCAAAGGTAGGACTTTTTACATCATGCAACCCTTGGAAACTCTTCACCATTAGCTGAAATATGAATTTCATAGTATCATCATCATAGGGTGCCTTAGGAGCTGAAATCCTTGCAACTTCACTAATGCAAGTGATAGCTGCAAGCCTTATCTCTTCGTCATGATGTCTCATCAACTCTGGCTTGACCAACGAGCACACCAAAGGAGCCAAAGCTTTACACACTGCTTGAGAAGGTGATTGGCCAACCTTACACAGACAACCTTCTGCTTCATCCAAGATGCTAAGAAGAACTTCTTTAGCCCAAGGTAAATGTTCATGCTTCTTACCAACAATCTTTAGCTTCTCTTGAAAATTAGAGATGGCTTCTTGTTCTTTGCACCATCTTTCAATTCCCTCTTCGATATAAAATTGATTTTGCTCCAGTGATTTAAACAAATCTTTTAATGGCTCACTAACAAAAGCCATGTTGCCCAACTGAAAATCTGATCTAACATTGACAAACTGCAACAAGATCAGTTACCCAACAGGATAGCAGGATAACTGTGAGCTCTGATACCATTGTAAGATGCTACCCCAATTTTTTTTTCAAATTTACATACAAGGATATGGCAATATTAGCTCAAAGCATAACCAACTAAAGATGCCTTCATACTTTTTGATCACCTAGATCCCAGGATGGGCAAGGTGAGAGCATACAATGATTGGCTTACAATAAGAAACTATGCAATAAGAAATTTTGCAATTCATCTGCTGCGGCGGGCATCCACAAGATGTTGGAATTCACCACTTTTTAGTGGGTAAAGAACAAGAAAGGAAATAGTACAATGCCATCCACTTGTTCAGTGGGAATACTCCACTTCTTAGTGGGTGATATGAAATAAAAAGGGTTCTTTCTCCACACTGGCGGTAATACCATCCAGGGGTTAATATGTGAGATACAAATAAGGAAAGATTACAATGTATCAACTGAAAATGATAATCACGATGATTATTTAAATCTGATATCACTCTTCTAGTGATTATGCTCACACAAGAACCCTGCAAACACAAAGAATGTTATACTGACTTCCACTTCCAAAGATGAGATTCAAATCATGGCTCTGCTGTAAATCAGAAAATGTCATATCAGACTGCCCTTCATAGTATGGTAGCTTATAATGGTGAGACCCACATACTCTGACATATACCATTTGATTTTTCTATCCACTTCTGAGATACTTAACAAGTTTTTCCTTGAGAGATCATTGATCAAGACATTAACACAGAATAACAAACCATGAAACAAGACTCTACTTCAGACTGGTACTGCACCCTTGATGCTGGTACGAACTACCACAAGACTACCAACAATCTGCCCACTCAAAACCAATGATATCCTATGAAACTAACCCCCTCATACATGACAAATAAACTCATTATATGCTCAATGAACAAGTAATGCCATATTACATAGAGATATTTCCTTCTAAGAGCCGTACAACCCATAATTGTATGACTGATCACTAAAATTCAGACATTACTTTTAAACACACAAAACCATCATGAAAGGTGACATTTAGGCTATACTAAGACAATGCAAAAGGAATGAAACCCAAACTCTGCTCCAATATTTTATTTTCAAATTTATTCAAATCTGCAAGTAAGGCCATGGAAAGGTATGACAACACATTATAAATTAAACTTTGCACTAAAACATACAAAATGACCATGAATGATGTTGTTTGGGCAATAAAAAGACAATGCACATTGATTTAGACACAAAAACTTCTTCATTGATTTCCTTCCAACTTTCATCGCATCTGCAAGTACGATCATCAAAATGTATGGATATCTCCATGGTAAATTCCAAACACATTCAAACCACTATAAATTTGCTCCTGAATGATTGACTATGCCTACCAATCAGAATACACTCACAAAGATTTGCTAAGAAAGTGTTAATAGTTTTGATCAGCTTCAACACTATTTTCAACATGTACAACCATACATGGTACGGTGGCAACCATAAATCAGTCTTTGCCCTTTAACTCCTCAGATTGGTCTAAAAGAATCAATTCCCACATACAAAGACACCATCAAAAACAAATAGAGAACTAACTTCAATTTTCTTTGCATTCTTAAAAATTGTGATTTCAGTTTTACGACCAAGGAGTTTACGACCAAGCTAGGAAAATACAAGAACACCAAATAACTCTCCAAAAACATACTGAAATTGCATTAAAACTAATTACAACAACTCCACACTATCAAAAACATCAAAACCCCATTAAATCATCTGTCACCATTAAGCTCCATTGGTTCCCTGAAGTAGAAACCACCATCACCAGCTTTAAGGTAGATATCACACTACCAAAACTAATCTTCTTTGAGTGGGTTTTCGTCCACAAGAAGGTGGAAAAATGGAAGAACACGTAGGTTCAATCCAACAGAATAACAACACAAATTCCAAGCATGAACCTCCGAATGAGCTCTCCATCAGCTTATAAGGGCATCTGGGAGTTACAAACTCCACTTTCTTGAAAATATAATCTTTTTTTCTCCTCAACTTAAAAAAAATCCTCATATTCCAAAGTGGTACTCATTTTAATACTAAGTCTAGGAGAGAAATATAAATATGTTCTCATCCCACACAAGTAAGTCACTTTATAAAATACAACATTACAACTTAAGTGCACTAAAAATATAAATAACCTGATTAATTATCAATTTTCCTCAAATTACCAAAATTGATAATTAAATATTTACTCCAATGATTTGGAATGAGGATAAGTGGCTCTAAGACGACTAGGTTGAAAAATGGGAAGATTACAGAGAGGGCATGAAGATTGTAGAAGGCAAGTCTTGCTAAGAACTCCTATAGCTTGATTGTAGAGATTTGTGTATATAATTTTAAATTGAATAAAACTATATAAGTCTGGTTGTGTTCCTTATATTGTGTGAGTTGCAATTTGTGAATTTGTAATTTGGTGTGAATATGTTTGAGTAAGAAGGATATTGTGTTTGCGTCATATGGTATTAGAGTTGGAGTTCTTGAAATCGTATGTAGAGTGCTGAACGTGACACAACCTATGCCAGGACCTGCGGGTAGAGAAGAGCAAGAAGGCAATAGAGGAGAAGCTCAAGTGAGGGCTGTTGCAGGTAGGAGAAGTCCTAAGCAATGAGAGAGCTTGAAGCTGTGAAAGAATTTGTTTTGTAGATTGAGAGTGTCATTGTAGATTATGATGAGCATGATTTAAGTTGTCAAAGATTGCAATAGTGAGAGATATGGGGATTAATGTAAGAAGGCCCGTGATATGGGATGGATGGAGGTAGTATGAAAGGAGGAAGATCTCCTTGATGATGGTTGATATAACCATGAGAGTGGTTAGGTTGGAAGCTATGCAGCGTGGAGAGAGTATGAGTAATGTGGTCGCTGCGAAGAAGGAGGATGCAAGTGCAGAGATTGCAGCTATTGATGAGATTATAGTTGTTGTAGTGGTAGAATGCGAAGAGGTTGCAATAGATGCCGATGATGGAGATGAATTTCTATTGAAGATGTTGGCGATAGAGGAGTGGATGTCGAAGCTCATTGTTGCAACGAAGGGAGAAGAACAAAAAGTTGTAGCTGATGAGGATGTGGAAAATGTCATAGCAAAAATTGATGTTGTAGTTGTGAATAAAGATGAGGTAAAGTTGTTTTATGATGGTATTTTATTTTCAAATAAGATGATAGAAGAAGAGATGGTTAGAGAATAAAAATATGTAGAGAAAATGGAGATTGATGTAGATGTAGATTGGTGTTTAGATGCTGCAAGTTTGTGCATAGAAATTGTAAAGGATGTTGCATGGTTTTGGTGGAGGTGGTTGGTTTGTAGTAGGTTAAGTCCCATGAAGGTGAAGGAGGAGAAGAGAGGAGTGAGGATTTGGAGGAGGAGAATGAGCCTTTGGCAGAGGAGGACGAATGATGGTGGGAAAATGAAGCTGGCATATAATGGGTGGAGGAGGACGGTACTTTTCCCAGCTAAGTGTTGGAAGAGGCAGAAGAAGTTTCCTATGCCTAGATCAATGATGAAGTTCACTATAGGTTGTTTACAACCTAAAAGGGTGATTCTATCACTCCACTCTGCTTTGTGAGCCCATGCTCAGAAACTTTTTACCTGCCGTGTATGATGCAGTCCAGCACCTAGGTGCATGAGCAATCCTGCGTCACACAAAAACAATTTCAGTTTTCACCCTTAGCTTGGTGGTCTCAATTTGTGGATTAGATTCATTGGAGTTTGATGTATGATTTGAGTTGCCAAAGTGTAGTTATACTTTAATCTCAACAATACATTGGATGGATTGGAGCCAATGTGTTGGAAACAAGTTCTGGATTTCACTATGGAGTTCTAGACTTTTAGCTTGCATTTGGGATAACACTCACCTCATGCTACACCATGTTTTCCTGATAGTCTTCATCCATAATCTCAGATCATTCGAAATCACAATCATCAGCATCATGGTTATACTTAGAGAAAAAACCCATCCATTTTGATAATTCACAAGTTCATCATGCTCTTTGTGCATCATGACGAAGACATATAAAGACAAAACATGTGATTTGTTTTCTTATCCATTGATGATAAAAAGTAGATGCCTTACTTATGATGGATGAGGCAATGCTATTGCAAATTGCAAAGAGGATATAAGTGCAACTATTTCTAATTTAATAGATGGCAAGGTTCGTGGCAAGGAACAAACTCTTGGGAGGATATAGTTTGTTGTGTTTTGGCTGAGTGCAGCTCAACACTACCAAGCGACTTGTGCCAAAGGTCAAAAAGAGTTGGGACTATTGAAATTGAAGCCTAAAGCTGTGAAGGAAATTAGTCACAAGCTTCTTCAATTTATACATGTGTATAGTACCTATGTATTGAGTGTTGTGCACTATGAGCGGTCATTTTTGAATGGTGTGCATGTTGAGACAACAAATGTATTAGCTCAACACTATTGACTGCCACTTGTATTTCAAATGATCTTGTAAGTTAGCTAGAATACCAATAACCAAAGAGAAAGTCCTTTGAATGCAACATTTTTTTCCTTTATGAAGGAGGCCGACCATACAAAAGGAGAAAATGCCTCATAGAGGTAGCGTTTAAGATTCAAAGGGATTTTTTTTTCATTTAAAAAGATAAATACAATACACATAGGGAAGTCTGAAGGGCGCAGTGTTGGATGAAGGAGATAAATGTGGAAGATGAAAGAGTTTGTTGCGATACCACAAAGAAAGAGGGACAAGGAAAAGATGCATTTGATTTGTAAGAAGTCCACCATACAAAGAATAGAAACCATGTTTAGCTAATTTGACTAAGTCAAATGAACAACATAAAGAGAGAACCTTTTGGGATAGGCATCGATCTCTCTTCTTAACTGGTGGTTTTCAGATATTTTGAATAGTATTAAAATGGATCGAAGGTTCCAGGGACTTGATCGTCGACCTTTTGGGATAAGAACAATACAAATTTGAATGCGTTAATAGAATGAAGGGGGTTGGCCAGATAAATGAAGGCAAAGTGAGGAGAGGAAGGGGATGTTGCTGTAAAGGCCGCGCTCCAGGAGATAGAGGAGATTGAATGAAACAACGTTGAGTGATGTGAAGCCAAAGTAGTGAGTGTGCATCTTTTTAAGGGAAGATGAAATAACATGGCAGATTATGTAGTTGTGAGAGGGCATGAAGATTGTAGAAGGTGAGTCTTGCTAAAAATTCCTATAGTTTGATTGTAGAGATTTGTGTATATAATTTTGAATTGAATAAAACTATATAAGTTTGGTTGTGTTCCTTATATTGCGTGAGCTGCAATTTGTGAATTTGTAATTTGGTGTGAATCTGTTTGAGCAAGAAGGATATTGTGTTTGCATCAATGGTAATCAACACCAACCAACCATGTGGAACCTTGAGGCCCACCCCTCTATACTAAGAGATAGTCACCATGGTGTTCAATCACACACATGTCAAAAACTCACAAGACAACTACAATGAAGAATACTTCACACAAAGGTATTCTCAAACACATAATGGACTACACAAGTCCAAACAAAAGAGGAAGATGAGGCTATTCTAGAACATAAGAGTGGTACCCCCTTGGTTCTCGAAAATCAAGCTAGGACTAGTTAGACTTTGGGTCTCAATAGTAAGTGCACATAATAATTACACTTGTTCAATGTAATATGTCCTATTTCAAACATCCTTTTAGTCATTAAATTCAATTCTTTATTAAGATGTGACACATCTTATTTCCTTTCATAGCATCCAATTAATTCTTATGTTTATTATTATGTAATACACCTATTTAAGGCATTATGCATTGCATAAATAATTCTTGCATCATGATACCCTATGTCCCATTTCAAAAATTATATGCCACATTATATTACCATGATGATGCACATTTTATTTCAAATGTTATATCCCACATTTAGATCCATTCACTCCTAACCCTAACCATCTAACATAACAAAATCATAAAAATATTTCTTTTCAACCATTAGGTAACTATTAAATACCCAACAATAATTAAAAACTACGAAAATCATAAACTATCAACCTCAAAACCACACTAACTATATAATATAATATTTCAAACATTACTAGTATACAAATTGAATCCACATTTATGCAAGGTTTTTGCAAAGTTTTTCTACACATAACTGCTAATCCATCACTGATAATTATTTCAAACCTTCCACCATGGTTTGATGGGTTGAACCCCAATTTTATGAAGCATCTGGAAAGGAATAGCAGCAATTACGAACTGAAAAGTCTCGGGTCTTAATTAACAAGCTTAAATATAAAATTAAATAAGAAAATTAAATTTAAAAAAAATATACATATCCCATAAAAATTTGAAATCACTAGAATCTTAAATCAAACTAGGAGAAATAAGATCAATCATATATCATTTCTTCCTTCCATCTCCACTAAAATCTTCTCCAAATTATTGTAAGAAGATCCTCCCTTTTTAACCGCTTTAATGGAAGAATCTCTTAACTCACCACTCCTCCTCCTCAGTTCTTCCCCTTCCTTCCCTTTCATCAATTTTCTCACCATTTCTTCCACCTCTCCTCTTGTCACATAATCATTCACTGAAAACCCTATTTTCCAAACCTGGCTCACATAAGTCCTATTAATCTGTTGTTCTGCATAGAATGGCCAAGAAATCATGGGTACACCGGCACAAATGCTTTCTAATGTGGAGTTCCATCCATTGTGAGTTAAGAAACCTCCCACAGAAGGATGGGAGAGCACTTCTATTTGAGGCGCCCAGCTTACAAAATAACCTCTTCCCTTCACTTTGTCCACAAACTCCGTAGGCAACACAGCAGAAGCTCCACGAATGAGGTCTGGACGAATAGCCCATAGAAAGGGTTGCTTGCTCGCCTCTAAACCCCATGCAAACTCTACAAGCTCCCTTTCAGAGATAACTGCCATGCTTCCAAAGCACACATAAATAACCGAATGAGGTCCCTGATTGTCCAGCCATTTGACACAGCTTGTTTCTTCAGTAAATATACTTGCAGAAATCATATTGGATAATCCATTTGTTTCTTCTCCTGCAGAAAGTAATAGAGGACCTATGCTGTACACAGGAATTCTGGCCCGAAGTGCCTCTATTATTGGCCCCTCTAGCTCATCAAATGTATTAAATACCATGAAATCAGCTAAGAGATTAGCTTGGCATTGAGTTTCTAAAAATTCAAACATGTAATTGGCAGCATCATAGCAGAAACTTGGCACATCTTTCATAAGCAATGTGGGCATCCCAGGAATGCAATTGATCTCTTCTTCCAGATATCCATTTGTGAGATAGCTTTTGTCTGCCCACAAAGAAATTTGGTTTTTTTAGTGACCTATTAAATATTGTACAATTGCAGAGTTATATTAGGTTCTAGTATTTTTTTTTATCTCATTTGTTTTCCATGCAAAAGATTGAAATAGAGATAATTGTATTTTTAGTTTTTTTCTTTAATAAAATTCAGTAAAGAAACCCACCTCAAAACCTACTTGATCAAATTAGGCAATTGATCCCAAAAGTTATTACAGTAATAATCATTTTAATAGTTTGCAAGTATCATAAATTTGAAGATTGCAAGATTTTGAGTAGAAGAAAAATAAGATTAATAGTTAAAATCTAATAAAGAATGTAGCAGAGAAGGGGAACCCTATGTGTCTTTAGTCCCATTGTTACTTATATATAATATTAATATAATATGTTCTTTAAAATTCTTTTTCATAATTTATTATTTCATCTATTAGTGTGGAGTAGGGCCTAAATTTGATGGTGGATCCTATTAAAAATATGAATTCTATTTAATCACACTGCCTAAACATTTGTTAACAGACGTGTCTATTCATATGTTTTTAATCCTATTTAAATGATCTTTAGATCCATAATTTGCATATAGAAAAAATCTATTTCAAACTCTCCAATTTTAACAATTGGAATCAGAGACATGACAATCAGACTGTTAAGATTGGGAAGTAGCTATACATGTTATTTTTCTAGCATGTGCACATAGAGCCCTTTGCAAATGCAAACAAAGCTGACCACGAGTTCCATCCTTACGTAGTCGCCATATTAAGGACACAACGTCTTCATCTTTGCATCCAATATTTTCTACTATTTTTCTTCACGTTAAATGGAAATTGGATAAATGCTTGTCATTTACATTGGAAAGTCTGTGATGAGAGGAGCTTGTAAAATCTTAATCAGAAATCTCAAAACATTCTCAAATTGATCTTCTAAGAAGGAAGTATACTTCTTTATCATTGAAAATAAGTTATAAAGACACGGTACACCAATCTCTCTGGAAAAGACAATTGGCACAACAGTCACAAAGAAAATTGCATCACAACGAGGAGAAAGTAGTAGGGTGACTTAAATCAACTAGCTTATATTGCATGGGAATAAATATTTATTGATCAAGATGGTAACAATATGTAAAACTTAAATACTTAAAAACTTTATCGGTTGCTCTTCTAAGTTCTAAAAACTATACATTTTAAGCCCCCGACGAATGGCAAAGTAGCTTTGTTGATTATAGGCATCGGCCTCATGAAAGACTAATGAAAAAAACACCATCCCATAGCTATGCAAACAATTTCTGTGAACACAAGCGTAGAAACAAAAGAGATCAAGGCAATGATCAATTGAGTTTTTTCCCTCTTCATTGCAACTGTGGACAAAATATTTTGTAGTTGTAGTTGGGATTCCAATTGCCGTGAGCATTGTGGTAAGCCTGAACCAGATTGCAACAACGTTAGCAGAGATGAGATATTTTGTCACTGAAGATTTATTGATGGATATTTTAACATACATGTCATTTGGGATCTTTGGAGATTGAAATCCACTTATAAATAAATATTTTGGATAGCAAGTTCTTGTGTAGCTAAGTTTACAACCAAAGTTTAAACAATTGCAATTAGTATTACTTAAGTGATTCTTGTGTGTAGTTAAAATTTAATTGTATCTTAATGGGAAAGATTGGTAAAAGAGTACAGAAAGAAAATACAAATTTAAGGTATGAAAAGGATATTTTAAAAGAAGAACTAGTGGAAGTTAAAAACAAAAATGAGGAATTGGAAGAAAAGTTGAAGTAGTTTGATAAACAATCTAAAATCCTTTCAAAGGTAAATAGTTCTCAAAATGATGAAATATTAAAATTGAAATAACAAAATAATTTGTAGATCAATTACTTGTAGCATACCTAAAGAAAAATATTTGTCTAAGGTATAAGATTATATTATGTAATGTCTCATGTGATACAAATGGCGTGTGCTATTCATTTGATGAATCATTTGATATATGTGATATAGATAAAGAGTGTAAGGTTGGAAATAAAAATGTTTTTGAATCTACAAATCTTGCTAGTCGTGTTGATAATAACAAAAGATGTTTTGCAAAGAATGGTGGCTTTAAGATTATGAATAGAATGGGTTATGATGGAAAAGGTTTGAAAAAGTATGGGCAAGGAAGTAGAGAGCCTGTTGAACCAAGTGTGAGGCTAAAAAATGAAGGCCTTGGATATATTAGATGTAAATAAAACACAAATGATGTTATAGGTAATATATTTACAAACAATTTAGTTCAAGAAATGAAATGTTCCCAATGTTCTCATTGTAATAGGCAAGGACGTGAAAAATAAACATGTTGGGATCTTCATCCTTCTATTATTTGTGGATTGAAGAATTATTCTAAAAAATTATGTTAGAACAGAAAGTGGAAGAAACAATATATGAAAGATTGTCTACATATGAATTATGGATGGATTGGTGTATCTAATTGGTGAAAGGTCACAAATATGTTCAAAATGTTGTACAAGCATAAACATTCACATATCGAACAAATAACAATAAAAAAAGGTTTCATCAGAGAACTAGTGAACAATGAATAAATCTACTTGGAGTTTTGTAGATCAAAAATTAGGTGGCAGACATATTCACAAAGACTTTAGCAAAGGATAAATTTGAACATTTAAGATAGAATTTGGGATGTTGAAGCAACTAGTGGTAGAAATTAAGGGGAAGTGTTGGAATAAATTATTTATTTCTCCTATTGACAATCAAATAATTTCCATTTGAATTAAACAAAGAGGGTAAACACATTGAATTGTTTAGAGGCTTGAACTTATTAGAGAGGATCACATTTGATAATCTTATAAAGTTGTAAGAATTTGAATTGACTACATCTAATTTTTTGGTATGAGGGAGCTTGAAATATTAAGCATTCATGATTAGCCCAAGCTCAACCTCAAAGAGCTATGAAGATTTGAAAAACCACTCTCAACAATAAGGACCAAAGTATTTCCACTTGAATTCTATCCATGTTGTATGTGTAGAAGCATGAGATTTGCAATTGGATCACTTATAAAGTACACCATTATTACTGCTAAAAGAGAATTCCAACCATAAAATGCATTTGGGGCTCATTCAATAGAGCAAAGTTGTGGCATTGATCGCAAATATTGTTGGTAAATCTAAAAAGTTTTTGATCACAAAGATCATTGTAAAAGGTTTTGGATCGCAAAGATAATTGCAAAAGATTTTTTTAATCACAAAGATCATTGCAAAAGTTTTTTAATTACAAAGATAATTTCAGAAGGTTTCTAATCACAAAGATAATTTTAGGAGGTTTCTAATCACAAAGATCATTGCAGAAGGTTTTTAATCACAAAGATCATTGTAGAAAGTTTTGATCACAAAGATCATTGCAGAAGGTTTCTAATCACAAAGATCATTGTAAATTTTTTTATCGTAAAGATCATTGTAGAACTTGTTTTTGATTGCAAAGATCATTGCAAAAGGTTTTGATCACAGAAATCATCGCAAAAAGTAAATAATATATTGAGTGTTATCTCTATAAATTTAAGCGGTGCTAACAACTTTGGAGAATGGCATGAACAAATGAAAATCATTTTTTTGGGTCAAACTTCACCTCCTTTATCAATAGAATTACAAAAAGACATCCTATTATGGATGATAGCGAGCAGAGGAAAAGAAAGGTTTTCATTACTATGTAATCATTTTGGTTATTTAGAAGAAGATATATGAAAAGAGCATTATTTTACTTGAGGACAAACTCCTCTAAGGACTTAGTTTCAAGTGTTACTTCAAGAAATCAATTATCATATGCAAGGCTTGATCATATTAACCTCAAAGTAGTTGTTGCAGCAACATGTGAAGCATTATGGGTTAGACAACTTCTTGAGAATCTTCTACATCCACAACATGATCCAACAATTATGTTTTGTGATAATTAAAGTGTGTTGAAGATACCTAAGAATCCAGTGTTCCATGCTCACACAAAGCATACTAAAGTACACCATCACTTCATTTGTGAGCATGTTTTCAATAAGGAAATTGAACTACTCTATACACCAACTAATGAGTAGCTTGCAAAACCTTTGAGCAAGGATAAGTTTAGTTACTTTCAAGAAGGAATTGGTTTTAAATGTTCTTCATTTGTACATGGGTAGCTAATAAACCTATTTATTATAGGTGGCCCACATCATCTAGATAAGTTGTGTGATAAAATAAAGTTAATGGGGGAGTGTTAACAATATAAACTCTATTTAATCAAACTCCCTAAGCATCTGTTAGCATAAAGACACGGTTGACATGTAGAGACACGTATGTTCATATGTTTTGCCTACTTAAAGGATCTTTGGATTCATAAATTGCATATAGGAAAATCTCTTTCAAACTCTCCAATTTTAATAGACCCTCTCTATCAACAATTATGTGAGTTATCTATTCAAAGTTTCTTTTCAAATGTTTTAAGATAGTTTATTTTAAAAATGTATATCATATATTAAATACATATTTAACTATAATTATGGAGGCATTCTACAACAAGTGCTCAATAGTGGTGAGTACATACGTTTGAATTATTATAATAATAGTATTTATTTTGTAATCAATAAACAAGTTATGACAAAGCAAGTCAGATCGATAACACTTCAAAATCAAAGACATAAGGTAACTTAGAGCTATATTTTTGCAAGTCGATGGCTGGTGAAGATTATAATTGTTAGGGTTCAACTTGACTCCAAGTTTGATTTTTATTAGGCACAATTATGACTAATATAGTTGAAAAAATATAATTATTAATACTATCAAATTTTTAAATTCTAATTAAAAATTAATATGTATAAATTATATTTTAAAAATAAAAAAAAATAAAATTAAAATAAAAAAAATCTAACAAATAAATTAAAATTTTATTAAATAAAATAAAATAATTCTTTAAGTAAATAAAAATAACTCTTAAAATAAAAATGAAGTAAACAATGTAAAAGAAAAGAGCCCATTGGTTTGGCTAAATAGTTGCTTTTCACTTTCTAGTGCATAACACATAACTTCTCAATTGTTGGCACCCTTGGTCACGCGAGTGGTCTTTTCTTGTCGATGGCATTATCTATCCACCCTTATGAGGTCACATCATTCTAACATGGCATATAGTGGCATCACATTGGTAGTGGACAAAAAATATGGTTTGGAATTTGTTGAACTGAGAAAATGGATCTACATGATTATCATAATGTTGAATAGTTTTTAACAAAATGTCCCCACAATTGAACTCTGTTGAATGGAATTGCCCAAGTACAAGACTCTGAACACCATTTCCAAGCACAATTTGATAATCACATTATCGATTCCTTTGTTCTCAAAGAGCATGGGAAAGAATTGCATCTCAAGATTGTCCATCATTTATGTTCCATGCTCAACAATTCTTTTGATATGAATGGATTCTATGAGTTGTGCAAGGAGATTTTGAGCAGTGGGTTTCAATGGGGTGGTTGGATACATATTCCATCCAAACAGCCTACATGAATTCCATGAGAATAAGTAGGCTTAATCCAATTGCATTCATGTATTATGTCTATATGTCATGGTCAAGTAACTATAGGCTTCTCTTTTCTTGTCTCTAATTTCAGAATGAGTGACAAGTAAGCCTTCCAACCTGAGAAATTTAAAAAGGAATTATAGGCCACACTAAGCATGTGCTCTATTCAGAGCAGTTGGCCACTGTTGATTGAGAATTTCTGTGGCTGATCAAGTGGAATGAATCCAAATCTCATTAAAATGTAGTTGGATATTATAATGAAGTTCAATTAGATAGTATACATGGTCATTTGTGATCGCTATCAAGTATGACTAACCAATGCAATGGGGGCAACACATCAAATAGGCATCACATGGTGGGCAATTTGAAACCAACTATAGCATGATGAGCCATTGAACCTTGTTTGTGTGTTAGCAATAGAAACTAGACACAATATAAAGGTAGGTACTAATAAATTACATTTATAACCACAAAGCAAGGAAAATGTCATGTGTGCATAGCAAATTAATGAATTGGTATAGTTGATTTTCATGTTTGGACTGTAAATCATAGTAACATTTGAAAGAAGTGTAGATATGGAGCAATAATTAGTTTTTTTAAAAAATATATGTACCTTGGAATTTTCCCTTGCTTGTGTGTCCTTATACAAATCTATAGGCCCCAATTTAAATTAATGCATACAAGTTGAAACTAATGTATAACTGTGTACAAGGGAATTCAACTAGCTATATAGAGTAAATATCTGAAAGGTATTGTTGTTGTTGAAGAATGTTTGTAATTTGTTTGAATTTACATTGTATTCATTCATCGATATTGAAGTTAGATAGAAGTAGACCATAATTGAAGTGTAGCTCAATTAATACTTCACCAATAATGTTGATTAGTTTATCATTATAGTGATTCCTTGATAGAGTGTTTTTGTAGATTAATTATTTACTATTGTAAATGAGAATTATATTACTTTAAAGGATCCTCATTGTGCCACAAGGACATTTTCCCCTAGATTAATCCTTGGAAATTGAACAATAATTAAATATAATAATCTCAAGTCATGCAAATATTTCTAGAAATTGAAGTGTGTAAATGTGAATGATAATTTAATTTAGCTCTAAAATTGTGGATGATTAAGATGGATGGGAACTTTGGAATAGGGTATGGACATCCATCAGAGCATAAATGATAGAGGAATTTGCTCGTCATCCATGCTCACCATATACAATTTAGTTCCCTAGCATTACATGATGGAAAGGTAAGGAATTTCAAGCATGATGTCATTACTAATGACAATTTTAACTTATTGCATATAGGGGGAATGGTAATATTCGGTAAATATTAAGATTTCTATGGACACTTTTTTTAATTACAAAGAATTGAAAAGGAAGGGAAAAAGTACCATGTACGGTTCAAGCCACCAATGATTATTAATTGTGATATTTAGAATCTAAATTCTTATGCACTAATAGGTCAGAATTGTACAAAGTACATTATTAATTATCTTGATAAATATGAAAGGTACACTAAGAGGTCACTTTTTAGCTAACAAGAATGCCAATAATTACACAAACACACAATTTAATTAATAACTATATTAATATAATTAGTTTAATAGTATTATAACTAATATTATATAACTAATCAATTTTTTTTTTATAATTTTCTTTATCATTAAGGTTATAATTACATTGTATGAAAAATATTAACTTGCAACTTAACAAATAAAATAATTTGTTATGTTATGACTCTACTTCATTGAACCTATAGTAACAATCATAAAGGGTTATAATTTTGTTTCATGTAAACTTTTAGATACAAATAAAAAGCATGGTGTTCCAATAGAACATGACCTTAGATTCTTTTGGGAGGGGTATCTTAATACTCCTTATTCTTCTTTGAAAAGAAAAGAAAGAAATACAACTTGATTAGACTCTCCAAAACATATTTCATCATACTGTAAAATCCCACATGGTGCTGATGTGACAGAACAAAAACAAATGAGCACCAACAAAAGCCTTTGTTTGCTCATCGCCTAGACTGTCAGTTAAGTTTGAGGGCCTTATTGCCTCTGGGGTGTTTTCCTAGACTATTTTTTTCCATTGCATCGTTGCCCTTGATAGCCAAAAATTGAAAAGGAAATATCAAACACCGAATTTTCCTTCTAACATAGTTTTTAATAAAGTTTTTATTTGTATTTTACCACGTAAAACTGTAATTATGGCCATACGGCCATCTAGTTTAACTTGGGTCAATGCGCTGCCTGGACATTAATAAATGTCTTAAAAGGTTGCAATAAGAGTTGGAAGTATCATATAAGTTTGCAATTACAATAAGACTTGGGAATTCTTATCCAATAAGATACGGTCCATTTTTCAATAGATTGTATGTATAAAAATAATAATCTTCTCCCTATCTTTTTTAATAATTAATTTTTTATATTGAAGATATGTAATTAAATATAATAAAGAAAAAACTTGTCCAGAGGTATCCAGTTCTCTTCAGTGCTATCCAGTTTGTTGCCAAACAACTCTGCAATGCTATCAATTCTATTTGCAAGTTTATAAGAGGTAGTAAGTTTGTTTAAGGTTATAAATTGTAATCTCTTGTTCAATAGTACATACAATTCTGAGTTTCTTTTGTTGCTACTATCTTTATTCAGTTTTCTATTAAAGAGAACAACAGCAAACAAATAGGAAAAATAAACTGTACATAAAACTGACACGGACAGTCAGCACCAAAAGATAACCGTATACAAACAAAACAAGGAACACAATAACTTTTTCCAATTCAAAATTCTAGATTGTGATTTTTCTCTTTGAATTTAATCATTGATAAAGTGTTTTACGATTGGATATCTACCTTGGTCAATTTCCTTCTCAATTTCTTTAACTCTGTCAGTTATCAGGCATAGGAAGCCCAGGAAATTCTACTAGTTTCTTGTTTCCTTTGGCTTTAAGGACAGTTTTGGGTTTCAGAGGAAGAATTGCATGGATGATGATAAGCAGATTGCTGACAAAATAGAATGGCAATTCAGCACCATTTTCCTTAATAAGAGAATGGAATTGATCGACATTGAGGCTCTTTTGCCATAGATCTTTTATAAACTCCCACATATGCCTCCAGTGCACACCTTGGAAACTAGGGACAAATACTCTAGTTTATTCGACCCATCTTCCTTTTCTTTTACTTCCTGCAACTCTTCTACACTTTCCGTTCTGCTCTATTAATGCTTCCACCTCAGGATCAAATTTGCTACCTTCAACTGACCTGTAGAGGCCCAAACCGAAATTTGCATTCTCAAATATGTACTCTGAATCAAGCCTTAAAAAAGCTAATCAAGTCCTACAAGAAATTGATGTGTATCAGTTTATAAACTAGCGTAATGTCAGATTGGTTTTCCTTCTGAAATATCTAATATGAACCCAAGCTCAAGCCTGTAATCAAACCCTTCCAGCAAATGGTGCCATCAATTTGACAAGTCTAGAATATTAGTAACAAGTTAAGGGCATGGTGTGATGGTTAAAAGTTTTAAGTAAACAAATCCACAAAGGTTTAAATACTCTATTTAAATATCATCCATTTTAATGTCAAACAATCAATATTAATTTTACACCTCATTCACAACAAAAAGTGGTAAATATTTGTCCTATTTTTATTGGCTAAAATTGACCTTTGACTGTAAGTGGATGATATTTAAGAATAGACAGGTTCAAACCCCCATTGTTGAGTTCAAAAGCCTTGTACTTTCATTGGGCCAATGAATTTGAGGGTTTTGCCCAAGCCTATTGATGACAGTTCAGTTTGGGTGATGTTTTGGGGTAAACCAGATGATAAAGACCCCCTCCTACTAGTGACTTAGTGGATTTTTATTTGTGGGCTTAACTCTTTGATATTTGTCATCTTTGTTTTCTACTTGATCCCACATAAACTTTATAAATGTGTCTTTCTACCACACATATTTTATGAATATTATACTATTATCTTTTTAATATTTTAAAAAATAATAAATACAACATTCATCCCAAAATAAAATTGATTAGAAAGCTTTATGAAAGTTTCTAGAATGGGCCTGGTCATACCACTCCAGCCCACTGTTGTAAGTAGAATGATAACGAATACAATTATTTGCAGGTTGAGGAGTAAGCATCCAAAGTTCCAGCAATTCTCATGGGCTTCTTTATATTTTTAGAAAGCTTTGTCCATAACAATGGAACACCTACTTTCAAGTTTCCCAAGACTGGATTTCAAACGGGTTATAAAAATATAAAGTGTGTCTGAACAAACTCAGAGATATAAATATTATTATAATAATAATATTGAATAAGGATTGTTAAGGGTATTAACAGAAAGAATACCTTCTTCAAGATAAGAAGGGAACAGTAACAATAATGACTCAACATTTCAGATCGGAAAGATCGTCATCATAAAGTAATGGGAAAGGATTTGAATTGCACTTTTTAATGAGTTATCAGTAACCAAAAATTAGTTAATCCGAGTTCATCTCAAAATCTCAACAAATCCTGATCTATGGCTGTCGCTTTGTGAAGTTATCTAACTAAGCTTCAATCATATAAACTCTAAACGATACTTTTATTCTTTCTTTATTTTTAGAAGGATATTATAGAGTTATAAGATAAGAAATAGAGGGAAGAAAATAAGTCTTTATAATTCTTATTAGATGGTTTAGTGTGAACCACTATTCATAAAATATGGGTCTTTCAATTTAACTCAGAAATTATACAATTAAATCTTGATATAAATATCACAATTTAATTTAATAAGCTGAAAAAATACTTCCAACTTCTCAAATCCTACGTAATAGACTCAAATAAAAACCTTTGAAAATGAATTGCACTAAAGAAACTACAACAGACATACCTTTTAGAGGAATATATCCCTTCTCCACAAGAAGAGGTATTGAAAAGTAAATGTTGAAGCCACAAGTACTGGCTGTCCAGAAGGATACTCCAGGAATTCCCAATCGCTTGGCTGATTTTTGAGCCCAAGTCATAACTCCATTGTAAACAATACAGCTCAAGGGAGGGACATCTGCTGAGCTCATCAACTTATCTATCAGCTTTTCGAAATACGGTGGGCAACTATTTGTGATGGATTTACAGAGCTCCTCAACTTGGCTGGTGCGGCCGTGCTGCAGAGGCAGCCCGTCTGGAATAGTTTGGAAGGTGATGCCACCCATGGACTGGATCGATCCAGATTTCAACATTTTCTCTTGCATGTATTCAGTATTAACAAAAGTGATGTGGAAACCTCGTGCAGACAAAATTTTGGCAAACTGCATCATGGGCGTAATGTGACCCTGAGTAGGAAAGGCCAACATCACAGCATGAGGTCTCTTCGTCATAGCCATGTTTATCACCCAACAAGCAGCACTGAGCCTCAACTGTCAGTGAAAAACTTGGTTTCTGAGTTGCTGGAGGGCAAAGATAGATTTATTTATGGTCAACAATGACCTAACGATGAAGACCATTAGGAAGAAACATGCATCATAAGTCTCAGTTACCATTCTAAATTTCTACCCCACATATGATCATCATAGTTATCGTAATCCGAATATTTGATGTAGTGACAAAGTACCGATCAAAAGGTATTTAAGGCAATCTGAGAGCAGACAAGGGTCAGTATTAAAAAAAACACAGCAGTCCTAGTCGTGATAAGTAGCAAGAAGGGTAGATAGGATGGTAAACTAAATGATCACCCTTAAAACTTCACTCCCACACGTCTTGTTCTACACTAAAAATAATTAATAATTATGAGTTGAAAATTAAAAATAATTAATTATGAGTTGAAAATTAGAAACATTAGTGTAAATATGTAAATAAAAAACAAGTATATTTATTTTGATAATCCATGATTTTACAAAGAATAGAGAAGCTAGATCTAATAAGTCTTGGGATCAAAACCACTTGATATCATATTAGTAATTGCCTTGGAATTAGGATTTTTTGTCAACTCTATGTAGGGATGAATCCAATTGTCTAGGACTAATCTATGATTGTGATCTTGTCCTACACCTGCAAACTAATACTATGTATTCTATTGCTTTGCTTTCTACTCTTTAATTCACTTGATCACCCTTGATCTTTTCTTGGTATTTCCTAGAACATATGGGGCTTGATAGTATTTAAAAATATGTTCTAGGATTGATAGTAGGTCACAAGGAGCTATCACCTAGACCAATCCTTGAAAATCAAACAATATCAAAAACAACAATCTTTAGTCATGCAAATGCTCCTGAGTTGATTGTGCATCGCTAGATTCCTTTTTAGAGCGCTAATTCAAGTGTGTAAATCAAATGATTTCTATCTATGATCAGATCATTTTTTTTTATTAAAATGAATGATTGAATGCATTTAAATACAATGACATAGCAACCTAGATCACATAAATTTAGGTTTGGTCAGCCCTAGTTAGAAAGGGTAAAGGTGTGAAGTGAATCAAATTTGAATTTAAAAATTTATTGGTTGGTGTTTTCAGCCTTTGATAAAATCCCAACTGCTAAGTTATAGGGAAATAACCTACTATACCAACTACAACTAATAGATTGGTGTGAGTTGGGTGGGAGGAGTCCATGGCTACAAGGACAACAATATGACCATGAACTAATTTCAAGATAAAAAATGACACCTAGATCATAGTAGATAACATGTGCAAGGGAATAAGTGCGAGCATGGGAGTAATAAATAAGTGGATAGGGTGAATTTATAAGGTTGTGTGAACATGGGAAAAGAGATAAGTAGTAGGTGTATAGAAAGATGTGTAATGGGGTAGGTGGATAACATAGGGCAAGGGACTTGATGTTGTACAAAATTTCATCATTTGTCAATATGTCTAGATGTATCAAAGCTCTTCCCTAAAATAGACACAAAATTAAATGGGAAATGACACTTGGGTATACAAATTTCACCACTTATATTTTTCTCTTGCTTTGAGGTTCATGTGATTTCTTGAATGATCATGCATCTCAAAGTATTTAGCACTCGTGCAAAAATTCATGGGGTAAGTGCAAGAAGATGGGGGGCCAAAAAGGAGTCTTAAGTGGGCATTTTTTTCTGAAATCAGGAAATGCTAGCCTTGGATGAGAAATTGAGCATAGTTACACAAGATGCAACCAAAATCACTATTCATAGTGCTCCAAGTCTACTTTCTAAACTACTATTTTTTAAAAAAATGGTATAGATTAAGAGGTTCAAAAGAGGGAGCCACAGAAATTGGTGTTGTTTCTGTCAAAAAAATAACATAGCATATTTTGTGGCTTCCTCAAAAGGTTAATTTTTTTTTTGGTATTTTTAAAATTGCTTCGGCAAGAAATTAGCTAACAGCATGTAGTTTATGCTCAATTTTTCTGATAATTTTTTGATGAATATTTGATTTTTTACTAATTTTCAAAGTGGACACATCCTAAAAAATAGAATTTTGGCCGTGCTACCCCTATAGATTTTGAAAACTAATTGAAGATCATTTTTTTTAATATATGTAGAATGGAGTCTAGTTTCTAAAAATGTAATTTTTTAAAATTTCAATGAACAGTTAATTTACAATGAAAAAAAGACCAAACACTGGTTTTTGCCCAAAAACGGACACACAAACAAAATAAATTAAAGATGAAAGGCATAACATTGTTAAAATTTGAAAAAAAATACATCGTTAAATAGTTAAGAGAAAGCCTAACATTACTCAGGTGTTTGATCTATTCAACCTTGAAACACGTGCAAATCTGAGGGCTAGCACGAAAGAAATTATGTGAAATCCTGTAGAATTTGCAAAAAATATGTCTGTGGACGTTGGGAAGGCACTCCAAGCCTTGTTAGCATTAGTTACTACATTGTTGAGTCAGTTTGTAAGTTAGCGTTGGTTTTCAGTCAGTTTAGTTTGTTGTAATTGTAACTCATTATAACTGTCACCCTCAAGATTTATATGCGTTGTTTTGTATCTGCAAATCAGAATGAATAAAATAATTTACTTTACTTTATTTGGTATCAGAGCAGCCATAGAGGAAGTGCGATGTGAGGCATTCTCTCACTAACATCAGATCTCCCATGAGAGCAATTTGATGGATTTGTTGAATGAATTAGAATATGTGAAGATCATGAAGGAAGTTGTGGTATTGTTTCTGTAAGTTGTAGTATTGTTTTGTAGGCTGGGGTTTGAATGCATAGTTTCTATTCTCATTTGATTACTATTCTCATTTGAAGATATATGGTTGGGTTGGGTATATAGAGGAGATTATTCATCCATCACCAGATTCAATTGAATGCCATACTAGCTATTCGAAACAGTCTACTCCATTTATTGGAAGGTGTTGTTGAATAGCTTGCCTTAGTAGGATAGAAGGCGATTGAGTTCTGCTGAGGTGTGCAGGAAATAGCCTTGGAAGGAAGCATCGAGTTTGGAGGCCTTTGCAAGCAGATTGAAGACATTTGTACTCTCTGTTGTAGTGGTTGTTGCCTGGACTGAAGTTTCTCTATCCAAGCCATTTGTAGCACTCTCCATAAGGCACCTGAAAGAGGAAGACATAGTCTACAAAACCTGGCAATCAAAGAAAAGTGGATGTCCATTATCATCTCAAATTGGTATGTATTGAAGTGTGTATGGAAGTACAAATTTTATAAGCAAATATATTTAAGTTTGAGTAAAAAGTCAATCTTTTGAGTATTATCTAAATGGAGATAGGGTAAGTGCAAGAAGATGGGGGGCCAAAAAGTGGCCAAATTAATTTAAAAAAAAATTAAGTCATAATGCGCTCGTGTTATGACTTACTATAAAAAAAAAAGCAGTCCAATTTCATTTCTTGCTGTTTTCTCCTCTGCCCGCGGTGTCCAAACCCTCAAAAGCGCGCATGCGTTTTGCAAAACACCAATCAACACAAAAAAGTTATCAATTCATCGCCAAAATGCCGCCGCGACGTTGAGCACGCCAAAGGGGTGAGTTATCTTTGTTTTTTTGTTTGAATTTATTTCTAAATAGGTAGGTTTTTGTTGATTTTTGATATATATTTCATTATTTGTCAGGAAATGTTAATGCAACTCCTCCTCCTCCTCCTCCTCCTCAAAATGCACAAAATCCTAAGGAGGAAATACCTGTAGAACAACAACCTCCTCCATTCATTCCTCGACATGCCCCTGGAACACAAGATAATATAATGGGGCAAATTGAAAACAACAGAAAGGAAACTGAAGATATAATTGCAAGGTTGAAAGATCCTTCCACTTCAACCTTGCATAGGTCCACGCTTGCCGAATCTATTGAGTCTATGTTATCAAATGTAGATTCAATTAGCAAGCAAAGAACTAGTTAGACGGATAAAAAGAGAGAGTTTAGAGATTACTATGCAGACAAGTTGTCATACCAAGATGTCAAAAAATTACAAATTATAAAATTAGACTTGTGTTCAATTTTCACAAACCCACAAACAAATCAACCTCCACCCATTACATGTAAGACGTTCCCTATCCATTAGTGCAACAACCAAGCGATAAGGGACAATTTCGGGCAGAGGTGGTGGATGGTTTTTGACCATCCTCCATGCAATAATAATGAGGTCCCGCAATACTTTTTGAGGAAACTCTACTATTAGTTTGTCCTCAATAAAGTGCCAAACTATTTTGATATGCGGGACTTTCAGGGTAGAGGTGGGGGGTCAGCACAAGATAGACCAAGGGCACGTTTTGACCCATAGCAGGTAGTGAGACGAGTAATCAACAGACCAGCCCACGAGCATGTTTCTATCCCTTCCATTGTGAAGGAGAGTGTTGAGGTCGATACACTTCAGTCGATTAGTGCCTTGACCCAGTGCATCATAGAGCATGCCGGTCCTGCAACACAGAGTGGGTTGGGAGATAGTGCGAGGAGTAGGGTCCCACCGCATACTTGCCAGGCTTGCGGGTTAGCCTGTGGTTATGACCCCGTGGACAGTCAGGACGCAGGTGCACAGGCTACATCTGCAGCTGAGTAGATGGTGATGACAGATACCCTCCTGAGTGAGACTTTCGGCCTTGATACTCAGGTAAATATTAGCAAGTTTATTAAATTTAATTTATTAAATTTCATTTTTGAAATACAAGATTAACTAATTTAAATTGATGATTTTAATGAAATTTCAGGGTCATAGCGTCGATGCAGTTTTCAGTGGTTCTCCACCTGCATTTTTCACTAGATCATCTACTGTCGAGGTATGTAACTAGTAAACAATTATAAATATTACATGTGAATAGCATCGTTATATGAATGGTATTCTAATTTCTGATTTTGGATGTTGAATAGGTTAATACTATAGATTTCATGGCAACACCTGCCAGCAGTGGTGGACTTCAAAGCTTTATGGAGGTAATAAAATAAATAGTTTAATGAATGAATTATACTTGCTAAATTTTTGTATGTGATTTGTGTGCTTTATTGTGTGTACTTCCATGTTTAGATGAACGTGTGTGTATGTTAGGAGCCATGATTTGCATCACTATTATAGTTTTCGTAATTGAATAATGTTGTTTTATTTCCAGATGATGCAGGTTGCGGAGAAACCTCCCCATGTTCATAGGGCAATGGAGCAGGGTGTGGCCTTTGCGATTCATAGCTCCATGGCATTGACAGGGGTATGAGGCAGATTAGTAAATTTCAATTTACATTCATTGTTATAGTTGTCTATTTTTGAAAAATCAAAAGATTATTGATTTGAAGTTTAATTTCTATCTGGATGGTTTCTATAGGACATGACATCACCAGGGCCTATTCCTGCTACTGAGGCAAGTGAGGAGACAAATTATATGTTAGCGGTAAGTGATTATTTTGTTAAATATTTTATTTTTTATAACATGTAATTTCTATATATTAATGTCTATACTTTTTATTGTAACAGGTAAAGATGCAGGAAGACCTAAATAGGAGGAGTAGCCCTCAGGTTCGTAGTAGACCACCCACATGCGCATCTCCATCCCCTAGAAGATCAAAGGCTACTCGTGATTTATTCTCTTCACTAGCCAAAGGGGAATGACTTTTTATTGTGTTCCTTTGTTGTATGCCTATATGGCATTTGTGGACATATATTTTGTATTGTACATAGTTGACATTGTATGCCTATATGACATTCTTGTAAGCCTATATGGCTATTTTGTATATATGTTATACTTATATCGACAGATATTGATGTATGCCTATATAGATATTTGGTTAATACAAATCTTTTTTATTGATGGCGTCCATACTTGCATTATAAATCCACGTTTGAATGGATATTTGTAGATGGCTACTTCAAATATTTAAAGTCCGATTGTATTACATAGGATGTTTGCATTTTCTTTGATAGGCTTGATAGGCCATGGATTAAATGATGGTGTTTGATGGAAAAGTATGGTACTAAAAGACTCTAGTTCATTCTTAATAGGCTTGTGATTGATAATATCTTTGCATGATTGCACTTGATCTTGAATCATGGGCATGTTGTTAGGATTTTGATTGCATTGTGGTGTTTGATGGATAGGCATGATACTATGTGACTTTTGGATAGGCTTGGGAGAGGTACACTAATTGAATTTGTGATTTCTAGTTTGAGATTGTTCCTCCACTAGAAGTCCTTGGAGGAAATCTAAAAAGGATATTCTAAAAAAGACAAATTTACCTTCAACAAATTCATCATCTTCTTCTCATTCAAAGTTAGAGAAATAAAAGGGGCAAGCACTTGTTGTAATTGCAAATTCTACATCAAAATGATGGATCCTTGATTTTGGAGCCTCACATCATATGGCTTCATTACAGAGTATGTTTTCTTCATTTGAGACTTGTTTAACACCACATATCTTGATGGGTAATAACACATATATGCATTTTCATGGGTGAGGGTCTATTGACATGACTAAGAGATCCTTCAATGATGTCCTTTTCATACCTTCATTGTCAACTAATCTCTTTTTTATCTATCAAATCACACATAGTGGGACAAGGAAGAGTGTTGAGTTCACACTAGATGTTGTGCTCATTCAAGATTTGCAAAGTGGAGATATTATTGTTGTAGCTGGGAGGTAAATGATTGATCTAGATTGTACAGCTTCTCACATTTTTCTATTGATGTTCCTTTGGTCGATGTTCACACTCAAGCATCTAGTCAACTTTACATTTTTTTATATGTCCTAAGTGTGATATTACACCTATTTAATAAGTTTACTTAGGATAATATGAACTTTTAATTATTCTCACCTAAGTAGATAATAAATGCATGGGTACACTTTGACTTGAGGTACACAAGTGCCACCACTACCTCATCAACTCTTGATTGATGATATTTAGGTGCCACCTATATTCAGTCAAGGCCACTTCTTTCTTAGTCAAGTTGAGTGAACTAATCCATTGATTAGCAGTTCAACTCTTAACTTCTCAGTTAGGTTGAGTTAACTCACCTCTTGATTGACAGTGATTGAGAGTTAACCCATACCTCTTGTGCATGTCATCTCCTTGATTCATGCATCCAAGAGGCCTATATATATGTATGTTTCTGATTGTAACTTTGCCTCATAATATTGAAAATAGAATAGCAATTATTCTGTTCATTTGGTTTTGTGATTAGCTTGTAGGCATTTGGTCTTGGGTAGGTTTGTTGATCATAAAAAATCGTAACGATTATTACATCTTTAATTCATTGTAGTCTTAGCATATAAAAGGGATTGTAATTCCATGGCAAGTGTGGTGCTAAACAAAAATTTTAAATTTATGTAGTCTTAGCATTTAGGAGTTCCAATTTTGCAGCATGGTAATTTTTCAATTGATATCTCTATCCTTAGCATATTGAAGGAAATTTAAATTTTCAACAAGTGTGGTGGTATTTTATAGTTTTTACAAATATTGTTATTTTCCCTTTACACCTAGAATCCTCCAACAAGTGTGGTGGTATATTACAATTTTAAGTTTATGTAGTCTTATTATATAGAAAGGCTTATAGTTCAACAGCAAGTTTGGTGGTAAATAACGATTTTAAATATTTGTAGTCTTATCATATAGAAGGGGTTACAATTTTACAATGTGATGGCTATGTGATAAAAAGTGTAGTAGAAGCTACTAGAGAAGTTAATGAGGTTGTTAAAGTTGCTCACAAGGCCTTCGATCATAACCTTGTCCTCCCACACTTTGCTCTATAGTTTCCCATCCTTTTCTTTTTCTACACTAATGGAAAAGATTTAGGGAATTTGCTAGAAGAAGATTGTGTAGGAGAGGGGCTATTTTTAACATGTAGATCTATTGGAGCAATATTTGGAGGACTTGGAACCCCTAGAGACCCTAGACAATGGAAATCTATTGGAAGTGTGTCATGTAATTGATATTCTGTAATGTATTAAGGCTTTCTACTACTATGTTAATAAAATTAAAATATCCTCCAAAAAATCTTTGTGTTTGTGTTTATGATGACATGATTGTGATTGAGGGATACCCATATAAGTTTCATGGATTAATAATAAATATGAGTGCAAATATCAATGATACACATTGCATGAACCCATCAATGTTTTTGGTCAGATAATACCCTAGAATTCTCTGTATTGGTGCATGTGATCTTCTAGGAGGAGATGTCAGATCATGATGTCATGTTTGGATACCTAATTTTGTAGTTGGAGTTTTGACAGTGGTCTTGTTGGTTCTCTTGGTATTGAGTACATTGGTCATGTGCTTGGGAGCTTCATGATAATGTGGTGTTGCATTTGGAGCTTAACATGGGTTGATTGGTTGTAGGTTCTCATACATACTTCGAGACTTGGGTGAGGCTAGAGTTCTCTTGGGATTAGAGACACTTGTTGAGATGGTTATCCTTTAGAGGTTTTAGCAGGAAGACCAAGGAGACTTTCACTTGGATATGGACGTGAGTTAATTATGGACCTGTTGATGTTTGTTTTTAGACAAGTCAACAATTAGAGTGAAATACTAAGTATCTGACTCCCTCTTGAGCAAAGCCTCTCGAATGCTGAACTATGTGATCAAACAAGATGACTCCAAGGTTCCTTTCGTATGATTTTGTAAGAGATAGCTCAGTGACAAAGTATGATTTTGCTGTTAAACACAAAGGGACTTACGCAGACTCTTCTCCTTTCATTCAACTTGTTCCTCCTTTTAGTGTGGATGATGTATGTACAAGGTTTCAATAATGAAGAAAAGTAAAAAGGATAAAGGTTTAGGAATCTAACCTAAGGTCAATGAAGCAATGATGACGACTGAATAGACAAAATCCCTGATTAACCTAACTTCACTTCGCCAAGGGTGCCTACAACTACATGAAGCTGGTGCAATCTCCTAAGGTTATGCGAAAGGTTTTCAAATCATGAAGGCTCATATGAGCACCCATCGGATGGCGCAGCTCAGACAAGCATTCACAATCGAACTTATACAAATATGGCTCAGACTAGCTTTACACAATAATTCACCAGTGATGAATGTTAAAAGCATGAGCTAGGAGTTGATCAAATATTCAACACATACATACATTACAACAAAGAGCTTCTAATCTATTTTTAATCTACTTGAAACATCTCTTAATTCCATTGAAGTATAAGAAACCAAGTTATTTCACAAGATAACACTTGAACACCAAATAAACTTCCAATGTCTTTTGCATTAACCTTGAGAAATATTTACAACAATTTCAAGTCCTCTCAGAGAATTTTGAGAGTCTCTTCTACTCCTAAAATCTACTCTCTACTACTACTAATGATCTACTGAATTACAAATGAGGCAACAAGGCCTTTATATAGTGTTCCAGGATACAATGAATGGCTAAGATCATTTCGATAGCCAAGGGTCTAGATCATGCCACCTCAGAGGTAGTTACAACAATTTGCTATTTTTAGCACAAAAGAGAGAGGCAATGAAGGCACGTTTTCCAATGTGATAAGGTAAGGTGAAAGCATTTAAAATAATCCTCCACATAGGAATCCTTTTGGCTTCTTTTATTAAATGATACATTTAATGCATTAAAATGATGTGTGCTCACCACATAGATGCCACTTCAGCATACTTTGAAAATTGTATCATCTTTGTGTGATGTATTCAATGTGATTGCTTGAACTTGTATGTTTAGGAATACAACTAGTTGATCTTGCCTTGTTCATTCTTCTTGTAGACTGGATGTATGATACTTGTTGCTTCACTTGACTAACTTCATGATTCTTTCTTCTTCTTGTAGGTAAGTTGATGTGAATCTTCTTTGATGATGCTCTTGATGTAGAGTGAGTAATAGAGTAGATGATGATGATATAAAGTAGAGATCTCTCTTGGACTTGAAGTTTACTGGAACTTGAAGTGGAATAGATGAGTGTCTTTCGAACATAATGTAGAAGTTGATGAAGTATACTTGATTGATGGCCTTTGAAGTGACCCTTCGGAGTGTAGTAGATGATAACCTCCTCTTTGGATGTGAAGTAGATGTTGATAACCTCTAGAAGAAACTTTGAAGCTTGACGAACCTTGACTTGAAGCTTGAATGGGGAACGCCTTGTCTTTGAACATGATGCAACTTGATGAAGTATACTTTGAACTTGATGTGATCTAACATGATGTCATTGATGTAGGAGACTTGAGGTGTGATCCCCCTGCAACTTGAAGGTGACTTAGGTACTTGTCCTTGATGACTCCTTAGCTTCACCAACACCCCTTCCTTCAATGATGCAACTTGATAATCTTCAAAGGCGGCTAGCATGATGCTCCTTACTCCTCGCTTGAAGGTGATTCCTTGGATAACTCCTTAGCTTTGTTAATGCTCCTACAAGACAAGGTAAATGATATATCAATAACTTCTTAAGATAAAAACAACTTTAAACATGTAATAACGCCATTTCAAACTTAGGCGCAAATATAGGTAAAAATAAGAACAAAGTGCGCCTAACTCAATTAGTCCCACATTCATTATTTTAATGATTTCACACAATTACAATAGTTTAAAAAGATCAATCCACTTATAAAGTTCATTCAAAAGGTCTTTTCAACACAACTTCTTCCTTAGGCGCCAAGATGAGGTGATTTTAGAGGCAAAGGGCGCCTAACATAATTGACCTATTTCCTTTAATTCTTGGTGACCTTAACACTTGTATGAGCTCCAATTTCATATCCTTAATCTTTCTCCTTATAAGGCGCCTTATTTGAAGATCAAAAACTCTAGAAATGGAGCCAATTTGAGGTGGTTTTATCCTTATCTCTAGGTGCTAATGCTAGTTCATGGGAATAGGAATGGGCGCCTACTTTTGAAAGATGAATTTAAGTTATTTCCCTCAAGGCGCCAAGTTTACTTCTTCACTAATTCACTCCAAGGCACCCAAAATGGTCTTTCGATGCAATTTCCCCTAGGCGCTCATTGTTGATGCTCAAGGCGCTCAATTCTTCAAGGCGCCAAAAATGGCAAAAGGGAACAAAGAATGGGCACCTAAACTCAATCATGTCAACTCAAGGCACAATTTGGATGATCACTTGAATGTGAAATTGGCGCCTAACTCACAATGTGCTTAATTGGTCAAATTTTCACTTCTGGAGGTATCTTAGGAAATTTTCAATCAAGGCGCCTATCTAGAAGAGGTTGAAGGTTGATTGTCCTCTAGGCGCACTTTTGGGGTCTCTGCAAGTGAGGAAATTGTGCCTAAGTACTAGAGCAAATTCGCGCCTAGAAATAGTAGTCCCAGAGCATAAGGTGAAGGAGATAAACGTGGAAGATGAAAGAGTTTGTTGCGATACCACAAAGAAAGAGGGATGAGGAAAAGAGGCATCTGATTTGTAAGAAGCTGCCCATACAAAGAATAAGAAACCACGTTTAGCTTATTTGACTAAGTCAAATGAACAACATAAAGAGAGAACCTTTTGGGATAGGCGTCGATTCCTCTTCTTAACTAGTGGTTTTTAGATATTTTGAATAGTATTAAAATGGATCGATGGTTCCAGGGAAGGTCGTTGGCCTCTTGGGATAAGAACAATACAAATTTGAATGCATTGACATAATGAAGGGGGTTGGCCATATAGATGAAGGCAGAGTGAGGAGAGGAAGGGGATATTGCTGTAAAGGCCGCACCAGGAGATAGAGGAGATTGAATTAAACAATGTTGAGTGATGTGAAACCAAAGTAGTGAGTGTGCATCTTTTTGAGGGAAGATGAAATCACCGGTAGATTATGTAGTTGTGAGAGTGTAAGATGCTACCCCAATTTTTTTTTCAAATTTACATACAAGGATATGGCAATATTAGCTCAAAGCATAACGAACTAAAGATGCCTTCACACTTTTTGATCACCCAGATCCCAGGATGGGCAAGGTGAGAGCATACAGTGATTGGTTTACAATAAGAAACTATGCAATAAGAAATTACAATTCATCTGCTGTGGCAGGCATCCACAAGATGTGGGAATTCACCACTTTTCAGTGGGTAAAGAAAAAGAAAGGAAATAGTACAATGCCATCCACTTGTTCAGTGTGAATACTCCACCTCTCAGTGGGTGATATGAAATAAAAAGGGTTCTTTCTCCACACTGGCGGTAATACCATCCAGGGGTTAATATGTGAGATACAGATAAGGAAAGATTACAATATATCAGTTGAAAATGATAATTAAGATGATTATTTAAATCTGATATCACTCTTCTAGTGATTATGCTCACACAAGAACCTTGCAAACACAAAGAATGTTATGCTGATTTCCACTTCCAAAGATGAAATTCAAATCATGGCTCTACCGTAAATCAGAAAATGTCATATCAGACTGCCTTTCATAGTATGGTAGCTTATAATGGTGATACCCACATACTCTGACATATACCATTTGATTTTTCTATCCACTTCTGAGATTCTTAACAAGTTTTTCCTTGAAAGATCATTGATCAAGACACTAACACATAATAACAAACCATGAAACAAGACTCTACTTTAGACTGGTACTGCACCCCTGATGTTGGTATGGATTGCCACAAGACTACCAACAATCTTCCCACTCAAAACCAATGATATCCTATGAAACTAACCCCCTCATACATGACAAATAAACTCATTATATGCTCAATGAACAAGTAATGCCATATTACATAGAGATATGTCCTTCTAAGAGCCATACGACCCATAATGGTACGACTAATCACTAAAATTCAGACATTACTTTTAAACACACAAAACCATCATGAAAGGTGACGTTTAGGCTATACTAAGACAATGCAAAATGAATGAAACCCAAACTCTACTCCAATATTTTATTTTCAAATTTATTCAAATTTGTAGGTATGGTCATGGAAAGGTATGGCAACACTATAAATTAGACTTTGCACTAAAACATACAAAATGACCATGAATGATGTTGTCTGGGCAATAAAAAGACAATGCAAATTGATTTAGACACAAAAACTTCTTCATTGATTTCCTTTCAACTTTCATCACATTTGCAAGTACGGTCATCAAAATGTACGAATATCTCCATGGTAAATTCCAAACAGATTCCAACCACTATAAATTTGCTCCAAAATGATTGCCTATGCCTACCAATCAAAATGCACTCACAAAGATTTTCTAAGAATGTGTTAATAGTTTTGATCAGCTTCAACACTATTTTCAACATGTATAGCCATACATGGTATGGTGGCAACCAAAAATCACTCTTTGCCCTTTAACTCCTCAGATTGGTCTAAAAGAATTGATTCCCACATACAAAGACGCCATCAAAAGAAAATATAGAACTAACTTCAATTTTCTTTGCATTCTTAAAAATTGTGATTTCAGCTGTACGGCCAAGGAGTGTACGACCAAGCTAGGAAAATACAAGAACACCAAATAACTCTCCAAAAACATACTGAAATTGCATTAAAACTAATTACAACAACTCCACACTATCAAAAACATCAAAACTCCATTAAATCATCTGTCACCATTAAGCTCCATTGGTTCCCTAAAGTAGAAACCACCATCACTAGCTAGGGTAGATATCACACTACTGAAACTGATCTTCTTTGAGTGGGTTTTCATCCACAAGAAGGTGGAAAAATGGAAGAACATGCAGGTTTAATCCAATAGAATAACAACACAAATTCCAAGCATCAGCCTCCAAATGGGCTCTCCATCAGCTTATAAGGGCATCTGGGAGTTACAAACTCCACTTTCTTGAAAATGTAATATTTTTTTCTCCACAACTTAAAAAAAATCTTCATATTTGAAAGTGGTGCTCACTTTAATACTAAGTCTAGGAGAGAAATATAAATATGTCCTCATCGCACACTTAAGTCACTTTATAAAATACAACATTATAACTTAAGTGCACCAAAAATATAAATAACCTGATTAATTATCAATTTTTCTCAAATTACCAAAATTGATAATTAAATATTTACTCCAACGATTTGGAATGAGGATAAGTGGCTCCAGGATGACTAAGTTGAAAAATGGGAACATTACAGTCCCCTCTCCTTGAAATTGCTTGTCCTCAAGCAATTATATGCCAATCCGCTACTCCACTCTGATATACATGCCATATAACTATAATACTTGAAGTAACTCACTGCGATCACTGAGTACCAATGCATCATCCTGTCAATACCTGGATCCCAAATCAACCTGTCCATCCAGCTATAGGAGTAGAAATAGATATCTATCATAACCCATTCGTCACATATCATCCATCTGTACGAGTAGATCATCAAAAAGATGCGAAAATCAACTCCCATATGCATATAGATCAACTTATTAGGCCACCAAATGTTGCTGTTGTAACTTAGGCCAGCAACAAAAATAAAATCATAGGTGTCAACATACCCATACATACTAAGGAAATCCATCAAATACTCAATGTCCATCAAATAAACATGCCTCCACACACTCCTAAGCAGCTGAGTAGCTGATGTAGACCACGAAAAATTAGAAAGTGCAATGGGATTCCAAGTAGGACAACTACTAACCCATGACGAATCAATGAAGATGAAGTCACCAATCAACAAATAAAAAGCTGCCATATCATAATCAATTGGTGACATAGCCAAAGATGAGTTATGGGTGCCTTCAACACCCATCAAAGACAATTCTTGAGTGGCTGGTCCACTATGGGTGTCATCAACAAAATCAGCAACTAAAATTTTTGAAATCTTCATTGAACCATCCAAATGATATGTCTCATTAATCTCATCATATGAACAACATGAATTTTCATGATCAACCTCATTAACATCATTCGTTAGAAAAAAATATCTAAGATAAGTCTCCCTTTCTTGTATTGTTTGATCTATGTGGTGAACTTGTTCTTTGATATGTAGAAGATGCTATTTTGCAAGTGCAACCACTAACTTAGCCTCCTTGGCCCTTTGTGACCATATATCACACAAAATTTGTGTCTTTTCCACATCCACCCAAGTCTGATATAAAAAATTAGAATTCTTATGATTTTCTTGAGTGCCATCTATAGAAGACTCCATGGTATTATCATCCTCATGTGAAAGAAGTGTTCTCTCATGATGGAGTAAAGAAATATGACTATTGTCATAAAAATTAGAATATCTGTCATACTCTTTTGCCATGTCTTCAATCTCTACAAGTGCGTCTTCTTTGAAATTTTCATATCCATCACTTGTACTTTGAGTGCCAACACTTGTAGACTCTTCTTCCTTCATTTCTCCATGTGTAAGAGTAGCAATCTCATAAGAATGAGGAAGAATATCGCTGTCCCAAATCAGAACCTTAGAATCCTCTTTAATGCCTACATTGTAGTCATCAAATACCATCAAGTCTTGTTTTGTCTCCTCTTCTTCTCAAGTGATTAGGGTTGGTAGTGGCTCAAAGAAGTCTTCATTACTAAATGTCACAAGGCTGCAATATTCCTTATTGTATGATTCTTCAATCCTTTCCTTAACTTGTTCAACTCCTACACCATTTGCCTTGTCATCTTGTACCCTAGGAACAACTGTTATAAAGGATAGATTTTCTGAATTATGCAAGGGGTGATTATGCCTACTCAAAAGTAGACAAAGATCAACAACCTCTCTATCTTGATCTTTCACCAATTGGATAGCCCTATCTCTATCTCTAACCATTTGTAAATAGTCTTCTTTTATCAACTCCAAAGCCTCTTTGAAAGGGAGCAATTGTGTATGAGAAATACCATGTCCCATTCCTTTTTGTCTTTCCACTCTTTGTGCTGTCCAAATGAGGTCTTCTAGGTGTTTGTGAGTGCTACCCATTCTTGACAATGCTTGAATTATTCTATCTTCCTTCACCTAGAAGACCTCATTTGGACAGCCGAAAGAGTGGAAAGACAAAAAATTCTTGACAATGCTTGAATTATTCTATCTTCCTTCACCACCATTCTATCTTGCAAGACTTCCCAAACTAAGGGCTTTTGTTCCAACTATCCTTGGCTGCCATAGTATGATTTATCATTATGTGTAGGTGAAGAAGCAATATGATCACTCAAAGAATCCATACCATTGCTACCCAAATCATTAACATGTTCTTCTTCTAAATCATCTGAGAAGACAAACTGTTGTTCTTGCATGGAAAATTCCCACTCAAAATTGGGATTACCATTGCTAAATTGATGTTGATGCTCCACGTTAGGTGCTGTCCAAAAAGTTTCAGCAACTTCTAACTCTTCAACTGTTGTAACTATACTTTTCTCCCATTCTTCAAGACACTCAGCTGCAACAATCTTAGGTTCACTTGATATTTTTCCTTCTAACATCCCATCAATCATTTTTATTTCTATTCCTAAAGAGTTGGCATCCTCATAGTCATTAAGCTCCTCATCAAATTTAGGACTTGCAAAGTCCATTCTTTCAACTTTCAGGTCTTCTTTAACTTCATCAAGAAAACTCCAACACACTTCCTTTACACTTGCCATAGGAATTTCAGCTTTATGAACATCTGTTACTCCACATGAAGACTCGTCAGGTTGTTCTTGAGTCAAGCAATTATTTTCTCCTTCATTATCTACCATACATTCATTCTGATTTAGAATTAGGACAACACTAATTCCACTTGAGAAAATATCATCAATGCCCTTATTAGGTGTTATAACTTTGAAGGGCTCCATTTGTTCATTGAACTCATCATCCAACTTAGCTGATTTATTGGATAATGACATGCTATCCTCCTGTAGAGACAATGGAACTTATATACCAAATGACTAATTCTTCTGCGGTCAATTGTTCCTTGAACTTCTCAATCTTCAACTCCATTAATTTTGTTGTGAAATCATATGCTGCAATGGAGACACGTTGCTTTTTCCTCCAAATGATCAACAAATTTGATTGCAACTGTGTGCATACATCATCACCTTCATCTAAAATCAGGGACATTAAACTGAGCATACTATTTTTTACCTTATCTGAATGACATTTATTGATTCCAGAAATGAAGTATTCAAACATCTGGAGGATCAAATCATTGCACTTGAAATCAATCAGCAAATAACATAACTTAATGTTTGCCATAATTTTGAAGATTTTCACCCTTTGACCAAAGGTAGGACTTTTTACATCATGCAACCCTTGGAAACTCTTCACCATTAGCTGAAATATGAATTTCATAGTATCATCATCATAGGGTGCCTTAGGAGCTGAAATCCTTGCAACTTCACTAATGCAAGTGATAGCTGCAAGCCTTATCTCTTCGTCATGATGTCTCATCAACTCTGGCTTGACCAACGAGCACACCAAAGGAGCCAAAGCTTTACACACTGCTTGAGAAGGTGATTGGCCAACCTTACACAGACAACCTTCTGCTTCATCCAAGATGCTAAGAAGAACTTCTTTAGCCCAAGGTAAATGTTCATGCTTCTTACCAACAATCTTTAGCTTCTCTTGAAAATTAGAGATGGCTTCTTGTTCTTTGCACCATCTTTCAATTCCCTCTTCGATATAAAATTGATTTTGCTCCAGTGATTTAAACAAATCTTTTAATGGCTCACTAACAAAAGCCATGTTGCCCAACTGAAAATCTGATCTAACATTGACAAACTGCAACAAGATCAGTTACCCAACAGGATAGCAGGATAACTGTGAGCTCTGATACCATTGTAAGATGCTACCCCAATTTTTTTTTCAAATTTACATACAAGGATATGGCAATATTAGCTCAAAGCATAACCAACTAAAGATGCCTTCATACTTTTTGATCACCTAGATCCCAGGATGGGCAAGGTGAGAGCATACAATGATTGGCTTACAATAAGAAACTATGCAATAAGAAATTTTGCAATTCATCTGCTGCGGCGGGCATCCACAAGATGTTGGAATTCACCACTTTTTAGTGGGTAAAGAACAAGAAAGGAAATAGTACAATGCCATCCACTTGTTCAGTGGGAATACTCCACTTCTTAGTGGGTGATATGAAATAAAAAGGGTTCTTTCTCCACACTGGCGGTAATACCATCCAGGGGTTAATATGTGAGATACAAATAAGGAAAGATTACAATGTATCAACTGAAAATGATAATCACGATGATTATTTAAATCTGATATCACTCTTCTAGTGATTATGCTCACACAAGAACCCTGCAAACACAAAGAATGTTATACTGACTTCCACTTCCAAAGATGAGATTCAAATCATGGCTCTGCTGTAAATCAGAAAATGTCATATCAGACTGCCCTTCATAGTATGGTAGCTTATAATGGTGAGAACCACATACTCTGACATATACCATTTGATTTTTCTATCCACTTCTGAGATACTTAACAAGTTTTTCCTTGAGAGATCATTGATCAAGACATTAACACAGAATAACAAACCATGAAACAAGACTCTACTTCAGACTGGTACTGCACCCTTGATGCTGGTACGAACTACCACAAGACTACCAACAATCTGCCCACTCAAAACCAATGATATCCTATGAAACTAACCCCCTCATACATGACAAATAAACTCATTATATGCTCAATGAACAAGTAATGCCATATTACATAGAGATATTTCCTTCTAAGAGCCGTACAACCCATAATTGTATGACTGATCACTAAAATTCAGACATTACTTTTAAACACACAAAACCATCATGAAAGGTGACATTTAGGCTATACTAAGACAATGCAAAAGGAATGAAACCCAAACTCTGCTCCAATATTTTATTTTCAAATTTATTCAAATCTGCAAGTAAGGCCATGGAAAGGTATGACAACACATTATAAATTAAACTTTGCACTAAAACATACAAAATGACCATGAATGATGTTGTTTGGGCAATAAAAAGACAATGCACATTGATTTAGACACAAAAACTTCTTCATTGATTTCCTTCCAACTTTCATCGCATCTGCAAGTACGATCATCAAAATGTATGGATATCTCCATGGTAAATTCCAAACACATTCAAACCACTATAAATTTGCTCCTGAATGATTGACTATGCCTACCAATCAGAATACACTCACAAAGATTTGCTAAGAAAGTGTTAATAGTTTTGATCAGCTTCAACACTATTTTCAACATGTACAACCATACATGGTACGGTGGCAACCATAAATCAGTCTTTGCCCTTTAACTCCTCAGATTGGTCTAAAAGAATCAATTCCCACATACAAAGACACCATCAAAAACAAATAGAGAACTAACTTCAATTTTCTTTGCATTCTTAAAAATTGTGATTTCAGTTTTACGACCAAGGAGTTTACGACCAAGCTAGGAAAATACAAGAACACCAAATAACTCTCCAAAAACATACTGAAATTGCATTAAAACTAATTACAACAACTCCACACTATCAAAAACATCAAAACCCCATTAAATCATCTGTCACCATTAAGCTCCATTGGTTCCCTGAAGTAGAAACCACCATCACCAGCTTTAAGGTAGATATCACACTACCAAAACTAATCTTCTTTGAGTGGGTTTTCGTCCACAAGAAGGTGGAAAAATGGAAGAACACGTAGGTTCAATCCAACAGAATAACAACACAAATTCCAAGCATGAACCTCCGAATGAGCTCTCCATCAGCTTATAAGGGCATCTGGGAGTTACAAACTCCACTTTCTTGAAAATATAATCTTTTTTTCTCCTCAACTTAAAAAAAATCCTCATATTCCAAAGTGGTACTCATTTTAATACTAAGTCTAGGAGAGAAATATAAATATGTTCTCATCCCACACAAGTAAGTCACTTTATAAAATACAACATTACAACTTAAGTGCACTAAAAATATAAATAACCTGATTAATTATCAATTTTCCTCAAATTACCAAAATTGATAATTAAATATTTACTCCAATGATTTGGAATGAGGATAAGTGGCTCTAAGACGACTAGGTTGAAAAATGGGAAGATTACAGAGAGGGCATGAAGATTGTAGAAGGCAAGTCTTGCTAAGAACTCCTATAGCTTGATTGTAGAGATTTGTGTATATAATTTTAAATTGAATAAAACTATATAAGTCTGGTTGTGTTCCTTATATTGTGTGAGTTGCAATTTGTGAATTTGTAATTTGGTGTGAATATGTTTGAGTAAGAAGGATATTGTGTTTGCGTCATATGGTATTAGAGTTGGAGTTCTTGAAATCGTATGTAGAGTGCTGAACGTGACACAACCTATGCCAGGACCTGCGGGTAGAGAAGAGCAAGAAGGCAATAGAGGAGAAGCTCAAGTGAGGGCTGTTGCAGGTAGGAGAAGTCCTAAGCAATGAGAGAGCTTGAAGCTGTGAAAGAATTTGTTTTGTAGATTGAGAGTGTCATTGTAGATTATGATGAGCATGATTTAAGTTGTCAAAGATTGCAATAGTGAGAGATATGGGGATTAATGTAAGAAGGCCCGTGATATGGGATGGATGGAGGTAGTATGAAAGGAGGAAGATCTCCTTGATGATGGTTGATATAACCATGAGAGTGGTTAGGTTGGAAGCTATGCAGCGTGGAGAGAGTATGAGTAATGTGGTCGCTGCGAAGAAGGAGGATGCAAGTGCAGAGATTGCAGCTATTGATGAGATTATAGTTGTTGTAGTGGTAGAATGCGAAGAGGTTGCAATAGATGCCGATGATGGAGATGAATTTCTATTGAAGATGTTGGCGATAGAGGAGTGGATGTCGAAGCTCATTGTTGCAACGAAGGGAGAAGAACAAAAAGTTGTAGCTGATGAGGATGTGGAAAATGTCATAGCAAAAATTGATGTTGTAGTTGTGAATAAAGATGAGGTAAAGTTGTTTTATGATGGTATTTTATTTTCAAATAAGATGATAGAAGAAGAGATGGTTAGAGAATAAAAATATGTAGAGAAAATGGAGATTGATGTAGATGTAGATTGGTGTTTAGATGCTGCAAGTTTGTGCATAGAAATTGTAAAGGATGTTGCATGGTTTTGGTGGAGGTGGTTGGTTTGTAGTAGGTTAAGTCCCATGAAGGTGAAGGAGGAGAAGAGAGGAGTGAGGATTTGGAGGAGGAGAATGAGCCTTTGGCAGAGGAGGACGAATGATGGTGGGAAAATGAAGCTGGCATATAATGGGTGGAGGAGGACGGTACTTTTCCCAGCTAAGTGTTGGAAGAGGCAGAAGAAGTTTCCTATGCCTAGATCAATGATGAAGTTCACTATAGGTTGTTTACAACCTAAAAGGGTGATTCTATCACTCCACTCTGCTTTGTGAGCCCATGCTCAGAAACTTTTTACCTGCCGTGTATGATGCAGTCCAGCACCTAGGTGCATGAGCAATCCTGCGTCACACAAAAACAATTTCAGTTTTCACCCTTAGCTTGGTGGTCTCAATTTGTGGATTAGATTCATTGGAGTTTGATGTATGATTTGAGTTGCCAAAGTGTAGTTATACTTTAATCTCAACAATACATTGGATGGATTGGAGCCAATGTGTTGGAAACAAGTTCTGGATTTCACTATGGAGTTCTAGACTTTTAGCTTGCATTTGGGATAACACTCACCTCATGCTACACCATGTTTTCCTGATAGTCTTCATCCATAATCTCAGATCATTCGAAATCACAATCATCAGCATCATGGTTATACTTAGAGAAAAAACCCATCCATTTTGATAATTCACAAGTTCATCATGCTCTTTGTGCATCATGACGAAGACATATAAAGACAAAACATGTGATTTGTTTTCTTATCCATTGATGATAAAAAGTAGATGCCTTACTTATGATGGATGAGGCAATGCTATTGCAAATTGCAAAGAGGATATAAGTGCAACTATTTCTAATTTAATAGATGGCAAGGTTCGTGGCAAGGAACAAACTCTTGGGAGGATATAGTTTGTTGTGTTTTGGCTGAGTGCAGCTCAACACTACCAAGCGACTTGTGCCAAAGGTCAAAAAGAGTTGGGACTATTGAAATTGAAGCCTAAAGCTGTGAAGGAAATTAGTCACAAGCTTCTTCAATTTATACATGTGTATAGTACCTATGTATTGAGTGTTGTGCACTATGAGCGGTCATTTTTGAATGGTGTGCATGTTGAGACAACAAATGTATTAGCTCAACACTATTGACTGCCACTTGTATTTCAAATGATCTTGTAAGTTAGCTAGAATACCAATAACCAAAGAGAAAGTCCTTTGAATGCAACATTTTTTTCCTTTATGAAGGAGGCCGACCATACAAAAGGAGAAAATGCCTCATAGAGGTAGCGTTTAAGATTCAAAGGGATTTTTTTTTCATTTAAAAAGATAAATACAATACACATAGGGAAGTCTGAAGGGCGCAGTGTTGGATGAAGGAGATAAATGTGGAAGATGAAAGAGTTTGTTGCGATACCACAAAGAAAGAGGGACAAGGAAAAGATGCATTTGATTTGTAAGAAGTCCACCATACAAAGAATAGAAACCATGTTTAGCTAATTTGACTAAGTCAAATGAACAACATAAAGAGAGAACCTTTTGGGATAGGCATCGATCTCTCTTCTTAACTGGTGGTTTTCAGATATTTTGAATAGTATTAAAATGGATCGAAGGTTCCAGGGACTTGATCGTCGACCTTTTGGGATAAGAACAATACAAATTTGAATGCGTTAATAGAATGAAGGGGGTTGGCCAGATAAATGAAGGCAAAGTGAGGAGAGGAAGGGGATGTTGCTGTAAAGGCCGCGCTCCAGGAGATAGAGGAGATTGAATGAAACAACGTTGAGTGATGTGAAGCCAAAGTAGTGAGTGTGCATCTTTTTAAGGGAAGATGAAATAACATGGCAGATTATGTAGTTGTGAGAGGGCATGAAGATTGTAGAAGGTGAGTCTTGCTAAAAATTCCTATAGTTTGATTGTAGAGATTTGTGTATATAATTTTGAATTGAATAAAACTATATAAGTTTGGTTGTGTTCCTTATATTGCGTGAGCTGCAATTTGTGAATTTGTAATTTGGTGTGAATCTGTTTGAGCAAGAAGGATATTGTGTTTGCATCAATGGTAATCAACACCAACCAACCATGTGGAACCTTGAGGCCCACCCCTCTATACTAAGAGATAGTCACCATGGTGTTCAATCACACACATGTCAAAAACTCACAAGACAACTACAATGAAGAATACTTCACACAAAGGTATTCTCAAACACATAATGGACTACACAAGTCCAAACAAAAGAGGAAGATGAGGCTATTCTAGAACATAAGAGTGGTACCCCCTTGGTTCTCGAAAATCAAGCTAGGACTAGTTAGACTTTGGGTCTCAATAGTAAGTGCACATAATAATTACACTTGTTCAATGTAATATGTCCTATTTCAAACATCCTTTTAGTCATTAAATTCAATTCTTTATTAAGATGTGACACATCTTATTTCCTTTCATAGCATCCAATTAATTCTTATGTTTATTATTATGTAATACACCTATTTAAGGCATTATGCATTGCATAAATAATTCTTGCATCATGATACCCTATGTCCCATTTCAAAAATTATATGCCACATTATATTACCATGATGATGCACATTTTATTTCAAATGTTATATCCCACATTTAGATCCATTCACTCCTAACCCTAACCATCTAACATAACAAAATCATAAAAATATTTCTTTTCAACCATTAGGTAACTATTAAATACCCAACAATAATTAAAAACTACGAAAATCATAAACTATCAACCTCAAAACCACACTAACTATATAATATAATATTTCAAACATTACTAGTATACAAATTGAATCCACATTTATGCAAGGTTTTTGCAAAGTTTTTCTACACATAACTGCTAATCCATCACTGATAATTATTTCAAACCTTCCACCATGGTTTGATGGGTTGAACCCCAATTTTATGAAGCATCTGGAAAGGAATAGCAGCAATTACGAACTGAAAAGTCTCGGGTCTTAATTAACAAGCTTAAATATAAAATTAAATAAGAAAATTAAATTTAAAAAAAATATACATATCCCATAAAAATTTGAAATCACTAGAATCTTAAATCAAACTAGGAGAAATAAGATCAATCATATATCATTTCTTCCTTCCATCTCCACTAAAATCTTCTCCAAATTATTGTAAGAAGATCCTCCCTTTTTAACCGCTTTAATGGAAGAATCTCTTAACTCACCACTCCTCCTCCTCAGTTCTTCCCCTTCCTTCCCTTTCATCAATTTTCTCACCATTTCTTCCACCTCTCCTCTTGTCACATAATCATTCACTGAAAACCCTATTTTCCAAACCTGGCTCACATAAGTCCTATTAATCTGTTGTTCTGCATAGAATGGCCAAGAAATCATGGGTACACCGGCACAAATGCTTTCTAATGTGGAGTTCCATCCATTGTGAGTTAAGAAACCTCCCACAGAAGGATGGGAGAGCACTTCTATTTGAGGCGCCCAGCTTACAAAATAACCTCTTCCCTTCACTTTGTCCACAAACTCCGTAGGCAACACAGCAGAAGCTCCACGAATGAGGTCTGGACGAATAGCCCATAGAAAGGGTTGCTTGCTCGCCTCTAAACCCCATGCAAACTCTACAAGCTCCCTTTCAGAGATAACTGCCATGCTTCCAAAGCACACATAAATAACCGAATGAGGTCCCTGATTGTCCAGCCATTTGACACAGCTTGTTTCTTCAGTAAATATACTTGCAGAAATCATATTGGATAATCCATTTGTTTCTTCTCCTGCAGAAAGTAATAGAGGACCTATGCTGTACACAGGAATTCTGGCCCGAAGTGCCTCTATTATTGGCCCCTCTAGCTCATCAAATGTATTAAATACCATGAAATCAGCTAAGAGATTAGCTTGGCATTGAGTTTCTAAAAATTCAAACATGTAATTGGCAGCATCATAGCAGAAACTTGGCACATCTTTCATAAGCAATGTGGGCATCCCAGGAATGCAATTGATCTCTTCTTCCAGATATCCATTTGTGAGATAGCTTTTGTCTGCCCACAAAGAAATTTGGTTTTTTTAGTGACCTATTAAATATTGTACAATTGCAGAGTTATATTAGGTTCTAGTATTTTTTTTTATCTCATTTGTTTTCCATGCAAAAGATTGAAATAGAGATAATTGTATTTTTAGTTTTTTTCTTTAATAAAATTCAGTAAAGAAACCCACCTCAAAACCTACTTGATCAAATTAGGCAATTGATCCCAAAAGTTATTACAGTAATAATCATTTTAATAGTTTGCAAGTATCATAAATTTGAAGATTGCAAGATTTTGAGTAGAAGAAAAATAAGATTAATAGTTAAAATCTAATAAAGAATGTAGCAGAGAAGGGGAACCCTATGTGTCTTTAGTCCCATTGTTACTTATATATAATATTAATATAATATGTTCTTTAAAATTCTTTTTCATAATTTATTATTTCATCTATTAGTGTGGAGTAGGGCCTAAATTTGATGGTGGATCCTATTAAAAATATGAATTCTATTTAATCACACTTCCTAAACATTTGTTAACAGACGTGTCTATTCATATGTTTTTAATCCTATTTAAATGATCTTTAGATCCATAATTTGCATATAGAAAAAATCTATTTCAAACTCTCCAATTTTAACAATTGGAATCAGAGACATGACAATCAGACTGTTAAGATTGGGAAGTAGCTATACATGTTATTTTTCTAGCATGTGCACATAGAGCCCTTTGCAAATGCAAACAAAGCTGACCACGAGTTCCATCCTTACGTAGTCGCCATATTAAGGACACAACGTCTTCATCTTTGCATCCAATATTTTCTACTATTTTTCTTCACGTTAAATGGAAATTGGATAAATGCTTGTCATTTACATTGGAAAGTCTGTGATGAGAGGAGCTTGTAAAATCTTAATCAGAAATCTCAAAACATTCTCAAATTGATCTTCTAAGAAGGAAGTATACTTCTTTATCATTGAAAATAAGTTATAAAGACACGGTACACCAATCTCTCTGGAAAAGACAATTGGCACAACAGTCACAAAGAAAATTGCATCACAACGAGGAGAAAGTAGTAGGGTGACTTAAATCAACTAGCTTATATTGCATGGGAATAAATATTTATTGATCAAGATGGTAACAATATGTAAAACTTAAATACTTAAAAACTTTATCGGTTGCTCTTCTAAGTTCTAAAAACTATACATTTTAAGCCCCCGACGAATGGCAAAGTAGCTTTGTTGATTATAGGCATCGGCCTCATGAAAGACTAATGAAAAAAACACCATCCCATAGCTATGCAAACAATTTCTGTGAACACAAGCGTAGAAACAAAAGAGATCAAGGCAATGATCAATTGAGTTTTTTCCCTCTTCATTGCAACTGTGGACAAAATATTTTGTAGTTGTAGTTGGGATTCCAATTGCCGTGAGCATTGTGGTAAGCCTGAACCAGATTGCAACAACGTTAGCAGAGATGAGATATTTTGTCACTGAAGATTTATTGATGGATATTTTAACATACATGTCATTTGGGATCTTTGGAGATTGAAATCCACTTATAAATAAATATTTTGGATAGCAAGTTCTTGTGTAGCTAAGTTTACAACCAAAGTTTAAACAATTGCAATTAGTATTACTTAAGTGATTCTTGTGTGTAGTTAAAATTTAATTGTATCTTAATGGGAAAGATTGGTAAAAGAGTACAGAAAGAAAATACAAATTTAAGGTATGAAAAGGATATTTTAAAAGAAGAACTAGTGGAAGTTAAAAACAAAAATGAGGAATTGGAAGAAAAGTTGAAGTAGTTTGATAAACAATCTAAAATCCTTTCAAAGGTAAATAGTTCTCAAAATGATGAAATATTAAAATTGAAATAACAAAATAATTTGTAGATCAATTACTTGTAGCATACCTAAAGAAAAATATTTGTCTAAGGTATAAGATTATATTATGTAATGTCTCATGTGATACAAATGGCGTGTGCTATTCATTTGATGAATCATTTGATATATGTGATATAGATAAAGAGTGTAAGGTTGGAAATAAAAATGTTTTTGAATCTACAAATCTTGCTAGTCGTGTTGATAATAACAAAAGATGTTTTGCAAAGAATGGTGGCTTTAAGATTATGAATAGAATGGGTTATGATGGAAAAGGTTTGAAAAAGTATGGGCAAGGAAGTAGAGAGCCTGTTGAACCAAGTGTGAGGCTAAAAAATGAAGGCCTTGGATATATTAGATGTAAATAAAACACAAATGATGTTATAGGTAATATATTTACAAACAATTTAGTTCAAGAAATGAAATGTTCCCAATGTTCTCATTGTAATAGGCAAGGACGTGAAAAATAAACATGTTGGGATCTTCATCCTTCTATTATTTGTGGATTGAAGAATTATTCTAAAAAATTATGTTAGAACAGAAAGTGGAAGAAACAATATATGAAAGATTGTCTACAGATGAATTATGGATGGATTGGTGTATCTAATTGGTGAAAGGTCACAAATATGTTCAAAATGTTGTACAAGCATAAACATTCACATATCGAACAAATAACAATAAAAAAAGGTTTCATCAGAGAACTAGTGAACAATGAATAAATCTACTTGGAGTTTTGTAGATCAAAAATTAGGTGGCAGACATATTCACAAAGACTTTAGCAAAGGATAAATTTGAACATTTAAGATAGAATTTGGGATGTTGAAGCAACTAGTGGTAGAAATTAAGGGGAAGTGTTGGAATAAATTATTTATTTCTCCTATTGACAATCAAATAATTTCCATTTGAATTAAACAAAGAGGGTAAACACATTGAATTGTTTAGAGGCTTGAACTTATTAGAGAGGATCACATTTGATAATCTTATAAAGTTGTAAGAATTTGAATTGACTACATCTAATTTTTTGGTATGAGGGAGCTTGAAATATTAAGCATTCATGATTAGCCCAAGCTCAACCTCAAAGAGCTATGAAGATTTGAAAAACCACTCTCAACAATAAGGACCAAAGTATTTCCACTTGAATTCTATCCATGTTGTATGTGTAGAAGCATGAGATTTGCAATTGGATCACTTATAAAGTACACCATTATTACTGCTAAAAGAGAATTCCAACCATAAAATGCATTTGGGGCTCATTCAATAGAGCAAAGTTGTGGCATTGATCGCAAATATTGTTGGTAAATCTAAAAAGTTTTTGATCACAAAGATCATTGTAAAAGGTTTTGGATCGCAAAGATAATTGCAAAAGATTTTTTTAATCACAAAGATCATTGCAAAAGTTTTTTAATTACAAAGATAATTTCAGAAGGTTTCTAATCACAAAGATAATTTTAGGAGGTTTCTAATCACAAAGATCATTGCAGAAGGTTTTTAATCACAAAGATCATTGTAGAAAGTTTTGATCACAAAGATCATTGCAGAAGGTTTCTAATCACAAAGATCATTGTAAATTTTTTTATCGTAAAGATCATTGTAGAACTTGTTTTTGATTGCAAAGATCATTGCAAAAGGTTTTGATCACAGAAATCATCGCAAAAAGTAAATAATATATTGAGTGTTATCTCTATAAATTTAAGCGGTGCTAACAACTTTGGAGAATGGCATGAACAAATGAAAATCATTTTTTTGGGTCAAACTTCACCTCCTTTATCAATAGAATTACAAAAAGACATCCTATTATGGATGATAGCGAGCAGAGGAAAAGAAAGGTTTTCATTACTATGTAATCATTTTGGTTATTTAGAAGAAGATATATGAAAAGAGCATTATTTTACTTGAGGACAAACTCCTCTAAGGACTTAGTTTCAAGTGTTACTTCAAGAAATCAATTATCATATGCAAGGCTTGATCATATTAACCTCAAAGTAGTTGTTGCAGCAACATGTGAAGCATTATGGGTTAGACAACTTCTTGAGAATCTTCTACATCCACAACATGATCCAACAATTATGTTTTGTGATAATTAAAGTGTGTTGAAGATACCTAAGAATCCAGTGTTCCATGCTCACACAAAGCATACTAAAGTACACCATCACTTCATTTGTGAGCATGTTTTCAATAAGGAAATTGAACTACTCTATACACCAACTAATGAGTAGCTTGCAAAACCTTTGAGCAAGGATAAGTTTAGTTACTTTCAAGAAGGAATTGGTTTTAAATGTTCTTCATTTGTACATGGGTAGCTAATAAACCTATTTATTATAGGTGGCCCACATCATCTAGATAAGTTGTGTGATAAAATAAAGTTAATGGGGGAGTGTTAACAATATAAACTCTATTTAATCAAACTCCCTAAGCATCTGTTAGCATAAAGACACGGTTGACATGTAGAGACACGTATGTTCATATGTTTTGCCTACTTAAAGGATCTTTGGATTCATAAATTGCATATAGGAAAATCTCTTTCAAACTCTCCAATTTTAATAGACCCTCTCTATCAACAATTATGTGAGTTATCTATTCAAAGTTTCTTTTCAAATGTTTTAAGATAGTTTATTTTAAAAATGTATATCATATATTAAATACATATTTAACTATAATTATGGAGGCATTCTACAACAAGTGCTCAATAGTGGTGAGTACATACGTTTGAATTATTATAATAATAGTATTTATTTTGTAATCAATAAACAAGTTATGACAAAGCAAGTCAGATCGATAACACTTCAAAATCAAAGACATAAGGTAACTTAGAGCTATATTTTTGCAAGTCGATGGCTGGTGAAGATTATAATTGTTAGGGTTCAACTTGACTCCAAGTTTGATTTTTATTAGGCACAATTATGACTAATATAGTTGAAAAAATATAATTATTAATACTATCAAATTTTTAAATTCTAATTAAAAATTAATATGTATAAATTATATTTTAAAAATAAAAAAAAATAAAATTAAAATAAAAAAAATCTAACAAATAAATTAAAATTTTATTAAATAAAATAAAATAATTCTTTAAGTAAATAAAAATAACTCTTAAAATAAAAATGAAGTAAACAATGTAAAAGAAAAGAGCCCATTGGTTTGGCTAAATAGTTGCTTTTCACTTTCTAGTGCATAACACATAACTTCTCAATTGTTGGCACCCTTGGTCACGCGAGTGGTCTTTTCTTGTCGATGGCATTATCTATCCACCCTTATGAGGTCACATCATTCTAACATGGCATATAGTGGCATCACATTGGTAGTGGACAAAAAATATGGTTTGGAATTTGTTGAACTGAGAAAATGGATCTACATGATTATCATAATGTTGAATAGTTTTTAACAAAATGTCCCCACAATTGAACTCTGTTGAATGGAATTGCCCAAGTACAAGACTCTGAACACCATTTCCAAGCACAATTTGATAATCACATTATCGATTCCTTTGTTCTCAAAGAGCATGGGAAAGAATTGCATCTCAAGATTGTCCATCATTTATGTTCCATGCTCAACAATTCTTTTGATATGAATGGATTCTATGAGTTGTGCAAGGAGATTTTGAGCAGTGGGTTTCAATGGGGTGGTTGGATACATATTCCATCCAAACAGCCTACATGAATTCCATGAGAATAAGTAGGCTTAATCCAATTGCATTCATGTATTATGTCTATATGTCATGGTCAAGTAACTATAGGCTTCTCTTTTCTTGTCTCTAATTTCAGAATGAGTGACAAGTAAGCCTTCCAACCTGAGAAATTTAAAAAGGAATTATAGGCCACACTAAGCATGTGCTCTATTCAGAGCAGTTGGCCACTGTTGATTGAGAATTTCTGTGGCTGATCAAGTGGAATGAATCCAAATCTCATTAAAATGTAGTTGGATATTATAATGAAGTTCAATTAGATAGTATACATGGTCATTTGTGATCGCTATCAAGTATGACTAACCAATGCAATGGGGGCAACACATCAAATAGGCATCACATGGTGGGCAATTTGAAACCAACTATAGCATGATGAGCCATTGAACCTTGTTTGTGTGTTAGCAATAGAAACTAGACACAATATAAAGGTAGGTACTAATAAATTACATTTATAACCACAAAGCAAGGAAAATGTCATGTGTGCATAGCAAATTAATGAATTGGTATAGTTGATTTTCATGTTTGGACTGTAAATCATAGTAACATTTGAAAGAAGTGTAGATATGGAGCAATAATTAGTTTTTTTAAAAAATATATGTACCTTGGAATTTTCCCTTGCTTGTGTGTCCTTATACAAATCTATAGGCCCCAATTTAAATTAATGCATACAAGTTGAAACTAATGTATAACTGTGTACAAGGGAATTCAACTAGCTATATAGAGTAAATATCTGAAAGGTATTGTTGTTGTTGAAGAATGTTTGTAATTTGTTTGAATTTACATTGTATTCATTCATCGATATTGAAGTTAGATAGAAGTAGACCATAATTGAAGTGTAGCTCAATTAATACTTCACCAATAATGTTGATTAGTTTATCATTATAGTGATTCCTTGATAGAGTGTTTTTGTAGATTAATTATTTACTATTGTAAATGAGAATTATATTACTTTAAAGGATCCTCATTGTGCCACAAGGACATTTTCCCCTAGATTAATCCTTGGAAATTGAACAATAATTAAATATAATAATCTCAAGTCATGCAAATATTTCTAGAAATTGAAGTGTGTAAATGTGAATGATAATTTAATTTAGCTCTAAAATTGTGGATGATTAAGATGGATGGGAACTTTGGAATAGGGTATGGACATCCATCAGAGCATAAATGATAGAGGAATTTGCTCGTCATCCATGCTCACCATATACAATTTAGTTCCCTAGCATTACATGATGGAAAGGTAAGGAATTTCAAGCATGATGTCATTACTAATGACAATTTTAACTTATTGCATATAGGGGGAATGGTAATATTCGGTAAATATTAAGATTTCTATGGACACTTTTTTTAATTACAAAGAATTGAAAAGGAAGGGAAAAAGTACCATGTACGGTTCAAGCCACCAATGATTATTAATTGTGATATTTAGAATCTAAATTCTTATGCACTAATAGGTCAGAATTGTACAAAGTACATTATTAATTATCTTGATAAATATGAAAGGTACACTAAGAGGTCACTTTTTAGCTAACAAGAATGCCAATAATTACACAAACACACAATTTAATTAATAACTATATTAATATAATTAGTTTAATAGTATTATAACTAATATTATATAACTAATCAATTTTTTTTTTATAATTTTCTTTATCATTAAGGTTATAATTACATTGTATGAAAAATATTAACTTGCAACTTAACAAATAAAATAATTTGTTATGTTATGACTCTACTTCATTGAACCTATAGTAACAATCATAAAGGGTTATAATTTTGTTTCATGTAAACTTTTAGATACAAATAAAAAGCATGGTGTTCCAATAGAACATGACCTTAGATTCTTTTGGGAGGGGTATCTTAATACTCCTTATTCTTCTTTGAAAAGAAAAGAAAGAAATACAACTTGATTAGACTCTCCAAAACATATTTCATCATACTGTAAAATCCCACATGGTGCTGATGTGACAGAACAAAAACAAATGAGCACCAACAAAAGCCTTTGTTTGCTCATCGCCTAGACTGTCAGTTAAGTTTGAGGGCCTTATTGCCTCTGGGGTGTTTTCCTAGACTATTTTTTTCCATTGCATCGTTGCCCTTGATAGCCAAAAATTGAAAAGGAAATATCAAACACCGAATTTTCCTTCTAACATAGTTTTTAATAAAGTTTTTATTTGTATTTTACCACGTAAAACTGTAATTATGGCCATACGGCCATCTAGTTTAACTTGGGTCAATGCGCTGCCTGGACATTAATAAATGTCTTAAAAGGTTGCAATAAGAGTTGGAAGTATCATATAAGTTTGCAATTACAATAAGACTTGGGAATTCTTATCCAATAAGATACGGTCCATTTTTCAATAGATTGTATGTATAAAAATAATAATCTTCTCCCTATCTTTTTTAATAATTAATTTTTTATATTGAAGATATGTAATTAAATATAATAAAGAAAAAACTTGTCCAGAGGTATCCAGTTCTCTTCAGTGCTATCCAGTTTGTTGCCAAACAACTCTGCAATGCTATCAATTCTATTTGCAAGTTTATAAGAGGTAGTAAGTTTGTTTAAGGTTATAAATTGTAATCTCTTGTTCAATAGTACATACAATTCTGAGTTTCTTTTGTTGCTACTATCTTTATTCAGTTTTCTATTAAAGAGAACAACAGCAAACAAATAGGAAAAATAAACTGTACATAAAACTGACACGGACAGTCAGCACCAAAAGATAACCGTATACAAACAAAACAAGGAACACAATAACTTTTTCCAATTCAAAATTCTAGATTGTGATTTTTCTCTTTGAATTTAATCATTGATAAAGTGTTTTACGATTGGATATCTACCTTGGTCAATTTCCTTCTCAATTTCTTTAACTCTGTCAGTTATCAGGCATAGGAAGCCCAGGAAATTCTACTAGTTTCTTGTTTCCTTTGGCTTTAAGGACAGTTTTGGGTTTCAGAGGAAGAATTGCATGGATGATGATAAGCAGATTGCTGACAAAATAGAATGGCAATTCAGCACCATTTTCCTTAATAAGAGAATGGAATTGATCGACATTGAGGCTCTTTTGCCATAGATCTTTTATAAACTCCCACATATGCCTCCAGTGCACACCTTGGAAACTAGGGACAAATACTCTAGTTTATTCGACCCATCTTCCTTTTCTTTTACTTCCTGCAACTCTTCTACACTTTCCGTTCTGCTCTATTAATGCTTCCACCTCAGGATCAAATTTGCTACCTTCAACTGACCTGTAGAGGCCCAAACCGAAATTTGCATTCTCAAATATGTACTCTGAATCAAGCCTTAAAAAAGCTAATCAAGTCCTACAAGAAATTGATGTGTATCAGTTTATAAACTAGCGTAATGTCAGATTGGTTTTCCTTCTGAAATATCTAATATGAACCCAAGCTCAAGCCTGTAATCAAACCCTTCCAGCAAATGGTGCCATCAATTTGACAAGTCTAGAATATTAGTAACAAGTTAAGGGCATGGTGTGATGGTTAAAAGTTTTAAGTAAACAAATCCACAAAGGTTTAAATACTCTATTTAAATATCATCCATTTTAATGTCAAACAATCAATATTAATTTTACACCTCATTCACAACAAAAAGTGGTAAATATTTGTCCTATTTTTATTGGCTAAAATTGACCTTTGACTGTAAGTGGATGATATTTAAGAATAGACAGGTTCAAACCCCCATTGTTGAGTTCAAAAGCCTTGTACTTTCATTGGGCCAATGAATTTGAGGGTTTTGCCCAAGCCTATTGATGACAGTTCAGTTTGGGTGATGTTTTGGGGTAAACCAGATGATAAAGACCCCCTCCTACTAGTGACTTAGTGGATTTTTATTTGTGGGCTTAACTCTTTGATATTTGTCATCTTTGTTTTCTACTTGATCCCACATAAACTTTATAAATGTGTCTTTCTACCACACATATTTTATGAATATTATACTATTATCTTTTTAATATTTTAAAAAATAATAAATACAACATTCATCCCAAAATAAAATTGATTAGAAAGCTTTATGAAAGTTTCTAGAATGGGCCTGGTCATACCACTCCAGCCCACTGTTGTAAGTAGAATGATAACGAATACAATTATTTGCAGGTTGAGGAGTAAGCATCCAAAGTTCCAGCAATTCTCATGGGCTTCTTTATATTTTTAGAAAGCTTTGTCCATAACAATGGAACACCTACTTTCAAGTTTCCCAAGACTGGATTTCAAACGGGTTATAAAAATATAAAGTGTGTCTGAACAAACTCAGAGATATAAATATTATTATAATAATAATATTGAATAAGGATTGTTAAGGGTATTAACAGAAAGAATACCTTCTTCAAGATAAGAAGGGAACAGTAACAATAATGACTCAACATTTCAGATCGGAAAGATCGTCATCATAAAGTAATGGGAAAGGATTTGAATTGCACTTTTTAATGAGTTATCAGTAACCAAAAATTAGTTAATCCGAGTTCATCTCAAAATCTCAACAAATCCTGATCTATGGCTGTCGCTTTGTGAAGTTATCTAACTAAGCTTCAATCATATAAACTCTAAACGATACTTTTATTCTTTCTTTATTTTTAGAAGGATATTATAGAGTTATAAGATAAGAAATAGAGGGAAGAAAATAAGTCTTTATAATTCTTATTAGATGGTTTAGTGTGAACCACTATTCATAAAATATGGGTCTTTCAATTTAACTCAGAAATTATACAATTAAATCTTGATATAAATATCACAATTTAATTTAATAAGCTGAAAAAATACTTCCAACTTCTCAAATCCTACGTAATAGACTCAAATAAAAACCTTTGAAAATGAATTGCACTAAAGAAACTACAACAGACATACCTTTTAGAGGAATATATCCCTTCTCCACAAGAAGAGGTATTGAAAAGTAAATGTTGAAGCCACAAGTACTGGCTGTCCAGAAGGATACTCCAGGAATTCCCAATCGCTTGGCTGATTTTTGAGCCCAAGTCATAACTCCATTGTAAACAATACAGCTCAAGGGAGGGACATCTGCTGAGCTCATCAACTTATCTATCAGCTTTTCGAAATACGGTGGGCAACTATTTGTGATGGATTTACAGAGCTCCTCAACTTGGCTGGTGCGGCCGTGCTGCAGAGGCAGCCCGTCTGGAATAGTTTGGAAGGTGATGCCACCCATGGACTGGATCGATCCAGATTTCAACATTTTCTCTTGCATGTATTCAGTATTAACAAAAGTGATGTGGAAACCTCGTGCAGACAAAATTTTGGCAAACTGCATCATGGGCGTAATGTGACCCTGAGTAGGAAAGGCCAACATCACAGCATGAGGTCTCTTCGTCATAGCCATGTTTATCACCCAACAAGCAGCACTGAGCCTCAACTGTCAGTGAAAAACTTGGTTTCTGAGTTGCTGGAGGGCAAAGATAGATTTATTTATGGTCAACAATGACCTAACGATGAAGACCATTAGGAAGAAACATGCATCATAAGTCTCAGTTACCATTCTAAATTTCTACCCCACATATGATCATCATAGTTATCGTAATCCGAATATTTGATGTAGTGACAAAGTACCGATCAAAAGGTATTTAAGGCAATCTGAGAGCAGACAAGGGTCAGTATTAAAAAAAACACAGCAGTCCTAGTCGTGATAAGTAGCAAGAAGGGTAGATAGGATGGTAAACTAAATGATCACCCTTAAAACTTCACTCCCACACGTCTTGTTCTACACTAAAAATAATTAATAATTATGAGTTGAAAATTAAAAATAATTAATTATGAGTTGAAAATTAGAAACATTAGTGTAAATATGTAAATAAAAAACAAGTATATTTATTTTGATAATCCATGATTTTACAAAGAATAGAGAAGCTAGATCTAATAAGTCTTGGGATCAAAACCACTTGATATCATATTAGTAATTGCCTTGGAATTAGGATTTTTTGTCAACTCTATGTAGGGATGAATCCAATTGTCTAGGACTAATCTATGATTGTGATCTTGTCCTACACCTGCAAACTAATACTATGTATTCTATTGCTTTGCTTTCTACTCTTTAATTCACTTGATCACCCTTGATCTTTTCTTGGTATTTCCTAGAACATATGGGGCTTGATAGTATTTAAAAATATGTTCTAGGATTGATAGTAGGTCACAAGGAGCTATCACCTAGACCAATCCTTGAAAATCAAACAATATCAAAAACAACAATCTTTAGTCATGCAAATGCTCCTGAGTTGATTGTGCATCGCTAGATTCCTTTTTAGAGCGCTAATTCAAGTGTGTAAATCAAATGATTTCTATCTATGATCAGATCATTTTTTTTTATTAAAATGAATGATTGAATGCATTTAAATACAATGACATAGCAACCTAGATCACATAAATTTAGGTTTGGTCAGCCCTAGTTAGAAAGGGTAAAGGTGTGAAGTGAATCAAATTTGAATTTAAAAATTTATTGGTTGGTGTTTTCAGCCTTTGATAAAATCCCAACTGCTAAGTTATAGGGAAATAACCTACTATACCAACTACAACTAATAGATTGGTGTGAGTTGGGTGGGAGGAGTCCATGGCTACAAGGACAACAATATGACCATGAACTAATTTCAAGATAAAAAATGACACCTAGATCATAGTAGATAACATGTGCAAGGGAATAAGTGCGAGCATGGGAGTAATAAATAAGTGGATAGGGTGAATTTATAAGGTTGTGTGAACATGGGAAAAGAGATAAGTAGTAGGTGTATAGAAAGATGTGTAATGGGGTAGGTGGATAACATAGGGCAAGGGACTTGATGTTGTACAAAATTTCATCATTTGTCAATATGTCTAGATGTATCAAAGCTCTTCCCTAAAATAGACACAAAATTAAATGGGAAATGACACTTGGGTATACAAATTTCACCACTTATATTTTTCTCTTGCTTTGAGGTTCATGTGATTTCTTGAATGATCATGCATCTCAAAGTATTTAGCACTCGTGCAAAAATTCATGGGGTAAGTGCAAGAAGATGGGGGGCCAAAAAGGAGTCTTAAGTGGGCATTTTTTTCTGAAATCAGGAAATGCTAGCCTTGGATGAGAAATTGAGCATAGTTACACAAGATGCAACCAAAATCACTATTCATAGTGCTCCAAGTCTACTTTCTAAACTACTATTTTTTTAAAAAATGGTATAGATTAAGAGGTTCAAAAGAGGGAGCCACAGAAATTGGTGTTGTTTCTGTCAAAAAAATAACATAGCATATTTTGTGGCTTCCTCAAAAGGTTAATTTTTTTTTTGGTATTTTTAAAATTGCTTCGGCAAGAAATTAGCTAACAGCATGTAGTTTATGCTCAATTTTTCTGATAATTTTTTGATGAATATTTGATTTTTTACTAATTTTCAAAGTGGACACATCCTAAAAAATAGAATTTTGGCCGTGCTACCCCTATAGATTTTGAAAACTAATTGAAGATCATTTTTTTTAATATATGTAGAATGGAGTCTAGTTTCTAAAAATGTAATTTTTTAAAATTTCAATGAACAGTTAATTTACAATGAAAAAAAGACCAAACACTGGTTTTTGCCCAAAAACGGACACACAAACAAAATAAATTAAAGATGAAAGGCATAACATTGTTAAAATTTGAAAAAAAATACATCGTTAAATAGTTAAGAGAAAGCCTAACATTACTCAGGTGTTTGATCTATTCAACCTTGAAACACGTGCAAATCTGAGGGCTAGCACGAAAGAAATTATGTGAAATCCTGTAGAATTTGCAAAAAATATGTCTGTGGACGTTGGGAAGGCACTCCAAGCCTTGTTAGCATTAGTTACTACATTGTTGAGTCAGTTTGTAAGTTAGCGTTGGTTTTCAGTCAGTTTAGTTTGTTGTAATTGTAACTCATTATAACTGTCACCCTCAAGATTTATATGCGTTGTTTTGTATCTGCAAATCAGAATGAATAAAATAATTTACTTTACTTTATTTGGTATCAGAGCAGCCATAGAGGAAGTGCGATGTGAGGCATTCTCTCACTAACATCAGATCTCCCATGAGAGCAATTTGATGGATTTGTTGAATGAATTAGAATATGTGAAGATCATGAAGGAAGTTGTGGTATTGTTTCTGTAAGTTGTAGTATTGTTTTGTAGGCTGGGGTTTGAATGCATAGTTTCTATTCTCATTTGATTACTATTCTCATTTGAAGATATATGGTTGGGTTGGGTATATAGAGGAGATTATTCATCCATCACCAGATTCAATTGAATGCCATACTAGCTATTCGAAACAGTCTACTCCATTTATTGGAAGGTGTTGTTGAATAGCTTGCCTTAGTAGGATAGAAGGCGATTGAGTTCTGCTGAGGTGTGCAGGAAATAGCCTTGGAAGGAAGCATCGAGTTTGGAGGCCTTTGCAAGCAGATTGAAGACATTTGTACTCTCTGTTGTAGTGGTTGTTGCCTGGACTGAAGTTTCTCTATCCAAGCCATTTGTAGCACTCTCCATAAGGCACCTGAAAGAGGAAGACATAGTCTACAAAACCTGGCAATCAAAGAAAAGTGGATGTCCATTATCATCTCAAATTGGTATGTATTGAAGTGTGTATGGAAGTACAAATTTTATAAGCAAATATATTTAAGTTTGAGTAAAAAGTCAATCTTTTGAGTATTATCTAAATGGAGATAGGGTAAGTGCAAGAAGATGGGGGGCCAAAAAGTGGCCAAATTAATTTAAAAAAAAATTAAGTCATAATGCGCTCGTGTTATGACTTACTATAAAAAAAAAAAGCAGTCCAATTTCATTTCTTGCTGTTTTCTCCTCTGCCCGCGGCGTCCAAACCCTCAAAAGCGCGCATGCGTTTTGCAAAACACCAATCAACACAAAAAAGTTATCAATTCATCGCCAAAATGCCGCCGCGACGTTGAGCACGCCAAAGGGGTGAGTTATCTTTGTTTTTTTGTTTGAATTTATTTCTAAATAGGTAGGTTTTTGTTGATTTTTGATATATATTTCATTATTTGTCAGGAAATGTTAATGCAACTCCTCCTCCTCCTCCTCCTCCTCAAAATGCACAAAATCCTAAGGAGGAAATACCTGTAGAACAACAACCTCCTCCATTCATTCCTCGACATGCCCCTGGAACACAAGATAATATAATGGGGCAAATTGAAAACAACAAAAAGGAAACTGAAGATATAATTGCAAGGTTGAAAGATCCTTCCACTTCAACCTTGCATAGGTCCACGCTTGCCGAATCTATTGAGTCTATGTTATCAAATGTAGATTCAATTAGCAAGCAAAGAACTAGTTAGACGGATAAAAAGAGAGAGTTTAGAGATTACTATGCAGACAAGTTGTCATACCAAGATGTCAAAAAATTACAAATTATAAAATTAGACTTGTGTTCAATTTTCACAAACCCACAAACAAATCAACCTCCACCCATTACATGTAAGACGTTCCCTATCCATTAGTGCAACAACCAAGCGATAAGGGACAATTTCGGGCAGAGGTGGTGGATGGTTTTTGACCATCCTCCATGCAATAATAATGAGGTCCCGCAATACTTTTTGAGGAAACTCTACTATTAGTTTGTCCTCAATAAAGTGCCAAACTATTTTGATATGCGGGACTTTCAGGGTAGAGGTGGGGGGTCAGCACAAGATAGACCAAGGGCACGTTTTGACCCATAGCAGGTAGTGAGACGAGTAATCAACAGACCAGCCCACGAGCATGTTTCTATCCCTTCCATTGTGAAGGAGAGTGTTGAGGTCGATACACTTCAGTCGATTAGTGCCTTGACCCAGTGCATCATAGAGCATGCCGGTCCTGCAACACAGAGTGGGTTGGGAGATAGTGCGAGGAGTAGGGTCCCACCGCATACTTGCCAGGCTTGCGGGTTAGCCTGTGGTTATGACCCCGTGGACAGTCAGGACGCAGGTGCACAGGCTACATCTGCAGCTGAGTAGATGGTGATGACAGATACCCTCCTGAGTGAGACATTCGGCCTTGATACTCAGGTAAATATTAGCAAGTTTATTAAATTTAATTTATTAAATTTTATTTTTGAAATACAAGATTAACTAATTTAAATTGATGATTTTAATGAAATTTCAGGGTCATAGCGTCGATGCAGTTTTCAGTGGTTCTCCACCTGCATTTTTCACTAGATCATCTACTGTCGAGGTATGTAACTAGTAAACAATTATAAATATTACATGTGAATAGCATCGTTATATGAATGGTATTCTAATTTCTGATTTTGGATGTTGAATAGGTTAATACTATAGATTTCATGGCAACACCTGCCAGCAGTGGTGGACTTCAAAGCTTTATGGAGGTAATAAAATAAATAGTTTAATGAATGAATTATACTTGCTAAATTTTTGTATGTGATTTGTGTGCTTTATTGTGTGTACTTCCATGTTTAGATGAACGTGTGTGTATGTTAGGAGCCATGATTTGCATCACTATTATAGTTTTCGTAATTGAATAATGTTGTTTTATTTCCAGATGATGCAGGTTGCGGAGAAACCTCCCCATGTTCATAGGGCAATGGAGCAGGGTGTGGCCTTTGCGATTCATAGCTCCATGGCATTGACAGGGGTATGAGGCAGATTAGTAAATTTCAATTTACATTCATTGTTATAGTTGTCTATTTTTGAAAAATCAAAAGATTATTGATTTGAAGTTTAATTTCTATCTGGATGGTTTCTATAGGACATGACATCACCAGGGCCTATTCCTGCTACTGAGGCAAGTGAGGAGACAAATTATATGTTAGCGGTAAGTGATTATTTTGTTAAATATTTTATTTTTTATAACATGTAATTTCTATATATTAATGTCTATACTTTTTATTGTAACAGGTAAAGATGCAGGAAGACCTAAATAGGAGGAGTAGCCCTCAGGTTCGTAGTAGACCACCCACATGCGCATCTCCATCCCCTAGAAGATCAAAGGCTACTCGTGATTTATTCTCTTCACTAGCCAAAGGGGAATGACTTTTTATTGTGTTCCTTTGTTGTATGCCTATATGGCATTTGTGGACATATATTTTGTATTGTACATAGTTGACATTGTATGCCTATATGACATTCTTGTAAGCCTATATGGCTATTTTGTATATATGTTATACTTATATCGACAGATATTGATGTATGCCTATATAGATATTTGGTTAATACAAATCTTTTTTATTGATGGCGTCCATACTTGCATTATAAATCCACGTTTGAATGGATATTTGTAGATGGCTACTTCAAATATTTAAAGTCCGATTGTATTACATAGGATGTTTGCATTTTCTTTGATAGGCTTGATAGGCCATGGATTAAATGATGGTGTTTGATGGAAAAGTATGGTACTAAAAGACTCTAGTTCATTCTTAATAGGCTTGTGATTGATAATATCTTTGCATGATTGCACTTGATCTTGAATCATGGGCATGTTGTTAGGATTTTGATTGCATTGTGGTGTTTGATGGATAGGCATGATACTATGTGACTTTTGGATAGGCTTGGGAGAGGTACACTAATTGAATTTGTGATTTCTAGTTTGAGATTGTTCCTCCACTAGAAGTCCTTGGAGGAAATCTAAAAAGGATATTCTAAAAAAGACAAATTTACCTTCAACAAATTCATCATCTTCTTCTCATTCAAAGTTAGAGAAATAAAAGGGGCAAGCACTTGTTGTAATTGCAAATTCTACATCAAAATGATGGATCCTTGATTTTGGAGCCTCACATCATATGGCTTCATTACAGAGTATGTTTTCTTCATTTGAGACTTGTTTAACACCACATATCTTGATGGGTAATAACACATATATGCATTTTCATGGGTGAGGGTCTATTGACATGACTAAGAGATCCTTCAATGATGTCCTTTTCATACCTTCATTGTCAACTAATCTCTTTTTTATCTATCAAATCACACATAGTGGGACAAGGAAGAGTGTTGAGTTCACACTAGATGTTGTGCTCATTCAAGATTTGCAAAGTGGAGATATTATTGTTGTAGCTGGGAGGTAAATGATTGATCTAGATTGTACAGCTTCTCACATTTTTCTATTGATGTTCCTTTGGTCGATGTTCACACTCAAGCATCTAGTCAACTTTACATTTTTTTATATGTCCTAAGTGTGATATTACACCTATTTAATAAGTTTACTTAGGATAATATGAACTTTTAATTATTCTCACCTAAGTAGATAATAAATGCATGGGTACACTTTGACTTGAGGTACACAAGTGCCACCACTACCTCATCAACTCTTGATTGATGATATTTAGGTGCCACCTATATTCAGTCAAGGCCACTTCTTTCTTAGTCAAGTTGAGTGAACTAATCCATTGATTAGCAGTTCAACTCTTAACTTCTCAGTTAGGTTGAGTTAACTCACCTCTTGATTGACAGTGATTGAGAGTTAACCCATACCTCTTGTGCATGTCATCTCCTTGATTCATGCATCCAAGAGGCCTATATATATGTATGTTTCTGATTGTAACTTTGCCTCATAATATTGAAAATAGAATAGCAATTATTCTGTTCATTTGGTTTTGTGATTAGCTTGTAGGCATTTGGTCTTGGGTAGGTTTGTTGATCATAAAAAATCGTAACGATTATTACATCTTTAATTCATTGTAGTCTTAGCATATAAAAGGGATTGTAATTCCATGGCAAGTGTGGTGCTAAACAAAAATTTTAAATTTATGTAGTCTTAGCATTTAGGAGTTCCAATTTTGCAGCATGGTAATTTTTCAATTGATATCTCTATCCTTAGCATATTGAAGGAAATTTAAATTTTCAACAAGTGTGGTGGTATTTTATAGTTTTTACAAATATTGTTATTTTCCCTTTACACCTAGAATCCTCCAACAAGTGTGGTGGTATATTACAATTTTAAGTTTATGTAGTCTTATTATATAGAAAGGCTTATAGTTCAACAGCAAGTTTGGTGGTAAATAACGATTTTAAATATTTGTAGTCTTATCATATAGAAGGGGTTACAATTTTACAATGTGATGGCTATGTGATAAAAAGTGTAGTAGAAGCTACTAGAGAAGTTAATGAGGTTGTTAAAGTTGCTCACAAGGCCTTCGATCATAACCTTGTCCTCCCACACTTTGCTCTATAGTTTCCCATCCTTTTCTTTTTCTACACTAATGGAAAAGATTTAGGGAATTTGCTAGAAGAAGATTGTGTAGGAGAGGGGCTATTTTTAACATGTAGATCTATTGGAGCAATATTTGGAGGACTTGGAACCCCTAGAGACCCTAGACAATGGAAATCTATTGGAAGTGTGTCATGTAATTGATATTCTGTAATGTATTAAGGCTTTCTACTACTATGTTAATAAAATTAAAATATCCTCCAAAAAATCTTTGTGTTTGTGTTTATGATGACATGATTGTGATTGAGGGATACCCATATAAGTTTCATGGATTAATAATAAATATGAGTGCAAATATCAATGATACACATTGCATGAACCCATCAATGTTTTTGGTCAGATAATACCCTAGAATTCTCTGTATTGGTGCATGTGATCTTCTAGGAGGAGATGTTAGATCATGATGTCATGTTTGGATACCTAATTTTGTAGTTGGAGTTTTGACAGTGGTCTTGTTGGTTCTCTTGGTATTGAGTACATTGGTCATGTGCTTGGGAGCTTCATGATAATGTGGTGTTGCATTTGGAGCTTAACATGGGTTGATTGGTTGTAGGTTCTCATACATACTTCGAGACTTGGGTGAGGCTAGAGTTCTCTTGGGATTAGAGACACTTGTTGAGATGGTTATCCTTTAGAGGTTTTAGCAGGAAGACCAAGGAGACTTTCACTTGGATATGGGCGTGAGTTAATTATGGACCTGTTGATGTTTGTTTTTAGACAAGTCAACAATTAGAGTGAAATACTAAGTATCTGACTCCCTCTTGAGCAAAGCCTCTCGAATGCTGAACTATGTGATCAAACAAGATGACTCCAAGGTTCCTTTCGTATGATTTTGTAAGAGATAGCTCAGTGACAAAGTATGATTTTGCTGTTAAACACAAAGGGACTTACGCAGACTCTTCTCCTTTCATTCAACTTGTTCCTCCTTTTAGTGTGGATGATGTATGTACAAGGTTTCAATAATGAAGAAAAGTAAAAAGGATAAAGGTTTAGGAATCTAACCTAAGGTCAATGAAGCAATGATGACGACTGAATAGACAAAATCCCTGATTAACCTAACTTCACTTCGCCAAGGGTGCCTACAACTACATGAAGCTGGTGCAATCTCCTAAGGTTATGCGAAAGGTTTTCAAATCATGAAGGTTCATATGAGCACCCATCGGATGGCGCAGCTCAGACAAGCATTCACAATCGAACTTATACAAATATGGCTCAGACTAGCTTTACACAATAATTCACCAGCGATGAATGTTAAAAGCATGAGCTAGGAGTTGATCAAATATTCAACACATACATACATTACAACAAAGAGCTTCTAATCTATTTTTAATCTACTTGAAACATCTCTTAATTCCATTGAAGTATAAGAAACCAAGTTATTTCACAAGATAACACTTGAACACCAAATAAACTTCCAATGTCTTTTGCATTAACCTTGAGAAATATTTACAACAATTTCAAGTCCTCTCAGAGAATTTTGAGAGTCTCTTCTACTCCTAAAATCTACTCTCTACTACTACTAATGATCTACTGAATTACAAATGAGGCAACAAGGCCTTTATATAGTGTTCCAGGATACAATGAATGGCTAAGATCATTTCGATAGCCAAGGGTCTAGATCATGCCACCTCAGAGGTAGTTACAACAATTTGCTATTTTTAGCACAAAAGAGAGAGGCAATGAAGGCACGTTTTCCAATGTGATAAGGTAAGGTGAAAGCATTTAAAATAATCCTCCACATAGGAATCCTTTTGGCTTCTTTTATTAAATGATACATTTAATGCATTAAAATGATGTGTGCTCACCACATAGATGCCACTTCAGCATACTTTGAAAATTGTATCATCTTTGTGTGATGTATTCAATGTGATTGCTTGAACTTGTATGTTTAGGAATACAACTAGTTGATCTTGCCTTGTTCATTCTTCTTGTAGACTGGATGTATGATACTTGTTGCTTCACTTGACTAACTTCATGATTCTTTCTTCTTCTTGTAGGTAAGTTGATGTGAATCTTCTTTGATGATGCTCTTGATGTAGAGTGAGTAATAGAGTAGATGATGATGATATAAAGTAGAGATCTCTCTTGGACTTGAAGTTTACTGGAACTTGAAGTGGAATAGATGAGTGTCTTTCGAACATAATGTAGAAGTTGATGAAGTATACTTGATTGATGGCCTTTGAAGTGACCCTTCGGAGTGTAGTAGATGATAACCTCCTCTTTGGATGTGAAGTAGATGTTGATAACCTCTAGAAGAAACTTTGAAGCTTGACGAACCTTGACTTGAAGCTTGAATGGGGAACGCCTTGTCTTTGAACATGATGCAACTTGATGAAGTATACTTTGAACTTGATGTGATCTAACATGATGTCATTGATGTAGGAGACTTGAGGTGTGATCCCCCTGCAACTTGAAGGTGACTTAGGTACTTGTCCTTGATGACTCCTTAGCTTCACCAACACCCCTTCCTTCAATGATGCAACTTGATAATCTTCAAAGGCAGCTAGCATGATGCTCCTTACTCCTCGCTTGAAGGTGATTCCTTGGATAACTCCTTAGCTTTGTTAATGCTCCTACAAGACAAGGTAAATGATATATCAATAACTTCTTAAGATAAAAACAACTTTAAACATGTAATAACGCCATTTCAAACTTAGGCGCAAATATAGGTAAAAATAAGAACAAAGTGCGCCTAACTCAATTAGTCCCACATTCATTATTTTAATGATTTCACACAATTACAATAGTTTAAAAAGATCAATCCACTTATAAAGTTCATTCAAAAGGTCTTTTCAACACAACTTCTTCCTTAGGCGCCAAGATGAGGTGATTTTAGAGGCAAAGGGCGCCTAACATAATTGACCTATTTCCTTTAATTCTTGGTGACCTTAACACTCGTATGAGCTCCAATTTCATATCCTTAATCTTTCTCCTTATAAGGCGCCTTATTTGAAGATCAAAAAATCTAGAAATGGAGCCAATTTGAGGTGGTTTTATCCTTATCTCTAGGTGCTAATGCTAGTTCATGGGAATAGGAATGGGCGCCTACTTTTGAAAGATGAATTTAAGTTATTTCCCTCAAGGCGCCAAGTTTACTTCTTCACTAATTCACTCCAAGGCACCCAAAATGGTCTTTCGATGCAATTTCCCCTAGGCGCTCATTGTTGATGCTCAAGGCGCTCAATTCTTCAAGGCGCCAAAAATGGCAAAAGGGAACAAAGAATGGGCACCTAAACTCAATCATGTCAACTCAAGGCACAATTTGGATGATCACTTGAATGTGAAATTGGCGCCTAACTCACAATGTGCTTAATTGGTCAAATTTTCACTTCTGGAGGTATCTTAGGAAATTTTCAATCAAGGCGCCTATCTAGAAGAGGTTGAAGGTTGATTGTCCTCTAGGCGCACTTTTGGGGTCTCTGCAAGTGAGGAAATTGTGCCTAAGTACTAGAGCAAATTCGCGCCTAGAAATAGTAGTCCCAGAGCATAAGGTGAAGGAGATAAACGTGGAAGATGAAAGAGTTTGTTGCGATACCACAAAGAAAGAGGGATGAGGAAAAGAGGCATCTGATTTGTAAGAAGCTGCCCATACAAAGAATAAGAAACCACGTTTAGCTTATTTGACTAAGTCAAATGAACAACATAAAGAGAGAACCTTTTGGGATAGGCGTCGATTCCTCTTCTTAACTAGTGGTTTTTAGATATTTTGAATAGTATTAAAATGGATCGATGGTTCCAGGGAAGGTCGTTGGCCTCTTGGGATAAGAACAATACAAATTTGAATGCATTGACATAATGAAGGGGGTTGGCCATATAGATGAAGGCAGAGTGAGGAGAGGAAGGGGATATTGCTGTAAAGGCCGCACCAGGAGATAGAGGAGATTGAATTAAACAATGTTGAGTGATGTGAAACCAAAGTAGTGAGTGTGCATCTTTTTGAGGGAAGATGAAATCACCGGTAGATTATGTAGTTGTGAGAGTGTAAGATGCTACCCCAATTTTTTTTTCAAATTTACATACAAGGATATGGCAATATTAGCTCAAAGCATAACGAACTAAAGATGCCTTCACACTTTTTGATCACCCAGATCCCAGGATGGGCAAGGTGAGAGCATACAGTGATTGGTTTACAATAAGAAACTATGCAATAAGAAATTACAATTCATCTGCTGTGGCAGGCATCCACAAGATGTGGGAATTCACCACTTTTCAGTGGGTAAAGAAAAAGAAAGGAAATAGTACAATGCCATCCACTTGTTCAGTGTGAATACTCCACCTCTCAGTGGGTGATATGAAATAAAAAGGGTTCTTTCTCCACACTGGCGGTAATACCATCCAGGGGTTAATATGTGAGATACAGATAAGGAAAGATTACAATATATCAGTTGAAAATGATAATTAAGATGATTATTTAAATCTGATATCACTCTTCTAGTGATTATGCTCACACAAGAACCTTGCAAACACAAAGAATGTTATGCTGATTTCCACTTCCAAAGATGAAATTCAAATCATGGCTCTACCGTAAATCAGAAAATGTCATATCAGACTGCCTTTCATAGTATGGTAGCTTATAATGGTGATACCCACATACTCTGACATATACCATTTGATTTTTCTATCCACTTCTGAGATTCTTAACAAGTTTTTCCTTGAAAGATCATTGATCAAGACACTAACACATAATAACAAACCATGAAACAAGACTCTACTTTAGACTGGTACTGCACCCCTGATGTTGGTATGGATTGCCACAAGACTACCAACAATCTTCCCACTCAAAACCAATGATATCCTATGAAACTAACCCCCTCATACATGACAAATAAACTCATTATATGCTCAATGAACAAGTAATGCCATATTACATAGAGATATGTCCTTCTAAGAGCCATACGACCCATAATGGTACGACTAATCACTAAAATTCAGACATTACTTTTAAACACACAAAACCATCATGAAAGGTGACGTTTAGGCTATACTAAGACAATGCAAAATGAATGAAACCCAAACTCTACTCCAATATTTTATTTTCAAATTTATTCAAATTTGTAGGTATGGTCATGGAAAGGTATGGCAACACTATAAATTAGACTTTGCACTAAAACATACAAAATGACCATGAATGATGTTGTCTGGGCAATAAAAAGACAATGCAAATTGATTTAGACACAAAAACTTCTTCATTGATTTCCTTTCAACTTTCATCACATTTGCAAGTACGGTCATCAAAATGTACGAATATCTCCATGGTAAATTCCAAACAGATTCCAACCACTATAAATTTGCTCCAAAATGATTGCCTATGCCTACCAATCAAAATGCACTCACAAAGATTTTCTAAGAATGTGTTAATAGTTTTGATCAGCTTCAACACTATTTTCAACATGTATAGCCATACATGGTATGGTGGCAACCAAAAATCACTCTTTGCCCTTTAACTCCTCAGATTGGTCTAAAAGAATTGATTCCCACATACAAAGACGCCATCAAAAGAAAATATAGAACTAACTTCAATTTTCTTTGCATTCTTAAAAATTGTGATTTCAGCTGTACGGCCAAGGAGTGTACGACCAAGCTAGGAAAATACAAGAACACCAAATAACTCTCCAAAAACATACTGAAATTGCATTAAAACTAATTACAACAACTCCACACTATCAAAAACATCAAAACTCCATTAAATCATCTGTCACCATTAAGCTCCATTGGTTCCCTAAAGTAGAAACCACCATCACTAGCTAGGGTAGATATCACACTACTGAAACTGATCTTCTTTGAGTGGGTTTTCATCCACAAGAAGGTGGAAAAATGGAAGAACATGCAGGTTTAATCCAATAGAATAACAACACAAATTCCAAGCATCAGCCTCCAAATGGGCTCTCCATCAGCTTATAAGGGCATCTGGGAGTTACAAACTCCACTTTCTTGAAAATGTAATATTTTTTTCTCCACAACTTAAAAAAAATCTTCATATTTGAAAGTGGTGCTCACTTTAATACTAAGTCTAGGAGAGAAATATAAATATGTCCTCATCGCACACTTAAGTCACTTTATAAAATACAACATTATAACTTAAGTGCACCAAAAATATAAATAACCTGATTAATTATCAATTTTTCTCAAATTACCAAAATTGATAATTAAATATTTACTCCAACGATTTGGAATGAGGATAAGTGGCTCCAGGATGACTAAGTTGAAAAATGGGAACATTACAGTCCCCTCTCCTTGAAATTGCTTGTCCTCAAGCAATTATATGCCAATCCGCTACTCCACTCTGATATACATGCCATATAACTATAATACTTGAAGTAACTCACTGCGATCACTGAGTACCAATGCATCATCCTGTCAATACCTGGATCCCAAATCAACCTGTCCATCCAGCTATAGGAGTAGAAATAGATATCTATCATAACCCATTCGTCACATATCATCCATCTGTACGAGTAGATCATCAAAAAGATGCGAAAATCAACTCCCATATGCATATAGATCAACTTATTAGGCCACCAAATGTTGCTGTTGTAACTTAGGCCAGCAACAAAAATAAAATCATAGGTGTCAACATACCCATACATACTAAGGAAATCCATCAAATACTCAATGTCCATCAAATAAACATGCCTCCACACACTCCTAAGCAGCTGAGTAGCTGATGTAGACCACGAAAAATTAGAAAGTGCAATGGGATTCCAAGTAGGACAACTACTAACCCATGACGAATCAATGAAGATGAAGTCACCAATCAACAAATAAAAAGCTGCCATATCATAATCAATTGGTGACATAGCCAAAGATGAGTTATGGGTGCCTTCAACACCCATCAAAGACAATTCTTGAGTGGCTGGTCCACTATGGGTGTCATCAACAAAATCAGCAACTAAAATTTTTGAAATCTTCATTGAACCATCCAAATGATATGTCTCATTAATCTCATCATATGAACAACATGAATTTTCATGATCAACCTCATTAACATCATTCGTTAGAAAAAAATATCTAAGATAAGTCTCCCTTTCTTGTATTGTTTGATCTATGTGGTGAACTTGTTCTTTGATATGTAGAAGATGCTATTTTGCAAGTGCAACCACTAACTTAGCCTCCTTGGCCCTTTGTGACCATATATCACACAAAATTTGTGTCTTTTCCACATCCACCCAAGTCTGATATAAAAAATTAGAATTCTTATGATTTTCTTGAGTGCCATCTATAGAAGACTCCATGGTATTATCATCCTCATGTGAAAGAAGTGTTCTCTCATGATGGAGTAAAGAAATATGACTATTGTCATAAAAATTAGAATATCTGTCATACTCTTTTGCCATGTCTTCAATCTCTACAAGTGCGTCTTCTTTGAAATTTTCATATCCATCACTTGTACTTTGAGTGCCAACACTTGTAGACTCTTCTTCCTTCATTTCTCCATGTGTAAGAGTAGCAATCTCATAAGAATGAGGAAGAATATCGCTGTCCCAAATCAGAACCTTAGAATCCTCTTTAATGCCTACATTGTAGTCATCAAATACCATCAAGTCTTGTTTTGTCTCCTCTTCTTCTCAAGTGATTAGGGTTGGTAGTGGCTCAAAGAAGTCTTCATTACTAAATGTCACAAGGCTGCAATATTCCTTATTGTATGATTCTTCAATCCTTTCCTTAACTTGTTCAACTCCTACACCATTTGCCTTGTCATCTTGTACCCTAGGAACAACTGTTATAAAGGATAGATTTTCTGAATTATGCAAGGGGTGATTATGCCTACTCAAAAGTAGACAAAGATCAACAACCTCTCTATCTTGATCTTTCACCAATTGGATAGCCCTATCTCTATCTCTAACCATTTGTAAATAGTCTTCTTTTATCAACTCCAAAGCCTCTTTGAAAGGGAGCAATTGTGTATGAGAAATACCATGTCCCATTCCTTTTTGTCTTTCCACTCTTTGTGCTGTCCAAATGAGGTCTTCTAGGTGTTTGTGAGTGCTACCCATTCTTGACAATGCTTGAATTATTCTATCTTCCTTCACCTAGAAGACCTCATTTGGACAGCCGAAAGAGTGGAAAGACAAAAAATTCTTGACAATGCTTGAATTATTCTATCTTCCTTCACCACCATTCTATCTTGCAAGACTTCCCAAACTAAGGGCTTTTGTTCCAACTATCCTTGGCTGCCATAGTATGATTTATCATTATGTGTAGGTGAAGAAGCAATATGATCACTCAAAGAATCCATACCATTGCTACCCAAATCATTAACATGTTCTTCTTCTAAATCATCTGAGAAGACAAACTGTTGTTCTTGCATGGAAAATTCCCACTCAAAATTGGGATTACCATTGCTAAATTGATGTTGATGCTCCACGTTAGGTGCTGTCCAAAAAGTTTCAGCAACTTCTAACTCTTCAACTATTGTAACTATACTTTTCTCCCATTCTTCAAGACACTCAGCTGCAACAATCTTAGGTTCACTTGATATTTTTCCTTCTAACATCCCATCAATCATTTTTATTTCTATTCCTAAAGAGTTGGCATCCTCATAGTCATTAAGCTCCTCATCAAATTTAGGACTTGCAAAGTCCATTCTTTCAACTTTCAGGTCTTCTTTAACTTCATCAAGAAAACTCCAACACACTTCCTTTACACTTGCCATAGGAATTTCAGCTTTATGAACATCTGTTACTCCACATGAAGACTCGTCAGGTTGTTCTTGAGTCAAGCAATTATTTTCTCCTTCATTATCTACCATACATTCATTCTGATTTAGAATTAGGACAACACTAATTCCACTTGAGAAAATATCATCAATGCCCTTATTAGGTGTTATAACTTTGAAGGGCTCCATTTGTTCATTGAACTCATCATCCAACTTAGCTGATTTATTGGATAATGACATGCTATCCTCCTGTAGAGACAATGGAACTTATATACCAAATGACTAATTCTTCTGCGGTCAATTGTTCCTTGAACTTCTCAATCTTCAACTCCATTAATTTTGTTGTGAAATCATATGCTGCAATGGAGACACGTTGCTTTTTCCTCCAAATGATCAACAAATTTGATTGCAACTGTGTGCATACATCATCACCTTCATCTAAAATCAGGGACATTAAACTGAGCATACTATTTTTTACCTTATCTGAATGACATTTATTGATTCCAGAAATGAAGTATTCAAACATCTGGAGGATCAAATCATTGCACTTGAAATCAATCAGCAAATAACATAACTTAATGTTTGCCATAATTTTGAAGATTTTCACCCTTTGACCAAAGGTAGGACTTTTTACATCATGCAACCCTTGGAAACTCTTCACCATTAGCTGAAATATGAATTTCATAGTATCATCATCATAGGGTGCCTTAGGAGCTGAAATCCTTGCAACTTCACTAATGCAAGTGATAGCTGCAAGCCTTATCTCTTCGTCATGATGTCTCATCAACTCTGGCTTGACCAACGAGCACACCAAAGGAGCCAAAGCTTTACACACTGCTTGAGAAGGTGATTGGCCAACCTTACACAGACAACCTTCTGCTTCATCCAAGATGCTAAGAAGAACTTCTTTAGCCCAAGGTAAATGTTCATGCTTCTTACCAACAATCTTTAGCTTCTCTTGAAAATTAGAGATGGCTTCTTGTTCTTTGCACCATCTTTCAATTCCCTCTTCGATATAAAATTGATTTTGCTCCAGTGATTTAAACAAATCTTTTAATGGCTCACTAACAAAAGCCATGTTGCCCAACTGAAAATCTGATCTAACATTGACAAACTGCAACAAGATCAGTTACCCAACAGGATAGCAGGATAACTGTGAGCTCTGATACCATTGTAAGATGCTACCCCAATTTTTTTTTCAAATTTACATACAAGGATATGGAAATATTAGCTCAAAGCATAACCAACTAAAGATGCCTTCATACTTTTTGATCACCTAGATCCCAGGATGGGCAAGGTGAGAGCATACAATGATTGGCTTACAATAAGAAACTATGCAATAAGAAATTTTGCAATTCATCTGCTGCGGCGGGCATCCACAAGATGTTGGAATTCACCACTTTTTAGTGGGTAAAGAACAAGAAAGGAAATAGTACAATGCCATCCACTTGTTCAGTGGGAATACTCCACTTCTTAGTGGGTGATATGAAATAAAAAGGGTTCTTTCTCCACACTGGCGGTAATACCATCCAGGGGTTAATATGTGAGATACAAATAAGGAAAGATTACAATGTATCAACTGAAAATGATAATCACGATGATTATTTAAATCTGATATCACTCTTCTAGTGATTATGCTCACACAAGAACCCTGCAAACACAAAGAATGTTATACTGACTTCCACTTCCAAAGATGAGATTCAAATCATGGCTCTGCTGTAAATCAGAAAATGTCATATCAGACTGCCCTTCATAGTATGGTAGCTTATAATGGTGAGACCCACATACTCTGACATATACCATTTGATTTTTCTATCCACTTCTGAGATACTTAACAAGTTTTTCCTTGAGAGATCATTGATCAAGACATTAACACAGAATAACAAACCATGAAACAAGACTCTACTTCAGACTGGTACTGCACCCTTGATGCTGGTACGAACTACCACAAGACTACCAACAATCTGCCCACTCAAAACCAATGATATCCTATGAAACTAACCCCCTCATACATGACAAATAAACTCATTATATGCTCAATGAACAAGTAATGCCATATTACATAGAGATATTTCCTTCTAAGAGCCGTACAACCCATAATTGTATGACTGATCACTAAAATTCAGACATTACTTTTAAACACACAAAACCATCATGAAAGGTGACATTTAGGCTATACTAAGACAATGCAAAAGGAATGAAACCCAAACTCTGCTCCAATATTTTATTTTCAAATTTATTCAAATCTGCAAGTAAGGCCATGGAAAGGTATGACAACACATTATAAATTAAACTTTGCACTAAAACATACAAAATGACCATGAATGATGTTGTTTGGGCAATAAAAAGACAATGCACATTGATTTCCTTCCAACTTTCATCGCATCTGCAAGTACGATCATCAAAATGTATGGATATCTCCATGGTAAATTCCAAACACATTCAAACCACTATAAATTTGCTCCTGAATGATTGACTATGCCTACCAATCAGAATACACTCACAAAGATTTGCTAAGAAAGTGTTAATAGTTTTGATCAGCTTCAACACTATTTTCAACATGTACAACCATACATGGTACGGTGGCAACCATAAATCAGTCTTTGCCCTTTAACTCCTCAGATTGGTCTAAAAGAATCAATTCCCACATACAAAGACACCATCAAAAACAAATAGAGAACTAACTTCAATTTTCTTTGCATTCTTAAAAATTGTGATTTCAGTTTTACGACCAAGGAGTTTACGACCAAGCTAGGAAAATACAAGAACACCAAATAACTCTCCAAAAACATACTGAAATTGCATTAAAACTAATTACAACAACTCCACACTATCAAAAACATCAAAACCCCATTAAATCATCTGTCACCATTAAGCTCCATTGGTTCCCTGAAGTAGAAACCACCATCACCAGCTTTAAGGTAGATATCACACTACCAAAACTAATCTTCTTTGAGTGGGTTTTCGTCCACAAGAAGGTGGAAAAATGGAAGAACACGTAGGTTCAATCCAACAGAATAACAACACAAATTCCAAGCATGAACCTCCGAATGAGCTCTCCATCAGCTTATAAGGGCATCTGGGAGTTACAAACTCCACTTTCTTGAAAATATAATCTTTTTTTCTCCTCAACTTAAAAAAAATCCTCATATTCCAAAGTGGTACTCATTTTAATACTAAGTCTAGGAGAGAAATATAAATATGTTCTCATCCCACACAAGTAAGTCACTTTATAAAATACAACATTACAACTTAAGTGCACTAAAAATATAAATAACCTGATTAATTATCAATTTTCCTCAAATTACCAAAATTGATAATTAAATATTTACTCCAATGATTTGGAATGAGGATAAGTGGCTCTAAGACGACTAGGTTGAAAAATGGGAAGATTACAGAGAGGGCATGAAGATTGTAGAAGGCAAGTCTTGCTAAGAACTCCTATAGCTTGATTGTAGAGATTTGTGTATATAATTTTAAATTGAATAAAACTATATAAGTCTGGTTGTGTTCCTTATATTGTGTGAGTTGCAATTTGTGAATTTGTAATTTGGTGTGAATATGTTTGAGTAAGAAGGATATTGTGTTTGCGTCATATGGTATTAGAGTTGGAGTTCTTGAAATCGTATGTAGAGTGCTGAACGTGACACAACCTATGCCAGGACCTGCGGGTAGAGAAGAGCAAGAAGGCAATAGAGGAGAAGCTCAAGTGAGGGCTGTTGCAGGTAGGAGAAGTCCTAAGCAATGAGAGAGCTTGAAGCTGTGAAAGAATTTGTTTTGTAGATTGAGAGTGTCATTGTAGATTATGATGAGCATGATTTAAGTTGTCAAAGATTGCAATAGTGAGAGATATGGGGATTAATGTAAGAAGGCCTGTGATATGGGATGGATGGAGGTAGTATGAAAGGAGGAAGATCTCCTTGATGATGGTTGATATAACCATGAGAGTGGTTAGGTTGGAAGCTATGCAGCGTGGAGAGAGTATGAGTAATGTGGTCGCTGCGAAGAAGGAGGATGCAAGTGCAGAGATTGCAGCTATTGATGAGATTATAGTTGTTGTAGTGGTAGAATGCGAAGAGGTTGCAATAGATGCCGATGATGGAGATGAATTTCTATTGAAGATGTTGGCGATAGAGGAGTGGATGTCGAAGCTCATTGTTGCAACGAAGGGAGAAGAACAAAAAGTTGTAGCTGATGAGGATGTGGAAAATGTCATAGCAAAAATTGATGTTGTAGTTGTGAATAAAGATGAGGTAAAGTTGTTTTATGATGGTATTTTATTTTCAAATAAGATGATAGAAGAAGAGATGGTTAGAGAATAAAAATATGTAGAGAAAATGGAGATTGATGTAGATGTAGATTGGTGTTTAGATGCTGCAAGTTTGTGCATAGAAATTGTAAAGGATGTTGCATGGTTTTGGTGGAGGTGGTTGGTTTGTAGTAGGTTAAGTCCCATGAAGGTGAAGGAGGAGAAGAGAGGAGTGAGGATTTGGAGGAGGAGAATGAGCCTTTGGCAGAGGAGGACGAATGATGGTGGGAAAATGAAGCTGGCATATAATGGGTGGAGGAGGACGGTACTTTTCCCAGCTAAGTGTTGGAAGAGGCAGAAGAAGTTTCCTATGCCTAGATCAATGATGAAGTTCACTATAGGTTGTTTACAACCTAAAAGGGTGATTCTATCACTCCACTCTGCTTTGTGAGCCCATGCTCAGAAACTTTTTACCTGCCGTGTATGATGCAGTCCAGCACCTAGGTGCATGAGCAATCCTGCGTCACACAAAAACAATTTCAGTTTTCACCCTTAGCTTGGTGGTCTCAATTTGTGGATTAGATTCATTGGAGTTTGATGTATGATTTGAGTTGCCAAAGTGTAGTTATACTTTAATCTCAACAATACATTGGATGGATTGGAGCCAATGTGTTGGAAACAAGTTCTGGATTTCACTATGGAGTTCTAGACTTTTAGCTTGCATTTGGGATAACACTCACCTCATGCTACACCATGTTTTCCTGATAGTCTTCATCCATAATCTCAGATCATTCGAAATCACAATCATCAGCATCATGGTTATACTTAGAGAAAAAACCCATCCATTTTGATAATTCACAAGTTCATCATGCTCTTTGTGCATCATGACGAAGACATATAAAGACAAAACATGTGATTTGTTTTCTTATCCATTGATGATAAAAAGTAGATGCCTTACTTATGATGGATGAGGCAATGCTATTGCAAATTACAAAGAGGATATAAGTGCAACTATTTCTAATTTAATAGATGGCAAGGTTCGTGGCAAGGAACAAACTCTTGGGAGGATATAGTTTGTTGTGTTTTGGCTGAGTGCAGCTCAACACTACCAAGCGACTTGTGCCAAAGGTCAAAAAGAGTTGGGACTATTGAAATTGAAGCCTAAAGCTGTGAAGGAAATTAGTCACAAGCTTCTTCAATTTATACATGTGTATAGTACCTATGTATTGAGTGTTGTGCACTATGAGCGGTCATTTTTGAATGGTGTGCATGTTGAGACAACAAATGTATTAGCTCAACACTATTGACTGCCACTTGTATTTCAAATGATCTTGTAAGTTAGCTAGAATACCAATAACCAAAGAGAAAGTCCTTTGAATGCAACATTTTTTTCCTTTATGAAGGAGGCCGACCATACAAAAGGAGAAAATGCCTCATAGAGGTAGCGTTTAAGATTCAAAGGGATTTTTTTTTCATTTAAAAAGATAAATACAATACACATAGGGAAGTCTGAAGGGCGCAGTGTTGGATGAAGGAGATAAATGTGGAAGATGAAAGAGTTTGTTGCGATACCACAAAGAAAGAGGGACAAGGAAAAGATGCATTTGATTTGTAAGAAGTCCACCATACAAAGAATAGAAACCATGTTTAGCTAATTTGACTAAGTCAAATGAACAACATAAAGAGAGAACCTTTTGGGATAGGCATCGATCTCTCTTCTTAACTGGTGGTTTTCAGATATTTTGAATAGTATTAAAATGGATCGAAGGTTCCAGGGACTTGATCGTCGACCTTTTGGGATAAGAACAATACAAATTTGAATGCGTTAATAGAATGAAGGGGGTTGGCCAGATAAATGAAGGCAAAGTGAGGAGAGGAAGGGGATGTTGCTGTAAAGGCCGCGCTCCAGGAGATAGAGGAGATTGAATGAAACAACGTTGAGTGATGTGAAGCCAAAGTAGTGAGTGTGCATCTTTTTAAGGGAAGATGAAATAACATGGCAGATTATGTAGTTGTGAGAGGGCATGAAGATTGTAGAAGGTGAGTCTTGCTAAAAATTCCTATAGTTTGATTGTAGAGATTTGTGTATATAATTTTGAATTGAATAAAACTATATAAGTTTGGTTGTGTTCCTTATATTGCGTGAGCTGCAATTTGTGAATTTGTAATTTGGTGTGAATCTGTTTGAGCAAGAAGGATATTGTGTTTGCATCAATGGTAATCAACACCAACCAACCATGTGGAACCTTGAGGCCCACCCCTCTATACTAAGAGATAGTCACCATGGTGTTCAATCACACACATGTCAAAAACTCACAAGACAACTACAATGAAGAATACTTCACACAAAGGTATTCTCAAACACATAATGGACTACACAAGTCCAAACAAAAGAGGAAGATGAGGCTATTCTAGAACATAAGAGTGGTACCCCCTTGGTTCTCGAAAATCAAGCTAGGACTAGTTAGACTTTGGGTCTCAATAGTAAGTGCACATAATAATTACACTTGTTCAATGTAATATGTCCTATTTCAAACATCCTTTTAGTCATTAAATTCAATTCTTTATTAAGATGTGACACATCTTATTTCCTTTCATAGCATCCAATTAATTCTTATGTTTATTATTATGTAATACACCTATTTAAGGCATTATGCATTGCATAAATAATTCTTGCATCATGATACCCTATGTCCCATTTCAAAAATTATATGCCACATTATATTACCATGATGATGCACATTTTATTTCAAATGTTATATCCCACATTTAGATCCATTCACTCCTAACCCTAACCATCTAACATAACAAAATCATAAAAATATTTCTTTTCAACCATTAGGTAACTATTAAATACCCAACAATAATTAAAAACTACGAAAATCATAAACTATCAACCTCAAAACCACACTAACTATATAATATAATATTTCAAACATTACTAGTATACAAATTGAATCCACATTTATGCAAGGTTTTTGCAAAGTTTTTCTACACATAACTGCTAATCCATCACTGATAATTATTTCAAACCTTCCACCATGGTTTGATGGGTTGAACCCCAATTTTATGAAGCATCTGGAAAGGAATAGCAGCAATTACGAACTGAAAAGTCTCGGGTCTTAATTAACAAGCTTAAATATAAAATTAAATAAGAAAATTAAATTTAAAAAAAATATACATATCCCATAAAAATTTGAAATCACTAGAATCTTAAATCAAACTAGGAGAAATAAGATCAATCATATATCATTTCTTCCTTCCATCTCCACTAAAATCTTCTCCAAATTATTGTAAGAAGATCCTCCCTTTTTAACCGCTTTAATGGAAGAATCTCTTAACTCACCACTCCTCCTCCTCAGTTCTTCCCCTTCCTTCCCTTTCATCAATTTTCTCACCATTTCTTCCACCTCTCCTCTTGTCACATAATCATTCACTGAAAACCCTATTTTCCAAACCTGGCTCACATAAGTCCTATTAATCTGTTGTTCTGCATAGAATGGCCAAGAAATCATGGGTACACCGGCACAAATGCTTTCTAATGTGGAGTTCCATCCATTGTGAGTTAAGAAACCTCCCACAGAAGGATGGGAGAGCACTTCTATTTGAGGCGCCCAGCTTACAAAATAACCTCTTCCCTTCACTTTGTCCACAAACTCCGTAGGCAACACAGCAGAAGCTCCACGAATGAGGTCTGGACGAATAGCCCATAGAAAGGGTTGCTTGCTCGCCTCTAAACCCCATGCAAACTCTACAAGCTCCCTTTCAGAGATAACTGCCATGCTTCCAAAGCACACATAAATAACCGAATGAGGTCCCTGATTGTCCAGCCATTTGACACAGCTTGTTTCTTCAGTAAATATACTTGCAGAAATCATATTGGATAATCCATTTGTTTCTTCTCCTGCAGAAAGTAATAGAGGACCTATGCTGTACACAGGAATTCTGGCCCGAAGTGCCTCTATTATTGGCCCCTCTAGCTCATCAAATGTATTAAATACCATGAAATCAGCTAAGAGATTAGCTTGGCATTGAGTTTCTAAAAATTCAAACATGTAATTGGCAGCATCATAGCAGAAACTTGGCACATCTTTCATAAGCAATGTGGGCATCCCAGGAATGCAATTGATCTCTTCTTCCAGATATCCATTTGTGAGATAGCTTTTGTCTGCCCACAAAGAAATTTGGTTTTTTTAGTGACCTATTAAATATTGTACAATTGCAGAGTTATATTAGGTTCTAGTATTTTTTTTTATCTCATTTGTTTTCCATGCAAAAGATTGAAATAGAGATAATTGTATTTTTAGTTTTTTTCTTTAATAAAATTCAGTAAAGAAACCCACCTCAAAACCTACTTGATCAAATTAGGCAATTGATCCCAAAAGTTATTACAGTAATAATCATTTTAATAGTTTGCAAGTATCATAAATTTGAAGATTGCAAGATTTTGAGTAGAAGAAAAATAAGATTAATAGTTAAAATCTAATAAAGAATGTAGCAGAGAAGGGGAACCCTATGTGTCTTTAGTCCCATTGTTACTTATATATAATATTAATATAATATGTTCTTTAAAATTCTTTTTCATAATTTATTATTTCATCTATTAGTGTGGAGTAGGCCCTAAATTTGATGGTGGATCCTATTAAAAATATGAATTCTATTTAATCACACTTCCTAAACATTTGTTAACAGACGTGTCTATTCATATGTTTTTAATCCTATTTAAATGATCTTTAGATCCATAATTTGCATATAGAAAAAATCTATTTCAAACTCTCCAATTTTAACAATTGGAATCAGAGACATGACAATCAGACTGTTAAGATTGGGAAGTAGCTATACATGTTATTTTTCTAGCATGTGCACATAGAGCCCTTTGCAAATGCAAACAAAGCTGACCACGAGTTCCATCCTTACGTAGTCGCCATATTAAGGACACAACGTCTTCATCTTTGCATCCAATATTTTCTACTATTTTTCTTCACGTTAAATGGAAATTGGATAAATGCTTGTCATTTACATTGGAAAGTCTGTGATGAGAGGAGCTTGTAAAATCTTAATCAGAAATCTCAAAACATTCTCAAATTGATCTTCTAAGAAGGAAGTATACTTCTTTATCATTGAAAATAAGTTATAAAGACACGGTACACCAATCTCTCTGGAAAAGACAATTGGCACAACAGTCACAAAGAAAATTGCATCACAACGAGGAGAAAGTAGTAGGGTGACTTAAATCAACTAGCTTATATTGCATGGGAATAAATATTTATTGATCAAGATGGTAACAATATGTAAAACTTAAATACTTAAAAACTTTATCGGTTGCTCTTCTAAGTTCTAAAAACTATACATTTTAAGCCCCCGACGAATGGCAAAGTAGCTTTGTTGATTATAGGCATCGGCCTCATGAAAGACTAATGAAAAAAACACCATCCCATAGCTATGCAAACAATTTCTGTGAACACAAGCGTAGAAACAAAAGAGATCAAGGCAATGATCAATTGAGTTTTTTCCCTCTTCATTGCAACTGTGGACAAAATATTTTGTAGTTGTAGTTGGGATTCCAATTGCCGTGAGCATTGTGGTAAGCCTGAACCAGATTGCAACAACGTTAGCAGAGATGAGATATTTTGTCACTGAAGATTTATTGATGGATATTTTAACATACATGTCATTTGGGATCTTTGGAGATTGAAATCCACTTATAAATAAATATTTTGGATAGCAAGTTCTTGTGTAGCTAAGTTTACAACCAAAGTTTAAACAATTGCAATTAGTATTACTTAAGTGATTCTTGTGTGTAGTTAAAATTTAATTGTATCTTAATGGGAAAGATTGGTAAAAGAGTACAGAAAGAAAATACAAATTTAAGGTATGAAAAGGATATTTTAAAAGAAGAACTAGTGGAAGTTAAAAACAAAAATGAGGAATTGGAAGAAAAGTTGAAGTAGTTTGATAAACAATCTAAAATCCTTTCAAAGGTAAATAGTTCTCAAAATGATGAAATATTAAAATTGAAATAACAAAATAATTTGTAGATCAATTACTTGTAGCATACCTAAAGAAAAATATTTGTCTAAGGTATAAGATTATATTATGTAATGTCTCATGTGATACAAATGGCGTGTGCTATTCATTTGATGAATCATTTGATATATGTGATATAGATAAAGAGTGTAAGGTTGGAAATAAAAATGTTTTTGAATCTACAAATCTTGCTAGTCGTGTTGATAATAACAAAAGATGTTTTGCAAAGAATGGTGGCTTTAAGATTATGAATAGAATGGGTTATGATGGAAAAGGTTTGAAAAAGTATGGGCAAGGAAGTAGAGAGCCTGTTGAACCAAGTGTGAGGCTAAAAAATGAAGGCCTTGGATATATTAGATGTAAATAAAACACAAATGATGTTATAGGTAATATATTTACAAACAATTTAGTTCAAGAAATGAAATGTTCCCAATGTTCTCATTGTAATAGGCAAGGACGTGAAAAATAAACATGTTGGGATCTTCATCCTTCTATTATTTGTGGATTGAAGAATTATTCTAAAAAATTATGTTAGAACAGAAAGTGGAAGAAACAATATATGAAAGATTGTCTACAGATGAATTATGGATGGATTGGTGTATCTAATTGGTGAAAGGTCACAAATATGTTCAAAATGTTGTACAAGCATAAACATTCACATATCGAACAAATAACAATAAAAAAAGGTTTCATCAGAGAACTAGTGAACAATGAATAAATCTACTTGGAGTTTTGTAGATCAAAAATTAGGTGGCAGACATATTCACAAAGACTTTAGCAAAGGATAAATTTGAACATTTAAGATAGAATTTGGGATGTTGAAGCAACTAGTGGTAGAAATTAAGGGGAAGTGTTGGAATAAATTATTTATTTCTCCTATTGACAATCAAATAATTTCCATTTGAATTAAACAAAGAGGGTAAACACATTGAATTGTTTAGAGGCTTGAACTTATTAGAGAGGATCACATTTGATAATCTTATAAAGTTGTAAGAATTTGAATTGACTACATCTAATTTTTTGGTATGAGGGAGCTTGAAATATTAAGCATTCATGATTAGCCCAAGCTCAACCTCAAAGAGCTATGAAGATTTGAAAAACCACTCTCAACAATAAGGACCAAAGTATTTCCACTTGAATTCTATCCATGTTGTATGTGTAGAAGCATGAGATTTGCAATTGGATCACTTATAAAGTACACCATTATTACTGCTAAAAGAGAATTCCAACCATAAAATGCATTTGGGGCTCATTCAATAGAGCAAAGTTGTGGCATTGATCGCAAATATTGTTGGTAAATCTAAAAAGTTTTTGATCACAAAGATCATTGTAAAAGGTTTTGGATCGCAAAGATAATTGCAAAAGATTTTTTTAATCACAAAGATCATTGCAAAAGTTTTTTAATTACAAAGATAATTTCAGAAGGTTTCTAATCACAAAGATAATTTTAGGAGGTTTCTAATCACAAAGATCATTGCAGAAGGTTTTTAATCACAAAGATCATTGTAGAAAGTTTTGATCACAAAGATCATTGCAGAAGGTTTCTAATCACAAAGATCATTGTAAATTTTTTTATCGTAAAGATCATTGTAGAACTTGTTTTTGATTGCAAAGATCATTGCAAAAGGTTTTGATCACAGAAATCATCGCAAAAAGTAAATAATATATTGAGTGTTATCTCTATAAATTTAAGCGGTGCTAACAACTTTGGAGAATGGCATGAACAAATGAAAATCATTTTTTTGGGTCAAACTTCACCTCCTTTATCAATAGAATTACAAAAAGACATCCTATTATGGATGATAGCGAGCAGAGGAAAAGAAAGGTTTTCATTACTATGTAATCATTTTGGTTATTTAGAAGAAGATATATGAAAAGAGCATTATTTTACTTGAGGACAAACTCCTCTAAGGACTTAGTTTCAAGTGTTACTTCAAGAAATCAATTATCATATGCAAGGCTTGATCATATTAACCTCAAAGTAGTTGTTGCAGCAACATGTGAAGCATTATGGGTTAGACAACTTCTTGAGAATCTTCTACATCCACAACATGATCCAACAATTATGTTTTGTGATAATTAAAGTGTGTTGAAGATACCTAAGAATCCAGTGTTCCATGCTCACACAAAGCATACTAAAGTACACCATCACTTCATTTGTGAGCATGTTTTCAATAAGGAAATTGAACTACTCTATACACCAACTAATGAGTAGCTTGCAAAACCTTTGAGCAAGGATAAGTTTAGTTACTTTCAAGAAGGAATTGGTTTTAAATGTTCTTCATTTGTACATGGGTAGCTAATAAACCTATTTATTATAGGTGGCCCACATCATCTAGATAAGTTGTGTGATAAAATAAAGTTAATGGGGGAGTGTTAACAATATAAACTCTATTTAATCAAACTCCCTAAGCATCTGTTAGCATAAAGACACGGTTGACATGTAGAGACACGTATGTTCATATGTTTTGCCTACTTAAAGGATCTTTGGATTCATAAATTGCATATAGGAAAATCTCTTTCAAACTCTCCAATTTTAATAGACCCTCTCTATCAACAATTATGTGAGTTATCTATTCAAAGTTTCTTTTCAAATGTTTTAAGATAGTTTATTTTAAAAATGTATATCATATATTAAATACATATTTAACTATAATTATGGAGGCATTCTACAACAAGTGCTCAATAGTGGTGAGTACATACGTTTGAATTATTATAATAATAGTATTTATTTTGTAATCAATAAACAAGTTATGACAAAGCAAGTCAGATCGATAACACTTCAAAATCAAAGACATAAGGTAACTTAGAGCTATATTTTTGCAAGTCGATGGCTGGTGAAGATTATAATTGTTAGGGTTCAACTTGACTCCAAGTTTGATTTTTATTAGGCACAATTATGACTAATATAGTTGAAAAAATATAATTATTAATACTATCAAATTTTTAAATTCTAATTAAAAATTAATATGTATAAATTATATTTTAAAAATAAAAAAAAATAAAATTAAAATAAAAAAAATCTAACAAATAAATTAAAATTTTATTAAATAAAATAAAATAATTCTTTAAGTAAATAAAAATAACTCTTAAAATAAAAATGAAGTAAACAATGTAAAAGAAAAGAGCCCATTGGTTTGGCTAAATAGTTGCTTTTCACTTTCTAGTGCATAACACATAACTTCTCAATTGTTGGCACCCTTGGTCACGCGAGTGGTCTTTTCTTGTCGATGGCATTATCTATCCACCCTTATGAGGTCACATCATTCTAACATGGCATATAGTGGCATCACATTGGTAGTGGACAAAAAATATGGTTTGGAATTTGTTGAACTGAGAAAATGGATCTACATGATTATCATAATGTTGAATAGTTTTTAACAAAATGTCCCCACAATTGAACTCTGTTGAATGGAATTGCCCAAGTACAAGACTCTGAACACCATTTCCAAGCACAATTTGATAATCACATTATCGATTCCTTTGTTCTCAAAGAGCATGGGAAAGAATTGCATCTCAAGATTGTCCATCATTTATGTTCCATGCTCAACAATTCTTTTGATATGAATGGATTCTATGAGTTGTGCAAGGAGATTTTGAGCAGTGGGTTTCAATGGGGTGGTTGGATACATATTCCATCCAAACAGCCTACATGAATTCCATGAGAATAAGTAGGCTTAATCCAATTGCATTCATGTATTATGTCTATATGTCATGGTCAAGTAACTATAGGCTTCTCTTTTCTTGTCTCTAATTTCAGAATGAGTGACAAGTAAGCCTTCCAACCTGAGAAATTTAAAAAGGAATTATAGGCCACACTAAGCATGTGCTCTATTCAGAGCAGTTGGCCACTGTTGATTGAGAATTTCTGTGGCTGATCAAGTGGAATGAATCCAAATCTCATTAAAATGTAGTTGGATATTATAATGAAGTTCAATTAGATAGTATACATGGTCATTTGTGATCGCTATCAAGTATGACTAACCAATGCAATGGGGGCAACACATCAAATAGGCATCACATGGTGGGCAATTTGAAACCAACTATAGCATGATGAGCCATTGAACCTTGTTTGTGTGTTAGCAATAGAAACTAGACACAATATAAAGGTAGGTACTAATAAATTACATTTATAACCACAAAGCAAGGAAAATGTCATGTGTGCATAGCAAATTAATGAATTGGTATAGTTGATTTTCATGTTTGGACTGTAAATCATAGTAACATTTGAAAGAAGTGTAGATATGGAGCAATAATTAGTTTTTTTAAAAAATATATGTACCTTGGAATTTTCCCTTGCTTGTGTGTCCTTATACAAATCTATAGGCCCCAATTTAAATTAATGCATACAAGTTGAAACTAATGTATAACTGTGTACAAGGGAATTCAACTAGCTATATAGAGTAAATATCTGAAAGGTATTGTTGTTGTTGAAGAATGTTTGTAATTTGTTTGAATTTACATTGTATTCATTCATCGATATTGAAGTTAGATAGAAGTAGACCATAATTGAAGTGTAGCTCAATTAATACTTCACCAATAATGTTGATTAGTTTATCATTATAGTGATTCCTTGATAGAGTGTTTTTGTAGATTAATTATTTACTATTGTAAATGAGAATTATATTACTTTAAAGGATCCTCATTGTGCCACAAGGACATTTTCCCCTAGATTAATCCTTGGAAATTGAACAATAATTAAATATAATAATCTCAAGTCATGCAAATATTTCTAGAAATTGAAGTGTGTAAATGTGAATGATAATTTAATTTAGCTCTAAAATTGTGGATGATTAAGATGGATGGGAACTTTGGAATAGGGTATGGACATCCATCAGAGCATAAATGATAGAGGAATTTGCTCGTCATCCATGCTCACCATATACAATTTAGTTCCCTAGCATTACATGATGGAAAGGTAAGGAATTTCAAGCATGATGTCATTACTAATGACAATTTTAACTTATTGCATATAGGGGGAATGGTAATATTCGGTAAATATTAAGATTTCTATGGACACTTTTTTTAATTACAAAGAATTGAAAAGGAAGGGAAAAAGTACCATGTACGGTTCAAGCCACCAATGATTATTAATTGTGATATTTAGAATCTAAATTCTTATGCACTAATAGGTCAGAATTGTACAAAGTACATTATTAATTATCTTGATAAATATGAAAGGTACACTAAGAGGTCACTTTTTAACTAACAAGAATGCCAATAATTACACAAACACACAATTTAATTAATAACTATATTAATATAATTAGTTTAATAGTATTATAACTAATATTATATAACTAATCAATTTTTTTTTTATAATTTTCTTTATCATTAAGGTTATAATTACATTGTATGAAAAATATTAACTTGCAACTTAACAAATAAAATAATTTGTTATGTTATGACTCTACTTCATTGAACCTATAGTAACAATCATAAAGGGTTATAATTTTGTTTCATGTAAACTTTTAGATACAAATAAAAAGCATGGTGTTCCAATAGAACATGACCTTAGATTCTTTTGGGAGGGGTATCTTAATACTCCTTATTCTTCTTTGAAAAGAAAAGAAAGAAATACAACTTGATTAGACTCTCCAAAACATATTTCATCATACTGTAAAATCCCACATGGTGCTGATGTGACAGAACAAAAACAAATGAGCACCAACAAAAGCCTTTGTTTGCTCATCGCCTAGACTGTCAGTTAAGTTTGAGGGCCTTATTGCCTCTGGGGTGTTTTCCTAGACTATTTTTTTCCATTGCATCGTTGCCCTTGATAGCCAAAAATTGAAAAGGAAATATCAAACACCGAATTTTCCTTCTAACATAGTTTTTAATAAAGTTTTTATTTGTATTTTACCACGTAAAACTGTAATTATGGCCATACGGCCATCTAGTTTAACTTGGGTCAATGCGCTGCCTGGACATTAATAAATGTCTTAAAAGGTTGCAATAAGAGTTGGAAGTATCATATAAGTTTGCAATTACAATAAGACTTGGGAATTCTTATCCAATAAGATACGGTCCATTTTTCAATAGATTGTATGTATAAAAATAATAATCTTCTCCCTATCTTTTTTAATAATTAATTTTTTATATTGAAGATATGTAATTAAATATAATAAAGAAAAAACTTGTCCAGAGGTATCCAGTTCTCTTCAGTGCTATCCAGTTTGTTGCCAAACAACTCTGCAATGCTATCAATTCTATTTGCAAGTTTATAAGAGGTAGTAAGTTTGTTTAAGGTTATAAATTGTAATCTCTTGTTCAATAGTACATACAATTCTGAGTTTCTTTTGTTGCTACTATCTTTATTCAGTTTTCTATTAAAGAGAACAACAGCAAACAAATAGGAAAAATAAACTGTACATAAAACTGACACGGACAGTCAGCACCAAAAGATAACCGTATACAAACAAAACAAGGAACACAATAACTTTTTCCAATTCAAAATTCTAGATTGTGATTTTTCTCTTTGAATTTAATCATTGATAAAGTGTTTTACGATTGGATATCTACCTTGGTCAATTTCCTTCTCAATTTCTTTAACTCTGTCAGTTATCAGGCATAGGAAGCCCAGGAAATTCTACTAGTTTCTTGTTTCCTTTGGCTTTAAGGACAGTTTTGGGTTTCAGAGGAAGAATTGCATGGATGATGATAAGCAGATTGCTGACAAAATAGAATGGCAATTCAGCACCATTTTCCTTAATAAGAGAATGGAATTGATCGACATTGAGGCTCTTTTGCCATAGATCTTTTATAAACTCCCACATATGCCTCCAGTGCACACCTTGGAAACTAGGGACAAATACTCTAGTTTATTCGACCCATCTTCCTTTTCTTTTACTTCCTGCAACTCTTCTACACTTTCCGTTCTGCTCTATTAATGCTTCCACCTCAGGATCAAATTTGCTACCTTCAACTGACCTGTAGAGGCCCAAACCGAAATTTGCATTCTCAAATATGTACTCTGAATCAAGCCTTAAAAAAGCTAATCAAGTCCTACAAGAAATTGATGTGTATCAGTTTATAAACTAGCGTAATGTCAGATTGGTTTTCCTTCTGAAATATCTAATATGAACCCAAGCTCAAGCCTGTAATCAAACCCTTCCAGCAAATGGTGCCATCAATTTGACAAGTCTAGAATATTAGTAACAAGTTAAGGGCATGGTGTGATGGTTAAAAGTTTTAAGTAAACAAATCCACAAAGGTTTAAATACTCTATTTAAATATCATCCATTTTAATGTCAAACAATCAATATTAATTTTACACCTCATTCACAACAAAAAGTGGTAAATATTTGTCCTATTTTTATTGGCTAAAATTGACCTTTGACTGTAAGTGGATGATATTTAAGAATAGACAGGTTCAAACCCCCATTGTTGAGTTCAAAAGCCTTGTACTTTCATTGGGCCAATGAATTTGAGGGTTTTGCCCAAGCCTATTGATGACAGTTCAGTTTGGGTGATGTTTTGGGGTAAACCAGATGATAAAGACCCCCTCCTACTAGTGACTTAGTGGATTTTTATTTGTGGGCTTAACTCTTTGATATTTGTCATCTTTGTTTTCTACTTGATCCCACATAAACTTTATAAATGTGTCTTTCTACCACACATATTTTATGAATATTATACTATTATCTTTTTAATATTTTAAAAAATAATAAATACAACATTCATCCCAAAATAAAATTGATTAGAAAGCTTTATGAAAGTTTCTAGAATGGGCCTGGTCATACCACTCCAGCCCACTGTTGTAAGTAGAATGATAACGAATACAATTATTTGCAGGTTGAGGAGTAAGCATCCAAAGTTCCAGCAATTCTCATGGGCTTCTTTATATTTTTAGAAAGCTTTGTCCATAACAATGGAACACCTACTTTCAAGTTTCCCAAGACTGGATTTCAAACGGGTTATAAAAATATAAAGTGTGTCTGAACAAACTCAGAGATATAAATATTATTATAATAATAATATTGAATAAGGATTGTTAAGGGTATTAACAGAAAGAATACCTTCTTCAAGATAAGAAGGGAACAGTAACAATAATGACTCAACATTTCAGATCGGAAAGATCGTCATCATAAAGTAATGGGAAAGGATTTGAATTGCACTTTTTAATGAGTTATCAGTAACCAAAAATTAGTTAATCCGAGTTCATCTCAAAATCTCAACAAATCCTGATCTATGGCTGTCGCTTTGTGAAGTTATCTAACTAAGCTTCAATCATATAAACTCTAAACGATACTTTTATTCTTTCTTTATTTTTAGAAGGATATTATAGAGTTATAAGATAAGAAATAGAGGGAAGAAAATAAGTCTTTATAATTCTTATTAGATGGTTTAGTGTGAACCACTATTCATAAAATATGGGTCTTTCAATTTAACTCAGAAATTATACAATTAAATCTTGATATAAATATCACAATTTAATTTAATAAGCTGAAAAAATACTTCCAACTTCTCAAATCCTACGTAATAGACTCAAATAAAAACCTTTGAAAATGAATTGCACTAAAGAAACTACAACAGACATACCTTTTAGAGGAATATATCCCTTCTCCACAAGAAGAGGTATTGAAAAGTAAATGTTGAAGCCACAAGTACTGGCTGTCCAGAAGGATACTCCAGGAATTCCCAATCGCTTGGCTGATTTTTGAGCCCAAGTCATAACTCCATTGTAAACAATACAGCTCAAGGGAGGGACATCTGCTGAGCTCATCAACTTATCTATCAGCTTTTCGAAATACGGTGGGCAACTATTTGTGATGGATTTACAGAGCTCCTCAACTTGGCTGGTGCGGCCGTGCTGCAGAGGCAGCCCGTCTGGAATAGTTTGGAAGGTGATGCCACCCATGGACTGGATCGATCCAGATTTCAACATTTTCTCTTGCATGTATTCAGTATTAACAAAAGTGATGTGGAAACCTCGTGCAGACAAAATTTTGGCAAACTGCATCATGGGCGTAATGTGACCCTGAGTAGGAAAGGCCAACATCACAGCATGAGGTCTCTTCGTCATAGCCATGTTTATCACCCAACAAGCAGCACTGAGCCTCAACTGTCAGTGAAAAACTTGGTTTCTGAGTTGCTGGAGGGCAAAGATAGATTTATTTATGGTCAACAATGACCTAACGATGAAGACCATTAGGAAGAAACATGCATCATAAGTCTCAGTTACCATTCTAAATTTCTACCCCACATATGATCATCATAGTTATCGTAATCCGAATATTTGATGTAGTGACAAAGTACCGATCAAAAGGTATTTAAGGCAATCTGAGAGCAGACAAGGGTCAGTATTAAAAAAAACACAGCAGTCCTAGTCGTGATAAGTAGCAAGAAGGGTAGATAGGATGGTAAACTAAATGATCACCCTTAAAACTTCACTCCCACACGTCTTGTTCTACACTAAAAATAATTAATAATTATGAGTTGAAAATTAAAAATAATTAATTATGAGTTGAAAATTAGAAACATTAGTGTAAATATGTAAATAAAAAACAAGTATATTTATTTTGATAATCCATGATTTTACAAAGAATAGAGAAGCTAGATCTAATAAGTCTTGGGATCAAAACCACTTGATATCATATTAGTAATTGCCTTGGAATTAGGATTTTTTGTCAACTCTATGTAGGGATGAATCCAATTGTCTAGGACTAATCTATGATTGTGATCTTGTCCTACACCTGCAAACTAATACTATGTATTCTATTGCTTTGCTTTCTACTCTTTAATTCACTTGATCACCCTTGATCTTTTCTTGGTATTTCCTAGAACATATGGGGCTTGATAGTATTTAAAAATATGTTCTAGGATTGATAGTAGGTCACAAGGAGCTATCACCTAGACCAATCCTTGAAAATCAAACAATATCAAAAACAACAATCTTTAGTCATGCAAATGCTCCTGAGTTGATTGTGCATCGCTAGATTCCTTTTTAGAGCGCTAATTCAAGTGTGTAAATCAAATGATTTCTATCTATGATCAGATCATTTTTTTTTATTAAAATGAATGATTGAATGCATTTAAATACAATGACATAGCAACCTAGATCACATAAATTTAGGTTTGGTCAGCCCTAGTTAGAAAGGGTAAAGGTGTGAAGTGAATCAAATTTGAATTTAAAAATTTATTGGTTGGTGTTTTCAGCCTTTGATAAAATCCCAACTGCTAAGTTATAGGGAAATAACCTACTATACCAACTACAACTAATAGATTGGTGTGAGTTGGGTGGGAGGAGTCCATGGCTACAAGGACAACAATATGACCATGAACTAATTTCAAGATAAAAAATGACACCTAGATCATAGTAGATAACATGTGCAAGGGAATAAGTGCGAGCATGGGAGTAATAAATAAGTGGATAGGGTGAATTTATAAGGTTGTGTGAACATGGGAAAAGAGATAAGTAGTAGGTGTATAGAAAGATGTGTAATGGGGTAGGTGGATAACATAGGGCAAGGGACTTGATGTTGTACAAAATTTCATCATTTGTCAATATGTCTAGATGTATCAAAGCTCTTCCCTAAAATAGACACAAAATTAAATGGGAAATGACACTTGGGTATACAAATTTCACCACTTATATTTTTCTCTTGCTTTGAGGTTCATGTGATTTCTTGAATGATCATGCATCTCAAAGTATTTAGCACTCGTGCAAAAATTCATGGGGTAAGTGCAAGAAGATGGGGGGCCAAAAAGGAGTCTTAAGTGGGCATTTTTTTCTGAAATCAGGAAATGCTAGCCTTGGATGAGAAATTGAGCATAGTTACACAAGATGCAACCAAAATCACTATTCATAGTGCTCCAAGTCTACTTTCTAAACTACTATTTTTTTAAAAAATGGTATAGATTAAGAGGTTCAAAAGAGGGAGCCACAGAAATTGGTGTTGTTTCTGTCAAAAAAATAACATAGCATATTTTGTGGCTTCCTCAAAAGGTTAATTTTTTTTTTGGTATTTTTAAAATTGCTTCGGCAAGAAATTAGCTAACAGCATGTAGTTTATGCTCAATTTTTCTGATAATTTTTTGATGAATATTTGATTTTTTACTAATTTTCAAAGTGGACACATCCTAAAAAATAGAATTTTGGCCGTGCTACCCCTATAGATTTTGAAAACTAATTGAAGATCATTTTTTTTAATATATGTAGAATGGAGTCTAGTTTCTAAAAATGTAATTTTTTAAAATTTCAATGAACAGTTAATTTACAATGAAAAAAAGACCAAACACTGGTTTTTGCCCAAAAACAGACACACAAACAAAATAAATTAAAGATGAAAGGCATAACATTGTTAAAATTTGAAAAAAAATACATCGTTAAATAGTTAAGAGAAAGCCTAACATTACTCAGGTGTTTGATCTATTCAACCTTGAAACACGTGCAAATCTGAGGGCTAGCACGAAAGAAATTATGTGAAATCCTGTAGAATTTGCAAAAAATATGTCTGTGGACGTTGGGAAGGCACTCCAAGCCTTGTTAGCATTAGTTACTACATTGTTGAGTCAGTTTGTAAGTTAGCGTTGGTTTTCAGTCAGTTTAGTTTGTTGTAATTGTAACTCATTATAACTGTCACCCTCAAGATTTATATGCGTTGTTTTGTATCTGCAAATCAGAATGAATAAAATAATTTACTTTACTTTATTTGGTATCAGAGCAGCCATAGAGGAAGTGCGATGTGAGGCATTCTCTCACTAACATCAGATCTCCCATGAGAGCAATTTGATGGATTTGTTGAATGAATTAGAATATGTGAAGATCATGAAGGAAGTTGTGGTATTGTTTCTGTAAGTTGTAGTATTGTTTTGTAGGCTGGGGTTTGAATGCATAGTTTCTATTCTCATTTGATTACTATTCTCATTTGAAGATATATGGTTGGGTTGGGTATATAGAGGAGATTATTCATCCATCACCAGATTCAATTGAATGCCATACTAGCTATTCGAAACAGTCTACTCCATTTATTGGAAGGTGTTGTTGAATAGCTTGCCTTAGTAGGATAGAAGGCGATTGAGTTCTGCTGAGGTGTGCAGGAAATAGCCTTGGAAGGAAGCATTGAGTTTGGAGGCCTTTGCAAGCAGATTGAAGACATTTGTACTCTCTGTTGTAGTGGTTGTTGCCTGGACTGAAGTTTCTCTATCCAAGCCATTTGTAGCACTCTCCATAAGGCACCTGAAAGAGGAAGACATAGTCTACAAAACCTGGCAATCAAAGAAAAGTGGATGTCCATTATCATCTCAAATTGGTATGTATTGAAGGGTGTATGGAAGTACAAATTTTATAAGCAAATATATTTAAGTTTGAGTAAAAAGTCAATCTTTTGAGTATTATCTAAATGGAGATAGGGTAAGTGCAAGAAGATGGGGGGCCAAAAAGTGGCCAAATTAATTTAAAAAAAAATTAAGTCATAATGCGCTCGTGTTATGACTTACTATAAAAAAAAAAGCAGTCCAATTTCATTTCTTGCTGTTTTCTCCTCTGCCCGCGGCGTCCAAACCCTCAAAAGCGCGCATGCGTTTTGCAAAACACCAATCAACACAAAAAAGTTATCAATTCATCGCCAAAATGCCGCCGCGACGTTGAGCACGCCAAAGGGGTGAGTTATCTTTGTTTTTTTGTTTGAATTTATTTCTAAATAGGTAGGTTTTTGTTGATTTTTGATATATATTTCATTATTTGTCAGGAAATGTTAATGCAACTCCTCCTCCTCCTCCTCCTCCTCAAAATGCACAAAATCCTAAGGAGGAAATACCTGTAGAACAACAACCTCCTCCATTCATTCCTCGACATGCCCCTGGAACACAAGATAATATAATGGGGCAAATTGAAAACAACAAAAAGGAAACTGAAGATATAATTGCAAGGTTGAAAGATCCTTCCACTTCAACCTTGCATAGGTCCACGCTTGCCGAATCTATTGAGTCTATGTTATCAAATGTAGATTCAATTAGCAAGCAAAGAACTAGTTAGACGGATAAAAAGAGAGAGTTTAGAGATTACTATGCAGACAAGTTGTCATACCAAGATGTCAAAAAATTACAAATTATAAAATTAGACTTGTGTTCAATTTTCACAAACCCACAAACAAATCAACCTCCACCCATTACATGTAAGACGTTCCCTATCCATTAGTGCAACAACCAAGCGATAAGGGACAATTTCGGGCAGAGGTGGTGGATGGTTTTTGACCATCCTCCATGCAATAATAATGAGGTCCCGCAATACTTTTTGAGGAAACTCTACTATTAGTTTGTCCTCAATAAAGTGCCAAACTATTTTGATATGCGGGACTTTCAGGGTAGAGGTGGGGGGTCAGCACAAGATAGACCAAGGGCACGTTTTGACCCATAGCAGGTAGTGAGACGAGTAATCAACAGACCAGCCCACGAGCATGTTTCTATCCCTTCCATTGTGAAGGAGAGTGTTGAGGTCGATACACTTCAGTCGATTAGTGCCTTGACCTAGTGCATCATAGAGCATGCCGGTCCTGCAACACAGAGTGGGTTGGGAGATAGTGCGAGGAGTAGGGTCCCACCGCATACTTGCCAGGCTTGCGGGTTAGCCTGTGGTTATGACCCCGTGGACAGTCAGGACGCAGGTGCACAGGCTACATCTGCAGCTGAGTAGATGGTGATGACAGATACCCTCCTGAGTGAGACTTTCGGCCTTGATACTCAGGTAAATATTAGGAAGTTTATTAAATTTAATTTATTAAATTTCATTTTTGAAATACAAGATTAACTAATTTAAATTGATGATTTTAATGAAATTTCAGGGTCATAGCGTCGATGCAGTTTTCAGTGGTTCTCCACCTGCATTTTTCACTAGATCATCTACTGTCGAGGTATGTAACTAGTAAACAATTATAAATATTACATGTGAATAGCATCGTTATATGAATGGTATTCTAATTTCTGATTTTGGATGTTGAATAGGTTAATACTATAGATTTCATGGCAACACCTGCCAGCAGTGGTGGACTTCAAAGCTTTATGGAGGTAATAAAATAAATAGTTTAATGAATGAATTATACTTGCTAAATTTTTGTATGTGATTTGTGTGCTTTATTGTGTGTACTTCCATGTTTAGATGAACGTGTGTGTATGTTAGGAGCCATGATTTGCATCACTATTATAGTTTTCGTAATTGAATAATGTTGTTTTATTTCCAGATGATGCAGGTTGCAGAGAAACCTCCCCATGTTCATAGGGCAATGGAGCAGGGTGTGGCCTTTGCGATTCATAGCTCCATGGCATTGACAGGGGTATGAGGCAGATTAGTAAATTTCAATTTACATTCATTGTTATAGTTGTCTATTTTTGAAAAATCAAAAGATTATTGATTTGAAGTTTAATTTCTATCTGGATGGTTTCTATAGGACATGACATCACCAGGGCCTATTCCTGCTACTGAGGCAAGTGAGGAGACAAATTATATGTTAGCGGTAAGTGATTATTTTGTTAAATATTTTATTTTTTATAACATGTAATTTCTATATATTAATGTCTATACTTTTTATTGTAACAGGTAAAGATGCAGGAAGACCTAAATAGGAGGAGTAGCCCTCAGGTTCGTAGTAGACCACCCACATGCGCATCTCCATCCCCTAGAAGATCAAAGGCTACTCGTGATTTATTCTCTTCACTAGCCAAAGGGGAATGACTTTTTATTGTGTTCCTTTGTTGTATGCCTATATGGCATTTGTGGACATATATTTTGTATTGTACATAGTTGACATTGTATGCCTATATGACATTCTTGTAAGCCTATATGGCTATTTTGTATATATGTTATACTTATATCGACAGATATTGATGTATGCCTATATAGATATTTGGTTAATACAAATCTTTTTTATTGATGGCGTCCATACTTGCATTATAAATCCACGTTTGAATGGATATTTGTAGATGGCTACTTCAAATATTTAAAGTCCGATTGTATTACATAGGATGTTTGCATTTTCTTTGATAGGCTTGATAGGCCATGGATTAAATGATGGTGTTTGATGGAAAAGTATGGTACTAAAAGACTCTAGTTCATTCTTAATAGGCTTGTGATTGATAATATCTTTGCATGATTGCACTTGATCTTGAATCATGGGCATGTTGTTAGGATTTTGATTGCATTGTGGTGTTTGATGGATAGGCATGATACTATGTGACTTTTGGATAGGCTTGGGAGAGGTACACTAATTGAATTTGCGATTTCTAGTTTGAGATTGTTCCTCCACTAGAAGTCCTTGGAGGAAATCTAAAAAGGATATTCTAAAAAAGACAAATTTACCTTCAACAAATTCATCATCTTCTTCTCATTCAAAGTTAGAGAAATAAAAGGGGCAAGCACTTGTTGTAATTGCAAATTCTACATCAAAATGATGGATCCTTGATTTTGGAGCCTCACATCATATGGCTTCATTACAGAGTATGTTTTCTTCATTTGAGACTTGTTTAACACCACATATCTTGATGGGTAATAACACATATATGCATTTTCATGGGTGAGGGTCTATTGACATGACTAAGAGATCCTTCAATGATGTCCTTTTCATACCTTCATTGTCAACTAATCTCTTTTTTATCTATCAAATCACACATAGTGGGACAAGGAAGAGTGTTGAGTTCACACTAGATGTTGTGCTCATTCAAGATTTGCAAAGTGGAGATATTATTGTTGTAGCTGGGAGGTAAATGATTGATCTAGATTGTACAGCTTCTCACATTTTTCTATTGATGTTCCTTTGGTCGATGTTCACACTCAAGCATCTAGTCAACTTTACATTTTTTTATATGTCCTAAGTGTGATATTACACCTATTTAATAAGTTTACTTAGGATAATATGAACTTTTAATTATTCTCACCTAAGTAGATAATAAATGCATGGGTACACTTTGACTTGAGGTACACAAGTGCCACCACTACCTCATCAACTCTTGATTGATGATATTTAGGTGCCACCTATATTCAGTCAAGGCCACTTCTTTCTTAGTCAAGTTGAGTGAACTAATCCATTGATTAGCAGTTCAACTCTTAACTTCTCAGTTAGGTTGAGTTAACTCACCTCTTGATTGACAGTGATTGAGAGTTAACCCATACCTCTTGTGCATGTCATCTCCTTGATTCATGCATCCAAGAGGCCTATATATATGTATGTTTCTGATTGTAACTTTGCCTCATAATATTGAAAATAGAATAGCAATTATTCTGTTCATTTGGTTTTGTGATTAGCTTGTAGGCATTTGGTCTTGGGTAGGTTTGTTGATCATAAAAAATCGTAACGATTATTACATCTTTAATTCATTGTAGTCTTAGCATATAAAAGGGATTGTAATTCCATGGCAAGTGTGGTGCTAAACAAAAATTTTAAATTTATGTAGTCTTAGCATTTAGGAGTTCCAATTTTGCAGCATGGTAATTTTTCAATTGATATCTCTATCCTTAGCATATTGAAGGAAATTTAAATTTTCAACAAGTGTGGTGGTATTTTATAGTTTTTACAAATATTGTTATTTTCCCTTTACACCTAGAATCCTCCAACAAGTGTGGTGGTATATTACAATTTTAAGTTTATGTAGTCTTATTATATAGAAAGGCTTATAGTTCAACAGCAAGTTTGGTGGTAAATAACGATTTTAAATATTTGTAGTCTTATCATATAGAAGGGGTTACAATTTTACAATGTGATGGCTATGTGATAAAAAGTGTAGTAGAAGCTACTAGAGAAGTTAATGAGGTTGTTAAAGTTGCTCACAAGGCCTTCGATCATAACCTTGTCCTCCCACACTTTGCTCTATAGTTTCCCATCCTTTTCTTTTTCTACACTAATGGAAAAGATTTAGGGAATTTGCTAGAAGAAGATTGTGTAGGAGAGGGGCTATTTTTAACATGTAGATCTATTGGAGCAATATTTGGAGGACTTGGAACCCCTAGAGACCCTAGACAATGGAAATCTATTGGAAGTGTGTCATGTAATTGATATTCTGTAATGTATTAAGGCTTTCTACTACTATGTTAATAAAATTAAAATATCCTCCAAAAAATCTTTGTGTTTGTGTTTATGATGACATGATTGTGATTGAGGGATACCCATATAAGTTTCATGGATTAATAATAAATATGAGTGCAAATATCAATGATACACATTGCATGAACCCATCAATGTTTTTGGTCAGATAATACCCTAGAATTCTCTGTATTGGTGCATGTGATCTTCTAGGAGGAGATGTCAGATCATGATGTCATGTTTGGATACCTAATTTTGTAGTTGGAGTTTTGACAGTGGTCTTGTTGGTTCTCTTGGTATTGAGTACATTGGTCATGTGCTTGGGAGCTTCATGATAATGTGGTGTTGCATTTGGAGCTTAACATGGGTTGATTGGTTGTAGGTTCTCATACATACTTCGAGACTTGGGTGAGGCTAGAGTTCTCTTGGGATTAGAGACACTTGTTGAGATGGTTATCCTTTAGAGGTTTTAGCAGGAAGACCAAGGAGACTTTCACTTGGATATGGACGTGAGTTAATTATGGACCTGTTGATGTTTGTTTTTAGACAAGTCAACAATTAGAGTGAAATACTAAGTATCTGACTCCCTCTTGAGCAAAGCCTCTCGAATGCTGAACTATGTGATCAAACAAGATGACTCCAAGGTTCCTTTCGTATGATTTTGTAAGAGATAGCTCAGTGACAAAGTATGATTTTGCTGTTAAACACAAAGGGACTTACGCAGACTCTTCTCCTTTCATTCAACTTGTTCCTCCTTTTAGTGTGGATGATGTATGTACAAGGTTTCAATAATGAAGAAAAGTAAAAAGGATAAAGGTTTAGGAATCTAACCTAAGGTCAATGAAGCAATGATGACGACTGAATAGACAAAATCCCTGATTAACCTAACTTCACTTCGCCAAGGGTGCCTACAACTACATGAAGCTGGTGCAATCTCCTAAGGTTATGCGAAAGGTTTTCAAATCATGAAGGCTCATATGAGCACCCATCGGATGGCGCAGCTCAGACAAGCATTCACAATCGAACTTATACAAATATGGCTCAGACTAGCTTTACACAATAATTCACCAGTGATGAATGTTAAAAGCATGAGCTAGGAGTTGATCAAATATTCAACACATACATACATTACAACAAAGAGCTTCTAATCTATTTTTAATCTACTTGAAACATCTCTTAATTCCATTGAAGTATAAGAAACCAAGTTATTTCACAAGATAACACTTGAACACCAAATAAACTTCCAATGTCTTTTGCATTAACCTTGAGAAATATTTACAACAATTTCAAGTCCTCTCAGAGAATTTTGAGAGTCTCTTCTACTCCTAAAATCTACTCTCTACTACTACTAATGATCTACTGAATTACAAATGAGGCAACAAGGCCTTTATATAGTGTTCCAGGATACAATGAATGGCTAAGATCATTTCGATAGCCAAGGGTCTAGATCATGCCACCTCAGAGGTAGTTACAACAATTTGCTATTTTTAGCACAAAAGAGAGAGGCAATGAAGGCACGTTTTCCAATGTGATAAGGTAAGGTGAAAGCATTTAAAATAATCCTCCACATAGGAATCCTTTTGGCTTCTTTTATTAAATGATACATTTAATGCATTAAAATGATGTGTGCTCACCACATAGATGCCACTTCAGCATACTTTGAAAATTGTATCATCTTTGTGTGATGTATTCAATGTGATTGCTTGAACTTGTATGTTTAGGAATACAACTAGTTGATCTTGCCTTGTTCATTCTTCTTGTAGACTGGATGTATGATACTTGTTGCTTCACTTGACTAACTTCATGATTCTTTCTTCTTCTTGTAGGTAAGTTGATGTGAATCTTCTTTGATGATGCTCTTGATGTAGAGTGAGTAATAGAGTAGATGATGATGATATAAAGTAGAGATCTCTCTTGGACTTGAAGTTTACTGGAACTTGAAGTGGAATAGATGAGTGTCTTTCGAACATAATGTAGAAGTTGATGAAGTATACTTGATTGATGGCCTTTGAAGTGACCCTTCGGAGTGTAGTAGATGATAACCTCCTCTTTGGATGTGAAGTAGATGTTGATAACCTCTAGAAGAAACTTTGAAGCTTGACGAACCTTGACTTGAAGCTTGAATGGGGAACGCCTTGTCTTTGAACATGATGCAACTTGATGAAGTATACTTTGAACTTGATGTGATCTAACATGATGTCATTGATGTAGGAGACTTGAGGTGTGATCCCCCTGCAACTTGAAGGTGACTTAGGTACTTGTCCTTGATGACTCCTTAGCTTCACCAACACCCCTTCCTTCAATGATGCAACTTGATAATCTTCAAAGGCGGCTAGCATGATGCTCCTTACTCCTCGCTTGAAGGTGATTCCTTGGATAACTCCTTAGCTTTGTTAATGCTCCTACAAGACAAGGTAAATGATATATCAATAACTTCTTAAGATAAAAACAACTTTAAACATGTAATAACGCCATTTCAAACTTAGGCGCAAATATAGGTAAAAATAAGAACAAAGTGCGCCTAACTCAATTAGTCCCACATTCATTATTTTAATGATTTCACACAATTACAATAGTTTAAAAAGATCAATCCACTTATAAAGTTCATTCAAAAGGTCTTTTCAACACAACTTCTTCCTTAGGCGCCAAGATGAGGTGATTTTAGAGGCAAAGGGCGCCTAACATAATTGACCTATTTCCTTTAATTCTTGGTGACCTTAACACTCGTATGAGCTCCAATTTCATATCCTTAATCTTTCTCCTTATAAGGCGCCTTATTTGAAGATCAAAAACTCTAGAAATGGAGCCAATTTGAGGTGGTTTTATCCTTATCTCTAGGTGCTAATGCTAGTTCATGGGAATAGGAATGGGCGCCTACTTTTGAAAGATGAATTTAAGTTATTTCCCTCAAGGCGCCAAGTTTACTTCTTCACTAATTCACTCCAAGGCACCCAAAATGGTCTTTCGATGCAATTTCCCCTAGGCGCTCATTGTTGATGCTCAAGGCGCTCAATTCTTCAAGGCGCCAAAAATGGCAAAAGGGAACAAAGAATGGGCACCTAAACTCAATCATGTCAACTCAAGGCACAATTTGGATGATCACTTGAATGTGAAATTGGCGCCTAACTCACAATGTGCTTAATTGGTCAAATTTTCACTTCTGGAGGTATCTTAGGAAATTTTCAATCAAGGCGCCTATCTAGAAGAGGTTGAAGGTTGATTGTCCTCTAGGCGCACTTTTGGGGTCTCTGCAAGTGAGGAAATTGTGCCTAAGTACTAGAGCAAATTCGCGCCTAGAAATAGTAGTCCCAGAGCATAAGGTGAAGGAGATAAACGTGGAAGATGAAAGAGTTTGTTGCGATACCACAAAGAAAGAGGGATGAGGAAAAGAGGCATCTGATTTGTAAGAAGCTGCCCATACAAAGAATAAGAAACCACGTTTAGCTTATTTGACTAAGTCAAATGAACAACATAAAGAGAGAACCTTTTGGGATAGGCGTCGATTCCTCTTCTTAACTAGTGGTTTTTAGATATTTTGAATAGTATTAAAATGGATCGATGGTTCCAGGGAAGGTCGTTGGCCTCTTGGGATAAGAACAATACAAATTTGAATGCATTGACATAATGAAGGGGGTTGGCCATATAGATGAAGGCAGAGTGAGGAGAGGAAGGGGATATTGCTGTAAAGGCCGCACCAGGAGATAGAGGAGATTGAATTAAACAATGTTGAGTGATGTGAAACCAAAGTAGTGAGTGTGCATCTTTTTGAGGGAAGATGAAATCACCGGTAGATTATGTAGTTGTGAGAGTGTAAGATGCTACCCCAATTTTTTTTTCAAATTTACATACAAGGATATGGCAATATTAGCTCAAAGCATAACGAACTAAAGATGCCTTCACACTTTTTGATCACCCAGATCCCAGGATGGGCAAGGTGAGAGCATACAGTGATTGGTTTACAATAAGAAACTATGCAATAAGAAATTACAATTCATCTGCTGTGGCAGGCATCCACAAGATGTGGGAATTCACCACTTTTCAGTGGGTAAAGAAAAAGAAAGGAAATAGTACAATGCCATCCACTTGTTCAGTGTGAATACTCCACCTCTCAGTGGGTGATATGAAATAAAAAGGGTTCTTTCTCCACACTGGCGGTAATACCATCCAGGGGTTAATATGTGAGATACAGATAAGGAAAGATTACAATATATCAGTTGAAAATGATAATTAAGATGATTATTTAAATCTGATATCACTCTTCTAGTGATTATGCTCACACAAGAACCTTGCAAACACAAAGAATGTTATGCTGATTTCCACTTCCAAAGATGAAATTCAAATCATGGCTCTACCGTAAATCAGAAAATGTCATATCAGACTGCCTTTCATAGTATGGTAGCTTATAATGGTGATACCCACATACTCTGACATATACCATTTGATTTTTCTATCCACTTCTGAGATTCTTAACAAGTTTTTCCTTGAAAGATCATTGATCAAGACACTAACACATAATAACAAACCATGAAACAAGACTCTACTTTAGACTGGTACTGCACCCCTGATGTTGGTATGGATTGCCACAAGACTACCAACAATCTTCCCACTCAAAACCAATGATATCCTATGAAACTAACCCCCTCATACATGACAAATAAACTCATTATATGCTCAATGAACAAGTAATGCCATATTACATAGAGATATGTCCTTCTAAGAGCCATACGACCCATAATGGTACGACTAATCACTAAAATTCAGACATTACTTTTAAACACACAAAACCATCATGAAAGGTGACGTTTAGGCTATACTAAGACAATGCAAAATGAATGAAACCCAAACTCTACTCCAATATTTTATTTTCAAATTTATTCAAATTTGTAGGTATGGTCATGGAAAGGTATGGCAACACTATAAATTAGACTTTGCACTAAAACATACAAAATGACCATGAATGATGTTGTCTGGGCAATAAAAAGACAATGCAAATTGATTTAGACACAAAAACTTCTTCATTGATTTCCTTTCAACTTTCATCACATTTGCAAGTACGGTCATCAAAATGTACGAATATCTCCATGGTAAATTCCAAACAGATTCCAACCACTATAAATTTGCTCCAAAATGATTGCCTATGCCTACCAATCAAAATGCACTCACAAAGATTTTCTAAGAATGTGTTAATAGTTTTGATCAGCTTCAACACTATTTTCAACATGTATAGCCATACATGGTATGGTGGCAACCAAAAATCACTCTTTGCCCTTTAACTCCTCAGATTGGTCTAAAAGAATTGATTCCCACATACAAAGACGCCATCAAAAGAAAATATAGAACTAACTTCAATTTTCTTTGCATTCTTAAAAATTGTGATTTCAGCTGTACGGCCAAGGAGTGTACGACCAAGCTAGGAAAATACAAGAACACCAAATAACTCTCCAAAAACATACTGAAATTGCATTAAAACTAATTACAACAACTCCACACTATCAAAAACATCAAAACTCCATTAAATCATCTGTCACCATTAAGCTCCATTGGTTCCCTAAAGTAGAAACCACCATCACTAGCTAGGGTAGATATCACACTACTGAAACTGATCTTCTTTGAGTGGGTTTTCATCCACAAGAAGGTGGAAAAATGGAAGAACATGCAGGTTTAATCCAATAGAATAACAACACAAATTCCAAGCATCAGCCTCCAAATGGGCTCTCCATCAGCTTATAAGGGCATCTGGGAGTTACAAACTCCACTTTCTTGAAAATGTAATATTTTTTTCTCCACAACTTAAAAAAAATCTTCATATTTGAAAGTGGTGCTCACTTTAATACTAAGTCTAGGAGAGAAATATAAATATGTCCTCATCGCACACTTAAGTCACTTTATAAAATACAACATTATAACTTAAGTGCACCAAAAATATAAATAACCTGATTAATTATCAATTTTTCTCAAATTACCAAAATTGATAATTAAATATTTACTCCAACGATTTGGAATGAGGATAAGTGGCTCCAGGATGACTAAGTTGAAAAATGGGAACATTACAGTCCCCTCTCCTTGAAATTGCTTGTCCTCAAGCAATTATATGCCAATCCGCTACTCCACTCTGATATACATGCCATATAACTATAATACTTGAAGTAACTCACTGCGATCACTGAGTACCAATGCATCATCCTGTCAATACCTGGATCCCAAATCAACCTGTCCATCCAGCTATAGGAGTAGAAATAGATATCTATCATAACCCATTCGTCACATATCATCCATCTGTACGAGTAGATCATCAAAAAGATGCGAAAATCAACTCCCATATGCATATAGATCAACTTATTAGGCCACCAAATGTTGCTGTTGTAACTTAGGCCAGCAACAAAAATAAAATCATAGGTGTCAACATACCCATACATACTAAGGAAATCCATCAAATACTCAATGTCCATCAAATAAACATGCCTCCACACACTCCTAAGCAGCTGAGTAGCTGATGTAGACCACGAAAAATTAGAAAGTGCAATGGGATTCCAAGTAGGACAACTACTAACCCATGACGAATCAATGAAGATGAAGTCACCAATCAACAAATAAAAAGCTGCCATATCATAATCAATTGGTGACATAGCCAAAGATGAGTTATGGGTGCCTTCAACACCCATCAAAGACAATTCTTGAGTGGCTGGTCCACTATGGGTGTCATCAACAAAATCAGCAACTAAAATTTTTGAAATCTTCATTGAACCATCCAAATGATATGTCTCATTAATCTCATCATATGAACAACATGAATTTTCATGATCAACCTCATTAACATCATTCGTTAGAAAAAAATATCTAAGATAAGTCTCCCTTTCTTGTATTGTTTGATCTATGTGGTGAACTTGTTCTTTGATATGTAGAAGATGCTATTTTGCAAGTGCAACCACTAACTTAGCCTCCTTGGCCCTTTGTGACCATATATCACACAAAATTTGTGTCTTTTCCACATCCACCCAAGTCTGATATAAAAAATTAGAATTCTTATGATTTTCTTGAGTGCCATCTATAGAAGACTCCATGGTATTATCATCCTCATGTGAAAGAAGTGTTCTCTCATGATGGAGTAAAGAAATATGACTATTGTCATAAAAATTAGAATATCTGTCATACTCTTTTGCCATGTCTTCAATCTCTACAAGTGCGTCTTCTTTGAAATTTTCATATCCATCACTTGTACTTTGAGTGCCAACACTTGTAGACTCTTCTTCCTTCATTTCTCCATGTGTAAGAGTAGCAATCTCATAAGAATGAGGAAGAATATCGCTGTCCCAAATCAGAACCTTAGAATCCTCTTTAATGCCTACATTGTAGTCATCAAATACCATCAAGTCTTGTTTTGTCTCCTCTTCTTCTCAAGTGATTAGGGTTGGTAGTGGCTCAAAGAAGTCTTCATTACTAAATGTCACAAGGCTGCAATATTCCTTATTGTATGATTCTTCAATCCTTTCCTTAACTTGTTCAACTCCTACACCATTTGCCTTGTCATCTTGTACCCTAGGAACAACTGTTATAAAGGATAGATTTTCTGAATTATGCAAGGGGTGATTATGCCTACTCAAAAGTAGACAAAGATCAACAACCTCTCTATCTTGATCTTTCACCAATTGGATAGCCCTATCTCTATCTCTAACCATTTGTAAATAGTCTTCTTTTATCAACTCCAAAGCCTCTTTGAAAGGGAGCAATTGTGTATGAGAAATACCATGTCCCATTCCTTTTTGTCTTTCCACTCTTTGTGCTGTCCAAATGAGGTCTTCTAGGTGTTTGTGAGTGCTACCCATTCTTGACAATGCTTGAATTATTCTATCTTCCTTCACCTAGAAGACCTCATTTGGACAGCCGAAAGAGTGGAAAGACAAAAAATTCTTGACAATGCTTGAATTATTCTATCTTCCTTCACCACCATTCTATCTTGCAAGACTTCCCAAACTAAGGGCTTTTGTTCCAACTATCCTTGGCTGCCATAGTATGATTTATCATTATGTGTAGGTGAAGAAGCAATATGATCACTCAAAGAATCCATACCATTGCTACCCAAATCATTAACATGTTCTTCTTCTAAATCATCTGAGAAGACAAACTGTTGTTCTTGCATGGAAAATTCCCACTCAAAATTGGGATTACCATTGCTAAATTGATGTTGATGCTCCACGTTAGGTGCTGTCCAAAAAGTTTCAGCAACTTCTAACTCTTCAACTATTGTAACTATACTTTTCTCCCATTCTTCAAGACACTCAGCTGCAACAATCTTAGGTTCACTTGATATTTTTCCTTCTAACATCCCATCAATCATTTTTATTTCTATTCCTAAAGAGTTGGCATCCTCATAGTCATTAAGCTCCTCATCAAATTTAGGACTTGCAAAGTCCATTCTTTCAACTTTCAGGTCTTCTTTAACTTCATCAAGAAAACTCCAACACACTTCCTTTACACTTGCCATAGGAATTTCAGCTTTATGAACATCTGTTACTCCACATGAAGACTCGTCAGGTTGTTCTTGAGTCAAGCAATTATTTTCTCCTTCATTATCTACCATACATTCATTCTGATTTAGAATTAGGACAACACTAATTCCACTTGAGAAAATATCATCAATGCCCTTATTAGGTGTTATAACTTTGAAGGGCTCCATTTGTTCATTGAACTCATCATCCAACTTAGCTGATTTATTGGATAATGACATGCTATCCTCCTGTAGAGACAATGGAACTTATATACCAAATGACTAATTCTTCTGCGGTCAATTGTTCCTTGAACTTCTCAATCTTCAACTCCATTAATTTTGTTGTGAAATCATATGCTGCAATGGAGACACGTTGCTTTTTCCTCCAAATGATCAACAAATTTGATTGCAACTGTGTGCATACATCATCACCTTCATCTAAAATCAGGGACATTAAACTGAGCATACTATTTTTTACCTTATCTGAGTGACATTTATTGATTCCAGAAATGAAGTATTCAAACATCTGGAGGATCAAATCATTGCACTTGAAATCAATCAGCAAATAACATAACTTAATGTTTGCCATAATTTTGAAGATTTTCACCCTTTGACCAAAGGTAGGACTTTTTACATCATGCAACCCTTGGAAACTCTTCACCATTAGCTGAAATATGAATTTCATAGTATCATCATCATAGGGTGCCTTAGGAGCTGAAATCCTTGCAACTTCACTAATGCAAGTGATAGCTGCAAGCCTTATCTCTTCGTCATGATGTCTCATCAACTCTGGCTTGACCAACGAGCACACCAAAGGAGCCAAAGCTTTACACACTGCTTGAGAAGGTGATTGGCCAACCTTACACAGACAACCTTCTGCTTCATCCAAGATGCTAAGAAGAACTTCTTTAGCCCAAGGTAAATGTTCATGCTTCTTACCAACAATCTTTAGCTTCTCTTGAAAATTAGAGATGGCTTCTTGTTCTTTGCACCATCTTTCAATTCCCTCTTCGATATAAAATTGATTTTGCTCCAGTGATTTAAACAAATCTTTTAATGGCTCACTAACAAAAGCCATGTTGCCCAACTGAAAATCTGATCTAACATTGACAAACTGCAACAAGATCAGTTACCCAACAGGATAGCAGGATAACTGTGAGCTCTGATACCATTGTAAGATGCTACCCCAATTTTTTTTTCAAATTTACATACAAGGATATGGAAATATTAGCTCAAAGCATAACCAACTAAAGATGCCTTCATACTTTTTGATCACCTAGATCCCAGGATGGGCAAGGTGAGAGCATACAATGATTGGCTTACAATAAGAAACTATGCAATAAGAAATTTTGCAATTCATCTGCTGCGGCGGGCATCCACAAGATGTTGGAATTCACCACTTTTTAGTGGGTAAAGAACAAGAAAGGAAATAGTACAATGCCATCCACTTGTTCAGTGGGAATACTCCACTTCTTAGTGGGTGATATGAAATAAAAAGGGTTCTTTCTCCACACTGGCGGTAATACCATCCAGGGGTTAATATGTGAGATACAAATAAGGAAAGATTACAATGTATCAACTGAAAATGATAATCACGATGATTATTTAAATCTGATATCACTCTTCTAGTGATTATGCTCACACAAGAACCCTGCAAACACAAAGAATGTTATATTGACTTCCACTTCCAAAGATGAGATTCAAATCATGGCTTTGCTGTAAATCAGAAAATGTCATATCAGACTGCCCTTCATAGTATGGTAGCTTATAATGGTGAGACCCACATACTCTGACATATACCATTTGATTTTTCTATCCACTTCTGAGATACTTAACAAGTTTTTCCTTGAGAGATCATTGATCAAGACATTAACACAGAATAACAAACCATGAAACAAGACTCTACTTCAGACTGGTACTGCACCCTTGATGCTGGTACGAACTACCACAAGACTACCAACAATCTGCCCACTCAAAACCAATGATATCCTATGAAACTAACCCCCTCATACATGACAAATAAACTCATTATATGCTCAATGAACAAGTAATGCCATATTACATAGAGATATTTCCTTCTAAGAGCCGTACAACCCATAATTGTATGACTGATCACTAAAATTCAGACATTACTTTTAAACACACAAAACCATCATGAAAGGTGACATTTAGGCTATACTAAGACAATGCAAAAGGAATGAAACCCAAACTCTGCTCCAATATTTTATTTTCAAATTTATTCAAATCTGCAAGTAAGGCCATGGAAAGGTATGACAACACATTATAAATTAAACTTTGCACTAAAACATACAAAATGACCATGAATGATGTTGTTTGGGCAATAAAAAGACAATGCACATTGATTTCCTTCCAACTTTCATCGCATCTGCAAGTACGATCATCAAAATGTATGGATATCTCCATGGTAAATTCCAAACACATTCAAACCACTATAAATTTGCTCCTGAATGATTGACTATGCCTACCAATCAGAATACACTCACAAAGATTTGCTAAGAAAGTGTTAATAGTTTTGATCAGCTTCAACACTATTTTCAACATGTACAACCATACATGGTACGGTGGCAACCATAAATCAGTCTTTGCCCTTTAACTCCTCAGATTGGTCTAAAAGAATCAATTCCCACATACAAAGACACCATCAAAAACAAATAGAGAACTAACTTCAATTTTCTTTGCATTCTTAAAAATTGTGATTTCAGTTTTACGACCAAGGAGTTTACGACCAAGCTAGGAAAATACAAGAACACCAAATAACTCTCCAAAAACATACTGAAATTGCATTAAAACTAATTACAACAACTCCACACTATCAAAAACATCAAAACCCCATTAAATCATCTGTCACCATTAAGCTCCATTGGTTCCCTGAAGTAGAAACCACCATCACCAGCTTTAAGGTAGATATCACACTACCAAAACTAATCTTCTTTGAGTGGGTTTTCGTCCACAAGAAGGTGGAAAAATGGAAGAACACGTAGGTTCAATCCAACAGAATAACAACACAAATTCCAAGCATGAACCTCCGAATGAGCTCTCCATCAGCTTATAAGGGCATCTGGGAGTTACAAACTCCACTTTCTTGAAAATATAATCTTTTTTTCTCCTCAACTTAAAAAAAATCCTCATATTCCAAAGTGGTACTCATTTTAATACTAAGTCTAGGAGAGAAATATAAATATGTTCTCATCCCACACAAGTAAGTCACTTTATAAAATACAACATTACAACTTAAGTGCACTAAAAATATAAATAACCTGATTAATTATCAATTTTCCTCAAATTACGAAAATTGATAATTAAATATTTACTCCAATGATTTGGAATGAGGATAAGTGGCTCTAAGACGACTAGGTTGAAAAATGGGAAGATTACAGAGAGGGCATGAAGATTGTAGAAGGCAAGTCTTGCTAAGAACTCCTATAGCTTGATTGTAGAGATTTGTGTATATAATTTTAAATTGAATAAAACTATATAAGTCTGGTTGTGTTCCTTATATTGTGTGAGTTGCAATTTGTGAATTTGTAATTTGGTGTGAATATGTTTGAGTAAGAAGGATATTGTGTTTGCGTCATATGGTATTAGAGTTGGAGTTCTTGAAATCGTATGTAGAGTGCTGAACGTGACACAACCTATGCCAGGACCTGCGGGTAGAGAAGAGCAAGAAGGCAATAGAGGAGAAGCTCAAGTGAGGGCTGTTGCAGGTAGGAGAAGTCCTAAGCAATGAGAGAGCTTGAAGCTGTGAAAGAATTTGTTTTGTAGATTGAGAGTGTCATTGTAGATTATGATGAGCATGATTTAAGTTGTCAAAGATTGCAATAGTGAGAGATATGGGGATTAATGTAAGAAGGCCCGTGATATGGGATGGATGGAGGTAGTATGAAAGGAGGAAGATCTCCTTGATGATGGTTGATATAACCATGAGAGTGGTTAGGTTGGAAGCTATGCAGCGTGGAGAGAGTATGAGTAATGTGGTCGCTGCGAAGAAGGAGGATGCAAGTGCAGAGATTGCAGCTATTGATGAGATTATAGTTGTTGTAGTGGTAGAATGCGAAGAGGTTGCAATAGATGCCGATGATGGAGATGAATTTCTATTGAAGATGTTGGCGATAGAGGAGTGGATGTCGAAGCTCATTGTTGCAACGAAGGGAGAAGAACAAAAAGTTGTAGCTGATGAGGATGTGGAAAATGTCATAGCAAAAATTGATGTTGTAGTTGTGAATAAAGATGAGGTAAAGTTGTTTTATGATGGTATTTTATTTTCAAATAAGATGATAGAAGAAGAGATGGTTAGAGAATAAAAATATGTAGAGAAAATGGAGATTGATGTAGATGTAGATTGGTGTTTAGATGCTGCAAGTTTGTGCATAGAAATTGTAAAGGATGTTGCATGGTTTTGGTGGAGGTGGTTGGTTTGTAGTAGGTTAAGTCCCATGAAGGTGAAGGAGGAGAAGAGAGGAGTGAGGATTTGGAGGAGGAGAATGAGCCTTTGGCAGAGGAGGACGAATGATGGTGGGAAAATGAAGCTGGCATATAATGGGTGGAGGAGGACGGTACTTTTCCCAGCTAAGTGTTGGAAGAGGCAGAAGAAGTTTCCTATGCCTAGATCAATGATGAAGTTCACTATAGGTTGTTTACAACCTAAAAGGGTGATTCTATCACTCCACTCTGCTTTGTGAGCCCATGCTCAGAAACTTTTTACCTGCCGTGTATGATGCAGTCCAGCACCTAGGTGCATGAGCAATCCTGCGTCACACAAAAACAATTTCAGTTTTCACCCTTAGCTTGGTGGTCTCAATTTGTGGATTAGATTCATTGGAGTTTGATGTATGATTTGAGTTGCCAAAGTGTAGTTATACTTTAATCTCAACAATACATTGGATGGATTGGAGCCAATGTGTTGGAAACAAGTTCTGGATTTCACTATGGAGTTCTAGACTTTTAGCTTGCATTTGGGATAACACTCACCTCATGCTACACCATGTTTTCCTGATAGTCTTCATCCATAATCTCAGATCATTCGAAATCACAATCATCAGCATCATGGTTATACTTAGAGAAAAAACCCATCCATTTTGATAATTCACAAGTTCATCATGCTCTTTGTGCATCATGACGAAGACATATAAAGACAAAACATGTGATTTGTTTTCTTATCCATTGATGATAAAAAGTAGATGCCTTACTTATGATGGATGAGGCAATGCTATTGCAAATTGCAAAGAGGATATAAGTGCAACTATTTCTAATTTAATAGATGGCAAGGTTCGTGGCAAGGAACAAACTCTTGGGAGGATATAGTTTGTTGTGTTTTGGCTGAGTGCAGCTCAACACTACCAAGCGACTTGTGCCAAAGGTCAAAAAGAGTTGGGACTATTGAAATTGAAGCCTAAAGCTGTGAAGGAAATTAGTCACAAGCTTCTTCAATTTATACATGTGTATAGTACCTATGTATTGAGTGTTGTGCACTATGAGCGGTCATTTTTGAATGGTGTGCATGTTGAGACAACAAATGTATTAGCTCAACACTATTGACTGCCACTTGTATTTCAAATGATCTTGTAAGTTAGCTAGAATACCAATAACCAAAGAGAAAGTCCTTTGAATGCAACATTTTTTTCCTTTATGAAGGAGGCCGACCATACAAAAGGAGAAAATGCCTCATAGAGGTAGCGTTTAAGATTCAAAGGGATTTTTTTTTCATTTAAAAAGATAAATACAATACACATAGGGAAGTCTGAAGGGCGCAGTGTTGGATGAAGGAGATAAATGTGGAAGATGAAAGAGTTTGTTGCGATACCACAAAGAAAGAGGGACAAGGAAAAGATGCATTTGATTTGTAAGAAGTCCACCATACAAAGAATAGAAACCATGTTTAGCTAATTTGACTAAGTCAAATGAACAACATAAAGAGAGAACCTTTTGGGATAGGCATCGATCTCTCTTCTTAACTGGTGGTTTTCAGATATTTTGAATAGTATTAAAATGGATCGAAGGTTCCAGGGACTTGATCGTCGACCTTTTGGGATAAGAACAATACAAATTTGAATGCGTTAATAGAATGAAGGGGGTTGGCCAGATAAATGAAGGCAAAGTGAGGAGAGGAAGGGGATGTTGCTGTAAAGGCCGCGCTCCAGGAGATAGAGGAGATTGAATGAAACAACGTTGAGTGATGTGAAGCCAAAGTAGTGAGTGTGCATCTTTTTAAGGGAAGATGAAATAACATGGCAGATTATGTAGTTGTGAGAGGGCATGAAGATTGTAGAAGGTGAGTCTTGCTAAAAATTCCTATAGTTTGATTGTAGAGATTTGTGTATATAATTTTGAATTGAATAAAACTATATAAGTTTGGTTGTGTTCCTTATATTGCGTGAGCTGCAATTTGTGAATTTGTAATTTGGTGTGAATCTGTTTGAGCAAGAAGGATATTGTGTTTGCATCAATGGTAATCAACACCAACCAACCATGTGGAACCTTGAGGCCCACCCCTCTATACTAAGAGATAGTCACCATGGTGTTCAATCACACACATGTCAAAAACTCACAAGACAACTACAATGAAGAATACTTCACACAAAGGTATTCTCAAACACATAATGGACTACACAAGTCCAAACAAAAGAGGAAGATGAGGCTATTCTAGAACATAAGAGTGGTACCCCCTTGGTTCTCGAAAATCAAGCTAGGACTAGTTAGACTTTGGGTCTCAATAGTAAGTGCACATAATAATTACACTTGTTCAATGTAATATGTCCTATTTCAAACATCCTTTTAGTCATTAAATTCAATTCTTTATTAAGATGTGACACATCTTATTTCCTTTCATAGCATCCAATTAATTCTTATGTTTATTATTATGTAATACACCTATTTAAGGCATTATGCATTGCATAAATAATTCTTGCATCATGATACCCTATGTCCCATTTCAAAAATTATATGCCACATTATATTACCATGATGATGCACATTTTATTTCAAATGTTATATCCCACATTTAGATCCATTCACTCCTAACCCTAACCATCTAACATAACAAAATCATAAAAATATTTCTTTTCAACCATTAGGTAACTATTAAATACCCAACAATAATTAAAAACTACGAAAATCATAAACTATCAACCTCAAAACCACACTAACTATATAATATAATATTTCAAACATTACTAGTATACAAATTGAATCCACATTTATGCAAGGTTTTTGCAAAGTTTTTCTACACATAACTGCTAATCCATCACTGATAATTATTTCAAACCTTCCACCATGGTTTGATGGGTTGAACCCCAATTTTATGAAGCATCTGGAAAGGAATAGCAGCAATTACGAACTGAAAAGTCTCGGGTCTTAATTAACAAGCTTAAATATAAAATTAAATAAGAAAATTAAATTTAAAAAAAATATACATATCCCATAAAAATTTGAAATCACTAGAATCTTAAATCAAACTAGGAGAAATAAGATCAATCATATATCATTTCTTCCTTCCATCTCCACTAAAATCTTCTCCAAATTATTGTAAGAAGATCCTCCCTTTTTAACCGCTTTAATGGAAGAATCTCTTAACTCACCACTCCTCCTCCTCAGTTCTTCCCCTTCCTTCCCTTTCATCAATTTTCTCACCATTTCTTCCACCTCTCCTCTTGTCACATAATCATTCACTGAAAACCCTATTTTCCAAACCTGGCTCACATAAGTCCTATTAATCTGTTGTTCTGCATAGAATGGCCAAGAAATCATGGGTACACCGGCACAAATGCTTTCTAATGTGGAGTTCCATCCATTGTGAGTTAAGAAACCTCCCACAGAAGGATGGGAGAGCACTTCTATTTGAGGCGCCCAGCTTACAAAATAACCTCTTCCCTTCACTTTGTCCACAAACTCCGTAGGCAACACAGCAGAAGCTCCACGAATGAGGTCTGGACGAATAGCCCATAGAAAGGGTTGCTTGCTCGCCTCTAAACCCCATGCAAACTCTACAAGCTCCCTTTCAGAGATAACTGCCATGCTTCCAAAGCACACATAAATAACCGAATGAGGTCCCTGATTGTCCAGCCATTTGACACAGCTTGTTTCTTCAGTAAATATACTTGCAGAAATCATATTGGATAATCCATTTGTTTCTTCTCCTGCAGAAAGTAATAGAGGACCTATGCTGTACACAGGAATTCTGGCCCGAAGTGCCTCTATTATTGGCCCCTCTAGCTCATCAAATGTATTAAATACCATGAAATCAGCTAAGAGATTAGCTTGGCATTGAGTTTCTAAAAATTCAAACATGTAATTGGCAGCATCATAGCAGAAACTTGGCACATCTTTCATAAGCAATGTGGGCATCCCAGGAATGCAATTGATCTCTTCTTCCAGATATCCATTTGTGAGATAGCTTTTGTCTGCCCACAAAGAAATTTGGTTTTTTTAGTGACCTATTAAATATTGTACAATTGCAGAGTTATATTAGGTTCTAGTATTTTTTTTTATCTCATTTGTTTTCCATGCAAAAGATTGAAATAGAGATAATTGTATTTTTAGTTTTTTTCTTTAATAAAATTCAGTAAAGAAACCCACCTCAAAACCTACTTGATCAAATTAGGCAATTGATCCCAAAAGTTATTACAGTAATAATCATTTTAATAGTTTGCAAGTATCATAAATTTGAAGATTGCAAGATTTTGAGTAGAAGAAAAATAAGATTAATAGTTAAAATCTAATAAAGAATGTAGCAGAGAAGGGGAACCCTATGTGTCTTTAGTCCCATTGTTACTTATATATAATATTAATATAATATGTTCTTTAAAATTCTTTTTCATAATTTATTATTTCATCTATTAGTGTGGAGTAGGGCCTAAATTTGATGGTGGATCCTATTAAAAATATGAATTCTATTTAATCACACTTCCTAAACATTTGTTAACAGACGTGTCTATTCATATGTTTTTAATCCTATTTAAATGATCTTTAGATCCATAATTTGCATATAGAAAAAATCTATTTCAAACTCTCCAATTTTAACAATTGGAATCAGAGACATGACAATCAGACTGTTAAGATTGGGAAGTAGCTATACATGTTATTTTTCTAGCATGTGCACATAGAGCCCTTTGCAAATGCAAACAAAGCTGACCACGAGTTCCATCCTTACGTAGTCGCCATATTAAGGACACAACGTCTTCATCTTTGCATCCAATATTTTCTACTATTTTTCTTCACGTTAAATGGAAATTGGATAAATGCTTGTCATTTACATTGGAAAGTCTGTGATGAGAGGAGCTTGTAAAATCTTAATCAGAAATCTCAAAACATTCTCAAATTGATCTTCTAAGAAGGAAGTATACTTCTTTATCATTGAAAATAAGTTATAAAGACACGGTACACCAATCTCTCTGGAAAAGACAATTGGCACAACAGTCACAAAGAAAATTGCATCACAACGAGGAGAAAGTAGTAGGGTGACTTAAATCAACTAGCTTATATTGCATGGGAATAAATATTTATTGATCAAGATGGTAACAATATGTAAAACTTAAATACTTAAAAACTTTATCGGTTGCTCTTCTAAGTTCTAAAAACTATACATTTTAAGCCCCCGACGAATGGCAAAGTAGCTTTGTTGATTATAGGCATCGGCCTCATGAAAGACTAATGAAAAAAACACCATCCCATAGCTATGCAAACAATTTCTGTGAACACAAGCGTAGAAACAAAAGAGATCAAGGCAATGATCAATTGAGTTTTTTCCCTCTTCATTGCAACTGTGGACAAAATATTTTGTAGTTGTAGTTGGGATTCCAATTGCCGTGAGCATTGTGGTAAGCCTGAACCAGATTGCAACAACGTTAGCAGAGATGAGATATTTTGTCACTGAAGATTTATTGATGGATATTTTAACATACATGTCATTTGGGATCTTTGGAGATTGAAATCCACTTATAAATAAATATTTTGGATAGCAAGTTCTTGTGTAGCTAAGTTTACAACCAAAGTTTAAACAATTGCAATTAGTATTACTTAAGTGATTCTTGTGTGTAGTTAAAATTTAATTGTATCTTAATGGGAAAGATTGGTAAAAGAGTACAGAAAGAAAATACAAATTTAAGGTATGAAAAGGATATTTTAAAAGAAGAACTAGTGGAAGTTAAAAAGAAAAATGAGGAATTGGAAGAAAAGTTGAAGTAGTTTGATAAACAATCTAAAATCCTTTCAAAGGTAAATAGTTCTCAAAATGATGAAATATTAAAATTGAAATAACAAAATAATTTGTAGATCAATTACTTGTAGCATACCTAAAGAAAAATATTTGTCTAAGGTATAAGATTATATTATGTAATGTCTCATGTGATACAAATGGCGTGTGCTATTCATTTGATGAATCATTTGATATATGTGATATAGATAAAGAGTGTAAGGTTGGAAATAAAAATGTTTTTGAATCTACAAATCTTGCTAGTCGTGTTGATAATAACAAAAGATGTTTTGCAAAGAATGGTGGCTTTAAGATTATGAATAGAATGGGTTATGATGGAAAAGGTTTGAAAAAGTATGGGCAAGGAAGTAGAGAGCCTGTTGAACCAAGTGTGAGGCTAAAAAATGAAGGCCTTGGATATATTAGATGTAAATAAAACACAAATGATGTTATAGGTAATATATTTACAAACAATTTAGTTCAAGAAATGAAATGTTCCCAATGTTCTCATTGTAATAGGCAAGGACGTGAAAAATAAACATGTTGGGATCTTCATCCTTCTATTATTTGTGGATTGAAGAATTATTCTAAAAAATTATGTTAGAACAGAAAGTGGAAGAAACAATATATGAAAGATTGTCTACAGATGAATTATGGATGGATTGGTGTATCTAATTGGTGAAAGGTCACAAATATGTTCAAAATGTTGTACAAGCATAAACATTCACATATCGAACAAATAACAATAAAAAAAGGTTTCATCAGAGAACTAGTGAACAATGAATAAATCTACTTGGAGTTTTGTAGATCAAAAATTAGGTGGCAGACATATTCACAAAGACTTTAGCAAAGGATAAATTTGAACATTTAAGATAGAATTTGGGATGTTGAAGCAACTAGTGGTAGAAATTAAGGGGAAGTGTTGGAATAAATTATTTATTTCTCCTATTGACAATCAAATAATTTCCATTTGAATTAAACAAAGAGGGTAAACACATTGAATTGTTTAGAGGCTTGAACTTATTAGAGAGGATCACATTTGATAATCTTATAAAGTTGTAAGAATTTGAATTGACTACATCTAATTTTTTGGTATGAGGGAGCTTGAAATATTAAGCATTCATGATTAGCCCAAGCTCAACCTCAAAGAGCTATGAAGATTTGAAAAACCACTCTCAACAATAAGGACCAAAGTATTTCCACTTGAATTCTATCCATGTTGTATGTGTAGAAGCATGAGATTTGCAATTGGATCACTTATAAAGTACACCATTATTACTGCTAAAAGAGAATTCCAACCATAAAATGCATTTGGGGCTCATTCAATAGAGCAAAGTTGTGGCATTGATCGCAAATATTGTTGGTAAATCTAAAAAGTTTTTGATCACAAAGATCATTGTAAAAGGTTTTGGATCGCAAAGATAATTGCAAAAGATTTTTTTAATCACAAAGATCATTGCAAAAGTTTTTTAATTACAAAGATAATTTCAGAAGGTTTCTAATCACAAAGATAATTTTAGGAGGTTTCTAATCACAAAGATCATTGCAGAAGGTTTTTAATCACAAAGATCATTGTAGAAAGTTTTGATCACAAAGATCATTGCAGAAGGTTTCTAATCACAAAGATCATTGTAAATTTTTTTATCGTAAAGATCATTGTAGAACTTGTTTTTGATTGCAAAGATCATTGCAAAAGGTTTTGATCACAGAAATCATCGCAAAAAGTAAATAATATATTGAGTGTTATCTCTATAAATTTAAGCGGTGCTAACAACTTTGGAGAATGGCATGAACAAATGAAAATCATTTTTTTGGGTCAAACTTCACCTCCTTTATCAATAGAATTACAAAAAGACATCCTATTATGGATGATAGCGAGCAGAGGAAAAGAAAGGTTTTCATTACTATGTAATCATTTTGGTTATTTAGAAGAAGATATATGAAAAGAGCATTATTTTACTTGAGGACAAACTCCTCTAAGGACTTAGTTTCAAGTGTTACTTCAAGAAATCAATTATCATATGCAAGGCTTGATCATATTAACCTCAAAGTAGTTGTTGCAGCAACATGTGAAGCATTATGGGTTAGACAACTTCTTGAGAATCTTCTACATCCACAACATGATCCAACAATTATGTTTTGTGATAATTAAAGTGTGTTGAAGATACCTAAGAATCCAGTGTTCCATGCTCACACAAAGCATACTAAAGTACACCATCACTTCATTTGTGAGCATGTTTTCAATAAGGAAATTGAACTACTCTATACACCAACTAATGAGTAGCTTGCAAAACCTTTGAGCAAGGATAAGTTTAGTTACTTTCAAGAAGGAATTGGTTTTAAATGTTCTTCATTTGTACATGGGTAGCTAATAAACCTATTTATTATAGGTGGCCCACATCATCTAGATAAGTTGTGTGATAAAATAAAGTTAATGGGGGAGTGTTAACAATATAAACTCTATTTAATCAAACTCCCTAAGCATCTGTTAGCATAAAGACACGGTTGACATGTAGAGACACGTATGTTCATATGTTTTGCCTACTTAAAGGATCTTTGGATTCATAAATTGCATATAGGAAAATCTCTTTCAAACTCTCCAATTTTAATAGACCCTCTCTATCAACAATTATGTGAGTTATCTATTCAAAGTTTCTTTTCAAATGTTTTAAGATAGTTTATTTTAAAAATGTATATCATATATTAAATACATATTTAACTATAATTATGGAGGCATTCTACAACAAGTGCTCAATAGTGGTGAGTACATACCTTTGAATTATTATAATAATAGTATTTATTTTGTAATCAATAAACAAGTTATGACAAAGCAAGTCAGATCGATAACACTTCAAAATCAAAGACATAAGGTAACTTAGAGCTATATTTTTGCAAGTCGATGGCTGGTGAAGATTATAATTGTTAGGGTTCAACTTGACTCCAAGTTTGATTTTTATTAGGCACAATTATGACTAATATAGTTGAAAAAATATAATTATTAATACTATCAAATTTTTAAATTCTAATTAAAAATTAATATGTATAAATTATATTTTAAAAATAAAAAAAAATAAAATTAAAATAAAAAAAATCTAACAAATAAATTAAAATTTTATTAAATAAAATAAAATAATTCTTTAAGTAAATAAAAATAACTCTTAAAATAAAAATGAAGTAAACAATGTAAAAGAAAAGAGCCCATTGGTTTGGCTAAATAGTTGCTTTTCACTTTCTAGTGCATAACACATAACTTCTCAATTGTTGGCACCCTTGGTCACGCGAGTGGTCTTTTCTTGTCGATGGCATTATCTATCCACCCTTATGAGGTCACATCATTCTAACATGGCATATAGTGGCATCACATTGGTAGTGGACAAAAAATATGGTTTGGAATTTGTTGAACTGAGAAAATGGATCTACATGATTATCATAATGTTGAATAGTTTTTAACAAAATGTCCCCACAATTGAACTCTGTTGAATGGAATTGCCCAAGTACAAGACTCTGAACACCATTTCCAAGCACAATTTGATAATCACATTATCGATTCCTTTGTTCTCAAAGAGCATGGGAAAGAATTGCATCTCAAGATTGTCCATCATTTATGTTCCATGCTCAACAATTCTTTTGATATGAATGGATTCTATGAGTTGTGCAAGGAGATTTTGAGCAGTGGGTTTCAATGGGGTGGTTGGATACATATTCCATCCAAACAGCCTACATGAATTCCATGAGAATAAGTAGGCTTAATCCAATTGCATTCATGTATTATGTCTATATGTCATGGTCAAGTAACTATAGGCTTCTCTTTTCTTGTCTCTAATTTCAGAATGAGTGACAAGTAAGCCTTCCAACCTGAGAAATTTAAAAAGGAATTATAGGCCACACTAAGCATGTGCTCTATTCAGAGCAGTTGGCCACTGTTGATTGAGAATTTCTGTGGCTGATCAAGTGGAATGAATCCAAATCTCATTAAAATGTAGTTGGATATTATAATGAAGTTCAATTAGATAGTATACATGGTCATTTGTGATCGCTATCAAGTATGACTAACCAATGCAATGGGGGCAACACATCAAATAGGCATCACATGGTGGGCAATTTGAAACCAACTATAGCATGATGAGCCATTGAACCTTGTTTGTGTGTTAGCAATAGAAACTAGACACAATATAAAGGTAGGTACTAATAAATTACATTTATAACCACAAAGCAAGGAAAATGTCATGTGTGCATAGCAAATTAATGAATTGGTATAGTTGATTTTCATGTTTGGACTGTAAATCATAGTAACATTTGAAAGAAGTGTAGATATGGAGCAATAATTAGTTTTTTTAAAAAATATATGTACCTTGGAATTTTCCCTTGCTTGTGTGTCCTTATACAAATCTATAGGCCCCAATTTAAATTAATGCATACAAGTTGAAACTAATGTATAACTGTGTACAAGGGAATTCAACTAGCTATATAGAGTAAATATCTGAAAGGTATTGTTGTTGTTGAAGAATGTTTGTAATTTGTTTGAATTTACATTGTATTCATTCATCGATATTGAAGTTAGATAGAAGTAGACCATAATTGAAGTGTAGCTCAATTAATACTTCACCAATAATGTTGATTAGTTTATCATTATAGTGATTCCTTGATAGAGTGTTTTTGTAGATTAATTATTTACTATTGTAAATGAGAATTATATTACTTTAAAGGATCCTCATTGTGCCACAAGGACATTTTCCCCTAGATTAATCCTTGGAAATTGAACAATAATTAAATATAATAATCTCAAGTCATGCAAATATTTCTAGAAATTGAAGTGTGTAAATGTGAATGATAATTTAATTTAGCTCTAAAATTGTGGATGATTAAGATGGATGGGAACTTTGGAATAGGGTATGGACATCCATCAGAGCATAAATGATAGAGGAATTTGCTCGTCATCCATGCTCACCATATACAATTTAGTTCCCTAGCATTACATGATGGAAAGGTAAGGAATTTCAAGCATGATGTCATTACTAATGACAATTTTAACTTATTGCATATAGGGGGAATGGTAATATTCGGTAAATATTAAGATTTCTATGGACACTTTTTTTAATTACAAAGAATTGAAAAGGAAGGGAAAAAGTACCATGTACGGTTCAAGCCACCAATGATTATTAATTGTGATATTTAGAATCTAAATTCTTATGCACTAATAGGTCAGAATTGTACAAAGTACATTATTAATTATCTTGATAAATATGAAAGGTACACTAAGAGGTCACTTTTTAGCTAACAAGAATGCCAATAATTACACAAACACACAATTTAATTAATAACTATATTAATATAATTAGTTTAATAGTATTATAACTAATATTATATAACTAATCAATTTTTTTTTTATAATTTTCTTTATCATTAAGGTTATAATTACATTGTATGAAAAATATTAACTTGCAACTTAACAAATAAAATAATTTGTTATGTTATGACTCTACTTCATTGAACCTATAGTAACAATCATAAAGGGTTATAATTTTGTTTCATGTAAACTTTTAGATACAAATAAAAAGCATGGTGTTCCAATAGAACATGACCTTAGATTCTTTTGGGAGGGGTATCTTAATACTCCTTATTCTTCTTTGAAAAGAAAAGAAAGAAATACAACTTGATTAGACTCTCCAAAACATATTTCATCATACTGTAAAATCCCACATGGTGCTGATGTGACAGAACAAAAACAAATGAGCACCAACAAAAGCCTTTGTTTGCTCATCGCCTAGACTGTCAGTTAAGTTTGAGGGCCTTATTGCCTCTGGGGTGTTTTCCTAGACTATTTTTTTCCATTGCATCGTTGCCCTTGATAGCCAAAAATTGAAAAGGAAATATCAAACACCGAATTTTCCTTCTAACATAGTTTTTAATAAAGTTTTTATTTGTATTTTACCACGTAAAACTGTAATTATGGCCATACGGCCATCTAGTTTAACTTGGGTCAATGCGCTGCCTGGACATTAATAAATGTCTTAAAAGGTTGCAATAAGAGTTGGAAGTATCATATAAGTTTGCAATTACAATAAGACTTGGGAATTCTTATCCAATAAGATACGGTCCATTTTTCAATAGATTGTATGTATAAAAATAATAATCTTCTCCCTATCTTTTTTAATAATTAATTTTTTATATTGAAGATATGTAATTAAATATAATAAAGAAAAAACTTGTCCAGAGGTATCCAGTTCTCTTCAGTGCTATCCAGTTTGTTGCCAAACAACTCTGCAATGCTATCAATTCTATTTGCAAGTTTATAAGAGGTAGTAAGTTTGTTTAAGGTTATAAATTGTAATCTCTTGTTCAATAGTACATACAATTCTGAGTTTCTTTTGTTGCTACTATCTTTATTCAGTTTTCTATTAAAGAGAACAACAGCAAACAAATAGGAAAAATAAACTGTACATAAAACTGACACGGACAGTCAGCACCAAAAGATAACCGTATACAAACAAAACAAGGAACACAATAACTTTTTCCAATTCAAAATTCTAGATTGTGATTTTTCTCTTTGAATTTAATCATTGATAAAGTGTTTTACGATTGGATATCTACCTTGGTCAATTTCCTTCTCAATTTCTTTAACTCTGTCAGTTATCAGGCATAGGAAGCCCAGGAAATTCTACTAGTTTCTTGTTTCCTTTGGCTTTAAGGACAGTTTTGGGTTTCAGAGGAAGAATTGCATGGATGATGATAAGCAGATTGCTGACAAAATAGAATGGCAATTCAGCACCATTTTCCTTAATAAGAGAATGGAATTGATCGACATTGAGGCTCTTTTGCCATAGATCTTTTATAAACTCCCACATATGCCTCCAGTGCACACCTTGGAAACTAGGGACAAATACTCTAGTTTATTCGACCCATCTTCCTTTTCTTTTACTTCCTGCAACTCTTCTACACTTTCCGTTCTGCTCTATTAATGCTTCCACCTCAGGATCAAATTTGCTACCTTCAACTGACCTGTAGAGGCCCAAACCGAAATTTGCATTCTCAAATATGTACTCTGAATCAAGCCTTAAAAAAGCTAATCAAGTCCTACAAGAAATTGATGTGTATCAGTTTATAAACTAGCGTAATGTCAGATTGGTTTTCCTTCTGAAATATCTAATATGAACCCAAGCTCAAGCCTGTAATCAAACCCTTCCAGCAAATGGTGCCATCAATTTGACAAGTCTAGAATATTAGTAACAAGTTAAGGGCATGGTGTGATGGTTAAAAGTTTTAAGTAAACAAATCCACAAAGGTTTAAATACTCTATTTAAATATCATCCATTTTAATGTCAAACAATCAATATTAATTTTACACCTCATTCACAACAAAAAGTGGTAAATATTTGTCCTATTTTTATTGGCTAAAATTGACCTTTGACTGTAAGTGGATGATATTTAAGAATAGACAGGTTCAAACCCCCATTGTTGAGTTCAAAAGCCTTGTACTTTCATTGGGCCAATGAATTTGAGGGTTTTGCCCAAGCCTATTGATGACAGTTCAGTTTGGGTGATGTTTTGGGGTAAACCAGATGATAAAGACCCCCTCCTACTAGTGACTTAGTGGATTTTTATTTGTGGGCTTAACTCTTTGATATTTGTCATCTTTGTTTTCTACTTGATCCCACATAAACTTTATAAATGTGTCTTTCTACCACACATATTTTATGAATATTATACTATTATCTTTTTAATATTTTAAAAAATAATAAATACAACATTCATCCCAAAATAAAATTGATTAGAAAGCTTTATGAAAGTTTCTAGAATGGGCCTGGTCATACCACTCCAGCCCACTGTTGTAAGTAGAATGATAACGAATACAATTATTTGCAGGTTGAGGAGTAAGCATCCAAAGTTCCAGCAATTCTCATGGGCTTCTTTATATTTTTAGAAAGCTTTGTCCATAACAATGGAACACCTACTTTCAAGTTTCCCAAGACTGGATTTCAAACGGGTTATAAAAATATAAAGTGTGTCTGAACAAACTCAGAGATATAAATATTATTATAATAATAATATTGAATAAGGATTGTTAAGGGTATTAACAGAAAGAATACCTTCTTCAAGATAAGAAGGGAACAGTAACAATAATGACTCAACATTTCAGATCGGAAAGATCGTCATCATAAAGTAATGGGAAAGGATTTGAATTGCACTTTTTAATGAGTTATCAGTAACCAAAAATTAGTTAATCCGAGTTCATCTCAAAATCTCAACAAATCCTGATCTATGGCTGTCGCTTTGTGAAGTTATCTAACTAAGCTTCAATCATATAAACTCTAAACGATACTTTTATTCTTTCTTTATTTTTAGAAGGATATTATAGAGTTATAAGATAAGAAATAGAGGGAAGAAAATAAGTCTTTATAATTCTTATTAGATGGTTTAGTGTGAACCACTATTCATAAAATATGGGTCTTTCAATTTAACTCAGAAATTATACAATTAAATCTTGATATAAATATCACAATTTAATTTAATAAGCTGAAAAAATACTTCCCAACTTCTCAAATCCTACGTAATAGACTCAAATAAAAACCTTTGAAAATGAATTGCACTAAAGAAACTACAACAGACATACCTTTTAGAGGAATATATCCCTTCTCCACAAGAAGAGGTATTGAAAAGTAAATGTTGAAGCCACAAGTACTGGCTGTCCAGAAGGATACTCCAGGAATTCCCAATCGCTTGGCTGATTTTTGAGCCCAAGTCATAACTCCATTGTAAACAATACAGCTCAAGGGAGGGACATCTGCTGAGCTCATCAACTTATCTATCAGCTTTTCGAAATACGGTGGGCAACTATTTGTGATGGATTTACAGAGCTCCTCAACTTGGCTGGTGCGGCCGTGCTGCAGAGGCAGCCCGTCTGGAATAGTTTGGAAGGTGATGCCACCCATGGACTGGATCGATCCAGATTTCAACATTTTCTCTTGCATGTATTCAGTATTAACAAAAGTGATGTGGAAACCTCGTGCAGACAAAATTTTGGCAAACTGCATCATGGGCGTAATGTGACCCTGAGTAGGAAAGGCCAACATCACAGCATGAGGTCTCTTCGTCATAGCCATGTTTATCACCCAACAAGCAGCACTGAGCCTCAACTGTCAGTGAAAAACTTGGTTTCTGAGTTGCTGGAGGGCAAAGATAGATTTATTTATGGTCAACAATGACCTAACGATGAAGACCATTAGGAAGAAACATGCATCATAAGTCTCAGTTACCATTCTAAATTTCTACCCCACATATGATCATCATAGTTATCGTAATCCGAATATTTGATGTAGTGACAAAGTACCGATCAAAAGGTATTTAAGGCAATCTGAGAGCAGACAAGGGTCAGTATTAAAAAAAACACAGCAGTCCTAGTCGTGATAAGTAGCAAGAAGGGTAGATAGGATGGTAAACTAAATGATCACCCTTAAAACTTCACTCCCACACGTCTTGTTCTACACTAAAAATAATTAATAATTATGAGTTGAAAATTAAAAATAATTAATTATGAGTTGAAAATTAGAAACATTAGTGTAAATATGTAAATAAAAAACAAGTATATTTATTTTGATAATCCATGATTTTACAAAGAATAGAGAAGCTAGATCTAATAAGTCTTGGGATCAAAACCACTTGATATCATATTAGTAATTGCCTTGGAATTAGGATTTTTTGTCAACTCTATGTAGGGATGAATCCAATTGTCTAGGACTAATCTATGATTGTGATCTTGTCCTACACCTGCAAACTAATACTATGTATTCTATTGCTTTGCTTTCTACTCTTTAATTCACTTGATCACCCTTGATCTTTTCTTGGTATTTCCTAGAACATATGGGGCTTGATAGTATTTAAAAATATGTTCTAGGATTGATAGTAGGTCACAAGGAGCTATCACCTAGACCAATCCTTGAAAATCAAACAATATCAAAAACAACAATCTTTAGTCATGCAAATGCTCCTGAGTTGATTGTGCATCGCTAGATTCCTTTTTAGAGCGCTAATTCAAGTGTGTAAATCAAATGATTTCTATCTATGATCAGATCATTTTTTTTTATTAAAATGAATGATTGAATGCATTTAAATACAATGACATAGCAACCTAGATCACATAAATTTAGGTTTGGTCAGCCCTAGTTAGAAAGGGTAAAGGTGTGAAGTGAATCAAATTTGAATTTAAAAATTTATTGGTTGGTGTTTTCAGCCTTTGATAAAATCCCAACTGCTAAGTTATAGGGAAATAACCTACTATACCAACTACAACTAATAGATTGGTGTGAGTTGGGTGGGAGGAGTCCATGGCTACAAGGACAACAATATGACCATGAACTAATTTCAAGATAAAAAATGACACCTAGATCATAGTAGATAACATGTGCAAGGGAATAAGTGCGAGCATGGGAGTAATAAATAAGTGGATAGGGTGAATTTATAAGGTTGTGTGAACATGGGAAAAGAGATAAGTAGTAGGTGTATAGAAAGATGTGTAATGGGGTAGGTGGATAACATAGGGCAAGGGACTTGATGTTGTACAAAATTTCATCATTTGTCAATATGTCTAGATGTATCAAAGCTCTTCCCTAAAATAGACACAAAATTAAATGGGAAATGACACTTGGGTATACAAATTTCACCACTTATATTTTTCTCTTGCTTTGAGGTTCATGTGATTTCTTGAATGATCATGCATCTCAAAGTATTTAGCACTCGTGCAAAAATTCATGGGGTAAGTGCAAGAAGATGGGGGGCCAAAAAGGAGTCTTAAGTGGGCATTTTTTTCTGAAATCAGGAAATGCTAGCCTTGGATGAGAAATTGAGCATAGTTACACAAGATGCAACCAAAATCACTATTCATAGTGCTCCAAGTCTACTTTCTAAACTACTATTTTTTTTAAAAATGGTATAGATTAAGAGGTTCAAAAGAGGGAGCCACAGAAATTGGTGTTGTTTCTGTCAAAAAAATAACATAGCATATTTTGTGGCTTCCTCAAAAGGTTAATTTTTTTTTTGGTATTTTTAAAATTGCTTCGGCAAGAAATTAGCTAACAGCATGTAGTTTATGCTCAATTTTTCTGATAATTTTTTGATGAATATTTGATTTTTTACTAATTTTCAAAGTGGACACATCCTAAAAAATAGAATTTTGGCCGTGCTACCCCTATAGATTTTGAAAACTAATTGAAGATCATTTTTTTTAATATATGTAGAATGGAGTCTAGTTTCTAAAAATGTAATTTTTTAAAATTTCAATGAACAGTTAATTTACAATGAAAAAAAGACCAAACACTGGTTTTTGCCCAAAAACAGACACACAAACAAAATAAATTAAAGATGAAAGGCATAACATTGTTAAAATTTGAAAAAAAATACATCGTTAAATAGTTAAGAGAAAGCCTAACATTACTCAGGTGTTTGATCTATTCAACCTTGAAACACGTGCAAATCTGAGGGCTAGCACGAAAGAAATTATGTGAAATCCTGTAGAATTTGCAAAAAATATGTCTGTGGACGTTGGGAAGGCACTCCAAGCCTTGTTAGCATTAGTTACTACATTGTTGAGTCAGTTTGTAAGTTAGCGTTGGTTTTCAGTCAGTTTAGTTTGTTGTAATTGTAACTCATTATAACTGTCACCCTCAAGATTTATATGCGTTGTTTTGTATCTGCAAATCAGAATGAATAAAATAATTTACTTTACTTTATTTGGTATCAGAGCAGCCATAGAGGAAGTGCGATGTGAGGCATTCTCTCACTAACATCAGATCTCCCATGAGAGCAATTTGATGGATTTGTTGAATGAATTAGAATATGTGAAGATCATGAAGGAAGTTGTGGTATTGTTTCTGTAAGTTGTAGTATTGTTTTGTAGGCTGGGGTTTGAATGCATCGTTTCTATTCTCATTTGATTACTATTCTCATTTGAAGATATATGGTTGGGTTGGGTATATAGAGGAGATTATTCATCCATCACCAGATTCAATTGAATGCCATACTAGCTATTCGAAACAGTCTACTCCATTTATTGGAAGGTGTTGTTGAATAGCTTGCCTTAGTAGGATAGAAGGTGATTGAGTTCTGCTGAGGTGTGCAGGAAATAGCCTTGGAAGGAAGCATCGAGTTTGGAGGCCTTTGCAAGCAGATTGAAGACATTTGTACTCTCTGTTGTAGTGGTTGTTGCCTGGACTGAAGTTTCTCTATCCAAGCCATTTGTAGCACTCTCCATAAGGCACCTGAAAGAGGAAGACATAGTCTACAAAACCTGGCAATCAAAGAAAAGTGGATGTCCATTATCATCTCAAATTGGTATGTATTGAAGGGTGTATGGAAGTACAAATTTTATAAGCAAATATATTTAAGTTTGAGTAAAAAGTCAATCTTTTGAGTATTATCTAAATGGAGATAGGGTAAGTGCAAGAAGATGGGGGGCCAAAAAGTGGCCAAATTAATTTAAAAAAAAATTAAGTCATAATGCGCTCGTGTTATGACTTACTATAAAAAAAAAAGCAGTCCAATTTCATTTCTTGCTGTTTTCTCCTCTGCCCGCGGCGTCCAAACCCTCAAAAGCGCGCATGCGTTTTGCAAAACACCAATCAACACAAAAAAGTTATCAATTCATCGCCAAAATGCCGCCGCGACGTTGAGCACGCCAAAGGGGTGAGTTATCTTTGTTTTTTTGTTTGAATTTATTTCTAAATAGGTAGGTTTTTGTTGATTTTTGATATATATTTCATTATTTGTCAGGAAATGTTAATGCAACTCCTCCTCCTCCTCCTCCTCCTCAAAATGCACAAAATCCTAAGGAGGAAATACCTGTAGAACAACAACCTCCTCCATTCATTCCTCGACATGCCCCTGGAACACAAGATAATATAATGGGGCAAATTGAAAACAACAAAAAGGAAACTGAAGATATAATTGCAAGGTTGAAAGATCCTTCCACTTCAACCTTGCATAGGTCCACGCTTGCCGAATCTATTGAGTCTATGTTATCAAATGTAGATTCAATTAGCAAGCAAAGAACTAGTTAGACGGATAAAAAGAGAGAGTTTAGAGATTACTATGCAGACAAGTTGTCATACCAAGATGTCAAAAAATTACAAATTATAAAATTAGACTTGTGTTCAATTTTCACAAACCCACAAACAAATCAACCTCCACCCATTACATGTAAGACGTTCCCTATCCATTAGTGCAACAACCAAGCGATAAGGGACAATTTCGGGCAGAGGTGGTGGATGGTTTTTGACCATCCTCCATGCAATAATAATGAGGTCCCGCAATACTTTTTGAGGAAACTCTACTATTAGTTTGTCCTCAATAAAGTGCCAAACTATTTTGATATGCGGGACTTTCAGGGTAGAGGTGGGGGGTCAGCACAAGATAGACCAAGGGCACGTTTTGACCCATAGCAGGTAGTGAGACGAGTAATCAACAGACCAGCCCACGAGCATGTTTCTATCCCTTCCATTGTGAAGGAGAGTGTTGAGGTCGATACACTTCAGTCGATTAGTGCCTTGACCCAGTGCATCATAGAGCATGCCGGTCCTGCAACACAGAGTGGGTTGGGAGATAGTGCGAGGAGTAGGGTCCCACCGCATACTTGCCAGGCTTGCGGGTTAGCCTGTGGTTATGACCCCGTGGACAGTCAGGACGCAGGTGCACAGGCTACATCTGCAGCTGAGTAGATGGTGATGACAGATACCCTCCTGAGTGAGACTTTCGGCCTTGATACTCAGGTAAATATTAGGAAGTTTATTAAATTTAATTTATTAAATTTCATTTTTGAAATACAAGATTAACTAATTTAAATTGATGATTTTAATGAAATTTCAGGGTCATAGCGTCGATGCAGTTTTCAGTGGTTCTCCACCTGCATTTTTCACTAGATCATCTACTGTCGAGGTATGTAACTAGTAAACAATTATAAATATTACATGTGAATAGCATCGTTATATGAATGGTATTCTAATTTCTGATTTTGGATGTTGAATAGGTTAATACTATAGATTTCATGGCAACACCTGCCAGCAGTGGTGGACTTCAAAGCTTTATGGAGGTAATAAAATAAATAGTTTAATGAATGAATTATACTTGCTAAATTTTTGTATGTGATTTGTGTGCTTTATTGTGTGTACTTCCATGTTTAGATGAACGTGTGTGTATGTTAGGAGCCATGATTTGCATCACTATTATAGTTTTCGTAATTGAATAATGTTGTTTTATTTCCAGATGATGCAGGTTGCAGAGAAACCTCCCCATGTTCATAGGGCAATGGAGCAGGGTGTGGCCTTTGCGATTCATAGCTCCATGGCATTGACAGGGGTATGAGGCAGATTAGTAAATTTCAATTTACATTCATTGTTATAGTTGTCTATTTTTGAAAAATCAAAAGATTATTGATTTGAAGTTTAATTTCTATCTGGATGGTTTCTATAGGACATGACATCACCAGGGCCTATTCCTGCTACTGAGGCAAGTGAGGAGACAAATTATATGTTAGCGGTAAGTGATTATTTTGTTAAATATTTTATTTTTTATAACATGTAATTTCTATATATTAATGTCTATACTTTTTATTGTAACAGGTAAAGATGCAGGAAGACCTAAATAGGAGGAGTAGCCCTCAGGTTCGTAGTAGACCACCCACATGCGCATCTCCATCCCCTAGAAGATCAAAGGCTACTCGTGATTTATTCTCTTCACTAGCCAAAGGGGAATGACTTTTTATTGTGTTCCTTTGTTGTATGCCTATATGGCATTTGTGGACATATATTTTGTATTGTACATAGTTGACATTGTATGCCTATATGACATTCTTGTAAGCCTATATGGCTATTTTGTATATATGTTATACTTATATCGACAGATATTGATGTATGCCTATATAGATATTTGGTTAATACAAATCTTTTTTATTGATGGCGTCCATACTTGCATTATAAATCCACGTTTGAATGGATATTTGTAGATGGCTACTTCAAATATTTAAAGTCCGATTGTATTACATAGGATGTTTGCATTTTCTTTGATAGGCTTGATAGGCCATGGATTAAATGATGGTGTTTGATGGAAAAGTATGGTACTAAAAGACTCTAGTTCATTCTTAATAGGCTTGTGATTGATAATATCTTTGCATGATTGCACTTGATCTTGAATCATGGGCATGTTGTTAGGATTTTGATTGCATTGTGGTGTTTGATGGATAGGCATGATACTATGTGACTTTTGGATAGGCTTGGGAGAGGTACACTAATTGAATTTGCGATTTCTAGTTTGAGATTGTTCCTCCACTAGAAGTCCTTGGAGGAAATCTAAAAAGGATATTCTAAAAAAGACAAATTTACCTTCAACAAATTCATCATCTTCTTCTCATTCAAAGTTAGAGAAATAAAAGGGGCAAGCACTTGTTGTAATTGCAAATTCTACATCAAAATGATGGATCCTTGATTTTGGAGCCTCACATCATATGGCTTCATTACAGAGTATGTTTTCTTCATTTGAGACTTGTTTAACACCACATATCTTGATGGGTAATAACACATATATGCATTTTCATGGGTGAGGGTCTATTGACATGACTAAGAGATCCTTCAATGATGTCCTTTTCATACCTTCATTGTCAACTAATCTCTTTTTTATCTATCAAATCACACATAGTGGGACAAGGAAGAGTGTTGAGTTCACACTAGATGTTGTGCTCATTCAAGATTTGCAAAGTGGAGATATTATTGTTGTAGCTGGGAGGTAAATGATTGATCTAGATTGTACAGCTTCTCACATTTTTCTATTGATGTTCCTTTGGTCGATGTTCACACTCAAGCATCTAGTCAACTTTACATTTTTTTATATGTCCTAAGTGTGATATTACACCTATTTAATAAGTTTACTTAGGATAATATGAACTTTTAATTATTCTCACCTAAGTAGATAATAAATGCATGGGTACACTTTGACTTGAGGTACACAAGTGCCACCACTACCTCATCAACTCTTGATTGATGATATTTAGGTGCCACCTATATTCAGTCAAGGCCACTTCTTTCTTAGTCAAGTTGAGTGAACTAATCCATTGATTAGCAGTTCAACTCTTAACTTCTCAGTTAGGTTGAGTTAACTCACCTCTTGATTGACAGTGATTGAGAGTTAACCCATACCTCTTGTGCATGTCATCTCCTTGATTCATGCATCCAAGAGGCCTATATATATGTATGTTTCTGATTGTAACTTTGCCTCATAATATTGAAAATAGAATAGCAATTATTCTGTTCATTTGGTTTTGTGATTAGCTTGTAGGCATTTGGTCTTGGGTAGGTTTGTTGATCATAAAAAATCGTAACGATTATTACATCTTTAATTCATTGTAGTCTTAGCATATAAAAGGGATTGTAATTCCATGGCAAGTGTGGTGCTAAACAAAAATTTTAAATTTATGTAGTCTTAGCATTTAGGAGTTCCAATTTTGCAGCATGGTAATTTTTCAATTGATATCTCTATCCTTAGCATATTGAAGGAAATTTAAATTTTCAACAAGTGTGGTGGTATTTTATAGTTTTTACAAATATTGTTATTTTCCCTTTACACCTAGAATCCTCCAACAAGTGTGGTGGTATATTACAATTTTAAGTTTATGTAGTCTTATTATATAGAAAGGCTTATAGTTCAACAGCAAGTTTGGTGGTAAATAACGATTTTAAATATTTGTAGTCTTATCATATAGAAGGGGTTACAATTTTACAATGTGATGGCTATGTGATAAAAAGTGTAGTAGAAGCTACTAGAGAAGTTAATGAGGTTGTTAAAGTTGCTCACAAGGCCTTCGATCATAACCTTGTCCTCCCACACTTTGCTCTATAGTTTCCCATCCTTTTCTTTTTCTACACTAATGGAAAAGATTTAGGGAATTTGCTAGAAGAAGATTGTGTAGGAGAGGGGCTATTTTTAACATGTAGATCTATTGGAGCAATATTTGGAGGACTTGGAACCCCTAGAGACCCTAGACAATGGAAATCTATTGGAAGTGTGTCATGTAATTGATATTCTGTAATGTATTAAGGCTTTCTACTACTATGTTAATAAAATTAAAATATCCTCCAAAAAATCTTTGTGTTTGTGTTTATGATGACATGATTGTGATTGAGGGATACCCATATAAGTTTCATGGATTAATAATAAATATGAGTGCAAATATCAATGATACACATTGCATGAACCCATCAATGTTTTTGGTCAGATAATACCCTAGAATTCTCTGTATTGGTGCATGTGATCTTCTAGGAGGAGATGTTAGATCATGATGTCATGTTTGGATACCTAATTTTGTAGTTGGAGTTTTGACAGTGGTCTTGTTGGTTCTCTTGGTATTGAGTACATTGGTCATGTGCTTGGGAGCTTCATGATAATGTGGTGTTGCATTTGGAGCTTAACATGGGTTGATTGGTTGTAGGTTCTCATACATACTTCGAGACTTGGGTGAGGCTAGAGTTCTCTTGGGATTAGAGACACTTGTTGAGATGGTTATCCTTTAGAGGTTTTAGCAGGAAGACCAAGCAGACTTTCACTTGGATATGGGCGTGAGTTAATTATGGACCTGTTGATGTTTGTTTTTAGACAAGTCAACAATTAGAGTGAAATACTAAGTATCTGACTCCCTCTTGAGCAAAGCCTCTCGAATGCTGAACTATGTGATCAAACAAGATGACTCCAAGGTTCCTTTCGTATGATTTTGTAAGAGATAGCTCAGTGACAAAGTATGATTTTGCTGTTAAACACAAAGGGACTTACGCAGACTCTTCTCCTTTCATTCAACTTGTTCCTCCTTTTAGTGTGGATGATGTATGTACAAGGTTTCAATAATGAAGAAAAGTAAAAAGGATAAAGGTTTAGGAATCTAACCTAAGGTCAATGAAGCAATGATGACGACTGAATAGACAAAATCCCTGATTAACCTAACTTCACTTCGCCAAGGGTGCCTACAACTACATGAAGCTGGTGCAATCTCCTAAGGTTATGCGAAAGGTTTTCAAATCATGAAGGTTCATATGAGCACCCATCGGATGGCGCAGCTCAGACAAGCATTCACAATCGAACTTATACAAATATGGCTCAGACTAGCTTTACACAATAATTCACCAGCGATGAATGTTAAAAGCATGAGCTAGGAGTTGATCAAATATTCAACACATACATACATTACAACAAAGAGCTTCTAATCTATTTTTAATCTACTTGAAACATCTCTTAATTCCATTGAAGTATAAGAAACCAAGTTATTTCACAAGATAACACTTGAACACCAAATAAACTTCCAATGTCTTTTGCATTAACCTTGAGAAATATTTACAACAATTTCAAGTCCTCTCAGAGAATTTTGAGAGTCTCTTCTACTCCTAAAATCTACTCTCTACTACTACTAATGATCTACTGAATTACAAATGAGGCAACAAGGCCTTTATATAGTGTTCCAGGATACAATGAATGGCTAAGATCATTTCGATAGCCAAGGGTCTAGATCATGCCACCTCAGAGGTAGTTACAACAATTTGCTATTTTTAGCACAAAAGAGAGAGGCAATGAAGGCACGTTTTCCAATGTGATAAGGTAAGGTGAAAGCATTTAAAATAATCCTCCACATAGGAATCCTTTTGGCTTCTTTTATTAAATGATACATTTAATGCATTAAAATGATGTGTGCTCACCACATAGATGCCACTTCAGCATACTTTGAAAATTGTATCATCTTTGTGTGATGTATTCAATGTGATTGCTTGAACTTGTATGTTTAGGAATACAACTAGTTGATCTTGCCTTGTTCATTCTTCTTGTAGACTGGATGTATGATACTTGTTGCTTCACTTGACTAACTTCATGATTCTTTCTTCTTCTTGTAGGTAAGTTGATGTGAATCTTCTTTGATGATGCTCTTGATGTAGAGTGAGTAATAGAGTAGATGATGATGATATAAAGTAGAGATCTCTCTTGGACTTGAAGTTTACTAGAACTTGAAGTGGAATAGATGAGTGTCTTTCGAACATAATGTAGAAGTTGATGAAGTATACTTGATTGATGGCCTTTGAAGTGACCCTTCGGAGTGTAGTAGATGATAACCTCCTCTTTGGATGTGAAGTAGATGTTGATAACCTCTAGAAGAAACTTTGAAGCTTGACGAACCTTGACTTGAAGCTTGAATGGGGAACGCCTTGTCTTTGAACATGATGCAACTTGATGAAGTATACTTTGAACTTGATGTGATCTAACATGATGTCATTGATGTAGGAGACTTGAGGTGTGATCCCCCTGCAACTTGAAGGTGACTTAGGTACTTGTCCTTGATGACTCCTTAGCTTCACCAACACCCCTTCCTTCAATGATGCAACTTGATAATCTTCAAAGGCGGCTAGCATGATGCTCCTTACTCCTCGCTTGAAGGTGATTCCTTGGATAACTCCTTAGCTTTGTTAATGCTCCTACAAGACAAGGTAAATGATATATCAATAACTTCTTAAGATAAAAACAACTTTAAACATGTAATAACGCCATTTCAAACTTAGGCGCAAATATAGGTAAAAATAAGAACAAAGTGCGCCTAACTCAATTAGTCCCACATTCATTATTTTAATGATTTCACACAATTACAATAGTTTAAAAAGATCAATCCACTTATAAAGTTCATTCAAAAGGTCTTTTCAACACAACTTCTTCCTTAGGCGCCAAGATGAGGTGATTTTAGAGGCAAAGGGCGCCTAACATAATTGACCTATTTCCTTTAATTCTTGGTGACCTTAACACTCGTATGAGCTCCAATTTCATATCCTTAATCTTTCTCCTTATAAGGCGCCTTATTTGAAGATCAAAAACTCTAGAAATGGAGCCAATTTGAGGTGGTTTTATCCTTATCTCTAGGTGCTAATGCTAGTTCATGGGAATAGGAATGGGCGCCTACTTTTGAAAGATGAATTTAAGTTATTTCCCTCAAGGCGCCAAGTTTACTTCTTCACTAATTCACTCCAAGGCACCCAAAATGGTCTTTCGATGCAATTTCCCCTAGGCGCTCATTGTTGATGCTCAAGGCGCTCAATTCTTCAAGGCGCCAAAAATGGCAAAAGGGAACAAAGAATGGGCACCTAAACTCAATCATGTCAACTCAAGGCACAATTTGGATGATCACTTGAATGTGAAATTGGCGCCTAACTCACAATGTGCTTAATTGGTCAAATTTTCACTTCTGGAGGTATCTTAGGAAATTTTCAATCAAGGCGCCTATCTAGAAGAGGTTGAAGGTTGATTGTCCTCTAGGCGCACTTTTGGGGTCTTTGCAAGTGAGGAAATTGTGCCTAAGTACTAGAGCAAATTCGCGCCTAGAAATAGTAGTCCCAGAGCATAAGGTGAAGGAGATAAACGTGGAAGATGAAAGAGTTTGTTGCGATACCACAAAGAAAGAGGGATGAGGAAAAGAGGCATCTGATTTGTAAGAAGCTGCCCATACAAAGAATAAGAAACCACGTTTAGCTTATTTGACTAAGTCAAATGAACAACATAAAGAGAGAACCTTTTGGGATAGGCGTCGATTCCTCTTCTTAACTAGTGGTTTTTAGATATTTTGAATAGTATTAAAATGGATCGATGGTTCCAGGGAAGGTCGTTGGCCTCTTGGGATAAGAACAATACAAATTTGAATGCATTGACATAATGAAGGGGGTTGGCCATATAGATGAAGGCAGAGTGAGGAGAGGAAGGGGATATTGCTGTAAAGGCCGCACCAGGAGATAGAGGAGATTGAATTAAACAATGTTGAGTGATGTGAAACCAAAGTAGTGAGTGTGCATCTTTTTGAGGGAAGATGAAATCACCGGTAGATTATGTAGTTGTGAGAGTGTAAGATGCTACCCCAATTTTTTTTTCAAATTTACATACAAGGATATGGCAATATTAGCTCAAAGCATAACGAACTAAAGATGCCTTCACACTTTTTGATCACCCAGATCCCAGGATGGGCAAGGTGAGAGCATACAGTGATTGGTTTACAATAAGAAACTATGCAATAAGAAATTACAATTCATCTGCTGTGGCAGGCATCCACAAGATGTGGGAATTCACCACTTTTCAGTGGGTAAAGAAAAAGAAAGGAAATAGTACAATGCCATCCACTTGTTCAGTGTGAATACTCCACCTCTCAGTGGGTGATATGAAATAAAAAGGGTTCTTTCTCCACACTGGCGGTAATACCATCCAGGGGTTAATATGTGAGATACAGATAAGGAAAGATTACAATATATCAGTTGAAAATGATAATTAAGATGATTATTTAAATCTGATATCACTCTTCTAGTGATTATGCTCACACAAGAACCTTGCAAACACAAAGAATGTTATGCTGATTTCCACTTCCAAAGATGAAATTCAAATCATGGCTCTACCGTAAATCAGAAAATGTCATATCAGACTGCCTTTCATAGTATGGTAGCTTATAATGGTGATACCCACATACTCTGACATATACCATTTGATTTTTCTATCCACTTCTGAGATTCTTAACAAGTTTTTCCTTGAAAGATCATTGATCAAGACACTAACACATAATAACAAACCATGAAACAAGACTCTACTTTAGACTGGTACTGCACCCCTGATGTTGGTATGGATTGCCACAAGACTACCAACAATCTTCCCACTCAAAACCAATGATATCCTATGAAACTAACCCCCTCATACATGACAAATAAACTCATTATATGCTCAATGAACAAGTAATGCCATATTACATAGAGATATGTCCTTCTAAGAGCCATACGACCCATAATGGTACGACTAATCACTAAAATTCAGACATTACTTTTAAACACACAAAACCATCATGAAAGGTGACGTTTAGGCTATACTAAGACAATGCAAAATGAATGAAACCCAAACTCTACTCCAATATTTTATTTTCAAATTTATTCAAATTTGTAGGTATGGTCATGGAAAGGTATGGCAACACTATAAATTAGACTTTGCACTAAAACATACAAAATGACCATGAATGATGTTGTCTGGGCAATAAAAAGACAATGCAAATTGATTTAGACACAAAAACTTCTTCATTGATTTCCTTTCAACTTTCATCACATTTGCAAGTACGGTCATCAAAATGTACGAATATCTCCATGGTAAATTCCAAACAGATTCCAACCACTATAAATTTGCTCCAAAATGATTGCCTATGCCTACCAATCAAAATGCACTCACAAAGATTTTCTAAGAATGTGTTAATAGTTTTGATCAGCTTCAACACTATTTTCAACATGTATAGCCATACATGGTATGGTGGCAACCAAAAATCACTCTTTGCCCTTTAACTCCTCAGATTGGTCTAAAAGAATTGATTCCCACATACAAAGACGCCATCAAAAGAAAATATAGAACTAACTTCAATTTTCTTTGCATTCTTAAAAATTGTGATTTCAGCTGTACGGCCAAGGAGTGTACGACCAAGCTAGGAAAATACAAGAACACCAAATAACTCTCCAAAAACATACTGAAATTGCATTAAAACTAATTACAACAACTCCACACTATCAAAAACATCAAAACTCCATTAAATCATCTGTCACCATTAAGCTCCATTGGTTCCCTAAAGTAGAAACCACCATCACTAGCTAGGGTAGATATCACACTACTGAAACTGATCTTCTTTGAGTGGGTTTTCATCCACAAGAAGGTGGAAAAATGGAAGAACATGCAGGTTTAATCCAATAGAATAACAACACAAATTCCAAGCATCAGCCTCCAAATGGGCTCTCCATCAGCTTATAAGGGCATCTGGGAGTTACAAACTCCACTTTCTTGAAAATGTAATATTTTTTTCTCCACAACTTAAAAAAAATCTTCATATTTGAAAGTGGTGCTCACTTTAATACTAAGTCTAGGAGAGAAATATAAATATGTCCTCATCGCACACTTAAGTCACTTTATAAAATACAACATTATAACTTAAGTGCACCAAAAATATAAATAACCTGATTAATTATCAATTTTTCTCAAATTACCAAAATTGATAATTAAATATTTACTCCAACGATTTGGAATGAGGATAAGTGGCTCCACGATGACTAAGTTGAAAAATGGGAACATTACAGTCCCCTCTCCTTGAAATTGCTTGTCCTCAAGCAATTATATGCCAATCCGCTACTCCACTCTGATATACATGCCATATAACTATAATACTTGAAGTAACTCACTGCGATCACTGAGTACCAATGCATCATCCTGTCAATACCTGGATCCCAAATCAACCTGTCCATCCAGCTATAGGAGTAGAAATAGATATCTATCATAACCCATTCGTCACATATCATCCATCTGTACGAGTAGATCATCAAAAAGATGCGAAAATCAACTCCCATATGCATATAGATCAACTTATTAGGCCACCAAATGTTGCTGTTGTAACTTAGGCCAGCAACAAAAATAAAATCATAGGTGTCAACATACCCATACATACTAAGGAAATCCATCAAATACTCAATGTCCATCAAATAAACATGCCTCCACACACTCCTAAGCAGCTGAGTAGCTGATGTAGACCACGAAAAATTAGAAAGTGCAATGGGATTCCAAGTAGGACAACTACTAACCCATGACGAATCAATGAAGATGAAGTCACCAATCAACAAATAAAAAGCTGCCATATCATAATCAATTGGTGACATAGCCAAAGATGAGTTATGGGTGCCTTCAACACCCATCAAAGACAATTCTTGAGTGGCTGGTCCACTATGGGTGTCATCAACAAAATCAGCAACTAAAATTTTTGAAATCTTCATTGAACCATCCAAATGATATGTCTCATTAATCTCATCATATGAACAACATGAATTTTCATGATCAACCTCATTAACATCATTCGTTAGAAAAAAATATCTAAGATAAGTCTCCCTTTCTTGTATTGTTTGATCTATGTGGTGAACTTGTTCTTTGATATGTAGAAGATGCTATTTTGCAAGTGCAACCACTAACTTAGCCTCCTTGGCCCTTTGTGACCATATATCACACAAAATTTGTGTCTTTTCCACATCCACCCAAGTCTGATATAAAAAATTAGAATTCTTATGATTTTCTTGAGTGCCATCTATAGAAGACTCCATGGTATTATCATCCTCATGTGAAAGAAGTGTTCTCTCATGATGGAGTAAAGAAATATGACTATTGTCATAAAAATTAGAATATCTGTCATACTCTTTTGCCATGTCTTCAATCTCTACAAGTGCGTCTTCTTTGAAATTTTCATATCCATCACTTGTACTTTGAGTGCCAACACTTGTAGACTCTTCTTCCTTCATTTCTCCATGTGTAAGAGTAGCAATCTCATAAGAATGAGGAAGAATATCGCTGTCCCAAATCAGAACCTTAGAATCCTCTTTAATGCCTACATTGTAGTCATCAAATACCATCAAGTCTTGTTTTGTCTCCTCTTCTTCTCAAGTGATTAGGGTTGGTAGTGGCTCAAAGAAGTCTTCATTACTAAATGTCACAAGGCTGCAATATTCCTTATTGTATGATTCTTCAATCCTTTCCTTAACTTGTTCAACTCCTACACCATTTGCCTTGTCATCTTGTACCCTAGGAACAACTGTTATAAAGGATAGATTTTCTGAATTATGCAAGGGGTGATTATGCCTACTCAAAAGTAGACAAAGATCAACAACCTCTCTATCTTGATCTTTCACCAATTGGATAGCCCTATCTCTATCTCTAACCATTTGTAAATAGTCTTCTTTTATCAACTCCAAAGCCTCTTTGAAAGGGAGCAATTGTGTATGAGAAATACCATGTCCCATTCCTTTTTGTCTTTCCACTCTTTGTGCTGTCCAAATGAGGTCTTCTAGGTGTTTGTGAGTGCTACCCATTCTTGACAATGCTTGAATTATTCTATCTTCCTTCACCTAGAAGACCTCATTTGGACAGCCGAAAGAGTGGAAAGACAAAAAATTCTTGACAATGCTTGAATTATTCTATCTTCCTTCACCACCATTCTATCTTGCAAGACTTCCCAAACTAAGGGCTTTTGTTCCAACTATCCTTGGCTGCCATAGTATGATTTATCATTATGTGTAGGTGAAGAAGCAATATGATCACTCAAAGAATCCATACCATTGCTACCCAAATCATTAACATGTTCTTCTTCTAAATCATCTGAGAAGACAAACTGTTGTTCTTGCATGGAAAATTCCCACTCAAAATTGGGATTACCATTGCTAAATTGATGTTGATGCTCCACGTTAGGTGCTGTCCAAAAAGTTTCAGCAACTTCTAACTCTTCAACTGTTGTAACTATACTTTTCTCCCATTCTTCAAGACACTCAGCTGCAACAATCTTAGGTTCACTTGATATTTTTCCTTCTAACATCCCATCAATCATTTTTATTTCTATTCCTAAAGAGTTGGCATCCTCATAGTCATTAAGCTCCTCATCAAATTTAGGACTTGCAAAGTCCATTCTTTCAACTTTCAGGTCTTCTTTAACTTCATCAAGAAAACTCCAACACACTTCCTTTACACTTGCCATAGGAATTTCAGCTTTATGAACATCTGTTACTCCACATGAAGACTCGTCAGGTTGTTCTTGAGTCAAGCAATTATTTTCTCCTTCATTATCTACCATACATTCATTCTGATTTAGAATTAGGACAACACTAATTCCACTTGAGAAAATATCATCAATGCCCTTATTAGGTGTTATAACTTTGAAGGGCTCCATTTGTTCATTGAACTCATCATCCAACTTAGCTGATTTATTGGATAATGACATGCTATCCTCCTGTAGAGACAATGGAACTTATATACCAAATGACTAATTCTTCTGCGGTCAATTGTTCCTTGAACTTCTCAATCTTCAACTCCATTAATTTTGTTGTGAAATCATATGCTGCAATGGAGACACGTTGCTTTTTCCTCCAAATGATCAACAAATTTGATTGCAACTGTGTGCATACATCATCACCTTCATCTAAAATCAGGGACATTAAACTGAGCATACTATTTTTTACCTTATCTGAATGACATTTATTGATTCCAGAAATGAAGTATTCAAACATCTGGAGGATCAAATCATTGCACTTGAAATCAATCAGCAAATAACATAACTTAATGTTTGCCATAATTTTGAAGATTTTCACCCTTTGACCAAAGGTAGGACTTTTTACATCATGCAACCCTTGGAAACTCTTCACCATTAGCTGAAATATGAATTTCATAGTATCATCATCATAGGGTGCCTTAGGAGCTGAAATCCTTGCAACTTCACTAATGCAAGTGATAGCTGCAAGCCTTATCTCTTCGTCATGATGTCTCATCAACTCTGGCTTGACCAACGAGCACACCAAAGGAGCCAAAGCTTTACACACTGCTTGAGAAGGTGATTGGCCAACCTTACACAGACAACCTTCTGCTTCATCCAAGATGCTAAGAAGAACTTCTTTAGCCCAAGGTAAATGTTCATGCTTCTTACCAACAATCTTTAGCTTCTCTTGAAAATTAGAGATGGCTTCTTGTTCTTTGCACCATCTTTCAATTCCCTCTTCGATATAAAATTGATTTTGCTCCAGTGATTTAAACAAATCTTTTAATGGCTCACTAACAAAAGCCATGTTGCCCAACTGAAAATCTGATCTAACATTGACAAACTGCAACAAGATCAGTTACCCAACAGGATAGCAGGATAACTGTGAGCTCTGATACCATTGTAAGATGCTACCCCAATTTTTTTTTCAAATTTACATACAAGGATATGGCAATATTAGCTCAAAGCATAACCAACTAAAGATGCCTTCATACTTTTTGATCACCTAGATCCCAGGATGGGCAAGGTGAGAGCATACAATGATTGGCTTACAATAAGAAACTATGCAATAAGAAATTTTGCAATTCATCTGCTGCGGCGGGCATCCACAAGATGTTGGAATTCACCACTTTTTAGTGGGTAAAGAACAAGAAAGGAAATAGTACAATGCCATCCACTTGTTCAGTGGGAATACTCCACTTCTTAGTGGGTGATATGAAATAAAAAGGGTTCTTTCTCCACACTGGCGGTAATACCATCCAGGGGTTAATATGTGAGATACAAATAAGGAAAGATTACAATGTATCAACTGAAAATGATAATCACGATGATTATTTAAATCTGATATCACTCTTCTAGTGATTATGCTCACACAAGAACCCTGCAAACACAAAGAATGTTATACTGACTTCCACTTCCAAAGATGAGATTCAAATCATGGCTCTGCTGTAAATCAGAAAATGTCATATCAGACTGCCCTTCATAGTATGGTAGCTTATAATGGTGAGACCCACATACTCTGACATATACCATTTGATTTTTCTATCCACTTCTGAGATACTTAACAAGTTTTTCCTTGAGAGATCATTGATCAAGACATTAACACAGAATAACAAACCATGAAACAAGACTCTACTTCAGACTGGTACTGCACCCTTGATGCTGGTACGAACTACCACAAGACTACCAACAATCTGCCCACTCAAAACCAATGATATCCTATGAAACTAACCCCCTCATACATGACAAATAAACTCATTATATGCTCAATGAACAAGTAATGCCATATTACATAGAGATATTTCCTTCTAAGAGCCGTACAACCCATAATTGTATGACTGATCACTAAAATTCAGACATTACTTTTAAACACACAAAACCATCATGAAAGGTGACATTTAGGCTATACTAAGACAATGCAAAAGGAATGAAACCCAAACTCTGCTCCAATATTTTATTTTCAAATTTATTCAAATCTGCAAGTAAGGCCATGGAAAGGTATGACAACACATTATAAATTAAACTTTGCACTAAAACATACAAAATGACCATGAATGATGTTGTTTGGGCAATAAAAAGACAATGCACATTGATTTAGACACAAAAACTTCTTCATTGATTTCCTTCCAACTTTCATCGCATCTGCAAGTACGATCATCAAAATGTATGGATATCTCCATGGTAAATTCCAAACACATTCAAACCACTATAAATTTGCTCCTGAATGATTGACTATGCCTACCAATCAGAATACACTCACAAAGATTTGCTAAGAAAGTGTTAATAGTTTTGATCAGCTTCAACACTATTTTCAACATGTACAACCATACATGGTACGGTGGCAACCATAAATCAGTCTTTGCCCTTTAACTCCTCAGATTGGTCTAAAAGAATCAATTCCCACATACAAAGACACCATCAAAAACAAATAGAGAACTAACTTCAATTTTCTTTGCATTCTTAAAAATTGTGATTTCAGTTTTACGACCAAGGAGTTTACGACCAAGCTAGGAAAATACAAGAACACCAAATAACTCTCCAAAAACATACTGAAATTGCATTAAAACTAATTACAACAACTCCACACTATCAAAAACATCAAAACCCCATTAAATCATCTGTCACCATTAAGCTCCATTGGTTCCCTGAAGTAGAAACCACCATCACCAGCTTTAAGGTAGATATCACACTACCAAAACTAATCTTCTTTGAGTGGGTTTTCGTCCACAAGAAGGTGGAAAAATGGAAGAACACGTAGGTTCAATCCAACAGAATAACAACACAAATTCCAAGCATGAACCTCCGAATGAGCTCTCCATCAGCTTATAAGGGCATCTGGGAGTTACAAACTCCACTTTCTTGAAAATATAATCTTTTTTTCTCCTCAACTTAAAAAAAATCCTCATATTCCAAAGTGGTACTCATTTTAATACTAAGTCTAGGAGAGAAATATAAATATGTTCTCATCCCACACAAGTAAGTCACTTTATAAAATACAACATTACAACTTAAGTGCACTAAAAATATAAATAACCTGATTAATTATCAATTTTCCTCAAATTACCAAAATTGATAATTAAATATTTACTCCAATGATTTGGAATGAGGATAAGTGGCTCTAAGACGACTAGGTTGAAAAATGGGAAGATTACAGAGAGGGCATGAAGATTGTAGAAGGCAAGTCTTGCTAAGAACTCCTATAGCTTGATTGTAGAGATTTGTGTATATAATTTTAAATTGAATAAAACTATATAAGTCTGGTTGTGTTCCTTATATTGTGTGAGTTGCAATTTGTGAATTTGTAATTTGGTGTGAATATGTTTGAGTAAGAAGGATATTGTGTTTGCGTCATATGGTATTAGAGTTGGAGTTCTTGAAATCGTATGTAGAGTGCTGAACGTGACACAACCTATGCCAGGACCTGCGGGTAGAGAAGAGCAAGAAGGCAATAGAGGAGAAGCTCAAGTGAGGGCTGTTGCAGGTAGGAGAAGTCCTAAGCAATGAGAGAGCTTGAAGCTGTGAAAGAATTTGTTTTGTAGATTGAGAGTGTCATTGTAGATTATGATGAGCATGATTTAAGTTGTCAAAGATTGCAATAGTGAGAGATATGGGGATTAATGTAAGAAGGCCCGTGATATGGGATGGATGGAGGTAGTATGAAAGGAGGAAGATCTCCTTGATGATGGTTGATATAACCATGAGAGTGGTTAGGTTGGAAGCTATGCAGCGTGGAGAGAGTATGAGTAATGTGGTCGCTGCGAAGAAGGAGGATGCAAGTGCAGAGATTGCAGCTATTGATGAGATTATAGTTGTTGTAGTGGTAGAATGCGAAGAGGTTGCAATAGATGCCGATGATGGAGATGAATTTCTATTGAAGATGTTGGCGATAGAGGAGTGGATGTCGAAGCTCATTGTTGCAACGAAGGGAGAAGAACAAAAAGTTGTAGCTGATGAGGATGTGGAAAATGTCATAGCAAAAATTGATGTTGTAGTTGTGAATAAAGATGAGGTAAAGTTGTTTTATGATGGTATTTTATTTTCAAATAAGATGATAGAAGAAGAGATGGTTAGAGAATAAAAATATGTAGAGAAAATGGAGATTGATGTAGATGTAGATTGGTGTTTAGATGCTGCAAGTTTGTGCATAGAAATTGTAAAGGATGTTGCATGGTTTTGGTGGAGGTGGTTGGTTTGTAGTAGGTTAAGTCCCATGAAGGTGAAGGAGGAGAAGAGAGGAGTGAGGATTTGGAGGAGGAGAATGAGCCTTTGGCAGAGGAGGACGAATGATGGTGGGAAAATGAAGCTGGCATATAATGGGTGGAGGAGGACGGTACTTTTCCCAGCTAAGTGTTGGAAGAGGCAGAAGAAGTTTCCTATGCCTAGATCAATGATGAAGTTCACTATAGGTTGTTTACAACCTAAAAGGGTGATTCTATCACTCCACTCTGCTTTGTGAGCCCATGCTCAGAAACTTTTTACCTGCCGTGTATGATGCAGTCCAGCACCTAGGTGCATGAGCAATCCTGCGTCACACAAAAACAATTTCAGTTTTCACCCTTAGCTTGGTGGTCTCAATTTGTGGATTAGATTCATTGGAGTTTGATGTATGATTTGAGTTGCCAAAGTGTAGTTATACTTTAATCTCAACAATACATTGGATGGATTGGAGCCAATGTGTTGGAAACAAGTTCTGGATTTCACTATGGAGTTCTAGACTTTTAGCTTGCATTTGGGATAACACTCACCTCATGCTACACCATGTTTTCCTGATAGTCTTCATCCATAATCTCAGATCATTCGAAATCACAATCATCAGCATCATGGTTATACTTAGAGAAAAAACCCATCCATTTTGATAATTCACAAGTTCATCATGCTCTTTGTGCATCATGACGAAGACATATAAAGACAAAACATGTGATTTGTTTTCTTATCCATTGATGATAAAAAGTAGATGCCTTACTTATGATGGATGAGGCAATGCTATTGCAAATTGCAAAGAGGATATAAGTGCAACTATTTCTAATTTAATAGATGGCAAGGTTCGTGGCAAGGAACAAACTCTTGGGAGGATATAGTTTGTTGTGTTTTGGCTGAGTGCAGCTCAACACTACCAAGCGACTTGTGCCAAAGGTCAAAAAGAGTTGGGACTATTGAAATTGAAGCCTAAAGCTGTGAAGGAAATTAGTCACAAGCTTCTTCAATTTATACATGTGTATAGTACCTATGTATTGAGTGTTGTGCACTATGAGCGGTCATTTTTGAATGGTGTGCATGTTGAGACAACAAATGTATTAGCTCAACACTATTGACTGCCACTTGTATTTCAAATGATCTTGTAAGTTAGCTAGAATACCAATAACCAAAGAGAAAGTCCTTTGAATGCAACATTTTTTTCCTTTATGAAGGAGGCCGACCATACAAAAGGAGAAAATGCCTCATAGAGGTAGCGTTTAAGATTCAAAGGGATTTTTTTTTCATTTAAAAAGATAAATACAATACACATAGGGAAGTCTGAAGGGCGCAGTGTTGGATGAAGGAGATAAATGTGGAAGATGAAAGAGTTTGTTGCGATACCACAAAGAAAGAGGGACAAGGAAAAGATGCATTTGATTTGTAAGAAGTCCACCATACAAAGAATAGAAACCATGTTTAGCTAATTTGACTAAGTCAAATGAACAACATAAAGAGAGAACCTTTTGGGATAGGCATCGATCTCTCTTCTTAACTGGTGGTTTTCAGATATTTTGAATAGTATTAAAATGGATCGAAGGTTCCAGGGACTTGATCGTCGACCTTTTGGGATAAGAACAATACAAATTTGAATGCGTTAATAGAATGAAGGGGGTTGGCCAGATAAATGAAGGCAAAGTGAGGAGAGGAAGGGGATGTTGCTGTAAAGGCCGCGCTCCAGGAGATAGAGGAGATTGAATGAAACAACGTTGAGTGATGTGAAGCCAAAGTAGTGAGTGTGCATCTTTTTAAGGGAAGATGAAATAACATGGCAGATTATGTAGTTGTGAGAGGGCATGAAGATTGTAGAAGGTGAGTCTTGCTAAAAATTCCTATAGTTTGATTGTAGAGATTTGTGTATATAATTTTGAATTGAATAAAACTATATAAGTTTGGTTGTGTTCCTTATATTGCGTGAGCTGCAATTTGTGAATTTGTAATTTGGTGTGAATCTGTTTGAGCAAGAAGGATATTGTGTTTGCATCAATGGTAATCAACACCAACCAACCATGTGGAACCTTGAGGCCCACCCCTCTATACTAAGAGATAGTCACCATGGTGTTCAATCACACACATGTCAAAAACTCACAAGACAACTACAATGAAGAATACTTCACACAAAGGTATTCTCAAACACATAATGGACTACACAAGTCCAAACAAAAGAGGAAGATGAGGCTATTCTAGAACATAAGAGTGGTACCCCCTTGGTTCTCGAAAATCAAGCTAGGACTAGTTAGACTTTGGGTCTCAATAGTAAGTGCACATAATAATTACACTTGTTCAATGTAATATGTCCTATTTCAAACATCCTTTTAGTCATTAAATTCAATTCTTTATTAAGATGTGACACATCTTATTTCCTTTCATAGCATCCAATTAATTCTTATGTTTATTATTATGTAATACACCTATTTAAGGCATTATGCATTGCATAAATAATTCTTGCATCATGATACCCTATGTCCCATTTCAAAAATTATATGCCACATTATATTACCATGATGATGCACATTTTATTTCAAATGTTATATCCCACATTTAGATCCATTCACTCCTAACCCTAACCATCTAACATAACAAAATCATAAAAATATTTCTTTTCAACCATTAGGTAACTATTAAATACCCAACAATAATTAAAAACTACGAAAATCATAAACTATCAACCTCAAAACCACACTAACTATATAATATAATATTTCAAACATTACTAGTATACAAATTGAATCCACATTTATGCAAGGTTTTTGCAAAGTTTTTCTACACATAACTGCTAATCCATCACTGATAATTATTTCAAACCTTCCACCATGGTTTGATGGGTTGAACCCCAATTTTATGAAGCATCTGGAAAGGAATAGCAGCAATTACGAACTGAAAAGTCTCGGGTCTTAATTAACAAGCTTAAATATAAAATTAAATAAGAAAATTAAATTTAAAAAAAATATACATATCCCATAAAAATTTGAAATCACTAGAATCTTAAATCAAACTAGGAGAAATAAGATCAATCATATATCATTTCTTCCTTCCATCTCCACTAAAATCTTCTCCAAATTATTGTAAGAAGATCCTCCCTTTTTAACCGCTTTAATGGAAGAATCTCTTAACTCACCACTCCTCCTCCTCAGTTCTTCCCCTTCCTTCCCTTTCATCAATTTTCTCACCATTTCTTCCACCTCTCCTCTTGTCACATAATCATTCACTGAAAACCCTATTTTCCAAACCTGGCTCACATAAGTCCTATTAATCTGTTGTTCTGCATAGAATGGCCAAGAAATCATGGGTACACCGGCACAAATGCTTTCTAATGTGGAGTTCCATCCATTGTGAGTTAAGAAACCTCCCACAGAAGGATGGGAGAGCACTTCTATTTGAGGCGCCCAGCTTACAAAATAACCTCTTCCCTTCACTTTGTCCACAAACTCCGTAGGCAACACAGCAGAAGCTCCACGAATGAGGTCTGGACGAATAGCCCATAGAAAGGGTTGCTTGCTCGCCTCTAAACCCCATGCAAACTCTACAAGCTCCCTTTCAGAGATAACTGCCATGCTTCCAAAGCACACATAAATAACCGAATGAGGTCCCTGATTGTCCAGCCATTTGACACAGCTTGTTTCTTCAGTAAATATACTTGCAGAAATCATATTGGATAATCCATTTGTTTCTTCTCCTGCAGAAAGTAATAGAGGACCTATGCTGTACACAGGAATTCTGGCCCGAAGTGCCTCTATTATTGGCCCCTCTAGCTCATCAAATGTATTAAATACCATGAAATCAGCTAAGAGATTAGCTTGGCATTGAGTTTCTAAAAATTCAAACATGTAATTGGCAGCATCATAGCAGAAACTTGGCACATCTTTCATAAGCAATGTGGGCATCCCAGGAATGCAATTGATCTCTTCTTCCAGATATCCATTTGTGAGATAGCTTTTGTCTGCCCACAAAGAAATTTGGTTTTTTTAGTGACCTATTAAATATTGTACAATTGCAGAGTTATATTAGGTTCTAGTATTTTTTTTTATCTCATTTGTTTTCCATGCAAAAGATTGAAATAGAGATAATTGTATTTTTAGTTTTTTTCTTTAATAAAATTCAGTAAAGAAACCCACCTCAAAACCTACTTGATCAAATTAGGCAATTGATCCCAAAAGTTATTACAGTAATAATCATTTTAATAGTTTGCAAGTATCATAAATTTGAAGATTGCAAGATTTTGAGTAGAAGAAAAATAAGATTAATAGTTAAAATCTAATAAAGAATGTAGCAGAGAAGGGGAACCCTATGTGTCTTTAGTCCCATTGTTACTTATATATAATATTAATATAATATGTTCTTTAAAATTCTTTTTCATAATTTATTATTTCATCTATTAGTGTGGAGTAGGGCCTAAATTTGATGGTGGATCCTATTAAAAATATGAATTCTATTTAATCACACTTCCTAAACATTTGTTAACAGACGTGTCTATTCATATGTTTTTAATCCTATTTAAATGATCTTTAGATCCATAATTTGCATATAGAAAAAATCTATTTCAAACTCTCCAATTTTAACAATTGGAATCAGAGACATGACAATCAGACTGTTAAGATTGGGAAGTAGCTATACATGTTATTTTTCTAGCATGTGCACATAGAGCCCTTTGCAAATGCAAACAAAGCTGACCACGAGTTCCATCCTTACGTAGTCGCCATATTAAGGACACAACGTCTTCATCTTTGCATCCAATATTTTCTACTATTTTTCTTCACGTTAAATGGAAATTGGATAAATGCTTGTCATTTACATTGGAAAGTCTGTGATGAGAGGAGCTTGTAAAATCTTAATCAGAAATCTCAAAACATTCTCAAATTGATCTTCTAAGAAGGAAGTATACTTCTTTATCATTGAAAATAAGTTATAAAGACACGGTACACCAATCTCTCTGGAAAAGACAATTGGCACAACAGTCACAAAGAAAATTGCATCACAACGAGGAGAAAGTAGTAGGGTGACTTAAATCAACTAGCTTATATTGCATGGGAATAAATATTTATTGATCAAGATGGTAACAATATGTAAAACTTAAATACTTAAAAACTTTATCGGTTGCTCTTCTAAGTTCTAAAAACTATACATTTTAAGCCCCCGACGAATGGCAAAGTAGCTTTGTTGATTATAGGCATCGGCCTCATGAAAGACTAATGAAAAAAACACCATCCCATAGCTATGCAAACAATTTCTGTGAACACAAGCGTAGAAACAAAAGAGATCAAGGCAATGATCAATTGAGTTTTTTCCCTCTTCATTGCAACTGTGGACAAAATATTTTGTAGTTGTAGTTGGGATTCCAATTGCCGTGAGCATTGTGGTAAGCCTGAACCAGATTGCAACAACGTTAGCAGAGATGAGATATTTTGTCACTGAAGATTTATTGATGGATATTTTAACATACATGTCATTTGGGATCTTTGGAGATTGAAATCCACTTATAAATAAATATTTTGGATAGCAAGTTCTTGTGTAGCTAAGTTTACAACCAAAGTTTAAACAATTGCAATTAGTATTACTTAAGTGATTCTTGTGTGTAGTTAAAATTTAATTGTATCTTAATGGGAAAGATTGGTAAAAGAGTACAGAAAGAAAATACAAATTTAAGGTATGAAAAGGATATTTTAAAAGAAGAACTAGTGGAAGTTAAAAAGAAAAATGAGGAATTGGAAGAAAAGTTGAAGTAGTTTGATAAACAATCTAAAATCCTTTCAAAGGTAAATAGTTCTCAAAATGATGAAATATTAAAATTGAAATAACAAAATAATTTGTAGATCAATTACTTGTAGCATACCTAAAGAAAAATATTTGTCTAAGGTATAAGATTATATTATGTAATGTCTCATGTGATACAAATGGCGTGTGCTATTCATTTGATGAATCATTTGATATATGTGATATAGATAAAGAGTGTAAGGTTGGAAATAAAAATGTTTTTGAATCTACAAATCTTGCTAGTCGTGTTGATAATAACAAAAGATGTTTTGCAAAGAATGGTGGCTTTAAGATTATGAATAGAATGGGTTATGATGGAAAAGGTTTGAAAAAGTATGGGCAAGGAAGTAGAGAGCCTGTTGAACCAAGTGTGAGGCTAAAAAATGAAGGCCTTGGATATATTAGATGTAAATAAAACACAAATGATGTTATAGGTAATATATTTACAAACAATTTAGTTCAAGAAATGAAATGTTCCCAATGTTCTCATTGTAATAGGCAAGGACGTGAAAAATAAACATGTTGGGATCTTCATCCTTCTATTATTTGTGGATTGAAGAATTATTCTAAAAAATTATGTTAGAACAGAAAGTGGAAGAAACAATATATGAAAGATTGTCTACAGATGAATTATGGATGGATTGGTGTATCTAATTGGTGAAAGGTCACAAATATGTTCAAAATGTTGTACAAGCATAAACATTCACATATCGAACAAATAACAATAAAAAAAGGTTTCATCAGAGAACTAGTGAACAATGAATAAATCTACTTGGAGTTTTGTAGATCAAAAATTAGGTGGCAGACATATTCACAAAGACTTTAGCAAAGGATAAATTTGAACATTTAAGATAGAATTTGGGATGTTGAAGCAACTAGTGGTAGAAATTAAGGGGAAGTGTTGGAATAAATTATTTATTTCTCCTATTGACAATCAAATAATTTCCATTTGAATTAAACAAAGAGGGTAAACACATTGAATTGTTTAGAGGCTTGAACTTATTAGAGAGGATCACATTTGATAATCTTATAAAGTTGTAAGAATTTGAATTGACTACATCTAATTTTTTGGTATGAGGGAGCTTGAAATATTAAGCATTCATGATTAGCCCAAGCTCAACCTCAAAGAGCTATGAAGATTTGAAAAACCACTCTCAACAATAAGGACCAAAGTATTTCCACTTGAATTCTATCCATGTTGTATGTGTAGAAGCATGAGATTTGCAATTGGATCACTTATAAAGTACACCATTATTACTGCTAAAAGAGAATTCCAACCATAAAATGCATTTGGGGCTCATTCAATAGAGCAAAGTTGTGGCATTGATCGCAAATATTGTTGGTAAATCTAAAAAGTTTTTGATCACAAAGATCATTGTAAAAGGTTTTGGATCGCAAAGATAATTGCAAAAGATTTTTTTAATCACAAAGATCATTGCAAAAGTTTTTTAATTACAAAGATAATTTCAGAAGGTTTCTAATCACAAAGATAATTTTAGGAGGTTTCTAATCACAAAGATCATTGCAGAAGGTTTTTAATCACAAAGATCATTGTAGAAAGTTTTGATCACAAAGATCATTGCAGAAGGTTTCTAATCACAAAGATCATTGTAAATTTTTTTATCGTAAAGATCATTGTAGAACTTGTTTTTGATTGCAAAGATCATTGCAAAAGGTTTTGATCACAGAAATCATCGCAAAAAGTAAATAATATATTGAGTGTTATCTCTATAAATTTAAGCGGTGCTAACAACTTTGGAGAATGGCATGAACAAATGAAAATCATTTTTTTGGGTCAAACTTCACCTCCTTTATCAATAGAATTACAAAAAGACATCCTATTATGGATGATAGCGAGCAGAGGAAAAGAAAGGTTTTCATTACTATGTAATCATTTTGGTTATTTAGAAGAAGATATATGAAAAGAGCATTATTTTACTTGAGGACAAACTCCTCTAAGGACTTAGTTTCAAGTGTTACTTCAAGAAATCAATTATCATATGCAAGGCTTGATCATATTAACCTCAAAGTAGTTGTTGCAGCAACATGTGAAGCATTATGGGTTAGACAACTTCTTGAGAATCTTCTACATCCACAACATGATCCAACAATTATGTTTTGTGATAATTAAAGTGTGTTGAAGATACCTAAGAATCCAGTGTTCCATGCTCACACAAAGCATACTAAAGTACACCATCACTTCATTTGTGAGCATGTTTTCAATAAGGAAATTGAACTACTCTATACACCAACTAATGAGTAGCTTGCAAAACCTTTGAGCAAGGATAAGTTTAGTTACTTTCAAGAAGGAATTGGTTTTAAATGTTCTTCATTTGTACATGGGTAGCTAATAAACCTATTTATTATAGGTGGCCCACATCATCTAGATAAGTTGTGTGATAAAATAAAGTTAATGGGGGAGTGTTAACAATATAAACTCTATTTAATCAAACTCCCTAAGCATCTGTTAGCATAAAGACACGGTTGACATGTAGAGACACGTATGTTCATATGTTTTGCCTACTTAAAGGATCTTTGGATTCATAAATTGCATATAGGAAAATCTCTTTCAAACTCTCCAATTTTAATAGACCCTCTCTATCAACAATTATGTGAGTTATCTATTCAAAGTTTCTTTTCAAATGTTTTAAGATAGTTTATTTTAAAAATGTATATCATATATTAAATACATATTTAACTATAATTATGGAGGCATTCTACAACAAGTGCTCAATAGTGGTGAGTACATACCTTTGAATTATTATAATAATAGTATTTATTTTGTAATCAATAAACAAGTTATGACAAAGCAAGTCAGATCGATAACACTTCAAAATCAAAGACATAAGGTAACTTAGAGCTATATTTTTGCAAGTCGATGGCTGGTGAAGATTATAATTGTTAGGGTTCAACTTGACTCCAAGTTTGATTTTTATTAGGCACAATTATGACTAATATAGTTGAAAAAATATAATTATTAATACTATCAAATTTTTAAATTCTAATTAAAAATTAATATGTATAAATTATATTTTAAAAATAAAAAAAAATAAAATTAAAATAAAAAAAATCTAACAAATAAATTAAAATTTTATTAAATAAAATAAAATAATTCTTTAAGTAAATAAAAATAACTCTTAAAATAAAAATGAAGTAAACAATGTAAAAGAAAAGAGCCCATTGGTTTGGCTAAATAGTTGCTTTTCACTTTCTAGTGCATAACACATAACTTCTCAATTGTTGGCACCCTTGGTCACGCGAGTGGTCTTTTCTTGTCGATGGCATTATCTATCCACCCTTATGAGGTCACATCATTCTAACATGGCATATAGTGGCATCACATTGGTAGTGGACAAAAAATATGGTTTGGAATTTGTTGAACTGAGAAAATGGATCTACATGATTATCATAATGTTGAATAGTTTTTAACAAAATGTCCCCACAATTGAACTCTGTTGAATGGAATTGCCCAAGTACAAGACTCTGAACACCATTTCCAAGCACAATTTGATAATCACATTATCGATTCCTTTGTTCTCAAAGAGCATGGGAAAGAATTGCATCTCAAGATTGTCCATCATTTATGTTCCATGCTCAACAATTCTTTTGATATGAATGGATTCTATGAGTTGTGCAAGGAGATTTTGAGCAGTGGGTTTCAATGGGGTGGTTGGATACATATTCCATCCAAACAGCCTACATGAATTCCATGAGAATAAGTAGGCTTAATCCAATTGCATTCATGTATTATGTCTATATGTCATGGTCAAGTAACTATAGGCTTCTCTTTTCTTGTCTCTAATTTCAGAATGAGTGACAAGTAAGCCTTCCAACCTGAGAAATTTAAAAAGGAATTATAGGCCACACTAAGCATGTGCTCTATTCAGAGCAGTTGGCCACTGTTGATTGAGAATTTCTGTGGCTGATCAAGTGGAATGAATCCAAATCTCATTAAAATGTAGTTGGATATTATAATGAAGTTCAATTAGATAGTATACATGGTCATTTGTGATCGCTATCAAGTATGACTAACCAATGCAATGGGGGCAACACATCAAATAGGCATCACATGGTGGGCAATTTGAAACCAACTATAGCATGATGAGCCATTGAACCTTGTTTGTGTGTTAGCAATAGAAACTAGACACAATATAAAGGTAGGTACTAAAAAATTACATTTATAACCACAAAGCAAGGAAAATGTCATGTGTGCATAGCAAATTAATGAATTGGTATAGTTGATTTTCATGTTTGGACTGTAAATCATAGTAACATTTGAAAGAAGTGTAGATATGGAGCAATAATTAGTTTTTTTAAAAAATATATGTACCTTGGAATTTTCCCTTGCTTGTGTGTCCTTATACAAATCTATAGGCCCCAATTTAAATTAATGCATACAAGTTGAAACTAATGTATAACTGTGTACAAGGGAATTCAACTAGCTATATAGAGTAAATATCTGAAAGGTATTGTTGTTGTTGAAGAATGTTTGTAATTTGTTTGAATTTACATTGTATTCATTCATCGATATTGAAGTTAGATAGAAGTAGACCATAATTGAAGTGTAGCTCAATTAATACTTCACCAATAATGTTGATTAGTTTATCATTATAGTGATTCCTTGATAGAGTGTTTTTGTAGATTAATTATTTACTATTGTAAATGAGAATTATATTACTTTAAAGGATCCTCATTGTGCCACAAGGACATTTTCCCCTAGATTAATCCTTGGAAATTGAACAATAATTAAATATAATAATCTCAAGTCATGCAAATATTTCTAGAAATTGAAGTGTGTAAATGTGAATGATAATTTAATTTAGCTCTAAAATTGTGGATGATTAAGATGGATGGGAACTTTGGAATAGGGTATGGACATCCATCAGAGCATAAATGATAGAGGAATTTGCTCGTCATCCATGCTCACCATATACAATTTAGTTCCCTAGCATTACATGATGGAAAGGTAAGGAATTTCAAGCATGATGTCATTACTAATGACAATTTTAACTTATTGCATATAGGGGGAATGGTAATATTCGGTAAATATTAAGATTTCTATGGACACTTTTTTTAATTACAAAGAATTGAAAAGGAAGGGAAAAAGTACCATGTACGGTTCAAGCCACCAATGATTATTAATTGTGATATTTAGAATCTAAATTCTTATGCACTAATAGGTCAGAATTGTACAAAGTACATTATTAATTATCTTGATAAATATGAAAGGTACACTAAGAGGTCACTTTTTAGCTAACAAGAATGCCAATAATTACACAAACACACAATTTAATTAATAACTATATTAATATAATTAGTTTAATAGTATTATAACTAATATTATATAACTAATCAATTTTTTTTTTATAATTTTCTTTATCATTAAGGTTATAATTACATTGTATGAAAAATATTAACTTGCAACTTAACAAATAAAATAATTTGTTATGTTATGACTCTACTTCATTGAACCTATAGTAACAATCATAAAGGGTTATAATTTTGTTTCATGTAAACTTTTAGATACAAATAAAAAGCATGGTGTTCCAATAGAACATGACCTTAGATTCTTTTGGGAGGGGTATCTTAATACTCCTTATTCTTCTTTGAAAAGAAAAGAAAGAAATACAACTTGATTAGACTCTCCAAAACATATTTCATCATACTGTAAAATCCCACATGGTGCTGATGTGACAGAACAAAAACAAATGAGCACCAACAAAAGCCTTTGTTTGCTCATCGCCTAGACTGTCAGTTAAGTTTGAGGGCCTTATTGCCTCTGGGGTGTTTTCCTAGACTATTTTTTTCCATTGCATCGTTGCCCTTGATAGCCAAAAATTGAAAAGGAAATATCAAACACCGAATTTTCCTTCTAACATAGTTTTTAATAAAGTTTTTATTTGTATTTTACCACGTAAAACTGTAATTATGGCCATACGGCCATCTAGTTTAACTTGGGTCAATGCGCTGCCTGGACATTAATAAATGTCTTAAAAGGTTGCAATAAGAGTTGGAAGTATCATATAAGTTTGCAATTACAATAAGACTTGGGAATTCTTATCCAATAAGATACGGTCCATTTTTCAATAGATTGTATGTATAAAAATAATAATCTTCTCCCTATCTTTTTTAATAATTAATTTTTTATATTGAAGATATGTAATTAAATATAATAAAGAAAAAACTTGTCCAGAGGTATCCAGTTCTCTTCAGTGCTATCCAGTTTGTTGCCAAACAACTCTGCAATGCTATCAATTCTATTTGCAAGTTTATAAGAGGTAGTAAGTTTGTTTAAGGTTATAAATTGTAATCTCTTGTTCAATAGTACATACAATTCTGAGTTTCTTTTGTTGCTACTATCTTTATTCAGTTTTCTATTAAAGAGAACAACAGCAAACAAATAGGAAAAATAAACTGTACATAAAACTGACACGGACAGTCAGCACCAAAAGATAACCGTATACAAACAAAACAAGGAACACAATAACTTTTTCCAATTCAAAATTCTAGATTGTGATTTTTCTCTTTGAATTTAATCATTGATAAAGTGTTTTACGATTGGATATCTACCTTGGTCAATTTCCTTCTCAATTTCTTTAACTCTGTCAGTTATCAGGCATAGGAAGCCCAGGAAATTCTACTAGTTTCTTGTTTCCTTTGGCTTTAAGGACAGTTTTGGGTTTCAGAGGAAGAATTGCATGGATGATGATAAGCAGATTGCTGACAAAATAGAATGGCAATTCAGCACCATTTTCCTTAATAAGAGAATGGAATTGATCGACATTGAGGCTCTTTTGCCATAGATCTTTTATAAACTCCCACATATGCCTCCAGTGCACACCTTGGAAACTAGGGACAAATACTCTAGTTTATTCGACCCATCTTCCTTTTCTTTTACTTCCTGCAACTCTTCTACACTTTCCGTTCTGCTCTATTAATGCTTCCACCTCAGGATCAAATTTGCTACCTTCAACTGACCTGTAGAGGCCCAAACCGAAATTTGCATTCTCAAATATGTACTCTGAATCAAGCCTTAAAAAAGCTAATCAAGTCCTACAAGAAATTGATGTGTATCAGTTTATAAACTAGCGTAATGTCAGATTGGTTTTCCTTCTGAAATATCTAATATGAACCCAAGCTCAAGCCTGTAATCAAACCCTTCCAGCAAATGGTGCCATCAATTTGACAAGTCTAGAATATTAGTAACAAGTTAAGGGCATGGTGTGATGGTTAAAAGTTTTAAGTAAACAAATCCACAAAGGTTTAAATACTCTATTTAAATATCATCCATTTTAATGTCAAACAATCAATATTAATTTTACACCTCATTCACAACAAAAAGTGGTAAATATTTGTCCTATTTTTATTGGCTAAAATTGACCTTTGACTGTAAGTGGATGATATTTAAGAATAGACAGGTTCAAACCCCCATTGTTGAGTTCAAAAGCCTTGTACTTTCATTGGGCCAATGAATTTGAGGGTTTTGCCCAAGCCTATTGATGACAGTTCAGTTTGGGTGATGTTTTGGGGTAAACCAGATGATAAAGACCCCCTCCTACTAGTGACTTAGTGGATTTTTATTTGTGGGCTTAACTCTTTGATATTTGTCATCTTTGTTTTCTACTTGATCCCACATAAACTTTATAAATGTGTCTTTCTACCACACATATTTTATGAATATTATACTATTATCTTTTTAATATTTTAAAAAATAATAAATACAACATTCATCCCAAAATAAAATTGATTAGAAAGCTTTATGAAAGTTTCTAGAATGGGCCTGGTCATACCACTCCAGCCCACTGTTGTAAGTAGAATGATAACGAATACAATTATTTGCAGGTTGAGGAGTAAGCATCCAAAGTTCCAGCAATTCTCATGGGCTTCTTTATATTTTTAGAAAGCTTTGTCCATAACAATGGAACACCTACTTTCAAGTTTCCCAAGACTGGATTTCAAACGGGTTATAAAAATATAAAGTGTGTCTGAACAAACTCAGAGATATAAATATTATTATAATAATAATATTGAATAAGGATTGTTAAGGGTATTAACAGAAAGAATACCTTCTTCAAGATAAGAAGGGAACAGTAACAATAATGACTCAACATTTCAGATCGGAAAGATCGTCATCATAAAGTAATGGGAAAGGATTTGAATTGCACTTTTTAATGAGTTATCAGTAACCAAAAATTAGTTAATCCGAGTTCATCTCAAAATCTCAACAAATCCTGATCTATGGCTGTCGCTTTGTGAAGTTATCTAACTAAGCTTCAATCATATAAACTCTAAACGATACTTTTATTCTTTCTTTATTTTTAGAAGGATATTATAGAGTTATAAGATAAGAAATAGAGGGAAGAAAATAAGTCTTTATAATTCTTATTAGATGGTTTAGTGTGAACCACTATTCATAAAATATGGGTCTTTCAATTTAACTCAGAAATTATACAATTAAATCTTGATATAAATATCACAATTTAATTTAATAAGCTGAAAAAATACTTCCCAACTTCTCAAATCCTACGTAATAGACTCAAATAAAAACCTTTGAAAATGAATTGCACTAAAGAAACTACAACAGACATACCTTTTAGAGGAATATATCCCTTCTCCACAAGAAGAGGTATTGAAAAGTAAATGTTGAAGCCACAAGTACTGGCTGTCCAGAAGGATACTCCAGGAATTCCCAATCGCTTGGCTGATTTTTGAGCCCAAGTCATAACTCCATTGTAAACAATACAGCTCAAGGGAGGGACATCTGCTGAGCTCATCAACTTATCTATCAGCTTTTCGAAATACGGTGGGCAACTATTTGTGATGGATTTACAGAGCTCCTCAACTTGGCTGGTGCGGCCGTGCTGCAGAGGCAGCCCGTCTGGAATAGTTTGGAAGGTGATGCCACCCATGGACTGGATCGATCCAGATTTCAACATTTTCTCTTGCATGTATTCAGTATTAACAAAAGTGATGTGGAAACCTCGTGCAGACAAAATTTTGGCAAACTGCATCATGGGCGTAATGTGACCCTGAGTAGGAAAGGCCAACATCACAGCATGAGGTCTCTTCGTCATAGCCATGTTTATCACCCAACAAGCAGCACTGAGCCTCAACTGTCAGTGAAAAACTTGGTTTCTGAGTTGCTGGAGGGCAAAGATAGATTTATTTATGGTCAACAATGACCTAACGATGAAGACCATTAGGAAGAAACATGCATCATAAGTCTCAGTTACCATTCTAAATTTCTACCCCACATATGATCATCATAGTTATCGTAATCCGAATATTTGATGTAGTGACAAAGTACCGATCAAAAGGTATTTAAGGCAATCTGAGAGCAGACAAGGGTCAGTATTAAAAAAAACACAGCAGTCCTAGTCGTGATAAGTAGCAAGAAGGGTAGATAGGATGGTAAACTAAATGATCACCCTTAAAACTTCACTCCCACACGTCTTGTTCTACACTAAAAATAATTAATAATTATGAGTTGAAAATTAAAAATAATTAATTATGAGTTGAAAATTAGAAACATTAGTGTAAATATGTAAATAAAAAACAAGTATATTTATTTTGATAATCCATGATTTTACAAAGAATAGAGAAGCTAGATCTAATAAGTCTTGGGATCAAAACCACTTGATATCATATTAGTAATTGCCTTGGAATTAGGATTTTTTGTCAACTCTATGTAGGGATGAATCCAATTGTCTAGGACTAATCTATGATTGTGATCTTGTCCTACACCTGCAAACTAATACTATGTATTCTATTGCTTTGCTTTCTACTCTTTAATTCACTTGATCACCCTTGATCTTTTCTTGGTATTTCCTAGAACATATGGGGCTTGATAGTATTTAAAAATATGTTCTAGGATTGATAGTAGGTCACAAGGAGCTATCACCTAGACCAATCCTTGAAAATCAAACAATATCAAAAACAACAATCTTTAGTCATGCAAATGCTCCTGAGTTGATTGTGCATCGCTAGATTCCTTTTTAGAGCGCTAATTCAAGTGTGTAAATCAAATGATTTCTATCTATGATCAGATCATTTTTTTTTATTAAAATGAATGATTGAATGCATTTAAATACAATGACATAGCAACCTAGATCACATAAATTTAGGTTTGGTCAGCCCTAGTTAGAAAGGGTAAAGGTGTGAAGTGAATCAAATTTGAATTTAAAAATTTATTGGTTGGTGTTTTCAGCCTTTGATAAAATCCCAACTGCTAAGTTATAGGGAAATAACCTACTATACCAACTACAACTAATAGATTGGTGTGAGTTGGGTGGGAGGAGTCCATGGCTACAAGGACAACAATATGACCATGAACTAATTTCAAGATAAAAAATGACACCTAGATCATAGTAGATAACATGTGCAAGGGAATAAGTGCGAGCATGGGAGTAATAAATAAGTGGATAGGGTGAATTTATAAGGTTGTGTGAACATGGGAAAAGAGATAAGTAGTAGGTGTATAGAAAGATGTGTAATGGGGTAGGTGGATAACATAGGGCAAGGGACTTGATGTTGTACAAAATTTCATCATTTGTCAATATGTCTAGATGTATCAAAGCTCTTCCCTAAAATAGACACAAAATTAAATGGGAAATGACACTTGGGTATACAAATTTCACCACTTATATTTTTCTCTTGCTTTGAGGTTCATGTGATTTCTTGAATGATCATGCATCTCAAAGTATTTAGCACTCGTGCAAAAATTCATGGGGTAAGTGCAAGAAGATGGGGGGCCAAAAAGGAGTCTTAAGTGGGCATTTTTTTCTGAAATCAGGAAATGCTAGCCTTGGATGAGAAATTGAGCATAGTTACACAAGATGCAACCAAAATCACTATTCATAGTGCTCCAAGTCTACTTTCTAAACTACTATTTTTTTTAAAAATGGTATAGATTAAGAGGTTCAAAAGAGGGAGCCACAGAAATTGGTGTTGTTTCTGTCAAAAAAATAACATAGCATATTTTGTGGCTTCCTCAAAAGGTTAATTTTTTTTTTGGTATTTTTAAAATTGCTTCGGCAAGAAATTAGCTAACAGCATGTAGTTTATGCTCAATTTTTCTGATAATTTTTTGATGAATATTTGATTTTTTACTAATTTTCAAAGTGGACACATCCTAAAAAATAGAATTTTGGCCGTGCTACCCCTATAGATTTTGAAAACTAATTGAAGATCATTTTTTTTAATATATGTAGAATGGAGTCTAGTTTCTAAAAATGTAATTTTTTAAAATTTCAATGAACAGTTAATTTACAATGAAAAAAAGACCAAACACTGGTTTTTGCCCAAAAACAGACACACAAACAAAATAAATTAAAGATGAAAGGCATAACATTGTTAAAATTTGAAAAAAAATACATCGTTAAATAGTTAAGAGAAAGCCTAACATTACTCAGGTGTTTGATCTATTCAACCTTGAAACACGTGCAAATCTGAGGGCTAGCACGAAAGAAATTATGTGAAATCCTGTAGAATTTGCAAAAAATATGTCTGTGGACGTTGGGAAGGCACTCCAAGCCTTGTTAGCATTAGTTACTACATTGTTGAGTCAGTTTGTAAGTTAGCGTTGGTTTTCAGTCAGTTTAGTTTGTTGTAATTGTAACTCATTATAACTGTCACCCTCAAGATTTATATGCGTTGTTTTGTATCTGCAAATCAGAATGAATAAAATAATTTACTTTACTTTATTTGGTATCAGAGCAGCCATAGAGGAAGTGCGATGTGAGGCATTCTCTCACTAACATCAGATCTCCCATGAGAGCAATTTGATGGATTTGTTGAATGAATTAGAATATGTGAAGATCATGAAGGAAGTTGTGGTATTGTTTCTGTAAGTTGTAGTATTGTTTTGTAGGCTGGGGTTTGAATGCATAGTTTCTATTCTCATTTGATTACTATTCTCATTTGAAGATATATGGTTGGGTTGGGTATATAGAGGAGATTATTCATCCATCACCAGATTCAATTGAATGCCATACTAGCTATTCGAAACAGTCTACTCCATTTATTGGAAGGTGTTGTTGAATAGCTTGCCTTAGTAGGATAGAAGGCGATTGAGTTCTGCTGAGGTGTGCAGGAAATAGCCTTGGAAGGAAGCATCGAGTTTGGAGGCCTTTGCAAGCAGATTGAAGACATTTGTACTCTCTGTTGTAGTGGTTGTTGCCTGGACTGAAGTTTCTCTATCCAAGCCATTTGTAGCACTCTCCATAAGGCACCTGAAAGAGGAAGACATATTCTACAAAACCTGGCAATCAAAGAAAAGTGGATGTCCATTATCATCTCAAATTGGTATGTATTGAAGTGTGTATGGAAGTACAAATTTTATAAGCAAATATATTTAAGTTTGAGTAAAAAGTTAATCTTTTGAGTATTATCTAAATGGAGATAGGGTAAGTGCAAGAAGATGGGGGGCCAAAAAGTGGCCAAATTAATTTAAAAAAAAATTAAGTCATAATGCGCTCGTGTTATGACTTACTATAAAAAAAAAAGCAGTCCAATTTCATTTCTTGCTGTTTTCTCCTCTGCCCGCGGCGTCCAAACCCTCAAAAGCGCGCATGCGTTTTGCAAAACACCAATCAACACAAAAAAGTTATCAATTCATCGCCAAAATGCCGCCGCGACGTTGAGCACGCCAAAGGGGTGAGTTATCTTTGTTTTTTTGTTTGAATTTATTTCTAAATAGGTAGGTTTTTGTTGATTTTTGATATATATTTCATTATTTGTCAGGAAATGTTAATGCAACTCCTCCTCCTCCTCCTCCTCCTCAAAATGCACAAAATCCTAAGGAGGAAATACCTGTAGAACAACAACCTCCTCCATTCATTCCTCGACATGCCCCTGGAACACAAGATAATATAATGGGGCAAATTGAAAACAACAAAAAGGAAACTGAAGATATAATTGCAAGGTTGAAAGATCCTTCCACTTCAACCTTGCATAGGTCCACGCTTGCCGAATCTATTGAGTCTATGTTATCAAATGTAGATTCAATTAGCAAGCAAAGAACTAGTTAGACGGATAAAAAGAGAGAGTTTAGAGATTACTATGCAGACAAGTTGTCATACCAAGATGTCAAAAAATTACAAATTATAAAATTAGACTTGTGTTCAATTTTCACAAACCCACAAACAAATCAACCTCCACCCATTACATGTAAGACGTTCCCTATCCATTAGTGCAACAACCAAGCGATAAGGGACAATTTCGGGCAGAGGTGGTGGATGGTTTTTGACCATCCTCCATGCAATAATAATGAGGTCCCGCAATACTTTTTGAGGAAACTCTACTATTAGTTTGTCCTCAATAAAGTGCCAAACTATTTTGATATGCGGGACTTTCAGGGTAGAGGTGGGGGGTCAGCACAAGATAGACCAAGGGCACGTTTTGACCCATAGCAGGTAGTGAGACGAGTAATCAACAGACCAGCCCACGAGCATGTTTCTATCCCTTCCATTGTGAAGGAGAGTGTTGAGGTCGATACACTTCAGTCGATTAGTGCCTTGACCCAGTGCATCATAGAGCATGCCGGTCCTGCAACACAGAGTGGGTTGGGAGATAGTGCGAGGAGTAGGGTCCCACCGCATACTTGCCAGGCTTGCGGGTTAGCCTGTGGTTATGACCCCGTGGACAGTCAGGACGCAGGTGCACAGGCTACATCTGCAGCTGAGTAGATGGTGATGACAGATACCCTCCTGAGTGAGACATTCGGCCTTGATACTCAGGTAAATATTAGCAAGTTTATTAAATTTAATTTATTAAATTTCATTTTTGAAATACAAGATTAACTAATTTAAATTGATGATTTTAATGAAATTTCAGGGTCATAGCGTCGATGCAGTTTTCAGTGGTTCTCCACCTGCATTTTTCACTAGATCATCTACTGTCGAGGTATGTAACTAGTAAACAATTATAAATATTACATGTGAATAGCATCGTTATATGAATGGTATTCTAATTTCTGATTTTGGATGTTGAATAGGTTAATACTATAGATTTCATGGCAACACCTGCCAGCAGTGGTGGACTTCAAAGCTTTATGGAGGTAATAAAATAAATAGTTTAATGAATGAATTATACTTGCTAAATTTTTGTATGTGATTTGTGTGCTTTATTGTGTGTACTTCCATGTTTAGATGAACGTGTGTGTATGTTAGGAGCCATGATTTGCATCACTATTATAGTTTTCGTAATTGAATAATGTTGTTTTATTTCCAGATGATGCAGGTTGCGGAGAAACCTCCCCATGTTCATAGGGCAATGGAGCAGGGTGTGGCCTTTGCGATTCATAGCTCCATGGCATTGACAGGGGTATGAGGCAGATTAGTAAATTTCAATTTACATTCATTGTTATAGTTGTCTATTTTTGAAAAATCAAAAGATTATTGATTTGAAGTTTAATTTCTATCTGGATGGTTTCTATAGGACATGACATCACCAGGGCCTATTCCTGCTACTGAGGCAAGTGAGGAGACAAATTATATGTTAGCGGTAAGTGATTATTTTGTTAAATATTTTATTTTTTATAACATGTAATTTCTATATATTAATGTCTATACTTTTTATTGTAACAGGTAAAGATGCAGGAAGACCTAAATAGGAGGAGTAGCCCTCAGGTTCGTAGTAGACCACCCACATGCGCATCTCCATCCCCTAGAAGATCAAAGGCTACTCGTGATTTATTCTCTTCACTAGCCAAAGGGGAATGACTTTTTATTGTGTTCCTTTGTTGTATGCCTATATGGCATTTGTGGACATATATTTTGTATTGTACATAGTTGACATTGTATGCCTATATGACATTCTTGTAAGCCTATATGGCTATTTTGTATATATGTTATACTTATATCGACAGATATTGATGTATGCCTATATAGATATTTGGTTAATACAAATCTTTTTTATTGATGGCGTCCATACTTGCATTATAAATCCACGTTTGAATGGATATTTGTAGATGGCTACTTCAAATATTTAAAGTCCGATTGTATTACATAGGATGTTTGCATTTTCTTTGATAGGCTTGATAGGCCATGGATTAAATGATGGTGTTTGATGGAAAAGTATGGTACTAAAAGACTCTAGTTCATTCTTAATAGGCTTGTGATTGATAATATCTTTGCATGATTGCACTTGATCTTGAATCATGGGCATGTTGTTAGGATTTTGATTGCATTGTGGTGTTTGATGGATAGGCATGATACTATGTGACTTTTGGATAGGCTTGGGAGAGGTACACTAATTGAATTTGTGATTTCTAGTTTGAGATTGTTCCTCCACTAGAAGTCCTTGGAGGAAATCTAAAAAGGATATTCTAAAAAAGACAAATTTACCTTCAACAAATTCATCATCTTCTTCTCATTCAAAGTTAGAGAAATAAAAGGGGCAAGCACTTGTTGTAATTGCAAATTCTACATCAAAATGATGGATCCTTGATTTTGGAGCCTCACATCATATGGCTTCATTACAGAGTATGTTTTCTTCATTTGAGACTTGTTTAACACCACATATCTTGATGGGTAATAACACATATATGCATTTTCATGGGTGAGGGTCTATTGACATGACTAAGAGATCCTTCAATGATGTCCTTTTCATACCTTCATTGTCAACTAATCTCTTTTTTATCTATCAAATCACACATAGTGGGACAAGGAAGAGTGTTGAGTTCACACTAGATGTTGTGCTCATTCAAGATTTGCAAAGTGGAGATATTATTGTTGTAGCTGGGAGGTAAATGATTGATCTAGATTGTACAGCTTCTCACATTTTTCTATTGATGTTCCTTTGGTCGATGTTCACACTCAAGCATCTAGTCAACTTTACATTTTTTTATATGTCCTAAGTGTGATATTACACCTATTTAATAAGTTTACTTAGGATAATATGAACTTTTAATTATTCTCACCTAAGTAGATAATAAATGCATGGGTACACTTTGACTTGAGGTACACAAGTGCCACCACTACCTCATCAACTCTTGATTGATGATATTTAGGTGCCACCTATATTCAGTCAAGGCCACTTCTTTCTTAGTCAAGTTGAGTGAACTAATCCATTGATTAGCAGTTCAACTCTTAACTTCTCAGTTAGGTTGAGTTAACTCACCTCTTGATTGACAGTGATTGAGAGTTAACCCATACCTCTTGTGCATGTCATCTCCTTGATTCATGCATCCAAGAGGCCTATATATATGTATGTTTCTGATTGTAACTTTGCCTCATAATATTGAAAATAGAATAGCAATTATTCTGTTCATTTGGTTTTGTGATTAGCTTGTAGGCATTTGGTCTTGGGTAGGTTTGTTGATCATAAAAAATCGTAACGATTATTACATCTTTAATTCATTGTAGTCTTAGCATATAAAAGGGATTGTAATTCCATGGCAAGTGTGGTGCTAAACAAAAATTTTAAATTTATGTAGTCTTAGCATTTAGGAGTTCCAATTTTGCAGCATGGTAATTTTTCAATTGATATCTCTATCCTTAGCATATTGAAGGAAATTTAAATTTTCAACAAGTGTGGTGGTATTTTATAGTTTTTACAAATATTGTTATTTTCCCTTTACACCTAGAATCCTCCAACAAGTGTGGTGGTATATTACAATTTTAAGTTTATGTAGTCTTATTATATAGAAAGGCTTATAGTTCAACAGCAAGTTTGGTGGTAAATAACGATTTTAAATATTTGTAGTCTTATCATATAGAAGGGGTTACAATTTTACAATGTGATGGCTATGTGATAAAAAGTGTAGTAGAAGCTACTAGAGAAGTTAATGAGGTTGTTAAAGTTGCTCACAAGGCCTTCGATCATAACCTTGTCCTCCCACACTTTGCTCTATAGTTTCCCATCCTTTTCTTTTTCTACACTAATGGAAAAGATTTAGGGAATTTGCTAGAAGAAGATTGTGTAGGAGAGGGGCTATTTTTAACATGTAGATCTATTGGAGCAATATTTGGAGGACTTGGAACCCCTAGAGACCCTAGACAATGGAAATCTATTGGAAGTGTGTCATGTAATTGATATTCTGTAATGTATTAAGGCTTTCTACTACTATGTTAATAAAATTAAAATATCCTCCAAAAAATCTTTGTGTTTGTGTTTATGATGACATGATTGTGATTGAGGGATACCCATATAAGTTTCATGGATTAATAATAAATATGAGTGCAAATATCAATGATACACATTGCATGAACCCATCAATGTTTTTGGTCAGATAATACCCTAGAATTCTCTGTATTGGTGCATGTGATCTTCTAGGAGGAGATGTCAGATCATGATGTCATGTTTGGATACCTAATTTTGTAGTTGGAGTTTTGACAGTGGTCTTGTTGGTTCTCTTGGTATTGAGTACATTGGTCATGTGCTTGGGAGCTTCATGATAATGTGGTGTTGCATTTGGAGCTTAACATGGGTTGATTGGTTGTAGGTTCTCATACATACTTCGAGACTTGGGTGAGGCTAGAGTTCTCTTGGGATTAGAGACACTTGTTGAGATGGTTATCCTTTAGAGGTTTTAGCAGGAAGACCAAGGAGACTTTCACTTGGATATGGGCGTGAGTTAATTATGGACCTGTTGATGTTTGTTTTTAGACAAGTCAACAATTAGAGTGAAATACTAAGTATCTGACTCCCTCTTGAGCAAAGCCTCTCGAATGCTGAACTATGTGATCAAACAAGATGACTCCAAGGTTCCTTTCGTATGATTTTGTAAGAGATAGCTCAGTGACAAAGTATGATTTTGCTGTTAAACACAAAGGGACTTACGCAGACTCTTCTCCTTTCATTCAACTTGTTCCTCCTTTTAGTGTGGATGATGTATGTACAAGGTTTCAATAATGAAGAAAAGTAAAAAGGATAAAGGTTTAGGAATCTAACCTAAGGTCAATGAAGCAATGATGACGACTGAATAGACAAAATCCCTGATTAACCTAACTTCACTTCGCCAAGGGTGCCTACAACTACATGAAGCTGGTGCAATCTCCTAAGGTTATGCGAAAGGTTTTCAAATCATGAAGGTTCATATGAGCACCCATCGGATGGCGCAGCTCAGACAAGCATTCACAATCGAACTTATACAAATATGGCTCAGACTAGCTTTACACAATAATTCACCAGCGATGAATGTTAAAAGCATGAGCTAGGAGTTGATCAAATATTCAACACATACATACATTACAACAAAGAGCTTCTAATCTATTTTTAATCTACTTGAAACATCTCTTAATTCCATTGAAGTATAAGAAACCAAGTTATTTCACAAGATAACACTTGAACACCAAATAAACTTCCAATGTCTTTTGCATTAACCTTGAGAAATATTTACAACAATTTCAAGTCCTCTCAGAGAATTTTGAGAGTCTCTTCTACTCCTAAAATCTACTCTCTACTACTACTAATGATCTACTGAATTACAAATGAGGCAACAAGGCCTTTATATAGTGTTCCAGGATACAATGAATGGCTAAGATCATTTCGATAGCCAAGGGTCTAGATCATGCCACCTCAGAGGTAGTTACAACAATTTGCTATTTTTAGCACAAAAGAGAGAGGCAATGAAGGCACGTTTTCCAATGTGATAAGGTAAGGTGAAAGCATTTAAAATAATCCTCCACATAGGAATCCTTTTGGCTTCTTTTATTAAATGATACATTTAATGCATTAAAATGATGTGTGCTCACCACATAGATGCCACTTCAGCATACTTTGAAAATTGTATCATCTTTGTGTGATGTATTCAATGTGATTGCTTGAACTTGTATGTTTAGGAATACAACTAGTTGATCTTGCCTTGTTCATTCTTCTTGTAGACTGGATGTATGATACTTGTTGCTTCACTTGACTAACTTCATGATTCTTTCTTCTTCTTGTAGGTAAGTTGATGTGAATCTTCTTTGATGATGCTCTTGATGTAGAGTGAGTAATAGAGTAGATGATGATGATATAAAGTAGAGATCTCTCTTGGACTTGAAGTTTACTGGAACTTGAAGTGGAATAGATGAGTGTCTTTCGAACATAATGTAGAAGTTGATGAAGTATACTTGATTGATGGCCTTTGAAGTGACCCTTCGGAGTGTAGTAGATGATAACCTCCTCTTTGGATGTGAAGTAGATGTTGATAACCTCTAGAAGAAACTTTGAAGCTTGACGAACCTTGACTTGAAGCTTGAATGGGGAACGCCTTGTCTTTGAACATGATGCAACTTGATGAAGTATACTTTGAACTTGATGTGATCTAACATGATGTCATTGATGTAGGAGACTTGAGGTGTGATCCCCCTGCAACTTGAAGGTGACTTAGGTACTTGTCCTTGATGACTCCTTAGCTTCACCAACACCCCTTCCTTCAATGATGCAACTTGATAATCTTCAAAGGCGGCTAGCATGATGCTCCTTACTCCTCGCTTGAAGGTGATTCCTTGGATAACTCCTTAGCTTTGTTAATGCTCCTACAAGACAAGGTAAATGATATATCAATAACTTCTTAAGATAAAAACAACTTTAAACATGTAATAACGCCATTTCAAACTTAGGCGCAAATATAGGTAAAAATAAGAACAAAGTGCGCCTAACTCAATTAGTCCCACATTCATTATTTTAATGATTTCACACAATTACAATAGTTTAAAAAGATCAATCCACTTATAAAGTTCATTCAAAAGGTCTTTTCAACACAACTTCTTCCTTAGGCGCCAAGATGAGGTGATTTTAGAGGCAAAGGGCGCCTAACATAATTGACCTATTTCCTTTAATTCTTGGTGACCTTAACACTCGTATGAGCTCCAATTTCATATCCTTAATCTTTCTCCTTATAAGGCGCCTTATTTGAAGATCAAAAAATCTAGAAATGGAGCCAATTTGAGGTGGTTTTATCCTTATCTCTAGGTGCTAATGCTAGTTCATGGGAATAGGAATGGGCGCCTACTTTTGAAAGATGAATTTAAGTTATTTCCCTCAAGGCGCCAAGTTTACTTCTTCACTAATTCACTCCAAGGCACCCAAAATGGTCTTTCGATGCAATTTCCCCTAGGCGCTCATTGTTGATGCTCAAGGCGCTCAATTCTTCAAGGCGCCAAAAATGGCAAAAGGGAACAAAGAATGGGCACCTAAACTCAATCATGTCAACTCAAGGCACAATTTGGATGATCACTTGAATGTGAAATTGGCGCCTAACTCACAATGTGCTTAATTGGTCAAATTTTCACTTCTGGAGGTATCTTAGGAAATTTTCAATCAAGGCGCCTATCTAGAAGAGGTTGAAGGTTGATTGTCCTCTAGGCGCACTTTTGGGGTCTCTGCAAGTGAGGAAATTGTGCCTAAGTACTAGAGCAAATTCGCGCCTAGAAATAGTAGTCCCAGAGCATAAGGTGAAGGAGATAAACGTGGAAGATGAAAGAGTTTGTTGCGATACCACAAAGAAAGAGGGATGAGGAAAAGAGGCATCTGATTTGTAAGAAGCTGCCCATACAAAGAATAAGAAACCACGTTTAGCTTATTTGACTAAGTCAAATGAACAACATAAAGAGAGAACCTTTTGGGATAGGCGTCGATTCCTCTTCTTAACTAGTGGTTTTTAGATATTTTGAATAGTATTAAAATGGATCGATGGTTCCAGGGAAGGTCGTTGGCCTCTTGGGATAAGAACAATACAAATTTGAATGCATTGACATAATGAAGAGGGTTGGCCATATAGATGAAGGCAGAGTGAGGAGAGGAAGGGGATATTGCTGTAAAGGCCGCACCAGGAGATAGAGGAGATTGAATTAAACAATGTTGAGTGATGTGAAACCAAAGTAGTGAGTGTGCATCTTTTTGAGGGAAGATGAAATCACCGGTAGATTATGTAGTTGTGAGAGTGTAAGATGCTACCCCAATTTTTTTTTCAAATTTACATACAAGGATATGGCAATATTAGCTCAAAGCATAACGAACTAAAGATGCCTTCACACTTTTTGATCACCCAGATCCCAGGATGGGCAAGGTGAGAGCATACAGTGATTGGTTTACAATAAGAAACTATGCAATAAGAAATTACAATTCATCTGCTGTGGCAGGCATCCACAAGATGTGGGAATTCACCACTTTTCAGTGGGTAAAGAAAAAGAAAGGAAATAGTACAATGCCATCCACTTGTTCAGTGTGAATACTCCACCTCTCAGTGGGTGATATGAAATAAAAAGGGTTCTTTCTCCACACTGGCGGTAATACCATCCAGGGGTTAATATGTGAGATACAGATAAGGAAAGATTACAATATATCAGTTGAAAATGATAATTAAGATGATTATTTAAATCTGATATCACTCTTCTAGTGATTATGCTCACACAAGAACCTTGCAAACACAAAGAATGTTATGCTGATTTCCACTTCCAAAGATGAAATTCAAATCATGGCTCTACCGTAAATCAGAAAATGTCATATCAGACTGCCTTTCATAGTATGGTAGCTTATAATGGTGATACCCACATACTCTGACATATACCATTTGATTTTTCTATCCACTTCTGAGATTCTTAACAAGTTTTTCCTTGAAAGATCATTGATCAAGACACTAACACATAATAACAAACCATGAAACAAGACTCTACTTTAGACTGGTACTGCACCCCTGATGTTGGTATGGATTGCCACAAGACTACCAACAATCTTCCCACTCAAAACCAATGATATCCTATGAAACTAACCCCCTCATACATGACAAATAAACTCATTATATGCTCAATGAACAAGTAATGCCATATTACATAGAGATATGTCCTTCTAAGAGCCATACGACCCATAATGGTACGACTAATCACTAAAATTCAGACATTACTTTTAAACACACAAAACCATCATGAAAGGTGACGTTTAGGCTATACTAAGACAATGCAAAATGAATGAAACCCAAACTCTACTCCAATATTTTATTTTCAAATTTATTCAAATTTGTAGGTATGGTCATGGAAAGGTATGGCAACACTATAAATTAGACTTTGCACTAAAACATACAAAATGACCATGAATGATGTTGTCTGGGCAATAAAAAGACAATGCAAATTGATTTAGACACAAAAACTTCTTCATTGATTTCCTTTCAACTTTCATCACATTTGCAAGTACGGTCATCAAAATGTACGAATATCTCCATGGTAAATTCCAAACAGATTCCAACCACTATAAATTTGCTCCAAAATGATTGCCTATGCCTACCAATCAAAATGCACTCACAAAGATTTTCTAAGAATGTGTTAATAGTTTTGATCAGCTTCAACACTATTTTCAACATGTATAGCCATACATGGTATGGTGGCAACCAAAAATCACTCTTTGCCCTTTAACTCCTCAGATTGGTCTAAAAGAATTGATTCCCACATACAAAGACGCCATCAAAAGAAAATATAGAACTAACTTCAATTTTCTTTGCATTCTTAAAAATTGTGATTTCAGCTGTACGGCCAAGGAGTGTACGACCAAGCTAGGAAAATACAAGAACACCAAATAACTCTCCAAAAACATACTGAAATTGCATTAAAACTAATTACAACAACTCCACACTATCAAAAACATCAAAACTCCATTAAATCATCTGTCACCATTAAGCTCCATTGGTTCCCTAAAGTAGAAACCACCATCACTAGCTAGGGTAGATATCACACTACTGAAACTGATCTTCTTTGAGTGGGTTTTCATCCACAAGAAGGTGGAAAAATGGAAGAACATGCAGGTTTAATCCAATAGAATAACAACACAAATTCCAAGCATCAGCCTCCAAATGGGCTCTCCATCAGCTTATAAGGGCATCTGGGAGTTACAAACTCCACTTTCTTGAAAATGTAATATTTTTTTCTCCACAACTTAAAAAAAATCTTCATATTTGAAAGTGGTGCTCACTTTAATACTAAGTCTAGGAGAGAAATATAAATATGTCCTCATCGCACACTTAAGTCACTTTATAAAATACAACATTATAACTTAAGTGCACCAAAAATATAAATAACCTGATTAATTATCAATTTTTCTCAAATTACCAAAATTGATAATTAAATATTTACTCCAACGATTTGGAATGAGGATAAGTGGCTCCACGATGACTAAGTTGAAAAATGGGAACATTACAGTCCCCTCTCCTTGAAATTGCTTGTCCTCAAGCAATTATATGCCAATCCGCTACTCCACTCTGATATACATGCCATATAACTATAATACTTGAAGTAACTCACTGCGATCACTGAGTACCAATGCATCATCCTGTCAATACCTGGATCCCAAATCAACCTGTCCATCCAGCTATAGGAGTAGAAATAGATATCTATCATAACCCATTCGTCACATATCATCCATCTGTACGAGTAGATCATCAAAAAGATGCGAAAATCAACTCCCATATGCATATAGATCAACTTATTAGGCCACCAAATGTTGCTGTTGTAACTTAGGCCAGCAACAAAAATAAAATCATAGGTGTCAACATACCCATACATACTAAGGAAATCCATCAAATACTCAATGTCCATCAAATAAACATGCCTCCACACACTCCTAAGCAGCTGAGTAGCTGATGTAGACCACGAAAAATTAGAAAGTGCAATGGGATTCCAAGTAGGACAACTACTAACCCATGACGAATCAATGAAGATGAAGTCACCAATCAACAAATAAAAAGCTGCCATATCATAATCAATTGGTGACATAGCCAAAGATGAGTTATGGGTGCCTTCAACACCCATCAAAGACAATTCTTGAGTGGCTGGTCCACTATGGGTGTCATCAACAAAATCAGCAACTAAAATTTTTGAAATCTTCATTGAACCATCCAAATGATATGTCTCATTAATCTCATCATATGAACAACATGAATTTTCATGATCAACCTCATTAACATCATTCGTTAGAAAAAAATATCTAAGATAAGTCTCCCTTTCTTGTATTGTTTGATCTATGTGGTGAACTTGTTCTTTGATATGTAGAAGATGCTATTTTGCAAGTGCAACCACTAACTTAGCCTCCTTGGCCCTTTGTGACCATATATCACACAAAATTTGTGTCTTTTCCACATCCACCCAAGTCTGATATAAAAAATTAGAATTCTTATGATTTTCTTGAGTGCCATCTATAGAAGACTCCATGGTATTATCATCCTCATGTGAAAGAAGTGTTCTCTCATGATGGAGTAAAGAAATATGACTATTGTCATAAAAATTAGAATATCTGTCATACTCTTTTGCCATGTCTTCAATCTCTACAAGTGCGTCTTCTTTGAAATTTTCATATCCATCACTTGTACTTTGAGTGCCAACACTTGTAGACTCTTCTTCCTTCATTTCTCCATGTGTAAGAGTAGCAATCTCATAAGAATGAGGAAGAATATCGCTGTCCCAAATCAGAACCTTAGAATCCTCTTTAATGCCTACATTGTAGTCATCAAATACCATCAAGTCTTGTTTTGTCTCCTCTTCTTCTCAAGTGATTAGGGTTGGTAGTGGCTCAAAGAAGTCTTCATTACTAAATGTCACAAGGCTGCAATATTCCTTATTGTATGATTCTTCAATCCTTTCCTTAACTTGTTCAACTCCTACACCATTTGCCTTGTCATCTTGTACCCTAGGAACAACTGTTATAAAGGATAGATTTTCTGAATTATGCAAGGGGTGATTATGCCTACTCAAAAGTAGACAAAGATCAACAACCTCTCTATCTTGATCTTTCACCAATTGGATAGCCCTATCTCTATCTCTAACCATTTGTAAATAGTCTTCTTTTATCAACTCCAAAGCCTCTTTGAAAGGGAGCAATTGTGTATGAGAAATACCATGTCCCATTCCTTTTTGTCTTTCCACTCTTTGTGCTGTCCAAATGAGGTCTTCTAGGTGTTTGTGAGTGCTACCCATTCTTGACAATGCTTGAATTATTCTATCTTCCTTCACCTAGAAGACCTCATTTGGACAGCCGAAAGAGTGGAAAGACAAAAAATTCTTGACAATGCTTGAATTATTCTATCTTCCTTCACCACCATTCTATCTTGCAAGACTTCCCAAACTAAGGGCTTTTGTTCCAACTATCCTTGGCTGCCATAGTATGATTTATCATTATGTGTAGGTGAAGAAGCAATATGATCACTCAAAGAATCCATACCATTGCTACCCAAATCATTAACATGTTCTTCTTCTAAATCATCTGAGAAGACAAACTGTTGTTCTTGCATGGAAAATTCCCACTCAAAATTGGGATTACCATTGCTAAATTGATGTTGATGCTCCACGTTAGGTGCTGTCCAAAAAGTTTCAGCAACTTCTAACTCTTCAACTGTTGTAACTATACTTTTCTCCCATTCTTCAAGACACTCAGCTGCAACAATCTTAGGTTCACTTGATATTTTTCCTTCTAACATCCCATCAATCATTTTTATTTCTATTCCTAAAGAGTTGGCATCCTCATAGTCATTAAGCTCCTCATCAAATTTAGGACTTGCAAAGTCCATTCTTTCAACTTTCAGGTCTTCTTTAACTTCATCAAGAAAACTCCAACACACTTCCTTTACACTTGCCATAGGAATTTCAGCTTTATGAACATCTGTTACTCCACATGAAGACTCGTCAGGTTGTTCTTGAGTCAAGCAATTATTTTCTCCTTCATTATCTACCATACATTCATTCTGATTTAGAATTAGGACAACACTAATTCCACTTGAGAAAATATCATCAATGCCCTTATTAGGTGTTATAACTTTGAAGGGCTCCATTTGTTCATTGAACTCATCATCCAACTTAGCTGATTTATTGGATAATGACATGCTATCCTCCTGTAGAGACAATGGAACTTATATACCAAATGACTAATTCTTCTGCGGTCAATTGTTCCTTGAACTTCTCAATCTTCAACTCCATTAATTTTGTTGTGAAATCATATGCTGCAATGGAGACACGTTGCTTTTTCCTCCAAATGATCAACAAATTTGATTGCAACTGTGTGCATACATCATCACCTTCATCTAAAATCAGGGACATTAAACTGAGCATACTATTTTTTACCTTATCTGAATGACATTTATTGATTCCAGAAATGAAGTATTCAAACATCTGGAGGATCAAATCATTGCACTTGAAATCAATCAGCAAATAACATAACTTAATGTTTGCCATAATTTTGAAGATTTTCACCCTTTGACCAAAGGTAGGACTTTTTACATCATGCAACCCTTGGAAACTCTTCACCATTAGCTGAAATATGAATTTCATAGTATCATCATCATAGGGTGCCTTAGGAGCTGAAATCCTTGCAACTTCACTAATGCAAGTGATAGCTGCAAGCCTTATCTCTTCGTCATGATGTCTCATCAACTCTGGCTTGACCAACGAGCACACCAAAGGAGCCAAAGCTTTACACACTGCTTGAGAAGGTGATTGGCCAACCTTACACAGACAACCTTCTGCTTCATCCAAGATGCTAAGAAGAACTTCTTTAGCCCAAGGTAAATGTTCATGCTTCTTACCAACAATCTTTAGCTTCTCTTGAAAATTAGAGATGGCTTCTTGTTCTTTGCACCATCTTTCAATTCCCTCTTCGATATAAAATTGATTTTGCTCCAGTGATTTAAACAAATCTTTTAATGGCTCACTAACAAAAGCCATGTTGCCCAACTGAAAATCTGATCTAACATTGACAAACTGCAACAAGATCAGTTACCCAACAGGATAGCAGGATAACTGTGAGCTCTGATACCATTGTAAGATGCTACCCCAATTTTTTTTTCAAATTTACATACAAGGATATGGCAATATTAGCTCAAAGCATAACCAACTAAAGATGCCTTCATACTTTTTGATCACCTAGATCCCAGGATGGGCAAGGTGAGAGCATACAATGATTGGCTTACAATAAGAAACTATGCAATAAGAAATTTTGCAATTCATCTGCTGCGGCGGGCATCCACAAGATGTTGGAATTCACCACTTTTTAGTGGGTAAAGAACAAGAAAGGAAATAGTACAATGCCATCCACTTGTTCAGTGGGAATACTCCACTTCTTAGTGGGTGATATGAAATAAAAAGGGTTCTTTCTCCACACTGGCGGTAATACCATCCAGGGGTTAATATGTGAGATACAAATAAGGAAAGATTACAATGTATCAACTGAAAATGATAATCACGATGATTATTTAAATCTGATATCACTCTTCTAGTGATTATGCTCACACAAGAACCCTGCAAACACAAAGAATGTTATACTGACTTCCACTTCCAAAGATGAGATTCAAATCATGGCTCTGCTGTAAATCAGAAAATGTCATATCAGACTGCCCTTCATAGTATGGTAGCTTATAATGGTGAGACCCACATACTCTGACATATACCATTTGATTTTTCTATCCACTTCTGAGATACTTAACAAGTTTTTCCTTGAGAGATCATTGATCAAGACATTAACACAGAATAACAAACCATGAAACAAGACTCTACTTCAGACTGGTACTGCACCCTTGATGCTGGTACGAACTACCACAAGACTACCAACAATATGCCCACTCAAAACCAATGATATCCTATGAAACTAACCCCCTCATACATGACAAATAAACTCATTATATTCTCAATGAACAAGTAATGCCATATTACATAGAGATATTTCCTTCTAAGAGCCGTACAACCCATAATTGTATGACTGATCACTAAAATTCAGACATTACTTTTAAACACACAAAACCATCATGAAAGGTGACATTTAGGCTATACTAAGACAATGCAAAAGGAATGAAACCCAAACTCTGCTCCAATATTTTATTTTCAAATTTATTCAAATCTGCAAGTAAGGCCATGGAAAGGTATGACAACACATTATAAATTAAACTTTGCACTAAAACATACAAAATGACCATGAATGATGTTGTTTGGGCAATAAAAAGACAATGCACATTGATTTAGACACAAAAACTTCTTCATTGATTTCCTTCCAACTTTCATCGCATCTGCAAGTACGATCATCAAAATGTATGGATATCTCCATGGTAAATTCCAAACACATTCAAACCACTATAAATTTGCTCCTGAATGATTGACTATGCCTACCAATCAGAATACACTCACAAAGATTTGCTAAGAAAGTGTTAATAGTTTTGATCAGCTTCAACACTATTTTCAACATGTACAACCATACATGGTACGGTGGCAACCATAAATCAGTCTTTGCCCTTTAACTCCTCAGATTGGTCTAAAAGAATCAATTCCCACATACAAAGACACCATCAAAAATAAATAGAGAACTAACTTCAATTTTCTTTGCATTCTTAAAAATTGTGATTTCAGTTTTACGACCAAGGAGTTTACGACCAAGCTAGGAAAATACAAGAACACCAAATAACTCTCCAAAAACATACTGAAATTGCATTAAAACTAATTACAACAACTCCACACTATCAAAAACATCAAAACCCCATTAAATCATCTGTCACCATTAAGCTCCATTGGTTCCCTGAAGTAGAAACCACCATCACCAGCTTTAAGGTAGATATCACACTACCAAAACTAATCTTCTTTGAGTGGGTTTTCGTCCACAAGAAGGTGGAAAAATGGAAGAACACGTAGGTTCAATCCAACAGAATAACAACACAAATTCCAAGCATGAACCTCCGAATGAGCTCTCCATCAGCTTATAAGGGCATCTGGGAGTTACAAACTCCACTTTCTTGAAAATATAATCTTTTTTTCTCCTCAACTTAAAAAAAATCCTCATATTCCAAAGTGGTACTCATTTTAATACTAAGTCTAGGAGAGAAATATAAATATGTTCTCATCCCACACAAGTAAGTCACTTTATAAAATACAACATTACAACTTAAGTGCACTAAAAATATAAATAACCTGATTAATTATCAATTTTCCTCAAATTACCAAAATTGATAATTAAATATTTACTCCAATGATTTGGAATGAGGATAAGTGGCTCTAAGACGACTAGGTTGAAAAATGGGAAGATTACAGAGAGGGCATGAAGATTGTAGAAGGCAAGTCTTGCTAAGAACTCCTATAGCTTGATTGTAGAGATTTGTGTATATAATTTTAAATTGAATAAAACTATATAAGTCTGGTTGTGTTCCTTATATTGTGTGAGTTGCAATTTGTGAATTTGTAATTTGGTGTGAATATGTTTGAGTAAGAAGGATATTGTGTTTGCGTCATATGGTATTAGAGTTGGAGTTCTTGAAATCGTATGTAGAGTGCTGAACGTGACACAACCTATGCCAGGACCTGCGGGTAGAGAAGAGCAAGAAGGCAATAGAGGAGAAGCTCAAGTGAGGGCTGTTGCAGGTAGGAGAAGTCCTAAGCAATGAGAGAGCTTGAAGCTGTGAAAGAATTTGTTTTGTAGATTGAGAGTGTCATTGTAGATTATGATGAGCATGATTTAAGTTGTCAAAGATTGCAATAGTGAGAGATATGGGGATTAATGTAAGAAGGCCCGTGATATGGGATGGATGGAGGTAGTATGAAAGGAGGAAGATCTCCTTGATGATGGTTGATATAACCATGAGAGTGGTTAGGTTGGAAGCTATGCAGCGTGGAGAGAGTATGAGTAATGTGGTCGCTGCGAAGAAGGAGGATGCAAGTGCAGAGATTGCAGCTATTGATGAGATTATAGTTGTTGTAGTGGTAGAATGCGAAGAGGTTGCAATAGATGCCGATGATGGAGATGAATTTCTATTGAAGATGTTGGCGATAGAGGAGTGGATGTCGAAGCTCATTGTTGCAACGAAGGGAGAAGAACAAAAAGTTGTAGCTGATGAGGATGTGGAAAATGTCATAGCAAAAATTGATGTTGTAGTTGTGAATAAAGATGAGGTAAAGTTGTTTTATGATGGTATTTTATTTTCAAATAAGATGATAGAAGAAGAGATGGTTAGAGAATAAAAATATGTAGAGAAAATGGAGATTGATGTAGATGTAGATTGGTGTTTAGATGCTGCAAGTTTGTGCATAGAAATTGTAAAGGATGTTGCATGGTTTTGGTGGAGGTGGTTGGTTTGTAGTAGGTTAAGTCCCATGAAGGTGAAGGAGGAGAAGAGAGGAGTGAGGATTTGGAGGAGGAGAATGAGCCTTTGGCAGAGGAGGACGAATGATGGTGGGAAAATGAAGCTGGCATATAATGGGTGGAGGAGGACGGTACTTTTCCCAGCTAAGTGTTGGAAGAGGCAGAAGAAGTTTCCTATGCCTAGATCAATGATGAAGTTCACTATAGGTTGTTTACAACCTAAAAGGGTGATTCTATCACTCCACTCTGCTTTGTGAGCCCATGCTCAGAAACTTTTTACCTGCCGTGTATGATGCAGTCCAGCACCTAGGTGCATGAGCAATCCTGCGTCACACAAAAACAATTTCAGTTTTCACCCTTAGCTTGGTGGTCTCAATTTGTGGATTAGATTCATTGGAGTTTGATGTATGATTTGAGTTGCCAAAGTGTAGTTATACTTTAATCTCAACAATACATTGGATGGATTGGAGCCAATGTGTTGGAAACAAGTTCTGGATTTCACTATGGAGTTCTAGACTTTTAGCTTGCATTTGGGATAACACTCACCTCATGCTACACCATGTTTTCCTGATAGTCTTCATCCATAATCTCAGATCATTCGAAATCACAATCATCAGCATCATGGTTATACTTAGAGAAAAAACCCATCCATTTTGATAATTCACAAGTTCATCATGCTCTTTGTGCATCATGACGAAGACATATAAAGACAAAACATGTGATTTGTTTTCTTATCCATTGATGATAAAAAGTAGATGCCTTACTTATGATGGATGAGGCAATGCTATTGCAAATTGCAAAGAGGATATAAGTGCAACTATTTCTAATTTAATAGATGGCAAGGTTCGTGGCAAGGAACAAACTCTTGGGAGGATATAGTTTGTTGTGTTTTGGCTGAGTGCAGCTCAACACTACCAAGCGACTTGTGCCAAAGGTCAAAAAGAGTTGGGACTATTGAAATTGAAGCCTAAAGCTGTGAAGGAAATTAGTCACAAGCTTCTTCAATTTATACATGTGTATAGTACCTATGTATTGAGTGTTGTGCACTATGAGCGGTCATTTTTGAATGGTGTGCATGTTGAGACAACAAATGTATTAGCTCAACACTATTGACTGCCACTTGTATTTCAAATGATCTTGTAAGTTAGCTAGAATACCAATAACCAAAGAGAAAGTCCTTTGAATGCAACATTTTTTTCCTTTATGAAGGAGGCCGACCATACAAAAGGAGAAAATGCCTCATAGAGGTAGCGTTTAAGATTCAAAGGGATTTTTTTTTCATTTAAAAAGATAAATACAATACACATAGGGAAGTCTGAAGGGCGCAGTGTTGGATGAAGGAGATAAATGTGGAAGATGAAAGAGTTTGTTGCGATACCACAAAGAAAGAGGGACAAGGAAAAGATGCATTTGATTTGTAAGAAGTCCACCATACAAAGAATAGAAACCATGTTTAGCTAATTTGACTAAGTCAAATGAACAACATAAAGAGAGAACCTTTTGGGATAGGCATCGATCTCTCTTCTTAACTGGTGGTTTTCAGATATTTTGAATAGTATTAAAATGGATCGAAGGTTCCAGGGACTTGATCGTCGACCTTTTGGGATAAGAACAATACAAATTTGAATGCGTTAATAGAATGAAGGGGGTTGGCCAGATAAATGAAGGCAAAGTGAGGAGAGGAAGGGGATGTTGCTGTAAAGGCCGCGCTCCAGGAGATAGAGGAGATTGAATGAAACAACGTTGAGTGATGTGAAGCCAAAGTAGTGAGTGTGCATCTTTTTAAGGGAAGATGAAATAACATGGCAGATTATGTAGTTGTGAGAGGGCATGAAGATTGTAGAAGGTGAGTCTTGCTAAAAATTCCTATAGTTTGATTGTAGAGATTTGTGTATATAATTTTGAATTGAATAAAACTATATAAGTTTGGTTGTGTTCCTTATATTGCGTGAGCTGCAATTTGTGAATTTGTAATTTGGTGTGAATCTGTTTGAGCAAGAAGGATATTGTGTTTGCATCAATGGTAATCAACACCAACCAACCATGTGGAACCTTGAGGCCCACCCCTCTATACTAAGAGATAGTCACCATGGTGTTCAATCACACACATGTCAAAAACTCACAAGACAACTACAATGAAGAATACTTCACACAAAGGTATTCTCAAACACATAATGGACTACACAAGTCCAAACAAAAGAGGAAGATGAGGCTATTCTAGAACATAAGAGTGGTACCCCCTTGGTTCTCGAAAATCAAGCTAGGACTAGTTAGACTTTGGGTCTCAATAGTAAGTGCACATAATAATTACACTTGTTCAATGTAATATGTCCTATTTCAAACATCCTTTTAGTCATTAAATTCAATTCTTTATTAAGATGTGACACATCTTATTTCCTTTCATAGCATCCAATTAATTCTTATGTTTATTATTATGTAATACACCTATTTAAGGCATTATGCATTGCATAAATAATTCTTGCATCATGATACCCTATGTCCCATTTCAAAAATTATATGCCACATTATATTACCATGATGATGCACATTTTATTTCAAATGTTATATCCCACATTTAGATCCATTCACTCCTAACCCTAACCATCTAACATAACAAAATCATAAAAATATTTCTTTTCAACCATTAGGTAACTATTAAATACCCAACAATAATTAAAAACTACGAAAATCATAAACTATCAACCTCAAAACCACACTAACTATATAATATAATATTTCAAACATTACTAGTATACAAATTGAATCCACATTTATGCAAGGTTTTTGCAAAGTTTTTCTACACATAACTGCTAATCCATCACTGATAATTATTTCAAACCTTCCACCATGGTTTGATGGGTTGAACCCCAATTTTATGAAGCATCTGGAAAGGAATAGCAGCAATTACGAACTGAAAAGTCTCGGGTCTTAATTAACAAGCTTAAATATAAAATTAAATAAGAAAATTAAATTTAAAAAAAATATACATATCCCATAAAAATTTGAAATCACTAGAATCTTAAATCAAACTAGGAGAAATAAGATCAATCATATATCATTTCTTCCTTCCATCTCCACTAAAATCTTCTCCAAATTATTGTAAGAAGATCCTCCCTTTTTAACCGCTTTAATGGAAGAATCTCTTAACTCACCACTCCTCCTCCTCAGTTCTTCCCCTTCCTTCCCTTTCATCAATTTTCTCACCATTTCTTCCACCTCTCCTCTTGTCACATAATCATTCACTGAAAACCCTATTTTCCAAACCTGGCTCACATAAGTCCTATTAATCTGTTGTTCTGCATAGAATGGCCAAGAAATCATGGGTACACCGGCACAAATGCTTTCTAATGTGGAGTTCCATCCATTGTGAGTTAAGAAACCTCCCACAGAAGGATGGGAGAGCACTTCTATTTGAGGCGCCCAGCTTACAAAATAACCTCTTCCCTTCACTTTGTCCACAAACTCCGTAGGCAACACAGCAGAAGCTCCACGAATGAGGTCTGGACGAATAGCCCATAGAAAGGGTTGCTTGCTCGCCTCTAAACCCCATGCAAACTCTACAAGCTCCCTTTCAGAGATAACTGCCATGCTTCCAAAGCACACATAAATAACCGAATGAGGTCCCTGATTGTCCAGCCATTTGACACAGCTTGTTTCTTCAGTAAATATACTTGCAGAAATCATATTGGATAATCCATTTGTTTCTTCTCCTGCAGAAAGTAATAGAGGACCTATGCTGTACACAGGAATTCTGGCCCGAAGTGCCTCTATTATTGGCCCCTCTAGCTCATCAAATGTATTAAATACCATGAAATCAGCTAAGAGATTAGCTTGGCATTGAGTTTCTAAAAATTCAAACATGTAATTGGCAGCATCATAGCAGAAACTTGGCACATCTTTCATAAGCAATGTGGGCATCCCAGGAATGCAATTGATCTCTTCTTCCAGATATCCATTTGTGAGATAGCTTTTGTCTGCCCACAAAGAAATTTGGTTTTTTTAGTGACCTATTAAATATTGTACAATTGCAGAGTTATATTAGGTTCTAGTATTTTTTTTTATCTCATTTGTTTTCCATGCAAAAGATTGAAATAGAGATAATTGTATTTTTAGTTTTTTTCTTTAATAAAATTCAGTAAAGAAACCCACCTCAAAACCTACTTGATCAAATTAGGCAATTGATCCCAAAAGTTATTACAGTAATAATCATTTTAATAGTTTGCAAGTATCATAAATTTGAAGATTGCAAGATTTTGAGTAGAAGAAAAATAAGATTAATAGTTAAAATCTAATAAAGAATGTAGCAGAGAAGGGGAACCCTATGTGTCTTTAGTCCCATTGTTACTTATATATAATATTAATATAATATGTTCTTTAAAATTCTTTTTCATAATTTATTATTTCATCTATTAGTGTGGAGTAGGGCCTAAATTTGATGGTGGATCCTATTAAAAATATGAATTCTATTTAATCACACTTCCTAAACATTTGTTAACAGACGTGTCTATTCATATGTTTTTAATCCTATTTAAATGATCTTTAGATCCATAATTTGCATATAGAAAAAATCTATTTCAAACTCTCCAATTTTAACAATTGGAATCAGAGACATGACAATCAGACTGTTAAGATTGGGAAGTAGCTATACATGTTATTTTTCTAGCATGTGCACATAGAGCCCTTTGCAAATGCAAACAAAGCTGACCACGAGTTCCATCCTTACGTAGTCGCCATATTAAGGACACAACGTCTTCATCTTTGCATCCAATATTTTCTACTATTTTTCTTCACGTTAAATGGAAATTGGATAAATGCTTGTCATTTACATTGGAAAGTCTGTGATGAGAGGAGCTTGTAAAATCTTAATCAGAAATCTCAAAACATTCTCAAATTGATCTTCTAAGAAGGAAGTATACTTCTTTATCATTGAAAATAAGTTATAAAGACACGGTACACCAATCTCTCTGGAAAAGACAATTGGCACAACAGTCACAAAGAAAATTGCATCACAACGAGGAGAAAGTAGTAGGGTGACTTAAATCAACTAGCTTATATTGCATGGGAATAAATATTTATTGATCAAGATGGTAACAATATGTAAAACTTAAATACTTAAAAACTTTATCGGTTGCTCTTCTAAGTTCTAAAAACTATACATTTTAAGCCCCCGACGAATGGCAAAGTAGCTTTGTTGATTATAGGCATCGGCCTCATGAAAGACTAATGAAAAAAACACCATCCCATAGCTATGCAAACAATTTCTGTGAACACAAGCGTAGAAACAAAAGAGATCAAGGCAATGATCAATTGAGTTTTTTCCCTCTTCATTGCAACTGTGGACAAAATATTTTGTAGTTGTAGTTGGGATTCCAATTGCCGTGAGCATTGTGGTAAGCCTGAACCAGATTGCAACAACGTTAGCAGAGATGAGATATTTTGTCACTGAAGATTTATTGATGGATATTTTAACATACATGTCATTTGGGATCTTTGGAGATTGAAATCCACTTATAAATAAATATTTTGGATAGCAAGTTCTTGTGTAGCTAAGTTTACAACCAAAGTTTAAACAATTGCAATTAGTATTACTTAAGTGATTCTTGTGTGTAGTTAAAATTTAATTGTATCTTAATGGGAAAGATTGGTAAAAGAGTACAGAAAGAAAATACAAATTTAAGGTATGAAAAGGATATTTTAAAAGAAGAACTAGTGGAAGTTAAAAAGAAAAATGAGGAATTGGAAGAAAAGTTGAAGTAGTTTGATAAACAATCTAAAATCCTTTCAAAGGTAAATAGTTCTCAAAATGATGAAATATTAAAATTGAAATAACAAAATAATTTGTAGATCAATTACTTGTAGCATACCTAAAGAAAAATATTTGTCTAAGGTATAAGATTATATTATGTAATGTCTCATGTGATACAAATGGCGTGTGCTATTCATTTGATGAATCATTTGATATATGTGATATAGATAAAGAGTGTAAGGTTGGAAATAAAAATGTTTTTGAATCTACAAATCTTGCTAGTCGTGTTGATAATAACAAAAGATGTTTTGCAAAGAATGGTGGCTTTAAGATTATGAATAGAATGGGTTATGATGGAAAAGGTTTGAAAAAGTATGGGCAAGGAAGTAGAGAGCCTGTTGAACCAAGTGTGAGGCTAAAAAATGAAGGCCTTGGATATATTAGATGTAAATAAAACACAAATGATGTTATAGGTAATATATTTACAAACAATTTAGTTCAAGAAATGAAATGTTCCCAATGTTCTCATTGTAATAGGCAAGGACGTGAAAAATAAACATGTTGGGATCTTCATCCTTCTATTATTTGTGGATTGAAGAATTATTCTAAAAAATTATGTTAGAACAGAAAGTGGAAGAAACAATATATGAAAGATTGTCTACAGATGAATTATGGATGGATTGGTGTATCTAATTGGTGAAAGGTCACAAATATGTTCAAAATGTTGTACAAGCATAAACATTCACATATCGAACAAATAACAATAAAAAAAGGTTTCATCAGAGAACTAGTGAACAATGAATAAATCTACTTGGAGTTTTGTAGATCAAAAATTAGGTGGCAGACATATTCACAAAGACTTTAGCAAAGGATAAATTTGAACATTTAAGATAGAATTTGGGATGTTGAAGCAACTAGTGGTAGAAATTAAGGGGAAGTGTTGAAATAAATTATTTATTTCTCCTATTGACAATCAAATAATTTCCATTTGAATTAAACAAAGAGGGTAAACACATTGAATTGTTTAGAGGCTTGAACTTATTAGAGAGGATCACATTTGATAATCTTATAAAGTTGTAAGAATTTGAATTGACTACATCTAATTTTTTGGTATGAGGGAGCTTGAAATATTAAGCATTCATGATTAGCCCAAGCTCAACCTCAAAGAGCTATGAAGATTTGAAAAACCACTCTCAACAATAAGGACCAAAGTATTTCCACTTGAATTCTATCCATGTTGTATGTGTAGAAGCATGAGATTTGCAATTGGATCACTTATAAAGTACACCATTATTACTGCTAAAAGAGAATTCCAACCATAAAATGCATTTGGGGCTCATTCAATAGAGCAAAGTTGTGGCATTGATCGCAAATATTGTTGGTAAATCTAAAAAGTTTTTGATCACAAAGATCATTGTAAAAGGTTTTGGATCGCAAAGATAATTGCAAAAGATTTTTTTAATCACAAAGATCATTGCAAAAGTTTTTTAATTACAAAGATAATTTCAGAAGGTTTCTAATCACAAAGATAATTTTAGGAGGTTTCTAATCACAAAGATCATTGCAGAAGGTTTTTAATCACAAAGATCATTGTAGAAAGTTTTGATCACAAAGATCATTGCAGAAGGTTTCTAATCACAAAGATCATTGTAAATTTTTTTATCGTAAAGATCATTGTAGAACTTGTTTTTGATTGCAAAGATCATTGCAAAAGGTTTTGATCACAGAAATCATCGCAAAAAGTAAATAATATATTGAGTGTTATCTCTATAAATTTAAGCGGTGCTAACAACTTTGGAGAATGGCATGAACAAATGAAAATCATTTTTTTGGGTCAAACTTCACCTCCTTTATCAATAGAATTACAAAAAGACATCCTATTATGGATGATAGCGAGCAGAGGAAAAGAAAGGTTTTCATTACTATGTAATCATTTTGGTTATTTAGAAGAAGATATATGAAAAGAGCATTATTTTACTTGAGGACAAACTCCTCTAAGGACTTAGTTTCAAGTGTTACTTCAAGAAATCAATTATCATATGCAAGGCTTGATCATATTAACCTCAAAGTAGTTGTTGCAGCAACATGTGAAGCATTATGGGTTAGACAACTTCTTGAGAATCTTCTACATCCACAACATGATCCAACAATTATGTTTTGTGATAATTAAAGTGTGTTGAAGATACCTAAGAATCCAGTGTTCCATGCTCACACAAAGCATACTAAAGTACACCATCACTTCATTTGTGAGCATGTTTTCAATAAGGAAATTGAACTACTCTATACACCAACTAATGAGTAGCTTGCAAAACCTTTGAGCAAGGATAAGTTTAGTTACTTTCAAGAAGGAATTGGTTTTAAATGTTCTTCATTTGTACATGGGTAGCTAATAAACCTATTTATTATAGGTGGCCCACATCATCTAGATAAGTTGTGTGATAAAATAAAGTTAATGGGGGAGTGTTAACAATATAAACTCTATTTAATCAAACTCCCTAAGCATCTGTTAGCATAAAGACACGGTTGACATGTAGAGACACGTATGTTCATATGTTTTGCCTACTTAAAGGATCTTTGGATTCATAAATTGCATATAGGAAAATCTCTTTCAAACTCTCCAATTTTAATAGACCCTCTCTATCAACAATTATGTGAGTTATCTATTCAAAGTTTCTTTTCAAATGTTTTAAGATAGTTTATTTTAAAAATGTATATCATATATTAAATACATATTTAACTATAATTATGGAGGCATTCTACAACAAGTGCTCAATAGTGGTGAGTACATACCTTTGAATTATTATAATAATAGTATTTATTTTGTAATCAATAAACAAGTTATGACAAAGCAAGTCAGATCGATAACACTTCAAAATCAAAGACATAAGGTAACTTAGAGCTATATTTTTGCAAGTCGATGGCTGGTGAAGATTATAATTGTTAGGGTTCAACTTGACTCCAAGTTTGATTTTTATTAGGCACAATTATGACTAATATAGTTGAAAAAATATAATTATTAATACTATCAAATTTTTAAATTCTAATTAAAAATTAATATGTATAAATTATATTTTAAAAATAAAAAAAATTAAAATTAAAATAAAAAAAATCTAACAAATAAATTAAAATTTTATTAAATAAAATAAAATAATTCTTTAAGTAAATAAAAATAACTCTTAAAATAAAAATGAAGTAAACAATGTAAAAGAAAAGAGCCCATTGGTTTGGCTAAATAGTTGCTTTTCACTTTCTAGTGCATAACACATAACTTCTCAATTGTTGGCACCCTTGGTCACGCGAGTGGTCTTTTCTTGTCGATGGCATTATCTATCCACCCTTATGAGGTCACATCATTCTAACATGGCATATAGTGGCATCACATTGGTAGTGGACAAAAAATATGGTTTGGAATTTGTTGAACTGAGAAAATGGATCTACATGATTATCATAATGTTGAATAGTTTTTAACAAAATGTCCCCACAATTGAACTCTGTTGAATGGAATTGCCCAAGTACAAGACTCTGAACACCATTTCCAAGCACAATTTGATAATCACATTATCGATTCCTTTGTTCTCAAAGAGCATGGGAAAGAATTGCATCTCAAGATTGTCCATCATTTATGTTCCATGCTCAACAATTCTTTTGATATGAATGGATTCTATGAGTTGTGCAAGGAGATTTTGAGCAGTGGGTTTCAATGGGGTGGTTGGATACATATTCCATCCAAACAGCCTACATGAATTCCATGAGAATAAGTAGGCTTAATCCAATTGCATTCATGTATTATGTCTATATGTCATGGTCAAGTAACTATAGGCTTCTCTTTTCTTGTCTCTAATTTCAGAATGAGTGACAAGTAAGCCTTCCAACCTGAGAAATTTAAAAAGGAATTATAGGCCACACTAAGCATGTGCTCTATTCAGAGCAGTTGGCCACTGTTGATTGAGAATTTCTGTGGCTGATCAAGTGGAATGAATCCAAATCTCATTAAAATGTAGTTGGATATTATAATGAAGTTCAATTAGATAGTATACATGGTCATTTGTGATCGCTATCAAGTATGACTAACCAATGCAATGGGGGCAACACATCAAATAGGCATCACATGGTGGGCAATTTGAAACCAACTATAGCATGATGAGCCATTGAACCTTGTTTGTGTGTTAGCAATAGAAACTAGACACAATATAAAGGTAGGTACTAATAAATTACATTTATAACCACAAAGCAAGGAAAATGTCATGTGTGCATAGCAAATTAATGAATTGGTATAGTTGATTTTCATGTTTGGACTGTAAATCATAGTAACATTTGAAAGAAGTGTAGATATGGAGCAATAATTAGTTTTTTTAAAAAATATATGTACCTTGGAATTTTCCCTTGCTTGTGTGTCCTTATACAAATCTATAGGCCCCAATTTAAATTAATGCATACAAGTTGAAACTAATGTATAACTGTGTACAAGGGAATTCAACTAGCTATATAGAGTAAATATCTGAAAGGTATTGTTGTTGTTGAAGAATGTTTGTAATTTGTTTGAATTTACATTGTATTCATTCATCGATATTGAAGTTAGATAGAAGTAGACCATAATTGAAGTGTAGCTCAATTAATACTTCACCAATAATGTTGATTAGTTTATCATTATAGTGATTCCTTGATAGAGTGTTTTTGTAGATTAATTATTTACTATTGTAAATGAGAATTATATTACTTTAAAGGATCCTCATTGTGCCACAAGGACATTTTCCCCTAGATTAATCCTTGGAAATTGAACAATAATTAAATATAATAATCTCAAGTCATGCAAATATTTCTAGAAATTGAAGTGTGTAAATGTGAATGATAATTTAATTTAGCTCTAAAATTGTGGATGATTAAGATGGATGGGAACTTTGGAATAGGGTATGGACATCCATCAGAGCATAAATGATAGAGGAATTTGCTCGTCATCCATGCTCACCATATACAATTTAGTTCCCTAGCATTACATGATGGAAAGGTAAGGAATTTCAAGCATGATGTCATTACTAATGACAATTTTAACTTATTGCATATAGGGGGAATGGTAATATTCGGTAAATATTAAGATTTCTATGGACACTTTTTTTAATTACAAAGAATTGAAAAGGAAGGGAAAAAGTACCATGTACGGTTCAAGCCACCAATGATTATTAATTGTGATATTTAGAATCTAAATTCTTATGCACTAATAGGTCAGAATTGTACAAAGTACATTATTAATTATCTTGATAAATATGAAAGGTACACTAAGAGGTCACTTTTTAGCTAACAAGAATGCCAATAATTACACAAACACACAATTTAATTAATAACTATATTAATATAATTAGTTTAATAGTATTATAACTAATATTATATAACTAATCAATTTTTTTTTTATAATTTTCTTTATCATTAAGGTTATAATTACATTGTATGAAAAATATTAACTTGCAACTTAACAAATAAAATAATTTGTTATGTTATGACTCTACTTCATTGAACCTATAGTAACAATCATAAAGGGTTATAATTTTGTTTCATGTAAACTTTTAGATACAAATAAAAAGCATGGTGTTCCAATAGAACATGACCTTAGATTCTTTTGGGAGGGGTATCTTAATACTCCTTATTCTTCTTTGAAAAGAAAAGAAAGAAATACAACTTGATTAGACTCTCCAAAACATATTTCATCATACTGTAAAATCCCACATGGTGCTGATGTGACAGAACAAAAACAAATGAGCACCAACAAAAGCCTTTGTTTGCTCATCGCCTAGACTGTCAGTTAAGTTTGAGGGCCTTATTGCCTCTGGGGTGTTTTCCTAGACTATTTTTTTCCATTGCATCGTTGCCCTTGATAGCCAAAAATTGAAAAGGAAATATCAAACACCGAATTTTCCTTCTAACATAGTTTTTAATAAAGTTTTTATTTGTATTTTACCACGTAAAACTGTAATTATGGCCATACGGCCATCTAGTTTAACTTGGGTCAATGCGCTGCCTGGACATTAATAAATGTCTTAAAAGGTTGCAATAAGAGTTGGAAGTATCATATAAGTTTGCAATTACAATAAGACTTGGGAATTCTTATCCAATAAGATACGGTCCATTTTTCAATAGATTGTATGTATAAAAATAATAATCTTCTCCCTATCTTTTTTAATAATTAATTTTTTATATTGAAGATATGTAATTAAATATAATAAAGAAAAAACTTGTCCAGAGGTATCCAGTTCTCTTCAGTGCTATCCAGTTTGTTGCCAAACAACTCTGCAATGCTATCAATTCTATTTGCAAGTTTATAAGAGGTAGTAAGTTTGTTTAAGGTTATAAATTGTAATCTCTTGTTCAATAGTACATACAATTCTGAGTTTCTTTTGTTGCTACTATCTTTATTCAGTTTTCTATTAAAGAGAACAACAGCAAACAAATAGGAAAAATAAACTGTACATAAAACTGACACGGACAGTCAGCACCAAAAGATAACCGTATACAAACAAAACAAGGAACACAATAACTTTTTCCAATTCAAAATTCTAGATTGTGATTTTTCTCTTTGAATTTAATCATTGATAAAGTGTTTTACGATTGGATATCTACCTTGGTCAATTTCCTTCTCAATTTCTTTAACTCTGTCAGTTATCAGGCATAGGAAGCCCAGGAAATTCTACTAGTTTCTTGTTTCCTTTGGCTTTAAGGACAGTTTTGGGTTTCAGAGGAAGAATTGCATGGATGATGATAAGCAGATTGCTGACAAAATAGAATGGCAATTCAGCACCATTTTCCTTAATAAGAGAATGGAATTGATCGACATTGAGGCTCTTTTGCCATAGATCTTTTATAAACTCCCACATATGCCTCCAGTGCACACCTTGGAAACTAGGGACAAATACTCTAGTTTATTCGACCCATCTTCCTTTTCTTTTACTTCCTGCAACTCTTCTACACTTTCCGTTCTGCTCTATTAATGCTTCCACCTCAGGATCAAATTTGCTACCTTCAACTGACCTGTAGAGGCCCAAACCGAAATTTGCATTCTCAAATATGTACTCTGAATCAAGCCTTAAAAAAGCTAATCAAGTCCTACAAGAAATTGATGTGTATCAGTTTATAAACTAGCGTAATGTCAGATTGGTTTTCCTTCTGAAATATCTAATATGAACCCAAGCTCAAGCCTGTAATCAAACCCTTCCAGCAAATGGTGCCATCAATTTGACAAGTCTAGAATATTAGTAACAAGTTAAGGGCATGGTGTGATGGTTAAAAGTTTTAAGTAAACAAATCCACAAAGGTTTAAATACTCTATTTAAATATCATCCATTTTAATGTCAAACAATCAATATTAATTTTACACCTCATTCACAACAAAAAGTGGTAAATATTTGTCCTATTTTTATTGGCTAAAATTGACCTTTGACTGTAAGTGGATGATATTTAAGAATAGACAGGTTCAAACCCCCATTGTTGAGTTCAAAAGCCTTGTACTTTCATTGGGCCAATGAATTTGAGGGTTTTGCCCAAGCCTATTGATGACAGTTCAGTTTGGGTGATGTTTTGGGGTAAACCAGATGATAAAGACCCCCTCCTACTAGTGACTTAGTGGATTTTTATTTGTGGGCTTAACTCTTTGATATTTGTCATCTTTGTTTTCTACTTGATCCCACATAAACTTTATAAATGTGTCTTTCTACCACACATATTTTATGAATATTATACTATTATCTTTTTAATATTTTAAAAAATAATAAATACAACATTCATCCCAAAATAAAATTGATTAGAAAGCTTTATGAAAGTTTCTAGAATGGGCCTGGTCATACCACTCCAGCCCACTGTTGTAAGTAGAATGATAACGAATACAATTATTTGCAGGTTGAGGAGTAAGCATCCAAAGTTCCAGCAATTCTCATGGGCTTCTTTATATTTTTAGAAAGCTTTGTCCATAACAATGGAACACCTACTTTCAAGTTTCCCAAGACTGGATTTCAAACGGGTTATAAAAATATAAAGTGTGTCTGAACAAACTCAGAGATATAAATATTATTATAATAATAATATTGAATAAGGATTGTTAAGGGTATTAACAGAAAGAATACCTTCTTCAAGATAAGAAGGGAACAGTAACAATAATGACTCAACATTTCAGATCGGAAAGATCGTCATCATAAAGTAATGGGAAAGGATTTGAATTGCACTTTTTAATGAGTTATCAGTAACCAAAAATTAGTTAATCCGAGTTCATCTCAAAATCTCAACAAATCCTGATCTATGGCTGTCGCTTTGTGAAGTTATCTAACTAAGCTTCAATCATATAAACTCTAAACGATACTTTTATTCTTTCTTTATTTTTAGAAGGATATTATAGAGTTATAAGATAAGAAATAGAGGGAAGAAAATAAGTCTTTATAATTCTTATTAGATGGTTTAGTGTGAACCACTATTCATAAAATATGGGTCTTTCAATTTAACTCAGAAATTATACAATTAAATCTTGATATAAATATCACAATTTAATTTAATAAGCTGAAAAAATACTTCCAACTTCTCAAATCCTACGTAATAGACTCAAATAAAAACCTTTGAAAATGAATTGCACTAAAGAAACTACAACAGACATACCTTTTAGAGGAATATATCCCTTCTCCACAAGAAGAGGTATTGAAAAGTAAATGTTGAAGCCACAAGTACTGGCTGTCCAGAAGGATACTCCAGGAATTCCCAATCGCTTGGCTGATTTTTGAGCCCAAGTCATAACTCCATTGTAAACAATACAGCTCAAGGGAGGGACATCTGCTGAGCTCATCAACTTATCTATCAGCTTTTCGAAATACGGTGGGCAACTATTTGTGATGGATTTACAGAGCTCCTCAACTTGGCTGGTGCGGCCGTGCTGCAGAGGCAGCCCGTCTGGAATAGTTTGGAAGGTGATGCCACCCATGGACTGGATCGATCCAGATTTCAACATTTTCTCTTGCATGTATTCAGTATTAACAAAAGTGATGTGGAAACCTCGTGCAGACAAAATTTTGGCAAACTGCATCATGGGCGTAATGTGACCCTGAGTAGGAAAGGCCAACATCACAGCATGAGGTCTCTTCGTCATAGCCATGTTTATCACCCAACAAGCAGCACTGAGCCTCAACTGTCAGTGAAAAACTTGGTTTCTGAGTTGCTGGAGGGCAAAGATAGATTTATTTATGGTCAACAATGACCTAACGATGAAGACCATTAGGAAGAAACATGCATCATAAGTCTCAGTTACCATTCTAAATTTCTACCCCACATATGATCATCATAGTTATCGTAATCCGAATATTTGATGTAGTGACAAAGTACCGATCAAAAGGTATTTAAGGCAATCTGAGAGCAGACAAGGGTCAGTATTAAAAAAAACACAGCAGTCCTAGTCGTGATAAGTAGCAAGAAGGGTAGATAGGATGGTAAACTAAATGATCACCCTTAAAACTTCACTCCCACACGTCTTGTTCTACACTAAAAATAATTAATAATTATGAGTTGAAAATTAAAAATAATTAATTATGAGTTGAAAATTAGAAACATTAGTGTAAATATGTAAATAAAAAACAAGTATATTTATTTTGATAATCCATGATTTTACAAAGAATAGAGAAGCTAGATCTAATAAGTCTTGGGATCAAAACCACTTGATATCATATTAGTAATTGCCTTGGAATTAGGATTTTTTGTCAACTCTATGTAGGGATGAATCCAATTGTCTAGGACTAATCTATGATTGTGATCTTGTCCTACACCTGCAAACTAATACTATGTATTCTATTGCTTTGCTTTCTACTCTTTAATTCACTTGATCACCCTTGATCTTTTCTTGGTATTTCCTAGAACATATGGGGCTTGATAGTATTTAAAAATATGTTCTAGGATTGATAGTAGGTCACAAGGAGCTATCACCTAGACCAATCCTTGAAAATCAAACAATATCAAAAACAACAATCTTTAGTCATGCAAATGCTCCTGAGTTGATTGTGCATCGCTAGATTCCTTTTTAGAGCGCTAATTCAAGTGTGTAAATCAAATGATTTCTATCTATGATCAGATCATTTTTTTTTATTAAAATGAATGATTGAATGCATTTAAATACAATGACATAGCAACCTAGATCACATAAATTTAGGTTTGGTCAGCCCTAGTTAGAAAGGGTAAAGGTGTGAAGTGAATCAAATTTGAATTTAAAAATTTATTGGTTGGTGTTTTCAGCCTTTGATAAAATCCCAACTGCTAAGTTATAGGGAAATAACCTACTATACCAACTACAACTAATAGATTGGTGTGAGTTGGGTGGGAGGAGTCCATGGCTACAAGGACAACAATATGACCATGAACTAATTTCAAGATAAAAAATGACACCTAGATCATAGTAGATAACATGTGCAAGGGAATAAGTGCGAGCATGGGAGTAATAAATAAGTGGATAGGGTGAATTTATAAGGTTGTGTGAACATGGGAAAAGAGATAAGTAGTAGGTGTATAGAAAGATGTGTAATGGGGTAGGTGGATAACATAGGGCAAGGGACTTGATGTTGTACAAAATTTCATCATTTGTCAATATGTCTAGATGTATCAAAGCTCTTCCCTAAAATAGACACAAAATTAAATGGGAAATGACACTTGGGTATACAAATTTCACCACTTATATTTTTCTCTTGCTTTGAGGTTCATGTGATTTCTTGAATGATCATGCATCTCAAAGTATTTAGCACTCGTGCAAAAATTCATGGGGTAAGTGCAAGAAGATGGGGGGCCAAAAAGGAGTCTTAAGTGGGCATTTTTTTCTGAAATCAGGAAATGCTAGCCTTGGATGAGAAATTGAGCATAGTTACACAAGATGCAACCAAAATCACTATTCATAGTGCTCCAAGTCTACTTTCTAAACTACTATTTTTTTAAAAAATGGTATAGATTAAGAGGTTCAAAAGAGGGAGCCACAGAAATTGGTGTTGTTTCTGTCAAAAAAATAACATAGCATATTTTGTGGCTTCCTCAAAAGGTTAATTTTTTTTTTGGTATTTTTAAAATTGCTTCGGCAAGAAATTAGCTAACAGCATGTAGTTTATGCTCAATTTTTCTGATAATTTTTTGATGAATATTTGATTTTTTACTAATTTTCAAAGTGGACACATCCTAAAAAATAGAATTTTGGCCGTGCTACCCCTATAGATTTTGAAAACTAATTGAAGATCATTTTTTTTAATATATGTAGAATGGAGTCTAGTTTCTAAAAATGTAATTTTTTAAAATTTCAATGAACAGTTAATTTACAATGAAAAAAAGACCAAACACTGGTTTTTGCCCAAAAACGGACACACAAACAAAATAAATTAAAGATGAAAGGCATAACATTGTTAAAATTTGAAAAAAAATACATCGTTAAATAGTTAAGAGAAAGCCTAACATTACTCAGGTGTTTGATCTATTCAACCTTGAAACACGTGCAAATCTGAGGGCTAGCACGAAAGAAATTATGTGAAATCCTGTAGAATTTGCAAAAAATATGTCTGTGGACGTTGGGAAGGCACTCCAAGCCTTGTTAGCATTAGTTACTACATTGTTGAGTCAGTTTGTAAGTTAGCGTTGGTTTTCAGTCAGTTTAGTTTGTTGTAATTGTAACTCATTATAACTGTCACCCTCAAGATTTATATGCGTTGTTTTGTATCTGCAAATCAGAATGAATAAAATAATTTACTTTACTTTATTTGGTATCAGAGCAGCCATAGAGGAAGTGCGATGTGAGGCATTCTCTCACTAACATCAAATCTCCCATGAGAGCAATTTGATGGATTTGTTGAATGAATTAGAATATGTGAAGATCATGAAGGAAGTTGTGGTATTGTTTCTGTAAGTTGTAGTATTGTTTTGTAGGCTGGGGTTTGAATGCATAGTTTCTATTCTCATTTGATTACTATTCTCATTTGAAGATATATGGTTGGGTTGGGTATATAGAGGAGATTATTCATCCATCACCAGATTCAATTGAATGCCATACTAGCTATTCGAAACAGTCTACTCCATTTATTGGAAGGTGTTGTTGAATAGCTTGCCTTAGTAGGATAGAAGGCGATTGAGTTCTGCTGAGGTGTGCAGGAAATAGCCTTGGAAGGAAGCATCGAGTTTGGAGGCCTTTGCAAGCAGATTGAAGACATTTGTACTCTCTGTTGTAGTGGTTGTTGCCTGGACTGAAGTTTCTCTATCCAAGCCATTTGTAGCACTCTCCATAAGGCACCTGAAAGAGGAAGACATAGTCTACAAAACCTGGCAATCAAAGAAAAGTGGATGTCCATTATCATCTCAAATTGGTGTGTATTGAAGTGTGTATGGAAGTACAAATTTTATAAGCAAATATATTTAAGTTTGAGTAAAAAGTCAATCTTTTGAGTATTATCTAAATGGAGATAGGGTAAGTGCAAGAAGATGGGGGGCCAAAAAGTGGCCAAATTAATTTAAAAAAAAATTAAGTCATAATGCGCTCGTGTTATGACTTACTATAAAAAAAAAAGCAGTCCAATTTCATTTCTTGCTGTTTTCTCCTCTGCCCGCGGCGTCCAAACCCTCAAAAGCGCGCATGCGTTTTGCAAAACACCAATCAACACAAAAAAGTTATCAATTCATCGCCAAAATGCCGCCGCGACGTTGAGCACGCCAAAGGGGTGAGTTATCTTTGTTTTTTTGTTTGAATTTATTTCTAAATAGGTAGGTTTTTGTTGATTTTTGATATATATTTCATTATTTGTCAGGAAATGTTAATGCAACTCCTCCTCCTCCTCCTCCTCCTCAAAATGCACAAAATCCTAAGGAGGAAATACCTGTAGAACAACAACCTCCTCCATTCATTCCTCGACATGCCCCTGGAACACAAGATAATATAATGGGGCAAATTGAAAACAACAAAAAGGAAACTGAAGATATAATTGCAAGGTTGAAAGATCCTTCCACTTCAACCTTGCATAGGTCCACGCTTGCCGAATCTCTTGAGTCTATGTTATCAAATGTAGATTCAATTAGCAAGCAAAGAACTAGTTAGACGGATAAAAAGAGAGAGTTTAGAGATTACTATGCAGACAAGTTGTCATACCAAGATGTCAAAAAATTACAAATTATAAAATTAGACTTGTGTTCAATTTTCACAAACCCACAAACAAATCAACCTCCACCCATTACATGTAAGACGTTCCCTATCCATTAGTGCAACAACCAAGCGATAAGGGACAATTTCGGGCAGAGGTGGTGGATGGTTTTTGACCATCCTCCATGCAATAATAATGAGGTCCCGCAATACTTTTTGAGGAAACTCTACTATTAGTTTGTCCTCAATAAAGTGCCAAACTATTTTGATATGCGGGACTTTCAGGGTAGAGGTGGGGGGTCAGCACAAGATAGACCAAGGGCACATTTTGACCCATAGCAGGTAGTGAGACGAGTAATCAACAGACCAGCCCACGAGCATGTTTCTATCCCTTCCATTGTGAAGGAGAGTGTTGAGGTCGATACACTTCAGTCGATTAGTGCCTTGACCCAGTGCATCATAGAGCATGCCGGTCCTGCAACACAGAGTGGGTTGGGAGATAGTGCGAGGAGTAGGGTCCCACCGCATACTTGCCAGGCTTGCGGGTTAGCCTGTGGTTATGACCCCGTGGACAGTCAGGACGCAGGTGCACAGGCTACATCTGCAGCTGAGTAGATGGTGATGACAGATACCCTCCTGAGTGAGACTTTCGGCCTTGATACTCAGGTAAATATTAGCAAGTTTATTAAATTTAATTTATTAAATTTCATTTTTGAAATACAAGATTAACTAATTTAAATTGATGATTTTAATGAAATTTCAGGGTCATAGCGTCGATGCAGTTTTCAGTGGTTCTCCACCTGCATTTTTCACTAGATCATCTACTGTCGAGGTATGTAACTAGTAAACAATTATAAATATTACATGTGAATAGCATCGTTATATGAATGGTATTCTAATTTCTGATTTTGGATGTTGAATAGGTTAATACTATAGATTTCATGGCAACACCTGCCAGCAGTGGTGGACTTCAAAGCTTTATGGAGGTAATAAAATAAATAGTTTAATGAATGAATTATACTTGCTAAATTTTTGTATGTGATTTGTGTGCTTTATTGTGTGTACTTCCATGTTTAGATGAACGTGTGTGTATGTTAGGAGCCATGATTTGCATCACTATTATAGTTTTCGTAATTGAATAATGTTGTTTTATTTCCAGATGATGCAGGTTGCGGAGAAACCTCCCCATGTTCATAGGGCAATGGAGCAGGGTGTGGCCTTTGCGATTCATAGCTCCATGGCATTGACAGGGGTATGAGGCAGATTAGTAAATTTCAATTTACATTCATTGTTATAGTTGTCTATTTTTGAAAAATCAAAAGATTATTGATTTGAAGTTTAATTTCTATCTGGATGGTTTCTATAGGACATGACATCACCAGGGCCTATTCCTGCTACTGAGGCAAGTGAGGAGACAAATTATATGTTAGCGGTAAGTGATTATTTTGTTAAATATTTTATTTTTTATAACATGTAATTTCTATATATTAATGTCTATACTTTTTATTGTAACAGGTAAAGATGCAGGAAGACCCAAATAGGAGGAGTAGCCCTCAGGTTCGTAGTAGACCACCCACATGCGCATCTCCATCCCCTAGAAGATCAAAGGCTACTCGTGATTTATTCTCTTCACTAGCCAAAGGGGAATGACTTTTTATTGTGTTCCTTTGTTGTATGCCTATATGGCATTTGTGGACATATATTTTGTATTGTACATAGTTGACATTGTATGCCTATATGACATTCTTGTAAGCCTATATGGCTATTTTGTATATATGTTATACTTATATCGACAGATATTGATGTATGCCTATATAGATATTTGGTTAATACAAATCTTTTTTATTGATGGCGTCCATACTTGCATTATAAATCCACGTTTGAATGGATATTTGTAGATGGCTACTTCAAATATTTAAAGTCCGATTGTATTACATAGGATGTTTGCATTTTCTTTGATAGGCTTGATAGGCCATGGATTAAATGATGGTGTTTGATGGAAAAGTATGGTACTAAAAGACTCTAGTTCATTCTTAATAGGCTTGTGATTGATAATATCTTTGCATGATTGCACTTGATCTTGAATCATGGGCATGTTGTTAGGATTTTGATTGCATTGTGGTGTTTGATGGATAGGCATGATACTATGTGACTTTTGGATAGGCTTGGGAGAGGTACACTAATTGAATTTGTGATTTCTAGTTTGAGATTGTTCCTCCACTAGAAGTCCTTGGAGGAAATCTAAAAAGGATATTCTAAAAAAGACAAATTTACCTTCAACAAATTCATCATCTTCTTCTCATTCAAAGTTAGAGAAATAAAAGGGGCAAGCACTTGTTGTAATTGCAAATTCTACATCAAAATGATGGATCCTTGATTTTGGAGCCTCACATCATATGGCTTCATTACAGAGTATGTTTTCTTCATTTGAGACTTGTTTAACACCACATATCTTGATGGGTAATAACACATATATGCATTTTCATGGGTGAGGGTCTATTGACATGACTAAGAGATCCTTCAATGATGTCCTTTTCATACCTTCATTGTCAACTAATCTCTTTTTTATCTATCAAATCACACATAGTGGGACAAGGAAGAGTGTTGAGTTCACACTAGATGTTGTGCTCATTCAAGATTTGCAAAGTGGAGATATTATTGTTGTAGCTGGGAGGTAAATGATTGATCTAGATTGTACAGCTTCTCACATTTTTCTATTGATGTTCCTTTGGTCGATGTTCACACTCAAGCATCTAGTCAACTTTACATTTTTTTATATGTCCTAAGTGTGATATTACACCTATTTAATAAGTTTACTTAGGATAATATGAACTTTTAATTATTCTCACCTAAGTAGATAATAAATGCATGGGTACACTTTGACTTGAGGTACACAAGTGCCACCACTACCTCATCAACTCTTGATTGATGATATTTAGGTGCCACCTATATTCAGTCAAGGCCACTTCTTTCTTAGTCAAGTTGAGTGAACTAATCCATTGATTAGCAGTTCAACTCTTAACTTCTCAGTTAGGTTGAGTTAACTCACCTCTTGATTGACAGTGATTGAGAGTTAACCCATACCTCTTGTGCATGTCATCTCCTTGATTCATGCATCCAAGAGGCCTATATATATGTATGTTTCTGATTGTAACTTTGCCTCATAATATTGAAAATAGAATAGCAATTATTCTGTTCATTTGGTTTTGTGATTAGCTTGTAGGCATTTGGTCTTGGGTAGGTTTGTTGATCATAAAAAATCGTAACGATTATTACATCTTTAATTCATTGTAGTCTTAGCATATAAAAGGGATTGTAATTCCATGGCAAGTGTGGTGCTAAACAAAAATTTTAAATTTATGTAGTCTTAGCATTTAGGAGTTCCAATTTTGCAGCATGGTAATTTTTCAATTGATATCTCTATCCTTAGCATATTGAAGGAAATTTAAATTTTCAACAAGTGTGGTGGTATTTTATAGTTTTTACAAATATTGTTATTTTCCCTTTACACCTAGAATCCTCCAACAAGTGTGGTGGTATATTACAATTTTAAGTTTATGTAGTCTTATTATATAGAAAGGCTTATAGTTCAACAGCAAGTTTGGTGGTAAATAACGATTTTAAATATTTGTAGTCTTATCATATAGAAGGGGTTACAATTTTACAATGTGATGGCTATGTGATAAAAAGTGTAGTAGAAGCTACTAGAGAAGTTAATGAGGTTGTTAAAGTTGCTCACAAGGCCTTCGATCATAACCTTGTCCTCCCACACTTTGCTCTATAGTTTCCCATCCTTTTCTTTTTCTACACTAATGGAAAAGATTTAGGGAATTTGCTAGAAGAAGATTGTGTAGGAGAGGGGCTATTTTTAACATGTAGATCTATTGGAGCAATATTTGGAGGACTTGGAACCCCTAGAGACCCTAGACAATGGAAATCTATTGGAAGTGTGTCATGTAATTGATATTCTGTAATGTATTAAGGCTTTCTACTACTATGTTAATAAAATTAAAATATCCTCCAAAAAATCTTTGTGTTTGTGTTTATGATGACATGATTGTGATTGAGGGATACCCATATAAGTTTCATGGATTAATAATAAATATGAGTGCAAATATCAATGATACACATTGCATGAACCCATCAATGTTTTTGGTCAGATAATACCCTAGAATTCTCTGTATTGGTGCATGTGATCTTCTAGGAGGAGATGTTAGATCATGATGTCATGTTTGGATACCTAATTTTGTAGTTGGAGTTTTGACAGTGGTCTTGTTGGTTCTCTTGGTATTGAGTACATTGGTCATGTGCTTGGGAGCTTCATGATAATGTGGTGTTGCATTTGGAGCTTAACATGGGTTGATTGGTTGTAGGTTCTCATACATACTTCGAGACTTGGGTGAGGCTAGAGTTCTCTTGGGATTAGAGACACTTGTTGAGATGGTTATCCTTTAGAGGTTTTAGCAGGAAGACCAAGGAGACTTTCACTTGGATATGGGCGTGAGTTAATTATGGACCTGTTGATGTTTGTTTTTAGACAAGTCAACAATTAGAGTGAAATACTAAGTATCTGACTCCCTCTTGAGCAAAGCCTCTCGAATGCTGAACTATGTGATCAAACAAGATGACTCCAAGGTTCCTTTCGTATGATTTTGTAAGAGATAGCTCAGTGACAAAGTATGATTTTGCTGTTAAACACAAAGGGACTTACGCAGACTCTTCTCCTTTCATTCAACTTGTTCCTCCTTTTAGTGTGGATGATGTATGTACAAGGTTTCAATAATGAAGAAAAGTAAAAAGGATAAAGGTTTAGGAATCTAACCTAAGGTCAATGAAGCAATGATGACGACTGAATAGACAAAATCCCTGATTAACCTAACTTCACTTCGCCAAGGGTGCCTACAACTACATGAAGCTGGTGCAATCTCCTAAGGTTATGCGAAAGGTTTTCAAATCATGAAGGTTCATATGAGCACCCATCGGATGGCGCAGCTCAGACAAGCATTCACAATCGAACTTATACAAATATGGCTCAGACTAGCTTTACACAATAATTCACCAGCGATGAATGTTAAAAGCATGAGCTAGGAGTTGATCAAATATTCAACACATACATACATTACAACAAAGAGCTTCTAATCTATTTTTAATCTACTTGAAACATCTCTTAATTCCATTGAAGTATAAGAAACCAAGTTATTTCACAAGATAACACTTGAACACCAAATAAACTTCCAATGTCTTTTGCATTAACCTTGAGAAATATTTACAACAATTTCAAGTCCTCTCAGAGAATTTTGAGAGTCTCTTCTACTCCTAAAATCTACTCTCTACTACTACTAATGATCTACTGAATTACAAATGAGGCAACAAGGCCTTTATATAGTGTTCCAGGATACAATGAATGGCTAAGATCATTTCGATAGCCAAGGGTCTAGATCATGCCACCTCAGAGGTAGTTACAACAATTTGCTATTTTTAGCACAAAAGAGAGAGGCAATGAAGGCACGTTTTCCAATGTGATAAGGTAAGGTGAAAGCATTTAAAATAATCCTCCACATAGGAATCCTTTTGGCTTCTTTTATTAAATGATACATTTAATGCATTAAAATGATGTGTGCTCACCACATAGATGCCACTTCAGCATACTTTGAAAATTGTATCATCTTTGTGTGATGTATTCAATGTGATTGCTTGAACTTGTATGTTTAGGAATACAACTAGTTGATCTTGCCTTGTTCATTCTTCTTGTAGACTGGATGTATGATACTTGTTGCTTCACTTGACTAACTTCATGATTCTTTCTTCTTCTTGTAGGTAAGTTGATGTGAATCTTCTTTGATGATGCTCTTGATGTAGAGTGAGTAATAGAGTAGATGATGATGATATAAAGTAGAGATCTCTCTTGGACTTGAAGTTTACTGGAACTTGAAGTGGAATAGATGAGTGTCTTTCGAACATAATGTAGAAGTTGATGAAGTATACTTGATTGATGGCCTTTGAAGTGACCCTTCGGAGTGTAGTAGATGATAACCTCCTCTTTGGATGTGAAGTAGATGTTGATAACCTCTAGAAGAAACTTTGAAGCTTGACGAACCTTGACTTGAAGCTTGAATGGGGAACGCCTTGTCTTTGAACATGATGCAACTTGATGAAGTATACTTTGAACTTGATGTGATCTAACATGATGTCATTGATGTAGGAGACTTGAGGTGTGATCCCCCTGCAACTTGAAGGTGACTTAGGTACTTGTCCTTGATGACTCCTTAGCTTCACCAACACCCCTTCCTTCAATGATGCAACTTGATAATCTTCAAAGGCGGCTAGCATGATGCTCCTTACTCCTCGCTTGAAGGTGATTCCTTGGATAACTCCTTAGCTTTGTTAATGCTCCTACAAGACAAGGTAAATGATATATCAATAACTTCTTAAGATAAAAACAACTTTAAACATGTAATAACGCCATTTCAAACTTAGGCGCAAATATAGGTAAAAATAAGAACAAAGTGCGCCTAACTCAATTAGTCCCACATTCATTATTTTAATGATTTCACACAATTACAATAGTTTAAAAAGATCAATCCACTTATAAAGTTCATTCAAAAGGTCTTTTCAACACAACTTCTTCCTTAGGCGCCAAGATGAGGTGATTTTAGAGGCAAAGGGCGCCTAACATAATTGACCTATTTCCTTTAATTCTTGGTGACCTTAACACTCGTATGAGCTCCAATTTCATATCCTTAATCTTTCTCCTTATAAGGCGCCTTATTTGAAGATCAAAAACTCTAGAAATGGAGCCAATTTGAGGTGGTTTTATCCTTATCTCTAGGTGCTAATGCTAGTTCATGGGAATAGGAATGGGCGCCTACTTTTGAAAGATGAATTTAAGTTATTTCCCTCAAGGCGCCAAGTTTACTTCTTCACTAATTCACTCCAAGGCACCCAAAATGGTCTTTCGATGCAATTTCCCCTAGGCGCTCATTGTTGATGCTCAAGGCGCTCAATTCTTCAAGGCACCAAAAATGGCAAAAGGGAACAAAGAATGGGCACCTAAACTCAATCATGTCAACTCAAGGCACAATTTGGATGATCACTTGAATGTGAAATTGGCGCCTAACTCACAATGTGCTTAATTGGTCAAATTTTCACTTCTGGAGGTATCTTAGGAAATTTTCAATCAAGGCGCCTATCTAGAAGAGGTTGAAGGTTGATTGTCCTCTAGGCGCACTTTTGGGGTCTCTGCAAGTGAGGAAATTGTGCCTAAGTACTAGAGCAAATTCGCGCCTAGAAATAGTAGTCCCAGAGCATAAGGTGAAGGAGATAAACGTGGAAGATGAAAGAGTTTGTTGCGATACCACAAAGAAAGAGGGATGAGGAAAAGAGGCATCTGATTTGTAAGAAGCTGCCCATACAAAGAATAAGAAACCACGTTTAGCTTATTTGACTAAGTCAAATGAACAACATAAAGAGAGAACCTTTTGGGATAGGCGTCGATTCCTCTTCTTAACTAGTGGTTTTTAGATATTTTGAATAGTATTAAAATGGATCGATGGTTCCAGGGAAGGTCGTTGGCCTCTTGGGATAAGAACAATACAAATTTGAATGCATTGACATAATGAAGGGGGTTGGCCATATAGATGAAGGCAGAGTGAGGAGAGGAAGGGGATATTGCTGTAAAGGCCGCACCAGGAGATAGAGGAGATTGAATTAAACAATGTTGAGTGATGTGAAACCAAAGTAGTGAGTGTGCATCTTTTTGAGGGAAGATGAAATCACCGGTAGATTATGTAGTTGTGAGAGTGTAAGATGCTACCCCAATTTTTTTTTCAAATTTACATACAAGGATATGGCAATATTAGCTCAAAGCATAACGAACTAAAGATGCCTTCACACTTTTTGATCACCCAGATCCCAGGATGGGCAAGGTGAGAGCATACAGTGATTGGTTTACAATAAGAAACTATGCAATAAGAAATTACAATTCATCTGCTGTGGCAGGCATCCACAAGATGTGGGAATTCACCACTTTTCAGTGGGTAAAGAAAAAGAAAGGAAATAGTACAATGCCATCCACTTGTTCAGTGTGAATACTCCACCTCTCAGTGGGTGATATGAAATAAAAAGGGTTCTTTCTCCACACTGGCGGTAATACCATCCAGGGGTTAATATGTGAGATACAGATAAGGAAAGATTACAATATATCAGTTGAAAATGATAATTAAGATGATTATTTAAATCTGATATCACTCTTCTAGTGATTATGCTCACACAAGAACCTTGCAAACACAAAGAATGTTATGCTGATTTCCACTTCCAAAGATGAAATTCAAATCATGGCTCTACCGTAAATCAGAAAATGTCATATCAGACTGCCTTTCATAGTATGGTAGCTTATAATGGTGATACCCACATACTCTGACATATACCATTTGATTTTTCTATCCACTTCTGAGATTCTTAACAAGTTTTTCCTTGAAAGATCATTGATCAAGACACTAACACATAATAACAAACCATGAAACAAGACTCTACTTTAGACTGGTACTGCACCCCTGATGTTGGTATGGATTGCCACAAGACTACCAACAATCTTCCCACTCAAAACCAATGATATCCTATGAAACTAACCCCCTCATACATGACAAATAAACTCATTATATGCTCAATGAACAAGTAATGCCATATTACATAGAGATATGTCCTTCTAAGAGCCATACGACCCATAATGGTACGACTAATCACTAAAATTCAGACATTACTTTTAAACACACAAAACCATCATGAAAGGTGACGTTTAGGCTATACTAAGACAATGCAAAATGAATGAAACCCAAACTCTACTCCAATATTTTATTTTCAAATTTATTCAAATTTGTAGGTATGGTCATGGAAAGGTATGGCAACACTATAAATTAGACTTTGCACTAAAACATACAAAATGACCATGAATGATGTTGTCTGGGCAATAAAAAGACAATGCAAATTGATTTAGACACAAAAACTTCTTCATTGATTTCCTTTCAACTTTCATCACATTTGCAAGTACGGTCATCAAAATGTACGAATATCTCCATGGTAAATTCCAAACAGATTCCAACCACTATAAATTTGCTCCAAAATGATTGCCTATGCCTACCAATCAAAATGCACTCACAAAGATTTTCTAAGAATGTGTTAATAGTTTTGATCAGCTTCAACACTATTTTCAACATGTATAGCCATACATGGTATGGTGGCAACCAAAAATCACTCTTTGCCCTTTAACTCCTCAGATTGGTCTAAAAGAATTGATTCCCACATACAAAGACGCCATCAAAAGAAAATATAGAACTAACTTCAATTTTCTTTGCATTCTTAAAAATTGTGATTTCAGCTGTACGGCCAAGGAGTGTACGACCAAGCTAGGAAAATACAAGAACACCAAATAACTCTCCAAAAACATACTGAAATTGCATTAAAACTAATTACAACAACTCCACACTATCAAAAACATCAAAACTCCATTAAATCATCTGTCACCATTAAGCTCCATTGGTTCCCTAAAGTAGAAACCACCATCACTAGCTAGGGTAGATATCACACTACTGAAACTGATCTTCTTTGAGTGGGTTTTCATCCACAAGAAGGTGGAAAAATGGAAGAACATGCAGGTTTAATCCAATAGAATAACAACACAAATTCCAAGCATCAGCCTCCAAATGGGCTCTCCATCAGCTTATAAGGGCATCTGGGAGTTACAAACTCCACTTTCTTGAAAATGTAATATTTTTTTCTCCACAACTTAAAAAAAATCTTCATATTTGAAAGTGGTGCTCACTTTAATACTAAGTCTAGGAGAGAAATATAAATATGTCCTCATCGCACACTTAAGTCACTTTATAAAATACAACATTATAACTTAAGTGCACCAAAAATATAAATAACCTGATTAATTATCAATTTTTCTCAAATTACCAAAATTGATAATTAAATATTTACTCCAACGATTTGGAATGAGGATAAGTGGCTCCAGGATGACTAAGTTGAAAAATGGGAACATTACAGTCCCCTCTCCTTGAAATTGCTTGTCCTCAAGCAATTATATGCCAATCCGCTACTCCACTCTGATATACATGCCATATAACTATAATACTTGAAGTAACTCACTGCGATCACTGAGTACCAATGCATCATCCTGTCAATACCTGGATCCCAAATCAACCTGTCCATCCAGCTATAGGAGTAGAAATAGATATCTATCATAACCCATTCGTCACATATCATCCATCTGTACGAGTAGATCATCAAAAAGATGCGAAAATCAACTCCCATATGCATATAGATCAACTTATTAGGCCACCAAATGTTGCTGTTGTAACTTAGGCCAGCAACAAAAATAAAATCATAGGTGTCAACATACCCATACATACTAAGGAAATCCATCAAATACTCAATGTCCATCAAATAAACATGCCTCCACACACTCCTAAGCAGCTGAGTAGCTGATGTAGACCACGAAAAATTAGAAAGTGCAATGGGATTCCAAGTAGGACAACTACTAACCCATGACGAATCAATGAAGATGAAGTCACCAATCAACAAATAAAAAGCTGCCATATCATAATCAATTGGTGACATAGCCAAAGATGAGTTATGGGTGCCTTCAACACCCATCAAAGACAATTCTTGAGTGGCTGGTCCACTATGGGTGTCATCAACAAAATCAGCAACTAAAATTTTTGAAATCTTCATTGAACCATCCAAATGATATGTCTCATTAATCTCATCATATGAACAACATGAATTTTCATGATCAACCTCATTAACATCATTCGTTAGAAAAAAATATCTAAGATAAGTCTCCCTTTCTTGTATTGTTTGATCTATGTGGTGAACTTGTTCTTTGATATGTAGAAGATGCTATTTTGCAAGTGCAACCACTAACTTAGCCTCCTTGGCCCTTTGTGACCATATATCACACAAAATTTGTGTCTTTTCCACATCCACCCAAGTCTGATATAAAAAATTAGAATTCTTATGATTTTCTTGAGTGCCATCTATAGAAGACTCCATGGTATTATCATCCTCATGTGAAAGAAGTGTTCTCTCATGATGGAGTAAAGAAATATGACTATTGTCATAAAAATTAGAATATCTGTCATACTCTTTTGCCATGTCTTCAATCTCTACAAGTGCGTCTTCTTTGAAATTTTCATATCCATCACTTGTACTTTGAGTGCCAACACTTGTAGACTCTTCTTCCTTCATTTCTCCATGTGTAAGAGTAGCAATCTCATAAGAATGAGGAAGAATATCGCTGTCCCAAATCAGAACCTTAGAATCCTCTTTAATGCCTACATTGTAGTCATCAAATACCATCAAGTCTTGTTTTGTCTCCTCTTCTTCTCAAGTGATTAGGGTTGGTAGTGGCTCAAAGAAGTCTTCATTACTAAATGTCACAAGGCTGCAATATTCCTTATTGTATGATTCTTCAATCCTTTCCTTAACTTGTTCAACTCCTACACCATTTGCCTTGTCATCTTGTACCCTAGGAACAACTGTTATAAAGGATAGATTTTCTGAATTATGCAAGGGGTGATTATGCCTACTCAAAAGTAGACAAAGATCAACAACCTCTCTATCTTGATCTTTCACCAATTGGATAGCCCTATCTCTATCTCTAACCATTTGTAAATAGTCTTCTTTTATCAACTCCAAAGCCTCTTTGAAAGGGAGCAATTGTGTATGAGAAATACCATGTCCCATTCCTTTTTGTCTTTCCACTCTTTGTGCTGTCCAAATGAGGTCTTCTAGGTGTTTGTGAGTGCTACCCATTCTTGACAATGCTTGAATTATTCTATCTTCCTTCACCTAGAAGACCTCATTTGGACAGCCGAAAGAGTGGAAAGACAAAAAATTCTTGACAATGCTTGAATTATTCTATCTTCCTTCACCACCATTCTATCTTGCAAGACTTCCCAAACTAAGGGCTTTTGTTCCAACTATCCTTGGCTGCCATAGTATGATTTATCATTATGTGTAGGTGAAGAAGCAATATGATCACTCAAAGAATCCATACCATTGCTACCCAAATCATTAACATGTTCTTCTTCTAAATCATCTGAGAAGACAAACTGTTGTTCTTGCATGGAAAATTCCCACTCAAAATTGGGATTACCATTGCTAAATTGATGTTGATGCTCCACGTTAGGTGCTGTCCAAAAAGTTTCAGCAACTTCTAACTCTTCAACTGTTGTAACTATACTTTTCTCCCATTCTTCAAGACACTCAGCTGCAACAATCTTAGGTTCACTTGATATTTTTCCTTCTAACATCCCATCAATCATTTTTATTTCTATTCCTAAAGAGTTGGCATCCTCATAGTCATTAAGCTCCTCATCAAATTTAGGACTTGCAAAGTCCATTCTTTCAACTTTCAGGTCTTCTTTAACTTCATCAAGAAAACTCCAACACACTTCCTTTACACTTGCCATAGGAATTTCAGCTTTATGAACATCTGTTACTCCACATGAAGACTCGTCAGGTTGTTCTTGAGTCAAGCAATTATTTTCTCCTTCATTATCTACCATACATTCATTCTGATTTAGAATTAGGACAACACTAATTCCACTTGAGAAAATATCATCAATGCCCTTATTAGGTGTTATAACTTTGAAGGGCTCCATTTGTTCATTGAACTCATCATCCAACTTAGCTGATTTATTGGATAATGACATGCTATCCTCCTGTAGAGACAATGGAACTTATATACCAAATGACTAATTCTTCTGCGGTCAATTGTTCCTTGAACTTCTCAATCTTCAACTCCATTAATTTTGTTGTGAAATCATATGCTGCAATGGAGACACGTTGCTTTTTCCTCCAAATGATCAACAAATTTGATTGCAACTGTGTGCATACATCATCACCTTCATCTAAAATCAGGGACATTAAACTGAGCATACTATTTTTTACCTTATCTGAATGACATTTATTGATTCCAGAAATGAAGTATTCAAACATCTGGAGGATCAAATCATTGCACTTGAAATCAATCAGCAAATAACATAACTTAATGTTTGCCATAATTTTGAAGATTTTCACCCTTTGACCAAAGGTAGGACTTTTTACATCATGCAACCCTTGGAAACTCTTCACCATTAGCTGAAATATGAATTTCATAGTATCATCATCATAGGGTGCCTTAGGAGCTGAAATCCTTGCAACTTCACTAATGCAAGTGATAGCTGCAAGCCTTATCTCTTCGTCATGATGTCTCATCAACTCTGGCTTGACCAACGAGCACACCAAAGGAGCCAAAGCTTTACACACTGCTTGAGAAGGTGATTGGCCAACCTTACACAGACAACCTTCTGCTTCATCCAAGATGCTAAGAAGAACTTCTTTAGCCCAAGGTAAATGTTCATGCTTCTTACCAACAATCTTTAGCTTCTCTTGAAAATTAGAGATGGCTTCTTGTTCTTTGCACCATCTTTCAATTCCCTCTTCGATATAAAATTGATTTTGCTCCAGTGATTTAAACAAATCTTTTAATGGCTCACTAACAAAAGCCATGTTGCCCAACTGAAAATCTGATCTAACATTGACAAACTGCAACAAGATCAGTTACCCAACAAGATAGCAGGATAACTGTGAGCTCTGATACCATTGTAAGATGCTACCCCAATTTTTTTTTCAAATTTACATACAAGGATATGGCAATATTAGCTCAAAGCATAACCAACTAAAGATGCCTTCATACTTTTTGATCACCTAGATCCCAGGATGGGCAAGGTGAGAGCATACAATGATTGGCTTACAATAAGAAACTATGCAATAAGAAATTTTGCAATTCATCTGCTGCGGCGGGCATCCACAAGATGTTGGAATTCACCACTTTTTAGTGGGTAAAGAACAAGAAAGGAAATAGTACAATGCCATCCACTTGTTCAGTGGGAATACTCCACTTCTTAGTGGGTGATATGAAATAAAAAGGGTTCTTTCTCCACACTGGCGGTAATACCATCCAGGGGTTAATATGTGAGATACAAATAAGGAAAGATTACAATGTATCAACTGAAAATGATAATCACGATGATTATTTAAATCTGATATCACTCTTCTAGTGATTATGCTCACACAAGAACCCTGCAAACACAAAGAATGTTATACTGACTTCCACTTCCAAAGATGAGATTCAAATCATGGCTCTGCTGTAAATCAGAAAATGTCATATCAGACTGCCCTTCATAGTATGGTAGCTTATAATGGTGAGACCCACATACTCTGACATATACCATTTGATTTTTCTATCCACTTCTGAGATACTTAACAAGTTTTTCCTTGAGAGATCATTGATCAAGACATTAACACAGAATAACAAACCATGAAACAAGACTCTACTTCAGACTGGTACTGCACCCTTGATGCTGGTACGAACTACCACAAGACTACCAACAATCTGCCCACTCAAAACCAATGATATCCTATGAAACTAACCCCCTCATACATGACAAATAAACTCATTATATGCTCAATGAACAAGTAATGCCATATTACATAGAGATATTTCCTTCTAAGAGCCGTACAACCCATAATTGTATGACTGATCACTAAAATTCAGACATTACTTTTAAACACACAAAACCATCATGAAAGGTGACATTTAGGCTATACTAAGACAATGCAAAAGGAATGAAACCCAAACTCTGCTCCAATATTTTATTTTCAAATTTATTCAAATCTGCAAGTAAGGCCATGGAAAGGTATGACAACACATTATAAATTAAACTTTGCACTAAAACATACAAAATGACCATGAATGATGTTGTTTGGGCAATAAAAAGACAATGCACATTGATTTAGACACAAAAACTTCTTCATTGATTTCCTTCCAACTTTCATCGCATCTGCAAGTACGATCATCAAAATGTATGGATATCTCCATGGTAAATTCCAAACACATTCAAACCACTATAAATTTGCTCCTGAATGATTGACTATGCCTACCAATCAGAATACACTCACAAAGATTTGCTAAGAAAGTGTTAATAGTTTTGATCAGCTTCAACACTATTTTCAACATGTACAACCATACATGGTACGGTGGCAACCATAAATCAGTCTTTGCCCTTTAACTCCTCAGATTGGTCTAAAAGAATCAATTCCCACATACAAAGACACCATCAAAAACAAATAGAGAACTAACTTCAATTTTCTTTGCATTCTTAAAAATTGTGATTTCAGTTTTACGACCAAGGAGTTTACGACCAAGCTAGGAAAATACAAGAACACCAAATAACTCTCCAAAAACATACTGAAATTGCATTAAAACTAATTACAACAACTCCACACTATCAAAAACATCAAAACCCCATTAAATCATCTGTCACCATTAAGCTCCATTGGTTCCCTGAAGTAGAAACCACCATCACCAGCTTTAAGGTAGATATCACACTACCAAAACTAATCTTCTTTGAGTGGGTTTTCGTCCACAAGAAGGTGGAAAAATGGAAGAACACGTAGGTTCAATCCAACAGAATAACAACACAAATTCCAAGCATGAACCTCCGAATGAGCTCTCCATCAGCTTATAAGGGCATCTGGGAGTTACAAACTCCACTTTCTTGAAAATATAATCTTTTTTTCTCCTCAACTTAAAAAAAATCCTCATATTCCAAAGTGGTACTCATTTTAATACTAAGTCTAGGAGAGAAATATAAATATGTTCTCATCCCACACAAGTAAGTCACTTTATAAAATACAACATTACAACTTAAGTGCACTAAAAATATAAATAACCTGATTAATTATCAATTTTCCTCAAATTACCAAAATTGATAATTAAATATTTACTCCAATGATTTGGAATGAGGATAAGTGGCTCTAAGACGACTAGGTTGAAAAATGGGAAGATTACAGAGAGGGCATGAAGATTGTAGAAGGCAAGTCTTGCTAAGAACTCCTATAGCTTGATTGTAGAGATTTGTGTATATAATTTTAAATTGAATAAAACTATATAAGTCTGGTTGTGTTCCTTATATTGTGTGAGTTGCAATTTGTGAATTTGTAATTTGGTGTGAATATGTTTGAGTAAGAAGGATATTGTGTTTGCGTCATATGGTATTAGAGTTGGAGTTCTTGAAATCGTATGTAGAGTGCTGAACGTGACACAACCTATGCCAGGACCTGCGGGTAGAGAAGAGCAAGAAGGCAATAGAGGAGAAGCTCAAGTGAGGGCTGTTGCAGGTAGGAGAAGTCCTAAGCAATGAGAGAGCTTGAAGCTATGAAAGAATTTGTTTTGTAGATTGAGAGTGTCATTGTAGATTATGATGAGCATGATTTAAGTTGTCAAAGATTGCAATAGTGAGAGATATGGGGATTAATGTAAGAAGGCCCGTGATATGGGATGGATGGAGGTAGTATGAAAGGAGGAAGATCTCCTTGATGATGGTTGATATAACCATGAGAGTGGTTAGGTTGGAAGCTATGCAGCGTGGAGAGAGTATGAGTAATGTGGTCGCTGCGAAGAAGGAGGATGCAAGTGCAGAGATTGCAGCTATTGATGAGATTATAGTTGTTGTAGTGGTAGAATGCGAAGAGGTTGCAATAGATGCCGATGATGGAGATGAATTTCTATTGAAGATGTTGGCGATAGAGGAGTGGATGTCGAAGCTCATTGTTGCAACGAAGGGAGAAGAACAAAAAGTTGTAGCTGATGAGGATGTGGAAAATGTCATAGCAAAAATTGATGTTGTAGTTGTGAATAAAGATGAGGTAAAGTTGTTTTATGATGGTATTTTATTTTCAAATAAGATGATAGAAGAAGAGATGGTTAGAGAATAAAAATATGTAGAGAAAATGGAGATTGATGTAGATGTAGATTGGTGTTTAGATGCTGCAAGTTTGTGCATAGAAATTGTAAAGGATGTTGCATGGTTTTGGTGGAGGTGGTTGGTTTGTAGTAGGTTAAGTCCCATGAAGGTGAAGGAGGAGAAGAGAGGAGTGAGGATTTGGAGGAGGAGAATGAGCCTTTGGCAGAGGAGGACGAATGATGGTGGGAAAATGAAGCTGGCATATAATGGGTGGAGGAGGACGGTACTTTTCCCAGCTAAGTGTTGGAAGAGGCAGAAGAAGTTTCCTATGCCTAGATCAATGATGAAGTTCACTATAGGTTGTTTACAACCTAAAAGGGTGATTCTATCACTCCACTCTGCTTTGTGAGCCCATGCTCAGAAACTTTTTACCTGCCGTGTATGATGCAGTCCAGCACCTAGGTGCATGAGCAATCCTGCGTCACACAAAAACAATTTCAGTTTTCACCCTTAGCTTGGTGGTCTCAATTTGTGGATTAGATTCATTGGAGTTTGATGTATGATTTGAGTTGCCAAAGTGTAGTTATACTTTAATCTCAACAATACATTGGATGGATTGGAGCCAATGTGTTGGAAACAAGTTCTGGATTTCACTATGGAGTTCTAGACTTTTAGCTTGCATTTGGGATAACACTCACCTCATGCTACACCATGTTTTCCTGATAGTCTTCATCCATAATCTCAGATCATTCGAAATCACAATCATCAGCATCATGGTTATACTTAGAGAAAAAACCCATCCATTTTGATAATTCACAAGTTCATCATGCTCTTTGTGCATCATGACGAAGACATATAAAGACAAAACATGTGATTTGTTTTCTTATCCATTGATGATAAAAAGTAGATGCCTTACTTATGATGGATGAGGCAATGCTATTGCAAATTGCAAAGAGGATATAAGTGCAACTATTTCTAATTTAATAGATGGCAAGGTTCGTGGCAAGGAACAAACTCTTGGGAGGATATAGTTTGTTGTGTTTTGGCTGAGTGCAGCTCAACACTACCAAGCGACTTGTGCCAAAGGTCAAAAAGAGTTGGGACTATTGAAATTGAAGCCTAAAGCTGTGAAGGAAATTAGTCACAAGCTTCTTCAATTTATACATGTGTATAGTACCTATGTATTGAGTGTTGTGCACTATGAGCGGTCATTTTTGAATGGTGTGCATGTTGAGACAACAAATGTATTAGCTCAACACTATTGACTGCCACTTGTATTTCAAATGATCTTGTAAGTTAGCTAGAATACCAATAACCAAAGAGAAAGTCCTTTGAATGCAACATTTTTTTCCTTTATGAAGGAGGCCGACCATACAAAAGGAGAAAATGCCTCATAGAGGTAGCGTTTAAGATTCAAAGGGATTTTTTTTTCATTTAAAAAGATAAATACAATACACATAGGGAAGTCTGAAGGGCGCAGTGTTGGATGAAGGAGATAAATGTGGAAGATGAAAGAGTTTGTTGCGATACCACAAAGAAAGAGGGACAAGGAAAAGATGCATTTGATTTGTAAGAAGTCCACCATACAAAGAATAGAAACCATGTTTAGCTAATTTGACTAAGTCAAATGAACAACATAAAGAGAGAACCTTTTGGGATAGGCATCGATCTCTCTTCTTAACTGGTGGTTTTCAGATATTTTGAATAGTATTAAAATGGATCGAAGGTTCCAGGGACTTGATCGTCGACCTTTTGGGATAAGAACAATACAAATTTGAATGCGTTAATAGAATAAAGGGGGTTGGCCAGATAAATGAAGGCAAAGTGAGGAGAGGAAGGGGATGTTGCTGTAAAGGCCGCGCTCTAGGAGATAGAGGAGATTGAATGAAACAACGTTGAGTGATGTGAAACCAAAGTAGTGAGTGTGCATCTTTTTAAGGGAAGATGAAATAACATGGCAGATTATGTAGTTGTGAGAGGGCATGAAGATTGTAGAAGGTGAGTCTTGCTAAAAATTCCTATAGTTTGATTGTAGAGATTTGTGTATATAATTTTGAATTGAATAAAACTATATAAGTTTGGTTGTGTTCCTTATATTGCGTGAGCTGCAATTTGTGAATTTGTAATTTGGTGTGAATCTGTTTGAGCAAGAAGGATATTGTGTTTGCATCAATGGTAATCAACACCAACCAACCATGTGGAACCTTGAGGCCCACCCCTCTATACTAAGAGATAGTCACCATGGTGTTCAATCACACACATGTCAAAAACTCACAAGACAACTACAATGAAGAATACTTCACACAAAGGTATTCTCAAACACATAATGGACTACACAAGTCCAAACAAAAGAGGAAGATGAGGCTATTCTAGAACATAAGAGTGGTACCCCCTTGGTTCTCGAAAATCAAGCTAGGACTAGTTAGACTTTGGGTCTCAATAGTAAGTGCACATAATAATTACACTTGTTCAATGTAATATGTCCTATTTCAAACATCCTTTTAGTCATTAAATTCAATTCTTTATTAAGATGTGACACATCTTATTTCCTTTCATAGCATCCAATTAATTCTTATGTTTATTATTATGTAATACACCTATTTAAGGCATTATGCATTGCATAAATAATTCTTGCATCATGATACCCTATGTCCCATTTCAAAAATTATATGCCACATTATATTACCATGATGATGCACATTTTATTTCAAATGTTATATCCCACATTTAGATCCATTCACTCCTAACCCTAACCATCTAACATAACAAAATCATAAAAATATTTCTTTTCAACCATTAGGTAACTATTAAATACCCAACAATAATTAAAAACTACGAAAATCATAAACTATCAACCTCAAAACCACACTAACTATATAATATAGTATTTCAAACATTACTAGTATACAAATTGAATCCACATTTATGCAAGGTTTTTGCAAAGTTTTTCTACACATAACTGCTAATCCATCACTGATAATTATTTCAAACCTTCCACCATGGTTTGATGGGTTGAACCCCAATTTTATGAAGCATCTGGAAAGGAATAGCAGCAATTACGAACTGAAAAGTCTCGGGTCTTAATTAACAAGCTTAAATATAAAATTAAATAAGAAAATTAAATTTAAAAAAAATATACATATCCCATAAAAATTTGAAATCACTAGAATCTTAAATCAAACTAGGAGAAATAAGATCAATCATATATCATTTCTTCCTTCCATCTCCACTAAAATCTTCTCCAAATTATTGTAAGAAGATCCTCCCTTTTTAACCGCTTTAATGGAAGAATCTCTTAACTCACCACTCCTCCTCCTCAGTTCTTCCCCTTCCTTCCCTTTCATCAATTTTCTCACCATTTCTTCCACCTCTCCTCTTGTCACATAATCATTCACTGAAAACCCTATTTTCCAAACCTGGCTCACATAAGTCCTATTAATCTGTTGTTCTGCATAGAATGGCCAAGAAATCATGGGTACACCGGCACAAATGCTTTCTAATGTGGAGTTCCATCCATTGTGAGTTAAGAAACCTCCCACAGAAGGATGGGAGAGCACTTCTATTTGAGGCGCCCAGCTTACAAAATAACCTCTTCCCTTCACTTTGTCCACAAACTCCGTAGGCAACACAGCAGAAGCTCCACGAATGAGGTCTGGACGAATAGCCCATAGAAAGGGTTGCTTGCTCGCCTCTAAACCCCATGCAAACTCTACAAGCTCCCTTTCAGAGATAACTGCCATGCTTCCAAAGCACACATAAATAACCGAATGAGGTCCCTGATTGTCCAGCCATTTGACACAGCTTGTTTCTTCAGTAAATATACTTGCAGAAATCATATTGGATAATCCATTTGTTTCTTCTCCTGCAGAAAGTAATAGAGGACCTATGCTGTACACAGGAATTCTGGCCCGAAGTGCCTCTATTATTGGCCCCTCTAGCTCATCAAATGTATTAAATACCATGAAATCAGCTAAGAGATTAGCTTGGCATTGAGTTTCTAAAAATTCAAACATGTAATTGGCAGCATCATAGCAGAAACTTGGCACATCTTTCATAAGCAATGTGGGCATCCCAGGAATGCAATTGATCTCTTCTTCCAGATATCCATTTGTGAGATAGCTTTTGTCTGCCCACAAAGAAATTTGGTTTTTTTAGTGACCTATTAAATATTGTACAATTGCAGAGTTATATTAGGTTCTAGTATTTTTTTTTATCTCATTTGTTTTCCATGCAAAAGATTGAAATAGAGATAATTGTATTTTTAGTTTTTTTCTTTAATAAAATTCAGTAAAGAAACCCACCTCAAAACCTACTTGATCAAATTAGGCAATTGATCCCAAAAGTTATTACAGTAATAATCATTTTAATAGTTTGCAAGTATCATAAATTTGAAGATTGCAAGATTTTGAGTAGAAGAAAAATAAGATTAATAGTTAAAATCTAATAAAGAATGTAGCAGAGAAGGGGAACCCTATGTGTCTTTAGTCCCATTGTTACTTATATATAATATTAATATAATATGTTCTTTAAAATTCTTTTTCATAATTTATTATTTCATCTATTAGTGTGGAGTAGGGCCTAAATTTGATGGTGGATCCTATTAAAAATATGAATTCTATTTAATCACACTTCCTAAACATTTGTTAACAGACGTGTCTATTCATATGTTTTTAATCCTATTTAAATGATCTTTAGATCCATAATTTGCATATAGAAAAAATCTATTTCAAACTCTCCAATTTTAACAATTGGAATCAGAGACATGACAATCAGACTGTTAAGATTGGGAAGTAGCTATACATGTTATTTTTCTAGCATGTGCACATAGAGCCCTTTGCAAATGCAAACAAAGCTGACCACGAGTTCCATCCTTACGTAGTCGCCATATTAAGGACACAACGTCTTCATCTTTGCATCCAATATTTTCTACTATTTTTCTTCACGTTAAATGGAAATTGGATAAATGCTTGTCATTTACATTGGAAAGTCTGTGATGAGAGGAGCTTGTAAAATCTTAATCAGAAATCTCAAAACATTCTCAAATTGATCTTCTAAGAAGGAAGTATACTTCTTTATCATTGAAAATAAGTTATAAAGACACGGTACACCAATCTCTCTGGAAAAGACAATTGGCACAACAGTCACAAAGAAAATTGCATCACAACGAGGAGAAAGTAGTAGGGTGACTTAAATCAACTAGCTTATATTGCATGGGAATAAATATTTATTGATCAAGATGGTAACAATATGTAAAACTTAAATACTTAAAAACTTTATCGGTTGCTCTTCTAAGTTCTAAAAACTATACATTTTAAGCCCCCGACGAATGGCAAAGTAGCTTTGTTGATTATAGGCATCGGCCTCATGAAAGACTAATGAAAAAAACACCATCCCATAGCTATGCAAACAATTTCTGTGAACACAAGCGTAGAAACAAAAGAGATCAAGGCAATGATCAATTGAGTTTTTTCCCTCTTCATTGCAACTGTGGACAAAATATTTTGTAGTTGTAGTTGGGATTCCAATTGCCGTGAGCATTGTGGTAAGCCTGAACCAGATTGCAACAACGTTAGCAGAGATGAGATATTTTGTCACTGAAGATTTATTGATGGATATTTTAACATACATGTCATTTGGGATCTTTGGAGATTGAAATCCACTTATAAATAAATATTTTGGATAGCAAGTTCTTGTGTAGCTAAGTTTACAACCAAAGTTTAAACAATTGCAATTAGTATTACTTAAGTGATTCTTGTGTGTAGTTAAAATTTAATTGTATCTTAATGGGAAAGATTGGTAAAAGAGTACAGAAAGAAAATACAAATTTAAGGTATGAAAAGGATATTTTAAAAGAAGAACTAGTGGAAGTTAAAAAGAAAAATGAGGAATTGGAAGAAAAGTTGAAGTAGTTTGATAAACAATCTAAAATCCTTTCAAAGGTAAATAGTTCTCAAAATGATGAAATATTAAAATTGAAATAACAAAATAATTTGTAGATCAATTACTTGTAGCATACCTAAAGAAAAATATTTGTCTAAGGTATAAGATTATATTATGTAATGTCTCATGTGATACAAATGGCGTGTGCTATTCATTTGATGAATCATTTGATATATGTGATATAGATAAAGAGTGTAAGGTTGGAAATAAAAATGTTTTTGAATCTACAAATCTTGCTAGTCGTGTTGATAATAACAAAAGATGTTTTGCAAAGAATGGTGGCTTTAAGATTATGAATAGAATGGGTTATGATGGAAAAGGTTTGAAAAAGTATGGGCAAGGAAGTAGAGAGCCTGTTGAACCAAGTGTGAGGCTAAAAAATGAAGGCCTTGGATATATTAGATGTAAATAAAACACAAATGATGTTATAGGTAATATATTTACAAACAATTTAGTTCAAGAAATGAAATGTTCCCAATGTTCTCATTGTAATAGGCAAGGACGTGAAAAATAAACATGTTGGGATCTTCATCCTTCTATTATTTGTGGATTGAAGAATTATTCTAAAAAATTATGTTAGAACAGAAAGTGGAAGAAACAATATATGAAAGATTGTCTACAGATGAATTATGGATGGATTGGTGTATCTAATTGGTGAAAGGTCACAAATATGTTCAAAATGTTGTACAAGCATAAACATTCACATATCGAACAAATAACAATAAAAAAAGGTTTCATCAGAGAACTAGTGAACAATGAATAAATCTACTTGGAGTTTTGTAGATCAAAAATTAGGTGGCAGACATATTCACAAAGACTTTAGCAAAGGATAAATTTGAACATTTAAGATAGAATTTGGGATGTTGAAGCAACTAGTGGTAGAAATTAAGGGGAAGTGTTGGAATAAATTATTTATTTCTCCTATTGACAATCAAATAATTTCCATTTGAATTAAACAAAGAGGGTAAACACATTGAATTGTTTAGAGGCTTGAACTTATTAGAGAGGATCACATTTGATAATCTTATAAAGTTGTAAGAATTTGAATTGACTACATCTAATTTTTTGGTATGAGGGAGCTTGAAATATTAAGCATTCATGATTAGCCCAAGCTCAACCTCAAAGAGCTATGAAGATTTGAAAAACCACTCTCAACAATAAGGACCAAAGTATTTCCACTTGAATTCTATCCATGTTGTATGTGTAGAAGCATGAGATTTGCAATTGGATCACTTATAAAGTACACCATTATTACTGCTAAAAGAGAATTCCAACCATAAAATGCATTTGGGGCTCATTCAATAGAGCAAAGTTGTGGCATTGATCGCAAATATTGTTGGTAAATCTAAAAAGTTTTTGATCACAAAGATCATTGTAAAAGGTTTTGGATCGCAAAGATAATTGCAAAAGATTTTTTTAATCACAAAGATCATTGCAAAAGTTTTTTAATTACAAAGATAATTTCAGAAGGTTTCTAATCACAAAGATAATTTTAGGAGGTTTCTAATCACAAAGATCATTGCAGAAGGTTTTTAATCACAAAGATCATTGTAGAAAGTTTTGATCACAAAGATCATTGCAGAAGGTTTCTAATCACAAAGATCATTGTAAATTTTTTTATCGTAAAGATCATTGTAGAACTTGTTTTTGATTGCAAAGATCATTGCAAAAGGTTTTGATCACAGAAATCATCGCAAAAAGTAAATAATATATTGAGTGTTATCTCTATAAATTTAAGCGGTGCTAACAACTTTGGAGAATGGCATGAACAAATGAAAATCATTTTTTTGGGTCAAACTTCACCTCCTTTATCAATAGAATTACAAAAAGACATCCTATTATGGATGATAGCGAGCAGAGGAAAAGAAAGGTTTTCATTACTATGTAATCATTTTGGTTATTTAGAAGAAGATATATGAAAAGAGCATTATTTTACTTGAGGACAAACTCCTCTAAGGACTTAGTTTCAAGTGTTACTTCAAGAAATCAATTATCATATGCAAGGCTTGATCATATTAACCTCAAAGTAGTTGTTGCAGCAACATGTGAAGCATTATGGGTTAGACAACTTCTTGAGAATCTTCTACATCCACAACATGATCCAACAATTATGTTTTGTGATAATTAAAGTGTGTTGAAGATACCTAAGAATCCAGTGTTCCATGCTCACACAAAGCATACTAAAGTACACCATCACTTCATTTGTGAGCATGTTTTCAATAAGGAAATTGAACTACTCTATACACCAACTAATGAGTAGCTTGCAAAACCTTTGAGCAAGGATAAGTTTAGTTACTTTCAAGAAGGAATTGGTTTTAAATGTTCTTCATTTGTACATGGGTAGCTAATAAACCTATTTATTATAGGTGGCCCACATCATCTAGATAAGTTGTGTGATAAAATAAAGTTAATGGGGGAGTGTTAACAATATAAACTCTATTTAATCAAACTCCCTAAGCATCTGTTAGCATAAAGACACGGTTGACATGTAGAGACACGTATGTTCATATGTTTTGCCTACTTAAAGGATCTTTGGATTCATAAATTGCATATAGGAAAATCTCTTTCAAACTCTCCAATTTTAATAGACCCTCTCTATCAACAATTATGTGAGTTATCTATTCAAAGTTTCTTTTCAAATGTTTTAAGATAGTTTATTTTAAAAATGTATATCATATATTAAATACATATTTAACTATAATTATGGAGGCATTCTACAACAAGTGCTCAATAGTGGTGAGTACATACCTTTGAATTATTATAATAATAGTATTTATTTTGTAATCAATAAACAAGTTATGACAAAGCAAGTCAGATCGATAACACTTCAAAATCAAAGACATAAGGTAACTTAGAGCTATATTTTTGCAAGTCGATGGCTGGTGAAGATTATAATTGTTAGGGTTCAACTTGACTCCAAGTTTGATTTTTATTAGGCACAATTATGACTAATATAGTTGAAAAAATATAATTATTAATACTATCAAATTTTTAAATTCTAATTAAAAATTAATATGTATAAATTATATTTTAAAAATAAAAAAAATTAAAATTAAAATAAAAAAAATCTAACAAATAAATTAAAATTTTATTAAATAAAATAAAATAATTCTTTAAGTAAATAAAAATAACTCTTAAAATAAAAATGAAGTAAACAATGTAAAAGAAAAGAGCCCATTGGTTTGGCTAAATAGTTGCTTTTCACTTTCTAGTGCATAACACATAACTTCTCAATTGTTGGCACCCTTGGTCACGCGAGTGGTCTTTTCTTGTCGATGGCATTATCTATCCACCCTTATGAGGTCACATCATTCTAACATGGCATATAGTGGCATCACATTGGTAGTGGACAAAAAATATGGTTTGGAATTTGTTGAACTGAGAAAATGGATCTACATGATTATCATAATGTTGAATAGTTTTTAACAAAATGTCCCCACAATTGAACTCTGTTGAATGGAATTGCCCAAGTACAAGACTCTGAACACCATTTCCAAGCACAATTTGATAATCACATTATCGATTCCTTTGTTCTCAAAGAGCATGGGAAAGAATTGCATCTCAAGATTGTCCATCATTTATGTTCCATGCTCAACAATTCTTTTGATATGAATGGATTCTATGAGTTGTGCAAGGAGATTTTGAGCAGTGGGTTTCAATGGGGTGGTTGGATACATATTCCATCCAAACAGCCTACATGAATTCCATGAGAATAAGTAGGCTTAATCCAATTGCATTCATGTATTATGTCTATATGTCATGGTCAAGTAACTATAGGCTTCTCTTTTCTTGTCTCTAATTTCAGAATGAGTGACAAGTAAGCCTTCCAACCTGAGAAATTTAAAAAGGAATTATAGGCCACACTAAGCATGTGCTCTATTCAGAGCAGTTGGCCACTGTTGATTGAGAATTTCTGTGGCTGATCAAGTGGAATGAATCCAAATCTCATTAAAATGTAGTTGGATATTATAATGAAGTTCAATTAGATAGTATACATGGTCATTTGTGATCGCTATCAAGTATGACTAACCAATGCAATGGGGGCAACACATCAAATAGGCATCACATGGTGGGCAATTTGAAACCAACTATAGCATGATGAGCCATTGAACCTTGTTTGTGTGTTAGCAATAGAAACTAGACACAATATAAAGGTAGGTACTAATAAATTACATTTATAACCACAAAGCAAGGAAAATGTCATGTGTGCATAGCAAATTAATGAATTGGTATAGTTGATTTTCATGTTTGGACTGTAAATCATAGTAACATTTGAAAGAAGTGTAGATATGGAGCAATAATTAGTTTTTTTAAAAAATATATGTACCTTGGAATTTTCCCTTGCTTGTGTGTCCTTATACAAATCTATAGGCCCCAATTTAAATTAATGCATACAAGTTGAAACTAATGTATAACTGTGTACAAGGGAATTCAACTAGCTATATAGAGTAAATATCTGAAAGGTATTGTTGTTGTTGAAGAATGTTTGTAATTTGTTTGAATTTACATTGTATTCATTCATCGATATTGAAGTTAGATAGAAGTAGACCATAATTGAAGTGTAGCTCAATTAATACTTCACCAATAATGTTGATTAGTTTATCATTATAGTGATTCCTTGATAGAGTGTTTTTGTAGATTAATTATTTACTATTGTAAATGAGAATTATATTACTTTAAAGGATCCTCATTGTGCCACAAGGACATTTTCCCCTAGATTAATCCTTGGAAATTGAACAATAATTAAATATAATAATCTCAAGTCATGCAAATATTTCTAGAAATTGAAGTGTGTAAATGTGAATGATAATTTAATTTAGCTCTAAAATTGTGGATGATTAAGATGGATGGGAACTTTGGAATAGGGTATGGACATCCATCAGAGCATAAATGATAGAGGAATTTGCTCGTCATCCATGCTCACCATATACAATTTAGTTCCCTAGCATTACATGATGGAAAGGTAAGGAATTTCAAGCATGATGTCATTACTAATGACAATTTTAACTTATTGCATATAGGGGGAATGGTAATATTCGGTAAATATTAAGATTTCTATGGACACTTTTTTTAATTACAAAGAATTGAAAAGGAAGGGAAAAAGTACCATGTACGGTTCAAGCCACCAATGATTATTAATTGTGATATTTAGAATCTAAATTCTTATGCACTAATAGGTCAGAATTGTACAAAGTACATTATTAATTATCTTGATAAATATGAAAGGTACACTAAGAGGTCACTTTTTAGCTAACAAGAATGCCAATAATTACACAAACACACAATTTAATTAATAACTATATTAATATAATTAGTTTAATAGTATTATAACTAATATTATATAACTAATCAATTTTTTTTTTATAATTTTCTTTATCATTAAGGTTATAATTACATTGTATGAAAAATATTAACTTGCAACTTAACAAATAAAATAATTTGTTATGTTATGACTCTACTTCATTGAACCTATAGTAACAATCATAAAGGGTTATAATTTTGTTTCATGTAAACTTTTAGATACAAATAAAAAGCATGGTGTTCCAATAGAACATGACCTTAGATTCTTTTGGGAGGGGTATCTTAATACTCCTTATTCTTCTTTGAAAAGAAAAGAAAGAAATACAACTTGATTAGACTCTCCAAAACATATTTCATCATACTGTAAAATCCCACATGGTGCTGATGTGACAGAACAAAAACAAATGAGCACCAACAAAAGCCTTTGTTTGCTCATCGCCTAGACTGTCAGTTAAGTTTGAGGGCCTTATTGCCTCTGGGGTGTTTTCCTAGACTATTTTTTTCCATTGCATCGTTGCCCTTGATAGCCAAAAATTGAAAAGGAAATATCAAACACCGAATTTTCCTTCTAACATAGTTTTTAATAAAGTTTTTATTTGTATTTTACCACGTAAAACTGTAATTATGGCCATACGGCCATCTAGTTTAACTTGGGTCAATGCGCTGCCTGGACATTAATAAATGTCTTAAAAGGTTGCAATAAGAGTTGGAAGTATCATATAAGTTTGCAATTACAATAAGACTTGGGAATTCTTATCCAATAAGATACGGTCCATTTTTCAATAGATTGTATGTATAAAAATAATAATCTTCTCCCTATCTTTTTTAATAATTAATTTTTTATATTGAAGATATGTAATTAAATATAATAAAGAAAAAACTTGTCCAGAGGTATCCAGTTCTCTTCAGTGCTATCCAGTTTGTTGCCAAACAACTCTGCAATGCTATCAATTCTATTTGCAAGTTTATAAGAGGTAGTAAGTTTGTTTAAGGTTATAAATTGTAATCTCTTGTTCAATAGTACATACAATTCTGAGTTTCTTTTGTTGCTACTATCTTTATTCAGTTTTCTATTAAAGAGAACAACAGCAAACAAATAGGAAAAATAAACTGTACATAAAACTGACACGGACAGTCAGCACCAAAAGATAACCGTATACAAACAAAACAAGGAACACAATAACTTTTTCCAATTCAAAATTCTAGATTGTGATTTTTCTCTTTGAATTTAATCATTGATAAAGTGTTTTACGATTGGATATCTACCTTGGTCAATTTCCTTCTCAATTTCTTTAACTCTGTCAGTTATCAGGCATAGGAAGCCCAGGAAATTCTACTAGTTTCTTGTTTCCTTTGGCTTTAAGGACAGTTTTGGGTTTCAGAGGAAGAATTGCATGGATGATGATAAGCAGATTGCTGACAAAATAGAATGGCAATTCAGCACCATTTTCCTTAATAAGAGAATGGAATTGATCGACATTGAGGCTCTTTTGCCATAGATCTTTTATAAACTCCCACATATGCCTCCAGTGCACACCTTGGAAACTAGGGACAAATACTCTAGTTTATTCGACCCATCTTCCTTTTCTTTTACTTCCTGCAACTCTTCTACACTTTCCGTTCTGCTCTATTAATGCTTCCACCTCAGGATCAAATTTGCTACCTTCAACTGACCTGTAGAGGCCCAAACCGAAATTTGCATTCTCAAATATGTACTCTGAATCAAGCCTTAAAAAAGCTAATCAAGTCCTACAAGAAATTGATGTGTATCAGTTTATAAACTAGCGTAATGTCAGATTGGTTTTCCTTCTGAAATATCTAATATGAACCCAAGCTCAAGCCTGTAATCAAACCCTTCCAGCAAATGGTGCCATCAATTTGACAAGTCTAGAATATTAGTAACAAGTTAAGGGCATGGTGTGATGGTTAAAAGTTTTAAGTAAACAAATCCACAAAGGTTTAAATACTCTATTTAAATATCATCCATTTTAATGTCAAACAATCAATATTAATTTTACACCTCATTCACAACAAAAAGTGGTAAATATTTGTCCTATTTTTATTGGCTAAAATTGACCTTTGACTGTAAGTGGATGATATTTAAGAATAGACAGGTTCAAACCCCCATTGTTGAGTTCAAAAGCCTTGTACTTTCATTGGGCCAATGAATTTGAGGGTTTTGCCCAAGCCTATTGATGACAGTTCAGTTTGGGTGATGTTTTGGGGTAAACCAGATGATAAAGACCCCCTCCTACTAGTGACTTAGTGGATTTTTATTTGTGGGCTTAACTCTTTGATATTTGTCATCTTTGTTTTCTACTTGATCCCACATAAACTTTATAAATGTGTCTTTCTACCACACATATTTTATGAATATTATACTATTATCTTTTTAATATTTTAAAAAATAATAAATACAACATTCATCCCAAAATAAAATTGATTAGAAAGCTTTATGAAAGTTTCTAGAATGGGCCTGGTCATACCACTCCAGCCCACTGTTGTAAGTAGAATGATAACGAATACAATTATTTGCAGGTTGAGGAGTAAGCATCCAAAGTTCCAGCAATTCTCATGGGCTTCTTTATATTTTTAGAAAGCTTTGTCCATAACAATGGAACACCTACTTTCAAGTTTCCCAAGACTGGATTTCAAACGGGTTATAAAAATATAAAGTGTGTCTGAACAAACTCAGAGATATAAATATTATTATAATAATAATATTGAATAAGGATTGTTAAGGGTATTAACAGAAAGAATACCTTCTTCAAGATAAGAAGGGAACAGTAACAATAATGACTCAACATTTCAGATCGGAAAGATCGTCATCATAAAGTAATGGGAAAGGATTTGAATTGCACTTTTTAATGAGTTATCAGTAACCAAAAATTAGTTAATCCGAGTTCATCTCAAAATCTCAACAAATCCTGATCTATGGCTGTCGCTTTGTGAAGTTATCTAACTAAGCTTCAATCATATAAACTCTAAACGATACTTTTATTCTTTCTTTATTTTTAGAAGGATATTATAGAGTTATAAGATAAGAAATAGAGGGAAGAAAATAAGTCTTTATAATTCTTATTAGATGGTTTAGTGTGAACCACTATTCATAAAATATGGGTCTTTCAATTTAACTCAGAAATTATACAATTAAATCTTGATATAAATATCACAATTTAATTTAATAAGCTGAAAAAATACTTCCAACTTCTCAAATCCTACGTAATAGACTCAAATAAAAACCTTTGAAAATGAATTGCACTAAAGAAACTACAACAGACATACCTTTTAGAGGAATATATCCCTTCTCCACAAGAAGAGGTATTGAAAAGTAAATGTTGAAGCCACAAGTACTGGCTGTCCAGAAGGATACTCCAGGAATTCCCAATCGCTTGGCTGATTTTTGAGCCCAAGTCATAACTCCATTGTAAACAATACAGCTCAAGGGAGGGACATCTGCTGAGCTCATCAACTTATCTATCAGCTTTTCGAAATACGGTGGGCAACTATTTGTGATGGATTTACAGAGCTCCTCAACTTGGCTGGTGCGGCCGTGCTGCAGAGGCAGCCCGTCTGGAATAGTTTGGAAGGTGATGCCACCCATGGACTGGATCGATCCAGATTTCAACATTTTCTCTTGCATGTATTCAGTATTAACAAAAGTGATGTGGAAACCTCGTGCAGACAAAATTTTGGCAAACTGCATCATGGGCGTAATGTGACCCTGAGTAGGAAAGGCCAACATCACAGCATGAGGTCTCTTCGTCATAGCCATGTTTATCACCCAACAAGCAGCACTGAGCCTCAACTGTCAGTGAAAAACTTGGTTTCTGAGTTGCTGGAGGGCAAAGATAGATTTATTTATGGTCAACAATGACCTAACGATGAAGACCATTAGGAAGAAACATGCATCATAAGTCTCAGTTACCATTCTAAATTTCTACCCCACATATGATCATCATAGTTATCGTAATCCGAATATTTGATGTAGTGACAAAGTACCGATCAAAAGGTATTTAAGGCAATCTGAGAGCAGACAAGGGTCAGTATTAAAAAAAACACAGCAGTCCTAGTCGTGATAAGTAGCAAGAAGGGTAGATAGGATGGTAAACTAAATGATCACCCTTAAAACTTCACTCCCACACGTCTTGTTCTACACTAAAAATAATTAATAATTATGAGTTGAAAATTAAAAATAATTAATTATGAGTTGAAAATTAGAAACATTAGTGTAAATATGTAAATAAAAAACAAGTATATTTATTTTGATAATCCATGATTTTACAAAGAATAGAGAAGCTAGATCTAATAAGTCTTGGGATCAAAACCACTTGATATCATATTAGTAATTGCCTTGGAATTAGGATTTTTTGTCAACTCTATGTAGGGATGAATCCAATTGTCTAGGACTAATCTATGATTGTGATCTTGTCCTACACCTGCAAACTAATACTATGTATTCTATTGCTTTGCTTTCTACTCTTTAATTCACTTGATCACCCTTGATCTTTTCTTGGTATTTCCTAGAACATATGGGGCTTGATAGTATTTAAAAATATGTTCTAGGATTGATAGTAGGTCACAAGGAGCTATCACCTAGACCAATCCTTGAAAATCAAACAATATCAAAAACAACAATCTTTAGTCATGCAAATGCTCCTGAGTTGATTGTGCATCGCTAGATTCCTTTTTAGAGCGCTAATTCAAGTGTGTAAATCAAATGATTTCTATCTATGATCAGATCATTTTTTTTTATTAAAATGAATGATTGAATGCATTTAAATACAATGACATAGCAACCTAGATCACATAAATTTAGGTTTGGTCAGCCCTAGTTAGAAAGGGTAAAGGTGTGAAGTGAATCAAATTTGAATTTAAAAATTTATTGGTTGGTGTTTTCAGCCTTTGATAAAATCCCAACTGCTAAGTTATAGGGAAATAACCTACTATACCAACTACAACTAATAGATTGGTGTGAGTTGGGTGGGAGGAGTCCATGGCTACAAGGACAACAATATGACCATGAACTAATTTCAAGATAAAAAATGACACCTAGATCATAGTAGATAACATGTGCAAGGGAATAAGTGCGAGCATGGGAGTAATAAATAAGTGGATAGGGTGAATTTATAAGGTTGTGTGAACATGGGAAAAGAGATAAGTAGTAGGTGTATAGAAAGATGTGTAATGGGGTAGGTGGATAACATAGGGCAAGGGACTTGATGTTGTACAAAATTTCATCATTTGTCAATATGTCTAGATGTATCAAAGCTCTTCCCTAAAATAGACACAAAATTAAATGGGAAATGACACTTGGGTATACAAATTTCACCACTTATATTTTTCTCTTGCTTTGAGGTTCATGTGATTTCTTGAATGATCATGCATCTCAAAGTATTTAGCACTCGTGCAAAAATTCATGGGGTAAGTGCAAGAAGATGGGGGGCCAAAAAGGAGTCTTAAGTGGGCATTTTTTTCTGAAATTAGGAAATGCTAGCCTTGGATGAGAAATTGAGCATAGTTACACAAGATGCAACCAAAATCACTATTCATAGTGCTCCAAGTCTACTTTCTAAACTACTATTTTTTTAAAAAATGGTATAGATTAAGAGGTTCAAAAGAGGGAGCCACAGAAATTGGTGTTGTTTCTGTCAAAAAAATAACATAGCATATTTTGTGGCTTCCTCAAAAGGTTAATTTTTTTTTTGGTATTTTTAAAATTGCTTCGGCAAGAAATTAGCTAACAGCATGTAGTTTATGCTCAATTTTTCTGATAATTTTTTGATGAATATTTGATTTTTTACTAATTTTCAAAGTGGACACATCCTAAAAAATAGAATTTTGGCCGTGCTACCCCTATAGATTTTGAAAACTAATTGAAGATCATTTTTTTTAATATATGTAGAATGGAGTCTAGTTTCTAAAAATGTAATTTTTTAAAATTTCAATGAACAGTTAATTTACAATGAAAAAAAGACCAAACACTGGTTTTTGCCCAAAAACGGACACACAAACAAAATAAATTAAAGATGAAAGGCATAACATTGTTAAAATTTGAAAAAAAATACATCGTTAAATAGTTAAGAGAAAGCCTAACATTACTCAGGTGTTTGATCTATTCAACCTTGAAACACGTGCAAATCTGAGGGCTAGCACGAAAGAAATTATGTGAAATCCTGTAGAATTTGCAAAAAATATGTCTGTGGACGTTGGGAAGGCACTCCAAGCCTTGTTAGCATTAGTTACTACATTGTTGAGTCAGTTTGTAAGTTAGCGTTGGTTTTCAGTCAGTTTAGTTTGTTGTAATTGTAACTCATTATAACTGTCACCCTCAAGATTTATATGCGTTGTTTTGTATCTGCAAATCAGAATGAATAAAATAATTTACTTTACTTTATTTGGTATCAGAGCAGCCATAGAGGAAGTGCGATGTGAGGCATTCTCTCACTAACATCAGATCTCCCATGAGAGCAATTTGATGGATTTGTTGAATGAATTAGAATATGTGAAGATCATGAAGGAAGTTGTGGTATTGTTTCTGTAAGTTGTAGTATTGTTTTGTAGGCTGGGGTTTGAATGCATAGTTTCTATTCTCATTTGATTACTATTCTCATTTGAAGATATATGGTTGGGTTGGGTATATAGAGGAGATTATTCATCCATCACCAGATTCAATTGAATGCCATACTAGCTATTCGAAACAGTCTACTCCATTTATTGGAAGGTGTTGTTGAATAGCTTGCCTTAGTAGGATAGAAGGCGATTGAGTTCTGCTGAGGTGTGCAGGAAATAGCCTTGGAAGGAAGCATCGAGTTTGGAGGCCTTTGCAAGCAGATTGAAGACATTTGTACTCTCTGTTGTAGTGGTTGTTGCCTGGACTGAAGTTTCTCTATCCAAGCCATTTGTAGCACTCTCCATAAGGCACCTGAAAGAGGAAGACATAGTCTACAAAACCTGGCAATCAAAGAAAAGTGGATGTCCATTATCATCTCAAATTGGTGTGTATTGAAGTGTGTATGGAAGTACAAATTTTATAAGCAAATATATTTAAGTTTGAGTAAAAAGTCAATCTTTTGAGTATTATCTAAATGGAGATAGGGTAAGTGCAAGAAGATGGGGGGCCAAAAAGTGGCCAAATTAATTTAAAAAAAAATTAAGTCATAATGCGCTTGTGTTATGACTTACTATAAAAAAAAAAGCAGTCCAATTTCATTTCTTGCTGTTTTCTCCTCTGCCCGCGGCGTCCAAACCCTCAAAAGCGCGCATGCGTTTTGCAAAACACCAATCAACACAAAAAAGTTATCAATTCATCGCCAAAATGCCGCCGCGACGTTGAGCACGCCAAAGGGGTGAGTTATCTTTGTTTTTTTGTTTGAATTTATTTCTAAATAGGTAGGTTTTTGTTGATTTTTGATATATATTTCATTATTTGTCAGGAAATGTTAATGCAACTCCTCCTCCTCCTCCTCCTCCTCAAAATGCACAAAATCCTAAGGAGGAAATACCTGTAGAACAACAACCTCCTCCATTCATTCCTCGACATGCCCCTGGAACACAAGATAATATAATGGGGCAAATTGAAAACAACAAAAAGGAAACTGAAGATATAATTGCAAGGTTGAAAGATCCTTCCACTTCAACCTTGCATAGGTCCACGCTTGCCGAATCTCTTGAGTCTATGTTATCAAATGTAGATTCAATTAGCAAGCAAAGAACTAGTTAGACAGATAAAAAGAGAGAGTTTAGAGATTACTATGCAGACAAGTTGTCATACCAAGATGTCAAAAAATTACAAATTATAAAATTAGACTTGTGTTCAATTTTCACAAACCCACAAACAAATCAACCTCCACCCATTACATGTAAGACGTTCCCTATCCATTAGTGCAACAACCAAGCGATAAGGGACAATTTCGGGCAGAGGTGGTGGATGGTTTTTGACCATCCTCCATGCAATAATAATGAGGTCCCGCAATACTTTTTGAGGAAACTCTGCTATTAGTTTGTCCTCAATAAAGTGCCAAACTATTTTGATATGCGGGACTTTCAGGGTAGAGGTGGGGGGTCAGCACAAGATAGACCAAGGGCACGTTTTGACCCATAGCAAGTAGTGAGACGAGTAATCAACAGACCAGCCCACGAGCATGTTTCTATCCCTTCCATTGTGAAGGAGAGTGTTGAGGTCGATACACTTCAGTCGATTAGTGCCTTGACCCAGTGCATCATAGAGCATGCCGGTCCTGCAACACAGAGTGGGTTGGGAGATAGTGCGAGGAGTAGGGTCCCACCGCATACTTGCCAGGCTTGCGGGTTAGCCTGTGGTTATGACCCCGTGGACAGTCAGGACGCAGGTGCACAGGCTACATCTGCAGCTAAGTAGATGGTGATGACAGATACCCTCCTGAGTGAGACTTTCGGCCTTGATACTCAGGTAAATATTAGCAAGTTTATTAAATTTAATTTATTAAATTTCATTTTTGAAATACAAGATTAACTAATTTAAATTGATGATTTTAATGAAATTTCAGGGTCATAGCGTCGATGCAGTTTTCAGTGGTTCTCCACCTGCATTTTTCACTAGATCATCTACTGTCGAGGTATGTAACTAGTAAACAATTATAAATATTACATGTGAATAGCATCGTTATATGAATGGTATTCTAATTTCTGATTTTGGATGTTGAATAGGTTAATACTATAGATTTCATGGCAACACCTGCCAGCAGTGGTGGACTTCAAAGCTTTATGGAGGTAATAAAATAAATAGTTTAATGAATGAATTATACTTGCTAAATTTTTGTATGTGATTTGTGTGCTTTATTGTGTGTACTTCCATGTTTAGATGAACGTGTGTGTATGTTAGGAGCCATGATTTGCATCACTATTATAGTTTTCGTAATTGAATAATGTTGTTTTATTTCCAGATGATGCAGGTTGCGGAGAAACCTCCCCATGTTCATAGGGCAATGGAGCAGGGTGTGGCCTTTGCGATTCATAGCTCCATGGCATTGACAGGGGTATGAGGCAGATTAGTAAATTTCAATTTACATTCATTGTTATAGTTGTCTATTTTTGAAAAATCAAAAGATTATTGATTTGAAGTTTAATTTCTATCTGGATGGTTTCTATAGGACATGACATCACCAGGGCCTATTCCTGCTACTGAGGCAAGTGAGGAGACAAATTATATGTTAGCGGTAAGTGATTATTTTGTTAAATATTTTATTTTTTATAACATGTAATTTCTATATATTAATGTCTATACTTTTTATTGTAACAGGTAAAGATGCAGGAAGACCTAAATAGGAGGAGTAGCCCTCAGGTTCGTAGTAGACCACCCACATGCGCATCTCCATCCCCTAGAAGATCAAAGGCTACTCGTGATTTATTCTCTTCACTAGCCAAAGGGGAATGACTTTTTATTGTGTTCCTTTGTTGTATGCCTATATGGCATTTGTGGACATATATTTTGTATTGTACATAGTTGACATTGTATGCCTATATGACATTCTTGTAAGCCTATATGGCTATTTTGTATATATGTTATACTTATATCGACAGATATTGATGTATGCCTATATAGATATTTGGTTAATACAAATCTTTTTTATTGATGGCGTCCATACTTGCATTATAAATCCACGTTTGAATGGATATTTGTAGATGGCTACTTCAAATATTTAAAGTCCGATTGTATTACATAGGATGTTTGCATTTTCTTTGATAGGCTTGATAGGCCATGGATTAAATGATGGTGTTTGATGGAAAAGTATGGTACTAAAAGACTCTAGTTCATTCTTAATAGGCTTGTGATTGATAATATCTTTGCATGATTGCACTTGATCTTGAATCATGGGCATGTTGTTAGGATTTTGATTGCATTGTGGTGTTTGATGGATAGGCATGATACTATGTGACTTTTGGATAGGCTTGGGAGAGGTACACTAATTGAATTTGTGATTTCTAGTTTGAGATTGTTCCTCCACTAGAAGTCCTTGGAGGAAATCTAAAAAGGATATTCTAAAAAAGACAAATTTACCTTCAACAAATTCATCATCTTCTTCTCATTCAAAGTTAGAGAAATAAAAGGGGCAAGCACTTGTTGTAATTGCAAATTCTACATCAAAATGATGGATCCTTGATTTTGGAGCCTCACATCATATGGCTTCATTACAGAGTATGTTTTCTTCATTTGAGACTTGTTTAACACCACATATCTTGATGGGTAATAACACATATATGCATTTTCATGGGTGAGGGTCTATTGACATGACTAAGAGATCCTTCAATGATGTCCTTTTCATACCTTCATTGTCAACTAATCTCTTTTTTATCTATCAAATCACACATAGTGGGACAAGGAAGAGTGTTGAGTTCACACTAGATGTTGTGCTCATTCAAGATTTGCAAAGTGGAGATATTATTGTTGTAGCTGGGAGGTAAATGATTGATCTAGATTGTACAGCTTCTCACATTTTTCTATTGATGTTCCTTTGGTCGATGTTCACACTCAAGCATCTAGTCAACTTTACATTTTTTTATATGTCCTAAGTGTGATATTACACCTATTTAATAAGTTTACTTAGGATAATATGAACTTTTAATTATTCTCACCTAAGTAGATAATAAATGCATGGGTACACTTTGACTTGAGGTACACAAGTGCCACCACTACCTCATCAACTCTTGATTGATGATATTTAGGTGCCACCTATATTCAGTCAAGGCCACTTCTTTCTTAGTCAAGTTGAGTGAACTAATCCATTGATTAGCAGTTCAACTCTTAACTTCTCAGTTAGGTTGAGTTAACTCACCTCTTGATTGACAGTGATTGAGAGTTAACCCATACCTCTTGTGCATGTCATCTCCTTGATTCATGCATCCAAGAGGCCTATATATATGTATGTTTCTGATTGTAACTTTGCCTCATAATATTGAAAATAGAATAGCAATTATTCTGTTCATTTGGTTTTGTGATTAGCTTGTAGGCATTTGGTCTTGGGTAGGTTTGTTGATCATAAAAAATCGTAACGATTATTACATCTTTAATTCATTGTAGTCTTAGCATATAAAAGGGATTGTAATTCCATGGCAAGTGTGGTGCTAAACAAAAATTTTAAATTTATGTAGTCTTAGCATTTAGGAGTTCCAATTTTGCAGCATGGTAATTTTTCAATTGATATCTCTATCCTTAGCATATTGAAGGAAATTTAAATTTTCAACAAGTGTGGTGGTATTTTATAGTTTTTACAAATATTGTTATTTTCCCTTTACACCTAGAATCCTCCAACAAGTGTGGTGGTATATTACAATTTTAAGTTTATGTAGTCTTATTATATAGAAAGGCTTATAGTTCAACAGCAAGTTTGGTGGTAAATAACGATTTTAAATATTTGTAGTCTTATCATATAGAAGGGGTTACAATTTTACAATGTGATGGCTATGTGATAAAAAGTGTAGTAGAAGCTACTAGAGAAGTTAATGAGGTTGTTAAAGTTGCTCACAAGGCCTTCGATCATAACCTTGTCCTCCCACACTTTGCTCTATAGTTTCCCATCCTTTTCTTTTTCTACACTAATGGAAAAGATTTAGGGAATTTGCTAGAAGAAGATTGTGTAGGAGAGGGGCTATTTTTAACATGTAGATCTATTGGAGCAATATTTGGAGGACTTGGAACCCCTAGAGACCCTAGACAATGGAAATCTATTGGAAGTGTGTCATGTAATTGATATTCTGTAATGTATTAAGGCTTTCTACTACTATGTTAATAAAATTAAAATATCCTCCAAAAAATCTTTGTGTTTGTGTTTATGATGACATGATTGTGATTGAGGGATACCCATATAAGTTTCATGGATTAATAATAAATATGAGTGCAAATATCAATGATACACATTGCATGAACCCATCAATGTTTTTGGTCAGATAATACCCTAGAATTCTCTGTATTGGTGCATGTGATCTTCTAGGAGGAGATGTTAGATCATGATGTCATGTTTGGATACCTAATTTTGTAGTTGGAGTTTTGACAGTGGTCTTGTTGGTTCTCTTGGTATTGAGTACATTGGTCATGTGCTTGGGAGCTTCATGATAATGTGGTGTTGCATTTGGAGCTTAACATGGGTTGATTGGTTGTAGGTTCTCATACATACTTCGAGACTTGGGTGAGGCTAGAGTTCTCTTGGGATTAGAGACACTTGTTGAGATGGTTATCCTTTAGAGGTTTTAGCAGGAAGACCAAGGAGACTTTCACTTGGATATGGGCGTGAGTTAATTATGGACCTGTTGATGTTTGTTTTTAGACAAGTCAACAATTAGAGTGAAATACTAAGTATCTGACTCCCTCTTGAGCAAAGCCTCTCGAATGCTGAACTATGTGATCAAACAAGATGACTCCAAGGTTCCTTTCGTATGATTTTGTAAGAGATAGCTCAGTGACAAAGTATGATTTTGCTGTTAAACACAAAGGGACTTACGCAGACTCTTCTCCTTTCATTCAACTTGTTCCTCCTTTTAGTGTGGATGATGTATGTACAAGGTTTCAATAATGAAGAAAAGTAAAAAGGATAAAGGTTTAGGAATCTAACCTAAGGTCAATGAAGCAATGATGACGACTGAATAGACAAAATCCCTGATTAACCTAACTTCACTTCGCCAAGGGTGCCTACAACTACATGAAGCTGGTGCAATCTCCTAAGGTTATGCGAAAGGTTTTCAAATCATGAAGGTTCATATGAGCACCCATCGGATGGCGCAGCTCAGACAAGCATTCACAATCGAACTTATACAAATATGGCTCAGACTAGCTTTACACAATAATTCACCAGCGATGAATGTTAAAAGCATGAGCTAGGAGTTGATCAAATATTCAACACATACATACATTACAACAAAGAGCTTCTAATCTATTTTTAATCTACTTGAAACATCTCTTAATTCCATTGAAGTATAAGAAACCAAGTTATTTCACAAGATAACACTTGAACACCAAATAAACTTCCAATGTCTTTTGCATTAACCTTGAGAAATATTTACAACAATTTCAAGTCCTCTCAGAGAATTTTGAGAGTCTCTTCTACTCCTAAAATCTACTCTCTACTACTACTAATGATCTACTGAATTACAAATGAGGCAACAAGGCCTTTATATAGTGTTCCAGGATACAATGAATGGCTAAGATCATTTCGATAGCCAAGGGTCTAGATCATGCCACCTCAGAGGTAGTTACAACAATTTGCTATTTTTAGCACAAAAGAGAGAGGCAATGAAGGCACGTTTTCCAATGTGATAAGGTAAGGTGAAAGCATTTAAAATAATCCTCCACATAGGAATCCTTTTGGCTTCTTTTATTAAATGATACATTTAATGCATTAAAATGATGTGTGCTCACCACATAGATGCCACTTCAGCATACTTTGAAAATTGTATCATCTTTGTGTGATGTATTCAATGTGATTGCTTGAACTTGTATGTTTAGGAATACAACTAGTTGATCTTGCCTTGTTCATTCTTCTTGTAGACTGGATGTATGATACTTGTTGCTTCACTTGACTAACTTCATGATTCTTTCTTCTTCTTGTAGGTAAGTTGATGTGAATCTTCTTTGATGATGCTCTTGATGTAGAGTGAGTAATAGAGTAGATGACGATGATATAAAGTAGAGATCTCTCTTGGACTTGAAGTTTACTGGAACTTGAAGTGGAATAGATGAGTGTCTTTCGAACATAATGTAGAAGTTGATGAAGTATACTTGATTGATGGCCTTTGAAGTGACCCTTCGGAGTGTAGTAGATGATAACCTCCTCTTTGGATGTGAAGTAGATGTTGATAACCTCTAGAAGAAACTTTGAAGCTTGACGAACCTTGACTTGAAGCTTGAATGGGGAACGCCTTGTCTTTGAACATGATGCAACTTGATGAAGTATACTTTGAACTTGATGTGATCTAACATGATGTCATTGATGTAGGAGACTTGAGGTGTGATCCCCCTGCAACTTGAAGGTGACTTAGGTACTTGTCCTTGATGACTCCTTAGCTTCACCAACACCCCTTCCTTCAATGATGCAACTTGATAATCTTCAAAGGCGGCTAGCATGATGCTCCTTACTCCTCGCTTGAAGGTGATTCCTTGGATAACTCCTTAGCTTTGTTAATGCTCCTACAAGACAAGGTAAATGATATATCAATAACTTCTTAAGATAAAAACAACTTTAAACATGTAATAACGCCATTTCAAACTTAGGCGCAAATATAGGTAAAAATAAGAACAAAGTGCGCCTAACTCAATTAGTCCCACATTCATTATTTTAATGATTTCACACAATTACAATAGTTTAAAAAGATCAATCCACTTATAAAGTTCATTCAAAAGGTCTTTTCAACACAACTTCTTCCTTAGGCGCCAAGATGAGGTGATTTTAGAGGCAAAGGGCGCCTAACATAATTGACCTATTTCCTTTAATTCTTGGTGACCTTAACACTCGTATGAGCTCCAATTTCATATCCTTAATCTTTCTCCTTATAAGGCGCCTTATTTGAAGATCAAAAACTCTAGAAATGGAGCCAATTTGAGGTGGTTTTATCCTTATCTCTAGGTGCTAATGCTAGTTCATGGGAATAGGAATGGGCGCCTACTTTTGAAAGATGAATTTAAGTTATTTCCCTCAAGGCGCCAAGTTTACTTCTTCACTAATTCACTCCAAGGCACCCAAAATGGTCTTTCGATGCAATTTCCCCTAGGCGCTCATTGTTGATGCTCAAGGCGCTCAATTCTTCAAGGTGCCAAAAATGGCAAAAGGGAACAAAGAATGGGCACCTAAACTCAATCATGTCAACTCAAGGCACAATTTGGATGATCACTTGAATGTGAAATTGGCGCCTAACTCACAATGTGCTTAATTGGTCAAATTTTCACTTCTGGAGGTATCTTAGGAAATTTTCAATCAAGGAGCCTATCTAGAAGAGGTTGAAGGTTGATTGTCCTCTAGGCGCACTTTTGGGGTCTCTGCAAGTGAGGAAATTGTGCCTAAGTACTAGAGCAAATTCGCGCCTAGAAATAGTAGTCCCAGAGCGTAAGGTATATTGAAAAATATATTTAAGTATAAGTTGAGAGATTGAATTTCTTATACTTTAAATATTTTTCAATATACCTTTCAGGATGTTTGAGATAGGTATCAGATCCACTGGATTTAACATGTAGATTATAGAATTTGGAGGATCCACTAGATTTTAGACTTAGCCAATTTTTTAGTGTTTTAGGATTTCAGGCTACCAGACTTAGTCATTTTCAAGATCTCAAACATCATGATAGGAGTTAGTTTAAACATATCATGCTCTTTCATGCTAAGGCACAACTTTGGGTTAGTTTGAACATCTCTTCATGCTAAGGTGCCAATATGAGTTGGACTTCTACCACTTTGTATTCCTAGGCGCCAACTTGTAACCTCCAGTGATTGAAATGCGCCTAAAGTCTTTAGAAAACTCAAGATAACTCCATCAACTTCTTATAGTTTTAGGCGCTCACTGAGGATGTCTATGAATTGGTGCTTTAACTTGCTAAGTTTGTTGTTTGACACTTTGAGACATCTAACACTTGTCTACATCCACAGGAGATCATTGCATCCTTAGGCGCTTATACTTGATAATTTCTAATGCTTAGGCGCCAATTGACTCCTCCAAGCCATCTGACTCTAGGCGCTTAATGTGTGATCTTTTGACTTTCACCTCTAGGCGCCAAAATAGACCATTTGCGCCTAACCTCTACTAGCCTCAACCATCCAAGGCGTAGAATGCTATCAATTCATATCAAGGCGCTCATCTTGATGGACAACCTCCATCAAGGCGCTCAAACTACCTTTTTGATCTAGGTGCTAACTTGGATTATTTTCTCTCATTTTGAGTGTTGAAGGGCGCCTAAGACAATAACAACAAGGCATTGGCGCCTAAACTCATGGACCTCAACTGAAGGCGCAACTCTTATGATCCTCTGAACATGCAATGGGTGCCTAAACTTAGGCAAAATTTTGAGGTGACCTTGGAGCAATTTTGTGCCCAGAACTGACAGTACCGAAGGTAAGGTATATTGAAAAAATTTCTTATACTTTAAATATTTTTCAATATACCTTTCAGGATGTTTGAGATAGGTCTCAGATCCACCGGATTTGAGATGCAAATTATAGAATTTGGAGGATCCACCAGATTTCAGACTTAGTCAAATTTTCAGTGTTTCAAGATATCAGGCTATCAGACTTAGTCATTTTTAGGATCTTCTCAAACATACATCAGGGATTTCATACTCTTTCTTCCTAAGGTGCTCAAATTCACTGATGGGGTCCAGACAACCATTCTTCCTTAGGCACCCATTTGACTTAGCATATTTTCAAGATCCCAAGCCTTCTTTTACAAGGCGCCCACTTAAGACTGGGAGAATGAGTAAGGGCGCCTTTGCAACAACCTTCAAGTTCCCACTTCCAGAAGACTCCTATCACTCCTTGAAGTTAGGCGCTAAGAATACTTACTCCAAGTTTTAGGCGCCATTTTGAGTGTTGAAGGGCGCCTAGACTCAAGATTCTTCAGCCTAAGGCGCAATTTGTAATTCAAGCTACTCCCTGTTAAAGGATTCATACTCCTTAACTTGATTCCTTTCATGGGCGCAATATGAGGGTCTCTGCCTGTGTCTTCTGGGCACCTATTAATCTTGACATCCTTAAAGCTCTCCAACTCTACCCTTAGGCGCAATCTCTCATTATCTTAAACTCCATCCTCACATCAAGGCGCTCTCTAAGAGGCTCTTAAACACTAGGCGCCAATTGATGATCTTCCTGACTTAGGGCGCTCCAACTCAACCTTTAAAAACTCTTAAGGCGCAATCTATCACTAGTTCAAATCTTACTTCACATCAAGGCGCCTAAAACTGGCAGGAGTAACAAGAAATGGCACCAAAACTCATTCCTTCAACCTTGGGCGCTAATTTGGGTTGGTAGAGGTGGAAAAATGCGCCCAAGTACTAGAGGAAATTCGCGCCCAAAAAATGCAAGTCGCCAAGGTAAGGTATATTGAAAAATATATTTAAGTATAAGTTTACTTTAAATATTTTTCAATATACCTTTCAGGATGTTTGAGATAGGTCTCAGATCCACCAGATTTAACATGCAGATTCTAGATTTTTGAGGATCCACCAGATTTCAGACTTAGCCAATTTTCAGGATCTTCAGGATCAGGATATCAGACTTAGTCATTTTCAGGGTCTCAAGCATCAGGATCAGGTCATCAAGGGGCTCTAAGACTCAAACACCACTGACTTCATCATGCAAAGGACATCATCCTGGACTTAGCAAAGCACTGGAGCTCAAAAAAAAAGGGGTCCCCATTTGCAATGGGGCGATGTGTGATTTGGTCACAACAGGACCTAGAGAAGATTCTTATTGGAGAGAGTCATTGTGGCTTGGTGTATCTTCGAGGAGCATTCTCATTCCCCACTCTTGGTCTACTCGGCAGACTATCATCTAAGAGGTATTTCCCATCCTTTAGATGAATTTTTTTAATGCTTTATCTTCTCATGGTTATGGATCTTGAGCTATGGTTATTGGTTCTAGAGGGTTCATTCGAGGGGTGTCTCTAAACATGCTTTTTCTCAGGTGCTAAACTGGAGTTGCCTAGATGCACAAGTGCACCTCCCTCAATGAAGTTCATTTTGTTAACTTAATTCATCCTAGTGACTCAAGGGGTTGTTATATTCTTTAGGCACAATCTTTCATAGACTAAAACATTCACGCCATGTTAAGGCACTCAAAGGAGGCTCTGGAGATGGAAAATGGTGCCTTAACTCACTTATGTAAATTTTGGACTTTTAGGCAATTGCAAGATGTCTTGGAGGGCTCAATTCTTCAAGGCGCCCATTTTGTTCACCACTTGTAGCATCACTTGTTCAAGGTGCATGTTTGGGATTCTCTGGCACGATGTGTGATTTGGTCACAATAGGCACCTAGAGTGAATAGGCTTTCATCTTGACTTAATACACTGCCTCCTTCTAACAATTTTTGGGGCAGCAGAAAACCTTTCACTATGGGCAAATGTCTCAGAGATATAAAAAACTGAGAGAGGTTATTGTAGAGGTACTCTACGTGATCGTGTTGCCTCAGACAGAATGTTTGTAAGTGACACAATTTTTGAGTAACATCTCATCAAAGATTGCTGCCTTTTTGCACTTTGGACTCTTTAGGGATATCATCGGTACAATGTAGCTCAGACTGTTTCGACATGTTTGGGTGAAAAATAGGACCATGCCTAGCGTAAATGTACCCATTCAGACGCGTTGGAACAGTCAGTTTGGTCGCATCAAGAGCAGGATGAAAGTTACACCCCTTTGCAACTTTACACTGCCTCCTTCTGACGATTTTTGGGGCAGCAGAAAACCTTTCACCATGGGCAAATGCCTTAGAGATATAAAAAATTGAGAGAGGTTATTGTAGAGGCACTCTACATGATTGTGTTTCCTTAGACAGAATGTTTCTAAGTGACACAGTTTTCGAGTAACATCTCGTCAAAGATTGCTACCTTTTTGCACTTTGGACTCTTTAGGGATATCGTGGGTACAATGTAGCTCGGACTGTTTCGACATGTTTGGGTGAAAAAAAGGATAATGCCTAGCGTAAATGTACCCATCCGGACGTGTTGGAATAGTTAGTTTGGTTGCATCAGGAGCAGGACAAAAGTTACACCCCTTTACAACTTTACACTGCCTCCTTCTGACGATTTTTGGGGTAGCAGAAAACCTTTCACCACGGGCAAATGCCTCAGAGATATAAAAAATTGAGAGAGGTTATTGTAGAGGCACTCTACATAATTGCGTTGCCTCAGACAGAATGTTTCTAAGTGACATGGTTTTCGAGTAACATCTCATCAAAGATTGCTGCCTTTTTGCACTTAGGACTCTTCAGGGATATCGTCAGTACAATGTAGCTCAGACTGTTTCGACATGTTTGGGTGAAAAATAGAACCATGCCTAGTGTAAATGTACCCATTCAGATGCATTGGAATAGTTAGTTTGGTTGCATCAGGAGCAGGACGAAAGTTACACCCCTTTGCAACTTTACACTGCCTCCTTCTGACAATTTTTGGGGCAGCAGAAAACCTTTCACCATGGGCAAATGCCTCAGAGATATAAAAAACTGAGAGAGGTTATTGTAGAGGCACTTTACGTGATCGCGTTGCCTCAGATAGAATGTTTCTAAGTGACATAGTTTTCGAGTAACATCTCGTCAAAGATTGCTGCCTTTTTGCACTCTGGACTCTTTAGGGATATAGTGGGTGCAATGTAGCTCGGACTGTTTCGACATGTTTGGGTGAAAAAAAGGACAATGCCTAGCATAAATGTACCCATCTAGATGCGTTGGAATAGTTAGTTTGGTTGCATCAAGAGCAGGACAAAAGTTACACCCCTTTGCAACTTTACACTACCTCCTTTTGACCATTTTTGGGGCAGTAGAAAACCTTTCACCACGGGCAAATGCCTCAGAGATATAAAAAACTAAGAGAGGTTATTGTAGAGGCACTCTACGTGATCACGTTGCCTCAGACAAAATGTTTCTAAGTGACACAATTTTTGAGTAACATCTCATCAAAGATTGTTGTCTTTTTGCACTTTGGACTCTTCAGGGATATCATCGGTACAATGTAGCTCAGACTGTTTCGACATGTTTGGGTGAAAAAAAAGACCATGCCTAGCGTAAATGTACCCATTTGGACGCGTTGGAATAGTCAGTTTGGTTGCATTAGGAGCAGGATGAAAGTTACACCCCTTTGCAACTTTACACTGCCTCCTTCTGATAATTTTTGGGGCAGCAGAAAACCTTTCACCACGGGCAAATGCCTCAGAGATATAAAAAACTGAGAGAGGTTATTGTAGAGGCACTTTATGTGATCATGTTGCCTCAGACGGAATGTTTCTAAGTGACATGGTTTTCGAGTAACATCTCATCAAAGATTGCTGCCTTTTTGCACTTTGGACTCTTTAGGGATATCGTCGGTACAATGTAGCTCAGACTGTTTCGACATGTTTGGGTGAAAAAAATGACCATGCCTAGCGTAAATGTACCCATCCGGACGCATTGGAATAGTCAGTTTGGTCACATCACGAGCAGGATACCAAAAATGCAAAAGTTGCTTTGTGCAACTTGACAACATTGACACTTTTTTGCAACATGACTCAAAGACTCAAACTGACCCCAAATGACTCAAAGTGACTTAAAATCACCTTGATTTTGGTGTCCAATGTACATTATAGAGGTCGAGGCGATCCTTATCATTCAAACATCTTAGATGAGCACATAGGAAAGGAAAAAGCTCTAAGTTTCATCATCATGAGCGCCTAATATCAAGAGACTTTAATGGCTCAAACCTTAGCATGGAGTCCTAAGGTGCATTTCATGTCTCCTTTCATCCAGTTTGGTGCCCTTATGTAGATTTTTCAACTTGATTTGGCACCCTATATGTGAAGTGTTGGTTAACAGATTTGTCCTTATTCTGAAAATAATTTATTCTGACTCTATACCCCTCTTTTGAAGAACAAATGAGTTAAGCAACAAATGGGTGAACCTTTTAAATTAGTTCCCCTCTGAATTTAGGTACAGCTCCCTTTAAGATTTTCAATGAATTTAATCTATTCAACTATCCACATGCACTTTTAACCAGAAAATGCTTAAGGCAGACTAACATTCATACATAACCATGTTATGAATGCGATAGATTTATACAGTAACAATGAACAATAGAATGCACAGATCCTATTTTTGTTACATTCAAATATATGAATACATTCACATGAACTTGCTAAACCAATAAATAATAAAACACATATGACGAGTTGTCCAAATAAAGAACAATTACCAGATGAAAGGAGATTTCACACATAAAATCTAATTCCACACATTCAGACGCACAGATCCAAATAAGCAGTAAATGTTTCTTCTTCTCATTCACAGATGAAAATTACTCAGACAATCATCACATGATGTAAAACTATGAACAGTTTAGCGAAAAATTTCCTTCTTCTTTTCTTTCCTAAACTTCTATATCCCCCATCAAAGATTTTAAAAACCTATAAATATGAATGTCTTAATCATGTCCTTGAGTAAATCAAATCCAGAGTTAACATAACTCTGACCCGTATGGGATTTAGTTTTTAACAACTGATTTTAAAGATCAAGATTTTCTGAAAATAACATGATAGAGGAACTGAAATAAAGAAAATGAGCTAATAAGGTCATGACTGGGACGACGGGTTTGTATCTTCGGATTTGTTATCGGTGGCCTGGGAAGCATGTTGGGTCTTCCATTCCTGAAAAGCAGCAACGAACTCCTGAATCTTCAGGAAGTTAGGAATACCTATATGCTTCATTCTTGACTTCCAAACCTCCTTTTCCCTTCGCATTTTACAAAATTTTTCTTTGTGTTCTGGAAGTGCGTTGATGCAGAGGTAAAGTAGTGATTCAACTTTAGAAATCCTGGAGAAGTCCTCAATTAAAATATTGTCATTTTCTCTGACGAAGCTGATTTTATCTTTGAAAGATTGGACCACTACATCGACGTCTTCCACTGGTTTTCCATCATCTTTAATGTATTTAATATCAATACATTGCAAGTCATGTTGCAACGATTGAGTGAATTCTGTTATTTCCTTAATTAACTTTGAAAGTTCAAAACGACCTTGCCGGGATATGGAGTTCCTCCATTCAATATTCTTTTTGTTCACATATAACAAATCCTCGTCCAAACCAGTCAGGCTTTTCTCTGTCAAAAACTTAGCTAGCCCATATTTTTGAACTTCATCTATTTGGTTTATCACATTCGTCCACTTACCTTCATCTTTCGTCCACTTACCTTCATCTTTCATCTTTTGCTCAAACCCTGATGTAGACAGTCAGCCACTATTTTGGCCCAATCCAAATATTATTCTCCTTGAAGGATGACTTGTATGAAAAAGTACATCCAATCCTCCCAATAATAGGCATGCTGATTGCCCTTCAGTCTTTGTAACAATACCACAATATCCCTTCTTTTATCAGATGATCTCTGGTAAGTGGCCTGGGCAACCTTGAACCACCCTTCTAAAATTTTAGCAACCAGTTCCTCGCTATTACACTTTTGTAAGTTGGTCTCTTCTCTGAGAAATACCCATTGGAGGCAGTAATGTCAAGGCTGGAATACACCTCCTTAGGTGGTATCTTCATCACAGACATGAGGGTTTGTCTGTTGACATAAAATAACACATCCCCGTTTGCATTTCTGACACATCTGTCCTGGAGGTCGTACCTATTCATACACTGTTGAACTAATTCTGGGCACAGTATAGCCTGAGGAAAAGCTGCGGCCTCAACTAAGCCGCTATCTACATTTTCTTCATTGTAGGGGTTTGAACAGGGTTTCTAGCTCTTTCTTTAAATTCCTCTAAATCATATTGAACCAATGCAGTATCTCCAAATTTTGAGTGAGAATAAGTAAGGCCAGGACCATGTTCATCCCCCAAACACGTAGATTTCAAAGACATAGTTGGAGGATTACAATAAAACACTTGGAATTTTGAAAACAACAGAAATTCCAGAGATTCTTCTTTCCAGCAGAAGAACTAAGAATAGCATATGGGAAACAGAACTCACCTTCAAGATATCTGAATTCACTGCGAAAACTTGAATAAAAAGAGCCTTACACTTCCGGCGTTATCCTCCTCCGCGTTGCACAGTATGTTTACTTGCTAAACTCGGCTTGTTCTTGGTTAATAATGGCACTAACCAGAATGAATAATTATCACTTGGAACAAAACGTGCCAAAAATATTTGAAAAGACGTGAACTCTGATTTCTTCATTAGTAGCAAGTAGTATTTACGTGTCATCATGAAGTATAATGATTATCCGTAGCCTCCGCTAAATTAGATCTCTCGGTCTCATAATGAGTTTCTGACATATTTTCCTCCAACTTTCCCGCTAAATTTGACTTAGAAAGCCGTGGGAACAAATGGGACCAAAATCACCAAATCTTTGAACTATTGAACCATTGAACCTTTAGGACGTGGTTCAATGCGTTGGTTTAATATGGTGGTTCAAACATGCCAATCGGACCATATAGATAAGCAAAGGATTGACTTACTGAAATAGGGACTTAACTCATGAACCGTTGAACTTGTAAAGACATGGTTCAATACGAAGGTTCAAAGACGCAAGGGTTATGTAGGCCAACAAAAGTTACGCGGCTTTGGTAAAAGGCTTCCAATTATAAAACAGTGAACTGTTGAACCTTGAACCATTGAACCCCGCTATAGAGTACGAGCGGAAGGTTCAAGTTCAACCTGAAAGTTCAAAGACGCATAAGACAAACAAAACGACAGCTTGCTTTATGAGACACTTCAGACATATTGAACCATTGAACTTTGAACTTTGAGAATGGTTCGGGTTCAAGGGTTCAAACCTTAAGCAACTTTGTCCACAAATACGACCAACGGGTAAAAATTGAAGGACCGAGAGTCGATTTATGAAACAAAGGTATGACCAAAAATATAACACGGTAAACCAGCTCTTGTCCAAGAAATATTACCAATAAATAAATAAATAAAGGGGTGACTCAAAAGGTAACATTGGCTCTGACTGGGGACTGTATTTTAGGACAAAATGCAGAGAACTCAGAAGTTCTGGTTTCGCAGAAAAAGGAAAATAGAGAAGAAAGGAAATAGAACGGGGCAAAACAAAAATGGGAAAGGAAAACACAAAACCAAACAAAAAGGGAAGACTATGTACAAAATAGGGGACCCTGTTTACAAACGATACAGCTTGAGATCCTGTCCATTATAGGACAGGGGTAAAACAATTCCATCAGGATATTCCAATTTAAAAGAGTTTGGACCCAATACCTGGTGAATCTTGAAAGGCCCACTCCAGAGCGAGTCAAATTTGCTATGTGCACCCTTTCCTTTAGCTTCGAATAATCCAAGCAGTAAAGCTTCATACTCTGCAGTATTATTGGTGTTTTTGAACTCTAGCTTAAAAGAATAAGAAAAAATTTCACCTTTAGGTGAGATCAACACAACTCCAGCCCCTGAACCAGTAGTAGCACAACTGCCATCAAATTCCATAACCCATAGATCATCAGAATGTACAGACCTTTGCATTAATTCTTCTTTGGGTTCTACCTCGCAGCTCTGTTCAGAGGAGAGAAAATAGTTGCCAAATTCACATTCCTCAAATAAAATCTGGGCCTTGGGATCATCAGAGGGGTAGACAGTGAACTTGTACTTGGGCTTGGGTTCCAGCTTCACTTTCTGCTTCCCCACTAGGATTGTGGCCTCTGACCAATCCAATTTGATTTGTCCACCCAAATCCTTGCAAAATGTACTGCTCAAAAGCATTCCATAATTGGTAGGAATATTTGCTACCAAAATAGTCAATTTCACCGTTTTGTCAGGGTAAGCTGCAAGAGTGACTCGTGCATCTTTAATCTGCCCAAGCAAGGAAACCTATTTTCCATCCATAGAATAACATCTACCAAATTTTTTTGTGAGTGATAACCCTAGGGCTTTAGCCACAGAGGAAGGCATAATGTTATTAGAGGCTCCTGAATCTATAATGCAGTTACTAAGTTTATGACCATTGATAAACAGGGACACATAGAAAGGATTGGGTTTCAAATCAGTATAAGGAGCATTGGTTGCTGAATTGGGAATTGTTTTAGGGGCAGACAAGGATGACTCAAATGAGGAAGCAAATAGTCTAGCAATGGGGGATTCAGTATCAACCTCCAATTGATTCTCAAATTCAGTTTGTGCAGGACTACCCTTAACATGTTTAACTAATTTGTCAAGTTCAATAGGTTTCAACTTGAGATACTCAATAGGAGAAATTTGAATTTTTGCAGACTTACAGAAATCTACAATATCAAAAGAAGCATCTAGATCATTTCTATGTAGCAATCTATTTTCTCGAGTCTTCAAATTAGCATCGTGAGTTCTAGTTAAAGGTTCCTTACCTTTGCCAGGTACTTCTTGAGTATTAGAGGGTCTCATATTCCTCTGACTCCTAGTGAGCACAGCGCATGAAGGATCTTTAAGGGTTACCAATATTTCACCTCCCCTTTCTGAATCAAACTCATATTCCAGGAAGTGTATTTCAGAGCCGCTAGGTTCCTCAAAGTTCCTTTCTTCTTCTATGGATTCCCCTAGCATATCTTGAGTAGCAGTCATCTGAGTGTACCTAAGCATTTCTGGGCAAGAATTTCCATCATGGTCGGTAGTCAAGTGAAAAATACACATGTTTCCCCTCCCAGGAGGAGGTTCAATAGCCAGTCTTGGCTATGCTGATGTCAAAGGTAAAGCTCTACCAGTATTTGCTTGTTGATTCAAATTCCTTCTGCTTATATCTTGATATGATTGTTGGAAGGGGGCACCATTCTTAGGTAGTTGCCTCTTTAAGGCAATCATATCATTCACCAACCTTTGCAATACAGGATCTGTAGATGATGAAGGCTAGGCATTTGGCATCTGGACCTCTCTTTTCCATTTACCAGCCATAATGAGGTCATCTTCCAATCCGACTGCTAAGGCTTGTGCAGCTGGTAAATCAGCAATTACACCTCTCCTGAGATGGAAGCTAATATCAGGAGGCATAGAATTAACAAAGAAACATTTTTGATTTTCACCAGACGGTCTTTTAGTAGCAGGGATTTTGTTCACAATTCTATTAAATTTAGCCATGAACTCCCTCATAGGTTCATGAATCTCTTTCTTAAGCTGAGTCAGCTGTGCAAGGAGGTAATGCTCGTCCTCTGCACTTTTGAACCTATTTTCAAAAGCAGTCTTCATATCATTCCAATTTGAAATTGAGGAATCAGTTAGGTGGTAGAACCATTGCGCCGCAGTGTCAGTCAAAGTCTGCACAAAGAGCCTTATGGCAATATCTTGGTGTTGTACACCTAACACACTACATGATGCTGCAAAAGCACACAAATGTTCTTCTGGTGATTGTTTACCGTCTCTATTGAACCTAGGTAAATTTTCTCTTGCATTTTTAGGTAAAGGATTTAGGTTAACCCCTAGGTTTAGAGGCCCTATGGCTGCTCCCCAAGGTTGAGCCATGGGTAGAAAATTTATAGCTAAGGGGATAATGGTGCCTGAAAGAGTTAAAGCTTGACAGACAGGAGAAGTAATAGGTTTAGGAGGACTCGGAGGTCTACTTCTATCTTTTCTTGCACGAGTAGGGATATAAGGAAAATTAAGATTTTGCAGTGCTTGAAAGGTAGGGTCCTCAACTCCCTCTCTTCTTGAAGACCTGGTATACGGTCTAGAATACAGCTTAAAATATTGAAGCTGGATAGGCAGTTATTGATTTCTGTGCTGTTCTTGATTTCTTTGTGCTTCAAGGACTTGGTTTCTTGCTGCGTTTCGTGCCTGCCTTCTTCTCTGCCTGAGTAACAACAATCTCAGGTTATCGGCCAATTCCTCTTCTTGTTCTAATACTCTGCTTGCTCTTCTGTAATCTTCACTATTCCGACGAGTACGCCAAGCAAGGGTATTCAACTGGCCAATAATGTCTTCCTACTCGTCTTGAAATCCAAGATTGGGTTGCAGAACATGAATTATGTTTTTGTGTGGAAGCACCATTGTTGCTTCATATTCAGGCGACCAATCTTTTAATTAGTGATTTTCTCCCCAGCAGAGTCACCAAAAACTATTGGTTAACAGATTTGTCCTTATTCTGAAAATAATTTATTCTGACTCTATACCCCTCTTTTGAAGAACAAATGAGTTAAGCAACAAATGGGTGAACCTTTTAAATTAGTTCCCCTCTGCATTTAGGTACAGCTCCCTTTAAGATTTTCAATGAATTTAATCTATTCAACTATCCACATGCACTTTTAACCAGAAAATGCTTAAGGCAGACTAACATTCATACATAACCATGTTATGAATGTGATAGATTTATACAGTAACAATGAGCAATAGAATGCACAGATCCTATTTTTGGTACATTCAAATATATGAATACATTCACACGAACTTGCTGAACCAATAAATAATAAAACACATATGACGAGTTGTCCAAATAAAGAACAATTACCAGATGAAAGGAGATTTCACACAGAAAATCTAATTCCACACATTCAGACACACAGATCCAAATAAGCAGTAAATGTTTCTTCTTCTCATTCACAGATGAAAATTACTCGGACAATCATCACATGATGTAAAACTATGAATAATTTAGCCAAAAATTTCCTTCTTCTTTTCTTTCCTAAACTTCTATATCCCCCATCAAAGATTTTAAAAACCTATAAATATGAATGTCTTAATCATGTCCTTGAGTAAATCAAATCCAGAGTTAACATAACTCTGACCCGTACGGGATTTAGTTTTTAACAACTGATTTTAAAGATCAAGATTTTCTGAAAATAACATGATAGAGGAACTGAAATAAAGAAAATGAGCCAATAAGGTCATGACTGGGACGATGGGTTTGTATCTTTGGATTTGTTATCGGTGGCCTGGGAAGCACGTTGGGTCTTCCATTCTTGAAAAGCAGCAACAAACTCCTAAATCTTTGGGAAGTTAGGAATACCTATATGCTTCATTCTTGACTTCCAAACCTCCTTTTCCCTTCACATTTTACAAAATTTTTCTTTGTGTTCTGGAAGTGCGTCGATGCAGAGGTAAAGTAGTGATTCAACTTTAGAAATCCTGGAGAAGTCCTCAATTAAAATATTGTCATTTTCTCTGACGAAGCTGATTTTATCTTTGAAAGATTGGACCACTGCATCGACATCTTCCACTGGTTTTCCATCATCTTTAATGTATTTAATATCAATACATTGCAAGTCATGTTGCAACGATTGAGTGAATTCTGTTATTTCCTTAATTAACTTTGAAAGTTCAAAACGACCTTGCCGGGATATGGAGTTCCTCCATTCAATATTCTTTTTGTTCACATATAACAAATCCTCGTCCAAACCAGTCAGGCTTTTCTCTGTCAAAAACTTAGCTAGCCCATATTTTTGAACTTCATCTATTTGGTTTATCACATTCGTCCACTTACCTTCATCTTTCGCCCAGACAGTAACCTGTGCTTTAAGATCCTCGATTGTGGTAGCAGTCAGATCGTATATGCTCTTGAGCTCATGAATGTATTCAGTCCCTTTTTGTTCAATGTTATTCAACCAACTGTCAAATGTTTTTGTCACCATTTTGCTTCTATGAACCTGATCTAACATCCTTTGGTTGACAGGTGATTTTGGGTCAAAAGACAAGGGAAGCCGTGAGATCGGCTGCGAGTTAGGGTTGTTAATAGCCTCAATGTACTCTGCCATTGAACAGAGAGTTTGTTTCAACTCCTTCTTATCCTTTTCATCTTTCCATGTTCGACTGACCATCCTCTTAGTAGAAGCTTCAAGGTGGTGGACATCTGCAGCTCTGGAGGCAGCACCGAGATCGACTCTCTCCATAGTGAAATTGTGCACTGTTGGATTCTGCACCTCTTCTTCAGTCACTGGCTTAGCAATTTCAGCAGTCCAGTTACCAGTGTTTGGGTCAATGTTTATTCTGGATGTCGTATTGAGTTTCTTGGACTTGGGGGTTTTCCCCAAACATTTGCTTACCATGTCCTCTCAAGGGACAACAAAAGGAATCACTTTTTTCTTATCAGAAATAGAACTCTCTAGCCACTTTGGTGTAGGGGCTGAGATTGTCTTCTCGGGGTTCACTTCATCAGAGGATTTATTTGAAATCATTAATATTTCAGGGGTCTCTAGAACGGCCTCTGACTGTGACTCAGTGTCAACCTCCTCTGTTCTGTGTGGGCTTAGCTCCTTGTCACCCATAGGTTCTTCTGAATTCAAATCAACAACTATTGTTTCAGAAACCTGTTTCTTTCTTTTTCCTTTGGTCCTTAACCTGGTAACACGAGATGGCAGAATATCTGTGAGGACTCTTCTGGATCTCTTAGTGACAGAGCTTCCCTCAGTTGATGGCTTGGAAGCACCTGCACCACAGATAGCAAGAGGTTGATTAGAAGAGTCTATGGGAAGCGGTGATCCAACCATTGAAGAGATTTGTTGGACATTTTTATCCTGAAGCCCTTCCTGTCTCTTTTCTCTCAACCATTTCTTAGTTCTTCTTATTACTGGAAGAGTTTTAACTTTAATTCTGTCTTCTTCCTTTTTGCTCCAGTCCACCTCTGGAATGGGTAAGTGTTTTACTTTTTCAAACTGTGGGTCAACCACCTGTTCTCCATCATCAGAAATTCCAGAAATATCCATGTTTAAATTAAGTGTAATTATCTGCCCCAAAGAAAACCTACACCATAGCCTTCTTCTGACCTCAAATTCATCTGGACAGTCTTCCTAGTAATCCTCCAGCTTAGGAATGTGTGAGTGCCCTGTTCCAAGATCTAGGTTATCTTTGACAAATCGTTTACTGTCGAATTGAGTCCTGGCAGTGAGGGGCTAAAAATTGAACCTTTTGAGGTTCACCTCCAAATTCAAGGCATCAGATTTTGAATGGCATGAATAATGCCCAAGTTCAATAGGAAAAGAAATACCAAAACCCTTTTTTGATGGGAATTTCTTATCAACATGTGCCAGCTGCCTACATACCTCCATCAGCACGAAACGATCAAACACATATCTAGGTAACTTCACAGGTTCACCATCAAATCCTCCAACTCTAATGTAAGTGAACTCAGAAAATTGGATGAAGAAGCTACCATAGATGCTAATCAGTTGCATTGCTTCACTGGACATTCTTTTACCCAGGTTCCCTGCCAATTCATAAGTCGTTTTCCCAGTGAAGACATCATTAACCCTTTTGTAATTTTCATAGTAATTCTTTCTCTGCAACTATGAATAATATTCATAAATTTTACTATTCTCAGCTATGGGTGCATGGGGTAGGTCAAACCAATCTCTTGCAGATGCTAGACAATAGAACAGGTACGAAGACATATAGAAATCTCTGTTGCCCAGACAATTGCTCAAACCCTGATTTAGACAGTTAGCCACTATTTCGGCCCAATCCAAATATTATTCTCCTTGAAGGATGACTTGTATGAAAAAGTACATCCAATCCTCCCAATAATAGGCATGCTGATTGCCCTTCAGTCTGTGTAACAATACCACAATATCCCTTACTTCTTTTATCAGATGATCTCTGGTAAGTGGCCTGGGCAACCTTGAACCGCCCTTCTAAAATTTTACCAACCAGTTCCTCGCTATTACACTTTTGTAAGTTGGTCTCTTCTCTGAGAAATACCCATTGGAGGCAGTAATGTCAAGGCTGGAATACGCCTCCTTAGGCGGTATCTTCATCACAGACATGAGGGTTTGTCTGTTGACATAAAATAACACATCCCCGTTTGCATTTCTGACACATCTGTCCTGGGGGTCATACCTATTCATACACTCTTGAACCAATTCTGGGCACAGTATAGCCTAAGGAAAAGCTGCGGCCTCAACTAAGTCGCTATCTACAATTTTCTTCATTGTAGGAGTTTAAACAGGGTTTCCAGCTCTTTCTTTAAATTCCTCTAAATCATATTGAACCAATGCAGTATCTCCAAATTTTGAGTGAGAATAAGTAAGGCCAGGACCATGTTCATCCCCCAAACACGTAGATTTCAAAGACATAGTTGGAGGATTACAATAAAACACTTGGAATTTTGAAAACAACAGAAATTCCAGAGATTCTTCTTTCCAGCATAAGAACTAAGAATAGCATATGGGAAACAGAACTCACCTTCAAGATATCTGAATTCACTGCGAAAACTTGAATAAAAAGAGCCTTACACTTTATTGTGTCAAGTATTGCTTCATGGTCAGACTCACGCACCTTCCACAATATTTTGTTTAAAGGTCTACCCCGATACTTTATCAAATGAACATTGGATGCCACGACAAGGTTCGAGTAATGAAGAATCTTTCGATGCATGTCAAAGTCCTGAAATAGCCAAATATTAACACTCTTATGTGGGTACCTTCTAAGCCATGTTCCAGTAATAACCACTAATCTTGAAGGGTATTCGATGTTTTCTCCATCTGTAACAGGGGCCTCCAATTTCTTTTTGGCCTCAACACAACGACATAAGTAATAATCTGTTCCCTCTTCATTATCTTCATCTGCAATAACTGCATATACGTGCCCTACATTGATATGTGTAGCAAATTAGATGAAATTAGTCAACATTACAAAAACACTACAAAGTAAGATGACATTACCTGGTTGAACTAGATGAAATTAGATGCATATACGTGCCCTATATTACCTGGTTGAACTAAATCTGATATGTGGTCAAAGTCAACTGACGATTCCATCTGTGTTAGTTCCAGTGCCGTCGGGGGTCGATACGTGTCAAGTGGGCTAAGATAACTTAACTGCCATTCGTCAACCCACTCCTCCCAGACTTGAATTGTACAGGAAGAACAAAAGCATGACATCTTTCATGTATGGATACTCCATGAACCTGCAATTGAGCTTCTGAAAGAGTGCATCTCATTTGATCCTGTCAGTGTACAACAATCCTCATATGGTGCAATGTTAGTATCATCTATCAACCAAAAAAATCTACGAACTAAAGACTTACCTTCATTACCTAGACCCATGGAAACATTACACCACTCGACAATCGATTTTGCATCTGTCAACTTTGCATTGTATTTATACTTTAACTCTTCTCGTGCTATGGCTCTTTTGATACATGCTTCTGCACCATCATGTTCCCCCTTTCCATGCCTGGCCTCACAAAAGTTCCACATATGTTGAATACCTGTAAAATTATGCCTCCTACTCAGCCGATAGAAATTTCATGAGTTCTTGAATTGTGACGCATAGTTATCCGACCATATGATATGCTGACTGAACGATATGCCCCTTCTAGCCAAATCATTGTAGAACACCTGAAAGCAACCTTGCACGAACTCCATAGAATGCATGCGATCATCACTAATATAGAAATTATACTCCCTTATGATCTTTCTTTCATCCTCTGTACTATCATTTGCATGAATGAATGCCGTGTGCACAAATATAGAAACTTGTGTGGAGTTGTAATATTGTGAATGCACCTCACGTTGTGGCTGTACACTGTAGTTCTCTACAAAGTCGACGACTGAAACAATGCTACCAACCAGAAATGTGTCCTTGCATAACTTGAATTGCAAGTCCAACCATCCAGCTCTATGGGCATGTCTTGCATACTCATACACTATGCTGTCACGAAATATAGGCATAAACTAATACACTGGAATCTTTTCAATAACTAATTCACACCTCTTTGCTTCTTTACCATCTTTTGTATTGTATGCCACTATTTTATACTTGCCAAACTCTACTAGTTCGTTTCCAACCACATGTGTTATTTCCATATGTTCACATATTGGCAAATGTTGCAAGCCACTGCAACGATGACATGTGCCATCTAAGCATAATTTCTTGTAGAATATTTGACCTTCCTCTCTTTCACATAAAATTCTTTATATGAAGTCTCTTGAAGATGTTGGTGGGGCACATATGGCACAACCCTGCAAATCATTGTTAGTATGCATATCTAAACATATAGACCTATAAGCATCAAAATGGTTAGAAAATTCAATATGTAATCTACAACAACAAGTAGTGTGTGTGTGATTTATCTTAACATAGAAAGCTTTTAGCAATTCAAAATATCTTTGACAAATTTTAATTTGAGGATACTTCTCTAGAAATTTACTAGAAAACTGTGTTTGAGTCTCATCCAAAAAATGCTTTGGATGTGGCTCGCGGTTCTGACTACCGATTCTCCTTCTTACCACATCCCTTTGATTCGGAGATACCCTTGTGTAATTCTTCCAAAAGTCTTCAATTAGTGATATCAATGCTTCAACAATTGGTTTATCTTTTGGTGGTAGTCTCCCCGAGAACGCCCATAATTCATTGGCATTAGTGTCCTCAATTCTTTGGCGTCTTCCAACGGCTCTTGATAAAGTTTTCCTATTAATTCTCAATTCTTGACTTGTCTTTCTAATGAGACGAGCTTTCCTCGTTTGACTACTTACTATAGTCGATGTAATCACACGCTGTGTTGCATTACTATCTTTTGTGCGTGAGGTGTTACCCACACTCTCATACGCACTCATTAGATTCTTGACAATAGATTTTTCACTTGAAGCCTCTGATGTTCTCAACCCAAGAATCTTCATGATAGACCTATACTTTATACTTCGCATCATTTCAACGAATAGTTGACATCTTGTAGTCTCATTTAACTTTTCAAAGAACAATCTCTAAATCTTATTAGCATATCTTCTACAAGTGTGTTTTGGAATCTTACCTTCCATTGGCTACAAAATATTCTCATCAATATTAATCAAATACTTTGGCTTTCTATGCAAAATTCTAGGTGGTGTCAAGTTAGGTAAATTCATCTCAACATTAGGAATTTCATCAATATTTAAATGAGATGGGTTAGATGGCGTACCTTCGATCGAAGATGGAATAGATGACATACCTTGAGGTTGAGGTGGGAATGATGGCGTACCTCCTTCATCACATGTGAGTGATGATGTACTCTCAACTTGAGATGTGGTAGATGGTGTCCCTACATGTTGACTTGCAGTAAAGGACATGTCTCCAACTATGGTATTCAAATCTCTCGTACCACGAAGTTTTTGCATTCATTCTCTTTGTGTCGCCAATACCATATCTCTTTGTGATGGTTGTGGTTCCTCTTCAATTGGTATGTCTTCATTTATCGTGTCCAATTTCCTCTTCTCACGAAGTTCCCTCATAGCCACTGCTTTCTTTGCATTCTTAGCTTCTATCTCTTCATGTGTTGGTTTAATTCTTGATCGTTTCCTCGGCATGACGGAGAATTTGTCTGTAGCATGATAAAGAGACCAATATTAGTTCCTAAGAAATGAATACAAGATAATAGTGGGATTGTATTTTTTTTATGTTGTAATGATTTATTCTTGTATAGTTTGACATCATGGTATGTTAAGGTTTGTTTATTACACATAATTATTAAAGAGCCCAAGTGTAGAAAATATACATGGCATCATGTGAGATTGTAGGCTGCTTTCTTGATTCGGAATGTGTCTATTTTTAACATGTATGATAAAGCATGATAAAGTAATTCAATCCAAAATAAGAAAAATGTAAAGAACATGCATGTAAAGACTTGACATACCTAAAAAACCAAGATTTGAATGGAGAGAGTACCCAATTATATAGTGTTTTTATCTTCTTGCATCAAACTCCTCAACAATTTGAGTTTTTCACCACTTGCTTCCTTTTCAATGTTAAATTCCTAAAATTGAATCACAATTAACATTGCAACACTACAAAAATTGAAACTTGAATAGATATATATCAAACTTGGTGTGAAAACTATGTTATTTCCTCCTTCTCAAGTTGGCAAAGCAGAAAAGGTGGTGGAAAGATCATGCAAAGGTGGTACAATCTGTCAAATGTGCATGTGAACTTCCCAATAGCATGAAAGCACTTCTTTTTTGTCAGAGCACATGCAGAATCAGTAAGAAAATAGAGCATGTGGGCCTGGATCACGGGGGTAACCACTTTTTTACCGTTTCAATAGAAATACAAAACACGAGCTCGTTATAACACGCTCACGCTTTGTCCTGCTATAGATTCATCACATCCTTTGCATTGATCACATCTTTTTCCTGCAAGGGCTTGCCAGATGCTCCGCCATATGATAGGCATAACAATGACGGGGCAAGCCCTCATAATCAAGTTCTTGATAGAAAATGCCCTCAACCCTCAACGTCAAACCCTAATCCCTCAACCCTTAACTCTGATCCCTCGACCCTCGACCCTCAACCCTCAATGTCAAATCCTAATCCCTTAACCCTCAATGTCAAATCCTAATCCCTCAACCCTCAACCCTATCCCTAAACCCTCAACCCTCAATGTCAAATCCTAATCCCTCAACCCTAATCCGTCATCCCTTAACTTTAATCCCTCATCCCTAAACCCTAAATGCTATCCCTAATCCTACACCCTCAACAGACTCGATACTATACCTTAAACTCTAATCCCTTATCCCTAAACCCTCCAACCCTATCCCTAATCCTTACACCCTCCACACTCTACTTTAACCCTAATCCCTTGAACCTCAACCCTATCCCTAAACCCTTGACCCTCTAACCTCAACCCTTAACCCTCAACGTCAAACCCTAATCCCTCAACCCTTAACTCTGATACATCAACCCTCAACACTATACCTTAAACCCTAATCCCTTCAACCTCAACCCTATCCCTAAACCCTTGACCCTCGAACCTCAACCCTCAACCCTCGATGTCAAACCCTAATCCCTCAACCCTTAACTCTGATCCATCAACCCTCAACACTATACCTTAAACCCTAATCCCTTCAACCTCAACCCTATCCCTAAACCGTTGACTCTCGAACCTCAACCCTCAACCCTCGACATCAAACCCTAATCCCTCAACCCTTAACTCTGATCCCTCATCTCTCAACCCTAACGCTAAACCCTAAACCCTAAACCCTCAACCCTCAACGTCAAATCCTAATCCCTCAACCCTTCACTCTAATCCCTCAACCCTAAACCCTATCCCTAAACCCTCAACACTATACCTTAAACCCTAATCCCTCAGCCCTCAACCCTAAACCTTATGCCTAAACCCTAATCCCTCAACCCTCAACCCTAATCCGTCATCCCTCAACTCTAATCCCTCATCCCTAAACCCTAAATGCTATCCCTATTCCTACACCGTCAACAGAGTCAATACTATACCTTAAACCCTAATCCCTTATCCCTAAACCCTCCAACCCTATCCCTAATCCTTATACCCTCCACACTCTACTTTAACCCTAATTCCTCGACCCTCGACCCTATCCCTAAACCCTTGACCCTCAAACCTCAACCCTCAACCCTCAACGTCAAACCCTAATCCCTCAACCCTTAACTCTGATCCCTCGACCCTCAACACTATACCTTAAACCCTAATCCCTATCCCTCAACCCTTAAAACTTAAACCCTATCCCTACACCCTAAACACTTGACACTATATCTTAAGCCTTAAACCCTCATCCCTAAACCCTCAACCTTCAATCCTTAAACCTTCAACCCTAAACCCTATCCCTATCCCTCTACCCTTGACACTCTACCCTAACCTTGACATTAAATGCTAATCCATCAACCCTAAACCCTAATCCTAAACCCTCAACCCTCAACCCTCAACACTGTACCTTAAACCCTAATCCCTCAACCCTCAACCCTAAACCTTATCCCTTAACCCTAATCCCTCAACCCTCAACCCTAATCCATCATCCCTCATCCCTAAACCTTAAATGCTATCCCTATTCCTAAACCCTCAACAGACTCGATACTATACCTTAAACTCTAATCCCTTATCCCTAAACCCTCCAACCCTATCCCTAATCCTTACACCCTCCACACTCTACTTTAACCCTAATCCCTTGAACCTCAACCCTATCCCTAAACCCTAGACCCTCGAACCTCAACCCTCAACCCTCAATGTCAAACCCTAATCCCTCAACCCTTAACTCTGATCCATCAACCCTCAACACTATACCTTAAACCCTAATCCCTATCCCTCAACCCTTAACCTTTAAAATTTAAACCCTATCCCTACACCCTCAACACTTGACACTATATCTTAAGCCTTAAACCCTCATCCCTAAAGCCTCAACCCTCAATCCTATAGCTTAAACCCTAATCCCTCAACCCTCAACCCTAAACCTTATCCCTAAACCCTAATCCCTCAACCCTCAACCCTAATCCATCATCCCTCAACTCTAATCCCTCATCCCTAAACCCTAAATGCTATCGCTATTCCTAAGCCCTCAACAAACTCGATACTATACCTTAAACTCTAATCCCTTATCCCTAAACCCTCCAACCCTATCCCTAATCCTTATACCCTCCACACTCTACTTTAACCCTAATTCCTTGACCCTCAACCCTATCCCTAAACCCTTGACCCTCGAACCTCAACCCTCAACCCTCAATGTCAAACCCTAATCCCTCAACCCTTAACTCTGATCCCTCGACCCTCAACCCTATCCCTAAACCCTCAACGCTAAACCCTCAACCCTCAACGTCAAATTCTAATCCCTCAAAACTTCACTCTAATCCCTCAACCCTCAACCCTATCCCTAAACCCTCAACACTATACCTTAAACCCTAATCCCTCAACCCTAACCCTAAACCTTGTCCCTAAACCCTAATCCCTCAACCCTCAACCCTAATCTGTCATCCGTCATCCCTCAACTCTAATCCCTCATCCCTAAACCCTAAATGCTATCCCTATTCCTAGACCCTCAACAGGATCGATACTATACCTTAAACCCTAATCCCTCTACCCTCGACACTCTTATTTAACCCTAATCCCTTGACCATTAACCCTATCCGTCAACCTCAACCCTTAACCCTCAGCCCTCAACCCTCAACTCTCAACATTAAACCCTAATTCATCAACCCTAAACCCTAATCCCTCAAACCTAAACCCTATCCCTAAACCATCAACCCTCAACACTATACCTTAAACCCTAATCCCTATCCCTCAACCCTTAACCCTTAAAATTTAAACCCTATCCCTACACCCTCAACACTTGACACTATATCTTAAGCCTTAAACCCTCATCCCTAAAGCCTCAACCCTCAATCTTTAAACCTTCAACCCTAAACCCTATCCCTAATCCCTCTACCCTCGACACTCTAACCCTAACCTCAACATTAAATGCTAATCCATCAACCCTAAACCCTAATCCTAAACCCTTAACCCTCGACACTATACCTTAAACCCTAATCCCTCAACCCTCAACCCTCAACCTTATCCCTAAACCCTAATCCCTCAACCCTCAACCCTAATCCATCATCCCTCAACTCTAATCCCTCATCCCTAAACCCTAAATGCTATCCCTATTCCTAAATCCTCAAGAGACTCGATACTATACCTTAAACTCTAATCCCTTATCCCTAAACCCTCCAACCCTATCCCTAATCCTTATACCCTCAACACTCTACTTTAACCCTAATTCCTCAACCCTCAACCCTATCCCTAAACCCTTGACCCTCAAACCTCAACCCTCAACCCTCAACATCAAACCCTAATCCCTCAACCCTTAACTCTGATCCCTCGACCTTCAACCCTATCCCTAAACCCTCAACCCTCAACGTCAAATTCTAATCCCTCAACCCTTCACTCTAATCCCTCAACCCTAAACCCTATCCCTAAACCCTCAACACTATACCTTAAACCCTAATCCCTCAACCCTAACCCTAAACCTTGTCCCTAAACCCTAATCCCTCAACCCTCAACCCTAATCTGTCATCCGTCATCCCTCAACTCTAATCCCTCAATCCTAAACCCTAAATGCTATCCCTATTCCTAGACCCTCAACAGGCTCGATACTATACCTTAAACCCTAATCCCTCTACCCTCGACACTCTTATTTAACCCTAATCCGTTGACCATTAACCCTATCCCTCAACCTCAACCCTCAACCCTCAACCCTCAACTCTCAACATTAAACCCTAATTCATCAACCCTAAACCCTAATCCCTCAAACCTAAACCCTATCCCTAAACCATCAACCCTCAACACTATACCTTAAACCCTAATCCCTCAACCCTCAACCCTAAACCTTATCCCTAAACCCTAATCCCTCAACCCTCAACCCTAATCCCTCATCCCTCAACTCTAATCCCTCATCCCTAAACCCTAAATGCTATCCCTATTCCTAAACCCTCAACAGACTCGATACTATACCTTAAACTCTAATCCTTTATCCCTAAACCCTCCAACCCTATCCCTAATCCTTACACCCTCCACACTCTACTTTAACCCTAATCCCTTCAACCTCAACCCTATCCCTAAACCCTTGACCCTCGAACCTCAACCATCAACCCTCGACATCAAACCCTAATCCCTCAACCCTTAACTCTGATCCCTCATCTCTCAACCCTAACCCTAAACCCTAAACCCTAAACCCTCAACCCTTAACGTCAAATCCTAATCCCTCAACCCTTCACTCTAATCCCTCAACCCTAAACCCTATCCCTAAACCCTCAACACTATACCTTAAACCCTAATCCCTCATCCCTCAACCCTAAACCTTATCCCTAAACCCTAATCCCTCAACCCTCAACCATAATCCATCATCCCTCAACTCTAATCCCTCATCCCTAAACCCTAAATGCTATCCCTATTCCTACACCCTCAACAGAATCGATACTATACCTTAAACCCTAATCCCTTATCCCTAAACCCTCCAACCCTATCCCTAATCCTTATACCCTCCACATTCTACTTTAACCCTAATTCCTTGACCCTCAACCCTATCCCTAAACTCTTGACCCTCGAACCTCAACCCTTAACCCTCAACGTCAAACCCTAATCCCTCAACCCTTAACTCTGATCCCTCGACCCTCAACACTATACCTTAAACCCTAATCCCTATCCCTTAACCCTTAACCCTTAAAACTTAAACCCTATCCCTACACCCTCAACACTTGACACTATATCTTAAGACTTAAACCCTCATCCCTAAAGCCTCAACCCTCAATCCTTAAACCTTCAACCCTAAACCCTATCCCTAATCCCTCTACCCTCGACACTCTAACCCTAACCTTGACATTAAATGCTAATCCGTCAACCCTAAATCCTAATCCTAAACCCTCAACCCTCAACCCTCAACACTATACCTTAAACCCTAATCCCTCAACCCTCAACCCTAAACCTTATCCCTAAACCCTAATGCCTCAACCCTCAACCCTAATCCATCATCCCTCAACTCTAATCCCTCATCCCTAAACCCTAAATGCTATCCCTATTCCTAAACCCTCAACAGACTCGATACTATACCTTAAACCCTAATCCCTTATCCCTAAACCCTCCAACCCTATCCCTAATCCTTACACCCTCCACACTCTACTTTAACCCTAATCCCTTGACCCTAAACCCTTGACCCTTGAAGCTCAACCCTCAACCCTCAATGTCAAACCCTAATCCCTCAACCCTTAACTCTGATCCCTCGACCCTCAACCCTATCCCTAAACCCTAAACCCTCAACCCTAATCTGTCATCCCTCATCCCTAAACCCTAAACGCTATCCCTATTCCTAGACCCTCAACGGGCTCGATACTATACCTTAAATGCTAATCCCTTATCCCTAAACCCTCCAACTCTATCCCTTATCCCTTAACCCTCATGATTAATAGCCTTGAACCTAAAAAAATTTGAGGGGAACATAACGCGAGCGCGTTATAACACGCTCGCGTTATGTCAAACATGACAAACAACAGACTTGCGGGAAAGGAAAAATGCAAGGCAAAACATAACGCGAGCGCGTTATAATGCGCTCACGTTATGTCTTGCTTTGGGAATCCCAAGCCTTGGGCTTGGGATTTGCTTTGGATTTCCAACCCAAAGGCTTGGAGTGCCTTATGAACAGTCACAAATGTGTTTTTCTATATTCTTCAAAATTTCACATAATTTCGTTCGTGCCAACCATCAGATTTGCACGTATTTCAAGGTTGAACAAATCAAACACATGGGTAATGTTAGGCTTTCTCTTAGCTATTTGACGATGTGATTTTTTTCACATTTTAACAATGTTAAGCCTTTCATCTTTAATTTCTTTTGTTTGTGTGTCCGTTTTTAGGCAAAAACCACTGTTTGGTCTTTTTTTCATTGTAAAATAACTATTCATTCAAATTTCAAAAAAATTACATATTTAGAAACTAGACTCCATTCTACAAATATTAAAAAAATAAAAAAATGATTTTTATCTAGTTTTCAAAATTTATAGGGGTAGCATGGCCAAAATTCTATTTTTTAGGATGCGTCCAATTTGAAAATTAGTAAAAAATCAAATATTCATCAAAAAATTATTAGAAAAATCGGGCATAAACTACATGCTATTAGCTAATTTCTCACCAAAGCGATTTTAAAAATACCAAAAAAAAAGTTGACCTTTTGAGGGAGCCACAAAACATGCTATGTTATGTTTTTTTGACAGAAACAACACCAATTTATGTGGCTCCCTCTTTTGAACCCCTTAATCTGTGCCATTTTCAAAACAAAATAGTAGTTTAGAAAGTAGACTCGGAGCACTGCGAACATTGTTTTGGTTGCATCTCCAAATTTTGAGTGTAACTATGCTCAATTTCTCATCCAAGGCCAGTATTTCCTGATTTCAGAAAAAAAGTGGCCACTTAAGACCCCTTTTTGGGCCCCCATCTTCCTGCACTTACCCGATACCATTAGACAAGTATTCTGGTTCCAATTTTCATACTTGGAGAATGAAAATTCAAATGCAACTAATGAATAAAAATTTATGGGCAATAGTAAGTGGAAAGGAAAAAGCACCTACAGATGCAAATAAATTATTAGATTGGAGGAGTAGAGATGATAAAGACAAGGCTATAATTGGTCTTGCTCTTTCTGACACCAAATTGCACCATATTGATTTGGATAAATCATCAGCCAAAATTTGGGATAATCTGAATAAATGGTTTGGAGCAAAAGCTGTTAATGCAAAGTTTTCTCTAAAACTTCAATTATTTCTATTTAAGATGGAAAATGGAATCACAATGTCAAATCATATAAGTAACTTGCAGTCTCTCATTAGACAACTAGCAGAGGTTAAGGTTACAGTAGATGATGATGATGCTAGGGCCATCCTATTAAATAGCTTGCCTTCAAAATACAACAATGTTGTTTTTACTCTCAGTCAAATATCTTCACAAACTCTAGAAGGTATGATTTCTGCTCTTCTATCAGAAGAGAAGAGAACAACAGAAGATTTAGAAGATGATCCTCAGGAGAAAGCATTATTTTCAAGAAGCAATTACAAGAGATCAGAGAGAATTAAATGTTTTTATTGTAAGAAAAATGGTCACATAGCTTGGGATTGTAGAAATCGAGTGAGTGATGTTCTTAAAGGAAATCTCAAAAATGAAGGAAATCTTGCTTGCATTGAAGATGATAAGGATCCACCAGATATTGAGGATGAGGATCCACCAGATGGTGCTATTAATTTCTGTGGATATGCCCTTTAAGCAAGGTCATATTGGAGGTTGGCGGCATTAGAGGATGGAAGATTTACCATCATCTTAAGTTATCTTCTCACTTTGAGATGATGCTTTGCATGAGAAGTATTTTTGGTTTTGGTTGTTTTATTTTTCTTTGTTGATGCTGACAGAGCTGACAGATTTGAAGAATGTATGTTTTGTGAAGATTTTGTTTGAGATAGGTTTGGGGTTTGGTGTTGAGCTCAATATGGATTGTTGGCCAGCGAGCTTCAAAGAGTATATGATCTTGAATTATACCCTTTTGCAGTCACTAGACAACATGGCAGAGATCTATCGCATCTCTTAGGGTCCATTGTCGAATAATTCAAGACTCCGTGATTTGAGAGCTTGGGACTAAAGAGCTCAAGAACACAACTCGAAGCTACGCCTTTCTAAGGGTAGACGAGACAGCATGATGGAGCCTTGCTTGGTTCAGGATTTGTTCTTTGGGGGAAGATCTTCTACAAAATATGTATTCATATTATGTAATCAGCTTTGTTGAGTTTTTTAGCATTTAGGGGGGGTACCTTGGTACTATTGCAGGAACAATGTAATAAGGGGGGGAATGTTAGCATTAGTTACTACATTATTGAGTCAGTTTGTAAGTTAGCGTTGGTTTTTAGTCAGTTCAATTCGTTGTAACTATAACTCATTATAACTGTCACCCTCAAGATTTATATGCGTTGTTTTGTATCTGCAAATCAGAATGAATAAAACAGTTTACTTTACTTTAAGCCTTTGGGTTGGAAATCCAAAGTGAATCCCAAGCCTAAGGCTTGGGATTCCCAAAGAAAAATATAACGCGAGTGCATTATAACGCGCTCACGTTATGTTTTGTTTTGCATTTTTTTTCTTTTCACAAAAGTTTGCCTGATGTTTGTCATGTTTGACATAACGTGAGTGCATCATAATGCACTCACCTTATAACGTGCTCGCATTATGTCTCCCTTGGAATATTTTATGTTCATGGTTATTAAGCATGTATATATGTATGCTTGTATGTATGTATGTATGTATGTATGCCTATATGTATGTATGTATTGATGTATGTATGTATTCTTATATGTATGTATGTATGTATATATGTATGCCTATATGTATGTATGTATGTATAGTGTCAAGGGTAGAGGAGGGTAGAGATGGGGGTGAGGCGGATAGGGGAGGAGAGGGGTGGATAAGGGTTGAGGGTTTAAGGTCAAGAGGGATCAGGGTTTCGGGTTGAGGGATTAGGGTTTTAGGTTGAGGGATTAAGGTTTAAGGTTGAGGGTTTAGGGATAGGATTTAGAGTTTAGGGATAAGGGATTAGGGTTTAGGGTTGAGGCTTTAGGGATAACATTTAGGGTTGAGGGATTAGGGTTGAGGGTGGAGGGATTAGGGTTAAGGTAGAGTGTTGAGGGTAGAGGGATTAGGGATAGGGATTAGGGTTGAAGGTTTAGGGTTGAGGGATTAGGGTTTAGGGTTGAGGGCTTAGGGATAAGGGATTAGGGTTTAAGGTATAGTGTTGAGGGTTGAGGGTTTAGAAACAGGGATAGCATTTAGGGTTTAGGGTTTAGGGATAAGGAATTAGTGTTGAAGTTTGAGGGATTAAGGTTTAGGTTTGAGGGATTAAGGTTTAAGTTTGAGGGTTTAGGGTTTAAGGATAAGGTTTAGAGTTTAGGGATAAGGGATTAGGGTTTAGGACCTTGAGGGATTAGGGTTTAGGGTTGAGGCTTTAGGGATAACATTTAGGGTTGATGGTTGACAGATTAGGGTTAAGGTAGAGTGTTGAGGGTAGAAGGATTAGGGATAGGGTTTATGGTTGAAGGTTTAGGGTTTAGGTTTTAAGGTTTAAGGGTTGAGGGTTGAGGCTTTAGGGATAAGAGAGAGACCTAGATGGCTAAGGGTTGAGAGATAGGGGAGAGATGGGGTGAGGCAGATAGGGGAGGAAATGGGTGGATAAGGGTTGAGGCTTTAAAGCTTTAGGGTTGAGGGATTAGGGTTTAAGGTATTTTATTGAGGGTTGAGGGTTTAGGGATATGGTTTAGGATTTAAGGTTTAAGTGTTGAGGGTTGAGGATTTAGGGATAGGGTTTATGGTTTAGGGGTAAGGGATTAGGGTTTAGGGTTGAGGGATTAGGGTACCTTAAATTATAATTAGGGATTAGGGTTTATGGTTTAGGGATTAGGGATTAGGGTTAAGGGATTAGGGTTTAGGGTTTAGGGATGTACAATTAGGGGATACCATAAATAAACTAGAATTTAGGCAGGGTTGGGAAATTTCTTTGAATCATCATGGGCTAGAGATTGGAGATTTTGTTGTGTTCAAGTATATATCCAAGTCATATTTTAAGGTTAAGATATTTCAAAGAATAGGGTGTATGAAAAATATCAACGCTCTTTAGCTTAGGAATACCAACATTGATATAGATAAAAGATGTGCTTCTTCTAACAGAGTATGCATTTCAAGTCAACTAATGGGCAGCAAGTTGCTGAATGAATTGGTTTAATTGGTGCGCCTCCTTCTTCAAAGTTATGCTTGGAGACTTTACAGAAAAACTAGTAAATCTATACATTATTTTTCATTCTTTTATTTCCTTTACACTGTTAAGAACTTGTAAAATCTAATTGTGTAATATGTTTATGGCAGCGCATTCCTCCTGTATTTGTTTCACAGTTTATAGACAACATAGATGAACATATGGTGTTGTAAGGCCCAGGTGGGCAAGAGTGGGATGTACAATTAGGGGGTACCATAAATAAACTAGAATTTAGGCAGGGTTGGGAAAATTTTATGAATCATCATGGGCTGGAGATTGGAGATTTTGCTATGTTCAAGTACATATCCAAGTCATATTTTAAGGTTAAGATATTTCAAAGAACAGGGTGTGTGAAAAATATCAATGCTGTTCATCTTATGAATACCAACATTAATATAGATAAAATATATCCTTCTTCTAACAGAGTATGTAGTTCAAGTCAACCAATGGGCAGCAAGTTGTTGATTGAATTGGTTTTTGATGCGGAAAACAACAATGATGTTGAAGCAATGGAAGAAAATCAAAATTGTAAGTCTAATTTAATTTATTTCAACTTTCAAAGCAGGCATTTGAATTGTAGCTTTACCAGGAGGATTGGTATAACAAAAAAAATATTTCTGTTGCAGGCCATTCTTGGAAGAACCCTGGACATATGGACCCTCTCATCTAGAAAAACACATGACAGTGAACTCTGCCCCTTATTTCAATTCAGATTTACCTTTTTATTTAATGAAAATGAAGTCACGGAATGTAAACCGACCAACAGTGTCGAGGGTTGAGGGATTAGGGTTTAAGATATAGTGTCAAGCATCGAGGGTTTAGGGAGAGGTTTTAGGGTTTAAGTTTTAAGGGTTAAGGGATGAGGGATAGGGTTTAGGGTTTAGGGATAAGAGAATAGGGTTTACGGTATAGTGTCGAGGGTTGAGGGTTTAGGAATAGGGATAGCGTTTAGGGTTTAGGGATGAGGGATTAGGGTTGAGGGATTAGGGATTAGGGTTGAGGGTTAAGGGTTGAGGGATTAGGGTTTAAGGTATATTGTCGAGGGTTGAGGGTTTAGGGTTGAGGGATTAGGGTTTAGGGTTGAGGGATTAGGGTTTAATGTATAGTGTTGAGGGTTTAGGGATAGGGTTTAGGGTTGAGGGATTAGGGTTTAGGGTTGATGGATTAGGGTTTAATGTTGAGAGTTGAGGATTGAGGGTTTAGGGTTTAGGGATAGGGTTGATGGTCAAGGGATTAGGGTTAAAGTAGAGTGTCGAGGGGAGAGGGATTAGGGATAGGATTTAGGGTTGAAGGTTTAAGGATTGAGGGTTGAGGCTTTACAGATGAGGATTAAGGGATTAGGGTTTAAGATATAGTGTTGAGCATCAAGGGTTTAGGGATAGGTTTTAGGGTTTAAGTTTTAAGGGTTAAGGGTTGAGGGATAGGGTTTAGGGATAAGGGATTAGGGTTTAAGGTATAGTGTCGAGGGTTGAGGATTTAGGAATAGGGATAGCATTTAGGGTTTAGGGATGAGGGATTAGGGTTGAGGGTTTAAGGTTTAAGGTATAGTGTCAAGGGTTGAGGGTTGAGGGTTTAGGGTTGAGGGATTAGGGTTTAGGGTTGAGGGATTTGGGTTTAAGGTATAGTGTTGAGGGTTGAGGGTTTATAGATGGGGTTTAGGGTTGAGGGATTAGGGTTTAAGGTATAGTGTTGAGGGTTGAGGGTTTACGGATAGGGTTTAGGGTTTAGGGTTGATGGATTAGGGTTTAATGTTGAGAGTTGAGAGTTGAGGGTTTAGGGTTGAGGGTTTAGGGATATGGTTGATGGTCAAGGGATTAGGGTTAAAGTAGAGTGTTGAGGGTAGAGGGATTAGGGATAGGGTTTAGGGTTGAAGGTTTAAGGATTGAGGGTTGAGGCTTTAGGGTTGAGGGTTAAGGAATTAGGGTTTAAGATATAGTGTCGAGTGTCAAGGGTTTTGGGATAGGTTTTAGGGTTTAAGTTTTAAGGATTAAGGGTTGAGGGATAGGGATTAGGGTTTAGGGATAAGGGATTAGGGTTTAAGTATAGTGTCGAGGGTTGAGGGTTTAGGAATAGGGATAGCGTTTAGGGTTTAGGGATGAGGGATTAGGGTTTAGGGTTGAGGGTTGAGGGTTGAGGGTTTATGGATAGGGTTTAGGGTTGAGGTATTAGCATTTAAGGTATAGTGTTGAAGGTTTACAGATAGGGTTTAAGGTTGAGGGATTAGGGTTGACAGATTAGGGTTTGACATTGAGGGTTGAGGGTTCAGGGATACAGTTGAGGATCGAGGGATTAGGGTTAAAGTAGAGTGTCGAGGGTATAGGGATTAGGGATAGGGTTGAAGGTTTAAGGATTGAGGGTTGAGGCTTTAGGGTTGAGGGTTAAGAGATTAGGGTTTAAGATATAGTGTCGAGGGTCAAGGTTTTAGGGTTTAAGTTTTAAAGGTTAAGGGTTGAGGGATAGGGATTAGGGTTTAGGGATAAGGGATTAGGGTTTAAGGTATAGTGTCGAGGGTTGAGGGTTTAGGAATAGGATAGTGTTTAGGGTTTAGGGACAAGGGATTAGGGTTGAGGGTTGAGGGATTAGGGTTGAGGGTCGAGGGATTAGGGTTAAGGTAGAGTGTTGAGGGTTTAGTGAAAGGGTGTAGGGTTTAGGGTTAAGGGATTAGGGTTTAGGGTTGAGGGAATAGGTTTTAAGGTAAAGTGTTGAGGTTTTAGTGATAGGGTTTAGGATTTAAGGTTTAAGGGTTGAGGCTTTAGTGTTTAAGGTTAAGTGATACCTAGATGGCTAAGGATGGATGGAGAGATAGACAAGGAGCGACTGAGAGACATACAGAGGGGAGAGGTAGAGAGGTGAAGGGGAGAGATAAGTGAGATATAGAGAGGTGAGAGATAGAACATGAGGTAATGGAACTAGAGGTGAGAGATATTGCAAAGGTGCTATCAAAGGTGAGATAGGCACAAATATTTATGGATCAATCTATAGCAGGACAAAATGTGAGCGCGTTATAACATGAGCATGTTTTGGCTTGCTATACAAATGGTAAAAAGGCCTGGACCCTCGTGATCTAGGCCCACATACTCTGTTTTCATGTTGTTTATGCACATGTTCTGACAAAAAAAAGTGTTTTCATGCTGTTGGGAAGTTCACATGCACATTTTGCACATTCTACCACCTTTGCATGAACTTTCCACCACCTTTTTTTTCTTTGCCAACTTAAGGAGGAAATAACATAGTTTTCACATCAAATTTGATATATATCAATTCAAGTTTCAATTTTTGTAGTGTTGCAATTTGTTAATTGTGATTAAATTATAGGAATTTAACATTATAGATTGGTTAATAGTATTGTTGTTACTAATTCTATTTGAGTGTTATTCAATTTAACGTTGAAAAGGAAGCAAGTGGTGAAAAACTTAAATTGTTGAGGAGTTTGATGCAAGAAGGAAAAAACACTACATAATTGGGTACTTTCTCCATTCGAATCTCAATTTTTTAGGTATGTCAAGTCTTTACATGCATGTTCTTTACATTTTCCTTAATTCTATAAATGAATTACTTTATCATGCTTTATCATACATGTTTATATCACTTGTATCCAGTATGCATAATAAAAGACTATGTATACATATTTTGTGTTTATATAATATGCTATGTTTTAAGTTAGTGTTGTCTCTCAGATTTGCACCCTTGCTGAGTTGTAGAACTTGGTAATCTGGAGAAACATGGGATCTTTCCAGGTCTGTGGGTCGCCTGTGATGGAAAGAACCTCCGGAGAAGGCCGGCTCCCTGTTGATACTCCACCTAAACTACTTATACTAAGGTCTTTGCAGAGAAAAGAGTAAGAAAGATTACATGAAAATGAAACCTACTGTCTAAGGTGATGCACCAAAAGATCATCAAGAAAACACACATGAAATGACACACTTCAGAACCAGTAATAATAAGAACCCTCACACAACCCAGCAAAATTCATAACCCTTGCATCAATGTTTTGTAAGAAGGCTAAATAACAGCAGTCTTGTAATGGAGGAAGAGGTTTTCTTACTACCCACAAGCTGATTGTTACCCTTTGCACATCTCACAACCTACAAAAATTATAAAAAGAAACCCCTGCATAAAGGCACCAACATGAAAGACAGCTTCAAGGACAGAGAAACATCACCAGAATCTGTACTAACACTGAGGACTAAATATCAGAAGAAATAGGAAGGTATGAACTACTTATTACTGCCAAAAGAGTGTTACAACACTGTATATCTCTGAAAAATGTGTCACAAAACTGTTCACCTCTGCAAAAGAACTCTGAAAATTACAATATACAGGGTAGTGAATAGCAAGAACCACTGAAAAATGAATAAGGAAGAAGCATATATACTTCCTAAACAGCTGTAAATAGATAGACATCCACCACCTCCATTCCCGTGCATCTCGTAAATGCCCGAAAAATATCTCTCTAAAATCCTCCAAAAAGGCTTCCTAAGGCATAAATGGTCAAGGGATGTCATCTGCAATCATAAAGGCATCTGAAAATGTCATAAAATGCCTTTAAATGCCCTCTGCAGTCTCCTGACATACGTCAGATCTGTGTCATAAGTCCTGCAGTATCATAAATAACTGAAAAATATCTCAATAAAAGACATAATTACTCATTTTCTGCATCTAATAAACATTTAACTAAGAGGTTTCTAACTCCACCACCTTAGTAAATGTTTTTACAATTTATAATCAAGACCTATGCAGAAAATGGCACTATGACATAACAAGGATGTCCATACCTCCTAGAAAAATAAGACGACACATCACATCATCTCGTATCATGCCTATACACGGTTTGAAGCAATATATTTTTAATGACCCTTATACCTCCATATGCATCACCATGCCATTATTTTACTTTCAAACCACCCTGCTACCCGGCCACATCAAATTTTACATATATCATTATTCACCTTATATCTCCTATGGGATGTCTTCACAGACTAAGGCATCTGACCTGGTAAGAAAAAGATATTACCAACCTTATATCTCCTAACACCAAACACCTAGCATACTACACCCTCGACCTTGATGCCTTGGCAAATTTTATTATTTTATTCCATGTGATATTCTTTAAAACATAACAAAAGGGCACAAAGGCCGCGGCCCCATCTTGCATCACTAGGCTTGGATTACTTTACAAGTCTTTACCACGTCGCCATATGAAGGAAAAAATAAAGTTTTCAAAAAACAACAAAAAAAAACATATGTAAAGGCTTCCATCGAAACCTAGAAAGGAAGCCCTAAACACATTTCATTTGCGTTTTGCTCTCTGTTGTTCGCCCGAGCTGCCGCGATGAGGGTTTGGAGGCCAAATCCGCAGCAAATTTGGGCCGTTTTTAAGAGATTATGGTCAATTTTTGAAGGTAAGTGGTATTTCTTGCAGTTTACCTCCATTTTTTGGGCGATTTTGAGGTATTTCAGGCCCTTTTTAGCTGCGAAATGATGCTTTCTTTTGCTGTTTTCTATTGTTTTTGCTTTGTCGACCACCATGATTGTTTGCTGGCTGTGTTTGAGGCCGTTGTGGGAGACTGAGATGAGGAGAGAAGACGTTTTTTTTTTACTGATATGAGGCGAAAAATACAAGGTAACCCTCCATTTTCTGAGTTTTTCTTCATCTTGAGTCTTTTACTCTGCTGTATACGCTGCTGGGGTCGCGATTTTGGTATTTGCTGAGTGGTGTGTTTGAAATGAGCTTTTAAAAACTCAATTTCTCCTTTATATGCTGCATCTTTTAGCTGTTCATGGGCTCTCTCTTAGCACAAAACTGGAACAAACGGCATTTATGAGTTTTGCAACTTGAAAAACTGAATTTTCTGTGTGTTTTGCTCCATTTTTTCTTTCTGTTGCTGCACGTGATGGACATTCTGAGCATTTTCTTTGCATTTTCCTCCTCCAATCGCTGCCAGAAGGCACGATTCTGGTGTTTTCTGGGTATATGTGTAATGAATAAACACCAAAAAAAACTTTATCTTTTCCTTTCTGCTGTTCACAAAAAGGCTAAAAACTCCATTTTCATTGTGTCTGTCAGCTTCATTCTAAAATGATATGAACCCTCAAGTTGGTGGCGAATTCTGTGACATAAAAATATCTGCATGCTTGGTTTTATTCACTGGCAGAGGACATGATGTCGAGGGAACTCTGAGTATTTGCTAATATGCATGAAACATGTGATTTTCTCTTGTTAACTGCTGTTCAAATTTTCAAAGAGAAGTGCATGTTCTTCTTTGCAAATTGCTGTTATAAAGGCATGACTTTAAGCATATGTCTGAGTGTGAATGCTAGCTTGAGCTGAAAGTTTGTCTCTTACCTCTGTATTATTGGGATGTGAACAAACTCTAGTTTTGACAAACTGTTTGAAATCTGTCTTTCTTTCTTGTAGCATGATCTCGAACTCCATTCTTCTATCAACATTTTCTGTTATTGGCGCATTCTTTCATATTCGGCAGTTGTTGGCTGTTCATGAACTCCATCTTACAACAAAACTGGAAACACTGACATATTGACTTGATGCTGTTCTACACTTGTATTTCTGTCAGTTTTGAGCATTCGAACTTGGAACATGGCAATTTTCTTGGCTGTATTTCTGTCAAAAGACGCAGCTTTGCCTATTCATGCTTGCTGTTGTTGAAACTATCATTTGCTTTCAATCTGCACTTCTGTGGTGTGAACAAGCTCCGGTCTTAACACAAACACTTATAACCATAACATGTATACCGTTCTGCTGTTCTAAAAATTGTGTTTTAAACTTAAACAATTGCATTTTCCTGCCATTTCCTTACTGTTCACGGATTTTTTACACTGGCTGTACCTTATGCTCTTCAACTGTTCCGATGACTGTTGTTCTGAACGTTCTCATACTCTGCTGTCTTGTTTTTTGACTTTTGACTGTTGTACCTATTTTTTTGAGTTGTTACTGAGCTGGGCTCGACCCTTGTGGGAGCCACATTTCTTTCACTCATAACGTAACTGAATGAGTCAAATAGAACATAATGACCTCTGTCTCTGCACATGAAACAAACTGTTAGAAAATAAAATGCAGCCTTGCAGTCGATATTCTTGATTTTTTTTTCTCAGCAGTAGTTGTGACGTTAACTGGTTGCTTGCAATCTGAAAATACAAACTATAGGTTTATCGATGTTTATCAAATGACGTATGATGCCCCGTCATTGCTTCTAACATCAGTTTTAAAACTTTTTTGCAGATGACGGGATGGCACGAAGACAGCGGCTGGAAGCGGGAACGCCAAACAAGCTGGACGAGACAAGATGCGATAGCAACAAGAAGACTTGTCATTCAGGCAATGACGAGTCATCCTACTTCATTTGTTTATGCATCAGTTTCAGTTTATAAATAAATGTATGGTTTGTGTTTCTCATTTTGCTTTAAACCAGTTAGTCTCACGGCTTGTGTGAGACCTTATACACCTATTTTTAAATACATATTGCTGATTGTTTAACAATTTGTTCTGAAAACATATGAATGCAACAATACAATTTTATCTTGATTTGTATCAAACGTGCATGGTTTTCACACAGCAGAAGTATAGGTACCTTTTCTCTTTGAAAACTGTATAGCTTTACCTGATTAAGCAGTAGAGAAATCAAGGTAACATTTTTGGCGACATCTACTACATGTTTGCCTGCTAAACATCAGACCAGTAGCCTGAAGCATATCCATTGGGCACAGAGTCACACATGCTTGACAAAAAACTGGAAAACACCTCCTTTACAAACTGCTGTGAATTATTACAGCTCTATGAGGACAGGGATGGTGTGTGACAGTGAATAGATGCATTTACTGTTTCACATGATGGCTGTCCTTTCATACAGGTGTAGTACATTACAACAGTTTCAAACCCCTCCCAACCAGACTGAAGAAAACTGACAACTGTGCGGAAACGCACTTAGGGAAAAGAAAACTGCAACTAATCTATGGTGCAGCAGCACTTATTCAACAACTGAAACTTCATGAAATATGTACAACCAAGTCTAGGTCCTACCTCAGAAGCAATGTTTGAGGTGAATCCCATTGACTGGGATTGGCTCGACGTCACCATCCAGCTTAGATAGCTGGAAAGCGTTATGCTGTTTGCATTCTGAAATAATGTATGGCCCACTCCAAAAAGCGTCAAACTTGGAGTGCTTCCCAGGCTTGCTTTTCAGCACATCCCATTTCAGCACTATGTCGCCCTCCTGGAATGTTCTCGGAGAAGCCCTTTTGTCAAAAGACCTTTTCATTTGGGCTTGATGATGCTCTATGTTTTTCATAGCATCATTTCTAGTTTCTTCAAGCTCAACCAGTTAAGCTAGCCTTACCGTCATAGGGCCTTCCTCTAGCATGTCCAGCTGGTTTACCAAATCAAGCGCTAGTAACTCAAGTGTAATAGGAAGCCTAGCTTCCTTGCCATACACTAACATGAAAGGCGAATGTCCTGTCGACCGTTTGGTAGTGATTCTATCAGCCCACAGTGCTGATTTTAACTATGTGCCAAGATCTCTGGTTTCCCTCCATGGTCTTCTTGATGATCCTGATCAGGTTCTTGTTTGTAGACTCCGCTTGGCCATTGCCTTGCGGATAGTAATTTGAGGACATATTGAGATAAATGCCATTCCTCACAGCCCAATCAGAAATTCTGGAACCAATGAAAGCAAGGGCATTATCTGAAATGATGGACTCAGGCACCCCAAATCTGATGACCAGCTCCTCATAAAAATTCAAAACAACAGACTCATTAGCTTCCTTAAGTGTGACTGCTTCAGTCCACTTAGTGAAATAATCAGTGGCTGTAAGAACCCACTTATGGCCAGCACTGGATGAAGGGTTTATAACCCCAATAAAGTCTAAACCCCACCTCATAAAGGGCTGCTCCACCTGAATTGGCTGCAAAGGCAAGGCTGCCATCTTTTCTTTTCCGGCAAACAGAGCACATTCCTTGCATTTTCTAACCCATAAGTGTGCATTTTTGAACAAACTGGGCCAATAAAAGCCACCTTTCATTACCTTAAGAGCTGTTGCTCTAGGTGAGAAATGGCCTCCAACTGACCCTCCATGAAACTCATGCAAAACCCTCTCCACTTGGTTAGATCCAATGCACCTCAGCACTACTCCATTAAAATCCTTCCTAAACAGCAAGTCATTAATGAGCACATAAGGTATGGACTGCAGTCTGAAATACCTTCATTTGGCTCTATCCAAACCTTGAGGACACTCACCGGTCTGCAGGAAATGAACCATTTCTTGCACCCAATCAGCAACAGGAGCTGAAAAAACTGTTTGTTCTTGATCTTGCATTGATAGAACAGCCTCTAGATCATGGTCCTCTTTGCTGATTACACCATCAGCAAGCTGTTCGCACATCCCTTTTCCTCTAACCAGCTTGGTAACCTTAATGTCCATGTCATACTCCATGACCTTAGTCACCCAACCAGCCCTCTTATCACTGAGATCTCTACTTAGCAGAAATTCTTTCACGCTTGGATGAGCAACCATTAAGTTAATCTTGTTATTTGATAACATATGTTTAAACTTTTTCAAACTTCTTATAACAGCAAGTACATGCTTCTCAACAAAAGTGTACCTCAGCTCATAGTCCTTCAACGCCTGGCTGAAAAAAGCTAAAGGCTGTTCCATCTCTTGCTCATTTTTTTGTACCAACATGGCTGAAACAGAATCAATGTTACCATATGCATACAAGGTAAAATCCTTAGAAAAAACATGATTCAGCAGTGTAGGTGCAGCAACCAAAGACTCCTTGATAAGTTCAAAACTTCGTTTTCCGTCTTTAGTCCAGCTGAAAGACATGTTCTTTCTCAACATAGCAGTCAATGGGTTTAATAAATTAGCAATACCAGGGATGAATCTCCTGACGAAGTTGATCCTACCAATGAAACTTTGCAAGCCCTTCTTGTGTGCTGGTAAGGGTAGAGCCAAAATTGCGCTTATTCTCTCAGGGTCAATGGTGATACCTTGCTTCGACACCACATAACCAAGTAATCTGCCCTCATGGATAGCAAACACACATTTTTTGGGATTTAGTGATATCCCAAACTCCCTACACCTTTCAAAAATCTATCTTAGGTGATTGAGATGATCCTTAGCCTCCTTAGAGAAAACAGTAATGTCGTCCAAGTAGACTAGGACGATCTTGTACATCAGCCCCTGAAAGGCCATATCCATTGCCTTTTGAAAGGTTGCTCCAGCATTGGAAAAACTGAAAGGCATCTTTTTGTAAGCCATCGTCCCCCACTTTGTGGTGAAGGCTATTTTGTATTGGTCCTCCTCCTTGACTAAAATCTGATTGTAACCAGAATAGCCGTCCAGCAAGGAAAACCTTTCTGATCCTGAAACTACCTGGAGTATCTGCTCCATGGAAGGTAAAGGATGACGGTCCTTCAGAGAAGCTCTATTTAAGTCACGGAAGTCCACACATAGCCTTATCTCCCCATTTTTCTTCCTAACCGGCACAAGGTTGGAAACCCATGAGGTGTGCTTTATAGGAAAAATTATGCAGCTCTCAATTAGCTTATTCAGTTCCATCTTCATGAGAGGCTCTAATTTAGGATTCAAAGGCCTCTGTTTTTGCCTTACCGGCTTAGTGTCAGGTTCCAACTCAATAGTGTGTTGAGCCAGATGGGGGTCAAACCCCTTTAGATCGCCATATTCCCATGCAAAAATGTCACTAAATTCTTGGAATAGCTGAATAAATGCATTTCTTTCCTTTGCTGTACATACCTTGCCTATTTTAAGGAGTTTGCCCTTAAAAATCTCAAATTCTTCATAATGGTCTTGCTGGACCTGTAGGCTGGACTTGGGTTTTACAGCTTCATCATCAGTGTTAAAGATGGATTCTAAGGTGACCAAACCTTTTGGCATCTTGTTATTTTTTAGCTGAATGATTTGGTCACCATACTGGTGATGTAGCTTCCCCTGATTTGCATGAGAAAATTCAGCCTCCTCTCTTAAGAAGTTTACAATTTGCTGATCACTATCAAATACCTGCCAGTGTATGTTATTATCTGGCACAGCAGGCCTAACAACAATTTTGATATGCTGTTTTTTCTTACCACTATTGATTTCTTTGGGAATGTCAAATTCTGCCCCTACAGCAGCCAACCTATCAGCGTGTTTATTCTAATTTCTGGGTATGGAGATCAAATTGAAAGCATCAAAACCTCCCAAAAGGTCCCATACTCTGTGCTTGTAAGACTTGAGCAGGTCATTTTTTGTGACATTGAGCTTTCTGACCTGATTTACAACCAATTCGCTGTCCCCATAAACTTTCAGACAGCCAATCCCCTTTTGTCTGGCCCATTCTAGGCCTTGAATCAGAGCCTCATATTCAACCACGTTGTTAGTGCAGCTGAAACAGAATCTGAATGCTGAATAGTACTTCTCAGCCTTAGGGGAAACAAGCATGCATCCACCTCCGGCACCATTTCTACTCCTTGAGCCGTCAAAAAAATAGCTCCCAGACTTCGTTTTCTTGCTGCTCATTCTACTGTTCTGCACTTTTTTCAATGTTGGGCAGAAATAAATCAGCCTCGTGCATCATATACACCCCCAAACCAAACTCGTCTAGGTGTTCACATGGTTCAACCACTTGAGTCTGGTCTGCCCATTCATCAAGAAGGACCTCTGGTATGCCTTCAATCAGCGTATTGCCTTCTTGAACAGCAGGCTGTTCTGTTTCTGATTCGCTTACAACCAAGTTGGCATTGACGGGGCGTGTAGTGTGGGGCTCAATATGGTCTTTGGCAATGGGCTCCGACTTGATAGTCACCTTAGTGCCGTACCTGGTTCTGAACAGCATATGAGACCAGTCTGAGGAGAGGTAACCCCCTATCTTTGCTGTAAAATCCCTTGATAAGCAAATGGCAAAATAAGGCGGTAAGTCAATAACATATATGTCCTGCGAGATAGAAAAATTTGGGCAGGCATGCAAAGTTAAACTTAGTCCTTTGATGACACTGACTGTGTTAACAGCGGTTCCATCCAGCTGAACAACTCCCTTTTCTAATGGCTCATATTCAATGCCCAGCCTATCAACAATTTGTTTGGGCATGACGGAACTGCTAGCACCTGAGTCTATCATGCAGTTATGAACTAGATGATCCCCTATGATCAAAGATACGTAAAAGGGCGGGGGTTTGACTTCTGGAGCTTGCTGTTCTGCATTTTTCTCAAGGTTATTCGTCAAAACAGCCTTGGATTTACCTACATCAGACTCTTGAGATAACTTTAAATTCGACAAGACTGATCGTAGCAGGTCTTTTTGGCCAGGGATACTCAGGGAATCCCACATAGTCATAGATACATTTATTTTCTTCATATGTTCAAGTATATTGAAAGCAGGTGTACCTGTTTTAGCTTGGTTTTTGGGGGCAGCCACGTCACCTTGAGCACAAGTTGGCTGAACTGATGGATTAAGCTGTTCCTTGCCTATCAAAGGCTGATCCTTTGATAGGACTTGAGTTCTTTCAGCCTTTGATGGGTTAGAAACACCTTGATTGACGTTTGGCACTTGATGCCCATGAATTTGGACTTTATCAGCTTGCTGCCCCTCATCAATAGCCCTTTTCTTGTTGCACGTATTGTCTGCAATTGAAGCACCACCCTGGTTCATACCGCAGAATTCTTCTCCCTGCCAGTTTAGGAGTGTTGTTTCATGTGCCTGTTCTCCTTGCTGCTGAATAGTAGGTTCTACAGGCACATGAGATTGCACTGTTGGACTGTTCTGAACCATTAGAGCTTGGTTAATTACCCCATTGGCACATGTATTCTGATTATGGGGCTGGTTACAAGGAAAGCACCAGTCATATTCTTGGGCAAAATTGTTTTGTATGGGCACAACCTCCTTTGAAGAACTGACAACGTTTGGATTGTAGGCCTGATAAGGTCTAGAGTTAAAGGCTGGCCTTGGACCTTGATTAACAGGCTGATAAGGTGGCCTATTTTGCTGATTTTGCTGATAAGTGGACTGGAAAGGGGGCTGATAAGGTCTAAAATTTTGACCTTGCTGCCTCTTGAGGCTCACAATCTCATTACCAAAAGACTGCAGCAGTCCTTTGATTTCCTGTAATTCAAAAGACTGATTTTGGGCAGCATTTTCTGACTTATTTGGCTGTGCATTAGGTGCTGGTAATGCTGGCACAGCAGGTATAACAGCTAGAGGGGGCACATGTATTGGCATTGGCACTTGAATAGCTGGAAAAATTGGCAAAGGCGGTCTAGGGGCGATTTTACCAGCCTGTATTAGGCTGTTTTCAGCTCTTATGGCTATGGCATAAGCCTGAGGTAAGGAATTTCCTCCCATAGATTGGATCATAACAGAAATATCACTGTTTAAGGCTCTTAAATAATATAAGAAGGCATGGTCAGCTGTAGGCCTTACCGTTGGTGGGATTCTATCCCACGTTTTCTGAAAACGGTGATTGAAGTCTGACATAACTTCGTGAGGAGCTCTTTTTATTGTGGACAGCTGCTCCACCAATGACAAATGATCTGATTTGTCTTCAAAGAAACTGCACAACTCGGCTCCTAGACCATCCCATGAATCTATGGAGTTCACCGGCAAGCTTCTGAACCATTGCAAAGCCTTGCCTTTGAGAGAAGCTGCCAATAACCTGATTGCGACATTCTCTTCTGTCACATGATGGACAGCACATAGGTTTGCAACGTCTTTTATGTGTTCAGCTGGAGTGGTCTGATCTTCACCATTAAAATATGGTAAACTTTTCAAGGCAGCAACCGGAATAGCATCATGCTGAGTTAAATTCAGGGGGCTGCCCTGGTTGAATGCAACAAAAGGTTGATTTTTGACTGCAGGAATCATTGTAGCGGGGATTCTTGTAACAGTATGAACTCCAACAGCAGGAGGAGTAGACTTGGCTCTTCTTGAATAGACACGAGTTGTCCTAGATTTCTCAGCGGTTATCCCTCTTCTCCTAGGTGGGGATAATTGTAAATATTCAAAAGATGAAGAACTGCTTCTGGTTTGTATTCTTCTCATAAGCAGAAATATACTGATTTACTGAACCAAAGCTTAGAGTCGCCAGATATGCAAGTTTTTTAACCTCTTACAGGTCTGAAAATCACTGGCTGCACATCAAAACCAGCAATAACTGAAGTATTTGAACTGTTTCTAATTCCACAGTCTCACCGGGCGTGCCAAAAACTGTTGTCTCTCAGATTTGCACCCTTGCTGAGTTGTAGAACTTGGCAATCTGGAGAAACATGGGATCTTTCCAGGTCTGTGGGTCGCCTGTGATGGAAAGAACCTCCGGAGAAGGCCGGCTTCCTGTTGATACTCCACCTAAACTACTTATACTAAGGTCTTTGCAGAGAAAAGAGTAAGAAAGATTACATGAAAATGAAACCTACTGTCTAAGGTGATGCACCAAAAGATCATCAGGAAAACACACATGAAATGACACACTTCAGAACCAGTAATAATAAGAACCCTCACACAACCCAGCAAAATTCATAACCCTTGCATCAATGTTTTGTAAGAAGGCTAAATAACAGCAGTCTTGTAATGGAGGAAGAGGTTTTCTTACTACCCACAAGATGATTGTTACCCTTTGCACATCTCACAACCTGCAAAAATTATAAAAAGAAACCCCTGCATAAAGGCACCAACATGAAAGACAGCTTCAAGGACAGAGAAACATCACCAGAATCTGTACTAACACTGAGGACACAATATCAGAAGAAATAGGAAGGTATGAACTACTTATTACTGCCAAAAGAGTGTTACAACACTGTATATCTCTGAAAAATGTGTTACAAAACTGTTCACCTCTGCAAAAGAACTCTAAAAATTACAATATACAGGGTAGTGAATAGCAAGAACCACTGAAAAATGAATAAGGAAGAAGCATATATACTTCCTAAACAGCTGTAAATAGATAGACATCCACCACCTCCATTCCCGTGCATCTCATAAATGCCCAAAAAATATCTCTCTAAAATCCTCCAAAAAGGCTTCCTAAGGCATAAATGGTCAAGGGATGTCATCTGCAATCATAAAGGCACCTGAAAATGTCATAAAATGCCTTTAAATGCCCTCTGCAGTCTCCTGACATACGTCAGATCTGTGTCATAAGTCCTGCAGTATCATAAATAACTGAAAAATATCTCAATAAAAGACATAATTACTCATTTTCTGCATCTAATAAACATTTAACTAAGAGGTTTATAACTCCACCACCTTAGTAAATGTTTTTACAATTTATAATCAAGACCTATGCAGAAAATGGCACTATGACATAACAAGGATGTCCATACCTCCTAGAAAAATAAGACGACACATCACATCATCTCGCATCATGCCTATACACGGTTTGAAGCAATATATTTTTAATGACCCTTATACCTCCATATGCATCACCATGCCATTATTTTACTTTCAAACCACCCTACTACCCGGCCACATCAAATTTTACATATATCATTATTCACCTTATATCTCCTATGGGATGTCTTCACAGACTAAGGCATCTGACCTGGTAAGAAAAAGATATTACCAACCTTATATCTCCTAACACCAAACACCTAGCATACTACACCCTCGACCTTGATGCCTTGGCAAATTTTATTATTTTATTCCATGTGATATTCTTTAAAACATAACAAAAGGGCACAAAGGCCGCGGCCCCATCTTGCATCACTAGGCTTGGATTACTTTACAAGTCTGTAACACGTCGCCATATGAAGGAAAAAATAAAGTTTTCAAAAAACAACAAAAAAAAACATATGTAAAGGCTTCCATCGAAACCTAGAAAGGAAGCCCTAAACACATTTCATTTGCATTTTGCTCTCTGTTGTTCGCCCGAGCCGCCGCGATGAGGGTTTGGAGGCCAAATCCGCAGCAAATTTGGGCCATTTTTAAGAGATTATGGTCGATTTTTGAAGGTAAGTAGTATTTCTTGCAGTTTACCTCCATTTTTTGGGCGATTTTGATGTATTTCAGGCCCTTTTTAGCTGCGAAATGATGCTTTCTTTCGCTGTTTTCTGTTGTTTTTGCTTTGTCGACCACCATGATTGTTTGCTGGCTGTGTTTGAGGCCGTTGTGGGAGACTGAGATGAGGAGAGAAGACATTTTTTTTTTACTGATATGAGGCAAAAAATACAAGGTAACCCTCCATTTTCTGAGTTTTTCTTCATCTTGAGTCTTTTACTCTGCTGTATACGCTGCTGGGGTCACGATTTTGGTATTTGCTGAGTGGTGTGTTTGAAATGAGCTTTTAAAAACTCAATTTCTCCTTTATATGCTGCATCTTTTAGCTGTTCATGGGCTCTCTCTTAGCACAAAACTGGAACAAACGGCATTTATGAGTTTTACAACTTGAAAAACTGAATTTTCTGTGTGTTTTGCTCCATTTTTTCTTTCTGTTGCTGCACGTGACGGACATTCTAAGCATTTTCTTTGCATTTTCCTCCTCCAATCGCTGCCAGAAGGCACGATTCTGGTGTTTTCTGGGTATATGTGTAATGAATAAACACCAAAAAAAACTTTATCTTTTCCTTTCTGCTGTTCACAAAAAGGCTAAAAACTCCATTTTCATTGTGTGTCAGCTTCATTCTAAAATGATATGAACCCTCAAGTTGGTGGCGAATTCTGTGACATAAAAATATCTGCATGCTTGGTTTTATTCACTGGCAGAGGACATGATGTCGAGGGAACTCTGAGTATTTGCTAATATGCATGAAACATGTGATTTTCTCTTGTTAACTGCTGTTCAAATTTTCAAAGAGAAGTGCATGTTCTTCTTTGCAAATTGCTGTTATAAAGGCACGACTTTAAGCATATGTCTGAGTGTGAATGCTAGCTTGAGCTGAAAGTTTGTCTCTTACCTCTGTATTATCGGGATGTGAACAAACTCTAGTTTTGACAAACTGTTTAAAATCTGTCTTTCTTTCTTGTAGCATGATCTCGAACTCCATTCTTCTATCAACATTTTCTGTTATTGGCGCATTCTTTCATATTCAGCAGTTGTTGGCTGTTCATGAACTCCATCTTACAACAAAACTGGAAACACTGACATATTGACTTGATGCTGTTCTACACTTGTATTTCTGTCAGTTCTGAGCATTCGAACTTGGAACATGGCAATTTTCTTGGCTGTATTTCTGTCAGAAGATGCAGCTTTGCCTATTCATGCTTGCTGTTGTTGAAACTATCATTTGCTTTCAATCTGCACTTCTGTGGTGTGAACAAGCTCCGGTCTTAACACAAACACTTATAACCATAACATGTATACCGTTCTGCTGTTCTGAAAATTGTGTTTTGAACTTAAACAATTGCATTTTCCTGCCATTTCCTTACTGTTCACAGATTTTTTACACTGGCTGTACCTTATGCTCTTCAACTGTTCCGATGACTGTTGTTCTGAACGTTCTCATACTCTGCTGTCCTATTTTTTGACTTTTGACTGTTGTACCTATTTTTCTGAGTTGTTACTGAGCTGGGCTCGACCCTTGTGGGAGCCACATTTCTTTCACTCATAACGTAACTGAATGAGTCAAATAGAACATAATGACCTCTGTCTCTGCACATGAAACAAACTGTTAGAAAATAAAATGCAGCCTTGCAGTCGATATTCTTGATTTTTTTTTCTCAGCAGTAGTTGTGACGTTAACTGGTTGCTTGCAATCTGAAAATACAAACTATAGGTTTATCGATGTTTATAAAATGACGTATGATGCCCCGTCATTGCTTCTAACATCAGTTTTAAAACTTTTTTGCAGATGACGGGATGGCACGAAGACAGCGGCTGGAAGCGGGAACGCCAAACAAGCTGGACGAGACAAGATGCGATAGCAACAAGAAGACTCGTCATTCAGGCAATGACGAGTCATCCTACTTCATTTGTTTATGCATCAGTTTCAGTTTATAAATAAATGTATGGTTTGTGTTTCTCATTTTGCTTTAAACCAATTAGTCTCACGGCTTGTGTGAGACCTTATACACCTATTTTTTAATACATATTGCTGATTGTTTAACAATTTGTTCTGAAAACATATGAATGCAACAATACAATTTTATCTTGATTTGTATCAAACGTGCATGGTTTTCACACAGCAGAAGTATAGGTACCTTTTCTCTTTGAAAACTGTATAGCTTTACCTGATTAAGCAGTAGCGAAATCGAGGTAACAGTTAGTTCATGGTATGCATAATAAAAGATATCTCAAAGGTCAACATTAATTAAAATAGACACAATCACGATCAAGAAAGCAACCTACAATCTCACATGGTGCCATGTATATTTTCTACACTTGGGCTCTTTAATAATTATGTGCAATAATGAATTAAACAGACCTTAACATATCGTGATGTCAAACTATACAAGAATAAATCCTTACAACATATAAATATACAATCCCTTACTTGCATAATGAAATACTATTATCTTGTCATATTAACAAGTTAAAATACAAATGAATATGTGCCAAGATCATACAAGTAAATCCCAATAGGCTTAATCCAATCATGATCCATGCTATGCTACATTATTCTTCATGTTGGAGGATGTGGAGGCCTCTTTAGTGTCTTGGGCTAGGACATTCCTTATGCACCTATTCATGATGATTTGTATGCACATGACACAACAATATTTCAAAATTTCCTAATTGTCCTTTGTTAGCACATGATGGTGGTTACCTTGATCGCCTATATACCTTTCAATACCCTAAATTACAGAGATTAGTAGATAATGATTTTTATGACAGTCCTATGTATGTCTCCAAATATTCATGTTTCCAAGATAGCTCTAGCTAATGTCCACTTGTTTCCAACTTCTTAGACATGCAAGAAACAATTCTGAGCATTATATTCATCATAATTAAGTCACTTTTAGTCAATAGAAGCCAAAATACATCCATTGTCAATCATGGATTAGTTAAGGACAGCTAGGTGGTAAATTTGTTGCCATTGGCAACTTCACAAATTTGGTGTCTTCTCTTGTCCTCCTTGGTTTTCTCCATGGATCTCAACCATTGTCTTCATGATTCATATAATTCATTATGTCATAGTGGCTTCATCATTCCATAATTATCTAATCACAATAACCCTAGATGGCTATCCCTTGGACTACTCTGTGAATTGCACACTATGTATTTCAGAAATTTAGATTTCCTTCATGTGTGTTTCAATGGTTTGCAGTGTTAGGACAGTCATATGTGAAACTTATTGAACATAATTAAACTCCATCACACCACCTCAAATGAAATCAAACTCAATCCAAATTTCATGAATATGAGTATCCTTTTGAATAAATCAGTTATGGCATGACAATCCTTTATGAGCACCTGGTCAATCTTCTTCAAACTTTCACCTTTTGTCTGTATTGAAAAATCTCTAAAATAATCCTCTTAGAACCTTACGAATAAAGTTATTATTATGTGCATGAAGTGATCAACAATAATGGTTATATCTAGAACTAGGTATGATAGTCTTAGATAGTTAGGAATGTTATGACTGCCCTCATAGCCGTGACAGTCTTATTTGCATCTGAATATGACAGTCATGTCTCCATGCGATGAACTTTTCTAGGATATCTTTCTGTAGCACCCATCCTCACCTTCATTCTCATTGCAAAGATCAACAACACTGTTGAGCAAGGCATTTTGTACCTATTCATAATTATCCTAAGTGTTGGTTATGACAATAGATTGTCTCCTTCTTTATAGTGGCCTTTATGGAAATTTAGCTTATGCACATGATTATCTACTTGAGTTTGGCATTGTCATAATTAATGAGCCTTGACTTTAATAATCCTCTACACTAATCAAAAGCATGCCCTAGTGTGATGTATCCCACGATCTCAATCATCTCTCCTTTCGTGACTAGATGGTTATCAACAAGTGCTGGCCCATGAGACGTCTCCAAGTGAAAATCAAGTGTATCACGTGCCCTAAATTCTGTCCCATGGCTGCAAGCTCAATCTTCATGTGTGAGGAGATGATCTCTATCCTCAAGTAAGTGTAGGTAGTTTGATGGCTGTAATAATGCTTTGTACCTATTTTGGTTGACTGACATTTACTCTTCTATAGACAAATTCTCCGCCATGCCAAGGAAACGATCAATAATTAAACCAACATAGGAAGAGATAGAAGCTAAGAATGCAAAGAAAGCAACATCTATGAGGGAACTTTGTGAGAAGAGGAAATTGGAGACGATAAATGAAAACATGCCAATTGAAGAGGAATCACAACCATAAAAAAGAGATATGGTATTGGCGGCACAAAGAGAACAAATGCACAAACTTTGTGCTATGAGGGATTTGAATACCGTAGTTGGAGACACATCCTCTACCACAAGTCAACATGTAGGGACACCATCTACCACAGCTCAAGTTGAGAGTACATCATCACTCACATGTGATGAAGGAGGTATGCCATTGTTCCCACCTCAACCTCAAGGTATGTCATCTATTCCATCTTTGATCAAAGGTATGCCATCTAGCCCATCTCATTTAAATATTGATGAAATTCCTAATGTTGAGATGAATTTACCTATTTTAACACCACCTAGAATTTTGCATAGAAAGCCAAAGTATTTGATTGATATTGATGAGAATATTTTGTAGCCAATGGAAGGTAAGATTCCAAAATGCACTTGTAGAAGATATGCTCATAAGATTTGGAGATTGTTCTTTAAAAAGTTAAATGAGTCCACAAGATGTCAACTATTCATTGAAATGATGCGAAGTATAAAGTATAGGTCCATCATGAAGATTCTTGGGTTGAGAACATCAGAGGCTTCAAGTGAAAAATCTATTATCAAGAATCTTATGAGTGCATATGATAGTGTGGGTAACACCTCATGCACAAAAGATAATAATGCAACACGGCGTGTGATTACATTGATTATAGTAACTAGTCAATCGAAGAAAGCTCATCTCATAAGAAAGATGAGTCAAGCATTGAGAATTAATAGGAAAACTTTATCAAGAGCCGTTGGAAGGTGCCAAAGAATTGAGGACACCAATTCCAATGAATTATGGGTGTTCTCGAGGAGACTACCACAAAAAGATAAACCAATTGTTGAAGCATTGAGATCACTAATTAAAGACTTTTAGAAGAATTACACAAGGGTATCTCTGAATCAAAGGGATGTGGTAAGAAGGAGAATTGGTAATCAGAACCATGAGCCACATCCAAAGCATTTTTTGGATATGACTCAAACACAATTTTTTGTTAAATTTCTAGAGATGTATCCTCAAATTAAAATTTTTCAAAGACATTTTGAAACGCTAAAATCTTTCTATGTCAAGATAAATCAGACACGCACTACTTGTTGTTGTAGATTACATATTGAATTTTCTAACCATTTTGATGTTTATCGGTCTATATGTTTAGATTTGCATACTAACAATCTTTTGCAGGATTGTGACATACATGCCCCACCAACATCTTCAAGAGACTTCATATCAAGAATTTTATGTGATAGAGAGGAAGGTCAAATATTCTATAGGAAATTATGCTTGGATGGCACATGTCAGCATTGCGGTGGCTTGTAACATATGCTAATATATGAACATATGGAAAGAACACATGCGGTTGGAAACAAACTAGTAGAGTTTGGCAAGTATAAAATAGTGGCATACAATACAAAAGATGGTAAAGAAGCAAAGTTGTGTGAATTGGTTATTGAAAATATTCTAGTGTATCAGTTTATGCCTATATTTTGTGACAATATAGTGTATGAGTATGAAAGACATGCCCATAGAGCTCGATGGTTGGACTTGCAATTCAAGTTATGCAAGGACACATTTTCAGTTGGTAGCATTGTTTAAATCATCGACTTTGCAGAGAACTACAGTCTATAGCCACATCGTGAGGTGCAATCACAATACTACAACTTGACACAGGTTTCTATATTTGTGCACATCACATTCATGCATGCAAGTGATAGTATAGAGGATGACAAAAAGATCATAAGGGAGTATCATTTCTATATTAGTGATGATAGCATGCATTCTATGGAGTTCGTGCAAGGTTGCTTTCAGGTGTTCTACAATGATTTGGCTAGAAGGGATATATACTTCAGTCAGCATATTATATGGTCAGATAACTATGCATCACAATTCAAGAACTCACAGAATTTCTATTGGCTGAGCAAGAGGCATAATTTTATAGGTGTTCAGCATATGTGGAACTTTTGTGAGGCTAGGCATGGAAAGGAGGAGCATCATGGTGCTGGAGCATGTATTAAAAGAGCCATAGCACAAGAAGAGTTAAAGTATAAAGACAATGCAAAGTTGACAGATGCAAAATCAATCGTTGAGTGGTGTAATGCTTCCATGGGTCTAGGTAATGAAGGTAAGTCTTCAGTTCGAAATTTTTTTGATTGATAAATGATACTAACATTGCACCATATGAGGATTGTTGTTCACTGATAGGATCAAGTGAGATGCACTCTTTCAAAAGCTCAATTGTAGGTTCATGGAGTATCCATATGTGGAAGATGACATGCTTTTTTTCTTCATGTACAATTCAAGCCTGGGATGAGTGTGAGTCAAAGGAGTGGGTTGACAAATGGTAGTTAAGTTATCTTAGCCCACTTCACACGTATCGATCCCCGATGACACTGGAACTAACAGAGATGGAATCATCAGTTGACTTTGACCATATATTAGATCTAGTTCAACTAGGTAAGATATCTATTCGCATAGTTTTTGAAATTCCTAATGTTATCTTACTTTGTAGTGTTTTTGTAATGTTGACTAATTTCATCTAATTTGCTACACAAATTAATGTAGGGCATGTATATGTAGTTATTGTAGATGAAGATAACAAAGAGGGAACAAATTATTACTTGTGTCCTTGTGTTGAGGCCAAAAAGAAGTTGGAGGCCCCAGTTACAGATGGAGAAAACATCGAATACCCTATAGGCTCAATGGTTGTTACTGGAACATGGCTTAGAAGGTACCCACATAAGAGTGTTAATGTTTGGCTGTTTTAGGACTTTGACATGCATCAAAAGATTCTTCATTACTCAAACCTTGTCGTGGCATCCAATGTTCATTTAATACAATATCGGGGTAGAACTTTGAACAAGACCTTGTGGAAGGTGCATGAGTCTGACCATGAGGCAATACTTGACACAATAAAGAGTAGAGCAGAGCCCGATGGTTCGTTGGATTAATTTGTAAGTATTCACATTGATTTTGTAAAGTCATGTTACATTGACTTGTAAGTATGCACATTGATTTGTAAGTTTACATAGGTTTGTCTTTTTTTATTTGCTGCTGCATTTTATACATATACACATACTAAAGGAAAAATGGGACAAATCTCCCATGCCAATGAAAATGCCTTCCTTGGATAAGAACAATTCATCCACAATAGGTAAATGGTGTGACAAACATAAATCTAGTAGTAGCATGAAGAACAATGCCAACTATTAGTCATTTTGGTGAGTTGTAGGAGATATCAAATTTTTGAAGTGATTCCATGGGTCAAAAATGTGTCATAGTCTTTGCATTAGATTGCACAAGTTTCCTTAGCACAATTAGGGATATCCTCTCTATTTATGGATCAATCATAGAGTAGCATGTGACTTCATTTTATTGGCAATAAACTTGGCCTTCCTAAGATCATTATCATCCAAGTTTTTGGTGTCAAAGTACCTTTCAAGATCCTTTACCAAACCATGTAATGTATAAAATCTAGGTAATGTATAGAATATAGGTGTCTCTAGGTGTCTTGGTTTCTAACTAGATAATAGGTGTCTCTACTTGTGTCTTAGGTATATACTATATGTCAACTAGGTAGATAGAGACTATAAAAAAGGTATTTAATCTAATCTAGGTGTCTTAGGTAGATACTATATATCAATGACCTGTCTAGAGACTAGAATAAGGTATAATCTAGAATGATCTAGGTGTCTTCTAGGTTGATACTATATATCAACTACCTCTCTAGAGGCTAGAATAAGGTATAATTTAATTTAGGTGTCTTAGGTAGGTACTATATGTCAATTAGGTCTACCATAATAGGTGTCTTAGGTAGAACTATAATCTAGGTGTCTAGGTGACTTAGGTCTAGACTACGATAAGGTATAAAGACTAGGTGTCTTAGGTCTACTATGTCTATAAAATCTAGATACATACTATACAATAGGTGTCTTAGGTGTCCTACGTCTACTAGAATACATGTGTCTTAGGTCTTAGGTGAGGCCACATGAGCTTCCACCTTCACGTGGTTGGCCTTGTCAGTATAGAATATTTATATTTCTTGAAGCTAAGGGAAGCTTTTTTTCTTAATAGGAAAACTTTATTGACTTCAGTGTCCTCATGGTGCAGGGGCACACGGGTTGTCATGCCTCCAAGATGTAATGTGCCGTACCTGTTTGAAAATTTTTAAAGATATTTTTGTGTTTTATTTTTTATTTTTAGTGTGATCTTTCAGACTAGACAGAAGAATGCAGAAGGGGTTTTTAGTTTTCCTGTAGATGTGTTGCCGGAGCATATAATATATAGCACAGAGATGAAACCTAAAAAATATACAATGAATTTGGACAAACTAACAACAACCTAGATCATCAAATCACCAAATATTAATTATCAATACATACCCATGTCAAGTTTTGCACTTTGATATTTATGCTGTAGCCGAACTAGCAATGGGTATAGCCAAAAATCACTCCCAGACTCCACAAAATACAAGAGATAAGGATACAAATGATATTAGCAATAGAAATTTCCCTAGACGCCTCAAAATGTGAAGTAGAATAGCTACAAACCAAAAAGAATGAGTCCTAGAAGAACCACGACCTCCCAGGCAAGTGTGGTACGACCTAGCTGAGGTGAACATAATAGAACTAGCAGCAAACTCCTCTAAAATACATCTGTTTTGAGCAGTAATCCCTCATTCTTCCCCAACGACCAAGTATGGATGGAGAAACTCCTCAAATTTGCCTTAATAAACAGTACGGTTGCAACCAAGGGAGGTACGACCAGCATGTGGGAAGTATGACTACATTATATATATTCTTCAGCTGCTAAAACCTACTTTAACTCCTTTGTAATTAGTTCAATACTAACAGTTTGAAAATAATATGAGCAACAAGCTCCACAATCTCAACAAACAAACTCCACAATGAAGCGCAACTGGCGAATACTGGATGTATCCACCTCAATAGTATTTGCTAATGGAGATTTTTGTCCCCAGAAGCCAAGATCAAATCAATCTTGTAGAGTTTTTCATCTTAGCAAGATAGTACCAAACCCTAGAGCCAAGCTCCAGAAACCCTTGCAGGGAAAATCTCAAAAGAGAGAAGAAATAATAATCCAAGCATATCCAAATAAGAGCACTTTTCCCTCTTTTATAACTCTCCAAGAGGGGTGTTTCACTTTTTAAGGGAAATTTCTTTTAATTTTACTTTTAATATTTCCCAAGGTGAGCGCTTCATAAAATGACTTAAGTGAATTTTAAATAGTTTATTTCTTCATCACTTAACCAATTAAACCCAAAGTCTAATATTAAATAATAATATTAATTTATAGACTTTAAAAAAGAGGCCCAAATGAACTCATAATTCAGTGATCTATAGCTCGTCAGAAAGGTTTCGACAAGATGAATCCAACCCCACTTTGAAAATCTTGATCCGACACTGAACCCGAACTTACTAAAAATAGTAACGGCCATAAGCTAACTGAGCCAACACAGAGGGTGCCAACTGGATCCACAAACCATCTAATAACTTTGAGCTCAATGCAACATCTGGGAGAGCCAACAACTGACTGCCAAGTCACCAAAACAGTGCCAAACTGATGCTTACTAAAAATAGTAGTGTTCTTCGAGGACCAAAGAGAACAAACCCAGAAAAACCTAGAAAGATTGTTGACATGCAAGCACTTACTATAAATAGTAAGTACAGACAAGTTGTCTGAAATCTCTCTGGAAAATGTCAACCAACTCCACTGGATCATCCGAACACCCTAGTGACATCGAAATACTCCTCTGATTATGCTGTCACCAACCCAGAAAGTCATGTCTGACTGAGCTGCAAGAGAACGAAAAAATGGGGACATTACACAAGAGGGGTCAAAAAGTGAAATTTTGTTTTGATTGAGTCAATTGTAAGTAATAAGGTCTTTTAAGACCATTTCATATGTTTTTGAGTCGGTTTGAGTCATTTGGGGTCAATTTGAGTCTTTGAGTCTTGCTCCTGATGCAACCAAACAGACAGTTCTAGCACATTCGAATGGGTACGTTTAGGCTAGGCATGGTCCTTTTTCGCACCCTAACATGCCGAAATAGTCTGAGCTACCTTGTATAGGTGATATCCCTGAAGAGTCCAAAGTGCAAAAAGGCATCAATCTTTGACGAGCTGTTACTCAGAAACTGTGTCACTTAGAGACATTCCGTCTGAAGCAATGTGATCATGTAGGGTACCTCTACATCAACCTCTCTCAGTTTCTTATATCTCTAAGGTGTTTGCCCGTGGTGAAAAGTTTTCTGCTGCCCCAAAAAATTGTCAGAAGGAGGTAGTGTAAAGTTGCAAAGGGGTGTAACTTTTGTCCTACTCTTGATGCAGCAAAACTAACTATTCTAATGCGTCTGGATGGGTATGTTTAGGCTAGGTATGGTCATTTTTTATACCCAAACATGCCGAAACAGTCTAAGCTACATTGTACTAGTGATATTCCTGAAGAGTCCAAAGTGCAAAAAGGCAACAATCTTTGACGAGTTGTTACTCAAAAACTGTGTCACTCAGAGACATTCTGTCTGAGGCAACGCGATCACGTATGGTCCCTCTACAATAACCTCTCTTAGTTTTTTATATCTCTGAGGCGTTTGCCCGTGGTGAAAGGTTTTCTGCTGCCCCAAAAATCGTCAGAAGGAGATAGTGTAAAGTTGCAAAAGGGTGTAACTTTCATCCTGCTCCTGATGCGGCCAAACTAACTATTCCAACGCATCCAGATGGGTACGTTAGGCTAGGCATAGTCCTGTTTTGCACCCAAACATGCTGAAAAAGTCTGAGCTACATTGTATCGGTGATATCCCTGAAGAGTCCAAAGTGCAAAAAGGCAACAATCTTTGACGAGTTGTTACTCAAAAATCGTGTCACTTAGAGACATTTTGTTTGAGGAAACATGATCACGTAGGGTCCCTCTATAATAACCTCTCTCAGTTTTTATATCTCTAAGGTGTTTGCCCGTGGTGAAAGGTTTTTTGCTACCCCAAAAATCGTCAGGAGGTAGTGTAAAATTGCAAAGGGGTGTAACTTTCGTCCTGCTCTTGATGCGGCCAAACCAACTATTCCAACATGTCCAAATGGGTATGTTTAGGCTAGGCATGGTCCTTTTTCACACCCAAACATGCCGAAACAGTCTGAGCTACATTGTACTAGCAATATCCCTGAAGAGTCCAAAGTGCAAAAAGGCAGCAATCTTTGATGAGTTGTTACTCAAAAACTGTGTCACTTAAAAACATTACTTCTGAGGCTGCAGGATCACGTAGGGTCCCTCTATAATAAACTCTCTCAGTTTTTATATCTCTGAGCTGTTTGCCCATGGTGAAAGTTTTTTTGTTGCCCTAAAAATGGTTAGATGCATGCAGTGTAAAGTTGCAAAGGGGTGTAAATTTCATTCTACTCCTCATGCGGCTAAATCAACTATTCCAACACGCTAGGATGGGTATGTTTAGGCTAGGCATGGTCCTATTTCACACCCAAACATGCCGAAACAGTCTGAGCTACTTTGTACTGGTGATATCCTCACACATTGCCTTTGCTATAACTGTTATAGTCTTCACATGTCAACATGCATCTTATGGCTGTTAACATATTTGTTCTAGCAGTCAACATAGTCATATATGAACTGCTTGTTCTTTTATCTTGGTTCACCTTGACTTTGTTCTCTAGTACTATCTCTGTAGGGTTTGTTTTAGTCCTTCAATGCATTGTTCCATCACTGCAATCTTAGACCCCTATTCGGCTTGAAATAGACCTCTGTTAGGCTACTCTCTTAAACCTTAATATCATCTTCATGTTGTCATATCCATGTTATTCAACACTCGTCTTCTTCCACCTTTAGGTCACTGCGTTATCAGGCTTGAAGATAACATCATTACATAGCCAAGATATACAAGGGGTCAAATACTAAAACTAGATCATCCATGATAATGAATGCAATAAGCCATGAACCACCCACCATAAATACAAGTGGCCATATTACAATGTACATCATGAACAATATTTGAATAACTCCAAGCTCAAGTCTACAAATGAATCCTCTAAGATCCTATGGTCTTGGTGCTAATTGAGGAAGGGGTTGAACTCGATATCACGAGGATCCCCCTTTCCTCCCCATCCATAAATCAAGGTGATCAAGCACCATCCATAATTAAAAAGTGTGGTAGAATGGTGATTATCTTATTTAATTCATTTACTTATTAATACATAAGTATACACATAAATTCATGGATCCAAAACATCTCAAATGCATGGAAATAGATTTCTTAACTAACATCAACACATCCTTTCTAGCATCTAATACACAAATAAATACAAGTACATGATCAAGCCAAATATGACCAGTGATAGTAACCACAAGTCATTTTAATCCTACAAGTTTCACTTAGAACTATACATCCAAGATCATATTTAAATCCACATGAATTACTAATCGCATCCCATATTATGAAAGCTCTCTTTGGGTGAGGATATGTCTTACTAAGAACACATGCCCAATGTAGAACTATATGCATCCCATACTACAAGAATCTTCCAAGTATCCAAACATACATAAAATAACAATTCAAATACTCATTTGAACAGACACACAAAAAAGCAATACCATACAACAACATACAATTCAAACATTAAAAAAACAAGCACACATAACCAATCTTCCTTTCTTTATTTTCTCAAGCATGTCTAGTTTTCAGAGACTAAAACTTTCAACCCAAAACTCAAATTCTCTTATCATCAATTGGGATGGATTCTTTGACAATTAAACTTTGAAACCTAATGGCATACAAAAATGATCTACACTACACCTATCAATATTACATAATGATCAACAAAAATGATTTGTATTAACCAAATATCCATATAGGCATACATCAATATCTGTCGATATAAGTATAACATACAAAATAGCAATAAAGGCTTACAAGAATGCCATATAGGCATACAATGTCAACTATATGCAATACAAAATATATGTCCACAAAGGACATATAGGCATACAATAAAGGAACATAATAAAAAGTCATTTCCCTCTGTCTGGTGAAGAGAATAGATCACAGGAGCCTTTGATCTCTGAGGGGATGGATAGATATATGATGGTGGTCTACTACAAACCTGAGGGCTACTCCTCCTATTTAGTTCTTCATGGATCTGCAACTATTACAATAAAAAGTATAGACATTAATATATAGAAATTATATTATAAAAAATGAACCATTTAACAAAATAACCACTTACCGCCATCCAAAAATCTGTCTCCTCATTTTCCTTAGTACCAGGATTAGGTTGCGGCGATGTCATGTCCTATAGAAACCATCTAGATAGAAATTAAACTTCAAATCAATAATCATTTAATTTTTCAAAAATAAACAACTATAACAACGAATGTAATTTGAAATTTACTAATCTACTTCATACCCCCATCAAAGGCATGGAGTTGTGAATCACAGAGGACACACCATGCTCCATTACCTTGTAAACATCAGGAGGTGTCTCCGCAGCCTGTATCATCTAAAAATAAAACAACATTATTCAATTATGAAAACTATAATAGTGATGCAAGTTTGGTTGATGCCCTAGGCTAAAAATCTCATGTTTTTGGGTATAGAATGTGCAAATGAGCTAGGGCTTGTAGAAAATCTTTTAAGAAAAGGTTTGTAATGGTTGGAATTGTTTGGGTAGACCATCTTTGACATGTTTGAGATGTTGGTGTGAAGATTTGAAGTCTGGGATTAGAAAACCCTGTGGTGACCCATCTAAACTAGCCTAATTAGGCCTAAATTACAGCATAACAGTCCTATTTTGACCCTTGTGTTACAAAACACCCCCATCTACATTTGAAATATGTTGTGTAAGAGGATAATGGGTATCCAAAATAGTTTTTTTTTCATGGGTTTGAGTTGTTTCCTTCAAATTATGTCAAAAATACCCCTTTTGCTATCCTACAAGGCATAATGGAAGATTGTGAAGAAAATCACTTTGTATGAGGTGTTAAGACTTTAACCAAGGATTTATTGAGTGATTTTGATCTTTGATACCCTGCTCTGCATCAAAGGGGTGTTAGAGGGGAGATAGAAGTCAACGAGGAAGGTGAAGTAGTAATAGGTGGATATATGGTGGGGAAAATAGGGGCATAGCTAGTGGAGTAGGTGAAGTAATAGAAAGAGGTTGTGGGGTTGGGGCAACAATGTGCTTAGAGGCATAAGATAGGTAAAGGTGAAAGATGGAATTGGTAGCATAGACAAGACAGTGAGATGTTTGAAAAGATGCCTCAAAGAAATGTGGTCTCATGATGATGTCCTTGTTTATGCATCTGCTTGTCATGACATTCCATGAGAACACATTTCTTTGAGGTATTTTTTCAAATAACTATATTGTAATTGAAATTTTGTCATCTATCAACATCTAGTTATTAGTTATGCAATGTATAGTAATGCTTTGAGTTTGAAAGATGTGTAATAAAATGTAACCAACGATATGAATATAAAATACAAAAATCTAGTAAGTACAATTCAATCATTAAACTATTTATTTTATTACCTCCGTGAAGCTTTGAAGTCTAGCACCACTGGTAGGTGTTGCCATGAAATCTCCAATATTAACCTATTCAACAACCAAAATCAAATATTAGAATACTATTCATATAACAATGCTTTTCACATGTAATATTTATAATTGTTTACTAGTTACATACCTCGACAGTAGATGATGTAGTGTAATATGCAGGTGGAGAACCACTGAAAACTGCATCAATGCTATGACCCTGAAATTTCATTAAAATCATCAAACTAAATTAGTTAATCTTGCATTTCAAAAATAAAATTTAATAAATTGAATTCAATGAACTTGCTAAGATTTACTTGAGTATCAAGCCCAAAAGTCTCACTCATGAGGGCATCTGTCATCACCATCTACTCAGCTGCAGATGTAGCCTACGCACTTGCATCCTGACTATCCGTGGGGTCATAACCACATGCTGACCTGCAAGCTCAACAAGTATGGGGTGGAACCCTACTTGAACTCTCCCCCGACCCACATTGTGCTGCAGGACTAGCATGTTGTATGATGCTCTAGGTCAAGGCACTAATGGACTGAAGTGTGTCAACCTCAACACTTTCCTTCACAATGGAAGGGATAGAAAAATTCTCATGCACTGGTCTAGCGAGTGCTCATCTCCCTGGCCGCTGTGGGTCAACACGTGCCCTTGGTCTATCTTGTGTTGACCCCCCACCTCTACCTTGGAACTCCTGCATATCAAAATAATTTGGCACTTTATTTTTGACAAAATCGCAATAGAGTTTCCTAAAAAAATATTGCAGGACCTCATTATTTTTGCATGGAGGATGGTAAAAAACCATCCACCACCTCTGCGCAAAATTGTCCCTTATTGCTTGGTTGTTGCACCAATGGATAGGGAACCTCTTGCATGTAAGGCGTAGAGATTGATTTGTTCGTGGGTTTGTGAAAATAGAACACAAGTCCATTTTTGTAATTTGTTCATTTTTAACTTGTTCATATGACAACTTGTCTACATAATACTCTCTAAATTCTCTTTGTTTTTTTGTCCAACTAGTGATTTGCTTGCTAATTGAATCTACATTTGATAACATAGATTCAAGGGATTGAGCAAGTGTGGATCTATGCAAGGTTGAAGTTGCAAGTTCTTTCAACCTTGCAATTATGTCCTCAATTTATTTTTTATTGTTTTCAATTTGCCCCATTATATTTTCTTGTGTTCCAGGGGCATATTAAGGAATAAATGGAGGTGTTTGTGGTTGGGGTTCTTCTTCAGTAGGTATTTGTTGTTCAGGTGATGGAGGATTTTGTGCATTTTTAGAAGGAGGAGGAGGTGCATTATCAACTCCTATAAATTAAAGAAATTTACATCAAAAACTATTTTAACCTACCTATTTAGCAATAAATTCACACAAAAAAGTAAATAGAACTTACTTCTTCGATTTCCCTGACGTCATGGCAACATTTTGACGATGAATCGACAAGAAACAACTAATGAAATGGGTTTCTATAACGTGAGTGCACATATTTTCTCTCCAAGATACAGGTTTTCTTGCCAAATTGTGTGAAATAATGAAATCAAATGCTATTTTTTTAATACAGCAAAATATAATGTGCTCACGTTGTAACGCGAGCGCATTATGGCTTGGTTTTGGCTCGGCAACACCAAGCCATAACATGAGTGCGTTATAACGTGCTCGTGTTATGTCTAAAACATTTTTAAAAAAAAGTTGGCCACTTTTTGGCCCCCCAACTTTTTGCACCCACCCCATGTAAAGTAAATATTTAGAAACTTAATGGATTTTACCAGCAATCCATATAACGTAACATACCCTACAAAAATACGAGCACATGTGTTGGCCTATTTGTGTGTGTTCCTCTCTAGAAGTTAAGTCTCTATAAGTACCTACAATTGTTATCTATAAACATAGGAACATTGGTGACAAGATATGCCCCCATTAATTGGTTGTATAAGCACTATGTGAAAATTAAATGTAATCTAGAAGCATATAAACATATAATCATGTAATCATATAAGAATCTAATCATATAACAAAGTAAGCATATTGCAATGACTATAAATAATGCATTTTGCAAGCACATGGGATGGAGAAGGTATCAATGAATAAGAATGTCCCACAACATGGGCAATAAAATAGTGATGTAGCCTTAGTGACCTAGTAAAACTCATGGAAGTATATAAGGCACTAGGATAAGTGTATGCTCCCTAATGTGGCATACAAAATCATGAGCACACAAAGGTTGGTAAGGTAATTATCCCCTAGTAGGTATAGAATCAAAACTATGAGTAGGGGCCCAAAGTAAGGCATAAAGGCATGAGAAAGGGCAAGGGCCCACAAGAAGGAAGGAGAATGATTAGTGGAATAGTTCTAAATGTACAATCAAAATGATTCAAGGGAGAACAATAATGTAAGATGTAATCTCAAATGCTTGAATTGAATAACAAGGCTCCATGTGAGCAAGACAATGTAATAAGGTGTAATAGTCTATAAAAGGGGCAGGTCAATGGCCCCCCATATAGAAGGTTATGTTGATAATAGCACAAATATATAAGGAGGGTGCATGATGCACCCCTCGTGTAACTCGAAAGGTGCATAAATGTAAGCTCATAGTCATAATAATAAAAGATATCCCTAAATGGTCTAATACAATGATGTGATAAGAAATAATGTGAGTCATGGCAATAGAGGGGTGGAAGCATAAATCCATGTTGCACTTGTGGGCCATTTTGAAAAAATGAGTTTTTCAAGGGTGAAATGTTTGACACCTTCAAATGAAGGTTTTTCTTTGTTAGGTCATTCATTCAAAGGTCTTCACCATTCTATGTGCCACTAAATTTTGATTAAAGGTACCTTTGATCAAAGATCCTTTTTTAACCTTAAATTGAAGGTCCCTTTTTAACATTAAAATACTTTTATGGGTCATTTTGAAGGTAACCTTCTAATGAGGGACCTTCAATTGAAGGCCACGTTCTAATGAAGGACCTTCAATCAATGGTGCCTAAGTGACACATATGTGACACCAATTCCACATATTCACCTTCTATTAGACTAAAATTGTTGATTTGGGTCAACATTTTCCACAATCAAATGAAATCATTATGACACAAGACTTTGCAAGAGTGTAGCCCTTAAAGTAATCTTTTCAAAAAGTATAATTTGTAATGTTTTTATATGATTATTATATTTATTTTCTATTTTCTAATGAATATAGGATTATTACCAAACACAAAGACCTTTGTTTGACATAGATAGAAAAATATAAAAAAATGGAAAAAAAATTAGAAACATATGACCACCTTGTCCTTGTTTCAACAAAACAATTAATTTGGGTATATACAAAAAAGGTTACATGTTATAGGAAAATATGTATCTAAATTATAATTAATTTAAATTATAATTAATTTAAATTAAAAATTAATACCAAATAAAATATGCAACAAAAAAAATTGTTATGTCAGAAAAATGCACCCTTTGGGGGCTTTTTCCTGTTAAGGTTTAGCTCCCAGGTCCTTAGATTGCATTTAGAGCATCTTGCATGATAATTCAGACTCCCGATGACAAAACCCTTGGGTCTTGTGACAAATAGGACCTAGGGGGTGCTAGGTTGATGATCCCGGAACAAAGACAAGGGGTGGACAAGGGCGCTAGTGCCCTAGTCCAACCCTATTTTGGGTCTTCCCTAAATTCAAATTTCGGGTTTGTGACCGTTATTTGGGTCCCAAGATGACATCATAAGTTTTAATTACAAAATTCTTGGTGGGAATCTTAGTAGTTGCATATATAAGCATATTTAGGTTATCATTTGCAAACTAGAAGATATCTAGAAGATGATTGTGAACTTTATGCATACTTGAGATTTTTGTGATATCATTGTGTTGCATAGCATATCATTGTTATTGTGTTTGTTTTTGTAGGTTGGATTACATTTTCTCCTCATGGCATTGAAGAGCTTCTTCCTTCCATGAGAGCTTCATCATCAAGGTGACATCTATTGTGTTTTATCATCATTATCATTTAGATTTTTGCCTCTATCCCACAAGGATACACACACTCTCTGACAATGGTGTTTAGAAGACTTGAATGTCTCTCTGGGGCTTGACTGAGGCAAGCCTCTAAACACCACAACCCCCTCCCACACTCCTTGTGATTGCAGGTTATAGGTTGTGAAAGAAAAAGAAGTGGAGTTGCAGGGAGTGGGACACTGTGGAGATTTCAAATCCCGAAGGAGGAGCTTGCTTGGACTAGGGCACCATCAACCTTGTCCTCCGCATTCGAAGCTACAAAAATAGACTGGACATTGATAATCAAGGTTTGCAGAGCTTCTGACATTCAGCGGAAGATCTCTCAGTGGATTAGGGTGCCATCAACATTGTCCTCCGCATTTGCATTGCTGAAAACTGAAGATACAATAGAAATCAATGTCAGAAGGAGATCGAGAATCCATAGAAAAAGGCAGTACCTTGGACTAGGGAGCCATCACCATTGTCCCCGACATTTCCATTTTTTGGATTGTGAAAAATAGTGAGTTAAGGTTCTTTGCCCTTTGTCTAATTTCAGTAGCATTTGTCATAATTCACAGATTTACTTACTATTTTGTTTAAATTAGGGTTTTAAAAGCATAAGAGCATTAATTAGCAACATTGTGTGATAACTTCTGAATTTCCTAACAAAACCTTGTGACAACCCAACCTGATATATGACTCTCCTCTCGATAGGAGAAGCACTCAGTTGAAAAGCCCTTGGAATGTTTTGTGGAAAGGAGGACTCAAACTAAAACCCCCATACACACACCCTCTTTTCCATATTAAACAAAAACATGCCCTAGACAAATGATCTATGGTTAAGAAATTTTGAATTGATCTTATTTCTAGTTTAAGTTATATGTTATGGGAAAATATTACTCATTAAAATACTACGAAGTATAAGAAAATATTTATTAATAAATATCTAAAAAATAAAACAAATAATTTTTAGTTATTTTTTAAAATACATTTAGAATCTGCGCATTAAATCTCACAAATAATTAGTTTACATTAAATCTTCAAATTATTAACATTTTGCTTTTAATAATTGATAGAAAATAAAAAATTGGCTAATAAATGTTAACTTGAGTGACCCACTCAGGCCAAAAAGTGGGACACATCTTTATGCTTCTACCTATATAAGCATGAGACCATATGAGCGTTGTGTAATAATATGATCATCAAAGCACATGCATAGCTAATACCCTTAAATGGGTGGAATACCACAATGAAGCTCATGATATGAAGGGGTGTGAAAAGATAATGATGAATGAATATCAATCCCTAACATAGATACAAGGGCAAAAGATGTGGCAAGGAAAGTGGAAATTGTATGGGGGATGGCATAATGCCCTTGATGTAATTTGAAAGATGTAACCATGAAGGTGTAAAATATAAAAAGGGAAGGCATGATTACCCCAAGGTAAGGATGTATGCTAAGGATATGGCAAGAGGAGTGCAAAAGGTGGGGGAAGTCATGATGTCCTCAAATATAAGGATATAGCAATGGAAACTCAATGTGTAATGAGGGAAGGCATAATGCCTCCAAAGTAAGGATAACTCTAGAAGTGTGATATCACAATGTAGGATCAAAAGTATAGGATTTAAAAGAATGATATGACAATGTAATCTCAAGGTGTGAATGCTCTAAGAAGCAAGATATATCGGTGTAAAATCATAGAATGCAGTTAATGCCCATAGATTAGGAAGCATGTATAAATGTTTAAACCAAGGATAAATTTAAGGAACCCCCTTAAAAAAACCTATAAAATCCTGGTGAATCCTAGCTAAGTGCTATAATTTTCTTGGCTAATCTATGCACATTATTAAAAAAATTATAAAATTGTGGTGAATCCTAGTGAAAATTCACTTAAAAAAATAAAACCAATGGCTAATCTTAGCAAATAATTACTAAAGAAACTAATTATAATGACAAATCCTTCCTTTAAAAAATTGCATATTTGGTTGATGCAATCCCCCATATATTCTTTTATTTTTTTTTAAAAATTTTGAAGCAGGGGCCCAAGGGCGGTAGCCACTGGCAGGGTCAAGGGGCAGCACCCCTTGTGGGGGTCAAGGGGCAACACCCCCTTGCGGGGGTTGAGGGGGCAGGCCCCCTCGCAGGGTCCGGGGACAGCGGCCTCGGCACACTCCTGTCGTGATACAGGCGGGGTTAAGAGGCAGAGCCCCTCACCACCAAGCACAAATTCACTATCCAAAATGTATTGGATTAATTATTTTTTAAATATTTCACTTTAAAAAAGACTAAAATAAAATTGAATTATCTCCATTGATTATCATTTTGATCATATGGATGTTATTGAATTCCACGACCCTCTTAACATGTGCCTTTTAAAAAGCTTGTTGGGGCCCAAAACAAATTTCAGGCCCCAATAAGCCTTTTAAAAGGCACATGCTAAAAGGGCCGCAAAATTCAACCACAACCATTTGATTAAAATGATAATCAACGATAATGAGTCAAAGGCATATTCAGAGCGAAATTATCCCTAAAGTACATAGGATAATTTATCAATAATGGTGATATTACCTCAAAAGTAATGACAAGAATATAATATTAATGGTGAATCCAATTAAGATTTATAATTATATTAAAAACTATTGGCGAATCATCTGTAATGATGCATAATTTACTTGGCTAAATAATGTAATTTTTTTGGTTTAAAAAAACAATTCTCTGACGATTTAACCAAGAAAAAATCGGGGATTTAGCCCCTCATTGGTTGCAATATATTCGTCAAATTTGAATTTCCAAATTTGAACCATTCGTCAATTGGCGAAGATTCGCCACTAAAAAAATCCCTAATGTAAACAAACATAAACATAAATAGGAAGATAAAAATGAGAAATCATGGTAAAGGGTAAAGGACATAAGATCACAAGAAAATGGTGACAAGGAACAAAGAACACAAAGCCAATTGGATAACTCACATGGTAAGATATAAAAAGGATAGATGAGCAAATAGTAGGCACAAAGATGTACAAACAAGAATAAGAGGAAATATGTTAAAGAAAGGAAAATGGAAACTAAAATGTCCGTCCAAGTGGGGAAGATAAGCATGAAACCAAATATATAAGGTGAAATGGGTGTGAAAAGTGCAAAAAAAAGGCATAGTTAAAAAAGGCCAAAGTGTAAGGAAACGCAAAATGAGTGGATGAAAAGGCAAGGTAGATAAAACCATAGATGGCATAGCAAAAAGGCCCAAATAAAAATGATACAAAGCCCAAGGGACATGAAAACATAAATCCAAGAAAGGAAAGCAAAGCAAAAACAAATAAATGTGGTAAGCATTGATAAGGATAAATAATAATATCTAAGCAATGAATTCATCTCTCATATTGGGTAGTTTCTCTTCGTGACATGCATGAATTGTTTTCCTATAATTCATCTTATCATGTGAAGAGGATTGTATGCTTATGGATATGCTCCTTTGTCAAATTTTTCAATTTTATTTTAGAAGACAATACTTAATGAAAAATATATACTAGCACTTGCACCCATAGGAGGTTCAAGGAATACACGATAGGAACAACCAACGAGTTTAGAAAATTTTCCGGCGTGAGACAATTTCAAACACTATAATGCTCACATATAAAAGCGTATAGGCTAATTATATGAATAAATCCTATTGCAACCCCTTTTTATCTCAACACATCCAAATTACCATTGTTTTTGTAAATCAAGTTTGTTCTTGTATCACTATCTTACAAATCTGATGTTCATTACTTTGGCCCATGATGATCCTTTTGTTTTCCTTTGCTGGAGTTATGAATGGTGACCAAGTTTCCTAATTTTCATAGTTTGTTTGCTCAAGATTCACTTTCCAAAGCCTTAATCTCATCAATTTTGTTGTAGTTTTATTTGTCACCTTTATCGCATCAATTTTGTTGTTTGGCTAAGTCCACCCCTTTAGAATGGTCGTTCATAGACTGGACATCTTTACTAAATGTGTTTTGTTGTTGGTCGCATCGAGAAGATCTTCAAAGATTTTTAAGTAGTATTAAACCCTCCAGGTCCTAGAAACGACAAAGTCTTTAAACTGTTAAATTCTAATGATTTGATAGGTACAGATTTTACATTGCTGCGGATGGCTAAGAAAAATAAGTTTAAAAAACCATTAGAGTGGATGAAAGTTAATTAGACGAGGAGTTTTAGGTGGAGTGATTGATGTGAAGGGAGGATCAGTCGGGGCTGAAGCGACAAATCCAAAAATTTGTGCTAGTACTATTGCAATGAATTCGCACTTATTTAGTTAATAATTTATTGGTTGCAAACCAATCAAAAGATAGGTTTATTTTTCTTGTCGGGTAAATTTGATTTAAATTTGTACTTTTCCTATGTTAACATGATAAATTTTTAAAAAAAATTATTAAAAAATGATTTCTCTGTAAATTAAAAATGGTTTATGGGGATGTGTAAGAACTGTATCTAAAAAAAATAAAAAATTAAATGAACCTACATTGGCATTACAAAAGCTACCAATTAAATACCACACACAGCGGAGGCAAATAACTCAGGCGAGCATCTCAAATTGCAAGATTTGAAGGGACCGAGTGCGAATAGAAAACAAAAGGATAGCTTTCGATCCAGGGCGTGGAGGAAATCTTTTTTTCAAAGGTATATTTTAATCTTTGATGTTTGTGTGCCTTCCATTGAATAAATAACTGTCATAAAATTGCCTGACACTGTTCTCCTCCATAATCGACACTTTGAATGTCAAATTTAAATCTGGGTAAGCAGTTTTCGAAATACCCAAATGGCATGCAGGACTAAACGTGGGAAAGAAAAGGCAACAGGAAATGATAAAGGATTGCTGCCTTTTAGTTTGCAAAAGTCTGTTTATCTCCCCTGTCACACGTTTCCATTAGGTAGTCGTGCTGTATCTTTTTTGTCCTGGAGTTGAATCTCTGCATGCATGTCATAAGATAATCCCCTGCTCAAGCCTGGCCCCTTTTTCTTGGTCCTCAAGCTGGTAGCCTTAATTACAGGCCTTCCCTGAAGCCTTTTGTTCTCCAATTTTCTCTGCTCAAAGACCCCAACCTTAATACCCAACTATCTGAAATTAGTTTGAACCACTCTTTTATAATAAAGCAAGGCAGCTAGGATACTCATAAGTCACGCTTCAAATAATCTTAAGCCTATATCATATTTGATCTATAGGAACCAAGAAATCTCAATCATCAAAACATAACGTAGAGAATAAAGTTGCTAGATATGAAAGTTAGTATTATTCTGTACAAACAACCATTTAAATCGACTGCATTGACTGGCACAGTATCATAAGAAACTAAAAAGGTTAATAATATATTCAAATATCTGAGGATCGCCAAAACTTCCTTAAGTTAGCGGGTTTCCAAAAACAACAACAGTGTTGCCATGATGTCCATAAAATTCTCTGAAAACAAAAATATCAAGTTTCCATTGAATCGATCTTTTATCTAAATACATGTGGCACTAGAATTAAACATTAGAGGGTCCAAAGTTAACGGTGCACAATGATTGAGTCCCTTATATATATTCGTACTAAGCATAGCGATCTACAAGAGGTCATACCCTTTATATTAGATGATTTTAATTCAAAGATAGAGACTCCAGTAGATGCCAAAAGTCGTATGCACTTGTCAAATTAGGAAATAGAAATGAAACAAGTATATTAAATTGTATGTGCCCAAAATCAAATATGACAGAGCAATACTAAAACTGTGATTTGATGCAAGTTTTTAGTAAAACAAGAATGAATAACATGCAGCAACAATCGCAAAACTTAGAATCTAAATGGCTTACAGATGAAGAGATACAAGACAACATTTATTTAAGAATAAATTGATCGCTTAATGAATGCAAGTAAGCTTAGATAAGTTTCTAAATGTGTGACACCTTAATGGATGGAAATAATGCAGATGAAACTAAATTATGATATTCTAAGTATGAGTCTACTTTTCCTATAATAATAATAGAATGAGAAATCATTTAATATCTGTAACTATAAGTTGATGCCCTTCAGAATGTAAAGGAAATCATTTAAAATCTACAAACTAAAGTCAACGTCATTCAGAATGCAAAGAAAAACATAAAGTCTATTAATATACTATATTAATGTACTATATTAATATACTATATTTTCTTCCATTTCTAATCATTTATAAAGTCTATTTTTATAGAGTGATTACTATTTCCAACATTTGGTTTACTAGATAATTTATTAAAAATAGAATGGATATGTACACATTTTTAGTGTTAATTAATTTTATTCTAAACTTATCTTAATTTTTTAGTGTTAATTAATTTCATTATAGACTTATTTTAATTAATTTCATTGTACACTTATCTTCATTTTTAGTGTTAATTAATTTTATTATAGACTTATTTTCAATTAAGAGTATAATTTAACTTTTTAATCAAGTAACAACTAAATAAAGTTTATTTTGATAGAGTGTGATTACTATTTACAACATTTGGTTTACTAGATAATTTAGTGAAAATAGAATGGATATGTACACATTTTTTAGTGTTAATTAATTTCACTCTAAACTTATCTTAATTTTTTAGTGTTAAATAATTTCATTATAGACTTATTTTAATTAATTTCATTGTAGACTTATCTTCAAGTTTTAGTGTTAATTAATTTAATTATAGACTTATTTTTAATTAAGAGTGTAATTTTTTTAAGCATAGAATTTCATTAAATTAAGAGTTATTTTAAAATTAATTTGTTTGCAAAAGAAAATATTTGAACTAAGAGTTGTCCTTTATTTTTTATTTTTCCAAACAAAAGTTTAAACATTTTTCTCTTTCAAAACTAAAACAATTACAACGTTCGGTTATCGTGGTACCTCTGGTTCACGTTTACAGGTCAAGCCGTCGTGATTGAACTACTGTACCCACTACCTAAAATAGCTGCAACAACAGCGTTTGTGGTATCGTCCCTATAAATTGTTGGGGAGAAATAAGGACACTCTCATTTTCACTTCCTTCCGTTACCCATTTGTCGCTATCGTAAGACATAAATCCTGACTGAAAAGAAATTTGATTTCTTTCTAAGCAGGTGTTGTTGATAGGATGAATCCTTTTCACATATTTCCTATGTGCCACGTACCACTCTCCTCTCATGTGCTTTAACGTTTCTTTCACATACTGACGGGTATAAACAAAGGACGGGCTTCTTCCATGTACTGACGGGTATAATGGAAGAGTGAGCATACAGAGAGATTTGGTATATTGGTCTGGAAATATATAGTAAAGGCAACCTTTTGGAGTGATAAGGAACCAATCCATGAAAACTTGACAATAAAAGCCATTATGTGTTGAAAATTATTTTATCTCTTAGCATTATTATTGGATCTTAACTTCAAAGAGTGTAATCTTTGTAATAATGTCAACATTAAACACCAATGACATAGAATTTTTGCAAATTAATGTCAAAAATATAACTTTATACTTATAAATATTTATTTTCAACTATTATGTAGGTATGGCTCCACCAAGGTTGAATATTGAATTTGAGGAGGAATGAATACAACACCGAAGGGTATATAACAGATTATATCAAAGGGAATATCGAAGAAAACAACACCAACTAATGACAGATGCAGAAATAGAACAACAAAATGAGGTTGCCAGAGAAAGATATCATAAACGTAGAGCTGAAAGAATGGTTGAAGAATTAGAATTGCAAACTTGCCAACAACCAAATATAATGAGAATAAGTCATGCAGAAACATCTCAACAACTCAATCTCCCTAACAGAGAAGAAAGACAAGAAACTAATTGGTTAAATGCTAATATTGATTTTAACGTTGAAGATGAAAATTCAAGATCAATAGATTTTGTACTTGAAATGCCAGAAAATGCACCTCCACATGACATGGATCAATTTGTTCAAAGTGATGTAGAAAATCTGCCAAATCCTAATGGAATGCTTCACACTAATTTCAATACTTTCCAAATGCATTTTTGAAATGGAATTGATAGTTTTGTTTCACCAAACATGTGCTATATTTGTCAAGAATGTTATCTTGGAATAAGGGTTTTTCGCACACCTCAAGGTCCTGTATGCAATAGGTGTCGACAAGAAAGAGGCAATAATCAATTTTCAACATTAAATATTATGGATCCTAGCCCAAAACCACAAGAGCTTGCAAACTTGACACAAGTAGAAGAAATGTTGATAGCACGTGTGAATCCAATCCTACAAGTGACACATGCAACTGGTGGTCAATATAAATACAAGGGACACACAATAAGTTTTCCACATGATGTAAAAGAGATTTCAAAGGTTTTGCCACATGGAATAAAGATTTGCCAATCGTTATTGTTCGAAGGAGGGATCAACATGGCACAAATTACAACTTTACAGTAAATAGAGAGAGAGTATATAAGGCACTCAAATACAAAATTAAACATGACAAGTTCTACTCCGATGTTCAAATTGATGAAAATGCTCTCAATGCTCTTCCATCAAATTCAGATGAAAATATCTTTGACCAACTAAATACAGTGCATATGGAGTTTGATTCAGATGTAAATGAAGTTGTATTTGTGGGCTCATTGATGGAGATGGATGAAGGAAATATCATTGATCACACAACATCAATGGCTTCCAGACCACCTAATGTCAGAAGAGAGATGGAATTGATCCATGCATGGGTGAATAACCCTAATGCAGATCCAGGGTCATTGATCGATTGGCCAACGATTAGTTCATCTCCTATCAATGAGTATGTGACATTAGGCTTATTTGATATGGCATTTCCAACATTGTTTCTTGATGGTAGATGTGATTAGCTCGAACCTTGCATGAGACGAGTACATCTGCATGAATATGTCAAACATCTCTTTCAGTATAGGGATCACCGTTTTGGTCGACACCCACGATTTAGATATTATGTGATGAATAGGACCATGAGATTACGTGCACAAAATTCATCTGTAGTGTTTGTCAAGAGAAATCTTCAAGATATGCCAATCACCATCAACGAGCTACATGAACATATGGAAAATGTGCCCCACTCTCGTCTAGCTGATCGTTTGATGAGGTTTGGAACAACCTTAAGGGGTACAAGATCATATTGGGCAAAATGTTGTGCAGAGTTAACTGACATGCTTCATCAAATTGGTTCACCCACAATATTCTTCACTTTGAGTGCAGCAAATATGTACTGGCCTGATTTGCATGCACTAATGCTTGGAACACCACCAATAAATGCACGAGAAGCCCAAAAATGGAGAAGACAGAATGTTATTGATTATCCTCATATAGTGGCACACTACATGCACCTACGACATACAATTTTTAGAAAACAAATTCTAGAAAAAGGAATGAATGTCAAAGATTATTGGTCTAGATATGAATGGTAACATAGAGGTTCACCGCATGTGCATGGATTCATATGGATAGATGGAGCACCAAATATGGATAATCTTGATTGGAAAAATGAGAAGCAACGAAAAAGTGTAGAGAAATATTTTCATTCTATTATTCATGCATGGAATCCTAGAGAAAATGCACATCAACAAAACATACAGGTATGTTAACAATAATTATAAATCAATATTTTATATATTATGTAAGAAATTTATGTTTCAATGTAACTAATAAATTCATAGTTTTTTAATCATAGGTAATGCAAAATTTTGTCCAGCATCCATGTCTTCGAAATACAATGTAGCTTACAAAAGTACATATGGAACATGATTATGAAGAGATTTTAAATTGTGTAGAATGACATACAATGTGTAGAGAGGGTGCATGTCTACGCAAGAAAAGAGGATGAACGGTTTGTAGGTAAGATTCAAAATCTTCCAAATTATTATTTATAAATTTAATATAATATGAGTATAGAGAAATAAAAAACTGTTATTATTGACTATAGGTATAATGCTCCATGGCCATTAAATCTTGAGGGATCAAAATTATATGAAGACTTAGAGACAGGAGATAAAAAGTTTGAACCTGCAAGAAATGATGATAGAGTAAATACACACAATCAGTACATACTACAATTATGGAGAGCAAATATAGATTAGCAACCTGTTCTTTCCAAATATGCTGTAATAAAGTACATTGCCAAGTATGCAGTTAAAGCAGAAAAGAGTTCAGAAATTTATCATCAAATGTTGATGTGGCTTGCAAACATTGAAAACCATGATGATTTAGCATCAAGAGTCTACAGAAGGCTTCTCACTGAAACACTTATAGAAAGAGACATTGGGGCACAAGAAATATGTCATATGCTATTGGAACTTCCATTAATGGAGAGTAGTAGAAAATTTGTCAATTTGAATGTCTCGCGTGAGGTTTTCAAACATGTAGCTACAAATGACGAGAATGACTTTGAAGAACATACACAATCTTTCATTGATGGATATAAGAATAGGCCATTTTGTATGGAAGGTGTTTCCCTTATTGATGCAGCTAGATCATGGACATATAATCCAAAATGAAGAAGAGATAACATATGGGAGGCAAGGGGAATGTCAGCTATTGTGAGAGTATTTCCAAGGTTTGTATCCATCCCTCAACGTCAATCAAATAAATGGGTTGATTTTTGTTGGTCTGAGTTGTTCCTTTATAATCCATTTCGTCATATAGAAAGAGATATTGGTCTTCAAGATGATGCAATAATATCAACTTGGGAGTCATTCAATTATAATCCTTGGCATGTGCAAAGAAGAACTAATCCAGAAGATGTTGACAATGATAGTGATTCCAAAATTGAAAATTATCAACCTCTTCAGGAAAACACAACAGAGCATGAATGGGAAATCATATCGAGGCTACATCATAATCAGATTATGCAAGTTTCTGAAATAGATATGTTGGGAAGAAGAGATATTGATAGACAGGCACCATGGTCTAATGAATATCAAGGTGAATACTACACAGATCAAGCAATAAAATTCATAAGCACCATGAAAGATAATGGATTTCTCATGAGGGATGATATAACAGAAAATATCAATTATGCATCATTGGGTGCCAAACAGAAACATGCACTTAATATAATTATGACACATTATCATGGATCTCAAAATGCATTACCATTATTCATGATAATTCAAGGAACAGCAGGAACTAGAAAATCATATCCAATTGGTGCTATCAACCAAGCTCTTCAAAATGCAGCATTCCCAGGGCATACTCCACCTCTATTGCTTGCACCAATAGGAGTTGCAGCATTCAATATTGGAGCATCAACAATCCATTCAGTACTTCAAATCCCAGTCACAGATTTTGGTCAATTAGAAGGGGGAAGACTCACAAGTTTCCAAGAGCAGTTATGACACATAAAATACATTTTGATTGATGAAATGAGCTTCATTGGACAAAATTTGCTGGAGAAGGTCGACTGTCGACTTCGTCAGGCATTCCCTCAAAATACAGACATGAGTTTTGGAGGTATACATGTGTTTTTTTAATGAAGATATGTAAATTTTGCCTATTTTAAAACATATACTTGATTATTATTAATTCTAACAATTAATAGTAGACATTATTTTGCAATATTTTGTAGGTGTATCTATGATTCTTGTTGGAGATTTAGGTCAATTACCTCCTGTTAATGATAGACCACCATATGATAGTAACAGGCGTGGTAAACTATTATGGAAAGAATTCAAAACCATTGTTACTTTGGATAAAATATTTAGACAAGAAGGGGAAAGCATTGAACAACAAAGATTTCGTCAACTTCTGACAAATCTAAGAGATGCAAAACCAACTATTGATGACTGGAAATTGCTCATGACAAGAACTAATTTTTGCATAGATGCACCAACCAATGAAGAATTTGATAGTACTATTCATTTATTTGCCACAAATGATAATGTGCATAGTCACAACAAAAAGAAATTATTCTCATTGAGGCATCCAGTTGCACATAGCATTGCAACAAGAGTGGGTAGTGTCAATGCACCAGAAGTAGGTCAGATTGATGAAAGTGACATGGAATTATTACTTGCTAAGGATGCAAGAGTGATGTTAACTTCTAATCTTTGGATAGAAGTAGGCCTTGTAAATGGATCTCTAGGGTATGTTCGAAAAATAATATACAAACCTGGAAGTGCACCACCTAAACCACCGACATATGTTCTGGTGGAGTTTGATAATTACATTGGGATACCATTTGAAGATCGGTCTCCACGTACAGTTCCAATTACAACAATACAAAGGGGCCGAACAATCCAAATACCCTTAAGATTGGCTTGGGCATTAACAATACACAAATCACAAGGTTTGACTCTCTCAAAAGCCACAATTGACATAGGGAAAAAAGAAAGAATAGGATTAACATTTGTGGCTATTTCTCATGTAAAGTCATTACAAGGTCTTAGAATAATTCCACCATTTACATATGATCGTTATGAAAAAATGAAAAAGGGAAAACAACTTGGTAAGAGAAAAGCTGAAGAAGAAAGACTAATATTATTAAAATACAACAGAGTAGAACAGAGTGGAGCAGAGTAGACCAGAGTAGAGCAGACCATAGAAGAGTAAAGCAGAGGAGAGCAGAGTAGAGTAGAACAAAGTAGAGTATACTCGAACAGAGTAGAGTAGAGCAGAGAAGAGTAGAGCAAAGAATAGCGAAGTAGAACATATCAGAGCAGAGTAGAGTAGAGCATATCAGAGAAGAGAAGAGTAAAGCATAACAGAGCAGAGCAGAGTAGAATAGAGTAGAGTAGAGCAGAGTAGAGAAAACTCAATAGAGCAGAGCAGAGTAGAGCAGAGTAGAGAAAACTCAATAGAGCAGAGCAAAGTAGAACAGAGAAAAGCAGAGCAAATTGAACAAAACAGAGTGCATAGTAGAGCAAAGCAGAGTAGAGAAAATAGAGAAGAGAAGAGCAAAGCAGAAAAAACTTAACAAAACAGAGTAGAGCATAGCAGAGAAAGTAGAGTAGACCAAAGCATAGTACAATAGGGCATAGAAATAATATCTTGTATATCTCAAATGTTATTAATACAGATGAATATATACTTGGTGCTCTTTGCTAGTGTTGTTTTCCCCCCAAAAGCTTTCTCTACGTATATTTTTTGTTTCTAAACTTTGTTGATTTTATTTGTTATTTGTACAAAGACAAATTCACACACTTACCATAACCCTAAGTTACTCATAAGCCTAAGTTGCTCAAATCAAACAACCATGATATGAATGTTTATGTGGACAAATACTATTCTTATGTGTACAAGTACTAGGGTGGCAATGCACATGCATTGGAAGACTTCATATTATATGTTTGTCTTATGATGTGTTGATTTATGCATATTCTAAGAAATTAACTTCATTAAAGTAATAATGAAAATGAAATTATGCTTCACTAAACTAAATATTATAAAGTAACATAAAATAAATCTTAATTCTAAAATAGTAATTTTAAAAAAAATATATTCCACAACACATAATTATTATGATAATTAATACGAATCCAAGCACTACTATAACTATAAATAGATTAACCAAAACTCTATTTCTAAATCTAACTCTAATTCTAACCATAACGGGTAGATCACACTTACCATTATTTTATAAGACTAACACTATATCTATCCCTATTTATAAGCCCAACCCTAACTCAATACCTAAAAATAACCATAATTCTAAACATTACCTTCATTCAAATCTTAACTCTAAACTTAACACTAACATTAACCAATATTTGGGTCATGAACAAAACATTAATTGAATCTAGATTTATAAACATAATTATAACCCTAATTAGATTAAAACTTTATTCTAACCCTTATTTTAAGCATAGCCTAAGTCTAACCCTTATTTTAAGATTAAAAATAGGCTTGTTGCTGCGAATGCTACTAGCATACCTATATTTAATAAATATATCTAAAGTACGCCGAGAGATATCCTTCTCGAGGCACCTATTTTTAATCAATTTACCTCACATAGGTGGAATAGGTGCCTTGAGAAGGATATCTCTCAACGTACTTTAGATATATTTATTAAATATAGGTATGCTAGTTAAATAAATATTTGTGTTATTTAATAGACTATGTAAAGTTTAGTTTTATAGCTAAGTAAATCTTTTAGTGCTAGTTTTTTTACCAAATTAAATTATTTTTGAGATTTCAATTTTATTTACCCAAGACATTTCAAAACGAGTTCACATAATTTTTTCCTTATAAATTTACTTCTGGACATTTTAAATCTCTCCACACCCAACTAGGGTTAGGGTTCTACACATTTTATTTTATGAAATTAGATTATTTTTGGGATTTCAATTTTATTTAGTCAAAAGTTAAAAAATATTTCGCCATGTTATTACATTTTTTATTTTATTCTTCAAATTTACAATATTTTAATACATTTTAAATTATAAAAGTATTAGTATTATTACATTTTAAGGAAATATTTGTGTTATTTAATAGGCTTTGTAAAGTTTAGTTTTATAGTTAAGGAAATATTTTAGTCCTATTTTATTTTTACCAAATTAGATTATTTTTGAGATTTTTAATTTTATTTACCCAAGACATTTCAACACTCTTCAAAAATTGATTGAAATCAATCATTGGAATGCAATTTGTCTATAGAACCAATACCTAATCAACAAAAAAAATTACAACTAAACAAATACTATATACAACCAATAGCTAATCAACAAAAAAAATTACAACTAAACAAATACTATAATAACAACACTAAAGGCATATATTGGCCACTACGTGGCACTTTTAGTACTATTGCAATGAGTTCACACTTATCTAGTTATTAATCTATTGATTGCATACCAATCAAAATACAAGATTATTTTTCTTCTCGAGCAAATTTGATTTAAATTTGTACTTTTCCTATGTCAACATGATAAATTTTTAACAAAAAATTATTGAAAAATGATTTATCTCGCTGAAAAAAAATGTCCTCTTCTTTGTGGATTGTCAGAGAGTGCAACAAAAAGTTATAAATGCGGAGAGAATTTTGGTTTGAGAGGAGGATGTGGCAAGTAAACAAATTATGAATACAAATTATGAACACAAATTTTGTCACCCACTAGTTAAGTCATGCCTAAATGGATGGCCATAATTATGAGAGGGAAGAATCATCAGTTTTTAAGAATTTAATTTTTGATTCATTAGCTAAACATAAAAATTACTTTTTGTCAAAGGGAGAAAGTTATAATATTAATAATAGTATTAAAAATATAGGGTTCTACACATTTTATTTTATGAAATTAGATTATTTTTGGGATTTCAATTTTATTTACTCAAGAGTTAAAAATCTAGTATTTCAATTTTATTTACTAAAAAGTTAAAAATCTAGAGTACCATGAAAAATATTTCGCCATGTTATTACATTTTTTATTTTATTCTTCAAACATACAATATTTTAATGCATTTTAAATTATCATAATGTTAATATTATTAATATCTTAAGTAGACATTTCAAATCTCCACATAATACAAATATGCAAGCTTTGTAAAGTTTAATTTTATAGTTAAAGAAATATTTGTGTTAGTTAATAGGCTTTGTAAAGTTTAGTTTTATAGCTACGTAAATATTTTAGTGCTATTTTATTTTTACCAAATTAAATTATTTTTTGAGATTTCAATTTTAATTACCCAAGACATTTCAAAACGAGTTCACATAAATTTTTCCTTATAAATTTAGTTTTGGAAATATAATAGTTACAACTTAAACAATTCTTTATTTTAGAAAAAATTATTACTAAACCACAAGATTAATTAAAATAATTAAAATCATGTTCTCTAAAAGTACTTACTATTATTACTTAAACAAAAAAATTAAGTGACTAAGTGTAGTGATCTAAATATGAATATGTTATTGTTATTATATTGTGTAATTATTTTTCAAATCTCTCCACACCCAACTAGGGTTAGGGTTCTACACATTTTATTTTATGAAATTAGATTATTTTGGGGATTTCAATTTTATTTACTCAAGAGTTAAAAATCTAGGATTTCAATTTTATTTAGTCAAAAGTTAAAAATCTAGTATCACGAAAAAATATTTTGCTATGTTATTACATTTTTTTATTTTATTCTTCAAACTTACAATATTTTAATGCATTTTAAATTATAAAAGTACTAGTATTATTACATTTGAAGGAAATATTTGTGTTATTTAATAGGCTTTGTAAAGTTTAGTTTTATATTTAAGGAAATATTTTAGTCCTAGATTATTTTTGAGATTTCAATTTTATTTACCAAGGACATTTCAACACTCTTCAAAAATTAAATTTTCAATAATTGGAATGCAATTTTTCTATACAACCAATATCTAATCAACAAAAAAAAAATTACAACTAAACAAATACTATATACAACTAATAGTTAATCAACAAAAAAATTACAACTAAACAAATATTATAATAACACTACAAGGCAGGTATTGGCCACTATGTGGCACTTGTTTAATTATATTTTATATAATAAGAATTTTAGTGGTTCTTGTAGATTGACATGAAGAGTTAATTTATGTCCTCAGATTCGATTAAATGTTATGTGGTAGCTTTATAGAGCCACTAAGCAAAACAAATAACCACCCCTATGAGTGATCCTGTAACCCCCCACCCAAAAAAAGCTCCATTGAGCATCTCTAACCAAAGATTCAAATATAATTATTTAATTTTGAGACTTTATCTTAGATTAACAAGTCAATAAACATTTTTTAGACCTCTTGTAAAAGGTTAGGCTTCTCTATTGACCCAATGCTACTTTCAAATTTATAGGGCATTCTATATAAATTATAATTGGTGTAACCACTACACCTCCTTCCAATGCAAGTGCTAGTTTAATTCATTTTAGATCCATTCTAAACTTGGGGGAGATAATGTGTTGTTTTTATTCTATATCTTGGATGTGTTGAGGTAATGCAAGTGTTATGAACAAATAAATACTAAATAAAAAAATATGGTTCCTATAAACTTGGTGCATTTCAAGGATGACCTCTCAAAACAAAACAAAGAATGCTATATTTATTCATCCTTCTATGAAATCCATTGAGGACTATCTTTATGGAGATAAAAATCTTGTATAACCATTTCCTCTAATCAATAGTTAGAGTGTAAATTGATGACTTGGTTTACCCAATGATTATAATCGACTAATGTTGTTACAAGTGGACTTGCAACAGCCTGTGAATATCCTCAAAACTAATATATCTTGCAATATGCAAATGACTTCACCAATCACTTGTTGTTTATCCTTTCCTAGCACATGCATTCCTTAGTAATGAAAACACTACAAACAAACATATAACAAGAATATATGATTAAAGGTACATGTTCATGGAAAAATCCTTATTTTCCCATCATTTATCCCCTTTTTTTTTATATTAAAAATTGAGAGAATCCAGTAAAAGGAGGCCAGGCCTAAGCAAAACATAGCTATCACCGCCACAGGACATCAAAAAACCAAAGTTACAATAGGGTGCGTAATCCACACAAAAGAGTACTAACAAACTAACCGTATCATGAGAAGAAAGTATATACAAAACATCAACAAAAGCATCAAGAGAGGATGTCGTCATGGGATTCAACCCATGCTGCCCATCCCTGAGGTCCTTCCATCCAAACAATGGTCTTTTGGCTCTGAAACTGTGTCAGCATCTCAACTTGGGCATAAGAGGGCTCCTTGTTGTCTTTAATTTCATTGTTCAGCTTCTTGAGAGCCTCCTTAAAGGAGGATACATTGTCTACGTTGCGCCTCCACTCATAACCATCCTTCATCTTATAGATGAACATGGTGGCATGTCCATCCTTGAGGAACCTCAGGAGCTTGTTCCTCTCAACGTTCATAGTAGAGGCAACCTGCACAACAATTTTGAAGAATGTGAGTCTTCAAAAAGACTCAGTAAGGGCCCTGGCTTGGCCTTCAAACCTATCAGCATTCCTAATTTTCCATATATACCAAAGAATATTAGCAGATAAAGTAAACCAAAAGATATTAGCATTCTTTTTCAATCCTTGAATGTGCCCAGAAATAATTTCCATAATATTCACAAGATCAGGGATAGAAAAGCCAAACATTAACCAGATCTCCTTAGCAATGGAGCAATCAAAGAAAATATGTCTGCCAGTCTTAGGAAGTTTACAAATAGAGCACAAATCATTATATCATAATTCCTCCTGAGAGGAAGTCTATTAAGTATCATAAGCCATTTAAAGCACATGATTTTTGGCTCGATTGAACTTTTCCAGAGCCTGCTGAAGGTCTTCTGCCACTGCATAACAGAAAGATCAGAATACCATAATATGTTAACATGATTAATAATGAAAGCCTCATAAGTCAAGACAGAGTAAATGTTACGAGCTTTAATTTTAGCCAAAAGAGTACCATCAGCCCATTTAAAAGACATAAATCTATGAGAATTAGCATCACAGTCTTTAGGAAGACCAAAATTAATACAAGCCTGCTTAATCATGTTGTAGGTTCTTTTTTGAGTGGGGGGGAGGTTAAATTTTGAGCTGAGATCTTCCCACGTGATAAAGTATCATGTTCCAAAATGTCAATAAGATATTTGATCCCTTTGCTGGCCCAGGCTCTAGCCAAGCATCCCTGAGTAAGGGCCAGGGGTTTGCTAGCGTGGAAGAGGTTCCACCATAAGGATCTCTCGCCATGAATCAGGTCATCATTGTTGACACTAGTGTTGACCAAAAAGCCCCTAACATGTTCCCAGGCTTTCCAAATAGACTTGAACACACAAGTGCCCTAGACAGAAAGAGGAAAACCACCAGCCACAAGGTCGATGAGTGGTAAATCCTTCCAAGACTTAGCATTCTTAGGGACAGCCCTCTCAATATTGTGTTTGATTAAAACCTTCCAGGGTTCCTGACCTTCAAGAGAATGGAAGATCCATTTAGCCGCAAGGGCAATACCTTGGATCCTAAGATCTTTTAATCCAAGGCCACCAAGGGATTTCTCAATATGGCAGCACTTCCAGTTAACAGCGTGTAATTTATTATTACCTTTGCCATCAGACCAAAGGAACCGTCTAACAACCTTTGAATTTGAAAGATCTGATAGTTGCTAAACATCCAAGCAGAGGAGTAGTAGATATTATAGGAGGAGAGGATTTTTTGGCACACTTGAACCTTGCCAGCCAGGGAGGGGAATCTATTGTTCCATTTACTAAGTTTCTTATCAATTTTCTCCTTAATCCAGAGCCACATATCTTTGAGGGAAGGGGACACCGAGAAGGGAACTCCAAGGTATCTAACGATTTGGTTAGGACCACCCCATTGGTAGCCAAGGTGTCCAAACCAGTCAGGGGGGTGATCCTTCTAGCTAAGGAAGGAAGACTTGGTCTGGGAGATCCGAGCTCTAGAAATTGACCCAAAGCATTAGATTTTAAGGCTAAGGTTATCCATGTTTTGCTTGGTGAGCTCAAGAAAAAGAGCCGTGTCATCGACAAATTGAATATTCATCAATTCATTATCATCAGGGAGCTTAATCCCATTAATGTTTGGGGAGAGGGAGTTATCCCTAAGGAGGTAGAATAAAGCGTCAAAGGCAATAACAAAGAGAGTAGGGGCCAAGGCGCAGCCCTGCCTAATGGACTGAGAGAGCATAATGGAAGAGGAGAGGAAGCCATTAACATCAATCTGAGTAGAGGCATCTTGAAGGAGGACATTGACATAAGTACAGAATTCACTAGGAAAGCCAAAGGCTTCAAGCATCATAATAATAAAGTCCCATTCCACCCTATCATAGGCTTTCTCAAAGTCAAGGAGAAACATAGCAATGTCTTGACCAGAAACTTTAGACCATTCCATGGCTTCCCAACTTGTGATAAGATTTTCTAGAAATACCGACCTTTAATGAAGCTGGTTTGGGTGGGGCAGATGAACTTGGGCAGGATCTTTTCCAGTTGGATGGCCAACATTTTAGCCAGGATCTTATAGGACACATTAAGAAGGGTAATGGGTCTCCAGTTCTTAACGAGGGCCTTGTCACCATCCTTGGGTATGAGTTTAATAATGCCCTTATTGATAACATCGCTAAGGGAACCCTTACCCAAAGCCTCATTGTAGATATCAAGAAGATCAGAGCAAATCCAGTTAAGGTTGGCTTTGTAGAACTCAACTGGGAGCCCATTAGGCCCTGGAGCTTTGTCATTGTGGAGGGAGTTGATGGCTTTCTGAATTTCATCAATTGTGAAATTCTACTTAAGGAGGCAAGATTCCCCCTCAGAGATCCTACAGGGAATGATGGATTTGCATTTAAGTCTAAGGGTCTTGGCAGATTCATAGTCTTCAGAGGTGAAAAGTTTTTGGTAGAAGAGGGCAAAGGCCTCTTTAATGTTGTCCAAATCAACAATTTCTTGATTATCAACAATTAGTCTATCAATCTTTTCCTAGTTTTGTTTATGTTTACGCAGATTAAAGAAAAACTTGGAGCCTTTATCGCCAAATTGGAGCCAATGGCTACGGGCTCTAATCATGGCCCCCTTGATCTTAACTTGCTGATGCAATCTAAGGGCATCCCTAGCTTTCGCCACTTGGTTGGCAAGGTCAAGGCAGGAAGGAGTCAACTGAATTTCATTTTCAAGGTGAAGCAGATTAAGATTAAGAGTCTTTTACACAAATCTGAAGTCTTTGGCCCTTCTTTGACCAATAGTTTGCAAGAGTTTTTGCCAGGAAACAACATTATAATTCCACCTATCAATATGCGAAGCTAATTTCTTATTATCCTTATTTAAGAGTCTAATGAGGTTAATGGCAGCAAGAACATCAAGATCTTTCAGTAAATTAGTGTTAAGAATGAACTTCCTAGGCCCCACCACATTAGCAGGTAAGGAGTTAGCAAGTTTGATGTGAGCAGTAATAGGGTGGTGATTCGAGAGAGTAGAAGGCCAAACAACAACAGAATTGCCATGGTTACTAGGGATAAATGAAAAAACATCTTTATTGGCATAAAAATGGTCAAGTTTGCAATAAATTCTATTACAACCTTTTTGGAAATTGCACCAAGTGTTCTAGAGACCCCTAGTATCGGCCTTATTACTGAGAAGAGGATCAAACAGGTTTTTCATAAATTTCATTCTATCCCAATGGGATTTTTCAGAGCCTTTCCATTCAAAAGCATTACCCCCCATTTTATCATCACAATTCTCAATCATATTAAAGTCTCCTCCAATGATCCAGGGAATATCAGGTAAGGATGCAATCCAATCCCAAAGGGCAATTCTTTCCTTATAGTCATTGGACACATAGATAGAGCATACCCGAATGAGGGTGCTGTCAACATTAATAGAGGCCCATACGGCCTGTTACAGGGGGAGCAACCCTTGTCAGTAATATGGTTTGACCATTTGGGATTAATGAGCAGTCCAACACCACCTTTACCCCTAAGGTGATTGGAGCAAATTTTAATGGAGTCTTTCCAAATGAAATTAAGGTTAATATCCAAGGTAAAATTAATAGTTTTAAGCTCTTGAAGCATCAGAAAATCCAAGTCTTTACGAGAGTCCAAGAAACGTTTAACAATCTACTTTCTGTCTGGAGCTTCCAGACCTCTCACATTCCATGAGATGTACTTCATGGTAAACAAGGGGGGAAATTATGAGCTCTTAGCAACATGAAGGATGCTATCACAGGCAGGGAGACCCTTACCATTCTTTTTCTTACCAGAGGGGGCCTTGTTCTCCCAAGGGGTGTCCTCTTCTATTGGGTTTGGAACAACCCTCAATTTGATCATCATAGTCTTCACCATAATCATCATCTCCTTGAGAGACATTTCCAGAAGGAGGTTCCGCGTAGGTAGTAGCCTGGACAAGGGTATCATTCACTGCCATCCAAGGCATTTGTGTGGAGGACAGGTTAGAGGGAAAAAAAGAATAATTTCTATCAACACTAGTATCAATAGTGATGACCTGAATCATGTCATCATCATCAAGTTCTTTGAAGACTTTCGGAGGCAAACTCTCACTAGATTCACTAATGACACCAATACTGGGGGTGGGATCGATGAAGCCGAGGTTATCAGAGATACGATTAGCCCTTGGGGAAGTCACAGAGCCATCACCCATATTGAAATCACTAGTGCATCTACCAGGGGTTTCAAAATTATTAATAATACTCTTAACTTTTGAGAAATTAGCATCAACTGCAGGTGGGGTGAGATTGACATTATTCTGAGCATAATCATAATTAAACAATTACAACAATTTTAAGTAGTTCTAGTGGCATAATCATAAATTTAGGGTATGAAAAGAGAGGAAGAAGATAGAAGGCTGAGACCTGAAAATTAAGGCTTACTATATGATTCATAATCACTCCTTGACTTACCTAGTTACACATCCCTATGCAATTCAAAGTCTTGGAGTGCCTATAAAGTGATATAAATTATGAGGAATGAAATGAGATACATCCCCCAATGTATAATATTTATTGTTCTTTCTATACTCTTCCATACTTATAATATCTATACAATGTTTATTGTCAATACATTCTATTGCCACCTAGAATGAGGCTTCAAATTATGGAAGGGAACCATTTCAAACCAATCTACCACACCCCTAGCTCCTTCGTAAGCCTCACATAATGTCTTATTCTAGCTCTAGCCATTACGTATGATGGATATCCCAAGGGTTCTTTTCTTTTCAACATTGTTGTTCATCCCACCTTTTTTTCCAATATGTTTTAACTTCTAGCATGCTTAAGAAAATATTATTGGCTTTTCATCCCTTGTTGCCTTCATTAACTATTTACTTTTTGGTTTGTTTATAAATTTATCTAGATTGGCATGTAGTCTATATTAAGGTGTGCTCACGTCATCATACAATTATTTCTCCTTTCCCCATTGAATATAGTTTTGCATAAAAGATAAAAAGGCTCTCAATTGAACATCCTGACATAGGGATTTTGATTACATTTTAAATCATCTAGTAACAAGTGATGAAAGTATGCTTCACATAATTGGTTTCTTAATTTTTCACCATCAAGTGTTGCATAAATAGGTCTAGTGCAAAAAATCCTTCAAAGTATTTAAATGACTCAACAAATTATATCAACACATTCAATCTAAAGCTTGTAGCACTATTATTGAAAATACACGACAAAGACCCTCACTTAATCCCTAATCAAACTAGGAGAATAAGATCAATCATATATATAGTTTCTTCCTTCCATCTCCACTAAAATCTTCTCTAAATTATTGTAAGAAGATCCTCCTTTCTTGACCGCTCTAATGGAAGAATCTCTCAACTCACAACTCCTCCTCCTGAGTTCTTCCCCTTCCTTCCCTTTCATCAATTTTCTCACCATTTCTTCCACCTCTCCTCTTGTCACATAATCATTCATTGAAATCCCTACTTTCCAAACCTGGCTCACATAAGTCCTATTAATCTGTTGTTCTGCATAGAATGGCCAAGAAATCATGGGTACACCGGCACAAATGCTTTCTAATGTGGAGTTCCATCCATTGTGAGTTAAGAAACCTCCCACAGAAGAATGGGAGAGCACTTCTATTTGAGGCGCCCAGCTTACAAAATAACCTCTTTCCTTCACTTTGTCCACAAACTCCGTAGGCAACATAACAGAAGCTCCACGCATGAGGTCTGGACGAATAGCCCATAGAAGGGTTGCTTGCTCGCCTCTAAACCCCATGCAAACTCTACAAGCTCCCTTTCAGAGATGACTGCCATGCTTCCAAAGCACACAAAAATAACCGAATGAGGGTCCTGATTGTCCAGCCATTTGACACAGTTTGTTTCTTCAGTAAATATACTTGCAGAAATCATATTGGATAATCCATTTGTTTCTTCTGCTGCAGAAAGGAATAGAGGACCTATACTGTACACAGGAATTCTGGCCTGAAGTGCCTCTATTATTGGCCCCTCTAGCTCATCAAATGTATTAAATACCATGAAATCAACTAAGAGATTAGCTTGGCATTGAGTTTCTAAAAGTTCAAAAATGTAATTGGCAGCATTATAGCAGAAACTTGGCACATCTTTCATAAGCAATGTGGGCATCCCAGGAATGCAACTGATCTCTTCTTCCAGATATCCATTTGTGAGATAGCTTTTATCTGCCCCACAAACGAGAAATGTGTTTTTTAGTGACATGTATTAAATGTAAAATTGCATAGTTATATTAGGTTCTAGTATTTTTTATCTCTATTGTTTTCCATGCAAAAGATTAAAATAGAGATGATTGTATTTTTATCTTTTCTCTTTTAATAAAATTCAGTAAAGAGACACACCTCAAAACCTACTTATAACATTAGGCAGTTGATCCCCAAAAGTTATTACAATAATAATTCTTTTCAATAGTTTTCAAGTATCATAAATCTGAAGATTGCAAGATTTTTAGTAGGTTAAAATCTAATAAAAAAATATAGCAGAGAAAGGGATGCCAGTCCCATTGTTATTTATATATAGTATTAATATAATATGTTTTTTAAAATTCTTTATCATAACATATTATTACATCAAATATTATTTCATTTATTAGTGTGGAGCACCACCTAAATTTGAAGGTGAACCTTCTCTATGAGTAGTTTTGTGATAGTTATCTATTCAAAGTTGCTTTTCAAATGTTATGACATAATTTATTTTAAAAATGTACATCATTTATAATGGAAGCATTATACAACAAGTGCCACATAGTCTACATAAAATTTTTAATGGTCTACATAAAATATTCCCTTTTATCTAATAAAATCTTTCCAAAATTTTAATTGTATTTTACAGCAAAAATCTTTATACATGTGACCATAAGGCCATCAAAGTTAGGCTCTATATAGAGAATCTTACCATTCTTTTTTCTTTTTAAAAGTTGACAAGAAGTACATTAGAGCAAGTCATAACTTTAGTATAGTGACAATTTCTCATGTTCATACTCAACAACCTACAAATGACTCTCCTAAGGAAGAGGGTACTCTCACTATTTAAGAGTGTATTGATGATCGTTCAATTTCCAATGATGTTTGGGGAAAACCAGATGATAAAGACCCCCTCCTACTAGTGCTTCTTTACCCGTTAACCCTTTGATATGGTTGTGCCTCTCTACCACACTTGTTTTGTGAATGCTATTCTGTTATCTTTTTAGTGTTATAAAAAAGAATGAAGACAAAATTCATCCCAAAAAAAATTGATTAGAAAGGCCAATGCGACCTTGATGGTCGTGCCACTCCAGCCCACTGTTATAAGTAGAATGATAACGAATACGATTATTTGCAGGTTAAGAATTAAGCATTCAAAGTTCCAGCAATTCTCATGGGCTCCTTTATATTTTTTGAAAGATTTGTCCATAAAAATGGAACACTCACTTTCAAGTTTCCCTAGACTAGATTTCAAACGGGTTAAAAAAATATGAAGTGTGTGAACAAACTCAGAGATAAAAATTATTATAATAATAATATTGAATAAGGATTGTTAATGGTATTAACAGAAAGGATACCTTCTTCGAGATAAGAAGGGTATAATGATTCAACATTTCAGATAGGAACGATGGTCATCATAAAGCAATGGGAAAGGACTTGAATTGGACTTTTTAATGAGTTATAAGTAACCAAAAATTATTTAATCCGAGTTCATCTCAAAATCTCAACAAATCCTGATCTATGGCGGTCTCTTTGTGAAGTTATCTAAGCTTCAACCATATAAATTGTAAGCAATACCTTTAATTATTTGTAGAGACCGCTATAACTTGTATTTTTTCTTTATTTTCAGAAGGATATGATAAAGCTAGAAGGATATTATAGAGTTAGAAGAGAAGAAACAGAAGTCTTTATAATTTTTATTAGATGATTATTCATGAAATATGAATTAATAAATTCAATTTAAAAATTATGCCATTGAATCCTAATATAAATACCATTGACACTGCCGAAAATACCTCTTACTTATCAATTCCTAATAACTCAATGTAATAACTCAATGAAACAACAATAGACATACCTTTAAGAGGAATGTATCCCTTCTCCACAAGAAGAGGTATTGAAAAGTAAATGTTGAAGCCACAAGTACTGGCTGTCCAGAAGGATACTCCAGGAATTCCCAATCGCTTGGCTGATTTTTGAGCCCAAGTCATAACCCCATTGTAAACAATACAGCTCAAGGGAGGGACATCTGCTGAGCTCATCAATTTATCTATCAGCTTTTCGAAATACGGGGGGCAACTATTTGTGATGGATTTACAGAGCTCGTCAATTTGGTTGGTGCGCCCGTGCTGCAGAGGCAGCCCGTCTGGAATAGTTTGGAAGCTGACGCCACTCATGGACTGAATCGATCCAGATTTCAACATTTTCTCTTGCATGTATTCAGTATTAACAAAAGTGATATGGAAACCTCGTGCAGACAAAATTTTGGCAAACTGCATCATGGGCGTAATGTGACCCTGAGTAGGAAAGGCCAACATTACAGCATGAGGTCTCTTCGTCATAGGCATGTTTATCACCCAACAAGAACAAGCAGCACTGAGTCTCAGAAACACTGAAAAACTTGGTTTCTGAGTTGCTGGCGGGCAAAGATAGATTTATTTATGGTCAATAAGGACCCAACGATGAAGAGACATGCATCATCAAGTCTCAATTATTATTCCACCCCACATATGATCATCATAGTTATCGTAATCCGAATATTTAGCCGATAGGCTTATTAGTATGATCATCTATTTACAAACTGAGCTCCTGAAAAACCTCTTCAGAGAGGATCGTCCCAAGTTTCAGAGTATTGATGAAGGAATAAGTTATCTAAGATATCGTCTAGGAAAAGGCCTCTTTTTGCGTTTCCTCATTGTTCTAGATGATATTAATCACATGGATCAGTTAGATGCCCTGCTGGTGACAGATAGCTGAATTTTGATAGTTTGGTAATTGTCACGACCCGTGATGAAAGGATGCTAATACACAGCGATATAAGATGAAAGAAATGAAAGAAGTTCTATTTATATAATTTTGTATTGAAAATGATTATGTGACTTACCCACATTAAGGAGTAGCAAAATGAATATCTAACAAATGTTAATAGGCACATTTTCCCTATATTGAGGCTAATAACATGCACAGCTGTCGGCAATGTATACACAAGATTTTATATATGATAATGTTCTTTTATGTCAGTATTTTGGTTTTAATTTTTTTATTGTAATTTCAGTCTTATTTATTAAAATAGTATTTATATCTATATTGTTAATCATTTTGTTGATAGATCCAAGTTAAGCGTTACTAACTTATTAGAGATGAATTCAATGATATTGCAATCATTGGTCTTAATTTACTAATCTCAAATTCAATCTTGACATTAAATTATTGTTTGGTTTATTATAGATGAATTTAAATGGTAGTGTAGTCATTGATATATCTTGATCTCAATTTATTATTCTAAATTTTATTTTTCACATTGAATTTTCCTAGTTTATTACAAACGAATTCAAATAATTGTGTGGTTATTAATGTATCTTGATTTATTTCAATTTTATCTTTGATATTGGATTTAGGTTACTATTACATTATTTATAGATAAAACCTTTTTAAAACTCTCTATATATTTGTAATATAATGAAACTTTTTAATTAAAAAGAGTTTAAAAATAGGAAAGAAAAGCTATTTTGAAGTTGGATTTATGTGTTTTAATGGTTTCATCGTATACTTAAAACCAAAGCAGAGAATTGAGTATCCCAAGCACTGAGATCAATCCGAAAGGACATTATGAGGTGACGGCAATGAATACAAAGGTGCTAACATAGATAATGACCTATGGACTGTTGTAAAATGGCATCTAGATCTGTAACACTCCTCGCAGTAAAATCTTCTGTAATTGTTATTGTATGGTTAATGCAAATGGCCTGACCCCTTGGAACTGTGTTGTTTGTCTACCACAGATAATGTATACTGGATAATGACTATTACCATCAACCATATATCAGAAGCAATAAAAAAAGGTATGCAAGTTTGACATTTCCCCCCCTTTTCACTGTGTTTGTCTGTTTTTCTGATTTAGCTATTATTAGTTGTCTATTTCATTTCTAATGCATAGTTGTTCCTCTCCACAGCTCCTGCCTCTTGTCAAAATCTATTTTCCTCTCCAAATCTATTTTCTCCACTATAGTTTTGTTGTATAAAAAAAGGTATGCAAGTTTTCTTCAATTTTTTCATATATGTCTGAACATATTTGAACTACTTTTTTAGATTTGATTATGATTAGTTGTAACTATTATTTTTAATGCAATTTTTTGATCTCCAGATCTGTTAATTCCTCTCTATAGTTGTTTTACATTGCAATTTTTCTTTATCCAAAAAGGTAAGTAAATTACCTTTTCCCCTTTTGATATGTTTGCGGTGGTCTTTTATATATATTGTTAACTAAATTTCGCTCATCCTTGCTATGACTCTTTTTCTCCATAGACAACAGATCTTGAACATTACAATGGACCCTCTTCCTTCAGATATCATGCAGTTGCTGCTTTCAAGTTGGTATGCAAATAGATGGATCGAATCTATAAAAAATGTTATATATAATACTTGGCACTTCTACATTGAAGGGTACAAACATTCAATATTGCAGGGACTACAATTGGAAGATGGTCCTTCACTGTTCACATTGTAAATGAATTTTATTGACATTATTGTCCTGCATGTATTTGCACAAAACTAGACAACAAGAAATAGGGACAATATTTTAAAGCTTTGTTCCATTGGCATGGTAAATAGTACATATTTGGCCAGATATCCTCTCGCAACTCATGTAGAACATTATGGGCATGTCTTAGAGGCTGATATGTGTGTCTTCTTCAACCAAATTAAAACAGGTTTCTCACAACGTCTTGTTCAAAGTTTAATAGACTACTTCATGGACCATAATTACTATAATTTGCCAAGCATTAAGTTCTACCCCCTCTGTCAAGACTATACATCTAGAGTTGAAATACACCATTTTCAAATCACCATAGCCCATGCAAAAATGTCTCATACTTTCCAACATGATCAAATTATAGATGGTGTATTGCATCACAAGCCTTCACCAAAGGCAACCTCATAGTTATGCTATACTATTATAATACATCAAAAGTTAGCTTCTATTTATATCCTTCAATGTAATATTATTGCTTCTAGATTATAATTGAATTTGCATTCTCTGTATGCACTGATCTATATGTCAAAATAATAAGTGCTAAATTGTTTTTCCTTATTTTCATGTCTATAGTAGAAGGTTTCAACTTGCACCTGTTAATGTTTGTTGTACCCAACCAAAATTTTTGCTTCATTAAGGCATTTTGAAACAAGTCTAGAAAATTTTTCGTCAAAAAGTCAAAAAAGTAAAATTTCTAAAAATAGACACCGAGTTAGGTTTTCTGGGTTTCTTGAGATATGGATGCTGGCAAAACTTTCTAAAAATAGAATTTCCAACTCAGGTGTCGCGCTCGATTCTCATTGGTCAATTTTGCTTCACGATTGGTGCGGTTCAGAAGGAATCTTCAAACGATCAAGTTTTCTCTACTGGGTCATTTCTGCTTTTTCAGAAGGCGAAACATGAGCTCAGAAATCATCAACAGGGAAAAGTTCATCTGCTAGAGCTCATCGACAAGTTTTCAACGCTGTTCCAATGATGTAGAACCGACGAATAGTCGTCGAGTCGACGATGCATGAAAAACGATGCAAGATGGACCCAAGGTGGAATGAAAGGTTGGAAAATCATAAATTTGACTAAGTCTGGTGAAACCAGGCACCCCAGGTGACTTGGGGTGCCCAACCTTTCCTGTGTTAGTTTTTTTCACATTTTTTGAGAAATATCAAAAATGCTTTAGTCAGCCTGTTTCCGGTTGGTCAAACTTGGTCAAACTCAGTCAAAAGTCAGCCAAAGCCAAGATTTCATCATAGATATGTTCAGACTACTTACATCACCCTTCGTTCTGCCTCAACATTCATTAGAACGACCGAAATCAAAGATTGAACAGGAGCTGTGGCACAGAAAATGAGAAAAGGTACAAAAAGTGAATTTTTTAGAACATTTTCTAAGTGTTGATAAACCAAGCGCCCCAGGTGACTTGGCGCACCCAAACTCTCCAGAATTAGTTTATTTTTGAATATTTTCTTGAAAAACCTGAATCTCCTTCCATCAACTCGGTCCGGTTAAGAGTTGATCAATTTGACACATTTTTTGAGGTGAATAGAAGGTACAGTCAACTCAGTTTTCATTAGGCCTGCATATTGGCCAGATCATCAGACTCAGTTTTATCCCAGTTGACAAAAATCAACAGCCAAACAAGGGTCCTCCACCACTGGAACGCACACGCACATCGAGAAATTGAAGAAGTTGAAAAAATTTAAAAAATGGCTAAGTGTTGGAAAACCAGGTGCCCCAGGTGACTTGGGGTGCCCAATTTGAGCATTTTTAGAATATTTTCCATGTCCATAGTGTTTTTCGACAGTTTTGTGCCCAATCTTCACCTGTTGGTAGTTTTCGAGAGGTCAAACTTGGTCAAACGATGCCAGATTGTCAGTCGGAGGCCGAAAATGGAATCTCAGTTGATAAGTCTCCAAAATGTCAGGATCAGTCAGCTTTTTCAGTCAATAGTGACATTTTTCCACCTTGTTGAAGTTAGAGACAGGCCATATTCAAGTCAAAATGAGTGTTGAAGTGTCGAAAATGAAGAAAAATTAGCTAGCACTTCTTTCAACTTGCGTGTTCGATGACATCATCAAAAGAAGATATTTTTCATCATCTTGCATATGAAGCCATAGGTAGCTACAAAATAGGGATTCTTCCTATTCGAAGACATCCACTTGGATTTGTGCTTTAAAAGTTGCTTTCTTCATGGATGAAGTCTAAGTTTTATTCTCACACAAATAAAGCTACTTGTTCACCCTAAATATTTATAAAGACAAGCATTTGTCTTCTTTATTTCATTATCTTTTGTAGGATGCATCCAGAGGAAAGATTTTTATTTTTCTTTCAACGAAGATTCGAAGACCCAAACGAAGTGTTTTTTTAGCGTTCTTCATAGTTTCAGGTTGAGGAAGCAGGGAGGCTCACTTTTTCAGGGTCCTTGTTTCAAGAGATCACTTTTCAGAGATTGGATCGGAGCTTTTTCAACTTTCGTCGAGATGGGTCCATCTAGTATTTCATCCTCTTGAAGATTGGGCATTTTGCTTTTTTTGGGAATCTACTTTTTTTCTACTTTTTCAGGAAAATCTCCGCTTTTTCAAAATCTGACAATCTGGGTTGCTTCAAAACATAATTGCCTACAAAACCCATGTGCCATCTTTTTCCTCTCAGAATCTACTTTTTAGAAGAAATCAGCAAAAGAATATCAATGGATGACATCACCAAAAATCAAGAATGTTTATGAGGATGCATTTCAAAAGAAAGCAACTTTAAATCAGATTTTTTTGTTTTAAATCATTTGCTTTCATTTTAAGCTCATCCATTCTATATTTAGAAACAAATCACCTTGTGATAGTTGGAATCTTCTTTGCTTTAAAGAAGATTGCTTTAAAGCATTTGTTTATTGTATCTTTGTCTTAGAATAGTAATAAAGCTTGCGAGTTGGCAAGTTAGGGTTAATCAAGGAGATTTATGGTTCCCTACTCCTTTGATTTTAGTATAAATAAGAGCAATCTTGCTCATTGTATGTAATGGTAATTGTGATAGCAAATTTGTTGTGCCTATTCTAGCCTGCATTTCTTGATATTCCAAGTGTTTGTTCACTTTGTGTAATCTGTTATCCGGTGTTTGATCGCTTGCTGTATGCCTACCTTTTGCTACAGTATTGTTGTCTTGGAGTTGTGCCAACTTTATGATACTGAATAGAAGTCTCATGCCTATTTTGCTCTGATATTCTATCAGATGTGTAGCTTTCGTAGCTTTCATTTCATCTTTCATCATTAAAGTACTTTTATTCTTGTGGTGTAAATCTGGAGGAAAACTGCTTAAATTTTTGTGTTAACAATCATTCTTTGTTCACTTTCAATTTTCTTTGCTCTGAATTTACTCAGGAGATTGAAAGCGTTGTTAGTCTTTGCTTAGTTGTAGTGGAAGTTTTAAAAAAGGAAAAAACCTCTTCTGCAGGGTTTAGCATTTTATAAGCTTATGCTCGCAGCTGAGAATCAAAAAGAAGATAGGCGAAGTTTCATTTAATTATATTTTCAGTGAACATTAGCAAGAAAGGGAACTCCCCCTTCCAATAGGAGAGCAGTTTATCTGTGCATAGCTGTCCATTTCCAAATCGCATTCTAGAGGTGTGAATTGAAATGCCAACAGTTTTCTGGTGCCCACCGTGGGGCACAAGGCATAAAACTTCAAGCAAGCTTAGGCTTATGTCATAGGAATAACTCTCTGGCATCCTTCTGCTCCAGTTCAACAACCGAATCTTACACCACCTGTTATTCAACCAAATCTTGTACGAGTGGAAGGAGAGCAAACAAAATTCATTAGCAGCATAAGAAGTTTCATATTTATGCAAAAGGAAAGTCTTGATCAGTGGAGAAACGCGGCTGCTATCCTTGACGAAGAACACAAAGCAGATCTTACAGCAGGAAGACTAGTACTACCACCTCCCGCGTGGCAATAGATAATCTTGGCTTACAGGGTTTATTCAAGAAAGGGAAAAGGTGGTGCTATGGATCATTTCTTTCAAGATCTTGATTCTGTAAAAGTTAGAGAAGCATCCAACATAGTTCGAGAAGTTCAGATAGTTCCTGCAGTCAAGCAGGAAGAATTACAAGAAGAACTAGTAATCCAGCCTAGAGCAATGGGTGATGCAAATAACAACAATCATAATGATCCAAATCAAAGGCGACCACCACCATTGCCTTGGGGTAATAACATTGGACCTTTGGCCCTGCAAGCAGAGCTACCAAAGGGATCAAGGAAGCACTTTCCCTGGTTCCATGACAATGGAACTCAACATCCCGATGAACATATCTCTGCATTCACAATAGCTTGCGCTATTTTGCATGTATCACATGAAGATGTTGCTGTGCATCTCTTCATTGAGACTCTCATGGGAAATGCTGCCGACTGGTTCAATCATCTGGAACCAGGTATCATTACAAGTTGGGCAACTATGAGCGAGAAATTCTTGGCAAGGTTCAAGCCTGCTGAAGATGGACATAGATTGTTCGCCCAACTCTCAAATTCAAAGATGGAAAACAATGAACCAATGAGGGAGTTTGTGGCAAGGTTTAATCGCCTGGTTACATGCCTTTCTCATACTCTCAATCCATCTCTGCAAATTCTGTTGAGCAGTTTCATTAACTCTCTTCCTTCTGAGATAGCCTTCTTTTTAAGATCGGCTAATGAAATAGAATTATCCAATGCACAAGAAAATGCCATCAAGTTAGAGGATGACATGATTACCTATGGCAAGATGAAAACAGATTCAATCAGGCCTCTTGTTCAGAGTTCTACGGATCCACTGCTACATAAGGTAGCAAATGAAGTGACTATCATGAAGAGATAGTTGCCTACTTAGGGGTAACCTATGCAATAGCCATATCAGTCACCACAACAACAATACCAACCACAGCAATAGTATTGACCATAGCAACCATATCAGCCTAAGAGGAATAATTTTTAGCCTTTTAATAACTACAAGCCCAGATTGCCAGCATCACCACCAAGACGAGCAGTTGATGCCGCTCAAAATGCAGTCTTTTGTTCCTTTCATGAGACAGATACACATACTGGAGCCACATGTCCTAAAAATTTAAGAATGAATCAAATCATGGGATATGCTGATGCTGCACCCATTTCAAACATTGTTCCTTCCCCAAGTGCAAATGTTGTCTTACCACAGACGAACAACTTCGATGGCGACTGTACTACGAGATACTTCTAGAATGAACCCATTATAATGAAGGAAGAACAAGATGATTTTCATCAATATTCTCTTGCAGTGAATCATGAAAATCTTTCAACTCCTGTGTTTACACGTACTAAACATTTTAAAGCACAGAAGGAAGGAGAGGATAGACAAAGACCAAAAGAAAAGGAGAAGGAAGTGGCTTCCACTTCCAATGCTAAGCCACCACATGAAAATGTCTAGGCTGCTCAAAATTTGTCTTCATGAATTTTTTTGATATAGTAGATTCCATGATGAAGACAAAGGTGTAGATTTCTCAACTGGAGTATCTTCAAGATCATCCAAATCAGCTAGATAGAATTGTTAAGAATGTCAAGAAAGAGATTGTCATACAACCTACATTGCTTGAATCTTCTGTTCCAGCATGATAGAAGCCAAATCCTTTCTATATCTCTCTGTATATAGGAGGCTATAAGTTGAGCAATTGTATCATTGATTCAGGAGCCTCAGACAATATCATGCCTTTGCAGGTGATGAACACTTTGGGACTCTCGTGCATCAAAATGCATGAGAAGTGTTATTCACTTGAGTCTAAATCAGTGCCATTGGTTGGACAATTGAAGGATGCTCAAGTATGATTGGCGGCTTGCCCTGAGAAGAAAATAATGATGACTATCTTGGTAGCCGACATTCCAGCCAGCTATGGGATGCTGCTAAGTAGAAGTTTCTGCAAAGATCTCAAAGGAGAAATACAATTGGATTAGTCATCTACGACCATTCCTTTAAAGAAAGGTAGTTTCAAATTGGAACCAGAAACCAAGTCATAGTTCACGGTGGTGAAATCTCAGGATCCTCAAGCACAAGTGCTATATCAAGAAACGGGTCTTGGTACATATGTTACGTTGTCTGAGATAACTAAAAAGAACTAGGAGGTAGTCTATGTGGTTGATGAATCATAGGAAGAATCTAAAAAAATGTACAACTTACAAATTTTCTTTGAGGAAGAAGAAGAGCGACAATCTTCTCAAGAGCAAACTAATAATGAATTAGATTTCTTTTCCTCATCTTTTGAAGGATGGTTTGAAGAACCTATGTCAGATACTTCGAAAGGAGAGACCAAAGAAGTTTTGCAGGTGGAGTAAGAGCATGATCTTCTTTTTGAAGATGATTTCTTCCTGGAAGAATTTTTCAGAACTGGAGATCATATGGAAGTTTCATTATTAGATCTTAATTGTTTTCAACATCAATGGGAAAGTAATTCTTCAATGGAAGACACTGCAAACTTTTCTTTACAATATAGCCCATCTTCACCTGCATCTCAAGAATCTTTCATACACACTAATGAAGGGGACGATGTTAAATCCGTCTATGAACCTGTGCGAGGAAAAGACTTTACTAATACTATGCAACTAATGTGGAACGCAACATATGAAGAGATTGATGGAGAAGAGGAGTTCATGGAGTATTCAATTTTGGTCACTAAAGAGGATGATATTGAAAAGTCAGAGATTCTTGACAAATGTCTTGTGAGATATGCCGTGTGTGAGATTGATCAAGAAGATGAAGAAGAAGAGGAAGCATATGGCCCAGATGAAGCTATCTTTGATTCCACTTACTTTACAGAAGAAGAAAGATACATTAATGCTGAAGATGAAGTGATGTTGGATATCCGCATTGAAGAAGAGTACTCTACAGAGGATGACGAGATTCCAGGTAATGAATGGGAAAGTGAGCTGTTAGGTGAAGATGTTCAAGAGTTTGAGCATTCAAATCTTGATAATTCATCAGACTTTGGAGAGTGGATGGATGAAAACAAAACCAATGAAGAAGCTCCTGAAGTACTTGAAAAATGGGCAACGACAGTTATGGATCCTATAAGCCAAGAATCAGTAATGAGAGTTGTGTATGAGAAGCTTGCACCTTTTCCAGAAGATGATGCATTGACTAAGTATAGAGTTACATGTTGATGCAGAGGATAAAGAACAACTCAAACTTCATATAGGCAAGGTTCATAAAAATGGTTTTCAATCCATTAGGATCTACAAGCTTCACAAGGAGTCTTCCACAAAAATAATGGCACAATTGAGGATTTTGTTTCTATTCACTCACACAAGGTTATCAAAGGCCTTCTTACCCTTCATTAACTCCAACACAATGATCTCAAACCATTCCCAAGGTCTGTACTATTCAAACTCCATCTATACCATTGACAGGCTGTCAATCCTTGTAGCATATCAAATAGAGAAATATAAGCATATCTTTCAAAATACTTGACCAACCCATAAAAGAATCATCATTTTAGATACCCTTTAGGGCATACTTAAACATATCTCAAAACTCCATACCTTTGTTTTGGAGCATATCATCCAAATAATGGCTGTTACATTTTGCACAAAACTTAAAAATCAAAAATTTACTATTTTTCACCATAAATTTCAAACCCGACCTCATTTCCAACATCTGAGACCTATTTTAAGTACCCATTAAGGCATTTTAAAACATATCTAGAAATCACCATTGGTTGTTTTGAAAAGAATGCCTCAAAATAGGACTGTCACCGTGCCAAATAGGCCTAATGGGTTTTGCATGCACAAGGGCTTATTGGTTTGGGTAACTCAACGACTTCCCACACCTTGCATGTGCATGGAACACATCATAAAATGTCTGCATGAGATTATTAGTTCACCAAAATTCTATTTCCATTAATGTTTTTAACAAATCCTACACCTATGTCTCAAGACTGTCCTCTAAACTCTGTTTTCTGGACAGTCACACAGAAAACAGTCACAAACTTTGCTTTTTCCTTCTTAAACCTTAGTTCTTTGATTCAAAACCTTTCTAATATGAAATCAATTGCTACTATAGTCATTTTCCATTGGAGGTGAGTAACATGCAATGCATAAAACGTGAGAAATACAGTCTTTCTTGCCACTGTTTACCCTAACAGAGGGTTTGAACTGTCAACACAAAAAATGCAATATCTTCCTTAAAACAAAACCAAAATACATGGAACCAAATGCAAATGGAAGGTGATAGATAGACCTTTCATGAAAAATTAGTTAGAAGTGTACTCCAATCCGTACAGAGCTGTACAATGCAAGAAGACAACAATTCTAGAGGAAAAAACACAGAAAACACTGCTTTTTACTATTTCAACTCAAATCTCCCATCACCTCCGAGGTATTTTGATGTTACAAGGCCTATATAAAGGCATAACAACTTGTCTTTTCAGTGACCAACTGACTTTTAACTTCCTCAAGCGAACTGACCTTTGGTATTCCATCCCAAAACTATCTTTTTTTTGTAACTTGACTATTTTTTCTAATTTTACATTGGCAACTTGTACATTCTTGCAATATTTTGCACATTTAAGACTCCTAGTCTCCAAGACACATAATAATGACTCAAAACAACCTTATTACAATGTTGTAACATTATAATTTAATCAAAGCCAGGGTGCTCCTGCACCATACTCCTCAGCATGAAGAAAACTCTTGTCCCAAGAGTTATGTGGTTTGCTTCAAATGACTTTTGCCTCTTTATGTCTTCAACCCTGACTTGATGCCTCCTTTGCTTCCTCTTTAATTTCCAACTGTGACTCCTATTAATGGAGTTTGACTGGCTGCCTCCAAGGTGCATCTCTATCATCGGAAGTCCACTCCTTCCTGCTACAACAACACTCATGTCCCTCACCTGGGAGTCCTCTCTGGCCTCTCTCCCCAAGACTTTTGGTGACAACCAATGGACCATCTCCTCTGGCCCTCTTAATAGACCTTCCTGTTTGCCTACTGCAGTGAGTGAACTTGCACCTACAACCATAAAACTTCACAACAAGAATCAGGTAGCAAAAAAAAACCAATGCTTACCCCAAAATCCTGGTGTAGATTGCCTCCTTCGGCGCTCTATCTACACGCGTAGAATCTTCTAAGCTCTGATACCAAAATGATGCAGAGGATAAAGAACAACTCAAACTTCATATAGGCAAGGTTCATAAAAATGGTTTTCAATCCATTAGGATCTACAAGCTTCACAAGGAGTCTTCCACAAAAACAATGGCACAATTAAGGATTTTGTTTCTATTCACTCACACAAGGTTATCAAAGGCCTTCTTACCCTTCATTAACTCCAACACAATGATCTCAAACTATTCCCAAGGTCTGCACTATTCAAACTCCATCTATACCATTGACAGGCTGTCAATCCTTGTAGCATATCAAATAGAGAAATATGAGCATATCTTTCAAAATACTTGACCAACCCATAAAAGAATCATCATTTTAGATACCATTTAGGGTATACTTAAACATATCTCAAAACCCCATACCTTTGTTTTGGAGCATATCATCCAAATAATGGTTGTTACGTTTTGCACAAAACTTAAAAATCAGAAATTTACTGTTTTTCACCATAACTTTCAAACCCGACCTCATTTCCAACATCTGAGACCTGTTTTGAGTACCCATTAAGGCATTTTAAAACATATCTAGAAATCACTATTAGTTGTTTTGAAAAGAATGCCTCAAAATAGGACTGTCACCGTGCCAAATAGGCCTAATGGGTTTTGCATGCACAAGGGCTTATTGGTTTGGGTAACTCAACGACTTCCCACACCTTGCATGTGCATGGAACACATCATAAAATGTCTGCATGAGCTTATTAGTTCACCAAAAGTCCATTTCCATTAATGTTTTTAACAAATCCTACACCTATGTCTCAAGACTGTCCTCTAAACTCTGTTTTCTGGACAGTCACACAGAAAACAGTCACAAACTTTGCTTTTTCTTTCTTAAACCTTAGTTCTTTGATTCAAAACCTTTCTAATATGAAATCAATTGCTACTATAGTCATTTTCCACCGGAGGTGAGTAACATGCAATGTACAAAACATGATAAATACAATCTTTCTTGCCACTGTTTACCCTAACAGAGGGTTTGAACTGTCAACACAAAAAATGCAATATCTTCCTTAAAACAAAACCAAAATACATGCAACCAAATGCAAATGGAAGGTGATAGATAGACCTTTCATGAAAAATCAGTTAGAAGTGTACTCCAGTCCGTACAGAGCCGTACAATGCAAGAAGATAGCAATTCTAGAGGAAAAAACACCAAAAACACTGCTTTTTACTATTTCAACTCAAATCTCCCATCACCTCTGAGGTATTTTGATGTTACAAGGCCTATATAAAGGCATAACAACTTGTCTTTTCAGTGACCAACTGACTTTTAACTTCCTCAAGTGAACTGACCTTTGGTATTCCATCCCAAAACTGTCTTTTTTTGTAACTTGACTGTTTTTTCTAATTTTACATTGGCAACTTGTACATTCTTGCAATATTTTGCACATTTAAGACTCCTAGTCTCCAAGACACATAATAATGACTCAAAATAACCTTATTACAATGTTGTAACATTACAATTTAATCAAAGCCAAGGTGCTCCTGCACCACATGTGTACAAGATATAAATGAAACTCATATTCAATATGTGGTGATAACCATTCCCACAGATATACTTTGGCCACAAGACTTTCCTGTATATCTTCAGAAGGAAGTTCTGTATCTTCACCTATTGCAGAGGTTTCTTGCTTTAGAGGAAGATGTTCCACTTGATCTCTGGCATATCAACCAGTTCCTCAGGAACTTCTCATGGCCTGAACGTGAGTACCCTCCTGAATCGTGGCTCTTTGAGGAGATGTTGCAGAGAAAGAAAAGTTTTGTGCTACCAAGACAATCTTCACAGCTAAGGAGAGATGGTTCTTACTTTTCTGAGTCAATTGATGGTTTTATGTGACAGTCCTAATTACATCTCATCCTCTCTCAGGAAAAAGAGCACGTGAAACACTTTTTGTTCTCGTAATATGTGTTTCCCCTTTCTGTAATGTGATCATTATGTTGTAATGTTTTTCCCCTTTCTGTAATGTGACAGTTGTATTCTGGAAAGTTCCAACTTCTTAGGTGATTTTAGGAATTCCAGTTTTAGGTGATGTAGGGAAAAGTCTTGTTCTAGGTGATTACGAATGTGACCTGACTCTATTGCCCAATGGATAAGGCACTGGTCCAAGCTTAAAAAGTCTAGAGATTCTGGGTTCTCCTATGCCATAGGTATCTACCATGGTCCCCAGACAGAGCCAATTGTTGTACCCAACCAAAATTTTTGCTTCATTAAGGCATTTTGAAACAAGTCTAGAAAATTTTTCGTCAAAAAGTCAAAAAAGCAAAATTTCTAAATAGAAATTTCTAAAAATAGACGTCAAGTTAGGTTTTCTGGGTTTCTTGAGATATGGATGCTAGAAAAACTTTCTACAAATAGAAAGTTTCTAAAAATAGAATCTCCAACTTAGGTGTCATGCTCGATTCTCATTGGTCAATTTTGCTTCACGATCAACGCGGTTCAGACGAAATCTTCAAACGATCAAGTTTTCTCTACTGGGTCATTTCTACTTTTTTAGAAGGTGAATCATGAGCTTGGAAATCATCAACAGAGAACAGTTCATCTGCTAGAGCTCATCGACAAGTTTTCAACGTTGTTCTAACGACGCAGAACCGATGAACAGTCATCGACTCGACGATGCACGCAAAATGATGCAAGATGGACCCAAGGTGGAATGAAAGGTTGGAAAATCATAAATTTGACTAAGTCTGGTGAAACCAGGTGCCCCAGGTGACTTGGGGTGCCCAAGCTTTCTTGTGTTAGTTTTTTTTCTCGTTTTTCTAGAAATGTCAAAAATGCTTCAGTCAGCCTGTTTCCGATTGGTCAAACTTGGTCAAACTCAGTCAAAAGTCAGTCAAAGCTAGGATTTCATCACATATATGTTTAGACTACTTAGATCACCCTCCGTCCCACTTTGACAGTCATCAGAACGACTGAAATCAAAGATCAAATAGGATCTATGGGCACGAAAAACAAGAAAAGGTACAAAAAGTGAATTTTTCAGAAAATTTTCTAAATGTTGACAAACCAGGTGCCCCAGGTGACTTGGGGCATGTAAACTCTTTAGAGTTAGTTTATTTTTGAATATTTTCTTGAAAAACGTGAATCTCCTTCTGTCAGCTCAGTCTGATTCAGAGTTGATCATTTTGGCACATTTTTCGAGGCAAAAAAAAGGTATAGTCAACTCAGTTTTCATCAGGCTTGCATATCTTCTAGATCATTAGACTCAATTTTATCCTATTTGATGCAGCCAAACAGGGGTCCTCTGCCACCGGAATGCACACGTAAATCGAGAAATTGAAGAAGTTGAAATTTTTTTAAAAATGGCTAAGTGATGAAAACCAAGTGGCCCAGGTGACTTGGGGCACCCAACTTGAGCAGTGTTAGAATATTTTCCATGTCCACAGTGTTTTTTGACAGTTTTGTGCCCAATCTTCACCCGTTGGCAATTTTCAGGAGGTCAAACTTGGTCAAATGATGCCAGATTGTCAGTTGGAGGCCGGAAATGGAATCTCAGTTGATAAGTCTCCAAAATATTAGGATCAGTAGCTTTTTCAATCAACAATGACATTTTTCCACCTTGTTGAAGTCGGAGACAGGCCATATTTAAGTCAAAACGAGTGTTGAAGTGTCAAAAATGAAGAAAAATTAGCTAGCACTTCTTTCAACTCGCGTGTTCAATGACATCATTAAAAGAAGATATTTTTCATCATCTTGCATATGAAGCCATAGGCAGCTACAAAATAGGGATTCTTCCTATTCAAAGACATCCACTTGGATTTGTGCTCTAAAAGTTGCTTTCTTCATGGATGAGGTCCAAGTTTTATTCTCACATGAATAAAGCTGCTTTATCGCCCTAAAGATTTATAAAGACAAGCATTTGTCTTCTTTATTTCATTAACTTTTGTAGGATGCATCCAGAGAAAAGATTTTTATTTTTCATTCAATGAAGATTCGAAGACCCAAACGAAGTGCTTTTTCAGCGTTCTTCATAGTTTCAGGTTGAGGAAGCAGGGAGGCTCGCTTTTTCAAGGTCCTTGTTTTAAGGGGATCACTTTTTAGAGATTGGATCGGAGCTTTTTCAGTTTTCATCGAGATGGATCCATCCAGTATTTCATCCTCTTGAAGATTGGGAGTTTTTCTTTTTCAGAAATCTACTTTTTTCCTATTTTTTCAGAAAAATCTCTGCTTTTTCAAAATCTTACAATCTAGGTTGCTTCAAAATAGAATTGCCTACAAAACCCATGTGCCAGCTTTTTCCTCTTAGAATCTACTTTTTAGAAGAAATCAGCGAAAGAATATCAATGGATGACATCACCAAAAATCAAGAATGTTTATGAGGATGCATTTCAAAAGAAAGCAGCTTTAAATCAGATGCTTTTTATTTTAAAGCATTTGCTTTCATCCTAAGCTCATCCATTCTATATTTAGAAAGAAATCACCTTGTGATAGTTGGAATCTTCTTTGCTTTAAAGCAGATTGCTTTAAAGTATTTGTTTATTGTATCTTTGTCTTAGAATAGTAATAAAGCTTGCGAGTTGGCAAGTTAGGGTTAATCAAGGAGATTTTAGGGTTCCCTACTCCTTTGATTTTAGTATAAATAAGAGAATCTTGCTCATTGTATGTAATGGTAATTGTGATAGCAAATTTGCTGTGCCTATTCTAGCCTGTAAATCTTGATATTCCAAGTGTCTGTTCACTTTGTGTAATCTATTCTCTGGTGTTTGATCGCTTGTTGTATGCCTACCTTTTGCTGCAGTATTGTTGTCCTAGAGTTGTGCCAACTTTATGATACTGAATAGAAGTCTCATGCCTATTTTGCTCTGATATTCTATCTCAATTCATCAAGTTTCGGTCGTCAGATGTGTAGCTTTCGTAGCTTTCATTTCAGCTTTCATCATTAAAGTACTTTTAGTCTTATGGTGTAAATCTGGAGGAAAACTACTTAAGTTTTTGTGTTAACAATCATTCTTTGTTCACTTTCAATTTCCTTTGCTCTAAATTTACTCAGGAGATTGAAAGCGTCGTTAGTGTTTTCTTAGTTGTAGTGGAAGTTTTACAAAAGGAAAAAACCTCTTCTGCAGCGTTTAGAATTTTATAACCTTGTGCTCATAACTGAGAATCAAAAAGAAGATAAGTGAAGTTTCATTTAATTATCTTTTCAGCGAACATCAGCAAGAAAGGGAACTCCCCCTTCCAATAGGAGAGCAGTTTGTCTGTGCATAGCTGTCCATTTCCAAATCACATTCTAGAGGTGTGAATTGAAATGCCAACAATGTTATTACATACCTATATCATAAATTTTCAAGTTTTATATATAAATTCCTATTGGCTACTCCGTTGCGCACAGATTTGGTGCAACTGCTAGTTTATGTAGTGACAAAGTACTGATCAAAAGGTATTTAAGGAAATCTGAGAGCAGAAAAGGGTCAGTATTAAAAAACACAGCAGTCCTAATTGTGATATGTAGAAAGAAGGGTAGATAGGATGCTAAACTAAATTATCACCCTTAAAACTTTATTCCCACACTTCTTGTTCTACACTACACACAATCATCCCAGTAATTTACTATTACAGTAACAACAAACAAAGATACTGATGAAACAAATCTTAAAAATAAATCTAATGGTTTCTAGTATGGATGACACAAAGAATGAAGAAGCTAGATCTAATAAGTCTTGGGATCAAAAAGACTTAATATCATATTAGTAATTGCCTTAGAATTAGGATTTTTTGTCTACTTTGTGTAGGGATGAGTCCTATTGTCTAGGACTAATCTATGACTATGGTCTTGTCCTACACTTGCGAATTCATCCTATGTATTCTATTGCTTTGCTTTCTACTCTTTAATTCACTTGATCACCCTTGATCTTTTCTTGGTATTTCCTAGAACATATGGGGCTTGATAGTATTTAAAAATATGTTCTATGATTGATGTTAGGTCACAAGGAGCTATCACGTAGACCAATCCTTGAAAATTGAACAATATTGAAAACAACAATCTTTAGTCATCCAAATGCTCTTGGGTTGATTGTGGACCGCTAGATTCCTTTTTAGAGCGCTAATTCAAGTGTGTAAATCAAATGATTTCTATCTATGATCAGAGGATTTTTTTTATTAAAATGAATGCATTGAATGCCTTTAAATACAATGACATAATAACCTAGATCACATAAGTTTGTGTTTGATTAGCCCTAGTTGGGAAGGGTAAAGGTGTGAAGTCAATCAAATTTAAATTTAAAAAATTATTGATTGGTGTTTTCGGCCTTTGATTTTTAATCCTAACTGCCAAGTTATAGGGAAATAGCCTACTATACCAACCACAACTAATAGATTGGTGTGGGTTGGGTGGGACGAGTCCATGGCTACAAGGACACCAATATGACCACGAATAATTTCAAGATAAAAAATGACACCTAGATCATAGTAGATAACATGTGCAAGGGAATAAGTGTGAGCATGGGAGTAATAAATAATTGGATAGGGTGAATTTATAAGGTTGTGTGAACATGGGAAAAGAGATAAGTAGTATGTGTATAGAAAGATGTTTAATGGGGTAGGTGGATAACATAGGGAAATAGACTTGAAGTTGCACAAAATTTCATCATTTGTGAATATGTCTAGATGTAACAAAGTTCTTCCCTAAAATAGACACAAAATTAAATGGGAAATGACATGGGTATACAAATTTTAGGTCATTTATATTTTTCTCTTGCTTTGAGGTTCATGTGGTTTCTTGAATGACCATGCATCTCAAAGTATTTAGCACTTGTGCAAAAAATGCATGTAAAGTAAATATTTAGGCACTCAATGGATTTTACTAGAAATCCATATAAAGTAACATACCCTACAAAAATATGATCATATGTGTTTTCCTTTTGTGCGTGTTTCTCTCTAGAAGTTAAGTCTCTATAATTACCTACAATTGTTCTCATCTATAAACATAGGAACACTGGTGACAAGATATGCCCCCATTAATTGGTTGTATAAGCAATATGTGAAAATTAAATGTAATCTAGAAGCATATAAACATATAATCATGTAATCATATAAGCATCTAATCATATAACAAAGTAAGCATATTGCAATGATTGTAAATAATGCATTATGCAAGCACATGAGATGGAGATGGTATCAATGAATAAGAATGTACCACAACATGGGCAATAAAATGGTGATGTAGCCCTAGTGACCTAGTAACACTCACGGAACTATATAAGGCACTAGGATAAGTGTATGCTGCCCAATGTGGAATACAAAATTATGAGCACACAAAGATTGGTAAGGTAATTAGCCCCTAGTAGGTATAGAATCAAAACTATGTGTAGGTGCCCAAAATAAGGCATAAAGGCATGAGAAAGGGCAAGGGCCCACAAGAAGGAAGGAGAATGATTAGTGGAATAGTTCTAAATGTAATCAAAATGACTCAAGTGAGAACAATAATGTAAGATGTAATCTCAAATGATTGAATTGAATAACAAGACTCCATGTGAGCAAGAAAATGCAATAAGGTGTAATAGTCTATAAAAGGGGAAGGTCAATGGCCCCCCATATCAAAGGATATGTTGATAATAACACAAATATATAAGGAGGGTACATGATGCACCCCATTTGCAAAGATAAGGTGATGATAGTCCAAATATGAAGGGGGGTGCATTGAATGCACCCCTCATGTGTAACTTGAAAAGTGCATAAATGTAATCTCATAGTCATAATAATAAAAGATACCCCTAAATGGCCTAATAGAATCATGTGATAATAAATAATGTGAGTTATGGCAATAGATAAGGGTGGAAGCATAAATCCATGTCGCACTTGTGGGCCATTTTGAAAAAATGAGTTTTGCAAGGGTGAAATGTTCAACACCTTCAAATGAAGGTTTTTCTTTGTTAGAAGGTCATTCATTCAAAGGTCTTCACCATTCTTGTTAGGGTTAGTCGACAAAAGATAGCAATTAAATGCAAATTAAGATTAAACAGAAGAATGAAAATACACAGAAATAATAACAGTTAGAGACAAGTTTTAATGTGGTTCACCCAAACTCGGGCTACATCCACCAAGAGAGAGTCCAATATTATTATCTAGTAAATCAAACTGATTACAACTAGCAATCCTTGCAACTCAATACCTCTACAAAATGCTACAATACATCATCCACGGAAACCCTAACCCTTAGCTATTTTTTATCATGACTTTTGTCGGTTACAAAATAGGGTTATTTTATGTCAGCCAATAATAAAATAAAATAAAATAATAAAAAACCATGTGAGGTTTTGGGGGCGCTACTCCCAAGCCCTAGCGAGGGCGCTACCCCTCGACCCCACCCCGTATCGCACCAAGGAGCGCGCCAGGGGTGTTGCCCCTGGACCCTGCAAGGGGTGCTGCCCCTTGACCCCGTCTTGGGGGCGCTTCCCCCAAACCCCCACAAGGGGTACTGCCCCTTGACCCCATAAGAATTTGGGGGGAAATCGTGCTGATAAAAGTGGGGTAAATTTAACCTCCGAGTCTGATTAGGCTCCATATAACAACAATTCTATGTGCCACTAAATTTTGATTAAAGGTACCTTCGATCAAAGATCCCTTTTTTTACCTTTAATTGTAGGTCCCTTTTTAACATTAAAATACTTTTATGGGCCATTTTGAAGGTAACCTTCTAATGAGGGACATTCAATTGAAGGTCACCTTCTAATGAAGGACCTTCAACCAATGGTGCCTAAGTGACACCTATGTGACACCAATTCCACATATTCACCTTCTATTAGACTAAAATTGTTGATTCAAGTCAACATTGTCCACAATCAAATGAAATCATTATGACACAAGACTTTGTAAGAGTGTATCCCTTAAAGTAAGCTTTTCAAAAAGTATAATTTATAATATTTTTATATGATTATTATATTTATTTTCTATTTTCTAATGAATATAGGATTTTTAACAAACATAAAGACCTTTGTTTGACATAGATAGAAAAATACAAAAAAATGGAAAAAAAAATAGAAATATATAACTACCCTATCCTTGTTTCAACAAAAAAATTAATTTGGGTATATACCAAAAACGTTACATGTTATGGGAATATATTTATCTAAATTATAATTAATTTAAGTTAAAAATTAATAATAAATAAAATGTGCAACAAAAAAAATATGCCCTAGACAAATGATCTATGGTTAAGAAATTTTGAATTGATCTTATTTCTAGCTCACGTTATATGTTATGGGAAAATATTACTCATGAAAATACTATAAAGTATAAGAAAGCATCTATTAATAAATATTGAAAAAATAAAACAAATTATTTTCAGTTATTTTTTAAAATACATTTAGAATCTATGTATTAAATCTCACAAATAATTAGTTTACATTAAATCTTCAAATTATTAACATTTTGCTTTCAATAATTGATAGAAAATAAAAATTTGGCTAATAAATGTTAAACTTGAGTGACCCACTGAGGCCAAAATGTGGTACACACCTTTATGCTTCTACCTCTATAAGCATGAGACCATATGAGTGTTGTGTAATAATATGATCATGTCAAAGCACATGCATAGCTAATACCCTTAAATGGGTGGAATACCACAATGAATCTCATGATATAAAAGGGGTATGAAAAGATAATGATCAATGAATATCAATCCCTAAAATAGATACAAGGGCAAAAGATATGGCAAGGAAAGTGGAAATTGTATGGGGCATGGCATAATGCCCTTGATGTAATTTGAAAGATGCAACCATGAAGGTGTAAAATATAAAAAGGGAAGGCATGATTAGCCCAAGGTAAGGATGAATGCTAAGGATATGGCAAGAGGAGTGCACAAGGTGGGGGAACTCATGATGTCCCAAAATATAAGGTTTTAGCAATGGAAACTCAATGTGTAATGAGGGAAGGCATGTTGCCTCCAAAGTAAGGATAACTCTAGAAGTGTGATATCACAATTTAGGATCAAAAGTATAGGATCTAAAAGAATGATATGACAATGTAATCTCAAGGTGTGAATGCTCTAAGAAGCAAGATATATTGGTGTAAAATCACAGAATGTAATTAATGCCCATAGATTAGGAAGCATGTATAGATGTAAAGAGGAAAGGACGTAAGATCACAAGAAAATGGTGACAAGGAACAAATAACATAAAGCCAATTGGATAACTCACATGGTAAGATATAAAAAGGATAGATGAGAAAATCGTAGGCATAAAGATGTAAACAAGAATAAGAGGAAATATGTTAATAAAGGAAAATGGAAACCAAATTGTCTCCCCAAGTGGGGAAGTTAAGCATGAAAGTAAAGATATAAGGTGAAATGAGTGTGAAAAGTGCAAATGATGTAGAAGCATCCGGGTCCACAGGTGATCCTGCATCGCCCAAAAATATTTTAGTTTAATTTTAGTTTTGATGTGTGTTTTGTTTTACTTTGGTGTTTTCAGGCATTTTTCAACATCAGGAAAGTTCAAGTCGGCTCAGATTTGCAAAATTTCAATTTTCGCCGAATCATTGTATTAAGGCTCCATAGGGCAGTTTTACAGAAGCAATTGTTTTCAGAAATCTATGAAATATGGGATGAAATCCTTTTATACGGATATTTTTAGATGTATTTCTCATAATGTGATAAATTTTTCGTGGCCAATTTCTTCACCGTTTGGGAGAATTTAAAATTAGAAATTCTTGCCCAATAGGCTACATAAACAATTAATTTTTAAGATTTTTAAAAGCTGGTAAGAAATCCTTTTATGGGAAGGTTCAAGAGGTTTTTATGATCAAATTGGTCATTTTTTATGCAATATATGAGCCGAGTCAATAGTTATTAAAAAAACACATTTTTTGCTTTTTCGACATTCGAAAGTAATTAAAGGCTCTCAAAAATGTGATTCTCTTTTTAAAAATGCGGTGTTGTTGTTCTAGAAGCACTAAAATATTTTGAGGAATATGAAAAGCCAAACATTGCAAATGAAGTGTTATTTAAAAAAATGTTTCAATAGATTAAACGCAGGTTTCTCAGAGGTAGATTTCAAAGAGAGAAATCTCCACCATGGGAAGGGTGTAGAGGTGAAAATGAATACATGTATGCAAAGGAACCCGTGGGAGTTGTGTGTGTGCAGGTTTGAGAGAGAGAGAGAGAGAAGCCATTGAAGACTCTATTTGTAATGTTGTTGTAGAATTTAACTGATGTATCGATTTGGCATAATAAAGTGAAATATTATTTAGTTGCAATCTTGTATGTTTTGTGAGTTCAATTTGTGATAAAAAAGAGTCTTTGTTTGTGCAAGATTAATTATGTGTGTTGTAGCAGCGAGTGGGAGTACCACTTGCATAAAATGGTATCAGAGCTAGAGATTCTAATTGCATAGGCAGAGCGCCAAACGTGAGGCAACCTATGCCAGGACCTACGAGAAGAGTGAGGCAGTTGTGAAGAGCTCAAAAGTTTGTTGCAAGTAGAGAGGAGTCCTGAGCAAGTGAGAGATGGGAAGCTGTGAAAGTATTTACAGATTGTAGAATACGAGAAGTGATGGTGAAATATTACAGCAGATGAGATGGGGATATTGGTGAGGAAGAAGCCTACATGATATGGGAGGGTTGGATGCAGTATGAAAAGAGGAAGATCTCCTTGAGGATGGCTGATATAAATAAGAGATTGGATAGGATGGAAGTGTGGCAACTTGAAGTATTTGTTAAGCATGATGAAGACCAGCATAAGGTTGCAGCAAATAAGGAGAATGAGAAAGAGGATGCAAATGTAGCAGTAGTAGTGGCTAAAGATGACAAGGTAAAGAAAGGAGTAGTGAAGAAATTGCAGCTATTGACAAGATTGTAGTTGTAGAGGATATGATTGCAACAATGGAATGTGAAGAGGTTGCAAATGACAAATATAAAGATGATTTGATGTTGGCAATGGAGGAGGAGTGGATGGAAAAGCTTGCTGTTACAGTGAAGGGTAAAGAAAGAAAAGTTGCAGCTAATCATGATATGGGAGGTGTCGTAGCAAAGGATGATGTTACAGTTGTGAAGAATGATGAGATAAATCTTCGTGTATTTTGTGATGATATTGAGTTCCCTTCATTTTCTATGATGAGAATTGAAGAGTATGGAGAAGAGCACATGGAAATCTTTAATTTCCATGGAGTAGTAGATGCAAATTTTGGTGAGGATGCTACAGGTTGTGATGTAGATGGTGTGATATTTTGGGGGAGGTGGTCAGTTTTTTGGTGGGTCAAACCCATGAAGAAGGAGAAGAGTGAAGATATTATTTGGTGGAGGAGGACAGTTCATGGTGGACATGAGTTCATGAGAGGGAAGAAGAATGTAGAGCAGAGTTGCGGGAGGAGGATGACAGTTGTTCCGGAGATATGTTGGAAGAGAAAGAAAAAGATTTTGTGCACCCATCACAGCGATGGAGTTTGCTGCAGATTGCTTGTAATCTTGAAAAATGGTTCTACCATTCCACTCCACCTTTGTGAGTCCATGCTTACAAACTTTTTACCTAGCGTGTCTGATGCAAGAGCATCTGGGTCCATAGGCGATCTTGCATTGCCCAAAAATATTTTAGTTTAATTTCATTTTTACTTTCCTTTTCCTTAGTTTTTTTTTCCTTCCTGTAGAGGGTGATCTATTTTTATTAGGAAAATTAGATGGAATTTTTAAACAATTAAATTTTGTTTTATCTTTTTTTACATGGGCATTGAGCCTAAATGAGCTTGCACCCCCTCTTAAAGGACTACACCTCTTTTGGGAAGAGGCTACGAGCCTATATGGCAAAGTCAATCTTTATCATTTTTTTTTACTTCCTTCCATAATTTTGGAACTTCATTGTTAATGTCCAGAATGTAATCTTCTTTGTTTTATTAGCTTTTCAATAAGGAAGAAGAATATGTAAGCTGCATAGTTAAGATATGACTGGCTAAGTGACTTATTGAAAGATAATTATAATGTTAGCTTGAGGAAATGGTGCAATTTAAAACTATTTTTATTTGATATTCCTATGTTCTTTATATTCACAAATAACTTACTTGTCTTACTAATGCATTACTTGTCTTACTAATGCCTCCTCATGCCTCTAAAACTATAACTCAGAGCTTAAGAGTTTATTTAAATTCTTCACTATGCCTGGGTAGATATAGTAAGATTATAGTTATGATTTTTAGTTTAAAAATGATACAAAGCCCAATGGACATGAAAACATAAATTGAGTAAAGGAAAGTAAAAACAAAAAAATGTGGTAAGCATTGATAAGGATAAATAATGATATCTAAGCAATGAATTCATCTCACATATTGGATAGTTTCTCTTTCATGTCAAGTGTAACCTCAATATAGAGTGTGTCATGATGAATATTAAAACTAACTCCTTGACATACAGGATTTGTTTTCCCATAATTCATCTTATTACGTGAGAAGATTATATACTCATAAGTATATACATTTGTCAAATTTTTAAATTTTATGTTAGAATACAATACTAAATATATGAATAAATCCTATTGCAACCCCTTTCTATCTCAACACATCTAAATTACCATTGTTCTTGTGAATCGAGTTTGTTCTTGGTATCATTATCTTTCAAATCTGTGGCCCCTTGTGTAGCTTTTCTTTCCTTTGTTGTGGAGTTATGAATGGTGACTAAGTTTCGTAATTTTCAAAGTTTTTTTTCTCAAGATTCACTTTTGTTGTTTTTCTAAGTTTGCTCCTTTAGAATGGTTGTTCATATGTAATGGACTTGACATCTTTATTAAATGTGTTTTGTTGTTGGTCGCATCGAGAAGATCATCAAAGATTTTGAAGTAGTATTAAAACCTTAAGGTCCTAAAAATGACAAAGTCTTAAAACTGATAAAGTCTAATGATTTGATAGATAAAAATTTTACTTTGCTGTGGATTGCCAAGAAAAATAAGTTTAGACGACATAAAATATTAAAAAATGATAACAGTGGATGAAAGTTCTTTGATGAGGAGGAGTTTCAGGTGCCAAGGGAGGATCGGTCGGGGCTGAAGTGACAAATCCAAAAATTTGTTGATGTCATTATCTGAGTTTGCAACTTCCACAATTAATTTGGCCGCTTTGCTTAGTAGCATAACAATCCTCCAGATTTTGCATTGCAATTGACAAGCATGTTGTACAATCCTTGATGAACATATCTCTCCAATATTATCACCGATGGAGATAATATTTTAATCAATGAACTTTTGTTAATATTTAAGTCCGTCTTCATGGCTATAAAATGAAGATTAAAAACTTTCTTTTTAAGTTATCTAGATGGTATATGTTGTCAAAAATACCTTAGTTTTTTAAGCAGATGATCTATAAAGTCTAATAAGAATATCTTACACTGGTATGTAAATAGATGATCTATAAAGTCTAATAATAATATCTTGCACTGGTATGTAAATAGGGCTCTCCTAATTGGAGAGATAAGATTTAAATGAGAGAGCATAGCTAAATGAGATTTTATTTGAATGGTATAAACAAAGATATGTGGACACTTATTGTTAGGTAGAAAAGAGAGACTAGCTCAATAAATCAAAATAAGTTAAACCCTCTTCTATCCAACATTAGAACACAAGTCAAGCTTGGCTTCTACCCAAGAAGGAGAGCCAAACTATAGGGGTTTTGTCCCTTTGTTGTATAAAAGAGAATCAACTAAATCCAATCAATCAAGCTAGGTCATAACAGATTGTCAGAAGCAGAAACCCAGAAACTAAATGACCAACAAAGATGAGGGCGGGTGTAAAAAGTTGGGGGGCAAAAAAGTGGCCAACTTTTTTTTAAAAAAATTAAGCCATAACGCGAGTGCATGATAACACGCTCGCATTATGGTTTGGTGATGACGAGCCTAAGGATCGGTAAAACCAAGCCATAACACGCTCGTGTTATAACGCGAGTGCATTATGCTTAACTATATAAAAAAGGAGCATTTTTCATGTTGATGCTACACAAGACAAACATGGTTCATATGATGCAAGGTTCATGTTCATGGTGGATGTGGTTTTGTTCATGCAAGGTTTTGTTGTGAATATGGTTTTCATGATATGGTCTATCTTGGAAGGTTGATATGATGCAAGGTTCATGTTCATGGTGGATGCGGTTTTGTTCATGCAATAAGAAGTCAAAGAAGACACAAGCTTTCATAATCATACTTCAATGTCATCATCAAGGAGAGTTATATTTATCAAGGGGAGTCATGACTTTGATTTGAATGTGAAGTTGTTCATGTCTTAGAACCCTAAGCCTATGATAAGTGTCATACTCTAATGTCTTTCTTCTGATGTCCCTGAGGTCTCTGAAATGTCCTAGATATCTCTTGAAGAAAGTTAGAATGTTTAAGTCTTTGTTATTGATAGTTAGGGTTTGCATATTGGGCATTAAACCCTAAACCCTAAACACTATCCCTATTCCTAAACCCTCAACCCTCGACACTATACCTTAAACCCTAATCCCTTATCCCTAAACCCTAATCCCTATCCCTCAATCCTTAACCCTTAAAACTTAAACCCTAAAACCTATCCCTACACCCTCGACACTCGACACTATATCTTAAACCCTAATCCCTTAACCCTCATCCCTAAAACCTCAACCCTCAATCCTTAAACCTTCAACCCTAAAACCCTATCACTAATCCCTATACCCTCGACACTCTACTTTAACCCGAATCCCTCAACCCTCAACCCTCAACCCTATCCCTAAACCCTCAACCCTCAATGTCAAACCCTAATCTGTCAACCCTAAACCCTAATCCCTCAACCCTAAACTCTATCCCCAAACCCTCAACACTATACCTTAAACCCTAAACCCTAAACCCTAAACCCTATCCCTAAACCCTAATCCCTCAACCCTTAACCCTAATCCCTCATCCCTAAACCTAAACACTATCCATATTCCTAAACCCTCAACTCTCAACATTAAACCCTAATCTATCAACCCTAAACCCTTATCCCTCAACCCTAAACCCTAAACCCTATCCCTAAACCCAACAAAACTACTTTGCCTTATGTTAGGTTGTTAAACCCATCATTTTTGACACTCTTCTCTTAAAGATATCTGAGTTGCAAGAATATTTCAAAAAAATGGCTATGAACTTTTTTGGTAATTTTAGAAATTAGTTTTAAAGTATTTTTCTTAATGCCATTTTTAATTATACATGTCTACATTAAATCCTAATTTAAGTTTTCTGTAATGTCTTAGTAATGTTCTATGGCATGTTTTTCTAGCCGATCTGGGGTTCATTATGCCAATAGGTGTACACACTATGAGAAAAACTTTGTGTATGGTACATCCACAGTGAGTAATTAACAATTGAAATTAGAAGGATGATCATTATGAGAAAAGCTTTGTATTGGGGTACATCCACAGTGGGCAATGAATGGTTGAAATCAGAACCCCTAGTCAACATTAAGTGAACATTTTTTTATTAAGATTTTTTTAAAAGATCAGCATACTCTCTCCACCTATTTGCTTGAATTTAAATTGAGGCCATAAAAATGTGTGCACATCTGCTCCCAATGTATAACTTGGTTGTAATTAAAACCATCAACTAGGTAAAATAAACAACTTTGGCCATAAAAATCAACCAGTCTTTTAAAAATAGATATTAGTAACTATAGATTTTAGATATCAGTAACTATACATTTTAGTACCGTTTCTTTCTTGATTTTTTATTTTTAATTAAATAATTTTTGTTTGTTTTAGACAAAATATTACAATCCTCATGAAGATCTTTTCTTGTATAATTTTCTCCTTTTATCTTTGGCCTGTCTTTTCCCTCCTAGAAGTTCTTTCAGAAGGATCCTTATTTTATCTTTCGATCTATATGAACTCTAAACATAAATCTATGTTTCTTGCTGTCCACCTGCTCAAAGATGCAAACATCTCCTTGATATTATTATGACGTACAAAATATGCCCACCCCGCACTTAGGGCAGGTATATTGTTATGAAACAGGCAAATAATCTCCCATTGTTTACTAGCTCTATCCACAAGAACTACTAAACTTTTTTCTCTTGGTAATTGTAGAGGACATTCACCTATTTTTGGCAACTCCTGCATTCCCAAACCATTACAAAAACTAAGTTATTTTAACCCAATAAATAGCTAATTACATTGATTTAATACTCTACTATTAAAGCTTAGCATTCACACAAATGCAGATGCTCATATTATATAAGACTGCATTATATTAGACTATTAGAGATCCCTCAGAAAAATGTCATAATAGAACTGCTTTGCCTTATGTTAGCTTACAATTAAACCAATTCTTTTGACACTCTTCTCTTAATAAAGTAATAGTAATAAGAATAGAAGTCAGAGATTTTGATCTTACTAGTATGCATGGTTGGTTTACATTCCGTGACTTCATTTTCATTGAATAAAAAGGTAAATATTTGATTTGAAAGGTGGGGCAGAGTTCACTATCATGTGCTTTTCTAGATGATAGGGTCCATAATGTCTAGGGTTCTTCAAAGAAAGGCCTATAACAAAATTAAATTTTTGTTATACCAATCCTCCTGGTAAAGCTATAATTCAAATGCCTGCTTTGAAAGTTTAAATAAATTAAATTAGACTTACAATTTTGATTTTTTTCCATTGAGCTTCAACAACATCATTATTTTCTTCATCAGAAACCAATTCAATCATCAACTTGCTACCCATTGGTTGACTTGAATTGCATCCTCTGTTAGAAGAAGGGCATTTTTTATCTGTATCAATGTTGGTATTCATAAGCTGAAGAAAATTGATATTTTTCACACACCCTATTCTTTGAAATATCTTAACCTTAAAATATGACTTGGATATGTACTTAAGAACACAACGAAATCTCTAATCTCTAGCCCATGATGATTCACAAAATTTTCCCAACCCTACCTAAATTTTAGTTTATTTATGGTACCCCCTAATTACACATCCCACTCCTGCCCACCTGGGCCTTGCAACACCATATGTTCGTCTGTGTTGTCTATAAACTATGAGACAAATGCAGGAGGAATGCGCTGCCATAAATACATTACACAATTAGATTTTACAAGTTCTTAACAATGTACATGAAATAAAAGAATGAAAAATAATGTATAGAGTTACTAGTTTTTGTGTAAAGTCTCCAAGCATAACTTTGAAGAAGGAGGCACACCTATTAAACCAATTCATTCAACAACTTGTTGCCCATTGGTTGACTTGAATTGCATACTCTGTTAGAAGAAGTGCATCTTTTATCTGTATCAATGTTGGTATTCATAAGCTGAAGAGCATTGATGTTTTTCACACCCTGTTCTTTGAAATATCTTAACCTTAAAATATGACTTGGATATGTACTTGAACACAACAAAATCTCCAATATACAGCCCATGATGATTCACAAAATTTTCCCAACCCTACCTAAATTCTAGTTTATTTATGGTACCCCCTAATTGCACATCCCACTTCTGCCCACCTAAACCCTAAACCCTAATCCCTTAACCCTAAACCCTAATCCCTAAACCATTAACCCTAATTATAATTTATGGTACCCTAAACCCTAAAACCTAAACCCTTATCCCTAAACCATAAACCCTATCCCTAAATCCTCAACCCTCAACACTTAAACCTTAAATCATAAACCCTATCCCTAAACCCTCAACCCTCAACACTATACCTTAAACCCTAATCCCTCAACCCTAAACTTTCAACCCTAAACCCTATCCTTAATCCCTCTACCCTCAACACTCTACCTTAACCCTAATCCCTCAACCCTCAACCCTAAATTCTATCCCTAAAGCCTCAAGCCTAAACCCTAATCCCTCAAGGTCCTTAACCCTAAACCCTAAACCCTTATCCCTATACTCTAAATCCTATCCCTAAACCCTCAACCCTAAACCCTAATCCCTCTTGACCTTAAACCCTCAACCCTTATCCACCCCTCTCCTCCCCTATCTGCCTCACCCCCATCTCTACCCTCCTCTACCCTCGACAAGTTATACATACATACATACATATATACATATAGGCATACATAGATACATACATACATACATACATATAAGTATACATACATACATATAGGCATACATACATACATACATATAGGCATACATACATACATACATGCTTAATAACCCTGAACATAAAACAATCCAAGGGGGACATAACGCGAGTGCATTATAACAAGCTCGTGTTATGTTAAACATGACAAACATTGAGCAAACTTTTGCAAAAAGGGAAAAAAAATAAAACAGAACATAACGCGAGCACGTTATAATGTGCTTGCATTATGTTTTGCTTTGGGAATCCAAAGCATTTCCAACCCAAAGGCTTGGAGTGCCTTCCCAATGTCCAGAGACATGTTTTTGCATATTCTACAGGATTTCACATAATTTCATTCGTGCTAACCCTCAAATTTGCACATGTTTCAAGGTCAAACAAATCAAACACCTGGGTAATGTTAGGCTTTCTCTTAGCTATGTAACGATGTAATTTTTTTCACATTTTGACAATGTTAAGCCTTTCATATTTAATTTCTTTTGTTTGTGTGTCTATTTTTGGGCAAAAACCAGTGTTTGTTTTTTTTTTCATTGTAAATTAACCATTCATTGATATTTAAAAAAAAAATACATTTTTAGAAACTAGACTCCATTCTACACATATTAAAAAAAATGATTTTCAATTAGTTTTCAAAATTTATAGGGGTAGCACGACCAAAATTCTATTTTTTAAGATGTGTCCACTTTGAAAATTAGTAAAAATCAAATATTCATCAAAAAAAATATCAGAAAAATCAAGAATAAACTACATGTTGTTAGCTAATTTCTCACTGAAGCGATTTTAAAAATACCAAAAAAAATTAACCTTTTGAGGGAGCCACAAAACATGCTATATTATGTTTTTTTGACAGAAACAACATCAATTTTTGTGGCTCCCTCTTTTGAACCCCTTAATCTATACCATTTAAAAAAAAAAAAATAGTTTATGTTGCAGCAAAGCACCCAAGACATTTGCAAACCAAAAGAAACCTTCACAAAAGAAAGAAGCAACACAGAAGAGGCTATTTCACCAGAGATGAAAGTATATCAAAATGAGATGATAAAATACATAGTGTACAAGCCTTTTAAAGGCATGAAATATTTGACGGGTGGGAAAACTACCCGATACGGGAAAAACCACCCTATGGGAAAATAAATTATCCCTATGTTAAAAACTTAACACACTAACACCCCCCCTTAAGTGCAAACTGAGGGAGAATTATTATGCAAAATTAAGATGCAAATATGGGTCTTGGCTATACAACCATGTTAGGTACCCATTTACAATGCAAAAAATAAATCTCTCACAAACGGAGAAAAGGAGAAAAACCCTGTGGGAGAAAACTCCTCTCCAAAAGCGAGAAAAATTGAAAATACTGAAAAGAAAAAAGTGAAAGGAAGGAGGACTCCTCAAGCCCCCCCAAGGACAACTTCCTTCACCCCTAACATCGATCACAACAAGAGATAGTGAGGAGATGCCAAAGGTTTAGTGAAGATGTCTGCAACCTGCTGCTCCGTAGGCAATTACTCCAAATTGAGAACACCCTCCTGAATGAGCTGCCTAATGAAGTGCATGTGGATCTCAATGTGCTTAGTGCACTAATGCTCCACTGGGTTGCGAGAAATATGAATGGCACTCTAATTGTCACACAAAAGAGTAGTGGGATGATCAGCAGGAAAGCCAAACTTAGCTCCATCAATTGTCAAAGCCAAAGAATCTCCTGACTAGCCAAGACTGCTCCTCGATACTCAACCTTAGTTGATGATAATGTAATAGTAGTTTTCTTCATGCAAGACCAAGCAACTGGACCAGAACCAAGACAAAATATAAAGCCAGAAGTGGATTTTTGATCATTAACATCACCAACCCAATCAGAGTCAGTGAAGCCTACAATCTCAGTAGCTCCTGGTGTATAGTGAATGCCAAACTATGTAGTGCCCTGAATGTATCTCAAGATACGTTTGGCTACCTTTCAATGACTCTCATGAGGATCTTGAGAGAAATGGGAGACAAGACTAACTGCAAAGAAAATATCAGGACGACTATGTGTCAAGTATAAAAGGCTGCCAACCAACTACCGATAGAAAGTAGCATTAACTGATGGAGTAGTGCAAGTGGTAGACAACACAACACCTAACTGAAAAGGAGTAGGGGCTGGCTTGCAGTCAGCCATCCCAAATCTTTGAAGAAAATCAAGAGCATACTTCTAGTAAAAGATGGAAATACCTGCAGAAGACTGATGAATCTGAAGACCAAGGAAGTAATGCAACAAACCAAGGTCAATCATATCAAAATGCTCCATCAAAGCTCCCTAAATATCTTTAATCATGGCAGGAGAACTCCCTGTGAGAATCAAGTCATCCACATAAAGAACAAGTATGATAAGATCCCCCCATGCCTCTGAATGTAAACTATAGGATCAGATTGACATCTAGTGAATCTAGATGCAAGTAGAAAACTATCCATCTTCTCATACCAAGCTCGAGGAGCTTGTTTGAGACCATACAATAAACGCCTCAACCTGCAAACATGTGAAAGGTCTTGCACAAAGCCTGGTGGCTGCTCCATATAGATCTCCTCCTGAAGATCACCATGTAGGAAGGCACTCTTCACATCCATTTGATACACTGGCCAACCCTGAGATGCAGCAATTGAAAGTACAAGATAGAATCCATCTTATCTATAGGAGCAAAAGTCTTAGAATAGTCAATACCTTCAACCTGAGAGAAGCCCTTAGCCACTAGATGAGCCTTGTACTTATCAATAGAACCATCAGCTGCATACTTGGTACGATACACCCACTTGCATCGAACCAACTTTCTTCCCTTAGGAAGAGGAACCAAATCTCAAGTATGATTCTTCATTAAAGAAGAATACTCCTCAATCATAGCACTTTCCCATTTCAGAACACCTAAAGCATCTGAAAACTTCTGAGGATCAGTAGAAACTGCATGACTCAAAAGACTGATACCTGAAGTTCAGGAATGAGTGCAGGTTGTAGCTATGGGATCAACTACAAGAGAACCAACATCCTCAAGAACTGTACGAGCCCATAATGGTCTTGTGGGTGTAGGTGGAGGAGGAGGAGATGGAGAAATGTCAACAACAAGATCAATACCATCATCATGAACATCATCAGGAACATCGTGAGGAACATCATCATCATCATCATTTACAGGAAGCAAAACATCATCTATAGAAGAAGTGGGAAGGAGAGAGGAAGATGCCTGTGATGGAGAATCCTTCGGAGTGAAAGACTCATCAAAATGAACATCACGACGAAAATATACCTCTCGAGTGACAGGATCAAACAACCGATAACCCTTCACATCCTCACAATAGCCAACAAAAATGAACCGCTAACTTTTCTTCTCCATTGCTTTGTGCCTCCCATCTAGAATGAATGTACATGCATCACTGCCAAATACTCTAAAAAATGACACCTTGGGCTTGACATGATACCAAGCCTCCTTAGGAGTCATATTCTACACTGCCTTGTGAGGCATACGGTTCTGAATGTAGTTGGCACAATTGACAGCCTTTGCCCAAAATGCTAGTGCCATGGATCAAGACTAAAGCATACAATTGACCATCTCCTGTAAGGTTCTATTCTTCCACTTACCCACACCATTCTGCTGAGGAGTGTATGACACTGTGCGCTGACGAAGAATACCTCGAGCATGGCAAAAATCTTGAAATGCCTGATTGACATATTCTCTCCCATTATCTTTTTCAATCTTCTGAAGGGAGTGCCTTGACTACTTCTCCACAAATGCAAGGAAGGTCATGAAAAATTGAAGAACCTCATCCTTGTACTTCAGAAAGTACACCCATGTGCGCTAAGAGAAGTCATCAATAAAGGTGAGCACACACTTAGCCCCTGAAAATGGAGTTGGGAATGACATAAGATCACTATGTACCAACTCAAGGAGTGCCAAAGCACGTGTGGCCATACCCTTCAGAAAAGGATCCCTATGATGTTTGCCAAGCACACAACCTTGAAAAAACTCCATTAGAACAAGAGATCTTAGGTAGGCTAATCACCAAATTCTGTGTGCTCATTTGTTGAAGATATCTGTAATTTGGGTGCCCAAACCGTTCATTCCAAAGCTTGCTCACAGAATCTGCATGAGCAATAAGGGATGATCCTGATGAAGACTCAAATCCATCAAACCTATACAAACGGGCACATCATCAACTGTCCCTGTAGCAACAACCTTCTCAGGATCCTGCAACTCTCAAATAGTCACATTAGTGGGAGAAAACTCAACTACCTTTCCTTCAACATGATGACATATCTGATAGACAAAAAGCAGATTCTGTGAAATATCAGAAACAAAAAGAACATCATCAATGCAACCATCCTGCATCTTAACTGAGCCTATTCCTACAACCAGAATCTATGAAGAGTTCCCAACTGCAATATGAGAAGTACTACAAGAGGAAATATAATCAAGAAGATCCTCAGCATGAGTCATATGATGTGAAGCACCAGAATCAAGAAACCAACTGTCACTAGTAGAGGATGAAGCCCTTGCTGCGAGAGCTTGCCCTTTTCCCAAGGAAGAAGAATTAGGCATGGCAATATTGTGATTCCTCATAGCTTCCTTCAAAGCTGCTAACCTCTCAAAACAATGTGCATCATTATACCCTGACTTTCCACAAAAGGAATAATTTTCCTTCTTCTTCTTAGACTTAGAGGATGACTCCTCAGAGTTAGAAGGGGGAAGATGAGGAGGATTAGTCTTTTGATCACTCTTCACCTTAGGTTTGGAGGGAGGTTCACCACCTATAGATGAATCTGTCTTGGGCTTCTCTTTATTCTTACCCTTGCCTTTGGAAGATTGAGCCATCAAAGGATGACTTTTAGGAAGAGCATTCATCTGAATCAACTTGGCCTGCTCCCTAGTTAATTGATCACAAAATACCTCAAATGAAGGCATCTTATGGTCTCCTCCCATAGCATCCATAGTAGAATAGAAGGTAGAGGCAAACACTTGGAGACCTCTTGGCTTAGACAAGATCAAGAAAATACACTCCTTTTCATCTTTGGCATGACCAGATCCTTTCAATTGTGACAAAATCAACTTGAATTTGGCAAGGAAATCCTAAATAGTGGGGAAGGCATTTGGAGAGAGAGAGGTGAGATCGGCTTCAAGTTGCAAGATTTTGAACTGATTGACTTTACCATACAACTCAGCAAGCTTATCCCACACTTCTCTAGGTGTCTTACACTCCGCAATGTGAAACAACAAATTATCAGACACATGGAGACCTATGAGTCCTCTAGCCTCATCCATTTTGTTTCTATAAACAAATTGCTCAAATGCTTTTGTGAACTCAGGTTGTTCGGCATCTAACATTTGCCAAAGCCCCCTAGATTGCAACAACTGTGACATTTTGAGCTTCCAAGTGTGATAATTGTGCAGGGTGAGCAAATCAATCCTTGGGTCTGACATGGTTTACAAGGACACACACAAAGGTCTAAAGTGCTCTATACACCCCCCAGAATGTATGAAAAAATTGAATTTGCAATTCCCAACACAAATTTTCCAAATAATACTAATAGAAGTAACTGAAACAAGCTTGCAACTTCAAGTTACTTAAACTGTAAAAAAATGGCAAAATTTTTAGAAAATACCTCATTCACAACAAAGTTCGTTGAAACATCTTTCTGACGATGTCTTGTTTGTCGAAAATGGACTCTATTTGCAAAAGATATGCAGGTTTGAAAAAATGCCTATTTTAGGCTCTTTGGAAGCACCAACTCTCGGTCACTCCATATGACCACAACCAGCACAGGGGCTAAAAATTATTTGCCACATCACCACAAGCAGCCAATCACAAGGGGCTAATTTGAATAAGTCACCATTCTGCACTAAACAATTTCTCCTCACGAGAGATAAAACAAGCCACGTGAGCCTTTGCTCACACTTTGACTATGGCCACTGGGCTATATAAATGGCAAGAAAATGCAGTGCTCTAGCAATGTGGGACTAAAGTCCCATACAAAATGCTAAAAAAAAATTGACAGGTCCCACCACAACAAACCCTAGCAAATATGTTTTGAAAAAAACTTTATAATGTATAAAGTCTTCCTTAAAAGGTATCGGCCAACAATGTTGTGCTCCACCTTCTCACACTTGTGCAATCACGGCCTAGGGTGAGATGGAATCACCAGGCATGCCAAGCTCTTAGACATGAAGCTGTGCCTTCAAACACAGCACACCAACTCGCGTACACAGAAGAAAACCAGGTAGCAGTCAAAAATTGAAAAAAGACCACTGCTGAGGCTGTGCCACTAGGGGATGAGAGGCATTGAATTCCATGCCAAAAAAACTCATGCCCAACAAAAAATCTTCTCCCAAGCGATCAGCCTGTCAACAAAGAAATTATGTCAACTCAATTCCAAACAGGAATGGATGATCTCATACTCTGATGAAAATGCTCAGTGGAAGGAGGCTGCAGAAGAAAGCTCTGATACCATGTTGCAGCAAAGCACCCAAGACATCTGCAAACCAAAAGAAACCTTCACAAAAGAGAGAAGCAACATAAAAGGGGCTATTTCACCAAAGATGAAAGTATATCAAAATGAGATGATAAAATACATAGTGTACAAGCCTTTTAAAGGCATGAAATATTTGATGAGTGGGAAAACTACTTGATATAGGAAAAACCACCCTACGGGAAAATAAATTATCCCTATATTAAAAATTTAACACACTAACAGTTTAGAAATTAGACTCAGATTACTATGAACATTGTTTTGGTTGCATCTCCAAATTTTGAGTGTAACTAAGCTCAATTTCTCATCCAAGGCCAACATTTCTTGATTTCAAAAAAAAAAGGTGGCCACTTAAGACCCTTTTTTGGCCCCCATCTTCTTGCACTTACCCATGAGGGATCAAATCAGAACCTGGATCTAGGAGAAGAAACACAGGGACCAAGGTGCTTGGACGCCATAGACCCTTTTTAGGGTTTGTAGAAACTAATGCCTTCACCGGGTCTATACCCGCAAGCTCTGTCTTCTTCCCGGAGATCACCTTCAGAAACATGTTTCTCTAACCTGCACACAAGGAAAGAGGAGAAGGTTGGGTGCTATTTAGGAGCTTGCCTAAGTGAAACTCCGTGAATGGTGTTTCCACCTCTACAATAACAAAGATGATGGATAAAAAAATGCGTACCTTGGGAGGTCAGAGGCAAATCTGAAGTAGAATAGAATGCTAGAACATTTAGAATGAAGGAAAGAAGTAACCATGAGCATGGCAACCCTATCATGCTTGATGTGGCATCACAACTTGAATCAAGAAGTCTGTGTAGCCCAAAGAAGTAGAAAGATCTTCACAAGACCTGCAATAAGTTAGTGCCACAACAATAATCCACCATAGAGATCTTTAGAGAAGAGTAGAGAAGAAGAGGGGGTGCAAGAATCCTTCAAGAAGTTAGAGATAGCTTATGTGTGTTCAAATGAATAAACTAACTTGCTTTTATATGCATTCTCGCTCACCAACGACGAATAAAACCAAATAAGGCCAACAAGAGGAACCACTCAAGATGCCTTAAGCTAACATTCCTATAAAATAGGTCAGGGCTAAATGGGGGACCAGGGTGCTTGGACATTCTTGTCCTTTAGCCCAAAAATCTCGGCGCCGGCACAAGTCACTTAAGGTGTTCTTAGGTTGGTATCATAGCAATTTTTTCAGTTTTATCATCGAGATCGATAATTAACCATTTAATGTTCAAAAAGGTGTTAAAATAGGTCCTAATTAAAAAGTGTAAACATTTTAGGTCCACCCAGGTGCTAAACTAAGTGTAAAATGCTAGTGTGTACACATTTTACGAGGTAACACATTAATTTTACTAAAAGATTTATATATGTAATTTTAATCTATGTAAGAAAGGTATTAAATTTTAATAATATGGGATGTATTTATATAATTTATTTAATTATATTTTATTTAATAAGAATTTTAGTGGTTCTTGTAGATTGAGATGAAGAGTTAATTTATGTCCTCAAACTCGATTAAATGTTTTGTGGCACTTGATAAACAACTGCATCTATAATCAAAAGCTTAGCTCTATAGATCCACTCAACGAAACAAACAACCACCCCTATGAGTGATCTTGCAACCCCCCACCCAAAAAAAGCTCCATTCAGCATCCCTAACCAAAGATTCAAATATAATTATTTAATTTTGAGACTTTATCTTAGATTAGCAAGTCAATAAACATTTTTTAGACCTCTTGTAAAAGGTTAGGCTTCTCTATTGACCAAATGCTACTTTCAAATTTATAGGGCATTCTATATAAATTATAATTGGCATAACCATTGCACCTCCTTCTAGTGCAAGTGCTAGTTTAATTCATTTTAGATCCATTCTAAACTTGGGGGAGATAATGTGTTGTTTTTATTCTATTTCTTAGATGCATTGAGGTAATACAAGTGTTATGAACAAATAGATACTTAATAAAAAATATGGTTCCTATACACTTGATGCATTTCAAGGATGGCCTCTCAAAACAAAACAAAGAATGCTCTATTTATTCATCCTTCTAGTCATATGCTAATGTGTGAAATCCATTGAAGACTCTATTTAGGGAGGTATTTCCTCTAACCAATAGTTATAGGGTGTAAATTGATGACCTAGTTAAATACCCATTGGTTATAATCAACTAATGTTGTTAGAAGTGGACCTGCAACAGCTTATGAATATCCTCAAAACTAATATATCTTGCAACATGCAAATTACTTCACCAATCACTTGTTGTTGATCCTTTCCTAGCACATGCATTCCTTGATAATGAAAACACTACAAATCAACATATAATAAGAATACATGATTAAAGGTACATTTTCATGTAAAATTCCTTATTCTCCCATCATTTATCCCCTTAAGCATAATTAAACAATTACAACACTTTTAAGTAGTTCAAGTAGCATAATCATAACTTTAGGGTATGAAAAGAGAGGAAGAAGATAGAAGGATAGAGGAAAATTAAGGCTTACTATATATGATTCATCATTACTCCTCGACTTACCTAGTTACACATCCATATGCAATTCAAAGCCTTGGATTGCCTATAAAGTGATATAAATTATGAGGAATGAAATGAGATACATCCACCAATGTATAATATCCATTGTTATTTCTATACTCTTCCATACTCATAATATCTATACAAGGTTTATTCTCAATACATTTTATTGCCACCTAGAGTGAGGTTCCAAATTATGGAAGGGAACCATTTAAAACCAATCTACCACACCCCTATCTCCTTTGTAAGCCTCGCATAATGTGTTATTCTAGCTCTAGTCATTTGGTGTGATGGATATCCCAAGGGTTCTTTTCTTTTCAACCTTGGAGTTGGTTCATCCCACCTTTTTTTGCAATATGTTTTAGCTTCTAGCATGCTTAAGAAAATATTCATGGCTACTTTAATTGCTTCATCCCTTGTTGCCTTCATTTACTATTTAATATTTGGTTTGTTTATAAATTTATCTAGATTGGCATGTAGTCTCTATTAAGGTGTGCTCACATCATCATACAATTACTTCTCCTTTCACCATTGAATATAGTTTTGCACAAAAGATAAAAAGGTTCTCAATTGAACATCCACACATAGGGATTTGGATTCCATTTTAAATCATCTAGTAACAAGTGATGAAAGTATGCTTCACATAATTGGTTTCTAAATTTTTCACCATCAAGTGCTACATAAATAGGTCTAGTGCAAAAATCCTTCAAAGTATTTAAATGACTCAACAAATTGTATCAACACATTCAATCTAAAGCTTGTAGCACTATTATTGAAGATACATGACAAAGACCCTCAATGGACGTTTTCATCCTACCAAATTATAACTTTTCCAAATCACATGATGTAATATGCTTTTATTTGCTTGCAAGTTGTTCTGGATTCAACGGTGCAACCAAGAGAAACTCTTTGAGAAACCTACACAAACTCAACCAAAATGCTTGCAAAACAATAGATTTTGAAGGAGGGTCCACGTCAGGCTCACCAATAATGTGCACATAAAATATAATTTTTTATTCAAAGGATTTGAAAGTATTTAAAACCCTAAAAATCCATATCTAATGTACAAAACAATGATAAATGATAACACAGATAAAGGTTAAAGACCAACTATAAAATAAATGTAAATGTTACCAAACAGATTGAAATGTGGTTGCTTGTATTGAGCATAACTCCATTGTAAATTTGCCAGGGAAGGTAAATGAGAATGAAATGTGTTTTTATAAAGTTTGAGTGAAAACAGTTTCAAAAACCGTAAATTGGTTAAATGAAAAAGGTAGGTGAAAGGTAGTTAGGGTTTTGGTTTATTTTTAAATTTATTATTTTTGATTTTCACAAATAGGTTTTAGGGTAAGGTTTAGGTTAATAATAAATCAAAGTAGTTAAATTTAATTTATTATTAACGAGAGGTTTATAAGTAAATAATAAATTAATTTTAAGTTATTATTTACGGGAGATGGTAAAAGTGAAAGATTAATTAATTAATTAAAATTAATTAATCTTAGGATTAAGGGTGTAAAATAATAAATTAAATTTATTAACTTTAATTTATTATTTATGGGAGGGATTAAAGAAAATTTAATTACTTAATTAAAATTAATTAAATTTCCTGATGTAATCGAATGATCTGTGGTCAATTTTTGATGTCTACATTTTGCCCCTCTTTGAGACGATGTTGCGAAGCAATGTCATATTGAAGAAGGTTAAAACATAGGTTTTGGATAAAATGGATTGGATTGGATCGGATGGGGCTCATAAAAATGAAAGACTGGATATATGATGCCCCTCAAGAGGATATGCAGGGACGAAGGAGGTAGATAGACTCTTGAAAAAGGAATGGAAGGGAATGAGATGGAGTTATGCTGATTAAACTTTGAGCAACCTAATGTTTGATATAGCACCTAATGTTATGCATCAAGGTATAAGGACCAAGGTGATGATGTGTCCTATGCACCCAGCATAATACAACCTTGTCTAATGTATGAGGAAGTAAACTTAGATCATTAAAGTCCTAATGCACAAAAGGTATGATATGACCTTAAATGCAAAGGATAATGCAAAAATCTATTCCAACATACACAAGATATGAATATTAGCTGGAATGATATGTATGTGATTCAAATGCAAGATAAAATGATGACACACACAATCAAGCAAGCAAGCATGCACAAATGATTCAAAAACAAACAAGGTATTGCCCCTGTCAAGATGAAAGCCAATGATCAATTGGATTGATTGATATGATTGATTGATAGCATTGTTGATGTGGGAACGATTTATCCCAAGAACAATATGAGGATTGTGTTGTTGATATGGGAATGATATATCTTGAGAACAACACTAGGATTGGGAATGATATATCCCATTGATGATGACGATGTGATCGATCAGGTTCACAACAAGGCTAGGAATAAGACCATTGATGTGATTAGATAATTTGGCTAGATTGATTGACTTGATTGATATGGATTAAGGATACTTGCATTTGGATCATTGCTATGGGAATGATTTGATTGATTGCTTTGATGGATTGATTTGATTTGAGTTGAATGATTGGAATGAATTGATTGGAAGAAGTGATTTGATTAGAATGATTTGGTTGATGATTTGAGTTTTATGATTTGAAGAATTTATGCGATTGGTTTGATTTGATGGTTGGAGAATTGATTGGAAGAAGTAGTTGGATTGGATTTGGATTTTTGATTGCTTGGGTTTTTTTTGAATATTTGATTTTTTTGTATTTTTGGGAATATTTTGAATTTTTGGCTTTTTTTGACATGTTTTGATTTTTTTTTATATTATTGGTTTGTTTTGGATGTTGAGCATTGGATTGTGCTTGAATAGCCTTTGGATAGATGCCAATGACAAGGGAAAACGAAACCAAAAGGCAAGGAGTATGATGTATGAAAGGATGAGCAATAATGGATGGGATAGATAAAAGGATTAGATGGATGGATAAGAGGATGGGCGATAGGATGAAAGTAGGATTAAAAAATGGCTGATGGGATAAATGTAGGATTGGATGGGTGGATAAAAAGGATGCGCTATAGGATGGATAAAAGGATGGACTATAGGATAAAGGTAGGAGTATGGATGGGTACAAGGAGTGTGGCGATAGAAGGATAATGGATGGGAGATATATGATAGATGGATGAAAGGAACTGAGGATGTGTTCTCCAAGGATTACATCGCATAGGAATAACATGCCCCCCTACTCTAGATATTATGCCTTGGGATTTGGCGAGGTGATGGGTATTAGGATGCATGATGGGGATAATGCTTGGAATAGATGAAAGGACTCAGTAGTAGATGGATGTATGGAGGATATGCTTAGACATGACTGGATGGAGTTTAGAGTATGACAAGAGGTGTCAAAAGAGTTTTCAACATTTTGCCCCTACCCTCATTAAGATCAAAAGGAGGAAGGGAAGATGGATGGTGCAATGAGGAAGTTATGACAGATATGAGGGGTAAGGCTGAAAAATGATAGGATAGGGTATGAGATGGGATAGATAGGATGAGATAGATGAGACAACATGCCCCTAGGTGTAAATCACACAGATAATCACCTATGCATGATGCATTTTTTCTAGGTTTTCATCATGGTACTTATCCAAGATGCCATAAAAATGGTTTTCACCGTTGTACGAATGATTTATCTTTACTAGTTTGATTCTTTTATAGGGGATTTTGGATCATGGAATAGGTAGGAACTCAAGATTTTGTTCCCAAATGCGGTAATGTTCCATGATAGATAGACGTCAATCATAGACCATGTCAAGTCAATATGCTCATAGATGTTGGTAGGGAATTGCATGAGAGAAAGATGGCTAAAGTGGATAGTGAATTTTGATGTGGATTATGAAAGGTTCATGCAAGGATGGATAGAATATAGTGGATCATGGTGAGGATTAGTATGGAAGGATTGTGGATTAGGATGGAGATAAAAAGATAAATATGGACTTATGCTAAAGCATGGACCATAGGGATGTGATGGAATAGATAAGTAGAATAGTAGACGGGAGATGGAGAGATGGAGGTATGTAGGAATGTTGTGGAGTGGAAGGGAACCACAACCAACAGTTGCACAAACCGAATTGGATTTTGAAGCTTTTTATTAAAAGGAGGATTTGAGAGTAATGGAGATGTTGTCTTAGGGGATTGCTTATTTAGGTCTTTAGGGACCCAAATGGACTTATGAATTTTAGGATTTTGTGATGGGTAGCAGGATGTTTGGGATTTTAGGATTGTGGATGCTCCATTTGAATTAGGTGCTTTTTTTTGGGGACCCAAATCATTTTGGTTTTGAAATTATCTTTTTGAGATGTGGACTTGGGTAGCCTTTTTGAGTTTTGATTTTGATTTGATTCTTTGCATTGATGCCATGTGGCACAAGGATTATTCAGATTTTTTGCTTTATGGGTAGAGACATCCAAAGTTTGATTTATGAATCCCATAGGGTAGTTTGTGATAGCTTCATGTTTAGTAGATGTGTGCATTTGTTGATCATGATTAGGAGTTGTAGGGGATTTATAGGAACAAGATGTACGAATGGACTTGTGGTGAAAGTGATAAGGGGATTTGAGGATGGGAATATTTGGAGTTGGAAGGAGTGGGAGTAAAGTGGATGGAGGGATGTTAGGAGTTGGAAGAAGTGGAGGTAAAGAGGATGGAGGAATGTGAATGGTCACATGCTGTTTGGGTTTGTAGGATAACGGTGGTGGAATAACAACATATGTTTTGAAGGTGTGATAGGATTTGTGATGGAAAGTGGTAGATTTAGGAGGAATTACCAAAATATTTAGATTCTTGTCCTTGGGATGTATATCCAAGGACATATGAACATGGAGGGATTTTGACATGAATGGGCTCCAAAATACCTTGTTCATCAAGGCCTAAACCTTTACCTTGATAGTTCATGTTTTGGAGTATACGATCAACAATGGGACTAGAGGTGTTTTGGACATTAGACTTGAGCTCATGATTGGATGAACTAGGTGAGGTGGGAGACAAATGTATTAAAGACCATGAAATTAACTAAGAGATTAGCTTGGCATTGAGTTTCTAAAAATTCAAACATGTAATTGGCAGCATAATAGCAAAAACTTGGCACATCTTTCATAAGCAATGTGGGCATCCCAAGAATGCAATTGATCTCTTCTTCCAGATATCCATTTGTGAGCTAGCTTTTATCTGCCCCAAAAAGAAATTTGGTTTTTTTAGTGATGTATTAAATGTACAATTGCAGAGTTATATTAGGTTCTAGTATTTTTTATCTCTATTGTTTTCCATGCAAAAGATTGAAATAGAGATGATTGTATTTTTAGCTTTTCTCTTTAATAAAATTCAGTAAAGAAACCCACCTCAAAACCTACTTGATCAAATTAGACAATTGATCCCAAAAAGTTATTAGAGTAATAATCATTTTAATAGTTTGCAAGTGTCATAAATTTGAAGATTGCAAGATTTTGAGTAGAAGAAAAAAAAGATTAATAGTTAAAATCTAATAAAGAATGTAGCAGAGAAAGGGAACCCTGTGTGTCTTGGGAGCCCATTGTTACTTATATATAATATTAATATAATATGTTCTTTAAAATTCTTTTTCATAATATATTATTTCATCTATTAGTGTGGAGTAGGCCTAAATTTGACGGTGGATCCTATTAAAAATATAAATTCTATTTAATCACACTTCCTAAACATTTGTTAACAGACTGTCTATTCATATGTTTTTTCTATTTAAATGGTCTTTAGATCCATAATTTACATATAAAAAAAATCTATTACAAACTCTCCAATTTTAACAATTGATATCAGAGACACTGACAATCAGACTGTAAGGTTGGGAAGCAGCTATACTTGTTATTTTTCTAGCATGTGCACATAGAGCCCTTTGGAAATGCAAACAAAGCTGACCACGAGTTCCATCCTTACGTAGTCGCCATACTAAGGACACAAAGTCTTCATATTTACATTCAATATTTTCTACTATTTTTCTTCACGTTAAATGGAAATTGGATAAATGCTTGTCATTTACATTGAAAAGTCTGTGATGAGAGGAGCTTTTAAAATCTTAATCAGAAATCTCAAAACATTCTCAAATTGATCATCTAAGAAGGAAGTATACTTCTTTATCATTGAAAATAAGTTATAAAGACACCAATCTCTCTGGAAGAGACAATTGGCAGTTGGCACAACAGTCGCAAAGAAAATTGCATCACGAGGAGAAAGTAGTAGGGGGACTTAAATCAACTAGTTTATATTGCATGGGAATAAATATTTATTGATCAAGATGGTAACAATTTGTAATATAAGCTACAGTGGTAAAAATTTGTAAAACTTAAAACTTTATCGGTTGCTCTTCTAAGTTCTAAGAACTATACATTTTAAGCCCCCGACGAATGGCAAAGTAGCTTTGTTGATTATAGACATCGGCCTCTTGAAAGACTAATGAAAAAACACCATCCAGAGCTATGCAAACAATTTCTGTGAACACAAGCGTAGAAACAAAAGAGATCAAGGCAATGATCAATTGAGTTTTTTCCCTCTTCATTGCAACTGTGGACAAAATATTTTGTAGTTGTAGTTGGGATTCCAATTGCCGTGAGCATTGTGGTAAGCCTGAACCAGATTGCAACAACGTTAGCAGAGATGAGATATTGGTCACTGAAATCCAATCTTTGGAGATTGAAATCCACTCATAAATAAATATTTTGGATAGCAAGTTCTTCATTCTTCTGTGTGGTATTGTATTGGTATTGTATTTTAATGGGAAAGATTGGTAAAAGAGTACACAAAGAAAATACAAATTTAAGGTATGAAAAAGATATTTTAAAAGAAGAACTAGTGGAAATTAAAAAGAAAAATGAGGAATTGGAAGAAAAGTTGAAGTAGTTTGATAAACAATCTAAAATCCTTTCAAAGTTAAATAGTTCTCAAAATGATGAAATATTAAAATTGAAATAACAAAATAATTTGTCATCAATTACTTGTAGCATGCCTAATGGAAAATATGTGTCTAAGGTCTAAGATTACATTATGTAATGTCTCATGTGATACAAATGACGTGTACTATTCATTTGATGACTCATTTGATATATGTGATATAGATAAATATTCTATAGATAAAGAGTGTAAGGTTGGAAATAACAATGTTTTTGAATCTACAAATCTTGCTAGTCGTGATGATAAAAACAAAAGATGTTTTGCAAAGAATGTTGGCTTTAAGATTATGAAAAGAATGGGTTCTGATGGAAAAGGTTTAGAAAAGTATGGGCAAGGAAGTAGAGAGCCTATTGAACCAAGTGTGAGGCTAAAAAATGAAGGCCTTGGATATGTTAGATGTAAAGAAAACACAAATGATGTTATAGGTAATATATTTACAAACAATTTAGTTAGGCAAGGACATAAAAAATAAACATGTTGGGATCTTCATCCTTTTATTATTTGTGGATTAAAGAATCATTCTAAAAAATTATGTTACAACAGAAAGTGGAAGAAACAATATATGAAAGATTGTCTACAGATGAATTATGGATGGATTCATGTATCTAATTGGTGAAAGGTCACAAATATGTTCAAAATGTTGTACAAGCATAAACATTCACATATTGAACACAAAAACAATTAAAAAAGGTTTCATCAGAGAACTAGTGAACAATGAAGAAATCTACTTGGAGTTTTGTAGATCAAAAATTAGGTGGCAAACATATTCACAAAGACTTTAGCAAAGGATAAATTTGAACATTTAAGATAGAATTTGGGATGTTAAAGCGGCTAGTGATAGAAATTAAGGGGAAGTGTTGGAATAAATTATTTATTTCTCCTATTGACAATCAAATAATTGCCATTGGAATTAAACAAAGAGGGTAAACACATTGAATCAAGTTTGGAGGCTTGAACTTATTGGAGAGGATCACATTTGATAATCCTATAAAGTTGTAAGAATTTGAATTGACTAGATATGAATTTTTTGGTATGATGGAGCTTGAAGTATTAAGCATTCATGATTAGCCCGAGCTCAACCTCAAAGAGCTATGAAGATTTGAAAAACCACTCTCAACAATAAGGGCCAAAGTATTTCCACTTGAATTCTATCCATGTTGTATGTGTAGAAGCATGAGATTTGCAGTTGGGTCACTTATAAAGTACACCATTATTACTATTAAAAGAGAATACCAACCATAAAATGCATTTGGGGCTCATGTTCAATAGAGCAAAGTTGTGGCATTGAGCACAAATATTGTTTCTAGATCTAAAAAGTTTTTTGATCACAAAGATCATTGTAAAAAGGTTTTTTATCGCAAAGATCATTGCAAAAGATTTTTTTGATCACAAAGATCATTGCAAAAGTTTTTTAATCACAAAGATAATTTCAAGAGGTTTCTAATCACAAAGATAATTTCAGGAGGTTTCTAATCTCAAAGATCATTGCAAAAGGTTTTTGATCGCAAAGATCATTGTAGAAAGTTTTGATCATAAAGATCATTGCAGAAGGTTTCTAATCACAAAGATCATTGTAAATTTTTTTGATTGTAAAGATCATTGTAGAAAGTTTTTTATTGCAAAGATCATTGCAAAAGGCTCTGATTGCAAAAATCATTACAAAAAGTAAATAATATATTGAGTGTTATCTCTATAAATTTAAGTGGTGCTAACAACTTTGGAGAATTGCATCAACAAATGAAAATCATTTTCTTTTGTCAAACTTCACCTCCTTTATCAATAGAATTACAAAAAGACATCCTATTATGGATGATAGTGAGCAAAGGAAAAGAAAGGTTTGCATTACTACATTCATTTTGGTTATTTAGAAGAAAGATATATGAAAAGAGCATTATTTTTCTTGAGGACAAACTCCTCTAAGGACTTAGTTTCAAGTGTTGCTTCGAGAAAACAATTATCGTATGAAAGGCTTGATCATATTAACCTCAAAGTAGTTGTTGCAACAACATGTGAAGCATTATAGGTTAGACAACTTCTTAAGAATCTTCTACACCTACAACCTGATCCAACAATTATGTTTTGTGATAATTAAAGTGTGTTGAAGATATCTAAGAATCCAGTGTTCCATGCTCGCACAAAGCATACTGAAGTACACCATCACTTCATTTGTGAGCATGAGCAGCTTGCAACACCTTTGAGCAAGGATAAGTTTTGATACTTTCAAGAAGGAATTCATGTTAACTGTTCTTCATTTGTACATAGGTAGCTAATAAACCTATTTATTATAGGTGGCCCCCATCATCTAGTTAAGTTGTGTGATAAAATAAAGTTTATGGGGGAGTGTTAATAATATAAACTCTATTTAATCACACTTCGTAAGTATATGTTAACATAAAGACACAACTGTCATGTAGAGACATGTCTATTCAAATGTTTTGCCTACTTAAAGGATCTTTGGATCCATAAATTGCATATAGGAAAAATCTATTTCAAACTCTGCAATTTTAACAACCCTCTCTATCGACAATTTTGTGACAATTATCTATTCAAAGTTGCTTTTCAAATGTTAAGATATAATTTATTTTAAAAATGTATATCATATATTAAATACATATTTAACTATAATTATGGAGGCGTTCTACAACAAGTGCTCAATAGTGGTGAGTACCTACCTTTGAAGCATTATAATAATAGTATTTGTTTTGTAATCAATAAGCAAGTTATGACAGAGCAAGTAGCTGGATAACACTTCAAACTCAAAGACATAAGGTAACTTAGAGCTAGATTTTTGCAAGTCAATGGTTGGTAAAGATTATAATTGTTAGGGTTGAGCTTGACTCCAAGTTTGATTTTTACTAGGCACAATTGTGACTAACATAGTTGAAAAAATATAATTATTAATACTATCAAAATTTTAAATTCTAATTAAAAATTAATATGTAGAACTTATATTTTAAAAATATAAAAATTCAAATTCAAATAAAAACAAATCCAACAAACAAAATAAATTTTTATTAAATAAAATAAAATAATTCTTAAATGGTTCTTTAAATAAAATAACTCATAAGTAAAAATGTAAATAAAATAAAATAATTCTTTAAGTAAATAAAAATAACTCTTAAAATAAACATAAAGTAAACAATGTAAATAGAAGAAAAGAGCCCATTGGTTTGGCTATATAGTTTCTTTTCACTTTCTAGAGCATAACACATAACCTTCTCAGTTGTTGGCGCCCTTGGTCATGCGAGTGGTCTTTTCTTGTTAATGGCATTATCTATCCACCCTTATAAGGTCACATCATTCTAATGTGGCATATAGTTGCATCACATTGGTAGTGGGCAAAAATTATGGTTTGGAATTGTTGAACTGAGAAAATGGATCTACATGATTATCATAATGTTGAATAGTTTCTAACAAAATGTCCCCACAATTGAACTCCGCTGAATGGAATTGCCCCTATAGAACTCCAAACACCATTTCCAAGCACAAATTGATAATCACATTATTGATAAATCTTTGTTCTCAAAGAGCACAAGAAAGCACTGCATGTCGAGATTGTCCATCATTTATGTTCCATACTCAAAAATTCTTTCGATATGAATGGATTTTATGAGTTGTGCAAGGAGATTTTGAGCAGTGGGTTGCAATGGGTAGCTGGATACATATTCCAACCAAATAGTCTACATGAATTCCATGAGAATTTAAGTAGGCTTAATCCAATTGCATTCACATATTATTTCTATATGTCATAGACAAGTAATTATAGGCTTCTCTTTTCTTGTCTCTAATTTGTGAATGAGTGACAAGTATGCCTTCCAACTAGAGAACTTCAAAAAGGGATTATAGGCCACACTAAGCATGTGCTCTATTCAGAGCAGTTGGCCATCGTTGACTGAGAATTTCTATGCTGATCAAGTAGAGGCCATGAATCCAAATCTCATTAAAATGTAGTTGGGTATTACAATGAAATTCAATTAGATAGAATACATGGTCATTTGTTATCACTATCAAGTACGACTGACTAATGCAATGAGGGCCCAACACATCAAATAGGCATCACATGGTGGGCAATTTGAAACTAACTGCCACATGACGAGCCACTGAACCTTGTCTGTGTGATAGCAATAGAAACTAGACACAATATAAAGGTAGGTACTAATAAATTACATTTATAACCACAAAGCAAGGAAAATGTCATGTGTGCATAGCAAATTAATGAATTGGCATAGTTATTTTTCACGTTTGGATTGCAAATCACAATAATATTTGAAAGAAGTGTAGATGTGGAGCGATGATTAGTTTTTTAAAGAATATATGTACCTTGGAAATTTTCCTCAAGCTTGTGTGTCCTTATACAAATCTATAGGCCCCAATTTAAATTAATGCATACAAGTTGAAACTAATGTATAATTGTGTATAAGGGAATTCAAATAGCTATATAGAGTAAATATATGAAAGGTATATTGTTGTTGTTGAAGAATGTTTGTAATTTGCTTCAATTTACATTGTATTCATTCATCGATATTGGAGTCGGAAAAAAGAATTAGACCATAATTGAAGTGTAGCTCTCAAGTAATACTTTATTGATAATGTTGATTAATTTATCATTATAGTGATTCCTTGATAGAGTATTTTTGTAGATTAATTATCTACTATTGCAAATGATAAATTTTATAATACTTTAAAGGATCCTTGTTGCATCACAAGGACATTTTCACCTAGATTAATCCTTGGAAATTGAACAATAATTGAATATAATAATCTCAAGTCATGCAAATACTTCTACAAATTGAAGTGTGTAAATGTGAATGATAATTTAATTTAGCTCTAAAATTGTGGATGATTAAGATGGATGGGAGCTTTGGAATAGGGTATGGACATCCATTAAAGCACAAAGGATAGAGGAATTTCATCAAATGTTGTAATTGCCATTGTCCTAGTAGAAATTTATTAAAATGTATAAGCATAGACAAGGCATGTGAACTAATAGGGATCTTGCAATGTGTGCTCGTCATCCATGCTCATCATTTACAGTTTAGTTACGTCGTATTATATGATGGAAAGGTAAGGAATTTCAAGCATTATGTCATTATTGTAGGAATAGCCACGGATACTCTGCATAACTTGATATTCACTCTCACAATATGGAAATCAAACAAATAGAGATGAGAAATCAATGATATTGATGAACCTACAAGAGCATAAACATATATTAACCTCACTTAGTAAATTACATAGAAATGCCTTATTATATAGGCATGGATGAGGCAATCCACCTTTCATGTGGATTGACAAGTGCCCCATGATGTGGCACATGTATGTAAGCAAGTGTCAACCTTTGGAGTACTTGGAATGTGCAAACCAACAACCTTTTAACCAAGTCATCAACCTTGGTGACAAGTGTTGGGTGACTACAAAAGTGACTTTTGAGGTGAGATGGAAAGTCTTTCAACCTTAAAGGGTATGCACATAAGATTTACCAAACAATTAGGTGACCTCTAAAGGTCTAAAAGGTTGCACATTCAGTGGAATGATTATTTTATCTATGTCAACTAGACATGTTTTATCTGAATCATGATGTGGGATGTTATTTGTGATCATAACAGGATCATGCAGGAAGGGAGAAATATTTGAGTCTCCATATATTTCCCAAAATTTGATCCATAATGCATGTGGACATTCAATATCCATGATGGCATACAAAGTGTCATCTAGTATATGTAAGCTAATTAATCTAATAATATGATCATGATTATTAAACCACTTATTCTTTTGAAATTAGTTACCTAGTTTAGGGATAAGTCCATACAGATAAGGTATGAGATTATGGTCCCTGAGATGTTTGAGGATGCCATCACACTAGGACTTATAGTTACCCTTGTTAGGTTGATGACAGAAGAGTGAATTTCATATCCCATAATTCCAAACAAGTTAATTCCTTTAGATAATAGAAAATCAACACATTAGGAAACCTCCTAATTAGGTGAGCCCCCCAAATTTTGGCACTTTATAACTTAGTGTGATTTACAATACAACAAGGTCCAATGTGTGGGAAATAAAAAAACATGAAGTTTTGCAAAACAATGGTGCTCAATTTGGATCCACCAAGCAAAAGTTATTACAAAATTAATTTCTTGTAAATGACCTATTTTAATACATTTGCACTGAAAAGCACAAAAAATGCCTATGACGAGATAAGCCTAGTCATCCAACCACTCATTGGAGTCGGCAAGAAGTGAAATTTACAATGATTGTATGTGTGAGGGGGAATTGGCCACCTACCAACCCAAGCCTCACCCTTCATCTTTGTCCGATAAAGATACAAGGGTTTTAAAAAACCATTAACTTTCACAAAGCAATTTTCCTAAATTGTAAAGACCCCCTTAAGATTAAAAAATTGCCTAAGTTGACATTTATATAAATGTTTTTTTGCAAAAAATAAAAAAAGGAAACTTTAGAAAATCCAAAATTACAAAGCCCAATTGAGGGCTAGGAAGGATTAGGATTGGGGGTGAACTAAAAACAAGGCAAATTTTAGGGCATTATGCCCAAAATTACAATTTCAAGGGCGGCCAAAACAAAACTATGGAAATGGCAGGCAAGTAAGGGTGAACCAAAGGTTTCTAGGCATCTTTGTGTAGGTTTATGGTGGCTAGAATGGATGCAAACCTCCTCGTGATCCAGTTCATAGCCCTTTTGCAACCTTCTCAGCCTTGTCCACAGCCTCATGGGATTAGTGAAGGCATTGGGGACTTGTGGGGGCCTCACGGCCTTTTGCAGGCTCCTATGCCTTGAGCAGGGCTTCGTGGGGCTTGTTAGGCCTGACAACCGTCTTTCTGGCCCTTGTGACCTTTCTGGCCCTGTAGGCCTTGCTAATGCCTGTACAAGAGGGGCACAAGTTGTTGGCTTGTGTGAACACAGGGGTTCACCTCTTATATCTGCCTGCTCTTCATAATGCAAATCACCCTTCTTAGGGCTTTCTACACATAGAAATACACAGAGTTCGACACAGAAATCCGCCAAGTTCACACAAAGATTCAAATAAACATATATTTTAACCTCACTTAATAAATTACATAGAAATGCCTTATTATATAGGCATGGATGAGGTAATCCACCTTTCATGTGGATTGACAAGTGCCCCATGATGTGGCACATGTATGTAGGCAAGTGCCCTATAGGTCTCAACCTTTAGAACACTTAGAATGTGCAAACCAACAACCTTTTGACCAAGTCATCAACTTTGGTGACAAGTGTTGGGTGACTACAAAAGTGCCTTTTGAGGTGAGATGAAGAGTCTTCCAACCTCAAAAGATATGCACATGAGGTTTACCAAACAATTAGGTAACCTCTAAAGGTCTAAAAGGTTGCACTTTCAGTTAGATAAGATGTTATCTAACCTCATCAACCTAAGTACACTTAAGCTAAAGTGAAAAGATAAATTATTCACTCTAACAAAATTTTACTAATAGCAATTTTAACTTATTGCATATAGGGGTAATGATAATATTCGGTAAATATTAAGATTTCTATGGACACTTTTTTGAATTACGAAGAATTGAAAAGGAAAGGAAAAAGTAGCATGTAGTCAATTTAAAGCACCAATGATTATTAATTGTCATATTTAGAATCTAAATTCATGTGCACTAATAGCTCAAAATTGTACAAAGTACATTATTAATTATCTTGACAAATATGATGGGTGCATTAAAAGGTCACTTTTTAACTAACAAGAATGCCAATAATTACACAAACACACAATTTAATTAATAACTATATTAATATAATTAATTTAATAGTATTATAATTAATACTAATATAATTAATAAGTTCTTTTATCATTACTATATCTATTATATATTCTCTAATTTTTATTGTTGGAGTAAATGGTTTTTACCATTTACCCACTTAAAATACTTAGGATTAATTGTGCATTTGTTATTCGGGTAGTTTTTCCCATGCTGGGAAGTTTCTTACCTATCAGCATTTTCATGGCTTTAAAAGCCTATACAATATGTAAATTATGTATCTAAATTTATTCACTCTTGTTTGGTGAAATGGCCTTGTCTTGCCTCTCTTGTTTTCTATGAAGGTTATTTTCTGCAGATGCTGCTCCTGGGAGGTGGATGACACCAACATGGTATCAGAGCCAACCATTATGTAATCCTTCCTCTGAGATTTTTCATCGGAGTGTTTGGGATCATTTTTTTCCGGCATTTGAAAATTTTCAAATTTCAAAGTTGCCTATTGCCGATTCATTGCTGTGATCGGCTTTTGTAGATAGATTTGCCCCCGGTAGGCTAGATTTTGTGATTGGAGAAGCATGATTTCTCTATTTTGTGTCGTGGTTTTCTTATGTGTGAAGGAGGATTTGAGAGACCGAGCTCGAATTGAAGGCTCACAGCCTATCTTAAGGATTGCATTTTGCTTTGGCAAGGCTTCTTTTTTCCTACCTATGGGGAACCCAGCAAGGCAGATTGTCATGTCCCCAATTTTAAGTAACTTAAAATGGTTCTAAATTGTAATTTAATTTTATAAAGTATTTTTACTTTATAAAATTATTAGGTTTATTAAGTTACAAGTAAGTCATTTAAAAACACTTCATGAATTTTTTTTTTTAAAAGATAATGCTCTTGGTAAACTTTTTAACGTGACCAACGACGCTGGTGCGACATGCCCTCCAGCTCCACACGAATGATTTTGCTCGGAGCAATGAACCGGTGAGGCCACAACATGGGGGACCTCATCCCCTAGCAAGAACACTTCAAACACGCGAGCTCGTTGGCCCAGCGAGCTCGTTGGCCCAGCGAAGGCGTAAAGCCTATGAGCTCGTTGGCCCAACGGGGGTTTAAACTCTGGTGGCCACCACTACGACCGAGTGACTTAACCACCGAACCACGCCCTCATCAGATAAACACTTTATGAATTAAAGTGCTATTGCACACACACATTTAAAAAGGTCATGTAAAAGCATTTAATATTGTAAGGTGTGATTGTGTACATAAAAGCTTTCATTTAATAAAATTAGGGCCTGTCCTAATTGATGAAAGTTTAAAAGGGTTGTTGAGAGTCATTGTTGAGCATATTTTTCAGATACCTGTGTTGATGTTTATGACTTTTGTCAAGTTGTATTCAACTGATTAACAAGGTGATGGCCCCTTGCATTTGCTGAGCCAAGGAGATGACCCCTTGGTGAATTATAGAGGTGAAATCGTCTTAGATTTCATGATTGAGCTTCAAAGTATTTTGAGTTTGGTATTTTGCTAAATAATTCGACATTGATCGGAGACCATTGAGTCGATGATATTGAAGATCATTTGTATGTAGTTTTTATAATAAAGTTTATGTAGATTTGATGATATTATTTGTGCAGAGGATTTTATTGCAATTTTATGGATTTATAAATAAATATAAATTTGCCAGTGAATGATCGATATATATATATATATATGGCTGATGCTGAAGCTTTGATTTGAATATTATATATATATATGTTTGCATTACAAAGAAACAATTTCTAACACAGGTTTCAGTTAAATCCTTATTTTAATTATCATCGAAGTGAGTGGATTGTGGGCCATGTGGTGTAAGAAAGGTGAGATTTATTAATATAAATTGTGAGCTCCTTTGTTTATTTACAGATGCTTATCTGAGCCGTGGGTCCCTTGAAGAGAGTCATGTGTTTCAATCAAACGTATATGTGAGTTGATTCAATCAAACATAAATGTGACTTGATATAATATACAGACTTCATCGATCTCTATGGAAGCGCATCCTTTTGCAATTATAAAAGGTTGTAAGTCAATGAAGAAGTCATGGCTTTAAGATGCACCTCATCTATTGAGCGTGGGCTCCTAATTGATTCGTAGGTAACAAATGATATATCTTGAACGTAGCTATTGAATCGTGCATAACAAACGGCTAAGGCTCAAGGATATTTGTCGCAGTCATAAAGGAGGAGATTATATCTGACGCAGTGTCCTTGATTGGTATCTATTGCAAAAGCCTTCAAGACTGTTAAGGTAGTTTGTCAGCATGGAATGTAGCATCGATTGTAGAGATTCGCTGAGGATTAAGAATCATAAGTGGATCATCCAGGTAGTGTAACTACATCAACAACCACCGTCAAGGAGATCACAGCAATCATAGGTATCATTGAAGGCAACGAATCGCTCACTAAGGATCAACGTACATAAATTCTCCTTGGCATTCTACCTCTGACAACAGCGATCATCATAAGGAGACATTTGCATTTAAGGATCGACGGCATTGTGGAAGTCATACTCTACATTGATTTGAGGATCTGTCTCATATCAGAATTGTTGCACCAAGAAATCAGGCTCAATTTGTAATATCCTCAGCCGCTCATCATTATAGTCAATAGTAGAATTTGGACAATCGTTATCACTTGGGCATTCAGTTGGTTTGAAGACTGGTAGTTTGGTTTCACTTGCTGAGGAGTTGACAAATATCAGAGACAACCAGGTATATATCCTGAAGTCGCATAATGAAGATGGTATCTCAGATTTTGAGTAACTGTATTTGCAATAGAAGGTCTTGATAAAACAAGGAGAGCTGATAGTTTATTCAAATCTTTAATTTGAATCATCTATTATATCTAGTCAATTGTTTGTTAAATTGTCCATGTTACACATTAGCTTGGCATTATTTGTAATCAGAATATTCAGTACATATCAAAGTTCATTTAGAAATCAGTATATTCAGTAAATATCTAGTTAGGGATATTACAGTGGTATCAAAGCCAAGATTCTGCCAGCCTTTGAGTTATGCATCCAAGAGAAGTTGGACCACACATGTATTATACAAGAAGGACAGCTAGACAAGCCCAATAAGGAGCCGTTAATCCAGCTACTCAACCACTCATGGCCAAAGGAGGTGGTAATAGTGGTAATGAAAGTCCTACAAGGGAACAAGGTCAGCCAAATATTGAGGACTTCTTGACTACTTTTGCTCAACAACAACAAGAGTTTATGTAGCAAATGCTTCATCAATTTCAAAATAGTTTGGATACTTTTGTTGATAGGGCAAGAGATACACATTCTAGGAGATCAAGAAGTGTAAGTAGTGTGAGAACTAGCATTACAGGTAGAGCAGATTCAGACACAGGTAGACATACATAGATACATATACATAGAGAGCCTACTCCTACTCCTATAGGTAGAGCAACCACAACAGTGAATGATAGACCACTCCGTCCAAGATTTGAGTCAGTGATTGAGGAAACATCTTTAGAGGATGAGGAGGTAAATGTTAATCTCATGGATGATATTATGGTTGCACATGATGAATATCGTATACTCCCACCTGATGTTAGGTGAGACCTAAACTTCAATCAATTCATGTTCCAAAGGAGTGAAAAGAATAAGAAGAAAAAAGAGCAAAAACCTAAAAAGAAGGAATCTAAAGAGTATAAAGAGGCATTGAATAAAGTTCCTTTACCTAATTTTGATGGTAGTGGTAAGATAAGTGCTAGAGCATGGATTCATAAGCTTGATACCTTTCTTACACTCAAACCCTTGAGTGAAGAAAAGGCCATAAACTTTGCTACTATGCATTTGGAGGGCTTGGCATACGATTGGTGGCATCATGTCACAATGACATGATATGGTTACTTCATATGATGAGTTCACTCATAGGCTCATTAACGGGTTTGACAGGAAGGATATAGAGGTCTACTATAGGGAATTGGCACAATTGAAATAGGTTGGCAAAGTAGACTCTTACATCAATGAGTTTCAAAAGATTGTAGTTATGGTTCCTAAGATGCCGGAAAGGAGAGTCACTATTTTGTTTGTTGAGGGTTTGAATGATAGAATGAAAGGATTGGTGAAGGTTCATAAGCCTAAGACATTGGATGAGGCTATAGAGCTTGCATTAGATCTTGACACCTATCCCACACCATTTCAACAACAAAATTTCAAAGATGAGCATGCAAGTCAACAATCCCAAGAGCAGCCCATTCCCAAAAACAATGACAAAGGTACTACATCTAAGATGAGTTATGAGGAAAGAGATGAATTGAGAAGGAAAAAGTTGTGCTTCAATTGCAAACAACCTTGGGAGATTGGTCATAGGTGCCTTGGGAAAGGCAAGGTACATTACACAGAGGTACTTGATGAGGATGATGATGATGAACAGCCAACACTAGAACTTATAATTGATGATAACAAAACTTCTAGGACTTCTTATCTTTTAGGATCTCTAAGGTACAATCCATTCTTCTTTGAGGGTACATTGTTTGGTTGCAAAATTTTGGAACTTCTTGATAGTGGAGCTTCACACAATTACATTTATGAGGGTTTGGTGAAAAAAGGGGTTTGCTTTGTAATGATTTTGAGGGCTTTGATGTGACTATAGCAGGTGGACTTACTATTCTTTGCAAGAAGAAAGTGAGCAAGCTTAGTATCAAATTTGGTGAGTACACTCTTTGTGATGACTTCTATGTTCTTGATTTGAAGGATAATGAAATTGTGCTTGGTTTACAATGGTTACATTCTTTGCAAAGAGTTATGCATGATCTACAAGCTATGGAGTTGACTTTCCAACATGATGGAAAATAAGTTGTTATGAAAGCCCTCAAGTATACTTTACCTCATCAAATAATAGCTAAGTATATGATCACTATGAGTCATGAATGGTTTCATACAAGCATAGGTGATACCTATGGAGTTTCTTGTTTTAGGACAGCCTTTGATGGAGTTGATTGGCATGATATAATCCCTGATTTGTTTGAGGGCAGCAGTACTATTCCTTTGTAATCATCTCTATTTGATATCTTTGGGATAGCCAATGATGATATGTATGAACATGATAATGGAGTAGAAGAAGATTCAGTTTTGATTGATGCATTAGTTCCATTTGGTGAACTAAATCAGCCTACTCATGGTGTTGATGATGTTTGTTTGTTTGATTTGATAGTTTATTTTCCATGGGTTAATGATGTTGTTGATAACACTCTTAGTGGACTAGCCACTCAAGAGTTAACTTTGGTGAGTATTGATGACAGCTACACTACACAATTGGGTGTATCAACTATTCCTCATGATATGGCAGATGATTATCTCTTGACTGGTGACCTCATATTCATAGATTCATCATGGTATAGTGACTGCCCTAGTTGGAATGACATTGCACCTCTTGATTGTTCATGGCCTACATCAGCTATTTAGTTGCTTGGGAGTGTGTGGAGGCATGTCTATTGGTTAGACATGGAGTATAAGATGAGTTTCTTTGGTTTGCATTGGTTAGGTGACATTTTTGACATCACCTATATTGTTGCTCGGATTCATGATAGAAAGATGGATTCATTATGGTGTGACAGCAGAAGTGGTCCCAGGATCTTCTTTGTCAGCAGCCTTAAAGAGATGCGGTTGAGCATGTTTGAGGAGTCTCGTTGGATTTGGGATCCAGGGATTGATAGAGTTCACTTTTTTTTTCCCATTGCTTTGGGACAAGCAATGTCAGGAAAGGAGGGTTGTCATGTCCCCAATTTTAAGTAACTTAAAATGGTTCTAAATTGTAATTTAATTTTATAAAGTATTTTTACTTTATAAAATTATTAGTTTTATTAAGTTACTTAAGTCATTTAAAAACACTTTATGAATTAAAGTGTTATTGTACACACACATTTAAAAAGGTCATGTAAAAGCATTTAATATTGTAAGGTGTGATTGTGTACATAAAAACTTTCATTTAATAAAATTAGGGCTTGTCCTAATTGATGAATGTTTAAAAGGGCTGTTGAGAGTCATTGTTGAGCATGTTTTTCAGATGCTTGTGTTGATGTTTATGGCTTTTGTCAAGTTGTATTCAGCTAATTGACAAGGTGATGGCCCTTTGCATTTGCTGAGCTGAGGAGATGACCCCTTGGTGAATTGTAGAGGTGAAATCATCTCAGATTTCATGGTTGGGCTTCAAAGTGTTTTGAGTTTCATATTTTGCTGAATAATTTGACATTTGGTCGGAGACCATTGACTCGATGATATTGAAGATCATTTGTATGTAGTTTTTAGAATAAAGTTTATGCAGATTTGATGATATTATTTGTACAGAGGTTTTTATTGCAAATTTATGGATTTATAAATTTTCCAGTGAATGATCAATATATATATGGCTGATGCTAAAGCTTTGATTTGAATATATATATATATATATATATTGTTGGAATAGGTCTGGACAACTGAGAGTGGGGGTGAATCAGTTGTTTCTCTATTTAATCTTTTTCTATTGTTATTCCTTTTTACAACTTAAAATTAAATCAATGATATAAACATTCTAGCATTAGACAATAGCATATGAGAAGAAAACATGAATGATACATTTGACACCAAGATTTTGACGTGGAAACCCAGTTAAGGGAAAAACCACGCTGGGGGTTAACCCACAAAAATTAATACCCTGTTAAAAGTATTTTACAAATGGGAATGCACTTGCATTCGGGCTAACTGCCCCGAGCTCACTGCTCAAGTGTAGGTTCACTGCCTACAAAAAAGTTTACAAGAGATTTACAGAGATTTTGAACTGGTAAGATGCATCTACCAATGCTAGAGATAAGTTACGGTTAAGTGCAAATACTGACTTTGTACACTTCTCTTTATTCTGCTTTTCTCTCTATTTTGCCTTCATTCAGATATTAGATTTCTTCTCTTTTCACATTTTCTCCATGACCGCAATACCTACCCAAAATATCCACAATCATCAGCTATATATACTTATCTTGAATTGCAATCACTTGTCAGTCGGTAAAAATAAACAACACTTAGAACTTTTTAAGAATGCTCTACTCTGTCGGCTAGATCCATACACCAATATTGATGCGTACCAAAAATAACACATGTAGATCATCATACATGTCAGCCACTAACATCCTATCTCATACACAGTTCATCAAAACACTTCTATTGGGTCCGCACAAGGATTTACATAAGTCTGCTTGTTCTTCACTGAACTGTTATGTCATAATAGGACCCGGTATTCAGATGCTCATAACTTTTGATTCCTTTATCACTGGAGGCTGAAAACTTGGATTTAGATTTTCCCAGTGTCCCTTTACACTTCTTCAGATCCACAACACATAATGATTAAATGGAGAGATCCACTGACCAAAATACTGGACTCTGCTATATGCTCTGTTTCAGGCTCCCGGACTTAGATAGATTATCATTCTGACTTCCAATTTGATCAGATACTACACTACGGATGTGTGGAACAATCTTAGTTGCCATCAATGACAACACCTATCAATGCTATGTAATGTCTTTTGCCAACATATATATCTCTGTTTTCATTACAAAGAAATAATTTTTGACACGGGTTTCAGTTAAATCCTTATTTTAATTATCATCCAAGTGAGTGGATTGTGAGCCACGCGGTGTAAGAAAAGTGAGATTTATTAATATAAATTGTGAGCTCCTTTGTTTATTTACAGATGCTTATCTGAGCCGTGGGTCCCTTGAAGAGAGTCGTGTGTTTCAATCAAACATATATGTGACTTGATATAATATACAGACTTCATCGATCTCTATGGAAGCACATCCTTTTGAAATTGTAAAAGGTTGTAAGTCAATGAAGAAGTTGTGGCTATAAGAAGCACCTCATCCGTTGAGCGTGGGCTCCTAATTGATTCGTAGGTAACAAATGATATATCTTGAAGGCAACTATTGAATCGTGGATAACAAACGGCCAAGGCTGAAGGATATCTATGTCGCAGTCATAAAGGAGGAGATTATATCTGACGCAACGTCCCTGATTGGTGTCTATTGCAAAAGCCTTCGAGACTGTTAAGGTAGTTTGTCAGCGTGGAATGTAACATCAATTGTAGAGATTCACTGAGGATTAAGAATCATAAGTGGATCATCCAGGTAGTGTAACTACATCAGCAACCACCATAAAGGAGATCACAACCATCATAGGTATTATTGAAGGCAACGAATTGCTCACTGAGGATCAGCGTACATAAATTCTCTTGGGCATTCTACCTATGACAAACAATGATCATCATCACAAGGAGACATTCACATTTGAGGATCAACAGCATTGTGGAAGGTATACTCTACATTGATTTGAGGATCTGTCTCATATCAGAATTGTTGCACCAAGCAATCAGGCTCAATTTGTAATATCTTGAGCCGCTCATCACTATAGTCAACAATAGAATTTGGACAATTGTTATCACTTGGGCATTCGGTTGGTTTGAAGACTGGCAGTTTGGTTTCACTTGCTAAGGAGTTGACAAATATCAGAGATAGCCAGGGATATATCCTGAAGTCACATAATGAAGATGGTATCTCAGATTTTGAGTAACTGTATTTGCAATAGAGGGTCTTGATAAAATAAGGAGAGTTGATAGTTTATTCAAATCTTTAATTTGAATCATCTATTATATCCAGTCAATTGTTTGTTAAATTGTCCATGTTACACATTAGCTTGGCATCATTTGTAATTAGAATATTCAGTACATATCAAAGTTCATTTAGAAATCAGTATATTCAGTAAATATCCAGTTAGGGATATTACACGGATCATTTATATCTGCAAAGGTCATACTCAGGTGAAGAAAATCAACAGTGGCTAGATTGTGTGGAGGGCACACGAAGGTGCAAAAGATGAATGTGAAAGGTGTTGAGTTTGGATGACTGGCATGCATATATCTAAAGTTTTGCAACAAGAAGCCCAATTTTCTTCATTCTTCATGGGAGGCCAATTTTCAGTTTGAAGAGGCATTCTTTGCGAAGTGCTTTGTTGGTAGTCTATTGAGGCTGTGATTGAAGTTTGTTGATGCCAAGAAAACATTGTTGCATTCAACCTTCGAGGTCGGTAGATTGTCACCGCAGATTGAGATCTGGAAACTTGATTGGCGCCATAGATTGGTTGCAAGGGATGTGATTTTTGCGTTGGTTACAAATTCTCACCACAGTCGTACAACAAACTCATTTGGTGATTATACTTTATAAAGTTTCATAACAAATATTTATTTAGGCTTCCTTCTATCTATGTGAGCAACAAAGGGTGGGGCCTGTCAGTGGTCTTTTTGAGCATTTTGTATGGGACTTTAGTCCCACATTGCTAGCGCACTACCTTTTCTGGCTATTTATATAGCCCAACTACCCACATAAAAATTATGTGCAAGTCTCACATTGACTTGGTTTCTCCTTCGCTTGTTAAAGACCTCTAGGGCCTTTGTGCTCGAACTTGGTGATTTGGAGTCCACTTGGCCCGAAAGGCCCCATTTTTTTGTCCTTATGCAGTAGGTGGTCACGTGGGTGACCAAGGGCTTAATCCAGTCCTTCATTCTTACATTGAGCCCCCATAGATGATTTTTCTTTCATAGAGCATATCTTTGGCATCCAGAGTCCATTTTTAGCATTCCGCATATCATCAAGAAGCTGACTTCGCCAAGCTTGCAGTGGTATAGGTAAATCCACCTAATTTTGCTGATTTGATGGCTTTATTTGTAGTATTTGGGAGTTTCTAATTTTGTTGTTGAAGGTTAATGTCTTTGTAATTTTGGAGATTTGTCATAGTTTATTATGGGGTTTTCAGTTCATCCTGCTGTGATTATGTTGAAAAGGGAAAATTATAAACAATGGAGAGATGGTATCATAAAACATCTTAGATGGCTTCATTTGTTGCCATATTTGTATGATCTAGTTCCCCTTCCTAGTACTGATAGTAAGAAATTTGCATGGAATTGCAAAAGGGATCATGTCCTAGGAGTTATTACAATGCATATTGATGATGCCACTTTGAATTCTATTGATCATTTTGAGTGTCCTCATATTCTTTGGACTAAAAATTAGGAAATACATGGAGATCATGATACTTAGTTATTCCCAAATAATCCTGTTTCAAATTGTCTTGTGCCTCTTCATTTTTTAGACATGATACCCTATGATCATGCTACTATGCAGGAGTTTGAAGTTTTAGAATACTTTGAATCTTTAGATGAGGATGACAAGGGTTCTTCAGATGCTCCTTCTTCTCCCTCAGGGACAGTTGATATACCTTCACCTTCAGTGATTCATTATAGAGTCATTGATTGAGGCTCCTATCATTCATGTTCAATAGGACCATTCATCTTTTGGTGGTGATTCATTGAGCACGTCTAGTGATTCATCACAACCAGTATCTCATTGTCTTCCTAATTGGGATTCGTATTTGTTGGACATTAGTTCCTTGTTCGTAGAATCTCATATTTCTAACTTGGAAGACACATTTGAGGGTATATCCCTCCTATTTGATGATAGTTGTGGTACAACTATTGTCACTCCATCTTTGTCTTTGGAGAATGTTCAAGATTAGTTTCCAGTGGTACCTTGTTTGTCACCTTCTATTATGATTGGGCATGTTCCTGATTGGTTCGTGGCATCATCTTCTAAGGTCTTGGCGACACATGAGCAGATTTCAGACATCAATCATACATTTTCATGCTTCTTTCTTTCAATTCCTATCTGGAGTGGGAAGCATACCTGCATTTGTACTTGGTTTTGTTTCTTCCAAAAGGGAGACAAGTTGTTTGTCAACATTGGATCATGTTCTGTCTTCAGGCACTTACCATTTTTGCAGGTGATTACACATTGTGGGGGGGCTACATAGTCTCTCTCTTTCCCTCTTATGGGGGGGCTATTGATTGTATATACAAGATGCATGTAGTACTTGGGGGGATGTGATTAAATCCTCCATCCACCATGCATCATTTTTTTTTTCTTTCTCTCTTTTGGGGAGAGGTTTTTTTCCATAGGGTTTTTCTCCTTTTTTTCAGTTGTGAGAGATTTGTTTTTTGAGTTGTGTAACCGAGACCCATATTGCATATTCATTTTGCATAATAATTCTCCCTAAGTTGCACTTAAGGGGGGGTGTTGGAGTAAATGGTTTTTACCATTTACCTGCTTAAGTTTACTTAGGATCAATTAAGCATTTGTTATTCAGGTAGTTTTTCCTGTGTTGGGAAGTTTCTTACCCGTCAGCATTTTCACGGCTTTAAAAGCCTGTATAATATGTAAATTATGTATCTCAATTTATTCACTCTTATTTGGTGAAATGGCATTTTGTTGCCTCTCTCATTTTTTGTGAAGGTTATTTTCTGCAGATGATGCACCTAGGAGGTGGATGACAACAACATTTATAATTTTCTTTATTTATAATTTTCTTTATCATTAAGGTTATAATTGTATTGTATGAAAAATATTCAATTGCAACTTGAAAAATAAAATAATTTGTTGTGTTATAACTCTACTTCATTAGGCCTGTAGTGACAATCATAAAGGGTTGTAATTTTGTTTCATGTTAACTTTTAGATACTAATAAAAAGAACATGACCTTAGATTTGTTGTATAATGCCTCTTTAGACTCCTTATTCTTCTTTGAAAACAAAAGAAAGATATACAACTTGATTAGACTCTCCAAAACATATTTCATCATACTGTAAAACCCCACATGGTGCTGACGTGGCAGAACAAAAACAAATGAGCACCAACAAAAGCCTTTCTTTGCTCATCGCCTAGACTGTAAGTTAAGTTTGAGGGCCTTACTGCCTATCGGGTGTTTTCCTAGACTATTTTTATCCATTGCATCATTGCCCTTAAAGCCATGATAGCCAAAAATTGAAGAAGAAATATCAAACACCGAATTTTCCTTCTAACATAGTTTTTATTTGTATTTTACCACGTAAAACTGTAATTATGGCCATACGGCCATCTAGTTTAACTTAGGTCCATGCACTACCTGGACATTAATAAATGCCGTACACCTGTGCTTTTCCATACACATTTACTTCGAAAGATCATTATAGCCTCATCGTTCTGAATTCTTGGCCATCCGACGTACACGCAACAATCTTATCCAAGTCTCAATCATTATTACTATGCGAGCATTTTTCTCTCTTCCTATGATTGTGCCTTTCCTTCCTGGACTCTTGATCAATTTCCTTCTCAATTTCTTTTAACTCTGTCAGTTATCAGGTATAGGAAGCCCAGAAAAGTCTACTAGTTTCTTGTTTCCTTTGGCTTTAAGGACAGGTTTGGGTTTCAGAGGAAGAATAGCATGGATGATGGTAAGCAGAGTGCTGACAAAATAGAATGGCAATTCAGCACCATTTTCCTTAATAAGAGAATGGAATTGATCGACATTGAGGCTCTTTTGCCCTAGATCTTTTATAAACTCCCACATATGCCTCCAGTGCACACCTTGGAAACTAGGGACAAATACTCTAGTTTATTTATTCAACCCATCTTCCTTTCCTTTTACTTCCTGCAACTCTTCTACACTTTCCGTTTTGCTCTATGAATGCTTCCACCTCAGGATCAAATTTGCTACCTTCAACTGACCTGTAGAGGCCCAAACCAAAATTTGCGTTCTCAAATATGTATTGTGAATCCAACCTCAAGCCTTAAAAAAGCTAATCGAGCCCTACAAGAAATTGATGTGTATCAGTTTATTAAGTCTATAAATGTCAGATTGGTTTTCCTTCTCAAATATCTAATATGAATCCAAGCTTAAGCTTTAAAAAGGGTAATCAAACCCTTCCAACAAATAGTGCCATCAATTTGACGAAGTCTAGATATTAGTAATAACAACGATAGACGTCTTTTAAAGGCATGGTGTTACATGGCTAAAAATGTTGCAAGTTAACAAATCTATCAAAGTTCAAACCCCCACTGAGTTGTTGAGCTCAGAAATTGAAGGGAAGAGGCAGAGTAGATATAAAAAGACAAATAACACTAAAAAATAGAGGATGGACAGCAAAAAATTTCTTTAAATACAGACATGACAAAGAGCTTCAACTCTTTTCATTCATACATATATTCAGTTTAAGAGCTTCAGCTCTTCCAAAAAAAAAAACTACACAAAAAAAAATAGAGCATTGTATATTTTATCAGCTGTTACAACAACAAAAATAGATCATTCTTTTACATATTTTGTTCTTCATTCATACATAGAACAACAGTCTTCCTCTGTATTTTTAAATTGTCAGTAGACCCTATTTTTTGTTCTTCATACATTCATTAAAAAAAAAGACTTCACCCACCCTCATGCTACGAATGCTTAGAATAATAAAAACAGCTCACATTTTCTACAAAAGACATGACTACAATTAAATTATCCAAAACAAGGTCTGTGTTTCTCCATACACCAAAGAAGGAGGCCATACTTGAAGTCAACATCACTGCAGAAAAGTTATGGGAAACAGGACGGAGGCAGGGGTAACTAGAGAAAGTAAAAGGAAAACAGTCAAATTCAATAAATGCAAGTAGTTGGGATTATTTCCAACACTCCCCCTTAATCACAACTACCGTCTTCTTTGATACCCAAATGGTCTCTTAGATACTCATAGCTGTCTTTCGGTAATGGCTTGGTAAAGATATCTGCATACTGATCTTGAGACCTGCAAAAAACTAGAAAGATTTCTCCATTGTTGATTAGTTCTCTAATGAAGTGATATCGTGTGTCTATGTGTTTGCTTCTCTTGTGAAAAACTAGATTCTTTGACAATGCTATGGCTGAGTTATTGTCACAAAAGATCTTTGTTGCCTCTTCTTGTTCCTACATGAGATCTTTCAACATTCTTCTCATCCAAACTGCTTGACATGATGCACCTATGGCTGCTACGTACTCTGCTTCAGCTGATGAAAGAGTGACAATTGGTTGTTTCTTTGAAGCCCATGAAACTACACCTATTCCAAAATGAAAGACGTAACCAGAAGTGCTCTTCCTATCATCAATGCTTCCTGCACAATCACTATCTGTGTAGCCTATGAGTTTGAACTCATTTGACTTTGCATACTGAATGCCATAGTTTCTTGTTCCACTCACGTAACTGAGAATTCTCTTTCCTGCTTGCCAATGAGAGTCCTTTGGAGACTCCATGAACCTTGAAATGAGACTAACTGCATACATTATGTCAGGCCTTGTGACTGTTAAATACATGAGGCTACCAACAAGCCTTTTATACAAAGTTGGATCAATGTTGGCTCCTTTGTCATCCTTGCTTAATTTCAGTCCCATGACAATTAGTGTTGGAACTGATTTACAATTTGTCATGTTAAACCTTCTCAAAATGTCATTTGCATATTTAGATTAGGAGATGAAAATACCAAATTATCATTTTGATTCACCTCAATGCCAAGAAAATACCTCATGAGACCCAAATCAGTCATTTAAAATTCCTTTTTCATAGCTCCTTTGAACAAATCAATTGCCAAATCACTCGTGAATATCAAATCATCAAAATACAAGCAAACAATTATGATCTCACCTTGCTCATTCATCTTGGTGTACAATGTAGGCTCACTGCTGCACCTATTGAATCCATTTTACAAAAGATAAGAGTCAATTCTACTATACCAAGCTCTTGGGGCTTGCTTGAGTCCATAGAGTGCCTTTTTTAGTTTGTAGACTTTGTCTTCTTGACCCAAAATCTCATACCCAGGTCGTTGCTCCACATAAACTTGTTCTTCAAGGTAACCATTCAAAAAAGTTGATTTTACATCCATTTGGTAAACTGGCCATTTGTTTTGAGCTACTATTGCAAGTATAGTTCTCACAATGTCTAAACGTGCTACTGGAGCAAATGTCTCATTGTAATCAACCCCGGGCTGTTGTGAATATCCTTTTGCCACTAGTCTTGCTTTATGTTTTTGTACATCACCATTTGCATCTAATTTGGTTTTGTAAACCCACTTCACTCCTATAACATCCTTGTCTTCTGGAAGACTCACTAACTCCCATGTTTGATTCTTTTCAATTGCATCAATTTCATCATCCATTGCATTTACCCATTTTTCATGCTTGATAGCATCTTCATAATGAATTGGATCTTCTACTTGTGAATAAAATGCAAAAAGAGAAATCAGACCAGCATTGTTCTCACCTTCATTTTGATCATAAATGTCTCTCAAACTTTTGATTTTTTGTCTCCTCAAGCTTGCCAATGTAGGATTTGACATATCATTTGAACTTGGACTTGTGGAATGTGGACTTGATGGTTTTGTACCTTGATTGCCACTTGTAGATGGTGTTTGTTGTACATTTGAAGGAGTGGATGCTTGAATGCGTGGGGTTGTCCTTACACTTGATGATGGTGTCATTTGATGACCACTTTGTTGAGTTTGAATGGGTGTGGAAGGAGTCACATTTGATGGAGTACCTGCCGCTGTAAAATCTTCTCTATCTTCTTGAGGTAAGTGGGCTGCAATATTGATTGTTTTCTCCAAACTTCCATCCCATGCTTCATCTTCTATGAATTGCACATCTCTGCTGATTATAACTTTCTTGGTTATTGGATTGAATAGTTTGTATGCCTTGGATTCGTCACTATAACCAACAAATATACACTTTTCTCGCTTGTTGTCCAATTTTCTTCTCAACTCATCCGACACATGTGCATATGCCACACATCCAAATACTCTCATGTGAGCAACATTATGTTTCTGTCCGGTCCATGCTTCTTCAAGAACCATATTCTTCACACTCTTGGTTGGACATCTATTCATAATAGATGTTGCACAAGCTACAGCTTCAGCCCAATATTCATTTGACAAATGCTTTGCTTTCAACATGCTTCTTGCCATTTCCATGATTGTTCTATTTTTCCTTTCAGCTACCCCATTTTGTTGAGGTATGTACCTGGTTGTGAATTGCTTGTGAATCCCATGGTCTTTGCAAAAATGTAGAAATTCATTTGAGATGTATTCACCACCTCTATCTGTTCTCAATGCTTTGATGTAGTGCCCACTTTGCTTCTCAACAAGTGCCTTGAATTGATGGAAGTAATCAAACACTTCATTCTTTTGTCTTAGAAAGTAGACCCATGTTTTCCTTGAATAGTCATCAATGAAGGTCAAAAAGTAGTAGCTTCCACCAATTGAGGGTGTTTGCATTGGCCCACAGAAATCTGAATGCACAATCTCCAAAGATGTCTTTGCTCTAATTAACTTGCCAATTGGAAATGTCTCTCTATGTTGCTTTCCCAAGATGCATCCTTCACATACTCTTTCTAGTTTCTCTATTAATGGCAAACCCTTTACCATACTCTTCCTATGAAGCAAATTTAGACCTCCAAAGTTGAGATGCCCAAATCTTAGATGCCATAACCAATTTTTATCTTTTATTTCTGCTTGAAAGATGGTTTGTGTAACTGCTGCAACCTTTTCTTTATCCTCTTGTGGGTTCATTATGGGCTGTGTTTAAGCATATTTCACATTCAAATCTGGCTTAATCCTTAGGGGAAACATTCTATTGTTTGTCATTTGCAATTTAGCAATAAGCCGATTACTTGGAAATTTATCTAGAATAGTGCATTCTTTGTTTTTGAAGAAGACTCTATACCCCTTTTGAATAAGCTGCCCAATACTCATTAGATTGTGTTTTAGACCAGGCACAAAATACACATCTGAAATATACTTCTTCTCCCCCTATTTAGTTAGAATGTTGACATTTCCTTTACCCATAACTGAAACTTTGTTGTCATTACCCAATGTGACATCTAATTTTACACTTTCATCTAAACTTAAAAATATTTCTAAGTTCCCTGTCATGTGATTGCTGCAACTTGAGTCTAAAAACCATACATCCTTCTGATTTTCTTGTGCTACATTGCATGCTATGAACATATTGCTCTGATTTTGGTTTTCTCTTGTAAAGTTTGCATTTTGTCTGTTGAAATCAGATTGTTTTTTCCTTCATTCATTTGAATAATGCCGATATTTCTTACAATAATGACATTGGATTTGAGATTTGTCATACCTTTGACCATGTGGTTGATTTTGAGATGAGTTTGGGCTTGAGTTTTGGTTGCTGCCTCTTCCACTTGAGCTTGATGGGCTGCTTCTTCCACCTCTATAAGAATTCCTTCTTCTACCTCTGAAATTTGATCTTTCTCTACCTCTACCTTGGTTGATTGAAGCTTGTGACTTGAATGCATGCTCCAATGAGGTGTTTGTTGACCTGCTTAGTCTATGTTCAAGTGAGATGAGAGATGCATGGAGCTCATCAACTAAAAATTGTGAGAGATTCTTTGTCTCCTCTATGGTCACAACTATGGATTCAAACCTTGTGGGTAAACTCCTTAAAATCTTTTCAACAATCCTTCTATCTTCAAGTGTTTCACAATGAGATCTGATTTGATTAACTAAACCCATCACTTGTGTGAAGAAAGTGTCTATTGAATCTGATTCTTTCATGAAAATTATTTCAAAATCCCTTCTTAACATTTGTAGCTTTGCTGTTTTCACCTTTGCCATTCCTTGATAGGCTGTTTGGAGTATATCCCATGCTTGTTTGGACTTTGTTGCTGCTGCAATCCTTAGAAAAATGCTCTCATGCACTGCTTGGAAGATGTAAAAGAGAGCTTTGGAGTCCTTCTTCCTGTTATCCCTCAACAAATCTTTCTCTGCTTGAGATAGAGCATTGTATGCTGCTACATCTGGCGGTTCTGGAAAGCCATTCTCTACAAGATCCCATATGTCTTGAGAACAAAAGAGTGCCTTCATTGTTATGGACCAGTAATCATAATTTTTCCCATTGAATTGTGGGATTTGAGGATTTGTTAAACTTGTGCTTATGCTTGCCATTGTTGACTGTGTATACCTTTGCCTTGAAAAACCTTTGTTGGAGCTCCTTGTTGATGAAGCCCTTTGCACTAATAACTTTCAGCTTTGCTAAAACTTTTTTTTAAGAGCAACCTTTGACTCTGATACCAGGTGAAGGGAAGAGGCAGAGTAGATATAAAAAGACAAATAACACTAAAAAATAGAGGATAGACAGCAAAAAACTTCTTTAAATACAGACATGACAAAGAGCTTCAGCTCTTTTCATTCATACATATATTCAGTTTAAGAACTTCAGCTCTTCCAAAAAAAAAAAAACTACACAAAAAAAAATAGAGCATTGTATATTTTATCAGCTGTTACAACAGCAAAAATAGATCATTCTTTTACATATTCTGTTCTTCATTCATACATTGAACATCACTCTTCCTCTGTATTTTTAAATTGTCAGCAGACCCTATTTTTTGTTCTTCATACATTCATTAAAAAAAAGACTTCACCCACCCTCATGCTACGAATGCTTAGAATAATAAAAATAGCTCACATTTTCTACAAAAGACATGACTACAATTAAATTATCCAAAACAAGGTCTATCTTTCTCCATACACTAGAGAAGGAGGCCATACTTGAAGTCAACATCACTGCAGAAAAGTTATGGGAAACAGGACGGAGGCAGGGGTAACTGGAGAAAGTAAAAGGAAAACAGTCAAATTCAATAAATGCAAGTAGTTGGGATTATTTCCAACAGAAATCTTATGCCTTCACTGGGCCAATGAGCTTGAGGGTTTTGTCCAAGATGAGAAGATCATCCAAGCTAAGAATTCTCCAGTTTACCAACAAAAAAAATAGCACCAATACTTGTTATATTTAGAATACTTACAATTTCCCCTGTTCAACAACTTACAAATGGCTTTCCTAAAGAAAGAGATGCTCTCACTAGCTTAGAGCCTATTGATGACAGTATACTTGATCTTGCATAAACTTATTGCTATTATCTTTTTAATATTTTAAAAAAAAAAAAAAAACTGTGAAAAATCTATTGTAGCTACTGATTATTAATCTCCTATCGTAAATAGATTATTTTACTGCAGAAAATTAATTCACAGCAAATATTGAAAATAATATAGCCGCAACTTCACGAAAAATCACGGAGACAGAAAAATAAAATATGCAAACTGGACACAATAGTTTTGGACAAATTGTCCCTGGAAAAACCCCGAAGGGAAAACCAGTACTACAGATGAGGAATTTTATTAAATCAAATCAAGAGATACATAGACTGCTTGCCTCTGACTGGCAGAGCTCCAGCAATGTTCTCCTCCAGAAATTCTTCTCCCAATTTATCCTGCAGAAATTCCACTACTGTTGTCTCGAACGCTATCGTTGCGCCCTTGCTCTCACTGCAAATCAATTTGCTATTGCTGCAAATTTATTTATTTGCTATCACTGCAAATACTTCTCAGATTTGTCTTCTCCAAATGCCTATTGATCCTCTTTTATAATCCCCTCATTGAAAACCAATGGCCATGATTTAATCTAAATCAATGGCTAGGATTAATTAGACTCTAGCAAACCCTAATATCTAGAATTCCCTCGAGAAATCAATTTTCTAGGTATAGAGAAAAATATTTCGGCTGTGTTTCCAGCCTCATAATCACCACCCGAGACTAGAACACCTGTCCAAGCTACATTTAAAATTAACACTCCCCCTTAGCGAGGAAGGTGTTTTGCATAACACCCAACTTATCTCTGAAGAAGATGAATTTCACCTTCCCCAATGCCTTTGTCAAAATGTCTGCTATCTGCTGATCTGTAGGTATATACTGTAGCTGAACAATCCTCCGCTATACACAATCCCTGATGAAATGATACTTGATGTCTATATGCTTAGACCTATCATGAAACACTGGATTCTCAGATAATCTGATGCAACTCTGATTATCACAGTGTATCACGGTAGTCTCAACCCTCTAACCAAACAAGGCTACCAGCAACTTCCGAAGCCATATAGCCTCACATGTTGCCATACTAGCTGCTATGTATTCTACTTCTGCAGAACTCAGAGCCACGGACTTTTGCTTCCTGCTGTACCAAGAGACAACTCCTGATCCCAAACTAAAGCAGCACCCTGAAGTGCTTTTCCTGTCCACTGTACTACTTGCCCAATCTGCATCAGTATAGCCTATCAACTTGATACCATCACCTCGAGCATATCTAATCCCATACTCGATTGTACCACGCAAATACCGTAACACATGCTTTGCCGCTGTCCAATGCACTCTCTTCGGCTCAACCATGAACTGACTAAGAGAGTTTACTACAAAGGATATATCTGGCCTAGTGTTGACCAAATACATGAGAGATCCAATCAACATCCTATATAAGGTGGGGTCTACATCCTTTTCCTTGGATGCATCTACCTTCTTCCAATTCGTGACCATAGGTGTAGACATGGCTCTGCAATCTTGCATCTCAAACTTCTTCAAGATTTCAATGCAGTATTTCCCTTGTCCAAGGAAAATCTCTCCATCTGTCTGCCACACTTCCATGCCTAGAAAGTAGTGTATAAGCCCCAAATCCTTCATCTTGAACTCTGCTGCAAGGTCCCTCTTGCACTCCTCTATGAGCCCTAGTGAACTTGTTAAAAACAAGTCGTCCACATATAGAACAAGAATGAGAACTTCACCCCCAACCATCAAGTAGTAGAGGTTAGCATCCACCTCACTCTTCACAAAGCCTATTCCCTGCAAGTATCTATCAATGCGCTCATACCACGCCCTGGGAGCCTGCTTGAGTCCATACAAAGCTTTCTTCAATCTGCACACGTGGGTTTCGCTGCTATGTGCTACAAAGCCCTCTGGTTGTTTTATGTATACCTCTTCTAACAATTCACCATTATGAAATACCGTCTTGACATCCATTTGATGGATTTGCCATCCCATATGTGCTGCAAGTGAGATTACGGCTCGTATAGAAGTATACCTAGCCACTGGAGCAAATGTCTCCTCATAGTCTATTCCCTCCTTCTGAGAGAACCCCTTGGCCACGAACCTTGCCTTGTATTTCTCGATGCTACCATCTGCACCATGCTTAATCTTATAGATCTAGCGCGATCCAACCACTGCCCTATCTGTCGGTCTAGGCACAACCTCCCACACATCGTTCTGCATTATTGAGGTATATTCCTCAACCATCACATCTTGCCACACCTGTTGCCGTGCAGCCTCCTGATAGCTGGAAGGTTCACTATCTACCAACTGACTAACCAATGCCACATAGTCATTATAATTGGCTGGTTGTTTCCGCTGTCTATTACTCGTTCTAGGAGCTCTCACACACTCCTGAGTATCCTTATGTGTTTGTTGAACCTCACGGTTCCTCCTGCCGACTATAGAAGATGAAATATCAAACTCCATATCTTCTTGATGCATCTCTTGGATTTGCTGTATCTGTTGCTCCATACTCTGCGAACTCTCAGCACCTGAGCCTGTGCTTGTACTAGTAACTGTACTCGTGCTTTGCTGCCCCTGTTCTGGTTGAACAATCCTTGGAGCTTCTGTTGGCTGCTCATTCTGATTATCTGCTGGCAAATCTCTGGACCTCCTATATGCCTTGTCCTCCATGAATTTGACATCACGCCTGACTATAATCCTCTTGGTCCCTGGAATAAATATCCGATATGCCTTTGAGGTCTCGTTGTACCCCACAAAGTACCCTCTCTCTGCAGTCTGATCTAACTTGGAACGTGTAGCCCCTAGAATGTGACAAAATACCAAACTCCCAAATATCCTAAAGTGACTGGCATCTGGCTTCTTCCCTGAGAATGCCTCCTCTGGTGTCATCTTGCCCAATACCTTATGTGGAACCCTGTTCTGTATGTATACTGCTGTACTGCATGCCTCTGCCCATAAGTAACGTGGCATATCTTGGTCATACAACATAGCCCTTGCTGCCTCCGATATAGAACGATTCTTCCTCTCAGCAACCCCATTCTACTGCGGGTTGTACAGAACGGTCCACTCTCTCTTGATTCCTTCCCTGGTACAGAACTCTTGGAACTCTTTCCCTTTGTGCTCGCCTCCATTGTCTGACCGAAGAACCTTTACCTTCCTGCCTATTGAATTCTCCACAAGAGCTTTGAACTCCTAGAAGTGACTAAAGACCTCATCCTTGGTCTTCAAGAAGTATATTGTAACAACCAAATCCAAAATGACAAGAAGTAACCAAGTTTTCACAACGGTAAATTTTATTTTTACTAAGTAATCAAATACAAAAGTAACTCATCTTTTATCTAATACAACATTTTTTTCATTTTATCATAAACATGATCTCATTTTCATAAAGCTGAAAGAAATGATATACATTAAACACTTTGCTTTCTAACAAATGAAATTTTCTTGAAACAACAAATATTGGAAACATACCATTATCATGCATCTCGATTGTCGACCCATCACATTCAAGACTCGGCATTCCTCAGTATTTGGAAGAGAAAGTATCTTCAAGGAGCTTAACCTCCAACCACAGACCGTCGGTCTCCCGCACTCCTTCCTAACCGGAAGTGGCCCTACCCTACTCAAGAGGATAGACTTAGGATAACCATCGGCGTTTGCCATCTGAGCTCTGGTGTTGTAACCTACGTGTCTTGTTATCGCACAGATCCCTAGATACCCTCTAGTCATGCACGACACTCCACAAGAAATGCCATCCAGTTACGGTGAACATTCGATGCACTTGAGGATAGTACACCACCTTGGCCAAAGGATTTGTTTTTAAATTAGCGTTCTAAGAACGCTTGAACTTGGTTCACCCACCCTACTCAACTTGAATTGGTCGAAATCCTACATTTTCCAATTTGTATAATTTGCACTAATTGACAACCTTGATGACCTCAAGGGTTTAGGATTTCCTCCTGTAATGGCGCTTGGCACAACATTTACTCTAATCCCGAGTTCATAGTTTCAGAAAACTCATATTCATGTAAAACATTGTTTAATAATGCCCACTCCTAAGTGGTTTCACATTTGTTTACTCATTTTCCCATGTTTGCACAATACACTCGAATATCTAAAATAATTTCCCGTTCTCCCGGAATTCAAGGGTTCTAGACTCATAAGACATACAAAACGATACTAGCATTGTCGCATGCAGCGTAATCTGGATTCAAAATGCGGTTTTCCCCGCTCTACAAGCTCGTTACAAAACCATGACAGTTTTCGACACAAGTACACTAACTCCCTACTTCGCTTTCCAAGTAAATTAATTTTGAATATGTTAATGAGGTAAGAATCGCAAAATAAAACAATGAAAGATTTGGACTCTTTCTTATGATCTTAGAGATGACCAAACACGTGGTCGATTTCTAACAAAGATAAAAGATGAAAAAGACTTCAGCTAGTTGCAACTACATCCTCAGCGGTCAAACTCATTAAAGTTTACGCCAAACATGCTTCAAATCTGTGGTGTATCTCTTCTACACATCACGCTCGTGGAGCAAAGTGTTTTCTCACTAAGGAGTTATTGTTTTCGAGTGCCCCACGGCCGGTTTTTACGCTGATATTTCAGTCTTAAAGGAAACTCTTTATATTTTACGCTTTTTCCTACTGTTAGAAGTTGGTAGTTCACGTTTGCATTTTACAGTGATCAATCATACATGAATACACATTGAAATCTATACACTATTGTCTTACGACTCCAATCAAGAAAGGTATTGACCTATTTTCTAAGTTCTTGAATACTAATTGACAGCAGCATTATTGTCACTGAGGTTTCTTTTACCATAATACAATAATAATACTTTTGTGATGATGAACTTCGCACAAAAACGCAGTAAGAGACATTATCATGATATCTAATTCATTGTAGGTATATTACCTTACCTTGGCAATAATGAGCACAGCAAATGTTGAAGTTTCCCCTCAGTCCTCACTGTCGCTTTTCCTTATTTCTGTGTAGGCACAGAAGAAACTCCCTTTTGACTCTCCACTATTTGTTTCTCTCTGTCTCAACAGCGACTCTCTCCCCACAACTATCCTCTCTTCCCACAGCCCACGCCTCTAACTAAAACTCCCTCTCTGATAAAGTCCTCCAACAATAACTACTGTCATTTTTTCTCCACTCAAACCATGACTGAATCCTCTATCCTCTCTGCCGTTCCCCTCTTCTTTTCACCGCAATCCCTTCCTTCTCTCTTCACTCTCCCCACTCGATAGCGTCTCCTTCTTTTTCTCCTACCTCGTAGTTTTAAGTCCCCACGACAGCAACCTCTCGCTGCCTCCGCTCTCTTCCTACTCGACGGGAGTATCCCACTTACTCCCCACTACCCTTCCAACTACCTTCTCCCTTACTCACTGCTCCTTCCCTCTCTGACCATATCTCCCCTATCACATTGCCACGACAGCCTCTAACAAAACTCCCCTCTCCTTACCTCGCGAAGGAATCTGACATTAAAGTTTTTTCCTCTCCTTGGAACTACCACTCTGCATAACTAACATCCCGGGCAGGAAAACTTCCTAACATTTTACAGTTTGGTTAATGCTCCAACCCCATTAACCCCGATGCCTTTGCACTCCCCAAGTGATGGGACATCAATCAGTAATATGTGGTTTCTCCAACTCACTCACTATCTTCCACGATGATGAAGCTCCTCGTAATGAGGCTTGTTAGCCTCATTCCAACAGCACACCAAAGATTTCGCTTCCTCAACAAAGAGATAGCATGGGCATAAGATTCAATGGTCATACTTCTATCACCATCGCTGAACTTTCTCTCTCTCGCCCATGGTGAAGGAAATTAAAGCACTCAACAACTACCGATACAAACCTAAGCTCAAGGCGGTCGTTCTAACTGAGTAATACCGACTTCGTTACTCACTACAACCACAAGAATGATTAAAGCTCCTTCGGTGATATGGCTTGCTAAAGGACGTAGCAACTCCATCCTTACTAGATCAAAAAGCATTTAACTTTCCAAGACTAAATTAAAGATCAAATTAAAGAGTTAAACACAACAAGGTGGCGGATAAACAAATGCATAAGGCATCTCTATGGTGGAAATAAGAGAAGGAGATAAAGACCACTCTAGATAAGAGACTCAAGGTTAGACCAAAATAACTCGCGGTCAAAGCCAAAAGAAAAGACTCACGTTAATCGACAACCACATAAATTATTTCACGCTAAGGCTTCAAATCGACATTCATTGATCTACAAGAAAAGAATAAATTCACAACACAAGTTCGACGCATTTTACGACAATCACGACGGATTGATCGTAACGCGAACGAGTTCTTACGACGTTAGACGTACAAAGCCGACTTCTTGCATCTTTCGACTACGAGACAATATTTACAATTTCGCCACAAGATGGTTCAATAAACACTTATAAACAAGAATATTAAATGTCTAAATAAGTCGACTTGCTATGATGGACTTACAACGACATCGACGACTCCAAGATTCTACATGACGTCTTTCGACTAGAATATCACACTTTATCCTTTGACGTCGACATCTAGTTAACTAACCCAACCGACAAACAAGACTAACTGGTTGGTTCCAAGGTTTATCTACCTGTTTGGCGATCTCAGTAACTAACGCCCATGGTTAATTTCCAAAGTCTATACTCTCTCTCGAAGATACTTTCTCTTCCCGTCGAACACGGTCCACCTGTTCCTGCATTGACAGACTCACATACAATTTTGTGGTCAAAGCACCTATGTTCAAATCAAAACATAATATATCTAAACATCATTGCATTTATTATAAAGACATTTAGTCTACTATATCACCTTGATCGTAATTGTTAGATTCCACAATTCAATATAACAACTTTGTAAGATAAATCGTCAATTTCCATGTCATTCACAACATATTAAATTACTAAAATTCGCAAGAAAGTAAATAGCATAATTGTTTTCAAAAAGAGGGATGTGACATATCCTTCCCCTTTAAAAATCATCGTCCCCGATGATTAAGTTTATCAAGCAAAAACTTAAACTTAAAACAAACTTTCTATAATGCAACATTAATGTCTTTAAAAAGTTTTGGAAATCTTTGGTAAATATCTTTGTAATCTTCCCAAGTGGTGCTATCCTTGCCATATTGGTCCCACTGTATTTTGCATTGCAAAACTTCTCGATTACGTAAACGAAGTTTACGCATTTCGAGCACCTTGAGTGGCTCGATCACAACCACCCCGGGTTCTTGCATCTGTAAGGAATTCCAGTTTAGGATGTGGTTATTACCTACATAATATTTCTTTAAATATGAAATGTGAAAAACATTATGCATCTTAGACAAGGCTGGAGGTAGAGCAACTTTGTAGGCAACCGGATTGATAATTTCAAGAACTTCGAAAGGTCTGACATAACGAGGAGCCAATTTCGAAGATTTACCAAACTTTATAGAACTCTTTTGGGGTTTCACTCGTAAAAGCACCTTCTCACCAACAGAGAAGTGTCTAGGCACTCGCTTGCGATCTGCATAACTCTTTTGCCTGTCATTGGCTTCTGCCAACCTCTTCCTAATCACTTTAACTTTTTCTTCCATATCAGCAAGCATTTCAGGTCCAATGCTTATCCTATCTTCCAACTTATCCCAGCTTATAGGAGTTCTGCATTTCCTTCCATATAATGCTTCAAATGGTGCCATCTTAATGGCAGAATGATAGGAATTGTTATAGGCAAATTCGACAAGAGGTAGATATTCCTCCCATCTGTATTGCTGATCCATGCAATACATTCTCAAAAGGTCTTCTAATACCTAATTCACTCTTTCCGTCTGTCCATCAGTTTCGGGGTGATAAGCAGTACTTACATTTAGTTTAGTCCCTAATGCAGAAAATAAGGTTTGCCAAAACTGTGATGTTATCCGAGCATCTCTATCAGATATTATCTTTTCAGGCACCCCATGCAATCTAAAAATTTCTTGCACAAATTTGCGAGCCAAAAGATGTGCTCCATCTGTCAAGTTTCCCGGTATGAAATGTGCAACCTTGGTTAGTTTATCCACAACAACCAATATTGCATCATGCCTATTCTTAGATATTGGTAACCCCTGGACAAAATCCATACTAATAACTTGCCATTTCCATTCCAGAATATCATGTGGGTATAACAACCCAGCAGGATGTTGGTGTTTTGCCTTAACTCTCTGACACTCCAAACAACTAGCTACAAACTTTGCAGCATCGCTTTTCATTCCCTTCCAGAAATATAGCGGCTTTACATCCGCTAACAGTTTAGTTACACCAGGGTGTCCAAAGTAAGGAGCACAGTGAACTTCCTTCCACACAAGGTTTCTAAGTTCAACTGAATCAGGAACATACATTCTTCCCTTGAATCTCATCAATCCATTGGATTCAAAACTGAATCCGTCATATCTTGGGTCCTTAGGGTTTGAGTACAGTGCCTGTTTCACTTGTTCATAATACTCATCACCAGATAAGTTTTGCAATACTAAGTCTTTAAAGTTAGCATGTATGGAAATTATAGAGGCTATATGCCTTCTTCTGCTTAAGGCATCTGCTACTCGGTTTTCCTTGCCCTTGATATAAGAAATTTCAAAGTCATAATCGGCTATTAGTTCCAACCATCTTCTTTGCCTTGCATTGAGATTAGGTTGTGTGAATATGTAGCGAAGGCTTTGGTGATCTGATTTTAAAATAAAAGTCCTTCCCAACAAATAATGTCGCCACATCTGAAGGGCATGAACCACTGCTGCCATCTCTAGGTCATGAGGAGCGTAGTTCTGCTCATAATTTTTCAGCTTCCTTGACTCATAGGCTACTACCCTGCCATCTTGCATAAGCACACCTCCCAATCCTTCCCCCGAGGCATCAGTGATAACCTCAAACTCACCCTCTGGATCAGGAACTTTCAGAATTGGAACGGTTGTTAATTTTTCTTTTAACAAATCAAAAGCCTTTTGACATACATCCGTCCACACAAACTTTTTTCCTTTTCTCTGCAAGGAGGTAATGGGGCTAGCTATGCTTGAGAAATTCAACACAAATTTCCTATAATACCCTGCTAATCCCATGAAACTTCGTACCTCTGACACATTGGTAGGTTCAGGCCATTCCATAATAGCTTTTATTTTGGCCAGATCAACTGATATCCCATCGGCTGATATTATGTGCCCTAAGTACTGTACTTCTTTCTGAAAGAAAGTGCACTTGGAGAGTTTCGCATACAATTTATGTTCTCTTAACCGTTGTAAGACTATTTGAAGATGTCGTGCATGCTCCTCTTCATCCTTGGAATAGATCAGAATATCATCGATGAAGACTAGTACAAACTTATCAAGACAATCTCTGAATACACTATTCATGAGATTCATGAATGCAGCAGGTGCATTGGTCAATCCAAACGGCAGCATCGTAAACTCATAATGACCATACCTCATTCTAAAAGCTGTCTTAGGAATGTCTTCGTCTTTTAACCTTAACTGATGGTATCCTGATCTCAGATCTATCTTGGAAAAGATCGATGCGCCACGCATTTGGTCAAATAGGTCATCAATCCGTGGCAAGGGATACTTGTTCTTTATAGTTGCCTTGTTAAGCATCCTATAATCTATGCATAGCCTTAGAGTTCCATCTTTCTTTTTGACAAAGATAACCGGGGCTCCTCATGGTGATACACTTGGCCTAATCAAATTCTTAGACAAAAGCTCCTGCAACTGGGCTTTTAATTCCATAAGTTCAGTGGTAGTCATACGATACGGAGCTTTAGAGATTGGCTCCGATCCTGGTTTAATGTCTATACCAAAGTCAAATGTTCTCTTCGGAGGCAAGCCTGGTAACTCCTCAGGAAATACATCCCTGAAGTTACACAAATATGGATATCTTTCTTCAAATGATTGTTTCTCCAAGGTTTCCTCTACTAGGTCCATCTTGACTACAAAAAGTTGACATCCTTTTCGCCTAGCCCGCTTTAGTTGTTTTGAAGAAATGGATCTAACCTTTATTTCCCTCTATATTCCTTGGAGATTTATAGTTTTGCTCGTCTTATCCAGGCACTCAATGGTTTTATGAAAGCAATCTACTTTGGCTCGATGTTTCCACAACCAGCTCATTCCTAGGATGACATCGTAGGACCCTAAAGGTGCTACGTATAAGTTTGCCTCAGTGGTGAAGTTAGAAACATCAATCCTAGCTTCGAACAAACATTGCTCTACCTGAGCCTTTGAATTATTTGCATACTCTACTGTCCAAGGTTTTGCCATAAAACCAACTTTTCTAGAAAATTTACTTAAGATTCTAGGTGACACAAAATTTTCTGTTGTGCCAGTATCAAATAGAATAGAAACAGGAACTCCAAATAAGGTACCTGTCATCTCAATAGGAGTGATTTGATACTCTGCTTGCCGATTGTCAAGAGTGGCATGAATCCTTTGCTGAAAGGCTTCCTGTTGTGAAGGAAGCTCCGTGTTCCTAGGCTTCCCATTCGGCTTCTTGTTGGGACAGCGGTTGGCATAATGATCTCCTCCACAAGAAAAGCATCCTCCTATAGGTCCTCGCTTCTCAGATGGCCTACTTGCAGAATCACCATTCTTCGTAAAATTTGCATTTCTCTTAAAATCTTCACCTCTACGCTCATTACCAAATCCTCCTTGATTCTTTTGATTTCCCCTATCAAACCTCCTGTTTCCATACCCCTTATCATTTTTCCTTTTAAAAGACTAATCATGGTAGTTCTTGTCAAACTTTTTGCATTTCTTGTCACAGTAAGTAGAGATAGATTTAATCTTCTGCTCCTGTTTTATTGCCTTTTCATAAACTTGATCCATTGTGCTTGGACCATGCACCTCCACCTCACCACCGATCTGAGGATTGAGTCCCATGATGAACTTTTTGATTCAGAACCTTTCATCCTTTTGGTATTGGGGAACATACTTCAGTAACCTAGTGAATTTTTCTACGTACTTGACCATAGATAGTTCACCTTGCCTGAGGTTCTGGAAGTCCGTTAACTTCTGATCAAAGTATAATTGAGGTAACCACCATTTTCAGAATAGTTCCACGAACTCATCCCATGTCACTTTCAAGGGACTTAATTCCAACTCCATTTTCTTATTCATCCACCAAGTGGACACTTCCCCAGACAGCTGATAGGCTCCCCACACAGCTTTAGTAACCTCAGAGTAGTTTCTGATCTCAAAATATTTCTCCATCTCAGTTAACCATGCCTCAGTTGCATCTCCATTTTTCATTCCATCAAACTTTGGAGGGTTAACCTTCTTCATATCCTTAGATAACTCTAAGGCAAGTTTATCCTTGGTTCTTCTTTGGGCTTCACTGTCATCAGGACGCTCACTTGTCGTGCCATTATCCCAATGTTTACTCTTGCTTGTGAAGTGTGAGTTCTCGTTTCCACCCTCTGTGTTGCCAGTTTCATCCATTTTCCTTTCCAGTTTGTTCAATCTTTCCTTGGTTTCTGTGAGCATGTTGAGAATCCTATCCAACTTGTCAGTGGAGTTTTCCCGAGAGTTATGACCTTCCCGATCCTCCCCCTCGTTAAACCCTGATTGGTCCATGCTAGTTTAATTTCACACCTGATTAAACATATACTAATCAGTTTTGCACTTATTAAATTAAACATCATCAAAAGAACACATCATTTGATCATAATCATAATTGTTCTCAAACCAAAATTTTGTCTTTATTTACTTTGCAAAATTGTTTCAACATCATTAGAGATAGACAAATCTCATGTTTCTACATGGTGTTATCTAGTGGAGTGTAACCTTTGGATTCATTGTCCGACACATAATCACGAGGTGTATACCCCTCAGACTCACTATCAGAAGATAACTCAATAATATCCGCTCTAGGTACTACACGTGGATCTCTAGTGATCATGGGTATAGTACTAGGTTCACTCTCAGTTACAATCCAGGAGCAGCGGTTGATCATGGTTCGAGCCGCCATCGCTGCTCCCTCTAGGAGTTCTCTCCTCACTCGCTTAAGTCGTGACATTGCATTGGCTAAGGTTTCTATATCATCAAGCCATATGTCATTTTTGTCATTGGTTTTCTCTATGGTTTTGATCATCGCAAGTCATTTCTGCTTAGCTTGCAGATAATGCTTCTTACCCACGAAGGATTTTCTTGCGGTTTTCTTGGTGTATACCATCCTGGCACAATAAACCAAATCATTAGCTACCCGCATAATGATGATTTCCTAATCAGGTTAGTGGACTCATCAGCCCTAGTGCTGAACCTAGTTAGCTCTGATACCATATGTAACAACCAAATCCGAAATGACAAGAAGTAACCAAGTTTTCACAACGGTAAATTTTATTTTTACTAAGTAATCAAATACAAAAGTAACTCATCTTTTATCTAATACAACATTTTTTTCATTTTATCATAAACATGATCTCATTTTCATAAAGCTCAAAGAAATGATATACATTAAACACTTTGCTTTCTAACAAATAAAATTTTCTTGAAACAACAAATATTGGAAACATACCATTATCATGCATCTCGATTGTCGACCCATCACATTCAAGACTCGGCATTCCTCAGTATTTGGAAGAGAAAGTATCTTCAAGGAGCTTAACCTCCAACCACAGACCGTCAGTCTCCCGCACTCCTTCCTAACCGGAAGTGGCCCTACCCTACTCAAGAGGATAGACTTAGGATAACCATCAGCGTTTGCCATCTGAGCTCTGGTGTTGTAACCTACGTGTCTTGTTATCGCACAGATCCCTAGATACCCTCTAGTCATGCAAGACACTCCACAAGAAACGCCATCCAGTTACGGTGAACGTTCGATGCACTTGAGGATAGTACACCACCTTGGCCAAAGGATTTGTTTTTAAATTAGCGTTCTAAGAACACTTGAACTTGGTTCACCCACCCTACTCGACTTGAATTGGTCGAAATCCTACATTTTCCAATTTGTATAATTTGCACTAATTGACGACCTTGATGACCTCAAGGGTTTAGGATTTCCTCTTGTAATGGCGCTTGGCGCAACATTTACTCTAATCCCGAGTTCATAGTTTCAGAAAACTCATATTCATGTAAAACATTGTTTAATAACGCCCACTCCTAAGTGGTTTCACATTTGTTTACTCATTTTCCCATGTTTGCACAATGCACTCGAATATCTAAAACAATTTCCCGTTCTCCCAGAATTCAAGGGTTCTAGACTCATAAGACCTACAAAATGATACTAGCATTGTCGCATGCAGCATAATCTGGATTCAAAATGCGGTTTTCCTTGCTCTACAAGCTCGTTACAAAACCATGACGGTTTTCGACACAAGTACACTAACTCCCTACTTCGCTTTCCAAGTAAATTAATTTCGCATAAGTTAATGAGGTAAGAATCGCAAAATAAAACAATGAAAGATTTGGACTCTTTCTTATGATCTTAGAGATGACCAAACACGTGGTCGATTTCTAACAAAGATAAAAGACAAAAAAGACTTCAGCTGGTTGCAACTACGTCCTCAGCGGTCAAACTCATTAAAGTTTACGCCAAACGTGCTTCAAATATGTGGTGTATCTCTTCTACACATCACGCTCGTGGAGCAAAGTGTTTTCTCACTAAGGAGTTATTGTTTTCGAGTGCCCCACGGCCGGTTTTTATGCTGATATTTCAGTCTTAAAGGAAACTCTTTATATTTTATGCTTTTTCCTACTGTTAGAAGTTGGTAGTTCACGTTTGCATTTTACAGTGATCAATCATACATGAATACACATTGAAATCTACACACTATCGTCTTACGACTCCAATCAAGAAAGGTATTGACCTATTTTCTAAGTTCTTGAATACTAATTGACAGCAGCATTATTGTCACTAAGGTTTCTTTTACCATAATACAATAATAATACTTTTGTGATGATGAACTTCGCACAAAAACGCAGTAAGAGACATTATCATGATATCTAATTCATTGTAGGTATATTACCTTACCTTGGCAATAATGAGCATAGCAAATGTTGAAGTTTCCCCTCAGTCCTCACTATCGCTTTTCCTTATTTTTGTGTAGGCGCAGAAGAAACTCCCTTTTGACTCTCCACTGTTTGTTTCTCTCTCTGTCTCAACAGCGACTCTCTCCCCACAACTATCCTCTCTTCCCACGGCCCACGCCTCTAACTAAAACTCCCTCTCTGATAAAGTCCTCCAACAATAACTACTGTCATTTTTTCTCCACTCAAACCACGACCGAATCCTCTATCCTCTTTGCCGTTCCCCTCTTCTTTTCACCGCAATCCCTTCCTTCTCTCTTCACTCTCCCCACTCGATAGCGTCTCCTTCTTTTTCTCCTACCTCGTAGTTTTAACTCCCCACGACAGCCACCTCTCGTTGCCTCTGCTCTCTTCCTACTCGACGAGAGTATCCCACTTACTCCCCACTACCCTTCTAACTACCTTCTCCCTTACTCACCGCTCCTTCCCTCTCCGACCATATCTCCCCTATCACATTGCCACGATGGCCTCTAACAGAACTCCCCTCTCCTTACCTCGTGAAGGAATCTGACATTAAAGTTTTTTCCTCTCCTTAGAAATACCACTCTGCATAACTAACATCCCGAGCAGGAAAACTTCCTAACATTTTGCAGTTTGGTTAATGCTCCAACCCCATCAACCCCGATGCCTTTGCACTCCCCAAGTGACGGGACATCAATCAGTAATATGCGGTTTCTCCAACTCACTCACTATCTTCCACAATGATGAAGCTCCTCGTAATGAGGCTTGTTAGCCTCATTCCAACAGCACACCAAAGATTTCGCTTCCTCAACAAAGAGATAGCATGGGCATAAGATTCAACAGTCATACTTCTATCGCCATCGCTAAACTTTCTCTCTCTCACCCATGGTGAAGGAAATTAAAGCACTCGACAACTATCGATACAAACCTAAGCTCAAGGCGGTCGTTCTAACTGAGTAATACCGACTTCGTTACTCACTACAACCACAAGAATGATTAAAGCTCCTTCGGTGATATGGCTTGCTAAAGGACGTAGCAACTCCATCCTTACTAGATCAAAAAGCATTTAACTTTCCAAGACTAAATTAAAGATCGAATTAAAGAGTTAAACACAACAAGGTGGTGGATAAACAAATGCATAAGGCATCTCTATGGTGGAAATAAGAGAAGGAGATAAAGACCACTCTAGATAAGAGACTCAAGGTTAGACCAAAATAACTCGCGGTCAAAGCCAAAAGAAAAGACTCACGTTAATCGACAACCACATAAATTATTTCACGCTAAGGCTTCAAATCGACATTCATCGATCTACAAGAAAAGAATAAATTCACAACACAAGTTTGACGCGTTTTACGACAATCATGACGGATTGATCGTAACGCGAACGAGTTCTTACGACATTAGACGCACAAAGCTGACTTCTCACATCTTTCGACTACGAGACAAGATTTACAATTTTGCCACAAGATGGTTCAATAAACACTTATAAACGAGAATATTAAATGTCTAAATAAGTCGACTTGCTATGATGGACTTACAACGACATCGACGACTCCAAGATTCTACATGACGTCTTTCGACTAGAATATCACACTTTATCCTTTGACGTCGACATCTAGTTAACTAACCCAACCGACAAACAAGACTAACTGGTTGGTTCCAAGGTTTATCTACCTGTTTGGCGATCTCAGTAACTAACACCCATGGTTAATTTCCAGAGTCTATACTCTCTCTTGAAGATACTTTCTCTTTCCGTTGAACACGGTCCACCTGTTCCTGCATTGACAGACTCACATACAATTTTGTGGTCAAAGCACCTATGTTCAAATCAAAACATAATATATCTAAACATCATTGCATTTATTATAAAGACATTTAGTCTACTATATCACCTTGATCGTAATTGTTAGATTCCACAATTCAATATAACAACTTTGTAAGATAAATCGTCAATTTCCATGTCATTCACAACATATTAAATTACTAAAATTCGCAAGAAAGTAAATAGCATAATTGTTTTCAAAAAGAGGGATGTGACATATATCCAGGTCTTCTTAGAGAAATCATCAATAAAAGTAACAAAGTACTCATATCCTCTGAGAGACTTCGTTGACATTGGTCCACATATATCTGAATGTACTAGATAAAGAACCCCTTTGGATCTGGTGTCACTCCTTGGAAAAGCTGCTTTCACAAACTTCCCTAATACACATCCCTTACATACATCATCATGCTCTGTGCTCACCTCTGGAACACCTGTCACTGTCTCACGAAGCAATTTAAGTGCTCCATGATGTATATGGCCCATCCTCCTATACCATAGCTCTCCTTGATCTCTAGGATTACTACTACTCACTAGTGCCTTAGGAGTATCAAACTGCAACCTATAAAGTCAGCCGCTCCTAACTCCAATAGCTATGGGTGATTTCCAATCCTTATGCTTGATTAAAACATGCGCCCCTCTAAAGAGTACATTGTAGCCTTTATCCTGAAGGACAGATACAGAAATTAGATTCATGCCCAAGCCTAGCACATACAACACATCATGAATCGAAATAGGCTTGCCATTCTCCCTCTGAAATAGAACAGTCCCTCTCCCAACTAGATTGCACTTGGACTTGTTCCCCATCTGAATCTGGAATCTGATGTCCTCCTCCTTGTAGCTGGAGAAGTACTCCCTAACTCCTGTCATATGAAATGACACCCCACTGTCTATATACCAAACACCCTGTGAGGTTGAGCTAGTCAGGCAAGCTATGAGTGCAAACTCATCCTCCATTCTACTAGAAAGCTCATCTACACTTGCTGAAGTTGCCGTCTGCTTCTTGCCTTTCTTTTCATTTTTCTTCCTTTGTGGGCAATCGCTGACATAGTGGCCGAACTCGTGACAACCATAGCATTTGATCTTAGATAAGTCCTTCTTCTCACTTATTGGATTTGATCCTTTGCCAGACCCCTTCTTCGCTTTCCCTTTTCCTGCTAGGGCAACGTTTTCCTGTTCCACCTCACTTTTCTGACTATTACTGCTGGTTCCATTGACAAGACTTAGTCTAAGCTCCTCCTGAGTGAAGTCACTCCATAGTCGATCCCAACTCGGTAAGGTGTCTCGTCCATTAACAACTTGAACAAAGACATCCCACTGCTTAGTAAACCCATTCAGGGCTATTCATACTAGCTCATCATCCTTTGGTTTGTCTCCAACAACTGCCAATTCATCCTTGACAAGTCTAAGTCTGGTGAGGTAACTTGTGACGTCTTCTCCCTTATTCATCCGGGTATTCCTTAACTTTTCTCTGAGAATCAGTTTCTAGTTAAGGGTAGCATTCTGGTACAGATTCATAATGGTGTCCCACATCGTCTTTGTTGTATCTAACTCTGCAATATGCGGAACAATATGATCCTTAACACCATCAAGAATCAGCCTCCTCACCTTGGCATCTTCCTTCTTATATGCTAAGAGTTGTGTTGCATCTGTAGGTACAGGTACAACAGTGGTCACATAATCCTTGATACCATTCTCTTCCAGCAATAAAGAAATCCTGGCTTTCCAAACACCAAAATTTGAGGCTCCATCTAATCTGTCCTGATCTCTTAAACCTGCTGAGGCCATCTCAAAAGAAAATAATAATTTGAAGAGGTCAAACTGGGTTTTATAAACCCTAGATTTTTTATTTATTATTTTTCCTTTCTCCTTGTGTCTGTTCTGCCCTCAGATCTGCTTTGATACCATGTGAAAAATCTATTGCAGCTACTGATTATTAATCTCCTATCGTAAATAGATTATTTTACTGCAGAAAATTAATTCACAGCAAATATTGAAAATAATACAGCCGCAACTTCACGAAAAATCATGGAGACAGAAAAATAAAATATGCAAACTGGACACAATAGTTTTGGACAAATTGTCCCTGGAAAAACCCCGAAGGGAAAACCAGTACTGCAAATGAGGAATTTTATTAAATCAAATCAAGAGATACATAGACTGCTTGCCTCTTACTGGCAGAGCTCCGGCAATGTTCTCCTCCGGAAATTCTTTTCCCAATTTATCCTGCAGAAATTCCACTACTGCTGTCTCGAATGCTATCGATGCGCCCTTGCTCTCACTGCAAATCAATTTGCTATTACTGCAAATTTATTTATTTGCTATTGCTGCAAATACTTCTCGGATCTGTCTTCTCCAAATGCCTATTGATCCTCTTTTATAATCCCCTCATTGAAAACCAATGGCCATGATTTAATCTAAATCAATGGCTAGGATTAATTAGACTCTAGCAAACCCTAATATCTAGAAGTCTCTCGAGAAATCAATTTTCTAGGTATAGAGAAAAATATTCCGGCTGTGTTTCCAACCTCGTAATCACCACCTGAGACTAGAACACCTGTCCAAGCTACATTTAAAATTAACAAAAACAACATTCATCACACAAAAAAAGAAAAATTTGATTACGAAGCTTTATGAAAGTTTCTAGAATGGGCCTGGTCATGCCAATCCAGCCCACTGTTGTAAGTAGAATGATAACGATTATTTGCAGGTTGAGTAAGCATCCAAAGTTCCAGCAATTCTCGTGGGCTCCTCTATATTTTTAGAAAGCTTTGTCCATAAAAATGGAACACCTACTTCAAGTTTCCCAAGACTGGATTCCAAATGGGTTTTAAAAAATATAAAGCGTGTCTGAACAAACTCAGAGATAAATATTATTATAATAATAATATTGAATAAGGATTGTTGTTAATGGTATTAGCAGAAAGGATACGTTCTTCAAGATAAGAAGGGAACAGTAAAAATAATGACTCAACATTTCAGATCTGAACGATGGTCATCATAAAGTAATGGAAAAGGATTTGAATTAGACTTTTTAATGAGTTATCAGTGACCAAATATTATTTAATCCGAGTTCATCTCAAAATCTCAACAAATCCTGATCTATGGCGGTCTCTTTGTGAAGTTATCTAACTAAGCTTCAACCATATAAACTGTAAACAATACCTTTAATTATTTGTAGAGACCTCTATAACTTGTATTCTTTCTTTATTTTCAGAAGGATATGATAAAGCTAGAAGGATATCATAGAATTATAAGACAAGAAACAGAAGTCTTTATAATTTTTATTAAATGTTTATTCATGAAATATGGAATTCAATTTAAAAATTATACAATTGAATCCTAACATAAATAGCAGGATTTGACACTGCTGAAAATACCTCCTACTTATCAATTCCTAATAACTCAATGAAACAACAATAGACATACCTTTGAGAGGAATATATCCCATCTCCACATGAGGAGGTATTGAAAAGTAAATGTTGAAGCCACAAGTACTGGCTGTCCAGAAGGATACTCCAGGAATTCCCAATCGCTTGGCTAATTTTTGAGCCCAAGTCATAACTCCATTGTAAACAATACAACTCAAGGGAGGGACATCTGCTTGTGAAAAATCTATTGCAGCTACTGATTATTAATTTCCTATCTTATAAGATTATTTGGCTGCTGAAAAATTAATTAATTTATAGCAAATATTAAATAATAATACAGCTGCAACTTCACGGAAAAATCACGGAGATAGAAAAATAAAATCAACACAACATTTTGGACAAATTGTCCCTGGAAAAACCCCGAAGGGAAAACCAGTACTGCAGATGAGGAACTTTATTAAATCAAATCAGGAAATACATAGACTGCTTGCCTCTTACTGGCAGAGCTCCGGCAATGATCTCCTCCGGAAATTCTTCTCCCAATTTCTCCTATAGAAATTCTACTACTGCTGTCTCGAACGCTATCGCTGCGCCCTTGCTCTCACTGCAAATCAATTTGCTATCACCGCAAATTTATTTATTTGCTATCGCTGCAAATACTTCTCGGATCTGTATTCTCCAAATGCCTATTGATCCTCTTTTATAATCCCCTCATTGAAAACCAATGGCCATGATTTAATCTTAATCAATGGCTAGGATTAATTAGACTCTAAACCCTAATATCTAGAAGTCTCTCGAGAAATCAATTATCTAGGTATGGAGATAATTATTCCAGCTGTGTTTCCAACCTCGTAATCACCACCCGAGACTAGAACACCTGTCCAAGCTACATAAAAATTAACACTCCCTCTTAGCAAGGAAGGTGTTCTGCATAACACCCAACTTACCTCTGAAGAAGATGAATTTCGCCTTCCCCAATGCCTTTGTCAAAATGTCTGCTACCTGCTGATTTGTAGGTATATACTGTAGCTGAACAACCCTCCGTTGTACACAATCCCTGATGAAATGATATCTGATGTCTATATGCTTAGACCTATCGTGAAACACTGGATTCTCAGATAATCTGATGCAACTTTGATTATCGCAGTGTATCACTGTAGTCTCAACCTTCTGACCAAACAAGGCTACCAGCAACTTCCGAAGCCATATAGCCTCACACGTTGCCATGCTAGCTGCTATGTATTCTGTTTCTGCAGAACTCAGAGCCACGGACTTTTGCTTCCTGCTGTACCAAGAGACAACTCCTGATCCCAAACTAAAGCAGCACCCTGAAGTGCTTTTCCTATCCACCGCACTACCTGCCAAATCTGCATCAGTATAGCCTATCAACTTGATACCATCACCTCGAGCATATCTGATCCCATACTCGATTGTACCACGCAAATACCGCAATACATGCTTTGCCGCTATCCAATGCACTCTCTTCGGCTCAACCATGAACTGACTAAGAGAGTTTACTGCAAAGGATATATCTGGCCTAGTGTTGACCAAATACATGAGAGATCCAATCAACATCCTGTATAAGGTGGGGTCTACATCTTTTTCCTTGGATGCATCTACCTTCTTCCAATTCGTGATCATAGGTGTAGACATGGCTCTGCAATCTTGCATCTCAAACCTCTTCAAGATTTCAATACAGTATTTCCCTTGTCCAAGGAAAATCTCTCCATCTGTCTGCCACACTTCCATGCCTAGAAAGTAGTGCATAAGCTCCAAATCCTTCATCTCGAACTCTACTGCAAGGTCCCTCTTGCACTCCTCTATAAGCCCCAGTGAACCTGTTAAAAACAAGTCGTCCACATATAGAACAAGAATGAGAATTTCACCCCCAACCACCAAGTAGTAGAGGTTAGCATCCGCCTCACTCTTCACAAAGCCTATTCCCTGCAAGTATCTATCAATGCGCTCATACCACGCCCTGGGAGCCTGCTTGAGTCCATACAAAGCTTTCTTCAATCTGCACATGTGGGTTTCGCTGCTGTGTGCTACAAAGCCCTCTGGTTGTTCTATGTATACCTCTTCTAACAATTCACCATTAAGAAATGCCGTCTTGACATCCATTTGATGGATCTGCCATCCCATATGCGCTGCAAGTGAGATTACGGCTCGTATAGAAGTATACCTGGCCACTGGAGCGAATGTCTCCTCATAGTCTATTCCCTCCTTTTGAGAGAACCCCTTGGCCACGAACCTTGCCTTGTATTTTTCGATGCTACCATCTGCACCATGCTTAATCTTATAGATCCAGCGTGATCCAACCACTGCCCTATCTGTTGGTCTAGGCACAACCTCCCACACATCATTCTGCATTATTGAGGTATATTCCTCAACCATCGCATCTTGCCACACCTGTTGCTGTGCAGCCTCCTGATAGCTAGAAGGCTCACTATCTACCAATTGACTAACCAATGCCACATAGTCATTATACCTAGCTGGTTGTTTTCGCTGTCTATTACTCATCCTAGGAGCTCCCACAAACTCCTGAGTATCCTTATGTGTCTGTTGAACCTCACGGTTCCTCCTGTCAACTATAGAGGATGAAATATCAAACTCCATATCTTCTTGATGCATCTCTTGGATTTGCTGTATCTGTTGTTCCATACTCTGCGAACTCTCAGCACCTGAGCCTGTGCTTGTACTAGTAACTGTACTCGTGCTTCGCTGCCCCTGTTCTGGTTGAACAATCCTTGGAGCTTCTGTTGGCTGCTCATTCTGATCATCTGCTGGCAAATCTCTGGACCTCCTATATGCCTTGTCCTCCATGAATTTGACATCACGCCTGACTATAATCCTCCTGGTCCCTGGAATAAATATCTGATATGCCTTTGAGGTCTCGCTGTACCCCACAAAGTACCCTCTCTCTGCAGTCTGATCTAACTTGGAACGTGTAGCCCCTGGAATGTGACAAAATGCCAAACTCCCAAATATCCTGAAGTGACTAACATCTGGCTTCTTCCCTGAGAATGCCTCCTCTGGTGTCATCTTGCCCAATACCTTATGTGGAACCCTGTTCTGTATGTGTACTGCTGTACTGCATGCCTCTGCCCATAAGTATCGTGGCATATCTTGGTCATACAACATAGCCCTTGCTGCCTCCGATATAGAACGATTCTTCCTCTCAGCAACCCCATTCTGCTGCGGGTTGTAAGGAACGGTCCACTCTCTCTTGATTCCTTCCCTGGTACAGAACTCCTAGAACTCTTTCCCTTTGTACTCGCCTCCATTGTCTGACCGAAGAACCTTTACCTTCATGCCTGTCGAATTCTCCACAAGAGCTTTGAACTCCTGGAAGTGACTAAAGACCTCATCCTTGGTCTTCAAGAAGTATATCCAAGTCTTCCTGGAGAAATCATCAATAAAAGTAACAAAGTACTCATATCCTCTGAGAGACTTCATTGACATTGGTCCACATATATCTGAATGTACTAGATCAAGAACCCCCTTGGATCTGGTGTCACTCCTTAGAAAAGCTGCTTTCACAAACTTCCCCAATACACATCCCTTATATACATCATCATGCTCTGTGCTCACGTCTGGAACACCTGTCACTGTCTCACGAAGCAATTTAAGTGCTCCATGATGTATATGGCCCATCCTTCTATGCCATAGCTCTCCTTGATCTCTAGGATTACTGCTGCTCACTAGTGCCTTAGGAGTATCAAACTGCAACCTATAAAGTCGGCCGCTCCTAACTCCAATAGCTATGGGTGATTTCCAATCCTTATGCTTGATTAAAACATGCGCCCCTCTAAAGAGTACATTGTAGCCTTTATCCTGAAGGACATATACGGAAATTAGATTCATGCCCAAGCCTGGCACATACAACACATCATGAATGGAAATACGCTTGCCATTCTCCCTCTGAAATAGAATAGTCCCTCTCCCAACTGGATTGCACTTGGACTTGTTCCCCATCTGAATCTGGAATCTGATGTCCTCCTCCTTGTATCTGGAGAAGTACTCCCTAACTCCTGTCATATGAAATGATGCCCCACTGTTTATATACCAAACACCCTGTGAGGTTGAGCTAGTCAGGCAAGCTATGAGTGCAAACTCATCCTCCATTCTATTAGAAAGCTCATCTACACTTGCTGAAGCTGCCGTCTGCTTCTTGCCCTTCTTGTCATTTTTCTTCCTTTGTGGGCAATCGCTGACATAGTGGCCGAACTCGTGACAGCCATAGCATTTGATCTTAGATAAATCCTTCTTCTTCTCACTTTTTGGATTTGATCCTTTGCCAGACCCCTTCTTCGCTTTCCCTTTTCCTGCTAGGGCAACATTTTCCTGTTCCACCTCACTTTTCTAACTATTACTGTTGGTTCCATTGACAAGACTTAGTCTAAGCTCCTCCTGAGTGAAGTCACTCCATAGTCGATCCCAACTCGGTAAGGTGTCTCGTCCATTAATAACTTGAACAAAGACATCCCACTGCTTAGTAAACCCATTCAGGGCTATTCGTACTAGCTCATCATCCTTTGGTTTGTCTCCAACAGCTGCCAATTCATCCTTGACAAGTCTAAGTCTGGTGAGGTAACTTGTGACGTCTTCTCCCTTATTCATCCGGGTATTCCTTAACTTTTCTCTGAGAATCAGCTTTCGGTTAAGGGTAGCATTCTGGTACAGATTCATAATGGCGTCCCACATCGTCTTTGCTGTATCTAACTCTGCAATATGTGGAACAATATGATCCTTAACACCGTCAAGAATCAGCCTCCTTGCCTTGGCATCTTCCTTATATGCTATGAGCTGTGTTGCATCTGTAGGTACAGGTACAACAGTGGTCACATAATCCTTGATACCATTCTCTTCCAGCAATAAAGAAATTCTGGCTTTCCAGACACCAAAATTTGAGGCTCCATCCAATCTGTCCTGATCTCTTAAACCTGCTGAGGCCATCTCAAAAGAAAATAATAATTTGAAGAGGTCAAACTGGGTTTTATAAACCCTAGATTTTTTATTTATTATTTTTCCTTTCTCCCTGTGCCTATTCTGCACTCAGATCCACTCTGATACCATGTGAAAAATCTATTGCAGCTACTGATTATTAATTTCCTATCTTATAAGATTATTTGGCTGCCGAAAAATTAATTAATTTACAGCAAATATTAAATAATAATACAGCTGCAACTTCACGGAAAAATCACGGAGATAGAAAAATAAAATCAACACAACATTTTGGACAAATTGTCCCTGGAAAAACCCCGAAGGGAAAACCAGTACTGCAGATGAGGAACTTTATTAAATCAAATCAGGAAATACATAGACTGCTTGCCTCTTACTGGCAGAGCTCCGGCAATGATCTCCTCCGGAAATTCTTCTCCCAATTTCTCCTATAGAAATTCTACTACTGCTGTCTCGAACGCTATCGCTGCGCCCTTGCTCTCACTGCAAATCAATTTTCTATCACCGCAAATTTATTTATTTGCTATCGCTGCAAATACTTCTCGGATCTGTATTCTCCAAATGCCTATTGATCCTCTTTTATAATCCCCTCATTGAAAACCAATGGCCATGATTTAATCTTAATCAATGGCTAGGATTAATTAGACTCTAAACCCTAATATCTAGAAGTCTCTCGAGAAATCAATTATCTAGGTATGGAGATAATTATTCCAGCTGTGTTTACAGCCTCGTAATCACCACCCGAGACTAGAACACCTGTCCAAGCTACATAAAAATTAACACTGCTGAGCTCATCAACTTATCTATCACCTTTTCAAAATACGGGGGGCAACTATTTGTAATGGATTTACAGAGCTCGTCAACTTGGCTGGTGCGGCCATGCTGCAGAGGCAGACCGTCTGGAATAGTTTGGAAGGTGATGCCACCCATGGACTGGATCGATCCAGATTTCAACATTTTGTCTTGCATGTATTCAGTATTAACAAAAGTGATGTGGAAACCTCGTGCAGACAAAATTTTGGCCAACTGCATCATGGGCGTAATGTGACCCTGAGTGGGAAAGGCCAACATCACCCAACAAGAACAAGCAGCACTGAGTCTCAGAAACACTGAAAAACTTGGTTTCTGAGTTGCTCGCGGGCAAAGATAGATTTATTTATGGTCAACAATGACCCAACGATGAAGACCATTAGGAAGAAACATGCATCATAAGTCTCAATTACCATTCTAAATTTCTACCCCACATATGATCATTATAGTTATCGTAATCCAAATATTTGATGTAGTGACAAAGTACCGATCAAAAGGTATTTAAGGCAATCTGAGAGCAGACAAGGATCGGTATTAAAAAAAACACAGCAGTCCTAATCGTGATAAGTAGCAAGAAGGGTAGATAGGATGATCACCCTTAAAACTTCATTCCCACACTTCTTGTTCTACACTAAAAATAATTAATAATTATGAGTTGAAAATTAGAAACATTAGAGTAAATATGTAAATAAAAAACAAGTATATTTATTTTGATAATCCATGATTTTACAAAGAATGGAGAAGCTAGATCTAATAAATCTTAGGATCAAGAACACGTCATATCATATTAGTAATTGCCTTGGAATTAGGATTTTTTGTCAACTCTGTGTAGGGACGAGTCTAATTGTCTAGGACTAATCTATGATTGTGATCTTGTCATACACCTGCAAACTCATCCTATGTACTCTATTGCTTTGATTTCTACTCTTTAATTCACTTGATCACCCTTGATCTTTTCTTGGTATTTCCTAGAACATATGGGGCTTGATAGTATTTAAAAATATGTTCTAGGATTGATATTAGGTCACAAGGAGCTATCACCTAGACCAATCCTTGAAAATTGAACAATATAAAAAACAACAATCTTTAGTCATGCAAATGCTCCTGAGTTGATTGTGCATCGCTAGATTCCTTTTTAGAGCACTAATTCAAGTGTGTAAATCAAATGATTTCTATCTATGATCGGATGATTTTTTTTATTAAAATGAATGATTGAATGCCTTTAAATACAATGACATAGCAACCTAGATCACATAAATTTGGGTTTGGTCAGCCCTAGTTGGGAAGGGTAAAGGTGTGAACTGAATCAAATTTGAATTTAAAAATTTATTGGTTGGTGTTTTCGGCCTTTGATAAAATCCCAACTGCTGAGTTATAGGGAAATAGCCTACTATACCAACTACAACTAATAGATTGACCAGTGTGAGTTGGGTGGGAGGAGTCCATGGCTACAAGGACAACAATATGACCATGAACTAATTTCAAGATAAAAAATGACACCTAGATCATAGTAGATAACATGTGCAAGGGAATAAGTGTGAGCATGAGAGTAATAAATAAGTGGATAGGGTGAATTTATAAGGTTGTGTGAACATGGGAAAAGAGATAAGTAGTAGGTGTATAGAAAGATGTGTAATGGGGTAGGTAGATAACATAGGGCAAGGGACTTGATGTTGCACAAAATTTCATCATTTGTCAATATGTCTAGATGTATCAAAGCTCTTCCCTAAAATAGACACAAAATTAAATGGGAAAAGATACATGGGTATACAAATTTCACCACTTATATTTTTCTCTTGCTTTGAGGTTCATGTGATTTCTTGAATGATCATGCATCTCAAAGTATTTAGCACTCATGCAAAAATGCATGGGGTAAGTGCAAGAAGATGGGGGGCCAAAAAGGGGTCTTAAGTGGCCCCTTTTTTCTGAAATCAGGAAATGCTGGCCTTGGATGAGAAATTGAGCATAGTTACACTCAAAATTTTGAAGATGCAACCAAAATCAATGTTCGTAGTGCTCCGAGTCTACTTTCTAAACTACTATTTTTTTTTAAAATGATATAGATTAAGGAGTTCAAAAAAGGGAGCCATAGAAATTGGTGTTGTTTCTGTCAAAAAAACATATAGCATGTTTTGTGGCTCCCTCAAAAGGTTAACTTTTTTTGGTATTTTTAAAATTGCTTCAGTGATAAATTAGCTAACAGCACGTAGTTTATGCTCAATTTTTCTAATAATTTTTTGATGAATAATTGATCTTTTACTGATTTTTAAAGTGGACACATCTTAAAAAATAGAATTTTGGCCGTGCTACCCCTATAAATTTTGAAAACTAATTGAAAATCATTTTTTTAATATGTGTAGAATGAAGTCTAGTTTCTAAAAATGTATTTTTTAAAAAAATTCAATGAACAGTTAATTTACAATGAAAAAAAGACCAAACACTAGTTTTTGCCCAAAAACGGACACACAAACAAAAGAAATTAAAGATGAAAGGATTAACATTGTAAAAATGTGAAAAAAATTACATCGTTAAATAGCTAAGAGAAAGCCTAACATTACCCAGGTGTTTGATTTGTTTAACCTTGAAACATGTGCAAATCTAAGGGTTAGCACAAACAAAATTATGTGAAATCCTGTAGAATTTGCAAAAACACTTCTGTAGATGTTGGGAAGGCATTCCAAGCCTTTGGGTTGGAAACCCAAAGCAAATCCCAAGCCTAAGGCTTGGCATTACCAAAGTAAAATAAAACGCGAGTGTGTTATAACCCACTTGCGTTATGTTTTGTTTTGCATTTTTTTTTTTGCAAAAGTTTGCTCGATGTTTGTCATGTTTGACATAACGTGAGCGCGTTATAATGTGCTCACGTTATAACGTTCTTGTGTTATGTCTCCCTTGGAATATTTTATGTTCATGGTTATTGAGCATGCATGTATGTATGCTTGTATGTATGTATGTATGTATGTATGTATGTATGCCTATATGTATGCATGTATGTATTGATGTATGTATGTATGCCTATATGTATATATGTATACTTGTATGTATGTATGTATGTATGTATATGTATGTTTGTATGTATGTATAGTGTCAAGGGTAGAGGAGGGTAGAGATGGGGGTGAGGCAGATAGGGGAGGAGGGGTGGATAAGGGTTGAGGGTTTAAGGTCAAGAGGGATTAGGGTTTAGGGTTGAGGGATTAGGGATAGGATTTAGAGTTTAGGGATAAGGGATTAGGGTTTAGGACCTTGAGGGATTAGGGTTTAGGGTTGAGGCTTTAGGGATAGCATTTAGGGTTGAAGGATTAGGGCTGAGGGTCGAGGGATTAGGGTTAAGGTAGAGTGTTGAGGGTAGAGGGTTTAGGGATAGGGTTTAGGGTTGAAGGTTTAGGGTTGAGGGCTCAGGGATAAGGGATTAGGGTTTAAGGTATAGTGTCAAGGGTTGAGGGTTTAGGAATAGGGATAGCCTTTAGGGTTTAGGGTTGATGGATGTAAAGGTTTAGGGTTTAGGGATAAGGAATTAGTGTTGAGGGTTGAGAGATTAAGGTTTAAGGTTGAGGCTTTAGGGTTTAGGGATAGGGTTTAGAGTTTAGGGATAAGGGATTAGGGTTTAGGACCTTGAGGGATTATGGTTTAAGGTTGAGGCTTTAGGGATAGTGTTTAGGGTTGACAGATTAGGGTTGATGGTCAATGGATTAGGGTTAAGGTAGAGTGTTGAGGGTAGAGGGATTAGGGATAGGGTTTATGGTTGAAGGTTTAGGGTTTAGGGATAGCAGATTAGGGTTTAAGGTATAGTGTTGAGGCTTGAGGGTTTAGGGATAGGGTTTAGGATTTAAGGTTTAAGGGTTGAGGGTTGAAGCTTTAGGGATAAGAGAGAGACCTATATGGCTAAGGGTTGAGAGATAGGGTAGAGATGGGGTGAGGCAGATAGGGGAGGAAATGGGTGGATAAGGGTTGAGGCTTTAAAGCTTTAGGGTTGAGGGATTATGGTTTAAGGTATTTTGTTGAGGATTGAGGGTTTAGGGATAGGGTTTAGGATTTAAGGTTTAAGTGTTGATGTTTGAGGATTTAGGGATAGGGTTTATGGTTTAGGGGTAAGGGATTAGGGTTTAGGGTTGAGGGATTAGGGTACCATAAATTATAATTAGGGATTAGGGTTTATGGTTTAGGGATTAGGGATTAGGGTTTAGGGTTGAGGGATTAGGGTACCATAAATTATAATTAGGGATTAGGGTTTATGGTTTAGGGATTAGGGATTAGGGTTTAGGGTTAAGGGATTAGGGTTTAGGGATGTAAAATTAGGGGATACCATAACTAAACTAGAATTTAGGCAGGGTTGGGAAATTTTTTTGAATCATCATGGGCTAGAGATTGGAGATTTTGTTGTGTTCAAGTACATATCTAAGTCATATTTTAAGGTTAAGATATTTCATAGAATAGGGTGTGTGAAAAATATCAATGCTCTTCAGCTTATTAATACCAACATTGATATAGATAAAAGATGTCCTTCTAACAGAGTATGTAGTTCAAGTCAACTAATGGGCAACAAGTTGCTGAATGAATTGGTTTAATGGGTGTGCCTCCTTCAAAGTTATGCTTGGAGACTTTACACAAAAATTGGTAACTCTATACATTATTTTTCATTCTTTTATTTCCTGTACACTGTTAAGAACTTGTAAAATCTAATTGTGTAATGTGTTAATGGTAGCACATTCCCCCTGTATTTGTTTCATAGTTTATAGACAACACAGACAAACATATGGTGTTGCAATGCCTAGGTGGGTAGGAGTGGGATGTGCAATTAGGGGGTACCACAAATAAACTAGAATTTAGGCAGGGTTGGGAAAATTTTGTGAATCATCATGGGCTGGAGATTGGAGATTTTTTTGTGTTCAAGTACATATCCAAGTCATATTTTAAGGTTAAGATATTTCAAAGAACAGAGTGTGTGAAAAATATCAATGCTCTTCAGCTTATGAATACCAACATTAATACACATAAAAGATGCCCTTCTTCTAACAGAGTATGCAGTTCAAGTCAACCAATGGGTAGCAAGTTGTTGAATGAATTGGTTTTTGATGGGGATTTAAACAACAATGATGTTGATGCAATGGAAGAAAATCAAAATTGTAAGTCTAATTTAATTTATTTCAACTTTCAAAGAAGGCCTTTGAATTGTAGCTTTACCAGGAGGATTGGTATAACAAAAAAATATTTCTATTGCAAGCAATTCTTGGAAGAACCTTGGACATTATGGACCCTCTCATCTAGAAAAGCACATGACAGTGAACTCTACCCCTTATTTCAAATCAGATTTACCTTTTTATTCAATGAAAATGAAGTTATGGAATGTAAACCGACCAATAGTCTCGAGGGTTGAGGGTTTAGGAATAGGGATAGCATTTAGGGTTTAGGGATGAGGGATTAGGGTTGAGGGTTGAGGGTTGAGGGATTAGAGTTTAAGATATAGTGTCGAGTGTTGAGGGTTTAGGGATAGGTTTTAGGGTTTAAGTTTTAAGGGTTAAGGGTTGAGGGATAGGGTTTAGGGTTTAGAGATAAGAGAATAGGGTTTAAGGTATAGTGTCAAGGGTTGAGGGTTTAGGAATAGGGATAGTGTTTAGGGTTTAGGGATGAGGGATTAGGGTTGAGTGATTAGGGATTATGGTTGAAGGTTGAGGGATTAGGGTTTAAGGTATAGTGTCGAGGCTTGAGGGTTTAGGGATAGGGTTTAGGGTTGAGGGATTAGGGTTTAAGGTATAGTGTTGAGGATTGAGGGTTTAGGGATAGGGTTTAGGGTTGAAAGATTAGGGTTTAGGGTTGATGGATTAGAGTTTAATGTTGAGATTTGAGGGTTGAGGGTTGAGGGTTGAGCGTTGAGGGATAGGGTTGATGGTCAAGGGATTAGGGTTAAAGTAGAGTGTCAAGGGTAGAGGGATTAGGGATAGGGTTTAGGGTTGAAGGTTTAACGATTGAGAGTTGAGGCTTTAGGGATGAGGATTAATGGATTAGGGTTTAAGATATAGTGTCAAGCGTCAAGGGTTTAGGGATAGGTTTTAGGGTTTAAGTTTTAAGGGTTAAGGGTTGATGGATAGGGTTTAGGGATAAGGGATTAGGGTTTCAGGTATAGTGTTGAGGGTTGAGGATTTAGGAATAGGGATAGCGTTTAGGGTTTAGGGATGAGGGATTAGGGTTGAGGGTTGAGGGATTAGGGTTTAGGGTTTAGGGTATAGTGTCAAGGGTTGAGGGTTTAGGGATAGAGTTTAGGGTTTAGGGTTGATGGATTAGGGTTTAATGTTGGGAGTTGAGGGTTGAGGGTTTAGGGATAGGGTTGATGGTCAAGGGATTAGGGATAGGGTTTAGGGTTGAAGGTTCAAGGATTAAGGGTTTGAGGCTTTAGGGATGAGGGTTAAGGGATTAGGGTTTAGGATATAGTATCGAGTGTCGGGGGTTTAGGGATAGGTTTTAGGGTTTAAGTTTTAAGGGTTAAGGGTTGAGGGATATGGATGAAGGTTTAGGGATAAGGGATTAGGGTTTAAGGTATAGAGTCAAGGGTTGAGGGTTTAGGAATAGGGATAGAGTTTAGGGTTTAGGGATGAGGGATTAGGGTTGAGGGTTGAAGGATTAGGTTGAGGGTTAAGGGTTGAGGGATTAGGGTTAGGGTTGAGGGATTAGTGTTTAAGGTATAGTGTTGAGGGTTTAGGGATAGGGTTTAGTGTTGAGGGATTAGGGTTTGACGTTGAGGGTTGAGGGTTGAGGGTTTAGGGATACGGTTGAGGGTCGATGGATTAGGGTTAAAGTAGAGTGTTGAGGGTATAGGGATTAGGGATAGGGTTTAGGGTTGAAGGTTTAAGGATTGAGGGTTAAGGCTTTAGGGCTGAGGGTTAAGGGATTAGGGTTTAAGATATAGTGTCGAGGGTCAAGGTTTTAGGGATAGGTTTTAGGGTTTAAGTTTTAAGGGTTAAGGGTTGAGGAATAGGGATTAGGGTTTAGGGATAAGGAATAAGTGTTTAAGGTATAGTGTCGAGGATTGAGGGTTTAGGAATAGGATAGCATTTAGGGTTTAGGGACAAGGGATTATGGTTGAGGGTTGAGGGTTGAGGGATTAGGGTTAAGGTAGAGTGTCAAGGGTTTAGTAATAGGGTGTAGGGTTTAGGGTTGAGGGATTAGGGATTAGGGTTGAGGGATTAGGGTTTAAGGTAAAGTGTTGAGGGTTTAGCGATAGGGTTTAGGATTTAAGGTTTAAGGGTTGAGGCTTTAGTGTTTAGGGTTAAGTGAGACCTAGATAGCTAAGGATGGATGGAGAGGGAGACAAGGAGTGACTGAGAGACATAGAGAGGTGAGGGGGAGAGATAATGAGATATAGAGAGATGAGAGATAAAACATGAGCTAATGGAACTAGAGGTGAGAGATATTGCAAAGGTGCTATCAAGGGTGAGATAGGCACAAATATTTATGGATCAATCTATAGCAGGACAAAATGCGAGTGCATTTTGGCCTGCTATACAAATGGTAAAAAGGCCTGGACCCCTGTGATCTAGGCCCACATACTCTGTTTTCATGTTGTTTATGCGCGTGTTCAGACAAAAAAAGGTGTTTTCATGTTGTTGGGAAGTTCACATGCACATTTTTCACATTCTACCACCTTTGCATGAACTTTCCTCCACCTTTTTCTACTTTGCCAACTTAAGGAGGAAATAACATAGCTTTCACATCAAATTTGATATATATATCAATTCAAGTTTCAATTTTTGTAGTGTTGCAATTTGTTAATTGTGATTGAATTGTAGGAATTTAACATTATAGATTGGTTAATAGTATTGTTATTACTAATTCTATTTGAGTGTTATTCAATTTAACGTTGAAAAGGAAGCAAGTGGTGAAAAACTTAAATTGTTGAGGAGTTTGATGCAAGAAGAAAAAAACACTACATAATTGGGTACTCTCTCCATTTGAATCTCTGTTTTTTAGGTATGTCAAGTCTTTACGTGCATGTTCTTTACATTTTCCTTAATTCTATAAATGAATTACTTTATCATGCTTTATCATACATGTTTATATCACTTATATCCAGTATGCATAATAAAAGACTATGTATACATATTTTGTGTTTATATAATAGGCTATGTTTTAAATTAGTTCATGGTATACATAATAAAAGATATCTCAAAGGTCAACATTAATTAAAATAGACACAATCACGATCAAGAAAGCAGCCTACAATCTCACATGGTGCCATGTATATTTTCTACACTTGGGCTCTTTAATAATTATGTGCAATAATGAATTAAACAGACCTTAACATATCGTGATGTCAAACTATACAAGAATAAATCCTTACAACATATAAATATATAATCCTTTACTTACATAATGAAATACTATTATCTTGTCATATTAACAAGTTAAAATACAAATGAATAGGTGCCATGATCATACAAGTAAATCCTAATAGGCTTAATCCAATCATAATCCATGTTATGCTACATTATTCTTCATGTTGGAGGATGTGGAGACTTCTTTAGTGTCTTGGGCTAGGACATTCCTTATGCACCTATTCATGATGATTTGTATGCACATGACAACAATATTTCAAAATTTCCTAATTGTCCTTTGTTAGCACATGATGTTGGTTACCTTGATCGACTATATACCTTTCAATACCCTAAATTACAGAGATTAGTCTAATGATTTTTATGACAGTCCTTTGTATGTCTTGAAATATTCATGTTTCCAAGATAGCTCTAGCTAATGTCCACTTGTTTCCAACTTCGTACACATGCAAGAAACAATTTTGAGCATTATATTCATCATAAATAAGTCACTTTTAGTCAATAGAAGCCAAAATACATCCATTTGCAATCATGGATTAGTTAAGGACAGCTAGGTGGTAAATTTGTTGCCATTGGCAACTTCACAAATTTGGTGTCTTATCTTGTCCTCCTTGGTTTTCTCCATAGATCTCAATCATTGTCTTCATGATTCGTATAATTCATCATGTCATAGTGGCTTCATCATTCCATAATTATCTAATCACAATAACCCTAGATGGCTATCCCTAGGACTACTCTGTGAATTGCACACTATGTATTTCAGCAATTTAAAGGGTTTAGGGATAGGGTTTATAATTCTTATTAGATGGTTTAATGTGAACCACTATTCATTAAATATGGGTCTTTCAATTTAACTCAGAAATTATACAATTAAATCTTGGTATAAATATCACAATTTAATTTAACACGCTAAGAAAATACCTCCAACTTCTCAAATCCTAATAGACTCAAATAAAGACCTTTGAAAATGAAGTGCACTAATGAAACTACAACAGACATACCTTTTAGAGGAATATATCCCTTCTCCACAAGAAGAGGTATTGAAAAGTAAATGTTGAAGCCACAAGTACTGGCTGTCCAGAAGGATACTCCAGGAATTCCCAATCGCTTGGCTGATTTTTGAGCCCAAGTCATAACTCCATTGTAAACAATACAGCTCAAGGGAGGGACATCTGCTGAGCTCATCAACTTATCTATCAGCTTTTCGAAATACGGTGGGCAACTATTTGTGATGGATTTACAGAGCTCCTCAACTTGGCTGGTGCGGCCGTGCTGCAGAGGCAGCCCGTCTGGAATAGTTTGGAAGGTGATGCCACCCATGGACTGGATCGATCCAGATTTCAACATTTTCTCTTGCATGTATTCAGTATTAACAAAAGTGATGTGGAAACCTCGTGCAGACAAAATTTTGGCAAACTGCATCATGGGCGTAATGTGACCCTGACAAGGAAAGGCCAACATCACAGCATGAGGTCTCTTAGTCTTGGCCATGTTTATCACCCAACAAGAACAAGCAGCACTGAGCCTCAGAAACAGCCTCAACTGTCAGTGAAAAACTTGGTTTCTGAGTTGCTCGAGGGCAAAGATAGATTTATTTATGGTCAACAATGACCCAACGATGAAGAAACATGCATCATAAGTCCCACCTGACATGATGCTATCAAGTACCGATCAAAAGGTATTTAAGGCAATCTTAGAGCAGACAAGGGTCAGTATAAAAAAACCACAACAGTCCTAATCGTGATATGTAGCAGGAGGGGTAGATAGGATGGTAAACTAAATGATCACCCTTAAAACTTTATTCCCACACTTCTTGTTCTACACCACAGAGGATCATCCTAGTCATTTACTATTACAATAACGACAAACAAAGATAGCAATGAAACAAATCTTAAAAATAAATCTAATGGTTTCTAGACTGGTCCACCTATAAAGGATAAAGAATAGTAGTTGGAAGGGTGGTGTAAGGAGGTAAAATTGTATATATATATATATATATATATATATATATATAACTAGCACTTGCACCCATTGGAGGTTCAAGGAATACGTTGATAGGAACAACTGATGAGTTTAGAAAGTTTTCTGTCGTGAATTTTTTTTTAAGATGTTCCAAGCACTATAATGCTCACATATAAAAGCCTATCGGCTAATTATAATTTAGACTAATCAATTACGAGTTGAAAACTAAAAATAATTAATAATTATGAGCTGAAAATTAGAAATATTAAATGTAATATTTGAAATGTGTAAAAATGTAAATAAAAAACAAGTATATTTATTTTGATAATCCATGATTTTACAAAGAATGACGAAGCTAGATCTAATAAGTCTTGGGATCAAGAACACTTAATATCATATTAGTAATTGCCTTGGAATTAGGATATTTTGTCAACTCTGTGTAGGGACGAGTCCAATTGTCTAGGACTAATCTATGATTGTGATCTTGTCCTACACCTATGAACTCATCCTATGTATTCTATTGCTTTGCTTTCTACTCTATATAAGCATCTAATCATGTAATGCTATACACATCTAATCATATAACAAAGTAAGCATATTGCAATGACTGTAAATAATGCATTGTGCAAGCACATGGGATGGAGATGGTATCAATGAATAAGAATTTCCCCACAACATGGGCAACAAAATGGTGATGTAGCCCTAATGACCTAGTAACACTCATGGAAGTATATAAGGCACTAGGATAAGTGTATGCTCCCCAACATGGCATACAAAATCATGAGCACACAAAGATTGGTAAGGTAATTAGCCCCTAGCAGGTATAGAATCAAAACTATGCGGAGGGGCCCAAAATAAGGCATAAAGGCACGAGAAAGGGAAAGGGATCACAAGAAGGAAGGAGAATGATTAGTGGAATAGTTCTAAATGTAATCAAAATGAGTCAAGGGAGAACAATAATGTAAGATGTAATCTCAAATGCTTGAATTGAATAACAAGGCTCCATGTGAGAAAGACAATGCAATAAGGTGTAATAGTCTATAAAAGGGGAAGGTCAATGGCCCCCCATCTCGAAGGATATGTTGATAATAGCACAAATATATAAGGAGGGTGCATGATGTGCCCCATTTGTAAAGATAATGTGATGATAGTCCAAATATGAAGGGGGATGCATGATGCACCCCTCATGTGTAACTCAAAAGGTGCATAAATGTAAGATCATAGTCATAATAATAAAAGATAGCCCTAAATGGCCTAATAGAATCATGTGATAAGAAATAATGTGAGTCATAGCAATAGATAAGGGTGGAAGCATAAATCCATGTCGCACTTGTGGGCCATTTTGAAAAAATGAGCTTTGCAAGGGTGAAATGTTTGACACCTTCAAATGAAGGTTTTTCTTTGTTAGAAGGTCTTCACCATTCTATGTGTTGTAAGTATGTGCTATCGATGTTGTCATTGATGTCAACAAGCTTGTGTTGTCATTGGTGTCAACTAGTTGAGTAGAGATAAGGTTGTTGCAATGGTATGAGCTGTTTGGTTGAGATGTTTTGCTGATGATGATTTAGTTACTTTGTAGAGGTGCTGAAGATGTTGAGAATATGTTTTTGTCATTTGATTTCCAAGTGCTTTTGAGAAAAATTGATTAATAAAGGAAACAATGTGGTGAAGCAGCATTTTGGCTTACAAAATAGTGTTATTCTTTTGCTCTACATTTCCTCTATGTTGAAGATCTATCTTTGCAGTTTGGATATGTTGTTTAGAGGTGTTAAGAGTTGTTATATTCCAAATTTGGTGCTCCAGTTTGTTGTGCAAAGAAAATTGTGTTCACCAGTATGTGGACTATGGTTCTGAGTCATTCAGAGGTGTTTGGAGAAATGTCTTTGCTCCGCATTTCTCCGCAAAGAAGTTTTGGATCTTGCAATTCTAGAATTGTGCTTATAAGGTTTATATCTTTATTCTGTTGAAGTTGTATATGGTTTGGTGCTCTGAAAGTCAATTTCTAGAGATACAGTGTATGACAAAGATAGTTAAGCATGTTGGATAAACATGATAAAGGTGTACAGAAGATGAAAGTTGTTGCAGAAGAATTTGTTGGTTTTCAGGATGTTTGTGCAATACTCTAGATTGTGGTGAAGCCTTGCCTGTGGTCTGCAAGTCATTTTTGGGTTTGAGGAAGTGTGTACTTAAAAGTTCATTGTGTTAACACAGGTTTGGTCGACCTTGGGAGTTTACACTAATTATAGAGTTTCTTTGGTGACTATGAAAGTGTGGAGTAGCATGTTTGGATGAATTTAGGTCCAAGCTAAGATGTGTTGTGGTTCACCTTCATTCCTTTCCACTGCAGGAGTGTTTAGCTTCAGACCTAATTTGAATCTTTTGTATTAAGGTGTAATGCTAACCTTGGAGAATGTTCTCGAGGTTGAAGACAATATAAATAAGTGTCAAGGGATTGTGATTGAGTGGGCGCGCATTGAATATGATGTGAATAACGGAGTGGTTGAATGTGTTGTGCAGTACAATCTTTCATGTGTTAGACTACTGGATGTAGTGAGCATAAGGTGTCTACTATTCTTTAGTAATGTTGCGAAGGTGATGTTGTGTTAAATATTGAGCTTCATTGGAACTGTACTCCATGCATATGTCAGATGCAATTATAGCAGTTCAAATCTTAGCAGTGAGCCACTTCTTCTATCTCTTTCTCTCTGGGTAGTGAGCCCTTTGGTAATGAGCCTTTCGTTTGGGTAGTGAGCCTTTTGTAATTTGATGTTGTTACTACTTTATATTGTGAGCTAATCCTCACCGTGGTTTTTCCCTTATTGGGTTTTCCACATAAATCTAGTGTTCTCTTCTATATGGTGTTGTGATTCAGTTCTTATTATTTACTTTTCATGCTTAATCAACATAATAGTTTAAAGGTTACTTGGATTAATGTGGATTTGAATGTGTGTGAGGGTTTCAGAATTTTAAGCTACAACTAATTCACCCCCCCTCTCAATTGTCCTGGGCATTCAACAATTGGTATCAGAGCAAGGTTCCTTGGAAGAGATCTTAACTGCTTGAGGTAGATTCAGGATGGCGCACAAAAAGGATGTTCCCCTATTTGATGGATCTGACTATGCTTTCTGGAAAATAAGGATGGAAGGTTATCTGATTTCTCTTGGATATGACATATGGAAGTCCACAATGACTCAATATACAATGCCTGAAAAGGGTCTGAGTTCTACAGATGAGGTCAAGGCCTATGAAATCAATGGTAAAGCAAGGTATGCTCTTTTAAGTGGTCTTTCTTATTCTGAATTGCTGAAAGTCATGGATCTAAAAACTGCTAATGACATCTGAAAAAAGTTAGAAAGTATTCATGAAGGAGATGATAAGGTCAAGCAAGCTAAAATGCAGAATTTAAAGCTCATGTTTGAGACCATACAAATGTCTGAAGATGAAAACATTACAAGCTACTTACAAAGGGTGGATGAAGTTGTTAATGGCATAAAAATTCTTGGTGGAAAAATGGATGAGAAAGAAGTGATATTGAAGTTACTCAGAACTCTTCCTAAAGCTTATAATCATAAGGTTTCTACTATAGAAGAATTATAAAATCTAAATCAGTTTACCAAAGATTAACTACTTGGCACTTTAACTGCTTTTCAAATAAAAGAATTTGGTACAAGTAGTGCAAAGGTTGAGACGACTTTCATGGTTAGCAAATCTAAGAAGACTGTGGAATCAGATTAGGAGGATACAGATGATTTGGAAGCTAATTTTGCAAGAAGAATGAAATTGGGTATTGGTAAGTACAGTGGTAAGTTGCTTTTCAAGTGTTTTAGTTGTGGCAAGATAGGTCATTATGCTTCAAGATGTCTAGAAAGAATTTTGAGGAGCAAGAATAGGGAGAACAAAATAGAGTGCCTAAGAAAAGCTACTATGTTAGAGAGGATGTAGCTATATCTGATGATGAACCTGATTTTGAGGATGATGAGGATAATGAATGTATGTTCATAGCTTTAAGAGATGATATTGTTTCTACTAAGGGCAGCTGCAAAAAGTTGAGGGGCCAAAAAGTGGCCAACTTTTTTTAAAAAAACATTTTAGACATAATGTGAACGTGTTATAATGCGCTCGCATTATATTCTCTTGTATTAAAAAAATAGCATTTGATTTCATTATTTCACATAATTTGGAAAGAAAACTCGTAGCTTGGAGAGAAGATAAGCGTGCTCGCGTTATAGAAACCCATTTCATCCGCTATTTCTCACTGATTCATCATCAAAATTCTACCACGACGTCAGGGAAATTGAAGAAGTAAGTTCTATTTGCTTTCTTGTGTCAATTTGTTGCTAAATAGGTAGGTTAAAATAGTTTTTGATGTAAATTTATTTAATTTACAGGATTTGATAATGCACCTCCTCCTCCTAAAAATACACAAAATCCTCCATCACCTAAACAACAAATACCTGCTGAAGAAGAACCCCAACCACAAACACCTCGATTTATTCCGCAATATGCCCTTGGAACACAAGAAAATATAATGGGGCAAATTGAAAACAATAAAAAATAAATTAAGGACATAATTACAAGGTTGAAAGACCCTGCAACTTCAACCTTGCATAGGTCCACGCTTGCTCAATTCCTTGAATCTATGTTATCAAATGTAGATTCAATTAGTAAGCAAATCACTAGTTGGACAGAAAAGAGGAGAGAATTTAGAGTATTATGCAGACAAGTTGTCATATGAACAAGTTAAAAATGAACAAATTACAAAAATGGACTTGTGTTTTATTTTCACAAACCCATGAACAAATCAACCTCTACCCCTTACATGCAAGAGGTTCCCTATACATTGGTGCAATAACCAAGCGATAAGGGACAATTTTGCGCAGAGGTGGTGGATGATTTTTGACCATAATCCATGCAACAATAATGAGTTCCCGCAATATGTTTTGAGGAAACTCTACTGCGAGTTTTTCAAAAATAAAGTGCCAAATTATTTTGATATGTGGGAGTTCCAAGGTAGAGGTGGGGGGTCAGCACAAGATAGACCAGGGGCATGTGTTGACCCATAGTGGCTAGGGAGACGAGCACTTGCTAGACTAGCCCATGAGCACGTTTCTATCCCTTCCATTGTGAAGGAGAGTGTTCAGGTCAAGACACTTCAGTCCATTAGTGCCTTGACCCAGAGCATCATACAACATGCTAGTCCTACAACACAGCATGGGCTGGGGGAGAGTTCGAGTAGGGTTCCACCCCATACTTGTTAGGCTTGCGGGTTAGCATGTGGTTATGGCCCCACAAATAGTCAGGACGTAAGTGCGCAGGCTACATCTGCAACTGAATAGATGGTGATGACAGATGCCCTCCTGAGTGAGACTTTCGGGCTTGATACTCAAGTAAATCTTAGCAAGTTCATTGAATTTAATTTATTAAATTTTATTTTTGAAATGCAAGATTAGCTAATTTAGTTTGATGATTTTAATGAAATTTCAGGGTCATAGCATTGATGCAGTTTTCAGTGGTTCTCCACCTACATATTACACTACATCATCTACTGCCAAGTTATGTAACTAGTAAACAATTATAAATATTACATGTGAATAGCATCATTATATGAATGGTATTCTAATATTTGATTTTGGTTGTTGAATAGGTTAATATTAGAGATTTCATGGCAACACCTGCCAATGGTGGTGAACTTCAAAGCTTCATGGAGGTAATAAAATAAACAGTTTAATGAATGAATTGTACTTGCTAGATTTTTTGTATTTTATATTCATATCGTTGGTCACATTTCATTGCACATCTTTCAAACTCAAAGCATTACTATACATTGCATAACTAATAACTAGATGTTGATAGATGACAAAATTTCAATTACAATATAGTTATTTGAAAAAATGCCTCAAAGAAATGTGGTCTCATGGAATGTCATGACAAGCAAATGCATAGACAAGGACATCACCATGAGACCACATTTCTTTGAGGCATCTTTTCAAACAACTCACTGCCTTGTCTATGCTACCAATTCCCTCTTTCATCTTTACCTATCTTATGCCTCTAAATGCATTGTTGCCCCAACCCCACAACCTCTTTCTATTACTTCATCTACTCCACTAGCTATGCCTGTATCTTCCCCACCATATATCCACCTATTACTACTTCACCTTCATCATTGACTTCTCTCTCCCCACTAACACCCCTTGATGCAGAGTAGGGTATCAAAGATCAAACTCACTCAATAAATCCTTGGTTAAAGTCCTAACACCTCAGACAAAGTGATTTTCTTCACAATCTTCCACTATGCCTTGTAAGACAGCAAAAGGGGTATTTTTGACATAATTTGAAGGAAACAACTAAAACCCATGAACTAAAAACTATTTTGGATACCCATTATCCTCTTACACAACATACTTCAAATGCAGATGGCGGTGTTCTGTAAAACAAGGGTCAAAATAGGACTGTTACACTACAATTTAGGCCTAATTAGGCTAGTTTAGATGGGTCACCATAGGGTTTTCTAATCCCAGACTTCAAATCTTCACACCAATGCCTCAAACATGTCAAAGATGGCCTACCCAAACAATTCCAACCATTACAAACCTTTTCTCAAGATCTTTTCTACAAGCCCTAGCTCATTTTCACATTCTATACCCAAAAACATGAGATTTTCAGCCTAGGGCATCAACCAAACTTGCATCAAGAAAACTTGCATCACTATTATAGTTTTTGTAATTGAATAATTTTGTTTTATTTTCAAATGATGTAGGCTGCGGAGACACCTCCCGATGTTCATAGGGTAATGGAGCATGGTGTGTCCTCTATGATTCATAGCTCCATGCCTTTGACGGGGGTATGAGGTAGATTAGTAAGTTCTAAATTACATTCGTTGTTATAGTTGTTTATTTTTGAAAAATAAAATGATTATTGATTTGAAGTTTAATTTCTATCTAGATGGTTTCTATAGGACATGACATCGCCACAATCTAATCTTGGTACTGAGGCAAATGAGGAGACAAATTTTCGGATAGCAATAAGTGGTTATTTTGTTAAATGTTTCATTTTTTATAATGTAATTTCTATATATTAATGTCTATACTTTTTATTGTAACAGCTGCAGATCCATGAAGAACTAAATAGGAGGATCAATGCCCAGGTTCATAGTAGACCACCCTCATACGCATCTCCATCCCCTCGAAGATCAAAGGCTACCTATGATCTATTCTCTTCACTAGACAGAGGGTGATGACTTTTTATTATGTTCCTTTGTTGTATGCCTATATGGCATTTGTGGACATATATTTTGTATTGCATATAGTTGATATTGTATGCCTATATGGTATTCTTGTAAGCCTATATGGCTATTTTGTATATATGTTATGCTTATATCGACAGATATTGATGTATGCCTTTAATATATGGATATTTGGTTAATACAAATAATTTTTGTTGATCATTATGTAATATGGATAGGTACAGTGTAGATCATTTTTGTATGCCTTTAAGTTTCAAAGTTTAATTGTCAAAGAATCCATCCCAATTGATGATAAGAGAATTTGAGTTTTGGGTTGAAAGTTTTAGTCTCTCAAAACTAGACATGCTCGAGAAAATAGAGAAAGGAAGATTGGTCCTGTGTGCTTGTTTTTTAAATTTTTGAATTGTATGTTGTTGTATGGTATTTCTTTTTTGTATGTGTGTTCAAATGCATATTTGAATTGTTATTTTATGTATGTTTGGATACTTGTGTTGTACTAAGGTTAAGATTCTTGTAGTATGGGATGCATATAGTTCTACCTTGGGCATGTGTTCTTAGTAAGACATATATCCTCACCTGAAGAGAGCTTTCATAATATGGGATGTGATTAGCAATTCATGTGGATTTGGATATGATCTTGGATGTATAGTTCTAAGTCAAACTTATAGGATTAAAATGACATTGGTTACTATCATTGGTCATATTTGGCTTGATCATGTACTTGTATTTATTTGTGTATTAGATGCTAGAAAGGATGTGTTGATGTTAGTTGAGAAATCTATTTCCATGCATTTGAGATCTGTTTTGGATCCATGAATTTATGTGTATACTTATGTGTTAATAAGGAAATGAATTAAATAAGATAATCACCATTCTACCACACTTTTGAATTATGGATGGTGCTTAATCACCTTGATTTATGGATGGGGAGGAAAGGGAGATCCTCACGATATCGGGTTCAACCCCTTCCTTAATCAGCACCAAGACCATAGGATCTTATAGGATTCATTTGTAGAGTTGACCTTGGAGTTATTCAAATATTGTTCATGATGTACATTGTAATATGGCCACTTGTATTTATGGTGGGTGGTTCATGGCTTATTGCATTCATTATCATTGATGATCTAGTTTTAGTATTTGACCCCTTGTATATCTTGGCTATGTAATGATGTTATCTTCAAGCCTATTAACACAATGACCTAAAGGTGGAAGAAGATGAGGGTTGAATAGTATGGATATGACAACATGAAGATGATATTAAGGTTTAAGAGAGTAGCCCAATAGAGGTCTATTTCAAGCCTAATAGGGGTCTAAGATTGCAATGCTGGAATAATGCATTGAAAGACTAAAACAAACTCTATAGAGATAGTACTAGAGAACAAAGTCAAGGTGAACCAAGATAAAAGAACAAGCAGTTCATATATGACTGTGTTGACTGCTAGAACAAGAATGTTAATAGCCATAAGATGCATGTTGACATGTGAAGACTATAACAGTTATAGCAAAGGCAATGTGTGAGGATATCACAGGTATAATGTAGCTCAGACTGTTTCGGCATGTTTGGGTACAAAACAGGACCATACCTAGCCTAAACATACCCATCCTAACATGTTGGAATAGTCAGTTTGGTCGCACAAGGAGTAGAATGAAATTTACACCCCTTTGCAACTTTACATTGCATGCATCTAACCATTTTTGGGGCAGCAGAAAAACTCTCACCATGCGAAAATGGCTCAGAGATATAAAAAACTGAGAGAGGTTATTGTAGAGGGACCCTACATGATCCCGTAGACTCAGATGAAATGTTTCTAAGTGACACAGTTTTTGAGTAACAGTTTGTCAAAGATTACTGTCTTTTTGCACTTTGGACTCTTCAGGGATATCGCCGGTACAATGTACCTCAGATTGTTTCAGCATGTTTGGGTATAGAATAGGACCATGCCTAGCCTAAACATACCTATCCGGATACATTAGAATAGTCAGTTTGGCCGCATCAGGAGCAAGACGAAAGTTACACCCCTTTACAAATTTACGCTACCTCCTTTTGACAATTTTTGGGGCAGAAGAAAACCTTTCACCACAGGCAAATGCGTCAAAGATATAAAAAACTGAGAGGTTATTGTAGAGGGACCCTACGTGATCACGTTGCCTCAGATGAAATGTCTCTAAGTGACATGGTTTTTGAGTAATAACTCATCAAAAATTGCTACCTTTTTGCACTTTAGACTCTTCAGGGATATCACCAGTACAATGTAGCTTAGACTATTTTGGCACGTTTGGGTATAAAACAGGACCATGCCTAGCCTAAACGTGCCCATCTAGACGTGTTGGAATAGTCAGTTTGGCTGCATCAATGTTGGGAATTAAGGTGTCTCAACCTTGGTAATTCCTTGCATTATTTTGATTGTATTTATTTATTCATTGCCTATGATGTAAATTAATTGTAAATTCCATATTGTCATCTTGTGGGATGTGGTACGGTGATGTGTCATCCTAGATGGAAGATGACAACTTGTAATTTTGTCTTCACATGAGGAGATAGGCGTCCCACTTTGTGGTAAGAATATTTTTCCATGTGTCAGCATCTTGGATGTTGTATAAGGGAATATTGACCATAACGGTCATTGCAGATTCCTATGACAAAGTTATGACATGTAAGACTCAGAAATAGGAGATTCTATGACAGGTGAAGACATGTGTCAAAGAGCATATTTGAAAAAGGCATCTTTGGGCACCCCAAAGTGGACTATGACATGTTGTAAGAGAATATGCTACTTATAGCCTATGTATGATAGATTCTCTTACAGCTATAAGTTGTGACTGCTATGATAGATTTTATGATAGTCGTAAGAGTCGTAAGAGCATCTGTCATAGCTCAGTTTGGAAATAGGTGACCTCTTTGGGATGGGGTCTGTGGACAAGTGTCAGAAGCATCTTACAATGTTGACCAAGTGTCCATAGGCATGGGTTTTGGGCCATGAGGCCAAGTTGGACGCCCATTCCAAGATAGAGGCAATTTTGCCTTGTATTTTCTATCTAAACAGGTGCTTGGAGGAGAAGATGTACTACAAGTTTTATAGGTATTGTTATGCTACCAGATCATCTCCAAATACGAGTGTCGAAGACTCCTGCAAGAACATTGGCTCTAATTTGTATTGTAATCTCTTTGTTTACATAATACAGTTAAGCAGTATTTTGGAGTGTGGGGTTTTTCACCCATAAGGTTTTCCCCACGTATATCTTGTGTCTCTCTTCTTCTGTCATTCTTTCTTCCTTATGTGTTTGCTACAATATCTCATGTTAATGGTTTAATGTTTCTGTAATAGTTAGGATAAATTTGAATTTGCACTCTCCTCCCCTCATTAGATTAGTGTAGGAAGCGATTTTCGCACACTTGGCTTCTATTCAGTTGGTATCAGAGCCTGGCTAGTTTTTGGTTCTAGATGATGGGTAGGGGTTTTTTGAGCTAATCTTAGGTTAAGTGGGAGTCTTGTGCAGAGTATTATGTATCTTATTACAGCAAGGAAATGGCAACCACATCGGGAAGGTTAGAGTTTGAGAAATTCAATGGCACTAATTTCGAGTTGTGGAAACTCAAGATAGAGGACCTACTTGTTGATCGTGACCTATGGGAAATTGTATCTAGTGTGAAACCTACAGCAATGTCACAAGCTTATTGGTACCTCAAAGATCAGAAGGCTAAGGGTCTCATTTGACTCTGTTTAGCTGACTTTGTTCTGTTGAACATCCATGAGGAGAAGACAATGAAGGATCTTTGGAAGAAGTTGGGTGATGTTTATTAGGCCAAGTCCTTGGTGAACAAACTCTTCCTAAAAAAGAAGTTGTTTTCTCTGAATATGGAAGACGGAGGATCTGTTGCGGACCACATTAATGCTTTAAACATGATCATTGTACAGTTGACATTTATGGGTGTGAAAATGGATGAGGAGGATCGTTGCATGACCCTGCTTTGTTCTTTGCCAGATTCATGGGATCATCTTGTAATGGCTATCGGAAGCACCACTACTACCTTCAAGATGGAAGATGTGGTGTCCTCGCTGTTATCTAAAGAAATGCAGAGGAAGACATCCTAATCAGCCAAAGAGGCTCTTGTGGTTCGTGGAAGACCCAAAGAGAAAGCGAAGAAGAAAGACAAGAAAGATGAGAAGGGTAGATCCAAATCCCGTGGGAGATCCAAATCTCCTAGAAAGTCTAAGGCTCTCTGTTAGAATTGTGGCAAGTCTGGGCATTTCTGAAAGCAATGCAAAGAGGAGAAGAAAAAGAAGAAGAAAGCTCCTGATTCAGATTCTGAAAAAGATGATGGCGATGCCTTCATCGCAGCCCTGGCCACCCATGCATCTGATGATGTGTGGTTGATTGATTCTAGTGCATCATTCCACATGACCTCGCATCGAGATTGGTTTACTAAGTATGAAGAGTTTGATGGTGGAAGGTTGTACCTTGGTGATGACTCTCATCTGAAGATTGTTGGTCATGGAAGAGTCTCAATCTGATTCCCTGATAAATGAGTGAAGGGGATCACTAGAGTTATGCACATTCCAAGCCTTGCACAGAACCTGCTTTCTGTAAGTATGTTGAATGATACAGGTGTGCAGGTTGTCTTTTCGAAGGATGGATGTAAGATGACAAGAGGATCTATGGTGCTTGTGAAGGGTACTCAGAGGGGTACTATGTTTTAGCTGGAGGCATGCACTTCATAGTGCAATAGTTCATCTGACTCAAGGAAACAAGCTTTTGTCACTTCATCCCCACCATCTAAACATGTAGTGAAGAAATCTATTGTAACTAGTTCTGATGGTAGTGCACATGCCATGGAAGCCAAGCTTCCTACTAAAAAGACTATGTTATAGCATTTGAGATATGGCCACATTGGTGAGAAGGGTCTGCGTACCCTGAAAAATAAAAACCTCATTGAGAGGTTAAATAATTGTAATCTCGAGTTTAACTTTTGCGAACATTGCATTTATGGAAAACAAAATCATGTTTAGTTTTACTCTAGTTCTCATAAGTCTTCTGGTGTATTGGATCTAATTCATTCTGATGTGCTTGGTCCTGTGAATGTTCCTTCGATTTCAAAATCTATATATTTTGTATCTTTCATAGATGATTACAGTAGAAGGACATGGGTTTACTTTATCAGAAGAAAAACTGAAGTCTTTAGTCAGTTTAAGGAGTTTAAAGCCTTTGCTAAAAATTAGAATTGTAAAAAGATTAAGTGTTTGAGAACTAACAACGGTGGTGAGTTTTGTTCGACAGAGTTAGATAGGTTCTGTAAGGAGCAAGGGATTGAAAGGCATAAGACAACTCCATACACCCCACAGCAAAATGGAGTTGCAAAGAGGATGAACAAGACATTGATAGAGAAGGCTAGGAGTATGCTTAATGGAGCAAGCCTCGAACGAAAGTTTTGGGCTGAAGCTGTTGCCACTGCTTTCTATCTGGTAAACGGATCTCCTACATCAGCTCTTGTTGGCAAAACACCTCTGGAGGTGTGGTCTGGTAAGAAGCCTTTAGTAAGGCATCTTCATGTTTTTGGTTGTGAGGCATATGCACATGTGCCTAGGGAGAAATAGTCTAAGTTGGAGAACAAGGATGTTAAATGTATTTTCATTGGCTATGGTGTCAATGTGAAAGGATACAATCTTTGGGATCCCGTGACTAAGAAAGTGTTGTATAGCATAAGTGTTATCTTCAGAGAGCTAACACCTTCTTCCATTCTACATCCAAAACAGTTAGAAAAGAAAGAAGATACGGTTCAGTTTCCTTCTACCCCTAAGAAGATTGAATTGACAGACCCTGTGAGGCCTGATGATGAGGAGAGCTCTAGCAGCTCTGGAAGTGAAGAAGAAGAAGTAGAACCTCAACCTCAACCATTGAGGAGGTCTACACTAACAAGAAAGCAACCTGATAGGTTTGGTTATTCATTACTTGATTCTAGTTGTGGTTTTGCTTTACTTTCTAACACAGATGAGCCTAGAACTGTGAAAGAGGCTATGGGCATGAAAGATGTAGGTTCCTGGAAGGAGGCCATGGAGGATGAGATGGCTTCTTTGGAAAAGAACAAAACATGGGACTTGGTGCCTTTACCTGATGCACGGAAACCCGTTGGTTGCAAATGGGTGTTCAAGAAGAAATTCAATGCAGATGGCAGTGTTGAAAAGTACAAGGCTAGATTGGTTGCGAAGGGATATTCACAAGTGGAGGGAATTGATTATGGTGAAATTTTCTCTCTTGTTGCAAAGTTGACATCCATTAGATTTCTATTATCTCTTGCAGTTGCTTATGATTTAGAGATAGAACAGATGGATGTGAAGATAGCTTTCCTTCATGGTGATTTGGAGGAAGAAATCTACATGTCACGGATAGAGGATTACATAGAGCAAGGTAAAGAAAATTTGGTTTGCAAGCTTAAGAAGTCTTTGTATGGTTTGAAGCAGTCTCCTAGGATGTGGTACATGAAGTTTGATGCCTTTGTTTTGTCAATTGGTTATCTGAGATCAAAATCAGATCATTGTGTGTATTACAAGTTTGACAATGATCGCATTCTCAATATTGCATTGTATGTTGATGATATGTTGTTGATTGGGAATGGTAAGAATATGATTTCTGATTTGAAGTCTCAGTTGTCAGCACAATTTGAGATGAAAAATCTTGGGGCAGCCAGGTACAATCTGGGAATGGAGATCAGAAGAGACAAAGCAAACAAAAAACTTTGGTTAAGCCAGAGTAAGTATGTGGGGTTTTTCACCCGTAAGGGTTTTCTCCACGTATATCTTGTGTCTCTATTCTTCTGTCTTTCTTTCTTCCTTATGTGTTTGCTGCAATATCTCATGTTAATGGTTTAATGTTGCTGTAATAGTTAGGATAAATTTGAATTTGCACTCTCCTGCCCTCATTAGATTAGTGTAGGAAGCGATTTTTGCACACCTAGCTTCCTTTCAATCAGGAGCAGGATGAAAGTTACACCGCTTTGGAACTTTACACTACCTCCTTCTAATGATTTTTGTGGCAGCAGAAAACCTTTAACCACGGGCAAATGCCTTAGAGATATAAAAAACTGAGAGAGGTTATTGTAGAGGGACTCTACGTGATCATGTTGCCTCAGACAGAATGTCTCTAAGTGACATGGTTTTCAAGTAACTTCTCATCAAATATTGCTGCCATTTTGCACTTTGGACTCTTCAGGGATATCGCCAGTACAATGTAGCTCAGACTATTTCAATATGTTTGGGTGCGAAATAGGACCATACCTAGCCTAAACGTACCCATCTGAATGCATTGGAACTATCTGTTTGGTCACATCAGGAGCAGGACTCAAAGACTCAAACTGACCCCAAATGACTCAAATTGACTCAAAAACATATGAAATGGTCTTAGAAGACCTTATTACATACAATTGACTCAATCAAAACAAAATTTCACTTTTTGACCCCTCTTGGAGGCATGACAACTTGTGTGCCCCTACACCATGAGGACACTGCAGTCGATAAAGTTTTCCTATTAAGAAAAAGAGCTTCCCTTAGCTTCAAGAAATATAAATATTCTATACTAACAAGGCCAACCACATGAAGGTGGAAGCTCATGTGGCCTCACCTAAGACTTAAGACACATGTATTCTAATAGACATAGGACACCTAAGACACCTATTGTATAGTATGTTTCTAAATTTTATAGACATAGTATACCTAAGACACCTAGTCTTTATACCTTATCGTAGTCTAGACCTAAGTCACCTAGACACCTAGATTATAGGTCTACCTAAGACACCTATTATGGTAGACCTAGTTGACATATAGTGCCTACCTAAGACACCTAGATTAAATTATACCTTATTCTAGTCTCTAGAGAGGTAGTTGATATATAGTATCTACCTAGAAGACACCTAGATGATTCTAGATTATACCTTATTCTAGTCTCTAGACAGGTTGTTGATATATAGTATCTACCTAAGACACCTAGATTAGATTAAATAACTTTTTTCTGGTATCTATCTACCTAATTGACATATAGTATATACCTAAGACACAAGTAGAGACACCTATTATCTAGTTAGAAACCAAGACATATATTTTATACATTACCTAGATTTTATACATTATGTGGTTTGGTGAAGGATCTTAAAAGGTACTTTGACACCAAAAACTTGGATGATAATGATCCTAGGAAGGTCAAGTTTATTGCCAATAAAATGAAGGCACATGCTACTCTATGATTGATCCATAAATAGAGAGGATATCCCTCATGTATTTTTCATCAACTATGAATATCACCTGAATAAGCCTTGAAATAACCTTCAAACATTATTTCTACCAATAATAATGGCTAAACATGCGGTTGTTCAATATACTTGTAACATAGAAATAAGAGCATAAGAAAGAAAATAGAATACAACGAGACTCAAAAACAATTGAAACACAAGACCTTATAGCTAGAAAAACCCTAAAATGAGGAGAAAACTCTAACAAGTATGAGTAAAGCTCCTCATGCCACTAAATCTTAATCTTTTACAAGTGATACATTTCCTTTAAGGTGTATACATGGATTAAAATGATCAACACCGTCTCTTAACAACTCCAACTAGTCTAAACAACTCCAAAACTAATCTAGATGCTAGGTGGTCTAGGGGACAATTCTCTAGGCAAGAGCCTAGATGTGTTGTAAGCATGCAAAAGCTATATGGAGATGCAACTTGGTTCATGGTGCTACATGCATGGTACATGATGCAAGGAGTTGCATATGTGATTGTACACTATGGAACAAATATCTAGTGGTACACACAATTGTGCAATTATACATATATCATTCACCCCTTCTTGAAAGACAATCATCCTAATTGTGCTAAGGAAACTTGGGCAATTTGATGCAAAGACTATGACACATTTTTTACTCATGGAATCACTTCGAGAATTTGATATCTCCTACAACTCACCAAAATGACTAATAGTTGGTATTGTTTGGCATAGTTGGCATTGTTCTTCATACTACTACTAGATTTATGTTTGTCACACCATTTACTGATCGTGGAAGAATTGTTCTTATCCAAGGAAGGCATTTTCATTGGCATGGGAGATTTGTCCCATTTTTCCTTTAGTATTAAATCCTCCTTAATGATAGTTGTGTAGTGATAGGCTTCTCCCATGATGTAAAAATGTGTATATGTGTAAAAATGCAGCAGCAAATAAAAAAAGACAAACCTATGTAAACTTACAAATTAATGTGCATGCTTACAAGTCAATGTAACACGACTTTACAAAATAAATGTGAATACTTACAAATTAATCCAACGAACCATCCGGGTCTGCTCTACTCTTTATTGTGTCAAGTATTGCCTCATGGTCAAACTCATGTACCTTCCACAAGGTCTTGTTCAAAAGTCTACCCTGATATTGTATCAAATGAACATTAGATGCCACAACAAGGTTTGAGTAATGAAGAATCTTCCGATGCATGTCAAAGTCTTGAAACATCCAAACATTAACACTCTTATGTGGGTACCTTCTAAGCCATGTCATGTCCTATTTTTATATTGATCCATAAATATTTGTGCCTATCTCACCTTTGATAGCACCTTTGCAATATCTCTCACCTCTATCACTACACCCTACACCCTATCACTAAACCCTATACCATATCACTAAACCCTCGACACTCTACCTTAACCCTAATCCCTCGACCCTCGACCCTCAACCCTAATCCCTCAACCCTCAACCCTAATCCCTCATCCCTAAACCCTAAACATTATCCCTATTCCCAAACCCTCAACCCTTGAAACTATACCTTAAACCCTAATCCATTATGCCTAAACCCTAAACCCTGTCCCTCAACCCTTGACCCTTAGACCTTAAACCCTAAAACCTATCCCTAAAACCTCAACCCTTGACACTATATCGTAAACCCTAATCCCATAACCCTCAGCCCTAAAGCCTCAACCCTCAATCCTTGAACCTTCAACCCTAAACCCTATCCCTAATCCCTATACCCTCGACACTCTACTTTAACCCTAATCCCTTAACCCTCAACTCTATCCCTAAACCCTCAACCCTCAATGTTGAACATCAAACCCTAATCTGTCAACCCTAAACTCTAATCCCTCAACCCTACAACTTATCCCTAAACACTCAACACTATACCTTAAACCCTAATCCCTCAACCCTAAACCCTAATCCCTCAACCCTCAACCCTAATCCCTCAACCCTCAACCCTAATCCCTCATCCCTAAACTCTAAACGCTATCCCTATTCCAAAACCCTCAACCCTCGACACTATACCTTAAACCCTAATTCCTTATCCCTAAACCATAAACCCTATCCTTCAACCCTTAACCCAAACCTTAAACCCTAAAACCTATCCCTAAAAGCTTGACCCTCGACACTATATCTTAAACCCTAATCCATTAACCCTCATCCCTAAAGCCTCAACCCTTAATCCTTAAACCTTCAACCCTAAACCCTATTCCTAATCCCCATACCCTCGACACTCTACTTTAACCCTAATCCCTCGACCCTCAACCCTATCCCTCAAGCCTCAACCCTCAACCCTATCCCTCAACCCTCAACCCTCAACGTCAAACCCTAATCTGTCAACCCTCAACCCTAAACTCTATCCCTAAACCCTCAACACTATACCTTAAACCCTAATCCCTCAACCCTAAACCCTAAACCCTAATCCCTCAACCCTTAACCCTAATCCCTTAACCCTCAACCCTAATCCCTCATCTCTAAACCCTAAATGCTATCCCTATTCCTAAACCCTCAACCCTTGACACTATACCTTAAACCCTAATCCCTTATCCCTAAACCCTATCCCTCAACCCTTAACCCTTAAACCTTAAACCCTAAAACCTATCCCTAAAACCTTGACACTCGACACTATATCTTAAACCCTAATCCCTTAACCCTTAGCCCTAAAGCCTCAACCCTCAATCCTTAAACCTTCAACCCTAAAGCCTCAACCCTCAATCCTTAAACCTTCAACCCTAAACCCTATCCCTAATCCCTATACCCTTAACACTCTACTTTAACCCTAATCCCTCGACCCTCAACCCTATCCCTCAACCCTCAACATCAACCCCTAATTCGTCAACCCTAAACCCTAATCCCTCAACCCTAAACCCTCAACACTATACTTTAAACCCTAATCCCTCAACCCTAATCCCTCGTCCCTAAACCCTAAATGCTATCCCTATTCCTAAACCCTCAACCCTCGATACTATACCTTAAACCCTAATCCCTTATCCCTAAACCCTAATGCCTATCCCTCAACCCTTAAAACTTAAACCCTAAAACCTATCCCTACACCCTCGACACTCGACACTATATCTTAAACCCTAATCCCTTAACCCTCATCCCTAAAGCCTCAACCCTCAATCCTTAAACCTTCAACCCTAAACCCTATCCCTAATCCCTCTACCCTCGACACTCTACTTTAACTCTAATCCCTTGACCATCAACCCTATCCCTAAACCCTCAACCCTCAACTCTCAACATTAAACCCTAATCTGTCAACCCTAAACCCTAATCCCTCAACCCTAAACCCTCAACCCTCAACACTATACCTTAAACCCTAATCCCTCAACCCTCAACTCTAAACCCTATCACTAAACCCTCAACCCTTGACACTATACCTTAAACCCTAAACCCTAATCCCTCATCCCTAAACCCCAAACCCTATCCCTCAACCTTTAACCCTTAAAACTTAAACCCTAAAATGTATCCCTAAACCCTCGACGCTCGACACTATATCTTAAACCCTAATCCCTTAACCCTCAACCCTCAATCCATAAACCTTTAACCCTAAATCCTATCCCTAATCCCTCTACCCTCGACACTCTACTTTAACCCTAATCCCTTGACCATCAACTATCCCTAAACCCTCAACCCTCAACACTCAACTCTCAACATTAAACCCTAATCCATCAACCCTAAATCCTAATCCCTCAACCCTAAACCCTCAACCCTCAACACTATACCTTAAACCCTAATCCCTCAACCCTAAACCCTAAACCCTATCCCTAAACCCTCAACCCTCAGCACTATAACTTAAACCCTAATCCCTCAACCCTCAACCCTAATCGCTCAACCCTCAACCCTAATCCCTCATCCCTAAACCCTAAATGTTATCCCTATTCCTAAACCCTCAACCCAAGACACTATACCTTAAACCCTAAACCCTATTCCTCAACCCTTAACCCTTAAACCTTAAACCCTAAAACCTATCCCTAAACCCTCAACCCTATACCCTCAACCATATACTTAAGCCCTAATCCCTCAGTCCTCAACCCTATACCTTAAACCCTGAAGCCTACACCCACAAACCCTCATCCCTATACCATATAACCTCACCCTTATACCCTAAACCCTGAATATTGTGCCTCAACCCTATACTTAAATTAAACTTAAACCATACGTGCTCTCAACCCAAGTCACCCTATGTCTTATATACCCTCAATCCATATCGTAAACCCTAAACCCAATATCCTAAACCCTAATTCCCATGCCTTACACACTTAATCTTATACACTCAACAACCTAAATATTAACCCCCAACTATAACCCTCAACCCTCTAACCTCTACCCTCTACCCTCTACCTATACTTAAGCCCTAATCCCTCAACCCTCAACCCTAAAAACTATACAGGCTCAGGTCCTTATATACCCTAAACCCAAAATGCTTACATACATACATACATGTGTGATAAGTGAAAGTCATGTTGGCAAGAGACACTATATGGATTCATGGTTGTTGTCATTGATGGCAACAAAGGTCATCCCACATATCCGCAAGTCATGATATGTCTCTACCGGAAGTCAGATTGAAGATTGTTGTGGTCCGGTGAACAAGAACAGAGCATGTGGCAAGGTCCAACAGATTGGTCCGGATCTCTCAGAGGAAGTGTCTTGGTGCAGTGCGGATCTGGGGAAGTCAAGAGGACTATCTTGAGTGGTATATTCCAAGGATTTAGCCTCCGGAGTTGGACAAGGAAAAAGATATGAATAGTTGAGTACCGGATTCCTGAGAGACAGTGAAAACAGAGGAAGAACTGACTGATAGAGTATCAGACTACTTTCCGGATGTGTTACAGATGATGATAAAGGTTGCGGAGGCATGAATCATGTTTGGCCGACATAATTGATGATATCTACAAGTATATGCTTGATCCGCATTGCTTGGTGAGCAAGGATTCAGCCGACAGAACTAAGTTTGTAAGAAACTAGACTGTTCCGGATGCCGACTAGAAAGGTGATGAAATTACTTGTGCGGATATATATATAGAGGATGGATTTAGTTGTAAAGTGTGTGAATGTGGAGAGATATGCAAATAAGTCCAGAGAAAGAGCAGAGGTAGCAAAAAGGATCTGGTATGTGAAAGATAGCAGAACAAACAACAGAGGAAAGATGAAGTGCAGCAGATCAGTATACTGAGCCTAACCGGAACTGAACTCCAGCATATGCAGATGCTTCCAATCAGTTCAAGACTGTGATTATCATCACTTTGTAGACAGTGTGTCTTCTTGTAGGCAGTGGGCCTCTTGTGAGCAGTGTGCTCGGGCAGTGAGCCCTAATTGGCAAGTGCCATTTTTGTAATTTCCTATTCTTCTAACAGAGAATATTTCTTGGGTTAATCACCCCGTGGTTTTCTCCCTTAACAGGGTTTCCACGTCAAAAATACTGTGTCATGTGTTTCTTACTTCATGGTTAATGTTTTGTGTTTGATTTTATGCTGCTTCAATTAAAAGGAAAGTTCAATAAGAGAAATAATTAGGATAACTGATTCACCCCCCCCTCTCAGTTATCAACAAGTCAGGTGTGGAAGATCAGACATAGTCATGAAACCCTAACCCTACCATCATCAAGGAATCTAACCTAAATGAAATCAAAGGATAATGCAATTCAAGCTTAACATCACCTAGACCGTGCGATTCCTTGTTTGAGAGAGAGATGTGGACTGCTTCTTCAACAATAAGCAATTACAAAGCTGAAAGCTGCCATGATGGATGATAAAAGCTCAAATGCTCAAGATGATAATGTAGGTGCTATATGATTGCTGGATTGCTAGATTGCTGGATGTCTCATATGGAATGAGAGGGTGTTTATATAGAACTCAACCAAGATCAATCAACGGTGGAGATTCAGAGGCTATGTGAATGGCTAGGATTGAGAGTTACTAAATTTAGGTCCAATTAGTTGTGCATGTGAAGGATTTTAAATGAAAGTTGTCTTACAACACATGATGAATGGGAAATGGACAAGTGTTGAAATGTGATAAATGATGAGGGCTTAATTCAAATAAAATATTTGAATTAGTTGGGATATGAGTTGGGAATTAATTAAATATATAAAATTTATTTAATTAATAGGATAAATGCATAAAATGAGATAAGACATGATGTGGAATTAATTAAATAAATACAATTTATTTAATTAATTGGCTAAGTGGATGAGAATGGGATTTTAATTAAATAAATAAAATTTATTTAATTAATTGGCTAATGGATTAGTGATTTAACAAGGTGTTGCTAGACATGGACAAATTTGGGACAAATTTGGGTGTCTACATTTTGCCCCTCTTTGATACAATGTTCGATAGAACGTTGTGTCAAAGAAGATGTGAGATGCGTTCGATAAACAAGTTATTCCCTAGTGTAACTGGCAGGTGATGCCCCCTCGAGAGGTAAGCCAGGCGAACCAGGAAGGGCTGGGTTGGCTCTCGATAGAAGAAAAAGGCGGAAAAGAGGGCAGACGCGAAGGAAATGGGGGTTGCATGGAAGAAAATAGGCTGTGGAATAGAAGAATTAGGGTTTTGAGAAGGGCTATAAGTAGGTGCTTCAAGGGCAAATAGGCTCATTTGTGCTCATTTGTGCTTAAAAACTTAGAGAAATCTAGAGCTCCGGAGAGTGAGAGTGGCAGAGCTAGCAGGATGGTTATTCCACGCAGAGATCATCGTGCGGAGCGGGTGAGGACACATGGACGACCAGAGGGAGCAGGCGCACCGGTATGTTTCAAAACTTTTCCCAAAAGCGTGCATTTAATAGCCTAAAAGCGTAATTAATTCACACACGTCACCAAAAGCGACTAGGTTAGGACATAGCACATATAGGTCGCTTATGTAGGAATAGAGATCGCTTAGAGTAGTTTAGCTCGCATATGGGCGCGGGTAGGTCGCTTAGGGAAAATAAGGTCGCATCCTGTCGGCGGGAAAATATCGGCGAAAATGCGCATATAGATGAAAACTAGTCGCTTATGAGCAAATAGGAGTCGCATAGGGGAATACAGCACGCATATGAAGGCAAGTAGCTCGCATAGGGTAGATAGCGCGCTTATAGAGCTAGAAGAGGCACATATGGTTAGGTAGCTCGCTAATAGTGAAAAGCTACACGCATATAAAATAGAGCTCACTTTTAGTGTAAATAGAGTCGCACATAGGATATGACTCGCATATGAAAGAATAATGAGTGCATAGGGAAGTTAAGGTCGCGTATAGTGAAACAGTGAGCGCATGTGCAAAAGAGCTCGCATTGGTCAAAACAGAGGTGCATATAGTAAAGTGGGTCGCTAATGAGCAGGAAAACATCGCATGTAGTAAAATGGACCGCTTATAGTAGGTGTAGGATAAAATAGCAGATAGATAGGCAAATTTTGAGATGGATGGCTAACGGAATGGACTAACAAGGGTAAATGGATGATGCAGGATGTACTACAGCCATTGCTATCACGGGAGCCCCATCCGAGAGATTTGCGGCTGGCGAGACGGTTGGATGCAGAGGAGCTACTGGTGTTGGAGATCCTGGGCTTAGAGCATGTATCCCGATTAGAGCCAGTTCAGGCACATCGAGGGCTGATGACAGCGATGGTGGAGCGATGGATGAGCGAGCACAGTTTGTTCTTATTACCGACAGGAGAGGCGACCATTACCTTAGAGGATGTATTCCGGATATTGAGGATTCTGATAGATGGGGATCGTGTAGATTATGATCCGGAGATGGGCCCAGCGGCATTCAGGAGATTGTTTGGCACACCAGACATCGGAGTAGAGGGTTCAGAGATTCTGATGGGGAGGATGGAGGAGCTCTGCGACAGATTACAGCAGGTGGTAGTGGCTATCATTAGATGGCTAGTGGGTGATAGGAGAGCCAGAGGTTTTCCTGTAGGATGGGGGATAGTGATGGAGGGCATGTTCTCCTATGGCACGAGATATGCATGGGCAGAGTGCGTGTTAGGGCAGCTCTATCATTACCTGCATGATTGTGCGTACATGTTTGGAGCCAGTATGTCAGCAGGAGTGACAGTTTTGCATGTATGGGCATATGAGCACATTCCGGTGACGAGACCAAAGGGATGGGTTGCTAGAGCCGTAGGAGAGCCATTTGCACGGATGTATAGAGGAGCCTTGACTTATCGACAGTGCCGAGGGGTGGTATACTGGCGGCGGAGATTAGATGAGATAGACAGATTTGTATGGAGGCCATGGCTAGGATGTGAGCAATGGGAGGAGGAGGATGTAGAGCTTGCCTATGCTAGACAGGTGAGGTACATTTTTAGACGCGGCGTGTACATTATAGAGCGTTATTTGCCAGAGAGAGCCCTGAGACAGTTTGGAGAGGCACAGGCAGTACCTGTAGGGGATGCCGTTTTTGGGAGGACGAGGCAGGAGGTGTTCGATTGGGGTCCAGAGGTTGTGGTGGACACAGCCTTGGCAAAGAGAGATGGACTGTAGCCAGCAGCATGGCAGTGGAGACAGGGTCCTGCAGATCCAGGCACATTGCCAGAGTACGATGTATACTGGGCGACAGCTAGGCCGACTCGGTTGACACGAGATGGGGAGATTGGAGAGATTGGGATGGAGAGACCAGTGCGGAGGCGACGACAACGGGCTCCACCAGTACAGGCAGTAGTGCCAGCTGCACCAGGGATACAGATGCCAGGGCAGGTGCCAGGTCAGCTTGCTATATTAGCACAGCCATAGGCACAGATCAGAGCAGGAGATGATGTGGGCATTCAGCAGCTGCGGAGACGGATCAGAGAGGAGAGGAGATGGAGGCAGCGGGCATAGATGAGGCTGAGGAGAGTGGAGATGGATAGGCATCAGGCTGTGATTAGTCTGCGGCATGCTAGAGCACAGGCACAGACTTATCAGGCTCAGCTACAGTTGGGAGCACAGAGAGGAGATGGACAGGATGACGGTGCTCTTGCTAGAGTGACAGGAGAGAGGGATACAGCTAGGCAGCATGAGCAGATGATGAGACTTGAGCGAGATACTGCAGTACAGCAGGAGTAGGCTATGAGAGCAGAGAGAGATGGTCTGCGAGCTGAGAGAGATAGGGCAGTGCAGCAGCTGCAGGGGATGACTAGTGAGCGAGATAGAGCAGTGGCTACCTTGGGGACTAATGGAGCTACCATGTATTTGGCCACACAGTTGACAGCGGTACACGCTGAGCTTCGGAGAGTGCAGGGTGAGGTTGAGTATTATAGAGGCTTATATTATGGCTTATATTATGGAGCTGTGCCGGCAGAGCAGAGACAGCCTAGCTTCAGGAGCAGGTCAGGGGCTTCGAGCTCACGGAGGTCAAGTGGATCTCGATCAGTAGCTTTAGTGATGGGGCCACCGAGAGATGGAGGACCAGGTACAGGACCTGTTGGTGGTGGTGGTCAGGGCGAGGGAGCTGGCAGTAGTCGCTAGGGCATACCTTGTTGACATTGTATCATGATGAGGCCTAGAGCCATTGTTGTACATTCATTCTTTTCAGGGCTCAGCTTGTATTGTAGACACTTGTATTTTGACACACATGTATATATATATATATATGGCAGTTTTGGCGATCTATATGATGTTATAATGGTTGTGATGTTGATATTATGATGGCTATGCATGTTATGTATATGGATTATATATGGATTATGGATGGATATTTATGCAAAGGGTAATGGATAGAAAATGTTTGAATATGTAAAAGGTAATGACATGAATAGATGTATGCATATAGGTAGATGGTAATGAAAGATATATATAATGGACTTATGTATGGCTAACACTTGTTTTGCAGGAGCAGGAATATGGACAAAGGATGATGGAAATGATTGATCTTGGCTGAGGATGATGGAACGAATGGATAGATAGAATGAATAGATAGGATGATGATGGGCAGCTTTCAAGTAAATGCTCAAAATGAAAAGAAATACAGTCCTTATGTTTGATATAGCATATGGATGTTATGCACCAGGGTATAAGAGACCAAGGTGTTGAGGTATCCAATGCGTAACTAGCATGTTACAATCTTGTCTGAACGCATGTGATCGAGATGTGGAGCCAACATGCACAAGATATGAATAACAGCTAGTGTTGGACTTTGATGCTACAAACAATGGTTTGAGCTTATCTCCACTACACATAATGATAGCTTGCTGGTTATATGTATGGAGTTAGTCTTAACATAGAATAGTCTCAAATGCATAAGAGACTGTTTAGCTTCTCAGATGCTAGAGATATTGATATGTAAGATGCTAATCCCAACACGTACAAGATACCAATACGCATAGGAAGAGAATAAGATCATCCCGCAAACACGGCATACGAAAGCTATATGACCATGCCCCAGTCCTTACTTCATCGCAACATACCAAGATATAAATAGATCAAGGCAGTCTTGATTAGGTATAGAAAAGGGACAAAAGATAAATCAAAAGATAAAACAAAAGATACTGTCATCACGTTCTCTTGCCAATTTTGGGTGCTCTTGGATAGATTAAGCTGGCGCCTTGTTAAAAGGAAAGCTACATCCTGTTGAAGGCTAAAGTTGTTGATAAACTGCTATAGCAAATGTTGGCTTAAGGCATGCGGACAAATAGCTTCTGGATTACCTTTGATTGGTTAAAGTGCTTGAGCTTGCAATATACACATGGATTGCTTCTTGTTTGAGCTGATCAAAGAGAAGAAGATGGATGATGCATGAAGATGAAGAAGATGGGGTGGATCATCTATGCTTGAGTACTGGAAACTTCCTTCGTATTCCAGACTACCTACATACCCTGTATCCATGGGATCAAAGCACATTTACGATGAAGATGAGACATGATGAATATGTAATTCTGGGTTTTATTGATGATGCAAGTGATGAAAGATAGAAGAATGTGAGCTGAAAGATTGAAGGATGTTTAGAAGAAAGATGAAAGATAACTGATGAAAGGGGCTATCGTCTTTGCCTGAATCAGAGTGCTTCCTTCGCATCTCAGATTGCCTACATACCCTGTATCCACGGGATCAAGGCGTCAACGATAGAGCTAGATGTAGTTCTTATTGATGTGGCTAATCGATTGGATGTTTGATCAAGCGATGTTTGTTACGATTGTTGAATGAATGTGGATGCATTGCAAAGGTATGAGTCCTGGTTGCAGGCTGTTAAGTCATATTTGTCGGTGGACATGTGCCATGGCTGAAGTTGATAAGGTGTGCTGTGTTGTAAGCTGAGTTGTTTGATGTGTTATGAGCTAGAGATAACAGGATCCACTTCCAAATAAGACTCAACAAATGCCCCCAGTGCGGGATGAGGTTTATTATGCAGAAGCGACAATGCAGAAAAGATGTAGCCAAGATGCTAAGGTGCCAAAAGATATAGATATCACGACAATGTCTCAAGTATGATAGCTAGCATTGACGAAGGATGAAGATGAAAGGTTATGTGTGGGATTGCGATAGGGCTTATGAGTATGGCTTATACAAGATGCAGTGGAAAAATGATCAAACGAACCAAACAAATGAGGGAAGCTGGTCACTACACATAGCACCTGTTTGTCAGGTTTTCACGATGGTACTTATCCAAGGCGCCTGTTTACCAGGTTTTCACTAGAGGACGGATTATTTATTGGATGTTTTTATTTTTTTGCTTTTTTTTTTTTTTAATTATTTTTTTTTATTTTATATTTTTTTTTTTGGCTTTTTTGATTTTTTTTTTTTTTTTGGATTTTTTTGGCTCTTTTTGGGGGATAGCTGAGATTCATGGATAAAACTTCTTGAGATGAACGCTGTTGACGGGTTCATCCAAGGGAATGCCTTCAGGTGTTGACAGAGTGTATGCACCGGATCCAAGACTGCTGTGATAATGAAAGGACCAAGCCAATTTGGTTCAAACTTGCCCTGTTTCTCTCGATGTTGTTGATTCCTTTGGTTTTCTTTAAGGACAAGGTCGCCAACCTGAAATCCGTGTTCTCTGATCTTTTTGTTGTAGCTGCGGCATAGCCGGTTTTGATAGACTTGAAGATGGTTCAATGCTGTAAGGCGGCGTTCATCTAATAGCTCAAGATCATGGAGTCTGGACACTCGATATTCTTCATCTAAGATAGTATGTTGCAAGGATATGCGCAAAGAGGGGATCTCAACCTCAATAGGCAAAATAGCTTCAGTGCCATAGACGAGAGCATAGGGTGTGGCGCCAGTAGGAGTTCTGACACTTGTTCTATATGCCCATAAAGCAGGATGCAGTTGTAGATGCCAATCTCGACCAGCTTCATTAACAGTCTTTTTAAGGATCTTGATGATTGTCTTATTAGAGGCTTCAGCTTGACCGTTGCTCTGAGGATAATAAGGCGTAGAGAACCTATGTTGAATATGGAACTTATTGCAAAGATCTCTAACCTCTTGGTTCTTGAAAGGCCGACCATTATCTATGACAATAGCTTGAGGAACTCCATAACGGCAGATAATGTAATGTAAGATGAATTTAGCTATTTGTTTACCTATGATGTAGGTCATTGGTATGGCTTCTACCCACTTCGTGAAATACTCAGTGGCAGTGATAATAAACTTATGACCGTTTGATGAAGTAGGATGGATTTTACCCACAAGATCAAGTCCCCATTGCGAAAAAGGCCATGGAGTGACAATAGGCTGAAGCTCATGTGCTGGTGCATGTATTAGATCTCCATGTTTCTGACATTGTAAACATCGCTTTACAAATTGTTGGGCATCTTTTTCCATAGTTGGCCAATAGTATCCTGCTCGTAGAAGTTTCTTAACAAGGCCAGGGCCAGCGGAATGCGAACCGCAGACACCTTCATGTACTTCACGTAAGGCCGTTTTTGCTTCCTCAGAATCAAGAAATCTAAGAAGGATACCATCAAGACTCCGGTGATAAAGGGTGTCTCCTAAGATAGTGTAACGAGAGGCTCGACGGATAAAAGTTTTACGCTGGGTGTTGGATAGTTGAAGAGGCAAGGTGTGATTACGGAGATACTCGTATATATCCTTGTAACATGACGAGTTGGGACCAACAATCTCACATATGAGCTCAAACTGTGGAACTTCAAATGCTGGGATCAAAAGCTGTTCGAACAAGAATTCACATTTATGGGTGTTAGATGGCATGTCTAAAAGAGATCCAATCATAGCCATGGCATCTACTGCTCTGTTTTGTAGTCTTGGAATTTGCTCAAAGGTAATGTCCTCAAAATATTGCTTGAAATCGTCCACCATTAGCTTGTATGGAAGAAGCTTCTCGTCTTTTGTTTGATATTCATCTAAGACCTGTTTGATAACTAGCTGAGAATCGCCAAAGACTTGTAACTGTTTGATAGCCCATTGTACTGCCATGCACAAACCTGTGATTAAAGGTTCATACTCTGCTATGTTATTGGTACATGGGAATGCTATTCTGTATGATTTAGGTATGCAGTCTCCTTGGGGAGTGACAAATAAGATACCTGCTCCAGATCCGTGTTGAGTGTATGATCCATCAAAGTATAGCTGCCATCGTGCTGGAGAACTTAAATTAAACAATCCTTCATTAGGGAATTCTGGATATATTGGCTGAATGTCTGTGATGGGTGCTGCAGCTAATTGATCAGCAATGACTTGTCCTTTGATAGCTTTACGGTTTACATATTGTATGTCAAATTCACTCAAGATCATAACCCATTTTGCTAGTCTCCCTGTGAGAAGTGCTTTTGAAAGGAGATACTTGAGGGGATCCACATTAGAGATGAGCTTTGTTGTTTGGTTCAGCATATAGTGGCGCAACTTTTGGGAAGCAAACACTAAGGCTAAACAAGCTTTTTCCATGAATGAGTAATTGAGTTCATATCCCACAAGGGTTCTGCTGATGTAATAAATGGCTTGTTCTTTTCCTGAGTCATCATGTTGAGCTAGAAGGGCACCCAATGCTGCAGTTGTTGATGATATATAGAGCAGTAATGGACGATCAAGTACAAGAGGTATTAACACAGGAGGTGTTGCCAAGTATTCCTTTATCTTATCAAAAGCCTATTGACACTTTTCATCCCACTTAAAAGGTTCACCCTTATGAAGAAGATGCTGAAAAGGATGACATTTATCTGCTAGTTGTGAGATGAATCTGCGGATAGATTGTAGCCTACCCTGTAAATTGCGGAGCTGTTTGAGATTCGTTGGTGGAGGCATTTCTATGATAGCTTTTACCTTAGCTGGGTCCACTTCTATCCCTCGTCGAGACATAATATATCCCAATAGTTTTCTTGATGTTACGCCAAATACACACTTCTTTGGGTTTAGTCTGACTTGGTATTTTTCTAATCGATCAAAAATTTGTGCCAATACGTGTAGATGTCCTTCCCTTGTTTTAGATTTTCCCAAGATGTCATCAACATAGTCTTCCATGATAGTATGAAAAAGGTCATGAAAAATAACTGTCATGGCTCGTTGATATGTAGCTCCAGCGTTTTTGAGACCAAAAGGCATTACAACCCAGCAATATGTGCCCCATGGACAAATAAAAGATGTTTTATCTTGGTCTTCCTCTGCTATTCTGATTTGATTATAACCAGAAAATCCATCCATCAAAGATAGCATTTCATGTCCTGCTGTAAGATCAACAATGTTGTCTATGCTTGGTAATGGAAAATCGTCTTTAGGACATGCTTTGTTAAGATCTCTAAAGTCTGTGCAGCAGCGAACTCGTCCATCTAGTTTTGCTACAGGTACTAAGTTTGAAACCCATTCTGGATAATCAATAGGCTTTATGAACTTTGCTTCTAACAGCTTCTGAATTTCTGCTTTGACCAATAAGGCAACTTGTGGATGCATTTTGCGCAATTTTTGTTTGACAGGCTTTGCATCAGGGAATACTGCTAAATGATGTACCACAAGTGAAGGATCTAGTCCTAGCATGTCTGCATAAGTCCATGCAAAATTTATAGCTCTTCTCAGAAAAAATGCTGTGAAGTTCTTTCGTTCTTGCTCTGATAGTGATGCTACCAAAAAAGTGATCTTCGGATTCTATTCTGTTCCCAAGTTCATGTCTTGTGATTTTTCAACTAGCACAGTTGATTTCTCATGGTAATCAGTGGCAACAGGAAGATCAAATCCCTCATCCTCAGGCGCCTCAGAGAGGTTTTCACCTTCGGATACGTCCTTTATTTTTGCTTTTTCACGGTCAAGAGGCGCCTTGCGGTTTTCACCTAGTGACCTATTTTGTTGAATTTTGTTTATTTCACTTTTGCGACTGAAGGATTTGATACTTCCGCCAAAATATGCTAGTTTAGGTAATTCCATCATGAAACCTGCTTTATGATCACCCAGTGGCATTCCTTGTCTCAAACCCATGAATTCTGCAATGGCTTCGTCATTTTCAAATGTATCTAATATCGGTGCCCCCTGTTGGTCCCAATCGATGAGGTCAGGATATACGAGTGAAAGGCTAATGGAGGAATCGTGATGACTAGAGGAGGTTGCAGAAAACATGAAGATGGAATGTTCTTGAAAAAGGTCGGTGATATGAAGGGAGGAGTTGTCGATGATATCTGAGTTAGAAGTCTCTCCTACCGAGGAAGGTCCAACGTCAATATCAAAAATACACTTAATGTCTTTGGGTCGCGGTACCTCCGGTTGGTAACCAAGGCCTTGCTTATTCAACTTCTTAGACACAATAAGGGGCTCAATAGGTCCTTGTTCCTGTGATCCCAAGCCGCCATGTCCTTTATAGCCCATGTTCTTTATGATACGAAACCCGTTGTTGTATCACTCTACTTCAAGTTGGACTTGGTCATTTTCATCAAAGAATATCCAAGAGTTGATGTCCTCAATGTCTTCGTCATCCAAGAAACCACCTTTAATGAATACGGTAGGGGGAGCTTTGATAACGGCGGAGGATGAAGTGGGCTTAGATGTAGAGGGCTTACCGTGGGATTTAGGAGATAATGGAAGGGTACCAACGCAATAGGATTCCTGCAATTTGTATTCACCAGGGCCATGTTCGGTATACTTGATATGGAGGTTGGAAGAGGCTTTGCTAGATGAAGGTTTGAGGAGATCGGATGGATCAACATAGGAGGAAGACGGATATGCCTCGGTGTTGATAGGGATACGATTCGGACTTTGATATTTAGCTTGAAAGGCATGGCAAAACTCAAATGGATTGGGATCAGCTTGAATGGTAACTTCAACACCCTTATGTGGAAATTTAAGGCATTGGTGATATGTAGATGGAACTGCTTTAAGGGTATGGATCCAAGGGCGACCGAGGATGATGTTGTAAGGCAGATCAATATCAAGGACTTGACAGCGAGTTTTTGTAATGACCGGCCCAACTTGAATAGGCAATAAGATGATCCCTTCAGTATCTCTTTCAGCGTCATCATATGCTCTGATAGTTATAACTTTGGAAGTGTCAACATCTTTCTCAGAATATCCCAATTGCTTGATAAGTTTCAAAGAACATATATTAAGACCAGCTCCCCCATCTATCAAGACTCGTTTGATACAGCGTTGGTTAACAAATACTTCAATATGGAGGGCCTCATTGTGTGATGGATGAATGGAGGGTTGAAGATCTTTGTCGGAAAAGGTCAAATGACAAGGGGCTGCAATGCTAGCAACCAGAGATTGAAATTATGTGATATTAATATTATTAGGCACTGAAGACTCTTGTAAGGCTTTATCAAGGATAGCTTTATGTGCGGGGGATATGCGGAGCAGCTCAAGGATAGATATGTGTGCGGGTGTTTTACCAAGGTGATCCAAGAGATTATAGTCAGAGAGAGGTCGAGGAGGATGAGGAGGTGCTCCTTGAATGGTAACTCGACCTCTTCGCGTGGTTACGGCACAATCAGGTGCTCTCCCTTGGATGGTAATGGTAGAAATACGAGCATGGTCAATGCGGCCAATAGTAGATGATGCATAGTTATAGGGAATAGCATTTCTAGCTTGAAGGTTATTTGCCTGATCATGAGATGGAAGTGGATTCTTGAAAGTCTCTAGATCATAGTTTGATGTGGATGGTTGAGCAAGTTGAGCTGTTGAAGGTGTGACGTTGATTAGACCTTGATCAATGCAGTCTTAGATAACATGTTTTAAGCGCATACAACCATTTGTTTTGTGTCCTTTAACTCGATGGTAATCACAATACTCATTCTCTTTGTACCAAGGAGCTCGAAAGAGTGGTTTGCCATTTGGTGGTGCATCGGGTAAAATAACGTCTCCGGCTTGAAGCAGCTTTCGAAGAATAACTTCCATGGGTTCCACTAATGGTGTAAATTGTCGGCGTGGATTAGAAGTTTGGCGTTGGTTTCTTCGTTGTGGAAAAGGCTGTCTTGGTGTAGAGGCTGCTTGAATGTTGATGGGAGCTCTCATAGTTTGAATATTCTTTGTATCGACAATACCGTCATTGACAACATTCTTGTTCTTGTTCCAAAAGCGAGACTTATCATTGGAATTTTGGGGAGAATCTTTATTATCACGAAAGATCTTGATAGTTCCTTTGGCAATGAGAGCTCGTTCAATGATAACTCCTTTGGAAACTAGTTTGTCAAAGGTGCTAGCACTTTGCAATTGTAATTGGAATGACAGCTCAGGATGAAGATTTTGAACAAAGATGTCAAGCTGTTGTTTCTCAGGGATTTCCTATGATAATTTGCTAGCCATATTACACCATCATTGGGTAAATGAGGAAAAGGTTTCACCATTGCGTTGTTTGTTGTTGACAAGGTCATTCATGTTTACCTCATGTTCAATGTTGAAGGCAAAGTGTGATCGAAACTTGTTTGCCAATTCTGAAAAAGTCTTAATTCCTGGAGGTAAATGGGAAAACCATTTGAGAGCTTGTCCTGCTAAGCTTCGAGGAAATAGTCTCAAAAGATATGTATCATCATAGGCAACATCGAGACATGCCACAAAAAAGGCTCGAAGATGGTCGTCCGGATTTCCTTTCCCTTTGTACTTATCAAATTACGGGATTTCAAAGTGTGGTGGAAAAGGTATCATATTAAGAGACTTGTCAAATGGATAGGCGCATATGTTTTCGAGAGAGAAAGGTTTCTTGCCTTGTCCTACCCTTTCATCAATCATCTGTTGGATATCGGCTGAAGATAACTACTGTTGTTGCGAAGGGGGTGGAGTATGATATGAGACATATTGTGGTTGCGGTTGTGGTATATGTGGAGTTGTGACTGTTTGTTGTGGTTGTGGGATATATGAAGCTGTGACTGTTTGTTGGGGTTGTGTGCCCACAATGTATGTCAAAGGAGTAGTATGTGACATGTATGTGTTGGAGGATTGTTGTCCTTGACACACAAGTGGCAATTGGGTGTGCATCACATGAGAAGTGGATGTTGGATTGATAGTAGCAGATGATTGGGAAGTTGGGATTGAATTCATGACATGGTAAGTGACGGAGGGATTGGTAGAGATGACAGAAGGATGAACATTGGGATTGGCATTTTGGACAATATGAGGATTGGTATATGTCATGTGTTGGGTGATATTAGAGAAGCCTTGGGTAGCATAAGATGGATTGATGGTGTGTGAAGGATTGGAAGAAGCAGACAGCATGGATGTAAGCTGATCAACATAAGCGATCTTATTGTTTGGATTGGCTTGAGAAATGAGGGGATCACTCATGTCAATGAGACTAACATTGGGATTATAGGATAACATGGAGGAATTAGCAGTTGGTATATGAGATGTGGTAGAGTGTAATGGTTGTGAAGCATGGACAACATGTGTTGTTGGAATACTTTGGGAGGTTTGCACACTATAAGATATGGGAATGGCTTGTGATGCTCGAAGTGTTTGCGCTTGTGTTGCATGGACAGCTTGTGTTACTTGAGGCATGGAAACAGTCATGGTAGAAGGAGAGATATGTTGAGGGACATGAAAAGGTGGAATGTTGAGATTTTGTGACATGAGAGGGAGCACATTGGTGGGCACTATCAATGGTTCTAAAGTATGCTCTGATCGTGGTAACTCAAATGAAGCAACAATAGGCAATGAGGATGATGTTTGCGATGTAATAGGAGATGATGTGACGATAGTAGATGGTCTATTTGCAACAATAGCAGTAGTGTTGGGATCTTGCTCTCTAATAGCAGATATGTCAAAATCTTTAGGTAGTTTAGCACCCATGCGAGCAAGTTGGAGAAAACAGCGATCAGGCTCAGATATCATGAGTTTCTCAACTTGGTCCCATAGATAGGTATCTTGGAATTCTGATGAGTCATCTTGAGATTATTCTTCAAAAGTTTCCAAGGATGGTGGAGGTTGCATTTGTTGTGAAGATGATTTGCCCATAGTGTATCCTTGAGGTATAAACATATGAGAAGGCATACCAGTTGTGAATTGAGTTGCGTCCTTAAGGGGTGTTGTGAATTGTTTCATCTCAGCTTGCAATTTGGCATCCATTTCAGCTTTCAATTTGGCTTCTATTTCAGCTCGATATTGACTCCTAGTTTGAGGCATGATGTTGATGATGAAGTTGAGCTTGTCAAAGTTTTGAGACCCAAAAGATGATGGTTGTTGTTTCTGTTTGCTGGTTTGGCTAAGTTGCTTGGTTGATTTGTTTTGGTTGAGTTGTTGTTGGTTGTCCCTAGAGGTAGCTTAATCACTCAAGGGAAAGATTGTTTGCTATTGATGTTTGTTGGAGCTAAAGCTAAAAGAGATTGTTTGCTGAAGCTAAAGCTGAAAGATGTTTGTTGGTTGAAGCTAAAACTGAAGGTTGTTTGCTGATTGAAATGATTGGATTGATGTCTGATTTGCTGGTTGGGGTCTCAAAAAGATGGAAAAGCTCATGAGTTGTGATTGATAAGCGCAAAATAGGAGACAAAGTCCAGGTATTTGTTGTTGATCAAAGAGAAGTCTGAAAGTTGATGTTTGAGACTCAAGCAAGCTGGTCCTGAGGCTAATTCAGCTGATGCACTGAGATTTGTAGGGATTTTAGCTATAGGCGACTGATGATAGCTCAAATGCGACTCAAAGGATGATAAATGCGATTAATGATAGCTCTGATGCGATCTGGTTTAGTTTTGATAGACAAATGACAGTGCTAACCAGAAGCAAATGCTATGCCAGAGGCGATGACTGTTGGTTCAAAGGCAATTTTCTGTTGATCAGAGGTGACTCAGATATCCCTAAAGGCGATAGTCTATTGTTCAGAGGCGAGCTTGTTCAGGAATCAGGCGAATAACTGCGGCTTTAAAGCGATTTGGCTCAGACAAGATGCGATTGGTTATGACTCAGATGCGACTTGGTTCAGGCAGTAGGCGATCGGCTATGGTTCAAAAGCGATTCTATTCAAGCAAAAAGGCGATCAACTGTGGTTTAAAAGCAATCCTATTCAGGCAATATGCAGGCATTTGTTGTTTAAAAGCGATGCAGTTCAAGCAAAAAGCAAATTACTACAGTTCAGAAGCGATGTCTGTGGTCTGTACGAGCAGTTTAGGTTCAAAAGCGACTGTGTTTGTGTAACAGTTGTCTGATTTTGTAGTTTTTTCAGCAAGAAAATAGTGATAACAGTCACTCACACACACAACAAGCACAAACTGATACAACCTAGGCTAGGATAGGACAGTATCTGTTGAATCCCCTAGCTGCGCCTATTCAAAGCGGGTAGCTCCAGGATCTTGGTAGCACCGGCTCCTCCTTACATTTGCACACACTTCTCATGCATACCAAGATCCAGGATTCTTATAAGGCTTGACCCTCTCCAAACCTTTAGATTGTCCCTGCTACCTCAGCTAAGAACCACATGAATCAGGGCCGCTTCAAGGGTTTTGCCCTCTGCGTCAACAGATAGAAGGTTTTTGGCTACTACACAAAGTTGCTAATAAGGGCATCCGTTCGGGTGGCTATACATGCGGCAGCGCTACTCTCCGTTATGGAGTCTCCCAGCCTCCAAGGGTTGCGCCTTGGAGGGTTTTGGGGGAGGTTGGTTGTCGGTATAACACAACTGCACCCGTTGTTTGTGGCTTTCGACACAAACACTTTTCTTATATAGCGGTTCGGAAGGACTTGGCTTTAGTCCGTTACCGCTTGGGTCGTATCCCTTCTCACACCAGGAAGGCAGGCCCTCTAAAGATAATGACAAGTTCTCATACACCCAAGATCCATTTGATAGGCAAGGGGAGAGGATACTTTTGTCATTAAATTTGGGTTACAATCAGGCACATGCAAGCAATCAAAAAGATAAATCAAGCACGGAGCAAACAGTAGTTCATTTTAAGCACCAAGCCCAAATATGCCTAATTTAGTGAAAAAAAACCACAAATCTTGGACCGATCGAACCTGCAACAGATATGTCAGTAGTTTGATAACCTCCTTTCTTGGACAAATCGATAAGATGCTGCACAAATACCCAGTTAATAGCCAAAAATCAAATTGGAACTGAAACAGATGTGAAAACAACAGAACTTACCAGATGCGATTCACTGCTGATCAAAAGCAACCTCCATTATATCAGAGGCGAAATACTGCAGATCATATGTGACGCGTAAAAACACAGGATGCGACATCTGTCAGCTCATAAGCGATGCAGATTGGCCATAAGCGATCAATTGAGGGCTAAATGCGAACAGTATCTGCAACACACAGCCGACAAACAAAAAACCCTAGTCTAACAGGCGAGTATTATCAGTCCATAAGCGATACTAATGAAGTCAAACGCGGCCTCTGTCGACTCATATGCGATCCAGATATACCCATAAGCGATCTGTTGCAAGACAAAAGTGACCTGTATCTGCAAGGAAAAAAAAAGCTAAAACCCTAACCTGCACAGGCGATCACTATTAGCTCATAAGCGACATAGATCATGTAAAGGCGAGTACTGTTAGATCAAAAGCGACGCAAACATCTGCAAAAGCGGCCACTGTTATGTCAAAAGCGACCTGATTATGTGTAAAAGCGGTGGCTGTTAGATCAAAAGCGGTAAATACAGTCAAACCAGCCACAAAAATAACAGGCGAACATTTTAAAATCAAAAGCGATAATTTTTACCTCAAGCGACGACTGTTCGTTTAAAGGCGATCCGGGGTGGAAAATGTGGCCTGTTCCAGCTTAAAAGCGACGCAGAAATTCGGAAGCGGCAGATTTTCGTTCAAAAGCGACTTGAATTTTCTGTGAGCACCTGCAAAATCTAATCTTCAAAGAAACAACTCCAAAAAATGAAGTTAATCAGGGACGTGAGTCCCACCGGGCGTGCCAAAATGTGATAAGTGAAAGTCAGGTGTGGAAGATCAGACATAGTCATGAAACCCTAACCCTACCATCATCAAGGAATCTAACCTAAATGAAATCAAAGGATAATGCAATTCAAGCTTAACATCACCTAGACTGTGCGATTCCTTGTTTGAGAGAGAGATGTGGACTGCTTCTTCAACAATAAGCAATTACAAAGCTGAAAGCTGCCATGATGGATGATAAAAGCTCAAATGCTCAAGATGATAATGTAGGTGCTATATGATTGCTGGATTGCTAGATTGTTGGATGTCTCATATGGAATGAGAGGGTGTTTATATAGAACTCAACCAAGATCAATCAACGGTGGAGATTCAGAGGCTATGTGAATGGCTAGGATTGAGAGTTACTAAATTTAGGTCCAATTAGTTGTGCATGTGAAGGATTTTAAATGAAAGTTGTCTTACAACACATGATGAATGGGAAATGGACAAGTGTTGAAATGTGATAAATGATGAGGGCTTAATTCAAATAAAATATTTGAATTAGTTGGGATATGAGTTGGGAATTAATTAAATATATAAAATTTATTTAATTAATAGGATAAATGCATAAAATGAGATAAGACATGATGTGGAATTAATTAAATAAATATAATTTATTTAATTAATTGGCTAAGTGGATTAGAATGGGATTTTAATTAAATAAATAAAATTTATTTAATTAATTGGCTAATGGATTAGTGATTTAACAAGGTGTTGCTAGACATGGACAAATTTGGGACAAATTTGGGTGTCTACAACATGCATACATACATACATACATACATGTACATACATACATATAGACATACATACATGTACATACATACAAACATGCATACATATATACATACATACAAGCATGCATACATGTACATACATATATACAGCCATACATACATACCTACAAGCATACATATATACATATATACATCCATCAAACATACTTATGAAACTTGAACATAAATCATTCAAAGGAAGACAACACGAGTGTGTTATAACACGCTCGCATTATGTCGAACTGGGCAAACACTGGCAAACACACCAAAAAAAGGGGAAAAAGCACAACATAACGCGAGCGTGTTAGAACGACCTTGTGTTATAACACGCTCACGGTATGTTGTGCTTTGGGAATCCCAAGCCTTAGGCTTGGGATTTGCTTTGGATTTCCAAGCCAAAGGCTTGGAGTGCCTTCCTAACATCCACAGATGTGTTTTTGCAAATTCTACAAGATTTCACATAATTTTGTTCATGCTAACCCTCATATTTGCATGTGTTTCAAGGTTGAACAAATTGAACACCTGGGTAATGTTAGGCTTTCTCTTAGCTATTTAACAATGTAAGCTTTTTCGCATTTTAACAATGTTAAGCATTTCATCTTTAATATCTTTTCTTTGTGTGTCCATTTTTGGGCAAAAACTACTATTTAGTCTTTTTTTCATTATAAATTAACCATTCATTGAAATTTCAAATAAATTACATTTTATAAACTAGACTCCATTCTACACATATTAAAAAAAATTAATTTCAATTAATTTTCAAAATTTACAGGGGTAGCACGACCAAAATTTTATTTTTTAGGATGTGTCCACTTTGAAAATTAGTAAAAAATAAAATATTCATTAAAAAATTATCAAAAAAATCAGGCATAAACTATATGTTGTTAACTAATTTCTCACCAAAGTGATTTTAAAAATACCAAAAAAAAGTTAACCTTTTGAGGGAGCCACAAAACACAATATGTTATGTTTTTTTGACAGAAACAACACTAATTTATGTGGCTCCCTGTTTTGAACCCCTTAATCTATACCATTTTCAAAAAAATTAGTAGTTTAGAAAGTAGACTCAGAGCACTACGATCATTGTTTTGGTTGCATCTTCAAATTTTGAGTGTAACTATGCTCAATTTCCCATACAAGGTTAATATTTCCTGATTTCAGAAAAAAAGTGGCCACTTAAGACCCCTTTTTGGCCCTCCATCTTCTTGCACTTACCCCTAACTCTGGGAATGTGTGAAGGAAAAGGCTCTGGAAGTAGGTCTTAATGCTAAAAGAACTTTGATATCTGCTTTTCATACTACACAAGAGAAGAACCTTTGGTTCATTAATAGTGGATGCTCAAATCATATGACTGGTGATAAAAGTAAGTTTGTTAAACTTGAATAATATGATGGAGGATTAGTCAGATTTGGTGATGATAGAGCTACTCAGATATGTGGAAGAGGCTCAATTAGTTTTGATGGCAAGCATAATACTGATGATGTTCTTTATGTTAAGGGTTTAAAGCATAACCTATTGAGTGTTGGACAAATGTGTAGCAAAGGATACAATCTTGTGTTTCAGGATGGTGGTTGTGAGATCAGAAAAGATTCTAAAACTATGATAGTTGTTGGAAAGAGGATAGTTGGAAATGTATATCATCTCAAAAGTGGTGATGGCTATTGCTTCATGACTCAAATTAGTGAAAGTTGGTTATGTCATAGAAGATTGTGTCCCATCAATTTTGATAGCCTGGTAAGGATAAGTTCAACTCAAGCCGTGAGAGATTTGCCAAAGATTACAAACCCAATCAATGTTGTCTGCAAGGAATGTTAGATTGGAAAGCAAGAAAGAAGAAGGTACAAATTCAAGGATCAATCATCTACTGAATTGTTGGAATTGGTGCATACAGATCTTTGAGGTCCTACCAAGGTAAGGAGTTTTCAAGGTGACATGTATTTCGTGCTATTGATTGATGATTATTCTAGGATGACATGGGATGCTTTTCTTAAAGAAAAATCTGAAGCCCTAGATAAGTTCAAAGCATTCAAATTCATGGTTGTGAATGAAATGGATATGACAATTAAATGTTTGAGGTCTGACAAAGCTGGAGAGTTCACCTCAAATGAGTTTAACATGTTCTGTGAGAATCATGAAATAAAAAGGCACTTATTTTCCCCTAGGACTCATCAGAAGAATGGAGTGGTTGAAAGAAAGAATAGGACTGTTGAAGAAGCTGCAAGGACAATAATAAAAGAAGCAAACCTACCGAAGGTCTACTGGAGAGAAGCAATTCATACTGTTGCTTACATATTGAATAGAGTGCAGGCAAGATCAAATAGTACAAAGACACCTTATGAGTTATTGTATGGAAGGACTCCGGCTACCAAGTACTTTAGAGTGTTTGGAAGTAAATTTTATATCAGAAGGGATAAAGAAAATCTAGGAAAGTTTGATGCATGGTCTGATGAAGGTATCTTCCTTGGGTATTCTACTAAAAGCAAAGCTTACCGATGCTACAACAAGAGGTTGAGAAGGATTGTTGAGAGTGCAAATGTCAAAGTTGATGAAGATCTACAAAAGAATTCAAAAGTTGATGGATATGAATCAGATGAGTCATCTTGCAGAGAAGAAGAAAATGTTGATGAAAAGGAAGTACAGATTGAAGAAGAAGAAGCTCTGGAAAAGACTCCTAAAACTCCCAAGTATGTGCAGAAGCATCATTCTGAAGATCAAATCATTGGTGACAAGAACAAAGGTGTGCTGACAAGAAGGAATGCTATTGAAGAACATGTAAATCTATGTTTGCTCTACATGTAAATCTATGTTTGCTCTCTATAGTTGGACCTAAAATAGTTATTGAAGCATGCAAGGATGGGTATTGGATCAAGGCTATGGAAGAAGAACTAATGCAGATTGAAAAGAATTAGACTTGGGAACTTGTCCCAAAACCAACAAACAAGAATGTGATTGGAACTAAGTGGATATTCTGGAACAAACTAAATGAGAATGGAGAAGTGGTAAGAAACAAGGCAAGACTTCTGTATAAAGGTTACTCTCAAGTAGAAGGAATAGACTATGAGGAAACTTATGCTCCGATGGAAAGAATGGAGACCACCAGGATGTTTTTGGCTTTTGCAGCACATAACGATTTCAAAGTATATCAAATGGATTTGAAGTCTTCTTTCTTGAATGGTGAGTTAGAAGAAGAAGTATACATAGAACAACTGGATGGATTTCAGTTATCAGATGAACCTGACATGGTCTGTAGATTAAAGAAGGCACTAAGCTCCTAGAGCTTGGTATGCAAGGTTAGACATGTATCTATTATAGAAAGAATTCAATAAAGGCTCCACAGATAGCAATTTGTACATCAAAGTAGGAGAAGATCAAGTTCTGATTGTTGAAGTATATGTGGATGATATAATCTTTGGAGGAAATGAAGGTATGTGTAAGAGCTTTGCAGATGAGATGCAGAAAGAATTTGAGATGCCAATGTGTGGAGAAATGAACTTCTTCCTTGGGATATAGATCTGTAATGCCCACTCAGGAGATTAACAATTAATAATAAATAAGTCTAAAATAATGGAAAATAATAACAGGAGAGAAATTTTCCAAATATTAACTTTTAAACTTCAAAATTTAAAAGTAGTTTTATATAATTCAATGTGACTATAAATATTCGATATTACATCTTTTATAAATTCTTCACATTCACAAAAAAAGTCATATGAACATCCTTTCACAAGGCAGAAAATTCTTCCTTAGCTCCACTTTCTTGCTCAGTCTATAGATCTGTAACTGCACACTAAATGCAAATATTAGTTCCACAAGTTCATCAAGAACATATCAAATAATAATAAACTAGCCTAAGGCCCTAAGGGGCTGACCTAATGTCTCAGGGGTTCATCCATGATGGCCTTGCCTATGTACGCATAATGTAGAGACTTCGTAGTTCGTCAACTAATCTAGTAACCGTAAGGTTGACTTAGATACATTAACAAACACATAAAAACCCTTATTGTCACAGCAACATTTACTCTCTTAGAAAAGGTAGAGAAACGTCTTTAATTTTTATATTATAAAACTATACTCCATAAAATTACTACATTCCAAGACACCTTTCAAGCATAACAAGGTTAAATTAGAATATACAACCCAATTATTTGAGTAATCCAATTCACCTTAGCATATCATAACTCTTACTAATTCACAGACAAAATCTATTAAATAGAAAATTGCATTCTATCATAAGAAGAACCAATTAAGTCATCTCTACTCTAAATTCTTTAATCCTATTCAATGAAATACAACCATCTAAATCTAAATAGAACAAATAAATGCTTTTCTCTAAGCTTACTTCCAAGCTTAATAAGAATTCAACTTACATATTATCTTCTAATTAGAAGTTGATATCACTTAATCACAATTACAACCATTGGTATACGGTCATGAAAAATGAAATGCACTTAAACACAATACATAGATGTACTGCCAAGCAAGCAAGCTTCATTGAAAACTTTACAATTCTTCTACTCATGGTTTGATTCCATAATCTAACCTTTATAACACTACTATGGTTAATACCTACTAAGAGGTGGATCCAAAATTACTAATATAGTCGATGCCATAGAAGACAAATTAAGCATCCAAGAATTCTAATTGGGTCGAAAGCATATAAAATGTATCTAATGTAGATATAATATCACAATCTTCTAAACTAAAACTCTACATTTATATAGTTATACTAAACACTTCCAAACCCTGACCATGAACAATGACAATGCTTACCATGCCTCACTCAAAATAAATTGGTCATATAGGATCATGAATACACCAATAATATTATCATTTTAGGCTTAGACTTCATATAATGGAGCATTATGTCTTTCACATAGACGAATCATTCAATAAACAATCATTCCAAATAAAGCTGACGAGATTATTAATAATGATCATACCCAAGCTAAAATTGAATTAAAACTAAATCTAGATAAGAAATCTCATGGCTTCACCTGAAATGCACTATTTTCACATAAACTTAATTTGAGGATCATCGCAGAGAATCAATGCGAGGGTTGATTTCCCTCTAACCATCATCAACTGCACACCAACGATTGACACCTCGCTCTGGATCAACTTTAGTATTCATTTATCTTCTTCAAACATTTGGAGGTCTTCACAAACTAGCGATTGTTTTCAAGAACCAATCCCATGTATACTTTTAGGTGTGGCTTCCAACAAGGATGGCTACCTCTTTAAACAATAATCTCCTTCTGATATGTTGTAGCTAGCAAGGCTTGGAGTTAGAATGTGATTTACTTCACTCATTGACAAAGGTGGTCATTCATATGATTCATCTCCAAGATATTAGCATTTGCATAGACCTCTTATATGGAGACCTTCATAATTCGCTTTATGATCAAATATCTCTCAGCTGTACATGCCTAGAACTAATGGAAATGGTAAACTAAGAAGATGGCAAGACACTGAACAATCTGTTTAAAAAACTACGCTCTTCATATTATCGTAGATCAAAGCTTAATACTGTATGAACTGGCGTTAAAACCAAAAATCAACAAAATAAACACCTCATTCAAGATAGTAATGGTGGTTTCAAGGAAATATATATATATATATCCAGAAGTATACAGCAATTTTTCCTTTCTAAGTGAATAGTCAACTTCAATTTTCTTCCTAGAATACACAAGGACTCCAAACCATTATATTAGCACAGAACAATCTAGTACTAATAATAATTAATAATAAATATGATAATACGATTTGCTTTATCTATTTGCAGTGATAGGTTGTAACATAAACAATGTAATACAAATAGTATCTATTTTAGGGTATCATGTCCGTTATAAATATATTTAAAATGAAATGGAGAAATAAGAAACATTCTATAACATGTCAGGTTGGGCAGTCATGCCAGCTTCAGCCAGCGTATAAAATTCAGAGCTCAATTACTACTTATACTCATTGTATTAATTTTTAGCACAATAAATCTTAGAGAAAGATGAATGCATTTGTCAAGATAAGATACCAAAAGACAGCTGACTGTTTAAACACTAAAAATTCATTTTATTATTATTCGATAAATGACGCAGTTGACACCACTTACAAATCAGTAATCAAAATTTCATCTCAGAGAGAGCCGCCTTATTTGAATAGTCATTAGCAAAGGGGTTAAATTCTTTTCTAGTCGATTGTTATTAATGTTGGTAAAGCAGTTCTTCTATTACACTATATACCATTCCTCTACAAATTTGGGTTGATCCTAGTTCTCCTTGGCAGAAAATATTTACTTAAACAAAAGATTAATCAATTGCAAGTTATGCATAGAATGGAATAGTGAACCTTTCAATCAAATCACAATTAAATCATAAAACACATAATGATCCCCCCAAAACACTTTTGAAGTGCAGGACTATAAATGAATGTTGCAGCGATTAAGATTTGAAAATGCCTAATGATATATAGGGCCTTTGAAAGAAGATTACAAAATTGTGAAATAAACCACAATACACTAAATCCAGTGGCATGATATTTGCATTACAATGGAAATTCAAAATACAAACACATAAATCCCATACCTTTATTTTCATTTATTCCTCCTTTAAAATTGAATAATCATGCCTTTTCATTTGCCAATCTGAACACTCCATTATCTCCTCCTCTTCCACTAACTGAAAATATTAATTTCTAAAATTCTCTCTAGAATTGCATAACTGTCATTTCTTGCAAATGACATAGAATAAAAGAATGTAAAAGCATAAAATTATCTAAATAATTATTTTGAAAAAAATACATTTAATTACTTATTCTCAATAAAATTTAATAAATGATAAATAGGGTTTAGGTATCCTTACATTCTGCCCCCCTAAAAATGGACTTCCTCTTGGAAGTCATCAAGAGAAATACATATTTCCTTGGCTGCCATATATCTTCCTCTATTGATCCAACAACTTGCAGCAATTCATAGCTCACAGAGAGAAACCATATCTCACACAGAGCAATTATAGATCACACAGAGAAATCATAGCTCACACATAGCAATCATAGCTCACACAGAGCAATCATAGCTCACACAGAGCAACATCAACTCCCAATAGCTCACACAGAGCATCAGCTATTGGCAAGAGACACTGTATGGCTTCATGATTATTGTCATTTATGGCAACAAAGTCTATCCCACATATCCACAGAGCATAGTATGCCTATACCAGAAGTCAAATTGAAGAGTGTTCTGGTCCGGTGAACAAGAACAGAGCATGCAGCAAGGTCTGACAATCAGGTCTGGATCTCTCAAAGGGTGTAACTCAGCAAGTTGAGGACTTGGGCAAGTCAAGAGGAGTATCATGACTACTATATTCCAGTGATTGAGCCTCCGATGATGAATCATGGAAAAGATATGAGCATCTGAGTGTTGGGTTCCAGACAGGCAGAGAAGACTGAGGAAGAACTGACCATCAGAGTATCAGACTTCAATCCAAATGAGTAATTGATGTTGATCGCTATTTGAGGGGATCATACATGGCTGGCCGACATGATTGATGACTTCTATGTCTATGTTTTTGATATGCATCACATATTAAGCATGGAATCAACTGACATATCAATGTTTTGTAAATATCTTGAATATTTCGGTTGCCGACTAGAAAGATGTTGAAATCCTTGGTGCGGATATAAATACCAGATGGATTTTGGTATGAAGGTGTGGGTGTGTAGATATAATGTGCGAGGAAAGGCAGAGATAAGAGTGGAAGCAGCAATACAAGTCCGATATGTGACAGAACAGTAGCACTTAAGCAGAGGAAGAATGAAGTGCATTAGATCAGTATATTGAGCCTAAATGGAACTGAACCTCAGTATATATGGATGCCTCTCTTCAGTTCAAAACACTTGGTTACCTTCTATAAACATTGTAGACAGTGAGTCTCTTGTAGACAGTGTGCCTCTTGTGAGCAATGTGCTTTGGTAGTGAGCCCTAATTGACAAGTGTCTTTTTGTACTTCTTATTCTTTTAACAGAGAATACAATCTTGGGTTAGTCACCCCGTGGTTTTTCCCTTAACAAGGTTTTCCATGTTAAAATCCTTGTGTTATGTGTGTTGATTTCATTTATGCTCTCATGATTATATATGCTTACTTTTTTTGATGATGCACAAATTATAAAAGGAAAAATAAAATAAAGTTATTAGAGATAACGGATTCATCCCCCCTCTTAGTTATCTACCTTGTTTACAACAATTGGTATCAGAGCTAAGTTCCTCTAAACAGAGCCTAACAGCTTGAAGAAGATCTCAGAATCTTAATGGATATGTATGGTATGAAGGAACAACTTTAGTTTGCCCTAGATGATCTTGAGCAATCTCACTCTGAAGTCAATGACTTGAGAGAAAGACTCAAACAATCTAATGATTTCATAAATGAGATAAAAGAAAAATTGAGTGTCTCTGTGAAAAAGAGAAAGGAACTACTTCAACAATTAGCAAGTCAAAGTAAAGCCAATGATACTAATGAAGATCTGAATGAGAAAAATAAGCTATGTGAGAAGCTATCAAAAGAGGTCATTATGGTAAGACATGAAATGGAATTAGGGGTTATGAGATTCACCCAAGAAATTGAAGAAAAAATAAAAATTGAAGATAATCTAAAACAATCTCTCAAGGAGAAGTCAGAGGACTGCTACAAAATGGATAGAATAATCAGGCATTTGGAATCTGATCTTGAAGAAGCTAGAGATAATGAAGAAAAACTTGAGAATCAGATAGACACTCTTAAACAAGATCTTCAAACAGCAAATGAATACAAAGAGAAACTAAAGATAAGCTCAGCTCAACTTGAAGTTCTTCTTGAAAGCCAAAAGAGGGTAGATGACATGCGTGGCTTGGGATATGAGAAAGGTGAAAGCTCCGAATCTGGTCAGAAAAACTCTGGATCAGGAAATCCAAGGAACAGGCCTAGAAGATCTCCGGTAAGACAACCAAATGCTCAAAGATATCCATCCTTCAATGGATACTACTACAGCTGCAACAACTTCGGTCATAAAGCAACTTAATGCAGAAGAAGAATGAATTAGACTAATTCATCCTTCTCCAGACAATGTTTCAACTGCAAAAGGTATGGTCACAAATCTCATGAATGCAAAAATATGCAAATAAACAATTCTTTCAATGGTAGATGCTTTGCATGCAATAGAATGGGACATATGGATAATCAATGCAGATCAAGAGGATATCAGTCAAATATGCAAAGAAATGTTGTTTGCTATAATTGCAATAGATCCGTTCATATTGCCAAATTCTGCAGAAGTAAGAATCAGGATAAAAAGGGTCCAGTGCATCATAATCAAAATCAAGATAAAGGAAAAGGCAAAGTGAATGCGGATGATGTTCAAAGGGAGATGAACAAGATTTGGGTGAAAAAGAGTATAGAAAATGTTGGGGATGGATCTGCACTAGAATCTGGTGCTGATATTCCTTCCAGAAACTAAATAGATGAGCTTTGGCTCAGGGGGAGTCACAAAGGAAAATAAATTCCCCCAGCCAGTCAATTGGTGCCTAAATTTGGCACATGGAATTTTGTGGATTAAAGGGTTCTCAGAGAAATATCTAAATAACCCTTAGTAAAAATATGAAAGATCTACAAGGAGTTTTGAAGAGTTTAATCAGCCAAGATTGATCCAATTTGATAGTCATTTGGTAAAGAAGGATCTTCATAGACAGATCCGATATGATTCAAAATTGAAATATCTTGATCTGTGGATTCATGGCATGATTGGAGGAAAGAAGATACATTGTCAGTTATCACTGAAAATGATTCTAAGTTCATCTCAGTGATTCAAAAGGATCTCTCTCAGAACAAGGCAACCGGATGACTTAAGTTGTGCATTTATTGCAAAAGGAAATTAGGGTTTGTGCATAGATAAAAGGGTTCTTTTACTCATCATTTACACATTTGCATTCGAGAAGAATAAAGGAAGAGCTCTGCATCAAGTTTTTACAACTTTGTCAAAGATCAACCGCAGAATCTGATTCAACCAACGACCTGTTTCGAGTCTTATTGTGAACCCTAAAAGCGTAAAAAGGTATTTCCATTTTTGAATATCTCTCTCTGAATCTTTTGCAAAGATGGCTACTCCAATGGTTGTTAAGATCACTAATAGGCCACGCCCAAAGTTCAAGAAACACCCCTACAAGTCCCTAGAAGTTGATCCCTTAGGCACTTTTTCTAGCATTTTGCATGGGGTTCTGCACGTAGAAGATGTTAGGATGTACATCCACACCAATATTGAGGAATTTGGAGAATCTAATCTGATGGATATCTACCATAAACAATTAATAGATGAAACTTTTGAACTCAAACCTCAATACAAGGCCCTCCAGGATAAGCATTTTAGACATTGGATCCACTTTCTCTGTTTTGCAGAAGATGAATGGGTCCGATATGTTCTTAGTAGAATACATGACAATTTCATGTGGTTGATGGAGACCTTCAAGATAACAAAAGATGTCATTAGGGCAGTAACTGGATTGCACTCATCTGGTGGGTTTCCTGCACTCAAATTTGTCAAGAACTAGACAGTAAGTGAGGCTACCGGATCTAAATTTGACAAAAGAGCCATGAGAATAGAAGATATCATAGATCCAGATATCAAATTTGCCTCTATGATAATTGGTTATAAAATCTATCATTCCAGCAGGGAGAATTCTGTGTTCAGAACTGTAATTTATACAACATATCAGATGCTAAGGGAAAATGTTGATTATGACCTCTATGATCTTCTTCTAAACCAACTGTTAGAAAACTTGCAGAAGATCAAGAAGGATAAGAAGAACTCATTCAAGTATGGTGGCTTAATACTATGTCTATTCTTTTACTATATGAATGAGCTACCCAGGTCAAGTGGTTGGGTATAGAAAAATGATAGACCAGTTGCCATACAAATCAGAGACTATATGTATGGGCTTGGTGATGCCAAGGCTCAAAGTACAGCTCTCTGGGGATACTTTAAAAACTTCCAAAGTTTGATGTAGGCCAGAGAAAGAATTCCTCAAACAATAGTTGAAAAATATAATGATATAGTATGCTTCATGGTAGACACTGATCAATGCCTAATGGAGGCAGTTGAGCCCAAAACAGTTTGAATTATGCTAATGGGATATGAGGTAGATGAGAAAATCCTAGAGCTACATGTCCAACACTTACTGAGTCAACCTAAGGACCCTGAGACAAAAAGGTTTGGAACCTTTCAAGAATTAAGTGTAAAGATACATGTTGAACTGAGACAACCAGAGATGAAAAGAAAAGTGAGAAGGGAAGTAGAGGAAATTGCCAAAAGATATGGCATATCAAAGGAGGTAGTTGATGCAAACAGAGAGAAAATAGGAAGAGCTGAGAAAGAGAAATAAGAAGCAGAAAAAGAAAGTGTTCTGGTACAAGCCTCCTCCCAGACTAGATCCTCCAAGAGCTCTACACCTACCACCTCTAAGAGCTCAAGAGCCTCAAAATCGGAAGCCAAGACATCTGGAAAGGGAGAAAAGAGAATGAAAACAAAGGCCACAAGGTCATACATAAGCCAAAAGGATGATGAAGAAACAAAGTCTGATGAGGAAGTTAAGAAAATGAAGAAGAAGAAGAAAACATCTAGGGAATCCTCTGCCAGTAAAAACAAAGAAGAAGAGGCAGAAGAATTTGTTGAAAGGCCTACTCTCTCTATTGATGATATCATCAAGGCAGTCACAGTGGATGGGAACCTACAACCAGTCACTGAATTTTATGATGAATATGAATTTGTCCAATTGAAGACCACTTTTACAGATATACTTAAGTATATGTAAGTATAACATGTATATATACTTATGCGGCTATGTATAGGTTGATTTTTACAAATTTTGGTGTACGGATTCCACCCTTTGCCATTGATGTCAAAGGGGGAGTGAGGAGTAGTGAAAAATGTGGAATCCAGCTAAGGGGGAGCTCCAGTAAAAGTGTACATAAGACAGAGCATCAGCCAAGGGGGAGTTTGCTATGACACTTAGTTATTTTTCACTAAGGGTTGCCATCAATGCCAAAGGGGGAGATTGTTGGCAAGAGACACTATGTGGCTTCATGATTGTTGTCATTGATGGCAACAAAGTCTATCCCACACATCTGCAGAGCATAGTATGCCTATACCGGAAGTCAGATTGAAGAGTGTTCTGGTTTGGTGAACAAGAACAGAGCATGTAGTAAGGTCTGACAATCAGGTCTAGATCTCTCAAAGGGTGTAACTCAGCAAGTTGCAGACTTGGTCAAGTCAAGAGGAGTATCATGACTACTATATTCTAGAGATTGAGCCTCCAGTGATGAATCATGGAAAAGATATGAGCATCTGAGTGTTGGGTTCCAGATAGGCAGAGCAGACTGAGGAAAAACTAACCATCAGAGTATCAGACTTCAATCCGGATGAGTAATTGATGTTGATCAAGCTATTTGAGGGATCATACATGGTTGGACAACATGATTGATGACTTCTATGCCTATGTTTTTGATATGCATCACATATTAAGCATGGAATCAGCTAACATATCAGTGTTTTGTAAATATCTTGAATATTTCAGTTGCCGACTAGAAAGATGTTGAAATCCTTGGTGCGGATATAAATACCAGATAGATTTCGGTATGAAGGTGTGGGTGTGTAGATATAATGTGCGAGGAAAGGCAGAGATAAGAGTGGAAGCAGCAATACAAGTCTGGTATGTGACAGAATAGTAGCACTTAAGCAGAGGACGAATGAAGTGCATTAGATCAATATATTGAGCCTAACTGGAACTGAACCTCAGCATATATGGATGCCTCTCTTCAGTTCAAAACACCTGGTTACCTTCTATAAACATTGTAGACAGTGAGTCTCTTGTAGGCAGTGTGCCTCTTGTGAGCAGTGTGCTCGGGCAGTGATCCCTAATTGGCAAGTGTCATTTTGTACTTCTTATTCTTTTAACAAAGAATACAATCTTAGGTTAGTCGCCCCGTGGTTTTTCCCTTAACAGGGTTTTCCATGTTAAAATCCTTGTGTTATGTGTGTTGATTTCATTTCTGCTCTCATGATTATATATGCTTACTTGTTTTGATGCTGCACAAATTATAAAAGGAAAAATAAAATAAAGTTATTAGAGATAACTAATTCACCCCCTCTCAGTTATCTACCTTGTTTACAACATCAGCAACTCCCAATAGCTCACATAGAGCAACAACAACTCCCAATAGCTCACTATATGGATTGAAGAATGCCCCCAGAGCTTGGTATGCAAGGTTAGACATGTATCTATTATAGCAAGGATTCAATAAAGGTTCCACAGATAGCAATTTGTACATCAAAGTAGGAGAAGATCAAATTCTAATTGTTGAAGTATATGCAGATGATATAATATTTTGAGACAATGAAGGTATGTGTAAGAGCTTTGTAGATGAGATGGAAAAAGAATTTGAGTTTCAATGTGTGGAGAAATGAACTTCCTTGGGCTACAGATGAATCAAACAAATAAAGGTATTTTCATTTCATAATCAAAGTATGTCAAGGAAATGTTAAAGAAGTTTGGAAAGGAAGATTCTAAACTAGTATGTACCCCTATGACAACTAGTTGCAAGCTGAGAAAGAATGATGAATCACTTAAGGTTGATCAGATCATATATAGGTCAATGATTGGAGGATTGTTATACTTAACTACTACTAGACTGGCTATTATGCATGCAGTTTGTCCTGTGGCTAGATTTCAAGAAGATCCTATAGAGTCACACATTGGAGCAGTGAAGAGGATATCCAGATATTTAAAGGGCACTCTGGATCATGGATTGTAGTATCCAAAGGATAATGACTTCACTCTAAGTGCTTACACAGATGCAAATTGGGTTGGACGTGTTGATGACATGAAAAGTATAAGTGGTAGTGCATCCTTTCATGGAGACAGAGTGGTATCATGGCTAAGTATGAAGCAAGATTCAGTATCTTTATCTACTACAGAGGCAGAATACATTGCAGCAGCATCTTGTTGTACACAAGTGTTCTGGATGAAGCAAACTTTGAAGGATATCAGTGATGTATATGATGAGTCAATTCTAATTCCTATCTTCTATGATAATACAAGTGCTATTAACATTTCAAAGAATCCAATGATGCACTCAAGGACAAAACATATCTCAATCCGGTATCACTTTCTAAGAGAGAAGGTTGCAGAGAATGAAGTGAAGCTTGAATATGTGCCTATAAAGGATCAATTTGCTGACATATTCACCAAGGCTCTTCCTAAGGATACATTTGAGTATCTCTAGGAGAAGTTAGGGGTTATTTCCCCTCCTTCTTTGAACTAGATGCATAAGGAGATGCATCAGTTTAGTGGAGTTCAAGTTTCATTTCTTGTTTTGGACTGAAGTTGGAGGCTACCTCTTAGGAGGAGCAGGTAGTGGTTGTGATGGTTGTTGCAGTCAGGGGGAGTAAGTTCTAATGTTGGCTCCTTCTAAGGGGGAGCATGCAGAGCAGTAAAAGAAATGATGTTGCAAAGCAGTAGTAAGAAGGTACAAGTTTGAGAAGTTGTCTAAAAGTAAGATTAAAAGTGAGATATGTATCCCTTTTCCATTAATGTCAAAGGGGGAGAGAGAGAGAGAGAGAGCAATGTGAAAAAGAAAAGAGTCAGTGGTCAGAGAAGAGAGTATGAGTTGTAAAAGAAACAAAGAAAGGGGGAGAGTAAAAAAGAAAAGAAGTTTGGTGTAGAATTATGTCTTGATGGTTTTTCACATTATGTGTTGCCTGTTAGATTTAGGGCACACAATCAGTTGTACAAAACTTTCTCTTATTTTAAATACTTAACTCCACATTGTTAATTAGCAACATAATAGAAGATCAACCATGAAAGCACAATGTAACAAATCAAGAGCAGAAACATATCAACACATGAGACACCAAGATTTTTGACGTGGAAAACCCGGTTAAGGGAAAAACCATGGGGTGATTAACCCAAGAATGTATTCTCTGTTAGAAGAATAGAAAGAACAAAATGGCACATGCCAATTAGGGCTCACTGCCCGAGCACACTGCTCACAAGAGGCTCACTACCTACAAGAGACTCACTATCTACAAAAGAATAAGTATTACATACTTGAACTGGTAAATATCATCTTCACCATGCTTGAGTCAGTTCCATTTAAGCCCAAACCTTCTGCTCTACCTTTCACTCTTCTCCTCGCTACCACACACTCATCTTCCACACCCACACTTGAAATGACCTTGCAATCCCTTATTTATATGCTACATCAACTTAGGAATGATCATCTAAGTTGGCTAACACTCATAAGAACATCCGCAAGATGTATAATTCATCTGGGCGGCCAGTCACAGAAGGAACACCATTATCTGGAAGTTATTCTTCATTTCTGGTCCCCAACTCTAATGTGTACCATCAACATGAACTGAACACGATCCAAGGAACTCCACAAGCTTGCCTGAATCTCCAAGAACATTCGCACTTCCTCTACTTACTAAAATCCTTCTCTTCTTCATCTAGAACCTCAAGAACACAGTCTGTCATTGCTGTCACAAAGGAATAGATGCTTTCGGATCTTCAAACTAGGAACAAATTGAGATTACACATCATAAGGACTTCCCCAACACTCCTTCAAATCCGCAAAATAGGAAAATGCATTTCTGGATCTCACCGGACCTTTCTGTAACACTCTGTCACCTCTAAACATCAACCAGAACCGGTTCTACTTGAGCGATCACAACTTCTTCATATCTTCATGCGGACCTCTAAAATCTCTACTGGAACATCTTAAGACTCATATCTAGAAACCCTTTAATCTGCATCCTCTAATCCTTAACCTATCTTGAGCTTTTACCTTGCTATCATCACTGTTCTTCACTGTTCCTGATTGAGACTAATTTTCTTAGTATCCTCAACATATAACTCATCCAATCCTTATCATTAATGCAACAGAAGTATGTTGACATCAATGACAATACCAGTTAGGCCCATACTTGCAACAATCTCCCCCTTTGTCATTGATGGCAACATATGATGTGAAAAACTGATTTGATAATCAAGACAAGAACTTTTCCTTACTGTCACAACTCCCCCTATCAGTAACAACCATTCATATCTCTTCTCTCCTATTATTGCTCCCCTTTGATCAGCAACCACTTATTTTTCACATGTCTTCTCTCCCCCTTTGACATCAATGGAAAAGGGCACATACTTGCAATTCTACCACTTCAGAATCATATCTGCTGCTCCCCCTGAGTAGTAGCTCCCCATCATCAGTCCGGACCACAAGATGTGACTGTGATATGCACCGGACTGATGCACCTTAGTGCACCTTAGTTCATCACCGGAGGGGCAATAACCCCTAACTTCTCCCTTAGATAATCAAAAGAGTCCTTAGGCAGAGGTTTAGTAAAGATGTCTGCAATCTGATCCTTGGAAGGCACAAACTCCAATCTGACTTCATTCTTTTTCACTTGTTCTCTCAGGAAGTGAAACTTGATGGATATATGTTTAGTCTTTGAATGCAACACCAGATTCTTAGATATGTTTATTGCACTTGAATTATCACAGAAAATTGTGATAGGCTCCTCATACTCCACTTTGATATCTCTTAACATCTGCTTCATCCACAATACTTGAGTGCAACCACTTGCTGCTGCAATATATTTTGCTTCAGTTGTAGACAAAGATATTGCCTCTTGTTTCTTGCTCAGCCAAGAAACCAATCTCTTCCCCAAAAAGAATGCTCCTCCACTAGTGCTCTTCCGGTCATCCACATCTCCTACCCAATCTGCATTAGTATATACATGAAAGAAAAATCATGATCTCTGGGATACCACAGGCCATACTCAATTGTCCCTTTTAGATATCTAAAAATCCTTTTGATTGCCATGACATGAGATTCTCTAGGATCAGCCTGGAATCTTGCAACAAGACCAACAGCCTGCATAATATCTGGTCTAGTTTGAGTGAGATACAACAGTCCTCCAATCATTGATTTGTACTTTGTCTGATCAACCCTAGGAGAGTCATCATTTTTTCTTAATTTACATCGGGTTGCCATGGGAGTGTTCATTGTCTTTGAGTCTTCCATCCCAAATTTCTTCAACAATTCTCTTGCATATTTGGTCTGAGAAATGAAGGTACCTTTCTTTGTTTGAGTGATTTGTAGACCCACGAAGAAATTCATTTCACCAAGCATGGACATCTCAAACTCACTTTTCATTTGATTTGCAAAAGTTTTACACAAACTATCTTTTCCTCCAAAAATGATATCATCAACAAACACTTCAACACCTAAGATGTTTTCATGATCAATTTTGAAATATAAATTACTGTCAGCAGTACCTTTGTTGAAACCACTCTTCAAGAGATGTTTATCCAATCTTTCATACCAGGCTCTTGGGGCTTGCTTCAGTCCATACAGTGTCTTTTTCAACTTACAAACCATATCACCATTGTCAAACAATTGAAATCCATCCGGTCGCTCAATGTACACTTCTTCTTCCAAATCACCATTCAGGAAGGTAGACTTGACATCCATCTGATACACTTTGAAATCTTTGAAGGCAGCAAATGCAAGAAATAATCTGACTGCTTCAATTCTTGCCACCGGAGTAAAAGTTTCTTCAAAATCAACTCCTTCTATTTGAGAGTAACCTTTGCAAACTAATCTAGCCTTATTTCTGATCACTTCACCAGCTTCATTCAATTTGTTCCGGAAGACCCATTTGGTTCCAATCACATTTTTTTTCTAGGTCTGGGAATAAGATCCCAAGTGTGATTCTTCTCAATTTGCATCAGTTCTTCCTCCATTGCCTTAGTCCAGTTTTCATCATTGCAAGCTTCATTTACTGTCTTAGGTTCAATCTTTGAAATCAGACAATACTCATCTGAATCTTGAGCAATTCTTCTTCTTGTTTGTACACCTTTGCTTTTGTCACCTATGTTCTGGTCTTCAGAATGGTTCAGTCTCACATACCTCCGAACTTTGGGAGTTTCTTGCACTTCTAACTATTGATCAGGCTCATTGAATCTTATCTCTTCTTCCTGACTTACCGGATCAATTTCAATATGTTTTTTAGAAGAGATTTGAGCACTTTGAATCAGACCATTATTTTGATCATCTTCTTCATACTCATAAAACCTTGAGGGTTTTTCAAGTCCTTCATCAACCTTCACATTAGTACTTTCTATAATCTTTCTCAATCTCTTATTATAATACTGGTATGCTTTGCTTTGAGTAGAGTAACCCAAAAATATTCCTTCATCACTTCTAGCATCAAACTTGCCTAGATCTTCATCTCTCTTGATGCAACATTTTCTACCAAACACTCTAAAATACCTTACAGTGGGTGTAATACCAAACCAAAGTTCATAAGGAGTCTTACCGATATTGCTTCTAATTTGAACTCAATTGAGAGTATAGACTGCAGTGCTGACAGCTTCCCTCCAATAGATCTGAGGAACATTTGCTTCCATCATCATGGTCCTGGAGCTTCTTGGATGGTCCAGTTCTTTCTCTCAACCACTCCATTTTTCTGTGGTGTCCTGGGAGCAAACAATTGTCTCTTTATTCCATATTTCTCACAAAAATCTATGAACTCACCAGATGTGAATTCACCACCTCTATCAGACCTTAGACATTTCAATTTTAATCTAGTCTCATTTTCCACCATAGCCTTGAATATTTTTGAATTTCTCAAGAGCTTCTGATTTCTCTTTCAGAAAGGTTACCCACATCATCTGGGAATAGTCATCAATTAGCAACATAAAGTATCTATCACCTTACACACTCCTGATTCTTTCTAGATCATATAAGTCAGTATGAACCAAGTCGAATAATCCGATAGAAGATTGTTCCTTGCTTTTGAATGAGATTCTACTTTGTTTTCCCAACTGACATTCTTTGCACAAACTATTTGTAGGTTTTACCAATTTTGGAAGGTCTCTTACAGCCTGAGTATTGCTTATCTTGATGATATTATCAAAGTTCACATGACACATTCTTCTATGCCATAACCAACTCTGATCAACTTGAATAAATAAACAACTTTTACCAGTACCAGCCAAGTGAAAGATGTTACCTTTTGTTTAGGTACCGGATGCAATCTCTGTTCCAGAACTTTCAAAAATTATGCACTTTCCATTCTTGAATCTGAGATCATAGCCTTTGTCCACTAACTGTCCAACACTGAGAAGATTGTGCTTCAATCCTTCAACATATAATACATTACCAGTTTTGTTCTTTCCATCAAAAAAAATAGTTCCTCTACCTCTGATTCTACCAGCAGAGTTATCACCAAACTTTACCACTCCTCCTTCATATCTTTCCAAATCTATGAACTTGTTTTTGTCACCTGTCATATGGTGAGAGCAACCACTATCAATGACCCAATCATCCTTCTCTTCAACTTGGGCAACCAGGGCTTTTTCTTTAACTTTATGATTGACAAATTCAGAGGGCATTAGATCTTCTTCCTTGATGGCAATGAACACCCAGTCACTTTCAGATTTGTCTCCTTTCTCTGATTCATCATCTGTTACTCCTTCATCATCTCCTTCATGAGCATAGTAACAATTCTTCTGGAATCTTGGTCTATTAGTGTTTGGCCTAGAAAATCTTTCTGGACACCTTGATGCAAAATGACCAATCTTATTGCAGTTAAAACACTTAAAAGGCAATTTCCCCTCATACTTACCGGATCCTCTTGGCAGTCTTTTTGCAATAAGAGCTTCAAGATGAGCAGTTTCATCGTCTTCTTCTTCCAAGTCTTTTCTTGCATTTTCATACCATGATGATTTCCTTGAAGAGTTTTCTCCCAGATCAAACCTTTGTTTTCCTTTTATAGAGGCACTAGCTTTGAATGCAGATTCAGTCTTTGGGGGATCATCTCTAAACTCAGCCATCTCAAAAGTAGCCAATTTACCAACCAATTGATCTCTTGTGATAGTTGTGTGAGCTCTGAATTCTTCAATTGCAGCAGCCTTGATTTTATAGGAAGCAGAAAGGGATCTGAGAATTTTGCCAACAATCTCATCTTCACTCAAGATTCCACCTACATTTCTAGTTCCACAAACTAGCTCATTCACTCTTGGCATAAAAGTGGTAATATTTTCATCATCTCTCATCTTCAATTTTTCAAATTTCCCTTTTAGACTCTATAGCATTGCACTTTTAACATACTAGTCTCCTTCATGCAAAAGTTCCAATTTTTTCCAAATCTCAAAAGTAGTTGGAAGTTCAATAACATTTGAGAGCTCTGAGTCACATAATGCACTTAGAAGAGCCTCTATGGTTCGCAGATTGTTTTCAGCATCTGTGATTTCATTTAGGGTTGTCGGACCACCCTGTGGAGGTACATACGGTTTTGTAACCATGGACCAGTACGCCATTCCCATACACTGTAAGTGACATTTCATGCGACCTTTCCAAAGAGCAAAGTTGGTTCCATCAAACTTTGGACTATCCTTCTTGTAAGATGACATCCTAGATCTCCTCAAGCGGTTAAGCTCCTTTTAGAGGAACTTGGCTCTAATACCAATTGTTAGATTTAGGGCACACAACTGAGTGAGGGGGGGTGAATTAGTTGTACAAAAATTTCTCTTATTTTAAATACTTAACTCCACATTGTTAATTAGTAGCATAATAGAAGATCAACCATGAAAGCACAATGTAACAAATCAAGAGCAGAAATATATCAACACATGAGACACCAAGATTTTTGATGTGGAAAACCTGGTTAAGGGAAAAACCACGGGGTGATTAACCCAAGAATGTATTCTCTGTTAGAAGAATAGAAAGAACAAAATGGCACATGCCAATTAGGGCTCACTGCCCGAGCACACTCCTCACAAGAGGCTCACTGCCTACAAGAGACTCACTATCTACAAAAGAATAAGTATTACATACTTGAACTGGTAAATAGCATCTTCACCATGCTTGAGTCAGTTCCATTTAAGCCCAAACCTTCTGCTCTGCCTTTCACTCTTCTCCTCGCTACCACACACTCATCTTCCACACCCACACTTGAAATGACCTTGCAATCCCTTATTTATACGCTACATCAACTTAGGAATGATCATCTAAGTTGGCTAACACTCATAAGAACATCCGCAAGATGTATAATTCATCTGGGCGGCCAGTCACAGAAGGAACACCATTATCTGGAAGTTATTCTTCATTTCTGGGCCCCAACTCTAATGTGTACCATCAACATGAACTGAACACGATCCAAGGACCTCCACAAGCTTGCCTGAATCTCCAAGAACATCCGCACTTCCTCTACTTACTAAAATCCTTCTCTTCTTCATCCAGAACCTCAAGAACACAGTTTGCCATTGATGTCACAAAGGAATAGATGCTTCCGGATCTTCAAACTAGGAACAAATCAAGATTACACATCATAAGGACTTCCCCAACACTCCTTCAAATCTGCAAAATAGGAAAATGTATTTCTGGATCTCACCGGACCTTTCTGTAACACTCTGTCACCTCTGAACATCAAGCGGAACCGGTTCTACTTGAGCAATCACAACTTCTTCATATCTTCATGCAGACCTATGAAATCTCTACTGGAACATCTTAAGACTCATATCTACAAACCCTTTAATCTGCATCCTCTGATCCTTAACCTGTCTTGAGCTTTTACCTTGCTATCATCACTATTCTTCACCGTTCCTGATTGAGACTAATTTTCTCAGTATCCTCAACATATAACTCATCCAATCCTTATCATTAATGCAACAGAAGTATGTTGACATCAATGACAATACTAGTTAGGCTGATACTTGCAACATTGCCATCAATGACAAAGGGGGATATTGTTGCAAGTATGTGCTATCGATGTTGTCATTGATGTCAACAAGCTTGTGTTGTCATTAGTGTCAACTATGTTAACTAATTGAGCAGAGTTGAGGCTGTTGCAATCGTATGAGTTGTTTGGTTGAGATGTTTTGCTGGTGATGATTTGGTTGCTTTGTAGAGGTTCTAAAGATGTTGAGAATATGTTTCTGTCAATTGATTGCCAAGTGCTTTTGAGAAAATTTGATTAATAAAGGAAACAGTGTGGTGAAGTAGCATTTTGGCTTACAGAGTAGTGTTATTCTTTTGCTCCGCATTTCCTCCATGTTGAAGATCTGTCTTTGCGGTTAGGATATGTTGTTTAGAGGTGTTAAGAATTGTTATATTCCAAATTTGGTGCTCTGATTCGTTGTGCAGAGAAAATTGTGTTCACCAGTATGTGGACTGTGGTTCTGAGTCATGCAGAGGTGTTTGGGAGAAATGTATTTGCTCCGCATTTCTCCACAAAGAAGTTTTGGATCTTGCAATTTTGGAATTGTACTTATAAGGTTTATATCTTTCTTCTGTTGAAGTTGTTCATGGTTTGATGCTCTAGAAGTTGATTTCTAGAGATATAGTATATGATAGAGATAGTTAAGCATGTTGGATAAATAGGATAAAGGTGTGCGGCAGGTGAAAGTTGTTGCGGAGGAATTTGTTGGTTTTTAGGATGTTTCAGGATGTTCATGGAATACTCTAGATTGTGTTGAAGCCTTGCATGTGGTCCAAAATTCATTTTTAGATGTGAGGAAGCATGTACTTAAAAGTTCATTGTGTTAACACAGGTTTGGTCGACCTTGGGTATTTACACTAATTGCATACTTGCTTTGGTGACTATGAAAGTGTGGAGTAGTGTGCTTAGATGAATTTAGGTCCAAACTAAGATGTGATGTGGTCTGCCTTCATTCCTTTCCACTGTGGGAGTGTTTAGGTCTAGACCTAATTTGAATCTTTTGTGTTAAGGTGTAATGTTGACCTTGGAGAATGTTCTCAAGGTTGAAGACAATATAAATAAGCGTCAAGGGATCATGATTGAGTGTACGTGCATTGAATATGTGTTGGAGTACAGACAACACTGAGAGAGGGGGTGAATCAGTGTTGTAGATAAAAATAATTCAATTGACTTCTTATCAAAATTTGAAAAACAGAAAGTAATGATGCTAATGATGCTAATGTAATGCAAGAAAATAAATACTGTACAATAAAGGATAGGTTATTCAAGTATGAAGAACAAATGTACCATGCATCAAATGAGACCATATGGGGCAAAAAAACCACTCAATAAATGCCTCACTGGCTTAATCAAAATGTGCTTCACTAGTAAATACAGATGCCTCACTGACTAATTGTACCTCACTGGCTATTTGTGCCTCACTGGCTATATGAGCCTTATTGTCTATATGTGCCTCATTGGCTTTTCTCAATCAATCAAAACAAAAGATCTAATGTCCAAGAAATGATTGCAAGTTAATCTAATTTGCACCATTAAATAACATGAAATGAACACTTGATTTCATCTATAGCACCAAATGAAACGAACACCTGATACATCAATATAGATATAAAGACCAATGAAGACTCCATTCTGATTTATAGAGATAATACCAATCTCTGCAACTATATTTCTTACTATTCACACAAAATATAATCAAAAATCCAAGTCTTACTTCTCTTCTTTTCTGATTCTCTTCACAACCAATCACCCCTTTGCATACATAAACAAAGACCTTTCTGTAGACCTCATATCATGAATCAAAGGATATAAGCTTGAGTAACACCTTGAACACATAGTTACCAAACCTTCATACTATTTCTTTGTAGATAAAACTCACACATACTCTCAAAGACTTACTCACAGACTCTGTATGCATTGTCTTTATGTTGATTTCAAATCATTATATATCATATTCTGCAATCTTCCTTCTTGTAGGATTTTTGTGTCACTTCAACTCTCATCATTAGACTTCATCCCTCATTCCTCATATCCAAGTTTCACCCTCATTTTGTGTAAAGATCATGGTATGCCCTACAATTCTATGTCTTCAATATTTCATCCAACTCTATCTTACTCAAACTATCATCATAACATACTTTTGTTTATTCAATATGTAGATCTTGCTCTTGCCTCAACCATGAACCAAGTTTTATCTCATTTTCAATCACTCAAACTGAAATATAAATTTCCTTGGCCTTCTTTTTCATTAGCAAACTTAAAATAAACTAAACTCTGCATTATATATAGAATCTGCACGTCAAATTCTATCACCATAAAGGACCATTGGGTTCCAAAAAGCATTCAAAAGGCAACCGTTCGATGATCTTTTCGTGTCACTTTGCTTTTTGTCTTAGACCCCACGATATGACTTTGGTGCTCATAAACGCTGCTTACCTTTAGTCTTTGGTGCCATTAGGTAATTGGGGCTGGTCACCTCACGGGGCTGGGACCCTCAGGATGTAACTTAAGTTACATATCACTAGTTAAGTCGGTCAACACAAAGAAAGAATAAAGTGCATGACTTAATCCTCTAACTAAGATCATTGCAAATCCAACTTCTTAATGAAGAACTTCATCATAGCATCAAGGACCTCATCTGAACCTCTCTGTTAGTATGAACTTACATCAACTTGTGCTTCACTATAATTCAACCATATTGATTTAACCTGATGATGTGTTCAACCCACTTGAAGTATGTGATATCAACATCATAGCACATCAAAATTTGGCATCAAACTTGGCATCCACATGACATGACAACATTAACACCTTGTGAGCCAAGATATCCTTTAACATCAATAACAAACAATGCTTATGCTTCTACAATCTCCCCCTTTGTCATTGATGGCAAAACTAAATTGTTCTCTCCCCCTTTGACAAAAAACATGACAAAGGGCTTCCTGGTTACTAAACAAACACTCCCCCTAGGAAGATGAACTCATATTACTCCTAAAGTTGTAATCTACAATTTCACCATTGACTGAGAAGATGATCATTGAAAAACACTGGTATATCACTGTGAAGCATCTACAAACTATTAATTGGCATGTCATGTTTGTTGTCTATGATCTCACAGACCCTGTTCCAAGACACTCTACTGCCATTGTTATAACAAGCACACAGTCATCTCTAAATCACACACCATATATTGTACCATGAGGTCCACAATAGAATGTTGATATACGGAGCAGAGGAGTAGTAGCTATGAGTAACTAATATACTTATAATTGTAGTGTGAGTAACAAAGAAACATCACTGATATAATGTGTTGCCTAATCATTGTCAGTGCAACATATCACCATACTGATCCTACAAACTGTTACTCAGTATATAATATTATCTGTCAAAACTTTTCCAATGTATGATTGAAAGACTTTTGATCTATCATAAGCCAATACTATGAAATGAAGTAATTTTCTATGAATCTCAAATGAATTAGCAACGTGAAACCATGAAGATCCTTGCATTTTAAAGGAATGAATACTATATCCTGCCAGTATGTTACTTTGTGTTGTCATTGCTCCAATGAGATTTGTAGATACCCATGCAAGATCAATCACTTCATTAATCATCTAGGGAAGACAAAACATTATACATTATGCTAATATCTCAAAGAAAGTCACATTAAGAAAGTAATATCACAAATCAGTGCAAAAACATTGTCCTTGTCCATCAAGACAAATAAGAACACTACAATTGTCTCATATAGCAATGTCACTATCAGCATTGAAACCTACCATGAAAAAGAATGAAACACTACCCATTATCATACGTCCCTTACAAAATATGATCATTGACTGATCTTGATATATGTGAAACATAATCAAATCGTTAAAGTAAGGATAAGGCATGTGAACCCATATCTTAATGCACTGAATCATTAATTTATTAACTCTTTACCTCTTCAATGATCCACAAGCACTTACGAGTCTTTACAGTCCTGTGTCTTGAAACTAATATGTTATCTTCAAACCCTCAACAAAGACTAACAAGGTCTAATCTGACAGAGACAAACAGGGCATGATCTATCAACAACAAAATGAGAGCATCTACAAGAGATTATTAACAAAATCATTGTCTTCTACCTTCTGCCCTGCAAACAAGGTCTGCAACAACAAAATATTGTACCAACAAGCAACACTAGTGTTAAGATTACTATTCCATCATGCACCCAACATGCCAACTACATTAAGAAGATCATAAAGATAACACTATCCTTGCAATCATAACCATATCTCATTCATGAAGCATGAGGCACATCACTATAATGTCCTGATAATCACTGCAACAAGAGAGTCCTGAGACATGAACACAACACTCTCATTCATGACATGTATTCTACAATCTGATCCAACTCTAGCATGACATGATATCTAACACCAACACTGAGACCATCATCATGATTCCATCCAACATAAGAACAAGGCACCTCCTGCACCTAACTTCATGAAGGTCCTCATGCACTGTACTGTCAAGTATCTCTGTATTGAAGTGTTGAATATGTTCATGTGCTTTATTTATCCTTTGCCATGTCTTTGAGGTGACTTATTACCCAAATGCATATGCCTTGACAGTCAAATTTATTAGGACACTTGTAACATTGAACAACTACCCTTTCACTTTTATCTATGATGTCCAATCAAGCACTGCTAATCTTGAAAATGGATCAAGAACATCAAATCAATACAAAGACATTACCACCATTAAATGGGTCATTATTATCAAACAGTAACATGAACATGAAAGCATCCAAGAAACCTTGAGTTAACATCATCATACAAAAAAAGAACTTCTTGACTTCTATCATCTTGAATGATCCACATTGCATCTACCATGACAAACATGAATATAAACATGAACATAAATAATCTTTAACCTCCAACTAGAATCAACACCCAACATGGTTTGACATCAATGAACATGAAGACATTATCCACATCTTGAAGCATTTTTCCTTTAACAACCACCTATTTCATGAAGTATGTTTGCGTGACAAAACAAGATGACTATATTGTGAAGCATGACTGTATATTCTTCTGCATATGCTCTGCTTGTTGTGCCTTTACCCTTTATAAATGCAACAAACTCATGACTCACTTTGATGACCATACATTTAACTCTCCTTGACATTTCAAAAGTAGCCTAATTCCCTGAACCACATGAATTACTACATGAATATGAAGATGAGAATGAATAAATCCTTGGCAAAAATTCCCAATCCAAACATCCCTGTGATGATGATTCTACCACTGATGTAGTGTATTGACATGTGTACCATGCTCTGTCATCTTTTGATCAACAACATAAAATCAACATGAACTATGAAAGGCTTTAAAACCAGCATCACTGTATTGAACATACTCGTGAGGCAAATGATCAACTTCCCATGACATAAGAACTTCCTTGGGGTTTAAGAGATGAAACATTTCTATTTTTCAAATTTTGATAAGAAGTCAATTGAATTGTTTTTATCTACAACACTGATTCACCCCCCCTCTCAGTGTTATCTGTACTCCAACAAGTGGTATCAGAGCCAGGTTCCCTATAGAAGTCTAACCGGCTTGGGTAGGTCCTGATAGTGGAGTACCATGGGAAAGAGTAAAAGAAATAGAGAAAAGAAAGAAGCCAAACAAAAGGTTGAACAACAAACCCCAGTCATGTCATGTCATGAGTTGTTGCATGAGTCTCCCTTGAATGATGAAAGAAAAGATAATTTTGCTATTGAGATTGATGATAAAGAAGAAGACCTCTTTATGGATGAAGATGGATAGGAGTTTGATGAATATGATTGTGAAGTTGATGTTGAAGGAGAGTTCTTGCGTGCCTTAGATCAGATCATGCAATGTAGAAAGGAGAATCAGAGATTAAAAGACTAGCTTCAACAAGAAAAAGATTCCAAAGATAAGGTATGTGCAGATTTTGCAAAAGTTTCTTTAGAATTTGATGAGGCTAGAAATCATATTGCAAACTTAAGGAGTCATGTTGATGAATCTAACAAATTGATTATTAGTCTAAAGACTGAAATTGAGGAAGCCAAAAGAATAATAGATGTAACAAATTCTAACCTTGAGGTGAAAAGAATTGAATGTCTGAAATTAGAGGTAGAAATTATCAATCTGAGAAAAGATTATGAAGATCACAAGGTTCTGTCTAAGAGATATCATGAGTTTGAAGAAAGCACAAGCAAGCTGCATGAAATGTTGGGTAAACAAAAATACTATAAGGACACAACATGCTTAGGATATGAGGAAGGACATTCTTCTAAGGTGAGCAAGACACCTTGGAAGAAGGTAGATTTGAATGATCATGCTACTCCTGAAGGTAAAGATAGAAGGACAATCAGGTTCACAAGATCTCATTCCACCAATCAAACAATGAGGTACAATTACTCTCAATTCCATGGTTATTGCTATGCATGTCATGTTTATGGTCATAGGGCTAGAGATTGTAAAAGAAATTTATTTGGATGGAATAAAGAAAAAAGTTATTATATCTGGTCAAATCATGACTTCAATAATGCTTGTTATAACTATAGTAAAGTTGGTCACATAGAAAAGGATTGTTGGATACATGCAAAGAAAATGGGATATAATAAGAACTCCTTTGAATGGTCAAATAAAAGAAATAAAATCATGTGCTTTAAATGTCATAAGTTTGGACATATTGCTAGGCTTTGTAAAAGTGATCCAATGAAATCAATCAATCACCATAAGATGATAGGTGTTAAGATGGTTTGGAAAAGGAAACAAGTGAAAGAGAAGGATCTTGTGCATGCTGCACAAGAAACATTTATAACAGCCTAAAAGAGAAGCATAAAGATAGGGGGAGTTGTTGAGGGTCCTAGGAGAATACAAATGTCTCCTAATACCGTGACCTTCACAAAACTTTTCAAATTCATTTGAAGTAAATTCACCTCCTCTATCATACCTTAAGCATTTAATCTTAGCATCCATTTCATTTTCAACCTTTGCTTTGAAAATCTTGAACTTATCTAAGGCTTCTGATTTTTCTTTCAAAAAGGTAAACCATTCATTCTAGAGTAATCATCAATAAGAAACATAAAGTACCTTTCACCTTGTTGACTTTTAGTTCTTGTAGGTCCACAGAGGTCAGTGTGGATCAGCTCCAAAGGTATTGAAGAAGAGTATTCCTTACTTTTGAAATTTGTCTTTGTCTGCTTTCCCATTTGACATTCCTTGCATAATGTGTTTATAGGCTTGGTTATCTTAGGCATATCTCTCACTGCATGGATGGTGTTGATTTTCACCATATAATCAAAATTGATGTGTCCCATTTGCTTGTGTCATAGCCAACTTTCACTGGATTGGACTAATAGACAAGTTCTTCCATTTACTTCCTTTAGATGATAGATATCTCCATATGTCTTGATACCTTCTGCAACAACTTTTCTGGACCTTGCCTTCTTGATTTCACATCCTTTGGCATGAAAGGTAAGATTGTATCCTTTGCTACACATATGATTGACACTGAGAAGATTGTGCTTTAGCCCTTTGACATAGAGTACATCCTCTGTTTTGTTGTTTCCATCAATAGTTATAGCACCTTTTCTAAAAATCTACGTTGAGTCATCATCATGAAACTTAACAGCTCCACCATTCCATTTTTTGAGGCTGATAAAGTTCTCCTTGTCACCGGTCATGTGGTTGGAGCAACCACTATCAATTACCCAAGTATTTGCTTCTTCCTTTGCATGAAAAGAAGTCCATACAACCATTAATTTTTTATTATTTATGTTAGTCTACAAAGTATCAGAGTCCTTGCATTTTTCAATATCATTACTTTTGTCACCAACACTCAAGGCTGTGAATAGTGCTTCATCATTTGAGTCATCATGATCCTTATCTTCTAAAGAACAATTTCCCTCTAAGGAATATGGGCTCCTTTTAAACTTGTAATGTTTGTTACCTCCCCTTGACTCTTTAAGAGGACATTTAGAAGCAAAGTGACCAATCTTTTCACAATTGAAACATTTGAAAGGTAACTTACCTTTGTATTTTCCAGTGCCTTTCTTCAGCCTTCTCACAAAATTTTCTTCAAATTCATTAGGGCTCTCATCTTCATCAGCAATTTCATCCTTTGTCTTCTTACTGACTTTGAAAGCAGCGTCTTTCTTTGGATCATCACTCTCAAACTCTCTCATTTAAAAATTAGTAAGGGTACCAAACAATTTGTCTATAGTGTATGTATCCAAATCCGCATTCTCCTCAATAGAAGATACCTTATGGCTGTAAGATTTGGGGAGAGATCTCAAAAACTTCTTCACAATTTCATCCTCTTCCACTTTACCACCAAGACCTGTGATGCCATTGACTACTTCATTCATCTGAAGCATATATCCAATAATGTCTTCATCCTCTGTCATCTTTATGGTCTCAAATTTGCTTTTGAAGATTTGCATCTTTGCTTGATTTACTTTCTTATCTCCTTCATAAATGGTTTCAAGTTTATCCCAAACTTCTTTAGCAAAACTACAACTCATTACCTTTGAAAGTTCTGAATCGCCTAACCCACTCATAATAGAAAATTTTTCCTTGACATTATTATCATATTCCTTAACTTCATCTGGATCTATAGGAGTAATAGCATGAGTCATGTAACTAGTCTTGACAAAGTCCCAAACACCACACCCTCAAGAATTGATATAAGCGTACATTCTTAGCTTCCAAAAAGCATAATTTGTTCCATCAAACCTAGGTGTCTTGCTGGATCTATTTTGTGCCATCCCAAACCTTCCTCAAGTGGTTAAGCTTACTTCAGAGGAACTTGGCTATGATACCAATTGTTGAACACACCGGGATAATAAGAGGGGGTGAATCAGTATCTAAATAAACTTCAAAACCTCTAGAGCGGAGTTAAAACTTAAGTATTAGAACATCAACATAAACATGAAAGATCAACACAGCACATCAACACATAACACCAAATATAAGTGGAAAACCTAAGAAGGGAAAAACCATGGTGAGGATTAGCTCACAATATAAGAATTCTCACTACAAATTATAACTTTGTTTTACGGATACAACCCAAGGAAGCTATTACTCCCTGAAAAAAAATGGTTTAGGGTCACTCCCAAGGAAGCTACAACGCCCTACAGACTTTGTTTTAGGGTCATTCCCAAGGAAGCTACAACTCCCTGATGTGAAAACAAGAATTGGAAAGATAACAGTATGACAGTCTTTCTATTGATAGAATTGACAATGATGCTCAAAACCTTTTGATGATTGCACTTCTACCTTTTTGCTTCTTTTGATAATTGGATCAATTAGGCACACTCTTCACTTTCCCTTTGTCACAAAGATGTCTTCAAGATAAGTCAGGACAACTTCTAACACTTCTGCTCTTTCTCCTTCAGTCACACATTATAATGCATATAGTATTTACACTCTACTCTTTACACATTCATATTTTCATTTCCACAACCATACCTCACATAGATCAACTAGGTTTACAATATATACATGATGTTACATTGATTACTTTGTAGGTAGGCCAATACAACAAGAATATTACAATCTTCAAGTCAGACAAAGAACACGTAATATGAAACATGCATAGGGAAAGCCCTATCATGAACAACACACTACTCCAGAGGAGAACACATGCCTTGTAGATCCCAATGCATGCTTAGTCCAGCCCTAACCAATCTTCACAGCATCATCCTTCAAAGAGTAACAACCACACCACACCTATTTGAAATAGGTCATCCTTAAGAACATATGAAGCTTATAGCACATTGGTCATTTTAGGTTGGCGATGTACACACAAAGAAGATAACTACTTTGCAGAACACCAACACACTTGAAACTTCACAAGAGCATGTATTGGATCTCTTTGATCATGTTCACAAAACTGCTTTGACAAAGCTTCACACCCAAAGAGATGTGGAGCATTCCAACAAATCTTCATCACCAATATACTCTACTAAAGTGCAGACCAGAACTCTATCATCATAATTTTCATTGCGAAAGGCATACAAACTTTATTTCTTAGATATAACATATTCACAACATATTTAACTCATATTCTAAACAGCATGAAAATATCTACAAATGCAGAGGAATGCGGATCATATTCCCAAGTAGTCTCCTAGACAACTTACTGTATCAGAAATCTTCATCAGCTTCTGGAGACCAAAACTTTCTTGTGATCTTATGATAGCTCATGCAGACTTAGAATCATACATTTTAGTGCTTCTAAATCCCATATTAATATGTCTTCTTGATGCTTCTAATTCCCATCTTAATATATCATCATGCTCAACTCTACATTGAATGAGGCATGACATCCAACCATGAACTTTAGTAACCACACTATATTCAGCATGACATCCAACCATGAACTTCAGTAACCACATTATTTTCAACATGGCATCCAACTATGAACTTGAATAACCACATTATATTCAGCATGGTATCCAACCATGAACTTCAATAACCACATTATATTCAACATGACATCCAACCATGAATTGAATGACATCCAACCATCATATATGTAGCTATCTCCCTTGTCATTCTTATCAACATCATTCATCACCGCATGATAGTGTTGACATCAATGACAATATTTTGATATTGTTGACATCAATGAAAACCTTAGGAACCATATGTGTAATAGGTTTCATGTGCCTTATCAATTACCTTGAGTGAATCTCCAACATCATGCTGGTTAGAAAGAAACCTAGAAGCATCTTAGATTGTACCAACTTCAAAGACCTAAACAAAGCCTATCCCAAGGATGACTTTCCACTTCCTAACATAGACATCATTGTTAATATCACAACGGGTCATGAGATTCTCTCCCTCATGGATGAGTTCTTTGGGTATAATGAAATTCAGATCACTCATGAAGATCAACACAACACAACATTCCCAACACCTTGGGACACCTTCTGCTATTAGGTTATGCCATTGGGTTAAAAATGTAGGGGCTACATATCAAAGGGAAATGATAGTTATCTTCCATGTCATGCTTCATGACATCATGGAAGACTATGTAGATGATCTCCTTAGAAAATACCAAACAAGAGAAGGGAACCCACACATCCTTGAACAAATCTTTGACTACTTAAGAGAATATAAAGTGTGCCTTAATCCCAAAAAGCGTGTCTTTGGAGTCACATTAGGAAAACTCTTAGTGTTCATTGTATCTCATTGAGGCATTGAGGTAGACCTTGCCAAAGTCATCTATCATAGAGAAGCCACGTCCTAGGAATTTTAAATAGCTTTATAGTCTTCAAGGTAGGCTCTAAGCTATTAGAAGGTTCATTACATAGCTAACAAAAAATGTACCAACCATTCTTGCATCATTGAAACACATGTAATTTGATGCAAATTATTGTCATCGAGGAAACATTGTCCTTCATAATCTCAATAAGATGAGAACCATTCCTTTTGAAGAATCGTATGGTAGGAGCAACTTGAATTAGTAACTCAGGAGTCATCCCTAGTGATATTAAATTACAAAAATAATGCACCATTATCACCATCATCAAAGATCTTCTTCTTGTTTTTACATTCTTTCTTCACATGTCTTTTTTAATCACAATTCCAACACTTTACTCTTCCTAGGGGTTTTGGATTGTCCTTTTAACTTAGACCTATCTTTTGATTTATTTCATTATCCTTTAGATCCATCTTTGTCCTTAGCGATTCCTTAAAAATTTAAGGCATCCTTAGAGCCCTCATCCATGGATTTTCTACTATTCTCCTTAGAAAGCAAGGTAATAATAAGGGATTTTATCTTTAGCTTTATTGCACTACCAATAATAGCAACAATTAAGTTGTCCTAAGATTTAGGTGAAAAATAAAGCAACAAGATGAATTTATCTTCTTCGTCAAGTTTTACATCCTAGCTGACTCAAAATCAAATTATTTAAGCATTTAAATATTCTACAATAGAATCATCTTCTTCATCTTTAGAGATATAAACATGTTTTGAGATATAATTTATTTTTTAGAGTTTTGGTTTGATAGGTATCACCTATCCTCTTCCATAGTACAAATGTGGTAGTCTCCACTGAGACATTCAAGAGGACAAATTTTGCATTGAGACATAATTGAATGGTTTATGATACCTTCTTGCTCAACCTTTTCCAATATTTAGAAAAAATCCATTAACTTTTTGTTGATCATGATGTTAATCATACACAAACATAGAATAAAAGTTACACAACAACCTTTACTCATCTTGAAAGATACGATGAATTCAGAGAATTCATGATCCCAAGTCTCCGTTGATTAGGTCTTAATCTACTGACGTTACTCAGTGGTTGATGTGTGTTGCTGTTTTCCATTCAGGGGCCTTACGTATTTCTGCAAAGTTCATCATTATTTCTCCAAATATCTTGCTCTATATGTCTACCCTGCATAAATCTCCAATAATTCTACCTCTGCACTGTGAATTTAGTCAAATAATGTGCTTACAGGCTGATATTTGCATGATTTCTACCATTATTTGCAATTCTTTGCATGATATTTTCAATACTACATGCATTTAACTCAAATATGCTAATGATTTTCAGTTACCTACAGGATTTCAGCATACCTCTCTATTTCTGCTTATTATTTGTCATGACTTGCAGTTATGGTGATGAATTTATGAAATTAAAATAAAGGAAAAGGGTTAAAGAATGAGATTCCCAAAACTACTTGACTGAGATCACTGATCCACATACAAGCTCCCATACATGCAATGAAAAGAAGGAAACTAGAATCATACTTCACCAGGACATTCCACAAATCCGCATGATCCAGTGCAAATCTTCAAAGGAAAAGTTGACAACATGTAATGAAATGAAAGCGCTTCTAGTTGAACACAGCATTCCCCAGTACATATCCAGAAATCAACAGGAAGATTACGTAAAATTTATAATCAGGATGTAATCTGAAACTTCATATCCATTCAGTATGCTCAAGAACAGGTACATTTACAGTGATCTGAAGAAAGAACCTTGACATTTCAACAATTCTATCCTCATTAGTCTCAGTAATCCGATCTCCTAATTGATTCTACAGTAATTGGCCTTATTGCCAGATATTCCAATGTATCTTTTTCTCTTCTCCCTCTCTCTTTTCGACAAGCTCTGGCTCTTATATAGAACAAATGCCAGAAAATAGTTACAATGATCCAAGGATCAGGATCCTCCCAGAACAATCAAAGGTCCAGATGAATAGCACGTGCTTTGCCAGTTGGCAAATGTATAGCTGGCACAGAATATTCCAGCATCTTTGATTTGATTCAGTCTCCAGCTGGCAAACAGCATTTTTGACAATATCCTCCTCACTTCTGGTTCATGTTGCCTCCGTGTGCAACTTTGCAATTATCAGCTTCAGCAGCTCCGGGACTTCCTGCAATAAACAGACAAACATTAAGTCCAGCATCATTTGATAAACAACAGGAATTTAAACATTTTATTAAACAGGCTTCCAAAATGTGCAGCTAGAGACAAATCAAGCCCCAAATCTGTGAAAATTATGCACTAAATGCATAAACAGCGTCAAAAAAACAATCGGGTCAACCATCGTTGACCAAAAATCAAGCAGTCGGGCTTTCAAATTTCTATCACTCTGTTTTCCCGCCCATTTTCATGTATATCGGGTTCAAAATAGTGCATATACATCGCAAAATATACAAAAGAAAAAACTACCTTTAACTTTCCTTCGAATCCGGCTCTGTATATTATGCATGCATCCTTCGCTCTTGCATGTGAATAGTGCATTGTATGTGTGAACAGTGCAATGTATGTGTGAACAGTGCAATGTATGTTTCGCTTGTATACCCCGCTTGTATATGAAAATATACAAGCGCCGATATACAACAACTTTGTGGCATTTGATAATCATTTCAAGTCCGTCAATGCACATGGGTGTATCGTATGTTTCGGCGTGACCACTTATATCGGAGTGAAAAATCAAGACAGGGCCGACAGTTAAAACTACGCCGATCAACAGCATATCGGTGTGACTATCTCCATCGGGGAGAAAATATAAAGCATGGCCGATATCATATGTTGGGCCAATGGACTTCCATATCGGGGAGATAACTCCCATCGGCGGGAGAATTCGGGACTCGACCGATAAATGTTGCTATGTCGATCACCTTTCCATCGGGGTGACAACCACCATCGGGGAGAAAATTCAAGACACTCCCGATGGTTAAAACTATGCCGATGGACTCAACCATCGGTGAGACTACTCCCATCGGGGAGAAAATTCAAAGCGTGGCCGATATCACAAGCTACGCCGATGGGGAAACTTAGGGCTTTCCCTCTATCTATAGGATATCGTGAATATGATGCTCCCCCTCCTCGAATGTCCTGATGACGTCACCGTCATATCCGGGGCTTTGTTAAAATGCAAAAGATGACATCATCGTTATATTTGTGAACCTGATCATATTTAGGAAATATCCTGCCGAAGGAGAAATGTGATGATGATGTCATCCTGATATTTATTTCTTCATTTTTCAGGTTAGGATGACGTCATCAGGATATTTAGCATAAGGTGATATTTCTCGACAGGAGGACATTATGAAATATCGGGTAGACAAACATATCGGGGAGACTAAAAAGCGCCCGGCCGATATCAAAAGTTAGGCCGATGATCAACTTCCATCAGGGAGAGATATAAGATCGGGCAGACCATAACAAGCTCCACCGATGACATACCTTAGGCCGATAACCAACCTTCATACTATATATGATGTCACCGTCATATTTCGTTTCTGTATATTGGGGAAAGAATGACATCATCATCATCATCATGTCGAAGGAAAATAGGAGGATTTGAAATATGATCCTGCTGCTGAGAGTATCACCCCCCCTTAAAAGATAGGGTGATCATCATGATCATGCAAAAGGAGATCAGGAGGATATGATGATGTCATCATCATATTAGCGAATATCAGCAAATATGACCCTCTCTTGAAAGATCAGGATGATGACCCTCCAATAGGACTTTGACGTGCGCATGCAAATATGCAGATGGTGGATTTTCTAAGCAGGGTGATATTATAATATCAGCATGATATTATAATATCAGGTGATGTTATAATATCATGATGCTCGTTGTTATGAAATATAACCCTCCTAAAATCATGTTTGACCAGACCTTTGACTTGTCATAACTTTCTCATATGGACGAATTTTAGGGTGATGTAAAAGGCAAACCTGCCTAGAATTTCAAGCTCTTTCACATGGTAAGCTTTCTGAGGATAGATTCAGACTTTCAAATTTGGCTCAGACTTCAAGATCACAAATATGCCTGAGATTAGGCATATGCATACTGACTGACACCATTTTACCATTACCGCCCAGAGCACAAAAGCAAGGGAACAAGCCAGCAAAGTTGGGTCCCTGTTTTGATAATGCAAAATGGGGCGTGTTGTGTAACCACACAACACTTTTATTTATTTTTCTACAAGCTTCCATTACAACAAGATCATCTTCTGCACAAGTTCTCATTTTATGCAAGATGACTATAAATGACCTTTCTCTAAGACCTAGAATTTAAGGTAATTAGACTTTGATATGAAATGAAAGGAAGAAAGAGTGTAAAAATTTTTCCTAATCTGATCTTTGAAAATAAACTAAATCTTTATGGTCACAAGAAAAAATAAACAACAATTATATCATAACACATGTTTATGTGGGGAAAAACATTTCAAGAGAAAAACCACTTCCTCCAAAATAGAAACTAACTATATTATCAACAACAAAGGTTACAATACAATCATAGGGACATGCCCTTATAGGAGTATCACTAACAAAAGATATGGAGCAATTATGGCAGTGTAACAGTACCTACAAAGCTCACTATATATTCTCCATCTCAAAAACTCAATAAATAGGAGAGACACTACATAAAACCATCAAATGGTAATTTGGAAATGATGAGTTAAAACCACCCAAAATATAGCACACAAATCCCTAGTTAAAAATCTAATGCCAAAATCCCCAAGACAAGTCAATAGGCTATAAACAACATATTCCTTCTAGTTTCCATAAGCTCATCATAATCCATTCACAAACTTGGGCAATCCACTTTGGCTCCATTAATTCCATTAAAAGACACCTTCTAACATGTCATAACACATAACATAAGTTGGTAAACAAGTGTAACTCCCTCTTATGTATATCTCTTATGCATCATAGTGTTAGTTGTCGTTGCACCAAAAGATTGACCTCTTAATGCACGATACAACCACTTGACTTAACAAGCATGGGAGGCGGTTAAGCCCTTGTCACAAACCACCGCAGCACAACGCTGAACAAGAAGACCAAGGGTCACACCTTGCAACAATCCCCCCCAGTGCAAGCGTGGGGTTTGAACCCGTGACCTCGGTTCTGATACCAACTGTTAGTTGCCGTTGCACCAAAAGATCGACCTCTTAATGCCTGATACAACCACTTGACTTAACAAGCACAGGAGGCGGTTAAGCCCTTGTCACAAACCACCGCAGCGCAATGTTGAACAAGAAGACCAAGGGTCACACCTTGCAACACATAGATGCTCTTACATTTTTTATGTGGGAGGCCCAACTTTCAGCTCGGCAATAACTTTTGATCTAGGAATCCAATTGAGCCCCCTTATTTTAAATTGTAGAGATTGAAGAGATCTACCTCACCATCACCGACTTTCTGTTGAACACAATGGGGTTCTAAGAGAGGGGGTGAATCAGCACACTTAAAAACTTTAGCCAAACATTTACTGATAAAACTAAACAGCTTTAAAAACATGAAAGAAAACATGCAAATCAAGAGTCAACACATAACATGAATATTTTTACATGGAAAACCCTAAAACAGGGAAAACCCACAGTGAGGATTAGCTCACAATATAATATGCTCACTGCAAAAATATTATAACTTTGTTTTAGGGATTCAACCCAAGGAATCTACTACTCCCTTATTTACAAATTTGATTTAGGGTTATAACCCAAGGAAGCTACTACTCTCTAAATGCTTAGCTCACTGTTATTACAATGATAATATAGATGTAAGGACTGCTATGGAGAACACATTTGTTGCATGCTGATGGTGTAGTCTGCTATTCTTGCTCAATATTTGCCTTCAAATTGATTATGCGCATTTCATGTCTTTCTCTACTCTTCTCTCTTATTATTCACCTTAACTACCTTTCAAACAAGTTATATCTTCTATATATATCCTCCGTAAGATTTCGAAACATTGATTAGGTTGGCATCCGGAGTAGTATAGAGTGTAACGTGTAGATTATCACCAATCAGCCATAACATATGCAAAATGATAGAAAAGTTTGTTGTGGACCTCAATGCCTTGTGAAAAGCATCAAGACACATCATTCCATACCTTCCAGACTTGGAGAAACTAGTCAAAAGCCTCCACATGCACTGGGTACTTAACCAGTCGGCCCATACTACTCAACATTGTCAATTGTTCATCTTTCAACTATTGGGGAGAAGCTAAAACCTTAATGCGGACCAAGGATTCAATCATACACTAGCTCAAGAACATCCATACATCTTACTAGAGAAGTATCATGCCGAACATGCATCCGCAAGACAAGAAATATATCAGTGTGTAGAGAGCAGAGTCTTCCGGATCTTATGTAATTCTTCTCAGCCCAGAATATGAAGTTGCGGTGAAGTATAGGGTCTGAAACCTTTTGTAAATGATCAAAGATATCAACTTATGCAACTCATTAGTTCTGCACAACCTTTTAAGGAGTTTTCAGAGAGGTTCAGAACTGACTTAAGTATTTGCAGCTCCGGAGGATAGTTATACTTGAATTCTACTAGCAGACAAGAATACTTGATATGGTACCAGAGAATAAAGAATGTCTGCATGTGGATCATACTTGATGTATTTTGGACCATGTGAAACCTCCGCATAATATTTGATAATAGGACTATGTATGTTTCACCTTCTAAGTAACTTAACTTGTATATTCATGCTCTAGAATACAATGTGATCCCTTTGTCTCTTGAGTAATGTCTTTGTGGACCACTAAAACACTTGAAACTTCATCATAGCATATAACATACTTATCTTGGTCATTCCTTAAATCTGCATGACAAATATATCTCCTCCAGAGGAATGAGGAGTCTTCCATTGTCCCCCAATACTGCTATGCTCTGTCTCAGTGATGGATGATGAACTATCCCTTGTAGCTTTTCATGCTGAAGGAATGAGAAACTGAAACCTTGGATATAATATTTCCATATATATTAGAACCTACTATTAGAAACACATGGCCAAATATTTCTTTGCGGAGAAATGCAAACCAATTCAAGTTGACTCTGCCTTAGGTTTTGCACACATAATGCCTTAAACACTTTTCTACTCCTTACCTTTGAGTGTGGTACTCCCATCTAATGATATATGTAATTATATTAGTAGAAGTCATGCAAGGATAGGTTTGTTTACCTCTGCATCATGTTCAAGCCCAAAATTGATCCATACTTAGACCATTTTCCTTACTCCCAAACTAATCTATCTTAACCATCTTGACTCTAAGTTTGTCTGCACATTTCCATCTGTTATGTTGACATCAATGACTACACATATTGCCAACACTTTCTAGTTGTAGCCCATTTTGGCATTTTTTCAAGGTAAAAAATGACCTCTATAGCCCATAATTGAGTTTTCTATTCTATTGTACAAAAATTACATTTTTGTGTTTTTAACATTAGAATGCAAGGTTGAGACACCTTTCCTAATAGTTTCAAGGACAACAAGGAGATCCTAAATTGGATGTTGGCTCCTATAGTCTACCACTAGAGATTGGAACTCCCTTCTTGTGTTTGATATTGAAGTGGGTCTACTAGAGATATAATGACAACTTCTAATAGCATTCCTACTTAATCTCTTTTTTATGTCTAAAGAAACTAAAATGACGTGTCATCTACGTGGATCACTATATATTTTTATAGTATGTAGTTTTTTCATTACTAACAATCATAGTCAATTGCTAGCACATCCAAAACACTCACAAATCTTAGGACTAAGGATTCACATTCTGAATTATGAAATTTATCATAAGCATCCCATAGATCCAAACATCGTGAATCGACACCATGCAAGTACATGCATCTAACGGATTATCAAGGAGATCTAAGAAACCACCTACTCTAGGTCCACCACATGACCAACTCCATCTAGTATGTGAAACCATAAGGATTAGGTTGTCCAAAAGCTTCTAGGTCACCATATGACCAACTCCATAACCTCTATGTGACCAAGTATCTAGGGGTTGTTTTAGGAGCTTTTAGATCACAAAATGACCAACTCCACAACCTCCACATAACTAAGGAATCATCTAAACCTACAAACAAGAGCTCTAAACCACCATATGACCAACTCTAATAGTGTAGGGATGAATTCCAAGGATGCTAGCAACACGATCTAGAATCCTATCATGATTAAGCAAATCTTCCATCCTAAGCCCAACATCAAAGTGTGTTCCATTGATCCTCTTCACCTCTATTCTAAAAGTGTTGGCCTAATTGCTTCTAAAACAAGATCAACTTCAACCAAATCCCACTTCAACAAGGATTAATACCATAAGGAAAGATTCTCCTCCTTGGACACTAAACTAGGCTTTGATAGGCATTATACTAACAAAGAGATACCATTTTCAAGTCACTAGCTTGCCTGAGAAAATTAGGGTAATTTAGCCATGGGGGGTGATAGAGCTCACACTGAGCCTGAATCCTGTGATGAAATTAGACATAACAAGACCATCTGGCACATTTTCCAGCAGGGTGGGGTGGCCTCCTACTTTAAATGCTTACAGGGTTATGATGAAAGCCTCTCGATGCAGTTCTTGTGTTCTTGGGAGGACAAAAAGGTTAAGGTGGGAAATGTTAGTTTTGAAGTTTCTGAAGATGTGATTGGTATGGCGATGGGGATGCCCATGGAGGGCACCAAACACCCCAGAAAGAGCAAAGTTTTTGACCTTAAGGGAATGGCGTGTTTTCTAAAGAAATGGGAGGTTCTTCACAGTCTGCAGGGGGTTTGATCGTAAAATATTGTCAAAGCCTTGAGACAAGGTGTGTTACATGCTCATAAAGTACTTCACTTTGGAAGGTAGATTCAAATGTTTCTTCCATTATCATTTTTCCCTACTCAATCATTTTCATCGTAGCAAAGTGATAAGTTTTCCTTTTTATCTTCTTTCATCTCTGGAAACTTCTGTTGATAACTGAGAGGGGGGGGTGAATCAGTTATCCCAATTATTTCTCTATCTGAACTTCCTTATTAATTAATGCAGCATTAAATCAAACATAGAAAACAATACCATGAAATAAGAAACACATGACCCAGTATTTTTGACGTGGAAACCCTGTTAAGGGAAAAAACCACGGGGTGATTAACCCAAAAATTGTTCTCTGTTAGAAGAATAGGAAATTACAAAATGGCACTTGCCAATTAGGGCTCACTGCCCGAGCACACTGCTCACAAGAGGCTCACTGCCTACAAGAAGACACACTATCTACAAAGTGATAAGAATCACAGTCTTGAACTGATTAGAAGCATCTGCATATGCTGGAGTTCAGTTCCGGTTAGGCTCAGTACACTGATCTGCTGCACTTCATCTTTCCTCTGTTCTTTATTCTGCTATCCTTTCACATACCGGATCTTTCTTGCTACTTCTGCTCTGCTCTGGACTTGTTCGCATATTACTTCACACATTTCACACTCTTCACAACTAAATCCATCCTCTATATATATCCGCACAAGTAATTTCATCACCTTTCTAGTCGGCATCCGGAACAGTCTAGTTTCTTACAAACTTTTGTTCTGTCGGCTGAATCCTTCCTCACCAAGCAATGCGGATCAAGCATATACTTGTAGATATCATTAATCATGTCGGCCAAACATGATTCATGCCTTCACAACCTCTGTCATCAATAGTAACACATCCGGAAAGCAGTCTGATACTCTGCCAGTCAGTTCTTCCTCTGTTTTCACTGTCTCTCAGGAATCCGGTACTCAATTATTCATATCTTTTTCTTTGTCCATCTCCGGAGGCTAAATCCTTGGTATATACCACTCAAGATAGTCCTCTTGACTTCCCCAAATCCACACTGCACCAAGACACTTCCTCTGAGAGATCCGGACCAATCTGTCGGACCTTGCCACATGCTCTGTTCTTGTTCACCGGACCACAGCAATCTTTAATCTGACTTCCGGTAGAGACATATCATGACTTGCGGATATGTGGGATGACCTTTGTTGCCATCAATGACAACAACCATGAAACCATATAGTGTCTCTTGCCAACAATCTCCCCCTTTGGCATTGATGGCAACACTTAGTGAAAAATGACTAAGTATTTACACTATGCTCCCCCTTTGCTGATGCTCTGTCTTTATATACAATTTCCGGAACTCCCCCTTAGTTGGATTCCTCATTTTTCACTGCTCCTCACTCCCCCTTTGACATCAATGGCAAAGGGTAGGGTCCGCACACCAAAATTTTCAAAAATTTTCTATATATAGCCGCATATTTACATACTCACATATACTGAAGAATGTCTGCAAAGGATGTCTGCAGTTGAATCATTTCAGTAGCCCAACTTAGCTTCATTCTGTCTAAAATTGAAATGTGACCACTTAACAAAAATGCAAAAGCTTCTGCCCGCTTGAGATCTGTCGGATCTTTTGTTTGGGCGGTGGTCTGGGCATCACTGATGGCCTCATGCATAGTTTCCAACTTAGGGATTATAATCCTTCTAAGTTCTCCCATCCGGTTGGTGATGTTCTTCCTCTCCTTCTCAAGATTCTTTATTTCATTCAAGACTGCAATAGTCTGACATTCTTGATTTATTATAGAGGAAGAGAGAGGATCAAAACTTTGAGATAAGCTTTGAAGCTTGTCCTGTTCCTCTTTTATTTTCTTGTCAATTGCTGCTGTTGCCTTTGACCAAGATATACAAAATTTGTAGATGTCACCGCCATCCTTTAGAGCATTCTCTAAGCTCTTTATTCCAATGCTTACAATCTTCCTATCCTTAGAGATTAATTCTAATATTTCAGAAAATCTCTTATCCAAAAATTCCTTCCGGACCTTTTCTTCAGCTGATTTTTCTAGAGAATCAAAATGTGTATCAATACTGCTGACTAAGGTTTTTAGATTACCGGAAGTGGAGGCTGTCGGATCTATCTGGATTGATGGCATGATCTTTACAAGTACTCCGGAAGCAGCCTCTATCAACTCACAGTCTTCCATATGAGACTTCAGGAGCTTTTCATTTGCCTTGGCATTTGCAAATGAAGCTATCTTCATTGTTTGTACCGGAGAGAGAGAGTCAAAATCAAATGGGCCTTTTAGAAGCTCCGGTTCATCAATCTCTAGAGTTTCTTTGCTCAAAAATTGTTGAACAGTTTGTGCAGTGTCTCTTGCCGGAGACAGATGTTTCTTTTCTTCTGCAGTCTTAGAACTGTCAACCTCTTTGTCTTTCACCACTGCTTCCTTCTCCTGTAATTGCTCTTCCTCTCTGGATCCGGAGACTGTAGGGGAAACCGGAGGAGAGATGCTGGCTTGTTCATGGGCCACTTCTTCTGGAGCAGAGGGTCCCAAGTCCTCAGCTGTTTCTGTACCTAAATCCTCTACAACAGGAAGATTGAACCTTTTGAGGGCCTTCCGGAGGATCTCTTCTGTTTCTTGGGCCACTTTGTCAGTCTCACCAAGCATGAGTTGATTCATCCTGGCTTTGCTTCTGAACTCATCTTTGCAGTCCTTGAAGATAATGTTCATTGTCTTGGGATCAATTTGAGGATATAGCTGAATAGCTATCTGCTCCCGGATCTCAAGATCTTTAGCATGAGCATTATTCTTTCTTACTTCCAATTCCTTTTCTAGGCTTTTAGGAATAAGAGATATTATTTCAATGAAAGCCTTATTATATATGTTAAGATATTTTACTGTGGCCTCCTACAGAGTCTTTTGGTCGGCCTCACTGAAGTCATCATATGATTCAGTCATTGGTTGAAGGTTTCCATCCACCGTGACCGACTTGATTATGCTCTCTAGAGATAGAGTGGGCTTTTCAACAGATCCTTCTGCCATTTCATCCTTGTCTTGGCCTGTGGAGGGCTTACCGGATCCTTTCTTTTTCTGTTTCTTTATTTCCTTTACACCCTCATCTGACTCTGTTTCCTCTTCATCCTTTTGGCTTTCATAAGCCCTTGATGCTTTTGTCTTGGATCTTTTACCGGATGCCTGGACTTCCGGTTTTGAGCTTTTGGTTGTGAAAGGTGCAGATCTCTTTGATGATCTGGTCCGGGTGGGAGTTTCAACCGGAGCACTTTCTTTACTTTTCTCTTCTTCCTCAGCCTTCCTCCTCTTTTCCCGGCTGGCATCAAGTGCCTCTTTTGAGATGCCTAGGCCTTGAGCAATGTGCTCTACTTCTTTTCTTACTTTTCTTTTAATCTCAGGTTCCCTGAGTTCTACATGTATTTTTACACTCAGCTCCTCAAAGGTTCCAAACCTTTCTGCCTTAGGATCTTTGGGCTGACTTAGCATGTGTTGAACATGCAGCTCCACTATCTGTTCATCAACTTCATACCCCATGGGCATGATCCAGACAGTCCTTGGCTCCACTGCCTCCATTAGGCACTGATCAGTGTCAACCATAAAGCACACTGAGTCCTTGTATTTCTCAATGAGAGACTGGGGAATTCTCTCTCTTGCTTGCATCATGCTCTGAAAGTTTTTGAAGTATCCCCATAGAGCTGTATTTCTCGCTTTTGCATCCCCAAGTCCATGCAAATAGTCTCTTATCTGGACTGCAACAGGTTTGTCATTCTGCCATGCCCATCCACTTGTTCCGGGTAGCTCATTCATGAAGTAGAAGAATAGACATACAATAAGAGTACCATACTTAAAGGAATTCTTCTTATCCTTCTTGATTTTCTGTATGTTTTCCATTAATTGGCTTAGTAGTAGTTCGCAGAGATCATATTCTGCATTCTTTCTTAGCATTTCATAAGCAGTGTATATTGCAGTTCCGGATACAGAATTCTCCCTGCTGGAGTGATAGATCTTGTATCCTATTATCATTGATGCATATTTGATATCCGGATCCGAAATATCTTCAATGGTCATTGCCCTCTTATCAAATTTTGATCCGGTGGCCTCAGTTACAATGTTGTTCTTGACAGATTTGAGGATAGGTACCCCTCCGGAAGAGTATAGACCGGTTACTGCCCTAATTGCTTCTTTTGTGATCTTGCAGGGTCTATCCAGCCATAGAAAGTTGTCATGTATCCTGCTCAGTACATACCGGACCCATTCATCTTCTTCAAAGCTGGGGAAATGAATAAATTGCTCAAATTGTTTCTTCTGGATACCCTTATACTCTGGTTTAAGCTCAAAAGCATTGTCTATCAGTTGCTTGTGATAGAGGTCTCTTAATTTGAATTCCCCAAATTCCTCAATGCTTGCGTGTATGTAAACCCTAATGTCTTCGGTATGTAAAACTCCGTGGGGAACACTAGAGAAGGCTCCTAGTGGATCTACCTCCAATGATTTGTAGGGATGTTTCTTGAATGAGGGGCGAGGTCTATCAGAGATCTTAACTATGTTTGGAGTAGCCATTCTTCAAAGATTTGCAGTGAGGTAATGAAAAATAGAGAATACCTTATGCGCCTTCGGTTTGCACGGAGTGGTTGGATTGATTTCTTTATGCAATAGCTTCGGCAGGAGATCCTTGGTGTGCTTGATGAACCTTATTGCAGAGCTCCACTTTTCGCTTCTTCTCGAGTGTAGAATGAGCAAATAACTTTTGAGAAATCCCTTATATTGCTCCGCAAACCCTAATATCTGTCTGCAATAAATGCTTCACCTGCATTATTCCAGTTTGCCATGTCTGGACAGCTTGGAGTATCCCGGATTAGTCCTGATCACTGAATATCATCCGGATCTTCAAATCATGAATAAATCGAGGTAACATATTACAAGAACATCCCAAACACTCTGTCCAATCCGCAAAACAAGATCGTGCACTTCCGGATCTCTCTGGACCTTTTTGTAATCCTTTATCATACCGGAGCACCTCCCTGAGCAGGTCTTATTTGATCGATCATAGCTTCTTCATAACTTCATGCAGACCTCTGAAAACTTGACTGAAGTATCTCAAGACTCATATCTGCAAACCCTTTGATCCGCATCTTGTGCCACATCCGGCACCACTTGTTTGGCTGGGGGAACAAGATTTTCTTTGAGTCTCCCCCTGAGCCTGAGCTCACCTTTTAATTTCCGGAAGAAATATCAGCACCAGAGTCTGGTGCGGATCCAACCTCTACATTCTCTGAACTTTTCTTCACCCAAATCTTGCTCATCTGATTCTTAACTTCATCCGCATTCATCTTTTGTTTACCCTTGTCTTGATTCTGATTATACACCGGACCTCTTTTGTCCTGATTCTTGTTTCTGCAGACTTTAGCATTATGACCGGATCTATTGCAGATTTGGCAAATAACATTTCTTTGCATATTTGACTGATATCCCCTTGATTTGCATTGATTAGCCATATGACCTACTCTATTGCATGTAAAGCATCTACCTTTGAATGATTTGTTTACTTGCATAATTCTGCATTCATGGGATTTGTGTCCATACCTTTTGCAGTTGAAGCATTGTCTGGAGAAGGATGAATTAATCTGATTCATTCTCATTCTGCACTGATTAGCTTTGTGACCAAAGTGGTTGCAGCTGTGGCAGTATCCATTGAAGGATGGATATCTTTGAGCATTTGGCTGTCTTACCGGAGGTCTTCTAGGCCTGCTCCTTGGATTTTCTGATCCAAGATTCTTTTGACCGGATCCGGAACTTTCTCCTTTCTCATATCCCAAACCATACTTGTCATCTGTCCTCTTTTGACTTCCAAGAAGAACTTCAAGTTGAGCAGAACTTATCTTGAATTTCTCTTTATATTCATTTGCTGTTTGAAGGTCTCTTTTGAGAGAGGTGATTTGATCCTCAAGTTTTTCTTCATTATCTTTGGCATCTTCAAGATCAGATTCAAGATGTCTGATAATCCTGTCCATCTGGTGGCATTCTTCTGATTTTTCTTTAAGAGATTGTCTTAGATTGTCTTCAGCCTTTCTTTTTTCTTCAATCTCTTGAGTAAACTTTATAGTTCCTGATTCCATTTCATGTCTTAACATAATGACTTCTTTTGATAACTTTTCACATAACTTGGTTTGCTCAGTCAATTCTTCATTTGTATTGCTTTCTTCACTTTGTCTTGCCAACTGTTGAAGCAGCTCCTTTCTCTTTTTCATAGAGAGACTTAATTTGTCTTTTAATTCTCTCATGAATTCATCAGCCTGTTTGAGTCTTTCCTTTAATTCACTGACTTCAGAATTTGACTGTTCAAGATCCTCAAGAGCAGTCTTGAGTTGCTCTCTTAAACCATATGCATCCATTTGAAATCCCAGATCTTCCTCAAGCTGTTAGGCTCTATTAGGAGGAACTTGGCTCTGATACCAATTGTTGATAACTGAGAGGGGGGGGTGAATCAGTTATCCCAATTATTTCTCTATCTGAACTTCCTTATTAATTAATGCAACATTAAATCAAACATAGAAAACAATACCATGAAATAAGAAACACATGACACAGTATTTTTGATGTGGAAACCCTGTTAAGGGAAAAAACCACGGGGTGATTAACCCAAAAATTGTTCTCTGTTAGAAGAATAGGAAATTACAAAATGGCACTTGCCAATTAGGGCTCACTGCCCGAGCACACTGCTCACAAGAGGCTCACTGCCTACAAGAAGACACACTGTCTACAAAGTGATAAGAATCATAGTCTTGAACTGATTAGAAGCATCTGCATATGCTGGAGTTCAGTTCCGGTTAGGCTCAGTACACTGATCTGCTGCACTTCATCTTTCCTCTGTTCTTTATTCTGCTATCCTTTCACATACCGGATCTTTCTTGCTACTTCTGCTCTGCTCTGGACTTGTTCGCATATTACTTCACACATTTCACACTCTTCACAACTAAATCCATCCTCTATATATATCCGCACAAGTAATTTCATCACCTTTCTAGTCGGCATCCGGAACAGTCTAGTTTCTTACAAACTTTTGTTCTGTCGGCTGAATCCTTCCTCACCAAGCAATGCGGATCAAGCATATACTTGTAGATATCATTAATCATGTCGGCCAAACATGATTCATGCCTTCACAACCTCTGTCATCAACAGTAACACATCCGGAAAGCAGTCTGATACTCTGCCAGTCAGTTCTTCCTCTGTTTTTACTGTCTCTCAGGAATCCGGTACTCAATTATTCATATCTTTTTCTTTGTCCATCTCCGGAGGCTAAATCCTTGGTATATACCACTCAAGATAGTCCTCTTGACTTCCCCAAATCCGCACTGCACCAAGACACTTCCTCTGAGAGATCCGGACCAATCTGTCGGACCTTGCCACATGCTCTGTTCTTGTTCACCGGACCACAGCAATCTTTAATCTGACTTCCGGTAGAGACATATCATGACTTGCGGATATGTGGGATGACCTTTGTTGCCATCAATGACAACAACCATGAAACCATATAGTGTCTCTTGCCAACAACTTCTATTTCATCAGCCATTGAACAACATGTTGTTGACCCCAACAAACCCCTCATCCCACTCTACCAAGGGCTTATCCTCAGACTGTATAAATTCCATCTTGCACTTTGCCCCCTAAATCCCTCATGGCTACCAATGTTGAACCTCTTATGTGGCCCTACTCCAATCCTGTGGTGTCTAGCCCTATGATAATAACAGAGGTCACTCTAGAAAAGTATGCTAAATCCATAAATTCTGGTAAGAAAAAAGATACCCTCAGTTTAAGCCCAGGGCCTAAAGCCAGGGACCAGACTCCCTTGACCTCTGTGAAGACCCCTATCAAAAGAAAGTTTTTACCCGATGAGTCTGCATAGGGGACCCCACAAAAAAAGAAAAGGGGTAGGTTGGAAGAAGGAAGTGGTACGGATGGTGAGAATAAGGCAAAGAATGTCTTTGTGGTGGTGGAAGAGGTTAGCTCTAAGAATGGTATTGGTGGTAGCAATAGCACTGTCAACGAGGATTTTACCTTAATGAGAAGCAAACCCCGAGTGTCATCGACTAGGAGGTCAACGAAGCTTGCAGCTAAGAAGGAAGTCTCTGAGGTGGAGGAAGATACTGCGAATCTTGAGGGCGATGATATTTCTGATAACAAAAATATCAAAATGGATACTATAGTGTCAGAGACTAAACTGATGGGTGGGGAATTCTCTATCAATAAGGAGACCAAAAATGATAATGTGGAGGCAAAAGCGGAGGAAGGGCCTAGTAATTTCCATGAGCTCAATGCTAGGAGTTCTCAGTCTGGGAGTTTGGAGAACACGGTGAAGGAGTCGGGAAAGATGAAGAGAAAGGGCAAGTTAGCTGCTAAAGATAAGGAGATTGATATTCTCTCTGCGAGGATCACTATGCTGGAAAGGAACTTCAAAACTCTGGCGAAGTTCTCAGAAAGTGATGCACAGATCTACCACGACCCTTGTTGTTCTCCAGGATGCTAAGATTTCCACCTAGGGATTGAAGGATAAAGATCTCAAGGAGTACTGTGACCTCTACCAGTTTCTGGCTGAGGATTGGGACTAGATGTTTAATTAGTAGTTGGGGCTTCAGTCGTCGCCTATGTTTTTTGTCTGCTATTAATCTTCTATTGGTCCGCTGTGTCTCTGTTTTGGGTCTTTTTTTGGTTGTGTCTGTTGGTTAGTCCAGTTATTGCTTTTTGGTTCTTAATGGAACTTTGGTGCACCTATATGGCTAATAAGTAATGGGATTGGCACCCTTTTTTGCTGCTTATCTTATCAAAAACAATTACTTAAAATAAGAAGTAAAATTAAAAATTTGTAGAACCACTAACTCCAAAACTCAAAAAAATTAAAAAAACCTAGTAAACAAAATAAGATAAAACAACTATATGAAGTTCCTAGCTTTACAATTTTTAACATTGTAATATGACTAATCATAAATAAAATATGTATTTAAAAAAAATGATTATGCTAAGTGTTTGTTATGCTAAGGTTAATGGTCGATAATTTTGTGAACTAACACACTTTAAATTTTATAAATGGTTCATTGTTTGATGCATTATAAGTTATTCATCAACACATATTTCATTATTGTGATGGTGATAATTAATGAAGGCATTCTTATTCTTTCAATATCATGCTATATGATTGTTCACATCTTTTTTAGGATGATTAAGTCAATATGCACATACTTTAAAGTTTAATAGTTGTTAATAAATGTTAAGAATAATTAAATAATGTTTTTGATATTAGTTAAAGATGGGAAAAGGGCCTAGACCCATTACATATAATAGCCAAGAAGGTAGATGAGGAGATTCTCATAAGGGATGAGGCTAAAAAACATTACAATGCCATAAAAAAACCAAAAGCACCAGTAAGACCAGTAAATTACCGTAGAACAACCACAAGAACAACAAAGAAACAACACAAGAAAATTAAAAGCTACCAATCAACAAACTTCTTCAGCCTGTTCATCGCCTGCCATTCTTTGTTTGGGAAATTCAGCTTGTCAAGAAAGGTGACCTCCCCAAATTTCTTCTCCTCAGTATTGGTTTTACCTTTCTCTTCTAGAATTTTAACTTTGATTATCTTTCTAGGGCCTTCTTGAACCACATTCTCCTCACTATTATCCAAGTGCTTGCCTTACCTTTTTCTAGCTTTGATTGCCTTCTTAGTCAACAAACCTTTGGTAAATCCTCATCCTTGAGGTGAAGTTGTATGTTTCCTTCAGTGAAGCATCTCTTTTATCATCATATCCTATTTTCTTGAGTCATCGAGGGTTAGGGTTTGATATATTTGATTAGATCTTGCATGTTATTGCTCACACTTAGGGTATCTGAGCACACACAACATCTTGTTATTATCTTGGCTATCCGTGAGGTAGGAATATTGAAATGGGGGATTAAATAAGGCAAACTCCTATATAGCCACAACACTTTTTCCCTCATTTTTTGTGTACAAATTGATTTAACAGGTTTTAGAAGACACCATCCGAAGAGAAGATTGATATTGCCAGTACAGATCAAGTGAAGTTTAGACTTTTGGAAAAACCCTAATTCATGTCTAGGGCACCTAGTGCCCTGGTTCCTCCTAGTTTTTAGGCCTAGGTTCTGATTATGCACTGTCTCCTGATATCTACTATCTTTTTAAAATTCCTATATGTTTTCAACAGTTGTCTATTGATTAATATCGTTCAATTAGAGTTTCATGTTTTTCCCTAATTTGATTGGTTGAATTTGGTTGACACTCCTTTATACAACAAAGGGATAAAACCCCTGTATTTTGGCTCTCCTTCAAAGGTAGAAGCCAAACTCAATTTGTGTTCCAATGTTGATAGGAGAGGGTTTGATCTAGTTTAACCTATTAAGTTAAGTCTCCCTTTTCCATCTAACACTTGCAATAGTCCATCAATTTACTCCTTTACTGCCTCTCTCAATGTCAGGTTGAATCTTTTTTAGGGATGCCTAACATACCTTACATCTTTAGTGTAGATATGATGGGTACATATGATTGGTTGGATCCCTTTCATGTCTTTCTATTTCCAATAAAATTCCTATGTATGATTTTGTAACAACTTTGTGACTTGGATCTCATCGGCATCTATCAACCAACTGCTAATGGATAACTATTTATTTGGTTGGATAGTGACCTACTTTGTACCCAATTGAATTGAATGAACTTCATGATACAAACTAATTAATGTGTTTAGAGGACAAGTATGAGGAAGTAATTTATGCAATGTGTCTACATGTTGGTAGTTTTCTTTTGATGGAATTTCTTCTGAAAGAAGGTAGTTAAACACTCTTAAAGATTCCTTAGTAAAATACTAGAACCATTTAGTGACATCTTGTTGTATTGTGCTTGAAAGAGGTTGTCCATACCCTTCCTCACATATATGGTACTCCTCTAAGTGTTCTATTATTGTAGCCATATATAGAGTGGATATGTTCTCATCATCGAAATCAATGGGATCATCCACCCAAATCTTATAGATGAAGATCATGTTGTAAGGAAGGTTTGACAAGTAGATATATGGATAAATCTTTTAACTCAGATCCATTGGAGATGGTTATGTTTCTAAACCTACAATCCATCAGGGCTATTGTTTTATCCAACCAAGGGTGTCTTAATATGATCGAGTAACTTAGTTTTCTATTTCATTCTTGGAGAATAAGGATGTTGACTGGATATTCCTAGGTGTCTACCATGATAGTGATATCATCTAGTACCCCCTATGGTTTCATGATGGATTAATTATCTAACTATAACACCATAGATGTAGGTTGTATCCCAGCCATGGGCAACATTTCTATAGTTTTTGCTATTATCATATTGATGGTAGCTCCTAGATAGACTAACACACTAGATATTGACACTCCTTTTATTGTAACTAAAATGATAGGGCTTCCTAGATCTCCATACTTTTGAGGAATTAATATTCCTAAAAAAATATCTAAAATTTTCCTCTCTTATCTTTATATGGTGTCTCCATCTCTTTTGGTAAGTCAAAGAGGGTAGGGGAATGTAGTTCCAACATTTTCCTAGAATGTAGTTGTATCTCATTAATTTCTATCACACTTAAGGTTGTTGTTGGGATTGTTTGAGAAACAAAGTTTGTTGCTAGTTCATGTACCACATTTGTCCTTGGTTCTACGAAGGTACCCCGGGTTTCTAGTACCGAATCATAGTCTAATTAGGCCATGTGGAGGTAGACCTACTAATGAGTGTTTTTGCATGCAACAAATTACATAAAATACTGAGTAGTTTATCTCTCTTAAAAGGAATCAAATCTAAAAGAAATGGAAAATGACTACCCCAAGGTCTATACTACCAAGTCTTGGCCCTACAAGATAACTTAGATGTATGATGTCTTTTTTTGTTCCAATCAAGGGGTCTTACATAAATCTAGACAAATTTCAATAAACAAGGTTAAAATGCACATAAACTAATCTATTTCTTTTAGATTTAGAAATACATAAGCAAATTAATCCAAACATATATTACCATAAAACACATCATTTCAGCTTATAACAAATAATTTATCAACTTGCATTCATGAAATATCAACTTTATAACAGCAATATGCAAGTTTGAAAGTCCTATACTAACTCTAAACTAACTAGATTTGATAAAAAGAAGTTCAAAAGAAGGGGGAGATAGAGAAAGGTTAGAGAATTCCTAAGGATAGCTATAGGAATAATTAAATATTTTAGATAGATAGTGTTAAGTATGAAAAAGGTGAATGATAAAGACTAGCAGGCACACTAGATCAAACCCTCTTCCACAATAACATTCAAAGACAAGACTAAGCCAAATCACTACCAAATGGAGGTGGATTCAGCTATAGATCTTGTACTCAAGAGTGCTATGGAAAGATATGATTTAATCAAGCCTTTTATCAAACCCTAGTTTAATCTATGCAATAAACCCTAGATTAGCAAATATCTAATTATAACAGAAGATGTACAGCAGATAATCATAAATTAACTTCACAAGAGTGATTAGGGAGATATCAAAACTTGTGTCTTGCTCTTGGATACCATAGGCCATAATCCAGAGTTCCCTTCAAGTATCTGAATATTATTTTCACTACCTTCTCATATGTTTGCTTGGGATTAGCTTGATATCTAGAAACCACACATACTGCATTCATGATATCAGGTCTAGAAGTAGTCAAGTATAACAATCCTCTAATCATAGATCTATAGGAAGTCTGGTCAACCTCTAGAAATTCATCATTCTCACTCAAGTGACATCAAGTGACCATAGGAGTACTCATTGGTCTTGAATCCTCAATACCAAAAAATTTCAACATTTCTCTAACATACTTAGCTTGAGACATAAAGATACCAGCATCTAGATAAGCAATTTGGAGTCCAAGGAAGAAAGACATCTCACCAAACATAGACATCTCAAACTCTTTTTGCATCTCCTCTGCAAACCTCTTACACTTATCATCATCTCCACCAAAGATGATGCCATCAACATATACTACAACTATCAAAATCATATATCCTTCTTCGTTGATGTAAAGATTGCTATATGTAGTACTTTTCTTGAAGCCTTGCTAAAGTAAGTACTTATCCAACCTAGCATACCAAGCTCTAGGTGCTTGATTGAGACCATACAAATCCTTTTTGAGTCTGCATACCATATCCAGACATTCTGATATCTAAAAACCATCTAGTTTCTCAATATAAACTTCCTCCTCTATGTCACCATTCAAAAATGTTGACTTGACATCTATCTGATAAACCTTAAAGTTCTTGTGAGTAGCAACGGAAAGAAACATCCTGATTGCCTCTATCTTGTCTATTGGAGTATAGGTTTCCTCAAAGTCAATGCCTTCAACTTGTAAATATCCTTTACACACCAATCTTACTTTGTTCCTCACAACTTCACCTTCCTCATTCAGCTTGTTCTAGAACTGTAAGCACAAAAATCACGCACAGCCTTCACGAGGACCCCTATGATAATTCAAATCCTTGTCATGTACATGTAAGTGTGAAATAATGTCCTCTAAGCAACAAACCTCTTGATGACGTGTCTTCTTTCTTGTCTTGTGTTGTTTCCTCTTTGTCATTTTCTCTCTCTCCATGTTTTCGACACTTTTTGACACTTTTGTGGTACTTGTCAATTTGTATTTTATGAGCTTTCAACCATGTTCCTAAGCCTTGTGAGCATCTTGTATGTGATTTTTCACCTTTCCCCTATGTTTTTCATCCTCTGCACCCCCTAGAAGCCTTCTAGAGGTCCCCTTATCCATCTCCAACTTTTAGTTTTCTGTTTCACTCAACCAATCCAAATCTCCCCCCATTATTTCCAAATCTCCCTCGGGAGATCCTGTAGGTGCAAGTGAAGATTTGGATTCTTGCACATGATTGACCTATTTCCGGAGGCAAATCACCTCCTTTTCCTCTCTTCTACCATCTCCCTTTTGCAATTCCTCCAAAAACCCTGTTTTACCTGAATCTCCCCTAAGCAACCTAGGGTCACCCCATGGGTGACCCTACTAAAAAAAGGGGTGACCCTGTCACGTTTCCAGCCGCGGAAAAACTTGAGTTTCTCACTCAAATTAACTTTGTTTTCATCCTTTTTTTCCAGTTCACATGATATTTGATGCCTAATATGGAGTTGACTATTTCATGCAACCACACATGCATAATTAACTCCATTTGATCTAAAATTAACAACTCAATCAATCCCATGCATCCTTTCAACTCCAATCCTTCTTTAGTGATAAGCTATTATTTATTTATCACTCCATAATTAGCTGAGTTCACTAGATAATCAACCTTGTTAACTCCCCAATCAATCCTTTTTAACTCATCAATTAAATGAGTTAACTTCTTAATCAATCCCATTCTTCAAACCTATAAATACCCCCGTCTCTCAAGCACAAAGAGAGGCAAATTCATTGTGCGCACAACTCTTGCCAATTTTTGCTCTCCAAATCAGCATTCTAATTCTCTCACAAGATGAAGGTGGCTTTTTCTTTATTCATTGTTCAGCCAAGCATCGTTATGCTACTTCATTCAATGCCATTGTGCTCAACCAAAGCTCTCATTGAGCTCTTTCAAGCTTCAACAAGCTTCTTTTTGCTTCTTTGTGTCATTTTGTCATCAAGAGGTCTTCTCACTACTTCAAAAGGACTTGAGGTTTCCAACATCAAGGATTTCTGAGGGTAGTGGAATCACACAAATCTTCATTCTTTCAAGTTCCTTTATTTCTTTATTCAATTGATAGTAATTAGAAAACCAAAAATTGCTCTTAAGAATAGTAAATCTTTGATTTTTCCTTGATAGTTAGATCTTGCATGTTAGAATAATTATTTTCATATTCTTAGATCTAGATTATTTGAAGAAGCAATTTCCCTTTTTAGATTAGATTACTTCAAAATAATCAAAAACCCAAAAACATAGATTAAACTTGCATTAGGAAAAGTCATATTAGGTTGCATCCATATTTCCCTTTTGTAGATTAAAGAGCACTTTTCATTTCTAAAATATTAGAAAAGCACAAAAACACATTTGCATTTCATTTAGCTTTGCATGCATATAGAAACCCTAGAAAAGATAGAAAATTTGCAAACCCTCGATACCATCATGAGGTAAACCATGATAAATGATTCAATTAAACCCTTGATCACATCACAAGTTAAATACAAGTCAAAGCATAACACAAATTCTAGGTCAACTAAACCCTAGGTCAAAACCCTAAGTCTAGTTAAGGTTGGTCATTACACATTTATCTCTATCTTGGCTCATGAATGTGCCTAGGAGTAAGAGGTGAGTGGGTAAGGGCTATCCTCCACGAGATCAAGGAAATCAATCCATGACAATAGCAGGAGACATTTACTTTACCACAACAAGATCCATTTGTCCTCTTATTAAAAGAAGAACAAAGACAACAAATACAATGAGAACTCATTCAACAAATTGAGAGACAAGAGGACATAAATGAAAGAAACCGCTTACCCACACAAAGGTGGAATAGAAGAAATCCCAATAGGAGAAGAGAAACTAGTGACCCTTCGGGTCATAGGGTTATCTCAACAACAACTACCATTGAGTGAAACATTCAACTTAGCACACAACAAAAAAGGCCACAGAACTTGTCGACCCCTCTCCGCGAAGTCAACTCTCTAATGAGCCAGACCCCCACCATGTCTCGCCTCCTCTCAACTGGCTACTTCCATGAGAGGAAGAGTGATGTGGTGGATCACCCCATGGCAAGGAGGGAAGGGTCCATGTGTGCCAAAATCTGACCTGACAGCCCCAAGCAACCGGAGTCACAATTTTGAGCGTACATATTTTAGTGAACCCGACGTGAATTATAGAATCTTTTGGTTTTGTAGTTTGCATTCCTATTTCAAATGCTTCAAAAAAATTAGCAAAAGATTCAAAACATTTCACACTACTCTTCATAGCCGCTTCAATGTCTATCACCTACGCTATCGTCCATTCCATTTGTTCTATGGCATCTATGGCACCCCCAAACATGAAGAAACTTGAATTAATCCAAGGGAATATTCTCTCAAGAGAACCAAAAACTCCTTCCTTTGATAGGTATGTGTCGATGCATCCTTATGCACCAATCACCAACTGTTATGACTATGAAGATTTTGATTATGAACAAGATCAAAGAAAATCCAGGCGTTCTCTGTCTTTCAACAACCCAACTTGGGAAACAATCCGTCCATACCAAATGTGCCACATAAAGCTAGAAGGATAAGGTCAGAAATACATCGACCCGATCAACCTTCCACAAGCACATCAAGTACTCATCTTGATGAGGAAGTCAAATGATTAGAAAAACATCTCCAAAAAGCCAAAGACACTCAAGAGGCATTAAGGATTGCCTTGCGAGAAGAGCAAAGATAAAATGCTGCACAAGAAGAAGCATATCACTATGAAAATACTCGAAGAGAAAATCCTAGAAACGAAGAGACACCTAGAGCTGCTACTCCTACAAATTTAATTGCAACTCTAGTGCAAAGGATTAAAATCTTGGAAGCAAAGCAAGCTTCTCCTAAAAGAAGGCAAAAATCTCATGAATAGGATCAGGGGGCATCTCAAAATCCCCCTACCTCAATTACTATTCATGAAACGCTAGTAACGACACATGTTTGAATGGGAACCCTCCTATTTAGAACAATCCAACAATGGGTTATCAAAATCCACCTACAGTGTTATGGCTATCAACCTCGCAATCTCAAAGTGCCTTCCTCAGAACATATCTTGAATAATTGAAAGAACCTCTCAATCAAAACATAAGAAGTGTGCAGCTACCTCATCCATTGCCAGATCTCCTAAAGTTCAAAGGAGAAGGAGATACAAACTCCTACATCAAAGCCTACACCACGGTGATAAGAGAACTCCTCCCTTGGGATGGGTTGTAGCAAAAATATTTCTAAAAACTCTCGAAGGCATAGCTCTGGATTAGTACTATCACTTACCAGAAGCTTTAATTCAATCGTTTAGACAACTAATTAGAGAGTTTGTCATGGCATTCAACATGAACAAACTCATTAAAACAAGGATCTAAAAATTCCTCACAATGAAATAGGAGCCAAATGAATTCATATCCCACTTTGTCGTTCGATGGAGGCAATTTCTTTACTCCTCGACTAGTGCTTCAAACATGGATCACCAAGAACTATGCGACCTCTTCTTGCATGCCCTTAGCAAAGACATGAGAGAGGATGTTCAAAAAATACCATACAAATCCTATGAGGAAGCATTAGAAAGTGCTTTAAGGATTGACCAAGCCGCAATTGACAGTAGTAGAAAGGTCTATCGGTCAAATGGAAAGTTGACAAAGGAAGACACAGGAAACAATGCATCTGTCATTAAGATCCTTAAAAACAATAGGAGTGCAAGCACAAATGGGGTGACAGATCTGAAAGGAAGCTAGGTGTACGGAAAACACTTCCTACACTAATCTAATGAGGGGAGGAGAGTGCAAATTCAATTTTATCTTTAAAATTACAGCTATGTTAACCCACTAACAGAGGTATTGTAGAAAACACATACATAAGAATGTAAGACAGAAGAAGATAGACACAAGATATATGTGGGGAAAACCCTTATCAGGTGAAAAACCCCACACTCTAAAACACAACTCAAATCTATTCCATAAACAAAGAAGGTTACAATACAATCACAGAGCCAATTCTTTTGCAGGAGTCTTCGACACTCATATCTGGAGATGTTCCAAAAGCATAACAGTACATGTCAAACCTATAGTACTTCTCCTCTCAAAAGCACCTATTTATATAACAAATACAAGGTAAAAATGGCTCCACATTGGGATGGGCGTCCAACATGGCCTCATGGCCCAAAACCCACACCTATGGACACTTGTCCAGCACTGTCGGATGTTCCTGACACTTGTCAAGTCACCCCATCCCAAGGAGGTCACCTATTTCCAAAATGGGCTATGACAGATGCTCTTACGACTCTTACAATCGTCATAGGATCTGTCATAGTTATCATAACTTACAGTTGTAAAAGAATCTATCATACATAGGCTATAAATAACATATTCTCTTACAACATGTCATAGTCCACCTTGGGACACCCAAAGATGCCTTTTTCAAAGACATGTCTTCACCTATCATAGAATCTCCTATTTCTGACTCGTACATGTCATAACTTTGTCATAGGAATATGTCATGACCGTTTTGGTCAATATTCCCTTACACAACATCCAAGATGCCGACACATGGAAAAATATTCCTACTACTAAGTGGGATGTCTATCTCCTCATGTGAGGACAAAATTACATGTGTTCATATGCCCCTTAGGATGACACATCACCATGCCAACTCCCACAATATGACAACATAGGATTTACATCCAATTAATACAATAGGCAATAAATAAATAAATACAATGTAAAAATACAAGGAATTACCAAAGTTGAGACACCTTAATTCCCAACAATCTCCCACTTGTCGAGCACCTTGTAAGAGCCAATAGAATTAACAGGATTTAACTGCTATAGGCCGAGAGGCCTATAGACTTCGAACACCATCTGAACTTCTCTGTGCCCACTGGCTTCGTCAATGCATCTGCAACATTCTTCAGAGTATCTACCTTCTCCAAATTTACCTTTCCATCCTCTACCATGTCTCACACGAAGTGAAACTATACATCAATATGCTTTGTTCTGGCATGGAAAGTTGGATTCTTCACAAGGCAAATCGCACTCTGACTATCACAACAAATCGTAATCTGTCCTACATCAACACCAATATTTGAACACAATCTCTTAAGTCAAATGGCTTCCTTGCAAGCATGAGTTTCTGCCATGTACTCAACTTCTGTCATGGACAAAGAAACCACAGGTTGTCGCTTACTCATCCAACTAATTGCACCACCAAACATAGTGAACACATAGGCATTGGTGGATCTCCTACTGTCAATGTCACCTGCCCAATTAGAATCCACAAATCCACGAATACAAATTGAATGCGGAGGTCCTGTAACATTACCATGATAGCATGGAATACTCGGAAGTACCCCTCAGATATCTGAACACTCACTTAACTGCATCCCAATGTACCCATTCAAGATTAGCCATAAATCGACTAAGGACTCCCACTGCTTGGGCAATGTATGGTCTTGTGTAGACCATAGCATACATCAAACTACCAACAGCACTAGCATAAGGTACTCTACTCATGTCCTCCACCTCACTAGGAGATTTTGGACAATCATTAACAAACAACTTTGTCCCCAATGAAACAGGAACACACAATGGTCTATAATCAGCCATGTTGAACCTATCCAACATGGTCTTCACATACTTACTCTAGCTTAATCATAGTTTTCTGTTAGCTCTGTCTCTTCTTATTTCCATTCCCAGAATGTACCTAGCTGCCCCAAGATTTTTCATCTCAAACTGTGCTGACAACTGAGACTTCAAATCAGAAATCATATTCTTTCTCTATGTAATGCTCTGGCTGTGACATGTAAATCTCTTCCTCTAAATCACCATGAAGGAAAGTTGTCTTCACATTCATCTATTCTACTTTTGAGTCATAAGCAGTTGTAAGAGATAACAAGAATCGAATGGATGTCATCTTTGCAACGGGAGAGAAAATTTCACCATAATCAATTCCCTTCGCTTGTGAGTACCCCTTCGCAACCAATCTAGCCTTGTACTTTTCAACACTGCCATCTGCACCAAATTTCTTCTTGAACACCCATTTGCATCCATTGGGTTTCCATCCATCAGGTAAAGGCACCAAGTCCCATGTTTTATTCTTTTCCAAAGAAGCCATCTCATCTTCCATGGCCTCCTTCCAGGAACCTGCATCTTTCATGCCCATAGCCTCTTTCATAGTTCTAGGCTCATCAGTGTTAGTAAGTAAAGCAAAAGCACAACTAGAATCAAGCAATGAATAACCAAACCTATCAAATTGCTTTCTTGTTCATGTAGACCTCCTTAATGGCTGAGGTTGAGGTTCTGCTTCTTCTTCTGAGCTTTTAGAGCTGCTAGAGCTCTTCTCATCATCAGGTCTCATAGGGTCTGTGTATTCAATCTTCTCAGGGGTAGAAGGAAACTGAACCACATCCTCTGTCTTTTCTGTCTGTTCTAGCTGTAGAACAACAGAAGAAGGTGTTAGCTCTCTGAAGATAACACTTATGCTATACAACACTTTTTCAACCATAGGATCCCAAAGCTTGTATCCTTTCACACTGACATCATAGCCAATGACAATACATTTAACAGCCTTGTTCTCCAATTTAGACCATTTCTCCCTAGGCACATATGCATATGCCTCACAACCAAAAACATGAAGATGTCTAACTGAAGGCTTCTTACCAGACCACACCTCCATAGTTGTCTTACCAACAAGAGCTGCTTTAGGAGATCTGTTTACCAAATAACAAGCAATGGCAATAGCTTCAGCCCAAAACTTTTGCTCAAGGCTTGCTCCACTAAGCATACTCCTAGCCTTCTCCATTAGTGTCATGTTCATCCTCCCTGCAACTCCATTTTTCTACAAGGTATATGGAGTTGTCTTATGTATTTCAATCCCTTGCTCTTTACAGAACTTATCGAAATCTGCCAAACAAAACTCACCATTGTTGTCAGTTCTCAAACACTTAATCTTTTTACTAGTCTAATTTTTAGCAAAGCCTTCAAACTCCTTAAACCAACTAAAGACTTCAGTCTTGCTTCTGATAAAATAAACCGATGTCCTACTATAATCATCTATGAAAGATACAAAATATACATATTTTAAAATCAAAGGAACATTAACAAGACCAAACACATCAGAATGAATAAGATCCAATACACTAGAAGACTTGTGAGAACTAGAGTAAAACTAAACACGGTTTTGTTTTCCATAAATGCAATGTTTGCAAAAGTCAAACTCAAGATTACAATCATTTAACCCCTCAACGAGGTTTTTATTTTTCAAGGTACGTAGACCCTTCTCACCAATGTGGCCATATCTCAAATGAAATAACATAGTCTTTTCAGCATGAAATTTAACTTCCAAAGCATGTGCACTACCATCATAATGTGTTACAATAGATTTCTTCACTGCTTGTTCAGATGGTGGGGATGAAGTGACTGCAGCTCTTTTCTTCGAGTCAAAAGAACTATTGCACTATGAAGTGCATGCCTCTAGCTGAAATAGAGTACCTCTCCTAGTACCCTTCGCAAGCACCATACATCCTCTAGTCATCTTGCATCCATCCTTCAAAAAGACAACCTTTACACCTGTATCATTCAACATACTTACAGAAATAGGTTCCATGCTAGGCCTGATATGTGCATAATGCCAGTGATCCCCTTCACTCGTCCATCAGGGAATCAGATTGAGACTCTTCCACGACCAACAATCTTCAGATGAGAATCGTCACCCAAGTACACTCTTCCACCATCAAACTCTTCATATTTCATAAACTAGTCTCAATGCAAGGTCATGTGGAATGATGCACCAAAATTAACCACACATCATCAGATGCATGGGTGGCCAGGGCTGCGATGAAGGCATCGCCATCATCTTGTGACTTGTCAAAATCTGAATCAGGAGCATTCTTCTTCTTCCTTTTCTTCTCCTCTTTGCATTCCTTTTGGAAATGCCTAGTTTTTCCATAGTTCCAACAGAGAGCCTTGGACTTTCCAGGAGATTTGGATCTCCCATGGGATTTTGATCTACCCTTTTCACCTTTCTTATCCTTCTTCTTCCCTTTCTCTTTGGGTCTTCCACAAACCACAAGAGCTTCTTTGGCTGACTTAGATGTCTTTCTCCACATTTCTTCAGATAACAGCAAAGATACTACTTCATCCATTGTGAAGGTGGTTGTAGTGCTTCTGATAGCCATGACAAGATGATCCCACAAATCTGGCAAACAACAAAGCAGGCTCATACATCAATCCTCCTCCTCCATTTTCACACCCACAAATGTCAACTATGCAACAATCATGTTAAAAGAATTCAAATGTGTTAGACTTAGGGAACACAACTGAGAGGGGGGGTGAATCAATTGTGCAAAACTTTCTCCAATTTACACACTTAAATCCTCTAAGTGATTAGCAGTATATTAAATATGAAACATAATGCATTCAAATCAAAAGCAGAAACTCATCAACACATAAGACACCAAGATTTTGACGTGGAAAACCCAGTTAAGGGAAAAACCACGGGGTGATTAACCCAAGAATGTATTCTTTGTTAGAAGAATAGAAAGAACAAAATGGCACATGCCAATTAGAGCTCACTGCTTGAGCACACTACTCACAAGAGGCTCACTACCTACAAGAGACACACTGTCTACAAAGAAATAAGTATCACATACATGAACTAGAGAATAGCATCTTCACCATGCTTGAATCAGTTCCATTAAGCTCAATACTTCTGCTCTGCCTTTCGCTCTCCTCTTCGCTACAACACTCTCATCTCCACACAAAAAGGCAAGTTCAAACTGACTTCACAATCCCTTATTTATACAAGGCATCAACTTAGGAATGATCATCTAAGTCGGCAAACATTCATAAGATCATCCAATAGATGCATAATTCATCCAGTCGACCTATCTCAAGAAGAACACCATCATGCACAAGTTACTCTTCAATTGTGAGCTCCAACTTCAATGCGGACCACCAACATGAACTGGACACGATCCAAAGACCTCCACAAGCTTGCCTAAAACATCAAGAACATCCACACTTCTTCTGATTACTGAAATCCTTCTCTCCTTCATCCGGAACCTCAAGAACATAGTCTGTCATAACTATCACAAAGGAATAGATGCTTGCGGACCTTCAAACCACAAACCAATAGAGTTGATACACCACAAAGACTTCCTAAGCACTCCCTTGAATCTGCAGAACAGGAAACTTCATTTCTGGATCTCACCGGACCTTTCTTGTTACACTCTGTCACCTCTTAATACCTACCGGAACCAGTTTTACTTGAGCGGCCACAACTTCTTCATATCTTCATGCGAACCTCTGAAATTTCTATTGGATCACCTACAGACACATATATACAAACCCTTTAATCCGCATCCTCTGATCATCATCCTATCTTGGACTTTTTCCTTACAGTCATCATTGTTCTTCACTGTTCCTAATTGAGACTAATTTTCTCAATATCCTCAACTCACGGTTCATCCAAACCGTATCATTAATGCAACAGGAGTATGTTGACATCAATGACAATACCAGTTAAGCCCATACTTGCAACAATCTCCCCCTTTGTCATTGATGGCAACATAAGATGTGAAAAACTATTTTAACCATCAAGTCAAGAACTTCTTCTTACTGTCACAGCTCCCCCTATCAGCATCAACCATTCACATGTCTTCTCTTCCTTTACTACTCCCCCTTTGATCAGCAACCACTTATTTTTCACATGTCTTCTCTCCCCCTTTGACATCAATGGCAAAGGGCACATACTTGCAATTTCACCACTTCAGAGTCATAGCTGCTGCTCCCCCTGAGTAGCAGCTCCCCAACATCAATCCGAATCATAAGATATGACTGTGATACCCATCGGACTGATGCACATCAGTGCACCTTAATTCATCACCGAAGGGGCAATAACCCCTAACTTCTCCCTGAGATACTCAAAAGAGTCCTTAGGTAGAGGTTTAGTAAAGATATCTGCAATCTGATCCTTGGATGACACAAACTCTAATTTGACTTCATTATTGTTCACTTGCTCTCTCAGAAAGTAAAACTTGATAGATATATGCTTAGTCTTTGAATGCAACACTTGATTCTTAGATATACTTATAGCACTTGAATTATCATAGAAGATTGTGATAGGTTTCTCGTACTCCACTTTGATATCTCTTAGCATCTGCTTCATCCACAAAACTTGAGTGCAACTACCTACTGTTGCAATATATTCAACTTTAGTTGTAGACAGAGATATTGCCTCTTGTTTCTTGCTTAGCCAAGAAACCAATCTTTTCACCAAAAAGAATGCTCCACCACTGGTACTCTTCTGGTCATCCACATCTCCTACCCAATCAACATCTGTATATGCATAAAGAGAGAAATCATGATCTCTAGGATACCACAGACCATACTCAACCGTCCCTTTTAGATATCTAAAAATCCTCTTGATTACCATGACATGGGATTCTCTAGGATCAGCTTGGAATCTATCAACAAGACCAACAGCTTGCATAATATCTCGTCTAGTTTGAGTGAGATACAACAATCCTCCAATCATTAATCTATACTTTGTTTGGTCTACCTTAGGAGAGTCATCATCTTTGCTCAAATTACATCCGATTGCCATGGGAGTATTCATTGGCTTTGAATCTTCCATCCCAAATTTCTTCAACAGTTCTTTAACATATTTGGTATGAGAAATGAAGATTCCTTTCTTTGTTTGAGTAATTTGCAAACCCAAAAAGAAATTCATTTCACCAAGCATAGACATCTCAAAGTCACTTTTCATTTGATTTGCAAAAGCTTTACACATACTATCTCTTCCTCCAAAGATGATATCATCAACAAATACTTCAACAATCAAGATTTTTTCATAATCAATTTTGAAATATAAGTTACTGTCAGCAGTGCCTTTGTTGAAACCAATCTTTAAAAAATGCTTATCCAATCTTTCATACTAGGCTCTTGGGGCTTGCTTTAATCCATGCAGTGCCTTCTTCAACTTGCAGACCATATCACCATGATTAGACAACTGAAATCCATCCGGTTGCTCTATATACACTTCTTCTTCCAAGTCACCATTTAGAAAGGTAGACTTGACATCCATCTGATATACTTTGAAATCCTTGAAGGCAGCAAAGGCAAGAAATAATCTGACTGCTTCAATTCTTGCCACCGAAGCAAAAGTTTCTTCAAAATCAATTCCTTCTATTTGAGAGTAGCCCTTGCAGACCAATCTGGCTTTATTTCTGATTACTTCACCAACTTCATTTAGTTTGTTCCAGAAGACCCATTTGGTTCCAATCACATTCTTGTTTCTAAGTCTGGGAACAAGATCCCAAGTGTGATTTTTCTCTATTTACACCAGCTCTTCCTCCATTGCTTTAGTTCAGTTTTCATCATTGCAAGCTTCATTCACTATCTTAGGTTCAATCTTTGAAATCAAACAATACTCTTCTGAATCTTGAGCAATTCTCCTTCTTGTTAGTACACCTTTGCTTTTGTCACCTATGATCTGATCTTTAGAGTAGTTCAGTCTTACATACCTTAGAACTTTGGGAGTTTCTTGCACTTCTGCTTCTTGATCAGGCTCATTCAAACCTATCTCTTATTCCTGATTTACCGGATTAGTTTGAATCTGACTTTCAGAAGAGGATTGAACTCCTTGAACTAGAACACCATTCTGATCATCTTCATCATATTCATAAAACCTTGAGGGTTTCTCTATTCTCTCATCAACCTTCACATTTGTACTTTCTATCATCTTTCTTAATCTCTTGTTATAACACCGGTATGCTTTGCTTTGAGTAGAGTAACCCAAGAATATTCCTTCATCACTTCTAGCATCAAACTTACCTAGATCTTCATCTCTTTTGATGTAACATTTGCTACCAAAAACTCTAAAATACCTTACAGTAGGAGTAATGCCAAACCAAAGTTCATAAGGGGTCTTACCGGTATTGCTTCTGATTTGAACTCGATTGAGAGTATAGACTGCAGTGCTGACAGCTTCTCTCCAATAGATTTGAGGAACATTTGCTTCCATTATCATGGTCCTAGATGCTTCCTGTATGGTCCAGTTCTTTCTCTCCACTACTCCATTCTGTTGTTGAGTCATAGGAGAAGACAATTGTCTCTTAATTCCATGTTTCTCACAGAACTCTATGAACTCACCAGATGTGAATTCTCCACCTCTATCAGACCTCAGACATTTCAACTTTAATCCTGTTTCATTCTCTACCATAGCCTTGAATATTTTGAATTTCTCAAGAGCTTATGATTTCTCGTTTAGAAAGGTTACCCACATCATCCGAGAATAGTCATCTATTAGCAGCATGAAGTATCTATCACCTTGAATACTCCTAGTTCTTGCCGGACCACAAAGATCAGTGTGAACTAAGTCCAATAATCTGGTAGAAGACAGTTCCTTGCTTTTGAATGTGACTCTGCTCAGCTTACCCAACTGACATTCCTTGCACAAGTTGTTACACCAATTTTAGAAGATCTCTTACAGCCTGAGTATTGCTTATCTTGATGATATTATCAAAATTCACATGACACGTCCTTCTATGCCATAACTAAATCTGATCAACTTGAACAAATAAGCAGCTTTTACCAATACCAACCAAGTGGAAGATATTACCTATAGTTTGAGTACCGGATGCAATCTCTATTCTAGAACTTTCAAAGATTTTGCATTTTCCATCCTTGAATCAGAGATCATAGCCTTTGTCCACCAACTATCCAACACTGAGAAGATTGTGCTTCAAACCTTCAACATACAGTACATTACCAGTTTTGTTTCTTCCATCAAAAGAAATAGTTCCTTTTCCTCTAATTCTACCAACAGAATTGTCACCAAACTTTACCACTCCTCCTTCATACCTTTCCAAATCTACAAACTTATTTTTATCACCTGTCATATGGTGAGAGCATCCACTGTCAATGACCCAATCATCCTTCTCTTCAATTTGGGCAGCCAGAGCTCTTTCCACAGTCTTAAGATTGACAGATACAGAGGACATTGGATCTTCTTCCTTGATGGCAATGAACACCCATTCATTTCCAAATTTGTTTCCTATCTCTGATTCATCATCTGTTACTCCTTCATTATCGTCATCTTCATGTACATAGTAACAGTTCTTTTGGAACCTTGGCTTGTTAGGATTTTGCCTTGAAAATCTTTCCGGACACCTTGAGGCAAAATGACCAATCTTATTGCAGTTAAAACATTTAAAAGGTAATTTTTCTTCATACTTACCGGATCCTCTTGGCAGCCTTTTTCCAATAAGGGCTTCAAGTTGAGCAGTTTCTACTTATTCTTCCAGATCTTTTCTTGCTTTTTCATACCATGACAATTTCCTTGAAGAATTCTCTCCTGGATCAAACCTTTGTTTACCTTTAACAGAGGCACTGGCTTTGAATGCAGATTCAGTCTTGGGGGGGTCGTCTCCAAACTCTGTCATTTCAAATGCAGCCAATTTCCCAGCTAATTGATCTCTTGTGACAGTTGTATGGGCTCTGAATTCTTCAATGGCAGCAGCCTTGATTTTGTAAGAAGCAGGAAGGGATCTGAGAATTTTACCAACAATCTCATTTTCATCAAGACTCCACCAGCATTTCTAATTCCACAAACCAACTCATTCACTCTTGGCATAAAAGTGGTAATATTTTCATCATCTCTCATCTTCAGTTTTTCAAATTTCCCTTTTAGACTCTGTAACCTTGCACATTTAACATACTGGTCTCCTTCATGCAGAAGTTCCAGTTCATTCTAAATCTCAAAGGCAGTTGATAGGTCAATAACATTTGAGAACTCTGAGTCAGATAATGTGCTAAGAAGAGCCTCTTTGGTCCGCAGATTGTTTTCAGCATCTGTGATTTCATTTAGGGTTGTCGGACCACCCTATAGAGGTACATACGGTTTTGTAACCATGGACCAGTACACCATTCCCATACACTGCAAGTGACATTTCATGCGACCTTTCCAACAAGCAAAGTTGGTTCCATCAAACTTTGGACTATCCTTCTTGTAAGACGACATCCTGGATCTCCTCAAGCGGTTAAGCTCCTTTTAGAGGAACTTATCTCTGATACCAATTGTTAGACTTAGGGCACACAACTGAGAGGGGGGGTGAATCAGTTGTGCAAAAATTTCTCCAATTTACACACTTAAATCCTCTTAGTGATTAGCAGTATATTAAATATGAAACATAATGCATTCAAATCAAAAGCAGAAACTCATCAACACACCAAGATTTTGACGTGGGAAACCCGGTTAAGGGAAAAACCACGGGGTGATTAACCCAAGAATGTATTCTCTGTTAGAAGAATAGAAAGAACAAAATGGCACATGCCAATTAGGGCTCACTGCCCGAGCACACTTCTCACAAGAGGCTCACTACCTACAAGAGACACACTATCTACAAAGAAATAAGTATCACATACATGAATTAGAGAATAGTATCTTCACCGTGCTTGAATCAGTTTCATTAAGCTCAATACTTCTGCTCTGCCTTTCGCTCTCCTCTTCTCTACCACACTCTCATCTCCACACAAAAAGGCAAGTTCAAACTGACTTCACAATCCCTTATTTATACAAGGCATCAACTTAGGAATGATAATCTAAGTCGGCAAACATTCATAAGATCATCCAACAGATGCATAATTCATCCGGTCGACCTGTCTCAAAAAGAACACCATCATGCAGAAGTTACTCTTCAATTGCGAGCTCCAACTTCAATGCGGACCACCAACATGAACTGGACACAATCTAAAGACCTCCACAAGCTTGCCTAAAACATCAAGAACATCCACACTTCTTCTGATTACTGAAATCCTTCTCTCCTTCATCTGGAACCTCAAGAACACAGTCTGTCATAACTGTCACAAAGGAATAGATGCTTGCGGACCTTCAAACCATGAACCAATAGAGTTGATACACCACAAAGACTTCCTAAGCACTCCCTTGAATCCGCAAAACAAGAAACTTCATTTCCAAATCTCACCAGACCTTTCTTGTTACACTCTGTCACCTCTTAATACCTACCGGAACCAGTTTTACTTGAGCGGCCACAACTTCTTCATATCTTCATGCGGACCTCTGAAATCTCTATTAGATCACCTACAGACACATATATACAAACACTTTAATCCGCATCCTCTGATCATCATCCTATCTTTGACTTTTTCCTTATAGTCATCACTGTTCTTCACTGTTTCTGATTGAGACTAATTTTCTCAATATCCTCAGCTCACGGTTCATCCAAACCTTATCATTAATGCAACAGGAGTATGTTGACATCAATGACAATACCAGTTAAGCCCAGACTTGCAACAAAATGGTCCTTAATAGATCCTCCATCTTCCATCTTTAGAGCAAACAACTTCGTTTTCAAAAAGAGCTTGTTCACTAGGGACTTGGCTTGATAAACAGATCCCAGCTTCTTCCAAAGTTCTTTAGCAGTCTTCTCCTCATGGATGTTCAACAGGACAGAGTCTTATGAGACCCTTAGCCTTTTGATCTTTGAGGTCCTAATCATCTTGTGACATTGTCATAGGTTTTGTTCCATCAACGGTTTCCCATAGGTCACGATCAACAAGTAGGTCTTCCATCTTGAGTTTCCACAACTCAAAATTAGTGCCATTAAATTTCTCCACCTCTAATCTTCTAGATGTGGTTGCCATCTCCTTGCTGCAACAAGATATAGAATACTCTGCACAACACTCCCACTCAGCCTAAGATTTGATGGAGTGAGGTTGTCAGTGATGTCAAAAAGGTGTACTTAGTTTGTTTGATATCATCAAGACTTGGTTGATCAGTGTAGAGATACATACTTGTTAAAGGATCAGGAGTTGTGTTCATTGCACAGAGACGTGGACTTGGTTTGATGTAATGTAGTATTGATGACATAAGGTGTTCTGCATGGATTTGAGAGAGGTTGCTTCATCTCATGGTGATAAGATGGATTGGTGTTATTCATTCTTTGGTAGTATCCATATGATCTTTGGTTTATTTCAATCATCCCTAGTCTCATGTCAGTTGATATGCTCTTAATGTTATCCTGCATTAGTTTGATATCATGATCCCCTGAAAATGGTATTGTATATAATGACAGTGGCTTGATACAAATAACATGGAATGGTCTTCATAGTAACAGTTGTGGCTGATCTTCATTTGTTCACAGTTGTGTTGAGATGTCTTTCAGGTTGTCATAGATGTTGGGATTGATCTTCAATCAGGACATTAAAGATCATCATCATAGGCAGGGTTGACTTGATAAATGTTAGCTTATTGATAAATCATACTCACTTTATTGGTGTTCCAAGTGCTTACAGGATCACAGGAATAAATTGGTGACATGCCTTCCTTGTTGGATGATCAGTTACATGAAATCATGTTGATTGTTGCTTCTAATAGTTCACATGGTCTGAGTCGGTTATAGCTCATGGTACAAAATCATAAGTTGCAAGATTTTTGGTTTGATTTTCTTTATCATTATTATGAGCTTCAAGATAGATCTTTATTTCACCACAGACATCTACTTAGTGGATGAAGCCTTTGTATTAAGAGTTTTAATGTTTGGTTTAATTTAAGTGTTTCTCTCTAAGATGTTTTGAAGAAAAAATCCAATACTACAGTGATTAGTTAGAGGCCCTATTTAATGTTCTCATCATATATTATGGGCTTAATGTTTCTCTTCATTTTTTAAAGAAGGAAACTGATGCAGAGGCATCCACACTATAACCTTACAATACAGCATGGATGTCTGCAGCCCATCATCATCATCATCATCATCACCATCATCATCATATTTTGCTTTACACTGTCAGCATCATCATCATATTTCGGACGAGCACAATTATCCTCCTGCCGACTACTGTTCACTTCCTCCGTTTTCTGCCTATCATCATCATGATGTTCAACTAGCGCAAACATCCTCCTGTTGCACTGTTCATCGGGCGCCAAGCTCCATCGGCATCATCATGATATGCAACACCCCCTTCGTCAGCAGGATATCCAATATCCTGTTGCTCCAAAGATCCTGATGACGATCACCTTCAGCACCTTCCCTTCGATGCCCCGATAGCCGACGATACAAGCAACAGCATCATGATATGATTTATCCGGTTCTCTCGAAACCTCCTGATGATGTTAACACAACTTTCTACCGCGGACTTCCGCCGATACCTTAAGCACTTAACGACAGCAGGATAAACTTGCGTAGGGGGATATCTCAATATCCTGATGACGATGACATCATATCCTGATGACGATGACGTCACACAATATCCTGATGACCTCTTCAACACTTAGCCAAAAAAAACTGAACTTTTACTCCCGCATCTGCTAGCGATATGCGGATGATGAGCACCCCCAAGAGATGATCCTGACGGCGATAGATACGCTGAGTATATATCTGACTTAAAACATCCTGATGCACTTGCAACATGCAAACTTCAACAGTTTCATGACCTGATCTTCTACCGAATGCCGATACGCTCCTCCTCAGCTCCTCCAGATGATGATCACCCCGACGCACTTGCACTTCATGCAACTAACCGCATCATGCCGATCTCCTCTTACTCGGATGATGATGTTCGAAGCGACTGCAGGATATTTGCAGAAATATCCTGATGATGCCGTTTTCACGAACTTTTAGCCTTAGCAAAATTTCACTCCGCCGATCCTCCAGGGACGACCCGATCCACTCTCAGGGTGATCTTCACACTTTGTCAGCTCGACCTAGCACATGCCCATGCTAGGGTCTTCAACACCTTTCAGTCGCGATCCTACACACCTGCATGCAAACAAACAAACTAACATCTACCCTACTATACATAACCATTCCACCGATCAGATGAATCAACCGGTGGAATGGATCAGTGAATCCATACAGCCACCAAACCAGCAAATCGGTCAAGCAATGGAATGCCACAGAGGATGAACACAAACAGGAACACTTTATTTGATTTCAAAAGATGCAAATACAATGATCAGTTTCTCTCTCTCTGCCTCACTCTCGCAAAGTCTGATCGATGATATCTGTCTGTATGTCCAATATCGACCGATCTCATGCTTAAATAGATTTCCCTACGAGTACTACTGACCTGACTCCAAGCGGCTGGGAACTCCCTCCAAGCGGCTGGGAGATCCAACCGAACATACATCATGACAACTGTCTTAACAAACTAACTAAAAATAGCAAAGCCTGGTCAGCATGATCTTATCATGATCAGCATGACCTTATTACATGCATTTGGTCTTAACAGACCTTCTTGGAAACATAAACAAGACCTAAAACAACTAACTGCCTTATCAAGACCAGCTGTCAGGTAGGTGCTCCTGCACCATACTCCCCAACAGAAAAGAACTCATGTCCCATGAGTTTAGTATGTGGAAGTCCTCCACCTTTACACTTGGCTTTTGAAATATGCTGATCTGTTCCAGCTTTGTCCTTTGCTGGCTCTTGGCTGCTCCAAGACTTCTGAACTGTAACTTGCTTTCTGGCAAGTAAATCCTCATGCCTGTCAATGTAGGCCTTTCTCAGGTTGTCTCTGTGTTTGACCAGAACCTCTGTCTGAACTACCTCTTGAACTTTTGAAATGTTCAATTCTGTCTTCCTGTCAATCTTAATAGGACAAGCAATAGTCCCAACTATGACAACATCCTTGTCATTCCTCTCAACTGGTTTCTGTATGCAAACCTGTTTCTGAACCTGCTGCTGACCTCTGTCAGTCACAACTAAAACTTTCTTCAATCGGTTGTCCTGAACAACTTCTGTCCTTGCGGTGTCCTCAACTGCCTTTATGCCTGCTCCTAGAGGCTTCTGCACAAATTCCTTCTTTCCCATTAAAATGATTTGGGCTGTCTTCTGTACTGCAGCTTTTGCCTGTAATGGCATCAACTTAATAGTCTTCCCATCCTTCTTGATGGTGTAGGTATTAGCATACCCATCATACAGTACCCTTCTGTCAAATTGCCATGGTCTACCCAACAGTAGGTGACAACATTCCATGGGCAATATGTCACACAAAATTCTATCATGATATGCTCCAATCTAGAAATCCACATATGCCTGTTCAGAGACAAAAAGTGATTGACTATCACTCACCCAAGATGCCTTGTAAGGGTGTGGATGTGGAATCTTTTCCAAATTTAGTTTATTCACCATTTCCTGAGATACCATGATGTCTGTTGAACCAGTATCAATGACAACCTTGCATACTTTACCTTTGCTCTTGCATGTGGTCTTGAAAAGAGCTCTTCTTTGCACCAGATCCTTTGATGCCTGCAAACTAATTCTCCTTAGCATCAGTGATTCTCCACTCTCTGGATATCCATAATTATCAGGCTCTCTGTTTGAACTCTGCGCACTTTCTTCTACTTTCTCTTCTTGTACAAGTTGTACTCTCTTGTCATTTGTTCTATCATTTCTGGATGATGAACCTTTGTTTTCTGGACATTTGAAAGATGGATGACCAAACTCACCACAGGTGTAACACTTCCCTGAAAATGTAGTAGAACCTCTACCACGTCCAAATCTACCTCTATTACCTTTCCATCCACCCCTAAAATCAGACTGTCCCTGTCCTTTACCAGTGTCTTCTTGACCCTCATTGGTTTGCTTTTGTGCAGGGGCTGCTCCTCTTCCCCTATGGTTTCCTCTTCCTCTCATGGACTTATCATGTCCTCTATTCATCTTTTCTTCAATCCTGATTGCCATTTGATAACAATCCTCCACATTCTTAGGGTTAGCTAAAACTAACTCATCCTGTATGTTAAATCTCAAACCAGCCAAGTACCTAGCCACCTTTTCTACCTCATTCTCATGATGACCAGATCTCATACTCAACTTATAAAACTCCTCAGTATATGCCTTGACATCCCTTTCTTTCTGCTTTAAAAATTGCAGCTTCTTAAACATCTGGATTTCATAATCCCTTGGCAAGAATTTACCTTTGATCCTTGCTACCATTTTATCCCATGAAGTGATCTTTGACTTCCCTTGTTTCCTTCTCTCAGACTGTACATAATCCCACCATACCAAAGCATGACCTCCTAACTTGGTCTTTGCAATCTTTACCTTCTGATCCTCAGCAACATCTTCACATTCAAAGTGATTATCCAGTGCAGCAATCCAATCCAATAACTCATCTTCATTCAAACTCCCAGTATACTTGGAAACATCAACCTTTACCTTAGGTTTATCACCCTGCACTGCCTTTAACAGTTTTACAAATTTCTGGTCTTCAGCCTCCAGATCTTCAGCTACCTCTTCATACTCTTCCACAGTATCTTCATCTTCCTCAGATTCACTGTCTGCCACTTCCCTCTTTTTGTTCTTTTCCAGGGCTGTAAGCCTGGCTTGAAGTGCTTCAGCAAGCTCCTTCATCTTCCTCATCTCTCTGGCATGTTTCTCCTTCATCTCCTGCAATTCCCTTGCAGTCCCACTACCTTTCGGAGGCATTTTGTCAACCTCTCAATCAACACACAACACACAATCAACTCTACCTCTGCCCTTTTGGTGACAGAATCAACATACAACAGCCCAGACCTTTTGCTGAGCTCTGATACCACTATGATGCAGAGGCATCCACACTATAACCTTACAATACAGCATGGATGTCTGCAGCCCATCATCATCATCATCATCATCACCATCATCATCATATTTTGCTTTACACTGTCAGCATCATCATCATATTTCGGACGAGCACAATTATCCTCCTGCCGACTACTGTTCACTTCCTCCGTTTTCCGCCTATCATCATCATGATGTTCAACTAGCGCAAACATCCTCCTGTTGCACTGTTCATCGGGCGCCAAGCTCCATCGGCATCATCATGATATGCAACACCCCCTTCGTCAGCAGGATATCCAATATCCTGTTGCTCCAAAGATCCTGATGACGATCACCTTCAGCACCTTCCCTTCGATGCCCCGATAGCCGACGATACAAGCAACAGCATCATGATATGATTTATCCGGTTCTCTTGAAACCTCCTGATGATGTTAACACAACTTTCTGCCGCGGACTTCCGCCGATACCTTAAGCACTTAACGACAGCAGGATAAACTTGCGTAGGGGGATATCTCAATATCCTGATGACGATGACGTCATATCCTGATGACGATGACGTCACACAATATCCTGATGACCTCTTCAACACTTAGCCAAAAAAAACTGAACTTTTACTCCCACATCTGCTAGCGATATGCGGATGATGAGCACCCCCAAGAGATGATCCTGACGGCGATAGATACGCTGAGTATATATCTGACTTAAAACATCCTGATGCACTTGCAACATGCAAACTTCAACAGTTTCATGACCCGATCTTCTACCGAATGCCGATACGCTCCTCCTCGGCTCCTCCAGATGATGATCACCCCGACGCACTTGCACTTCATGCAACTAACCGCATCATGCCGATCTCCTCTTACTCGGATGATGATGTTCGAAGCGACTGCAGGATATTTGCAGAAATATCCTGATGATGCCGTTTTCACGAACTTTTAGCCTTAGCGAAATTTCACTCCGCCGATCCTCCAGGGACGACCCGATCCACTCTCAAGGTGATCTTCACACTTTGTCAGCTCGACCTAGTACATGCCCATGCTAGGGTCTTCAACACCTTTCAGTCGCGATCCTGCACACCTGCATGCAAACAAACAAACTAACATCTACCCTACTATACATAACCATTCCACCGATCAGATGAATCAACCGGTGGAATGGATCAGTGAATCCATACAGCCACCAAACCAGCAAATCGGTCAAGCAATGGAATGCCACAGAGGATGAACACAAACAGGAACACTTTATTTGATTTCAAAAGATGCAAATACAATGATCAGTTTCTCTCTCTCTGCCTCACTCTCGCAAAGTCTGATCGATGATATCTGTTTGTATGTCCAATATCGACCGATCTCATGCTTAAATAGATTTCCCTACGAGTATTACTGACCCGACTCCAAGCGGCTGGGAACTCCCTCCAAGCGGCTGGGAGATCCAACCGAACATACATCATGACAACTGTCTTAACAAACTAACTAAAAATAGCAAAGCCTGGTCAGCATGATCTTATCATGATCAGCATGACCTTATTACATGCATTTGGTCTTAACAGACCTTCTTGGAAACATAAGCAAGACCTAAAACAACTAACTGCCTTATCAAGACCAGCTGTCAGGTAGGTGCTCCTGCACCAGAAACTCTATTTTTAACCCGTCAAGCACTTTTTGTCTATGGCACTGTTGACCGGTTAGCGCAGGTTACAGGTGACTTAAGTCACAACTAAGGGTATAAGACATCGTGGGTGGACCGGCCCTCTTTCCTAGCCACCGATACCGCAGGTTTGTCTTTATAATAGTTTGAGCGGTAAAAGGAAATCAACGGATAAGTTTAAAACCTTGATGAGCGCGCTTTCAAATATCAACGATCATCATTCAAACTGCCCCTGACTTCCTGTGTTTATGTTTGACGGGCACGGGGACGTCACACTGTTAAGACTGCAGTTATTTTGTTTTTGAAAGCTAATCTTTTAGCATGTTTTGTGGAAGATTTTTCTGACTATTTTTAAGGGATCATCTTCTATTTTTTTGAAGAGTTCTCCCGAAGTGTTAATAGCAATAGGAGCTTTTATTTCTTTTTATAAAAAATAAGAAAGCTTCCTTAAAAGCATTTTTTTAGAAGGTTTTCTAAGGAATTTGTTTGTAAGGAAAAGTGAAGAGGGCAGATTGGAATTATCTTACAGAAGATTGATGAATAGTATTCATAAATTCATAAAAAGAGCTCTTTATGAAGATGATTTTTAATGAGAGAGTTTCCTATTTTTTTTAAGCAGATTAAGATTTCATAGAAGTTGAAAAGTTCTTTTATGCAGAGAATTTTTGAAGAGGATCTGAAGATATTATTTGCAGAGAAGTTCAAGAGTTTTTGAAAAGATAATATTTTCTTAGAGAGCTCTGATTGATTTTATTAAAGATTTGTCTTGTGAGAAAATATGGATCAGAGATTGAAGATTTATTTATTATTTTGTTTGCAATCAGAGATTGTTTGTTTTACAGGAATATGAATCAAATTTGAAGAGTTTATTTGCAGGAGAATGATGGAATTTGAAAGGTCTTTTGAAGATAAAATTGCACACAGAAGAATATCAAAGTTGATCATTTATTTTATGAATAAGATTTTCTTATGGATTGGCATTTGGATTTCTTGATGTTTTTATTATTGAAAATGAAAGGGTTTTTGATTTACAAAGAGAAGGTGAAATGATTTTGTTTGCAGAGAGGATGTAAATGATTATCTTGTATATAATGGCTTTGCAATTGATGAGTAGGAGTTGTACAGATCAATGATGAACTGACAGAGATTAAATACAGAAACAAAGATTGACAAAGTGATCAGAAAGATAATATGCAATTGCAATGATAATCAGGTGTATTGATTGAATGATTTAAGAAGGATAGAGATGAAACATATAGTGTTGTGAAGTGTTGGATTAGAATACAGATTTGATATGCAGTGTTGTTGAATGGATTAGAATGCAGTGTTGATTGGATCAGAATAAAGGATTGTTGAGTGTATCCGGATATAGGATTGATTTTGAGCAGAATGGACATTTGACAGACACATGAGAGAGAAGAAATGTTCTGTATTGAAACAGAGAAACCCTCTGAATTTTGTTTTCAGTTTATTCTATAATAGGGGTTGGTGCTCCTTGAAGCTGGTGCTTCTAAACAGTATGCCAGTGAGGCATTGTATTAGCCAGTGAGGCTTATAGGTCAGTGTGACCTTAATATTTGTCAGTGAGACAATTTGTATTGCCAGTGAGGTATGTTTTTTCAGTTAAGCCAGTGAGGCAATTCTGGAGTGGTTTTTCTACCCTTGGAGGGTTTTCCACTCGTGCAATTCTTGTGTCTTAATCATCTCTCTATGATTGTATGTTTTACTCATGAGTTTTGTTTATGTGTTTGACAAAGTTATGTGCATATGTGTATGACAATTCAATGATTACTTTCTCTCCTTATGCTCTCCAAGTTAAAGTTTGAAAAAGATATGAAAATTCACACAACACTGATTCACCCCCCCCTCTTAGTGTTGTCCTTGACTCCTACAATTGGTATCAGAGCCAGTTTCCCTTCTACAGCTTAATCAGTTTGGGTAGGTCCTGTGTGTGGAGTTCAATGGGTAAGTGCAGGAGAAATAAGCACATGAGAAATCTTAAGCATCATTCTGGTCAGAAGACACAAAAGACAGTATCCATATCAAATTCAGATGTTGATATAAATTCAGTTAATAAAGATGTTCTCCATGTTAAGTCAGATATTGTCTTAGAAGAAAAGGTTTCAGATGTTCCTCAGTTTGATGGTTCAAATTTTTCAATTTGGTATGTTAGAATGCAAGTGTATTTATCCTCCTTAGGATATGATGTTTTAATGTCAGTTGAGAATTATAATTCTGCAAATAAGAAAGAAGCTCTTAAATGTAATGATATTGCAAAGAAGGCTATATTATCTGCTCTGTCTAATAATGTTATTTGTAAAGTTATGGATTGTGTTACAGCTCAGGATATGTGGAAGAGATTGAAAAGAATTTACCAAGGTAATGATAAAGAAGAGGACACTCTGGTGTGTCAAGAAAGTGACATTGAAAGGCAATCACATGGAGAAGTTGAGACCCAATCAAATTCAGAAGATGATGATGATCAGAATTATGATGAACAAGACTGTGAGATTGATATGGAAGGAGAGCTTATATATGCCCTGAGTGAGCTCAAGAAGTATAAGAGAGAGAATCAGAAACTAAACTTGCAGCTGCAACAAGAAAGAGAATCAAAAGTCAATGCACTTTCAGAACTTGAAATTGTTTCTACAGATCTTGAAGAGGCCAGATGTCAGATTATTAGTTTAAAGACATATATTGATGATTCTGACAAACTAATTGCTAGATTGAAGACAGAAATTGAAGAAGCTAAGAGGATAGCTGATGTATCAATATCTGACCTTGAAGTTAGAAGGAATGAGAATCTAAAACTAGAGGGAGAAATTATCAAACTCAGAAAAGATTATGATAGTCTGAAGACTTTATCTAAGAAGTATCAGGAGTTTGAAGAAAGCACAAGCAAGTTACATGTGTTGTTGGGCAAACAGAAGCAGCATAATGACACAACTGGATTAGGATTTGAAGAAGGAGAATGTTCAAAAGTCAGAGAGACTCCCAGAGAGAAGATTGATTTGAATACTGCCACTGAAAACAAAATGCATAATCAAAGAAGAAGAAATTTCAGAAGAAGTGCTCCTATTAGACAAGCATACATGTACAGGTATAACTATTCATTTAATGGTTACTGTTATACTTGTAATCATTTTGGTCATAAAGCAGTTGATTGCAAAAGGAATACTAACCTTGTATGTTACAAGTGCAATAATGTTGGACATATTCAAAGATACTGCAAAATGAACAGAGTGTATGATTCTTCATGGAAGCTTAATATGAGTGCTCAAAGGTATTATCAATCAATTGATTTTGATTACAACATAATTTGTTATAATTGCAACTCTCTTGGTCATAAAGCACACAGTTGCAGGAGAGCTCCACCTAATTTGAAAGGTTGGCAAAAGAAAAAGACAGAAAAGGTTTGGAGGAAGAAAGCACCTGTGAAAATCTGGAGGCAGAAAGAAAGTAAAGAGAAGTCAAAATCTAAGCTTGTGCATCCTGCACAAGTCATTTCATCTGTTGCATAATAGATAGCATAATGTGAGGGGGAGTTGTTCTTGTTCTACTTTTTTTATCCCCAAGAAGTTACAGGAGGAGATCAATTGAACTTGTTTTGTTTGTCATGCTTGCCTGAAATGTTTGAAATGAAGTTTCAGTGTATATTAGGTGTTCATGATCAGTAACATGTTTAGTGGATCATAAAGTGTTCAAAAGCTGTCTGCACAAAAAGTTTGATGATGTTGTGACATTGATCCTATTTGTATATTGTTTGATACTTACATGATTAAGTTGTAATGATGCTTCTGTTAAGATGTTGTCAAGGAACTCTCACCTGGATTTGGTTTTGCAAAGTGGTGTTACAGGAAGAGCTTGATGGTGAAGGTTGTACAATCTTAATTGGTTGGATGATTTGTATCATAGAGTTAAAAGGCACTAATTCTTGTTGATTGCAGTATGTTTCAGATGTGGTCATGTATGTATCAGTTTTGACAGTGTGTTGTAAATAGATGTGCAGAAACAACAGGATAGTCTTCATTTATTCAGATGGTCTTCATTCTTTGTCATGTTGCAGGATGATAGTTCATATCAGGAAATCAGTTTGTTGATTATATCTATGACTTTGTTGAGTTATGTTTTATGACATGTATCTTGGAGCTTTCAGGTGATTTGAAGATAGTGTCAAAAGAAGATAATAATCAAGAGATATTGAGGAGTTTTCTGAAGTGATAGTTTTACATGTTCCATTAATAATCTTCCTCATTAATATGATTCAGAAAGGTATGTACAAATTGTGGCCTCCAATTTTGAAGTGCTATCAGGACTGAATTATTACTATCATGGAAAACTTGAATAGTTTTTATAAAAAGTAGTCATCATATCATCTGATGTTTGGGAACTAATTGATAAGGAGTCTTCATGATTTTTGCCTGCAAAATTGTTCATCAAAGAGTATTGGTATGTTTATGTTTTTCTTTGCAAAAGTGTTCAGAAGGTTGACTGTCAGTAAATGGATGGTATACTTCAAGTTGATATGTTGCTTCAGGACTAATTCAGGAAGTGGATAAGTGTTGAGTTGAGTTGAGTTATGTTGGTTAGTCTTGTCAGTGTTTACCAATGATATTTTTGAGTAGTAATTTGTTTGTGATCTTTAATACATGAAAGATCTTGGAGATTTGTTATTTCAGGTCAAAAAGCTTGTTGATTGAAGAAGAACTGTTTGTTTTGAAAGTTTGTGATGTTATCAGGAAGGAGTGTGTCAGTCTTCATTTTCACAGTGTTATTATCATCAGATTTAAGTTTCATGAAAGACAAATAGCTTCAAAGATTTTGGGGAAGTTAATTCAGGCTTTGTCATCAGATGTCAAAAAGGGGGAGAAAGAAAAAATGTTTTATAAAGTTTTGCCATCAATGACAAAGGGGGAGATTGATGGAGTGAGGTTGTCAGTGATGTCAAAAAGGTGTACTTAGTTTGTTTGATATCATCAAGACTTGGTTGATCAGTGTAGAGATACATACTTGTTAAAGGATCAGGAGTTGTGTTCATTGCACAGAGATGTGGACTTGGTTTGATGTAATGTAGTATTGATGACATAAGGTGTTCTGCATGGATTTGAGAGAGGTTGCTTCATCTCATGGTGATAAGATGGATTGGTGTTATTCATTCTTTGGTAGTATCCATATGATCTTTGGTTTATTTCAATCATCCCTAGTCTCATGTCAGTTGATATGCTCTTAATGTTATCCTGCATTAGTTTGATATCATGATCCCCTGAAAATGGTATTGTATATAATGACAGTGGCTTGATACAAATAACATGGAATGGTCTTCATAGTAACAGTTGTGGCTGATCTTCATTTGTTCACAGTTGTGTTGAGATGTCTTTCAGGTTGTCATAGATGTTGGGATTGATCTTCAATCAGGACATTAAAGATCATCATCATAGGCAGGGTTGACTTGATAAATGTTAGCTTATTGATAAATCATACTCACTTTATTGGTGTTCCAAGTGCTTACAGGATCACAAGAATAAATTGGTGACATGCCTTCCTTGTTGGATGATCAGTTACATGAAATCATGTTGATTGTTGCTTCTAATAGTTCACATGGTCTGAGTCGGTTATAGCTCATGGTACAAAATCATAAGTTGCAAGATTTTTGGTTTGATTTTCTTTATCATTATTATGAGCTTCAAGATAGATCTTTATTTCACCACAGACATCTACTTAGTGGATGAAGCCTTTGTATTAAGAGTTTTAATGTTTGGTTTAATTTAAGTGTTTCTCTCTAAGATGTTTTGAAGAAAAAATCCAATACTACAGTGATTAGTTAGAGGCCCTATTTAATGTTCTCATCATATATTATGGGCTTAATGTTTCTCTTCATTTTTTAAAGAAGGAAACTCTATTTTTAACCCGTCAAGCACTTTTTGTCTATGGCACTGTTGACCGGTTAGCACAGGTTACAGGTGACTTAAGTCACAACTAAGGGTATAAGACATCGTGGGTGGACCGGCCCTCTTTCCTAGCCACCGATACCGTAGGTTTGTCTTTATAATAGTTTGAGCGGTAAAAGGAAATCAACGGATAAGTTTAAAACCTTGATGAGCGCGCTTTCAAATATCAACGATCATCATTCAAACTGCCCCTGACTTCCTGCGTTTGTGTTTGACGGGCACGGGGACGTCACACTGTTAAGACTGCAGTTATTTTGTTTTTGAAAGCTAATCTTTTAGCATGTTTTGTGGAAGATTTTTCTGACTATTTTTAAGGGATCATCTTCTATTTTTTTGAAGAGTTCTCCAGAAGTGTTAATAGCAATAGGAGCTTTTATTTCTTTTTATAAAAAATAAGAAAGCTTCCTTAAAAGCATTTTTTTAGAAGGTTTTCTAAGGAATTTGTTTGTAAGGAAAAGTGAAGAGGGCAGATTGGAATTATCTTACAGAAGATTGATGAATAGTATTCATAAATTCATAAAAAGAGCTCTTTATGAAGATGATTTTTAATGAGAGATTTTCCTATTTTTTTTAAGCAGATTAAGATTTCATAGAAGTTGAAAAGTTCTTTTATGCAGAGAATTTTTGAAGAGGATCTGAAGATATTATTTGCAGAGAAGTTCAAGAGTTTTTGAAAAGATAATATTTTCTTATAGAGCTCTGATTGATTTTATTAAAGATTTGTCTTGTGAGAAAATATGGATCAGAGATTGAAGATTTATTTATTATTTTGTTTGCAATCAGAGATTGTTTGTTTTGCAGGAATATGAATCAAATTTGAAGAGTTTATTTGCAGGAGAATGATGGAATTTGAAAGGTCTTTTGAAGATAAAATTGCACACAGAAGAATATCAAAGTTGATCATTTATTTTATGAATAAGATTTTCTTATGGATTGGCATTTGGATTTCTTGATGTTTTTATTATTGAAAATGAAAGGGTTTTTGATTTACAAAGAGAAGGTGAAATGATTTTGTTTGCAGAGAGGATGTAAATGATTATCTTGTATATAATGGCTTTGCAATTGATGAGTAGGAGTTGTACAGATCAATGATGAACTGATAGAGATTAAATACAGAAACAAAGATTGACAAGGTGATCAGAAAGATAATATGCAATTGCAATGATAATCAGGTGTATTGATTGAATGATTTAAGAAGGATAGAGATGAAACATATAGTGTTGTGAAGTGTTGGATTAGAATACAGATTTGATATGCAGTGTTGTTGAATGGATTAGAATGCAGTGTTGATTGGATCAGAATAAAGGATTGTTGAGTGTATCCGGATATAGGATTGATTTTGAGCAGAATGGACATTTGACAGACACATGAGAGAGAAGAAATGTTCTGTATTGAAACAGAGAAACCCTCTGAATTTTGTTTTTAGTTTATTCTATAATAGGGGTTGGTGCTCCTTGAAGCTGGTGCTTCTAAACAGTATGCCAGTGAGGCATTGTATTAGCCAGTGAGGCTTATAGGTCAGTTTGACCTTAATATTTGTCAGTGAGACAATTTGTATTGCCAGTGAGGTATGTTTTTTCAGTTAAGCCAGTGAGGCAATTCTGGAGTGGTTTTTCTACCCTTGGAGGGTTTTCCACTCGTGCAATTCTTGTGTCTTAATCATCTCTCTATGATTGTATGTTTTACTCATGAGTTTTGTTTATGTGTTTGACAAAGTTATGTGCATATGTGTTTGACAATTCAATGATTACTTTCTCTCCTTATGCTCTCCAAGTTAAAGTTTGAAAAAGATATGAAAATTCACACAACACTGATTCACCCCCCCTCTTAGTGTTGTCCTTGACTCCTACAAGATTAGCTCAAAAAACCCCTACCCAGCAGCTAGAACATCTCCAGATACGAGTGTTGAAGACTCCTGCAAGAGCATTGGCTCTATAATTGTATTGTAACCTTCTTTGTTTATGGAATACATTTGAGCTGTGTTTTAGATTGTGGGGTTTTTCACCCAATAAGGGTTTTCCCCATGTATATCTTGTGTCTCTCTTCTTCTGTCTTACATTCTTATGTCTGTACTTGATACAATATCTTTGTTAGTGGGTTAACATAGTTGAAATTGTAAATATAAAATTGAATTTGCACTCTCCTCCCCTCATTAGATTAGTGTAGGAAGCGTTTTCCACACACCTAGATTCCTTTTAGTATGTTCCTGACACTTGTCAAGTCACCCCATCCCAAGGAGGTCGCCTATTTCCAAAATGGGCTATGACAGATGTTCTTATCACTCTTACAACCGTCATAGGATCTATCATAGTTGTCATAACTTACAGCTGTAAGAGAATCTATCATACATAGGCTATAAATAGCATATTCTCTTACATGTCATAGTCCACCTTGGGGTGCCAAAAGATACCTTTTTCAAATATGCTCTTCGACACATGTCTTCACCTATTATAGAATCTCCTATTTCTGACTCTTACATGTCATAACTTTGTCATAGGAATTTGTCATTACCGTTTCGGTCAATATTCCCTTACACAACATCCAAGATGCCAACACATGGAAAAATATTCCTACCACTAAATGGGACGTCTTTCTCCTCATGTGAGGACAAATTACATGTGGTCATATGCCATGTAGGATGACACATCACTGTACCAACTCCCACAATATGAAAACATAGGATTTGCATCCAATTAGTACAATAGGTAATAAATAAATAAATACAATGTAAAAATACAAGGAATTACCAAGGTTGAGACACCTTAATTCCCAACATGATCAACCCCCAAACAAGAAAGTAAGAGATGACTACAATGGGAGAGATTACTATCCTCCTAATGTAAATGTCATAGACCAACCTAGGAACAATGGGTACTACCCTAGGGACAATTACCAAAATTGGAACCGCAATGGAAAAGCGAACAGAAACGATGGAAGATATGAAAGACCCCCATACGAGTTCAATTAGTTTTGTTCTTTTCATAGAACAAGGGGGCACAACATATAATCTTGTATAGAATATAACATATTCATAGCAAGGCTACCAGAAGACCAGCAACGTTTGTTCACAGAGATGTTCTTGAACCCACAGGAGGTCACACTAGATAAAAAGGATACAAAACAAAATCAAGCTCTAATAGCTCCATAAAATACAAACATGAGGATTTATCAGGACCCGTTCCCCGCACATAAAGACATAAAAGCAATGAACCAAAACAAAACAACTCAAGGTAGTAACCCTGAAATCCCACCGCAACTAGGACAAAAAGGAGAAGCTAGGATGATGGGATTAGTCAAGATTATGCACAATGAAGGAGAAGAGGAAGACCATGAGGATGAAAATGAACAAATAGAAGCATATGGAGGTATCATTTCAGTAGTGGAGTTGATACCATCTCCAATTGGACCTTATGAAGTAATAGAAGATTTAAAGAAGACATATGCCCACATTTCATTCATTGACTTGCTCAAGAACTCCTCTTCACATCGCTCAATATTACTAAAAGAAATAGGTCTAAAATACCTCAACCAAATTACACCACCACCTAGTGAGCAAATCAATCATGTCGACTATGAGATCAGTCCACCAAACTTGAAGCTCAAAGATCCAAAGTTCTTTGATTTACAGCAGATGCCTTCCAAGTCAGAATTAATCAAAAAAGGAGACCCTGCGATGTATCTTCAAGTATGGATCTACGATACTTGCATCAAGCGGACCTTAATCAATGATGGGGCAGAAGTTAACATAGTTCATTTCTCCCTATTAGAGAGGATGGGCTATGGACACACTAATATCACCGCTTCATGAGATACTCTAAGTGGGTATGATAATCTAAAGGCTACCACCATAGGTAAGATTACCCTTCCAGTGACCTTGGGACCTAAAACCATTCCTACCACATTCTACATCATAGACAAAGACACATGATATAATTTGATTCTTGGAAGACTGTAGATACACAGGATAAAAGTTGTGCTATCCACATTATTCCAAGAAGCTCGATTCTTACACTTAGGGAAAGTGTACATCACAAAGGGAGATCCAGAACCTCTCAGCATGTTGAAATCAAACGCACCAAACAAACGTATAGGTATCCCCATAGATTATGAACTCCCTACCAACAAATTGACTGTCCCTAATCCTACACCTCAATCGATATGCATCAAACGAATGGAAATCCCAGAAAAGACCATAAACACCGCAGAGATCAAAACTCTAGAGAATGAGGCATTGCCAAAAAACAAAAGGAAATGGTTCCCAAGGAAAAGACAATTGAGATCATGGAATTGATTGAGTGGGATGGACCACTCCAATTCCCCCTAGAGGTACTCATGATCAACATCCAAGAGGCCTACAAACTCTTCCCTTGCATAGGAGAAAAATTGCACAGAACTGAAGGTCCAGTGTTTGAGACAACCACGTTAGTTCTAAGAAATGCAGACCTGCACGCTTTCTCAGACATTGAGGAAGACATAATAGAAAGTTACACTCCACTATCACCACTAAGCTAATCACATGTCCCCAAGACACCAAAAGAAACAAAGTCTTATGAGCCTCTCACGCCATTAGAGGATTCGTATCGACCATTGACACCCATGGAGGAGGTGCATTCTATTGACAATAAATCAACTAATGCCATAGGAATGCTACCTAGGATGTTCGTGGTGTCCCAACCACAAGAGAAGCTAACCACCTCTGCCTCGATTCAATCAAATGAACTCGACAAGTGGGAAGCACCTCACATACAAATTGAAATGGTTGAAAGACTTCCCGACGAAGATAAAGAAAGTGAAGGTATTTTTCACAGAGAATGGAAGATGAGAGTGACAGTTGGCATTGATGACCCTACCAATTTTGAACTACTAAAGAGTTACATCTGATCTGCCATGGACTTAAGACCAAAACCAAATGGGAGGACAAGTATAATCTTTGTCCCTCCTAATGAGCAAAGGGAGCCACAAACTCCCCTTGAGTTGTTCCAATTTTTGCAAAGAATCCAAGAGAGACTGGATGTGACAATCTACATGCAAGAATAATTTGACCTATTAGTAGAATTATTAATTTGTGATGGAGTCTTGTATTGGACCCCTTCTCATCAACAAGCCTTTTGAGACGTACTTCGTCTCACAATGCCAAGAGAAACCACCGAGTTGGTAGCAATAGATTCAAATGACAAACACTATAGAATAGGAGAACTGGTCCTAAGAAGAGTTAGTAAGAAGAATAAGAAAAGAAGACAAAAAAGAGCTTTTTCAGAAGACTTGAAAGGTCCTTACATGGCCAAAGGAGATGTCAGAAACAATGCCTATCTCTTGTGCACAATGGAGGGAGAAGAATTTAGCGAAACAGTCAATGCCTTTCACATCAAGAAATATTATGTCTAAAAAACAAAAAAAAATCATAAAGCATAAAAATACAAAAAAAAATTTAAAAAAAAAAAATCAAAAATCTCAAAAATAATTTGTTTCTTGCATTTTTGTATCATTCTGTTCATCTTGCATTACAGTCAATGACTTGCTCTTATACTATTTTCCTTTCAGCAAGGAGTCTAATGTTGCCTAGATATACGTCATCCTTTCAGGACCTAGAGATTCCCCATTTTTCACAATCGCCATTTTCCCCTTTTCATTCCCAGTGATTCTGATCAAAGCCTAGCTCTTAGCTTTGCACTGATCTCAGTCTTTATGAGTCCAAATGTTAGGTCTAAACAAAGTCAGTATTCAAACCTATAGTGTTCAAAGGAACTTGCAATTACATAACATGAAATGAACACCTGATTTCATCTATAGCACCAAATGAAATGAACACCTGATCCATCAATATAGATATAAAGACCAATGAAGACTCCATTCTTATTTATAAAGATAATACCAACCTCTGCAACTACATTTCTTACTATTCACACAAAATATAATCAAAAATCTAAGTCTTAAAATTGCTTCTCTTCTTTTATGATTCTCTTCACAACCAATCACCCCTTTGCATACATAAACAAAGACCTTTCTGCAGACCTCATATCATGAATCAAAGGATATAAGCAAGTAACACCTTGAACACATAGTTACCAAACCTTCATATTGTTTCTCTGCAGATAAAACTCACACATACTCTCAAAGACTTACTCACAGACACTGTATGCATTATCTTTATGTTGATTTCAAAGTATTCTATCTCATATTATGCAATCTTACTTCTTGTAGGATTTTTGTATCACTTCAACTCTCATCATTAGACTTCATCCCTCATTTCGCATATCCAAGTTTCACCCTCTTTTTGTGTAAAGATCATGGTATGCCCTACAATTATATGTCTTCAATATTTCATCCAACTCTATCTTACTCAAATTATCATCATAACATACTTTTGTATATTAAATATGTAGATCGTGCTCTTGCCTCAACCATGAACCAAGTTTTATCTCATTTTCAATCACTTAGACCAAAATATAAATTTCCCTGGCCTTCTTTTTCATTAGCAAACTTAAAATAAACTAAACTCTACATTATATACAGAATCTGCACGTCAAATTCTATCACCACAGAATGACCATTGGGTTCCAAAAAGCATTCAAAAGGCAATCATTCGATGATCTTTTCGTGCCACTTTGCTTTTTGTCTTGGACCACACGATATGACTTTGGCGCTCATGAACTCTGCTTACTTTTTGTCTTTGGTCCCACTAGGTAATCAGGGTTGGTCACCTCATGGGGTCAGGACCCTCAGTATGTAACTTAAGTTACATATCATTGGTTGAGCCAGTCAACACAAAGAAAGAATAAAGTGCATGACGTGAGTCTTAGGGCTACAAAGAATACATTAAGGATTTAGGTTTAGTATTTCATTTGAAAGATATTATAGGGTTTTAGAATTTAGTAGGAGCTTGGATGTACAAATATCAAACCCTAAATACAAATATGTTTCTTTCATGAAAGCTTGTAAACCCTAATAGTGGTAGAGAAATAGATTTGTATAAAAGAGTTCCTTGGGATTTTAGACTTAAGACAAATAGGATGTTTGATTAGGGTTTAAGATCCTAAACCCCAACACCATGTAACTTTTGTTTAAGCACCTCCATTGCCAAAATCTTTATAGACACACATGTTCAAACCTGAACAATATGAGTGTAATCCACCTCTTGATATAATATGAATGCACAATCTCCTAATACAAGATCTTTGTAATTCACCTCTTGATACAATATAATGCACAACATGAAATAATTCTTCATACCTCAACTCTACCATATACATTAAGATCATCGAGGGTTTTAGATATGCATTTGACATGATTCTGACAAATCAAAATGATCATCTCCATAAACTGATATGAGTAAACATTAACAAGAGAATCTATTAGATTCAAGACAAACAACTGAGAGGGGGGGTGAATCAATTGTCCCAAAACTTTCTTCCTTTTAATCACTTAAATCCTTCTTTTAATTCAGTAGCATAATAATAGATTAATCATGAAAACATAATGCAACAATTCAAGAGCAGAAACACATTAACACATATGACACCAAGATTTTAACGTGGAAAACCCGATTAAGGGAAAAACCACAGGGTGACTAACCCAAGATTGTATTCCCTATTAAAAGAATGAGAAGAATAAAATGGCACATGTCAATTAGGGCTCACTACCCGAGCACACTACTCACAAGAGGCCCACTACCTACAGGAGACACACTATCTACAAAATGATAAATATTACATACTTGAACTAAAGAATAGCATCTTCACCATGCTTGAGTCAGTTCCATTTAAGCCCAATACTTCTACTCTGCCTTTTTCTCTGCTTCTCTCTACCACACTCTCATCTTTGCCAATATACCTTTGAAATGACTTCACAACTTGTTATTTATACAAGACATTTGACTTTGGGATAATCATCCAAGTCGGCATACTTTATAGAGCAAATACAACTTGACTAATTACAAAAGACTTCACGCGGATCACCACACTGTCAGCTACACAAATCTGAGACTTTAATCTTCCTTTAGAAACACTCCATTCTTCATAGAACATCTTCAAGATCATTTGTAGGATGTGTAACTCATCCGGTCGGCCAGACTTAGGAAGACATCATCCGGAAGTAATTCTTCAATTACGAGCTCAGTCTTCAATGCGGACCACCAACACGAACTAGACACAATCTAGAGACCTCCACAAGCTTTCCTGAAACACCAAGAACATCCACACTACTTCTGCTTACTGAAATCTTTCTCTCCTTCATCTAGAACCTCAAGAACATAGTCTATCATCACTATCATATTGGAATAGATGCTTGCGGACCTCCAAACCATGAACTAATTGAGTTGTCAATTCACATTGACTTCCTAAACACTCCACCAAATCTACAGAACAAGATATTTCATTTCTAGATCTCACCGGACCTATTTGTGTCACTCTGTCACCTCTGAACATCTGCCAGAGCCGGTTTTACTCAAGTGGCCATAACTTCTTCAAATCTTCATGTGGATCTCTCAAATCTTTATTCGATCATCTTAAGACACATGTCTACAAACCCTTTGAAGCGCATCCTCTAATCTTCATCTTAGCTGGGATCTTTACCTCATTATTTTCATTGTTCTTCTCTGTTTCTGATAGGACTAATTTTCTCAATATCCTCAACATACAACTCATCCAATCCTTGACATTAATGCAATAGGAGTATGTTGACATCAATGACAACACTGGTTAGGCCCATACTTGCAACAATCTCCCCCTTTGTCATTGATGGCAACATATGATGTGAAAAACTGTTTTGACCATCAAGACAAGAACTTCTCCTTACTGACTGACATAAATCCCCCTATCAACAACAACCATTCACATGTCATCTCTTCCCTTTTAATCAGCAACCACTTTTGTTTTTCACATGTCTTCTCTCCCCCTTTGACATCAATGGCAAAGGGCACATACTTGCATCACTTCATAATCATACCAGCTACTCCCCCTGAGTAGCAGCTTCTCATCATCAATCTGGACCACAAGATATGACTGTGAGATCCACCGGACTGATGTACATCAGTGCACCTTAATTTAGAACTGGAGGGGTAATAACCCCTAACTTCTCCCTGAGATACTCAAAAGAGTCCTTAGGTAGAGGTTTAGTAAAAATGTCTACAATCTGATCCTTGGAGGGCACAAACTCCAATCCAACTTCATTCTTGTTCACTTGCTCTCTCAAAAAGTGAAACTTGATGGATATATGTTTTCTCTTTGAATGCAACACCATATTTTTTGATATATTTATTGCACTTGAATTATCACAAAAAATTGTGATAGGTTCCTCATACTCCACTCTGATGTCTCTTAGCATTTGCTTCATCCACAATACTTGAGTGCAACTACCTGCTGCTGCAATAAATTATGCTTCTGCAATGGACAGAGATATTGCCTCTTATTTTTTGCTCAACCAAAAAACCAATCTTTTCCCCAAAAAGAATGCTCCACCACTAGTACTCTTCCGATCATCCACATCTCCTGCCCAATGAAGAGAGAAATCATGATCTCTAGGATACCATAAACCATACTCAACTATCCCTTTTAGATATCTAAGAATCCTCTTGATTGCCATGACATGAGATTCTCTAGGATCAAATCTAGCAACAAGACCAACAACATTCATAATGTCAGGTCTAGTTTGAGTGAGATACAATAGTCCTCCAATCTTTGACCTATACTTTTTCTAATCAGCCTTAGGAGAGTCATCATCTTTGCTCAATTTACATCCAGTTGCCATGGGAGTACTCATTGGTTTTGAGTCTTCCATCCCAAATTTCTTCAACAGTTCTTTCACATATTTGGTCTGTGAAATGAAGATTCCTTTCTTTGTTTGAATGATTTGCAGACCCAAGAAGAAATTCATTTCCCCAAACATGGACATCTCAAATTCACTTTTCATTTGATTTGCAAAAGTTTTACACATACTATATCTTCCTCCAAAAATGATATCATCAACAAACACTTCAACAATTAAGATATTTTCATGATCAATTTTAAAGTACAAATTACTATCAGTAGTACCTTTGTTGAAACCAATCTTCAAAATATGCTTATCCAATCTTTCATACCAGGCTCTTGGGGCTTGTTTGAGTCCATACAACGCTTTCTTCAACTTGCAGACCATATCACCATGATCAGACAATTGGAATCCATCCGGTTGCTCAATGTAAACTTCTTCTTCCAAGTCACCATTCAGGAAGGCAGACTTGACATCCATCTGATATACTTTGAAATCCTTCAAGGTAGCAAAGGAAAGAAATAATATGATTGCTTCAATTCTTGCCACCAGAGCAAAAGTCTCTTCAAAATCAACTCCTTCAACTTGGGAATAGCCCTTGCAGACCAATCTGGCTTTGTTTCTGACTACTTCACCATCTTCATTTAGTTTATTCCGGAAGACCCATTTGGTTCCAATCACATTTTTATTTCTAGGTCTGGGAACAAGATCCCAAGTGTGATTTTTCTCAATTTGCATCAGCTCTTCTTTCATTGCTTTAGTCCAGCTTTCATCATTGCATGTTTTATTCACTATCTTTTGTTCAATCTTTGAAATCAGACAATACTCTTCTGAGTCTTGAGCAATCTTTCTTCTTGTTTGAACACATTTTCTCTTATCACCTATGATCTGATCTTCAGAGTGATTCAGTCTTACATATCTGGAAATTTTGGGAATTTCTTACACTTTTGTTTCTTGAACGGGTTCATTCAAAGTTATCTCTTCTTCCTAATTCACCGGATCAATCTGGATCTGAATTTCAGAAGGGACTTGGACTTCTTGGACCAAAACATCATTTTGATCATCTTCATCATATTCATAAAACCTTGAGGGTTTTTCGATACCTTCATCAACCTTCACATTTGTACTTTCTATAATCTTTCTCAATCTCTTGTTATAACACCGGTATGCTTTGCTTTGAGTAGAATAACCCAAGAATATTCCTTCATCACTTCTAGCATCAAATTTGCCAAGATCTTCATCTCTTTTAATATAACATTTGCTACCAAAGACTCTGAAATACTTCAGAGTGGGAGTGATACCAAACCAAAGTTCATAAGGGGTCTTACCAGTATTGTTTCTGATTTGTACTTAAGAGTATAGACAACAGTGCTTACAGCTTCTCTCCAATAGATCTGAGGAACATTTGCTTCCATCATCATGGTTCTAGATGCTTCCTGAATGGTCTATTTTTTTCTCTCCACTACTCCATTCTGTTGTGGAGTCCTTGGAGCAAACAACTATCTTTTTATCCCATGTTTCTCACAGAATTCTATGAACTTCCCGGATGTGAATTCTCCACCTCTGTCAGACCTAAGACATTTTATGTTTAATCCAGTTTCATTCTCTACCATATCTTTGAATATTTTGAATTTCTCAAGAGGCTCAAATTTCTCTTTCAGAAAAGTCACCCACATCATCTGGGAGTAGTCATCAATTAATAACATGAAGTATCTATCACCTTGCACACTCCTGATTCTTGTCGGACCACATAGATCAGTATGAACTAAGTCCAATAATCTGGTAGAAGATTGTTCCTTACTTTTGAATGTGACTCTGCTTTGCTTACCCAACTGACATTCTTTGCACAAACTATTAGTAGGTTTTACCAGCCTTGGAAGATCTCTTACAACACGAGTGTTTCTTATCTTGATGATATTATCAAAATTCACGTGACACATCCTCCTATTCCACAACCAACTCTGATCAATTTGAACAAATAAACAACTTTTACCAATACCAACCAAGTGGAAGATATTACTTTTTGTTTGAGTACCGGATGCAATCTCTATTCTGGAACTTTCAAAGATCTTGCATTTTCCATTTTTGAATCAGAGATCATAGCCTTTGTCCACCAACTATCCAACACTGAGATGATTATGCTTAAGACCTTCAACATACAGTACATTACTGGTTTTGTTCTTTCCATCAAAAGAAATGGTTCCTCTACCTCTAATTCTGCCAGCAGAATTATCACCAAATTTTACCACTCCTCCTTCATATCTTTCCAAATCTATGAACTTATTTTTGTCACCTGTCATATGGTGGGAGCATCCACTGTCAATGACCCAATCATCCTTTTCTTCAACTTGGGCAACCAGAGCTCTTTCTACCATTTTATGATTGACAAATTCAGAGGGCATTAGATCTTCTTCCTTAATGGCAATAAACACCCAGTCACTTCCAGATTTGTTTCATGTCTCTGATTCATCATCTGTTACTCCTTCATCATCATCGTCTTCATGAACATAGTAACATTTCTTTTGAAATCTTGATCTATTAGGATTTGGCCTTGAAAATCTTTCCGGACACCTCGAGGCAAAATGGTCAATCTTATTGCAGTTAAAACATTTAAAAGGCAATTTCTCTTCATACTTACCGGATCCTCTTGGCAATCTTTTTACAATAAGGGCTTCAAGTTGAGTAGCTTCTGCTTCATCTTCTTCTAGATCTTTTCTTTCTTTTTCATACCATGATAGTTTCTTGGAAGAGTTCTCTCCCGGATCAAATTGTTGTTTTCCTTTTATAGAGGCACTATCTTTGAATGCAGATTCAGTCTTGGGGGTGCATCTCCAAACTCAGCCAATTCAAATGCAGTTAATTTAACAACCAATTGATCTCTTGTGATATTTGAAAAAGATCTGAATTCTTCAATAGCAGCAACCTTGTATTTGTAAGAATCAGGAAGGGATCTGAGAACTTTGGCAACAATCTCATCTTCATCCAAGATTCTACTAGCACATCTAATGCCACAAACAAGTTCATTTACTCTTGGCATAAATGTAGTGATATTTTCATCTTCTCTCATCTTCAGGTTTTAGAATTTTCCTTTCAGACTCTGTAGCTTGGCACATTTAACATACTTGCTTCCTTCATGCAGAAGTTCCAATTTTTCCCAAATATCATATGCAGTTTTTAGATCAATAACATTTGTCAGCTCTGAATCAGATAAGGCACTTAGTAGAGCTTCTTTAGCTTGAAGATTGTTTTTAGCATCTCTGATTTCATCTACAGTTCTTGGACCATTCTGTGGAGGAACATACTTCTTTGAAGCCATGATCCAATATTGCATTCCCATACATTGCAAGTGACATTCCATGCGGCTTTTCCAAAGAGTGTAATTGGTTCCATCAAACTTCAGACTATCCTTCTTGTAGGACGACATCCTGGATCTCCTCAAGCAGTTAAGCTCTTTTAGAGGAACTTAGCTTTGATACCAATTGTTAGATTCAAAATAGACAACTGAGAAGGGGGGTTAATCAGTTGTCCCAAAACTTTCTTCCTTTTAATCACTAATAATAGATTAATCATAAAAACATAATGCAACAATTCAAGAGCAGAAACATATTAACACATATGACACCAAGATTTTAACGTGGAAAACCCAGTTAAGGGAAAAACCATGGGGTGACTAACCCAAGATTGCATTCTCTGTTAAAAGAATAAGAAGAATAAAATGGCACATACCAATTAGGGCTCACTACCTGAGCACACTGCTCACAAGAGGCCCACTGCCTACAAGAGACACACTGTCTACAGAATGATAAATATTACATACTTGTACTGAAGAATAGCATCTTCACCATGCTTGAGTCAATTCCATTTAAGCCCAATACTTCTGCTCTACTCCTCTCTACCACACTCTCATCTCTGCCAATATACCTTTGAAATGACTTCACAACTTCTTATTTATACAAGACATTTGACTTTGGGATAATCATCTAAGTTGGCATACTTTATAGAGCAAATACAACTTGACTAATTACAAAAGACTTCACGCAGATCACCACACCGTCGGCTACACAGATATGAGACTTCAATCTTCCTTTAGAAACACTCCATTCTTCACATAACATCTTCAAGATCATTTACAGGATGTGTAACTCATCCAGTCGGCCAGACTTAGGAAGAACATCATCATCAGGAAGTAATTCTTCAATTACGAGCTTAGTCTTGAATGCGGACCACCAACACAAACTGGACACAATCCAGAGACCTCCACAAGCTTGCCTGAAACACCAAGAACATCCACACTACTTCTGCTTACTGAAATCTTTCTCTCCTTCATCCGGAACCTCAAGAACACAGTCTGTCATCACTGTCATATTGGAATAGATGCTTGCAGACCTCTAGACCACAAACCAATTAAGTTGTCAATTCACATTGACTTTCTAAACACTCCACCAAATCTGCAGAACAAGATATTTCATTTCCGGATCTCACCAAACCTATCTGTGTCACTCTATCACCTCTGAACATCTTCCAGAACCAATTTTACTCAAGTGGCCATAACTTCTTCAAATCTTCATGTGGATCTCTCAAATCTTTATTGGATCATCTTAAGACACATATCTACAAACCCTTTGAAGTGCATCCTCTAATCTTCATCTTAGCTGGGATCTTTACCTCACTTTTTTCACTATTCTTCTCTATTTTTGATAGGACTAATTTTCTCAATATCCTCAGCATACAACTCATCCAATCCTTGACATCAATGCAACAGGAGTATGTTGACATCAATGACAACACCGGTTAGGCCCATACTTGCAACAGAATCAACTTGTGACCTTGTTGGCTTCATGATTCCATCGGTCCTCACTTAAACTTTTGAAAGTCATCTATCTTGCCGGAGAATAAAAGCAATTTCAAAAGTAGCTCTTGTTGCTGATGAAGTTAGGAATTACCTCCAAAACACCGATGAAGAATGTAATTGAATTTATTGGCAATGTCATCAAGTTTTAAAACCACTTAAAACCGCCAATGAGAAAATCAAGAAGTAGTTATAACTACTCAAAGAAACTAAACGCTGGTGTATATGCACAAAATGAATTTGTGAGAAAGGCTTTAGAAACTTTCGAGCAACTACAACTGGCGGATGTAAAGATAGACTCTGCAACATTTCCCAGCATGCTTCAGCCCTCGTCATCTGTAATATTAACGTCAATCTTCTCCCCTAGATATGCGCAATCACTGTGGTGTCTAGCGGAGCTCTCCTTCATGCTTAAAACTGGGTGTAAGATCATTCCCATCTTCTACGATGTGTAGCCCTCTGAAGTCCGCCATATCCAATTTGGCCTTTACTCAGAAGCCTTTGAGAAATACTACAGTAAGAACAGAATTGATCGCCGCATTGTTAACAAATGGAAAGACGATCTCCACCTGGTTTCCTTTATTTTGGGCTTGGTATTTGACTCAAGAAAAGGTCATGAGGACATCCTATTGAAGAGTATAGTGGACAGAGTGGTAGAGGAGGTGAAAGGAGAAGTGTTAGAGATGGCCAAACATCCTGTGGGATTGAACGAAGCACTTCAAGCTTTCCAAAAGATAATATTGGAGTCGGATGAAGAACAGGGCAGGTGCAAAATCATTATGGGTATGGTGCTATTCTTCTGGATGGATATGGAATAGGAGTGCTGAAACAACATTAAAAACCCTCTATTGTGCATGTTCACAAAATGTGAAGCATAGACAAGACCAGTGAAATGTTTTGTAAAATGCTTCAAAAAGGCATGATCTCTCAGAAAAACTGCCATGTCTGGAAAATGTGGAAGTATGAACAACGCATGTGAATAGTTTTAATTATAAGATATATGTAAAATAGATTTGTTGTAAAGGTTTTTAGAATCTTTCAAGCAAATACAATTTCCAGGTGTAAAGCCAAGTTCCATAACCTTTGCATAGCATGAAGGATTTACATGACATGACAACTCTTTGGCAGAACGCCTCTAAGAAATGTGGTCCCATGGAGTGTCGTGAACAAAGGAAATTCACAAAATGCATTCGCTGAATGCAGTTTGTAGCTGTAAAACCAAATTCTGCTAGATTCTCCAGCATACCAAACTCCACAAACATTTTCCAGCACCTTCCTGTGCCATAAAGTTTGACGATTTATGTCAGATATTATAATTTGAAATGCTCTAGTAGACAGGCATACAAAATGTGGAAGTTGGACATGGCACGTTAACTGTTTGACAAATTGCCTCAAAGAAATGTCATCTCATGGACAACATTGACTTCAGATATATGCATTTGGCTATTGAAAAATTGTTCCACAACCTTTGCAAGTATCTTCCAAGACCTACATTAGCATCATCTCCAATAACACCAAAATTGGGAGCTTTGGAATCAACATTCGAAAGATTGGTAGTAAGGATCTAGACCTCTATTTATTATATAGGGAAGTAACTGCTCATGGAGGACTACAAATGGTCATAAATGAGAGAAAATAGAGGGAGATCACAGTTGTGCTTAATATTCTTCGCACTACCACAAGTGCTTCATTTGTTCTTCACAAGTACTACATTAATTTGCTCCACCATTTTGAGCAGGTTCACTTCTTTCAAGTCCAAAGGCCCTTGGTTCATCCTCTCTTTCTTACAAAGTAGTTGTTTCAAGTGCGTAAGTTAGGTAGTTACTCTAAGTGACTATCTTTACAAAAGAAAGTTAGTTGTGCAAAGTTAGTACACTTAGGTAGTTTTACCAAGTAGTTACAAAAAGTGGTTGAGGTAGTTACCCTAGGTGGTTACTATCCTCACCTATAAATATACCATTGTAATTCAATCAAAGGGGGGGAGTTCCACTTTTTCACATGACAGTGTATGAAAGACTCGAATAGTGTTGTTCAAGTTTGAAAGCAATAAATAAATGTTTTGAATGTGTGTTCAACTTGATGTCATGTGTTGTTATTGGTATTCGTATGTTTAATCAATAATGATCGTGTGCTTTCCTTTCAAAGTTGCATTGTGAGAAAGATATTTCGCATCAAGTTTTGGTATCTCTACTTGGATGCATGGAACTTAAATTCATAAGTTTAACTCTTATTTCATCATTAGTGTTTGTTGTTTCTTTGTTTTTGTTCTTATGATTCCAGAAAATCTAAATACCCCTATCATACGAGGGAGCTGCCCCTCTTAAACGCAGAGAGGAATCGACATATACTTGCGATTCTTCAACTATTGTGAGCAGGTTGTTGCTAACCCAAGGGTGAACAGAGTTACTCACGAAGATTATTTTGAAGCAACAAATCTGTTTACCAACAGACCTTGATTGACAACTCAACTCCTTGGTCATCTTCAACTCCTGATTGACAACATGAGGAAACAAGATCCAACTCTATCACTTTGTCTTGAAGCATAACAAACCATATAAAAGCATAATATCCTTTGATCTTTTAACTCCTTAAACCATGAAGAATGAAAACTGAGGACCATGACAAACCACATGACAACCTAAATGAAACCTCACCATGATGAACTAAAACATAATCCTTTGACTAATATCATTGCAAATCCAACTTCTTAATGTAGAACCTCATCATAGCATCAAGGACCTCATCTGAACCTATATGTTAGTATGAACTTACATCAACTTGTGCTTCACTGCAATTCAACCATATTGATTTAACCTGATGATGTGTTCAACCCACTTGAAGTATGTGATATCAACATCATAGCACATCAAACTTTGGCATCAAACTTGGCATCCACATGACATGACAACATTAACACCTTGTGAGCCAAGATATCCTTTGACATCAATGACAAACAATGATTATGCTTCTACAATATGATGTGAATAACAGAGTGGTTGAATGTGTGGTGCAGTACAAGCTTTCATGTGTTAGACTACTGGACGCAGTGAGCAGAAGGTGTCTACTATTCTTCAGTAATGTTGTGAAGGTGATATTGAGGTGAATATTGAGCTTCATTGGAACTATACTCCATGCATATGTCAGATGCAATTATAGCATTTCAAATCTTGGCAGTGAGCCACTTCTTCTATCTCTTTCTTTCTGGGCAATGATCCCATTGGCAATGAGCCTTTGGTAGTGTGCCTTTTGTAATTCGGTGTTGTTACTACTTTATATTGTGAGTTAATCATTACCATGGTTTCTTCCTCCTTGGGTTTTCAACGTAAATCTAGTGTGAACTCTTGTGTATGGTGTTGTTGTGATTCAATTCATGTTATTTGATTTCATGCTTAATCAACATAACAGTTTAAAGGTTAATTGGATTAATGTGGATTTGAATGTGTGTGAGGGTTTTGGAATTTTAAGCTACAACTAATTCACCCCCCCCCCCATCTCAATTGTCTTGTGCATTCAACACTATCTGCCACTAACTTTTGATTAAAGATACCTTTGATCAAAGATCCCTTTTTTTACCTTCAATTGAAGGTTCCTTTTTAACATTAAAATACTTTTGTGGGCCATTTTGAAGGTAACCTTCTAATGAGGGACCTTCGATTGAAGGTCACCTTCTAATGAAGGATCTTCAATCAATGGTACCTAAGTGACACCTATGTGACATCAATTCCACATATTCACCTTCTATTAGACTAAAATTGTTGATTCAGGTCAACATTTTCCACAATCAAATGAAATCATTATGACACACGACTTTGCAAGAGTGTAACCCTTAAAGTAAGCTTTTCAAAAAGTATAATTTGTAATATTTTTATTGTTGCAAGTATGAGGTGAGCCAGTGTTGTCATTGATGTCAACATACTCATATTGCATTGACAAGAAGGATTTGATGAGCTGTATGCTGAGGATATTGAGAAAATTAGCCTCAGTCAGGAACAGTGAAGAACAGTGATGAGAAGAAGGCAAATGTGTTGTATAGGTTGAGAACCGGAGGATGCGGATTAAAGGGTTTGTAGATATGAGTCTTGAGATGCTTCAATTACGATTTCAGAGGTCCGCATGAAGATCTGAAGAAGTTGTCGTTGTCGGTGTAGAACCAGTTCCGACAAGCGCTTAGAGGTGACAGAGGATCACAGAAAGGTCCGGTGAGGTCCGGAATTGTACAATCCTAATCTGCGGATTGGAAAGAGTGTTTGAGATATCCTTGTGATATGCAAACTCGAGTTTTGTATGATTTGGAGGTCCGGAAGTATCTCTTACATTATGACAGTAGCATCAGACAGTGTTCTTAAAGTTCCGGATAAGGAGGGTAAGAGATTTCAGCAAGAAAATGAAATGCGGACGTACCTGGTCATTCAGGCAGGCTTGTGAAGGTTCTTATATCATGTTGAGGTTGTGTTGTTGGTCCGCATTGATAATGTGTGATTTGAAGGTCCGGAAATACCTTCTACATTGGAGACAGACTGTGTTCTTGAAGTTCCGGATGAGGAAGACAAGAGATTCCAGCAAGCAAAGGACGTGCGGATGTATCCAGTCATTCAGGAAGGCCTGTGAAGGTTCTTGGATCATGTTGAGGTTATGTTGTTGGTCCGCATTGATAGTAGAACCCGGAATTGAAGATATTCTTCTGGATAAAGTTCTTGCTCTGTTTAGCCGACCGGATGAGTTGTTCATCCTGCGGATGTTCTTATGGTTGTTTGCCGACTTAGATGTTTGTTCCTAAGTTGATGTCTTGTATAAATAACGGTTTGTGAGTTCATTTCAAAGGGTGTGAAAGTGTGTGATGAGTGTGGCATAGCGAAGAGAAGTGCGAAAGGCAGAGCAGAGGTTTTTGGGCTCAATTGGAACTGATCCGGACATGGTAGAGATGTCATTCTCCAGTTCAAGACTGTGATTTTTATCACTTTGTAGACAGTGTGTCTCCTTGTAGGCAGTGGGCCTCTTTGTGAGCAGTGAGCCCTTATTGGCATGTGCCATTCATTTTTCTTTATTCTTCTAACAGAGAATAATTCTTGGGTTAATCACCCCGTGGTTTTTCCCTTAACCGGGTTTTCCACGTCAAAATCTTGGTGTTCAATGTGTTGATGCTTATCTGCTCTTGTGTTTATGTATTATGCTTTCATGGATGATTATTTGATATGCTACTAACTAACAACAAGAATCAAGTGTTTGAAATACAAGAAGTTTTATACAACTGATTCACCCCCCCCCTCTCAGTTGTATGCCCTAGATCCAACATTTATATGATTATTATATTTATTTTCTATTTTCTAATGAATATAGGATTTTTACCAAACATAAAGACCTTTGTTTGACATAGATAGAAAATACAAAAAAAATGCAAAAAAAAAATAGATATATGACCACCCTGTCCTTGTTTCAACAAAAAAATAATTTGGATATATACAAAAAAAGGTTACATGTTATGGGAAAATATGTATCTAAATTATAATTAATTTAAGCTAAAAATTAATAATAAATAAAATATGTAACAAAAAACATGCCCCCTAGACAAATGATCTATGGTTAAGAAATTTTGAATGGATCTTATTTCTAGCTCAAGTCATATGTTATGAGAAAATATTACTCATTAAAATACTATAAAGTATAAGAAAGCATTTATTAATAAATATTTAAAAAATAAAACAAATTATTTTTAATTGTTTTTTAAAATACATTTAGAATATGCGCATTAAATCTCACAAATAATTAGTTTACATTAAATCTTCAAATTATTAACATTTTGCTTTCAATAATTGATAGAAAATAAAAATTTGGCTAATAAATGTTATTAACCTTTATGCTTCTACCTATAAGCATGAGACCATATGAGTGTTGTGTAATAATATGATCATCAAAGCATATGCATAGCTAATACCCTTAAATGGGTGGAATACCACAATGAAGCTCATGATATAAAGGGATATGAAAAGATAATGATCAATGAATATCAATCCCTAACGTAGATACAAGGGAAAAAGATATGGCAAGGAAAGTGGAATTGTATGGGGAATGGCATAATGCCCTTGATGTAATTTGAAAGATGCAACCATGAAGGTGTAAAATATAAAAAGGGAAGGCATGATTACCCCCAAGGTAAGGATGTATGCTAAGGATATGGCAAGAGGAGTGCACAAGGTGGGGAAAGTCATGATGTCCCCAAATATACGGATATAGCAATGGAAACTCAATGTGTAATGAGGAAGGCATGATGCCTCCAAAGTAAAGATAAATCTAGAAGTGTGATATCACAATGTAGGATCAAAAGTATAGGATTTAAAAGAATGATATGACAATGTAATCTCAAGGTGTGAATGCTCTAAGAAGCAAGATATATCGGTGTAGAATCATAGAATGTAGTTAATGTCCATAGATTAGGAATCATGTATAGATGTAATCAAATATAAACATATATAGGGAGATAAAAATGATAAATCATGGTAAAGGGGAAAGGACATAAGATCACAAGAAAATGGTGACAAGGAACAAAACAAAGAACACAAAGCCAATTGGATAACTCACATGGTAAGATATAAAAAGGATAGATGAGCAAATCGTAGGCATAAAGATGTAAACAAGAATAAGAGGAAATATGCTAAGAAAGGAAAATGGAAACCAAAATGTCCCCCCAAGTGGGGAAGATAAGCATGAAACCAAAGATATAAGGTGAAATGGGTGTGAAAAGTGCAAAAAACAGGGCATAATTAAAAAAGGCCAAAGTGTAAGGACATACAAAATGAGTAGATGAAAAGGCAAGGTAGATGAAACCATAGATGACATAGCAACAAGGCCAAAATAAAAATGATACAAAGCCTAAGGGACATGAAAACATAAATCCAAGAAAGGAAAGCAAAGCAAAGCAAAACCAGATAAATGTGGTAAGCATTGATAAGGATAAATAATGATATCTAAGCAATGAATTCATCTCTCATATTGGGTAGTTTCTCTTTCATATCACGTGTAACCTCAATATAGAGTGCATCATGGTGAATAAAACTAACTTCTTGACATACACGAATTGTTTTCCCATAATTCATCTTATCAAATGAGAGGATTGTATGCTCATGGATATGCTCCTTTGTTAAATTTTTCAATTTTATGTTATGTTAGAATACAATACTTAATGAAAAATATATATAACATATGAATAAATGCTAGTGCAACCCCTTTTTATCTCAACACATCCAAATTACCATTGTTTTTTGTGAATCGAGTTTGTTCTTATATCACTATCTTACAAATCTGATGTTCATTACTTTGGCCCAAGATGATCCTATTGTTTTCCTTTGCTGGAGTTATGAATGTGACCAAGTTTCCTAATTTTCCAAGTTTGTTTGATGTTTATTTGTCACCTTTGTCTCATCAATTTTGTTGTAGTTTTATTTGTCACCTTCATCTCATCAATTTTGTTGTTTGGCTAAGTCCACCCCTTTAGAATGGCCGTTCATAGACTTGACATCTTTACTAAATGTGTTTTGTTATTGGTCGCATCGAGAAGATCTTCAAAGATTTTTAAGGAGTATTAAACCCTCGAGGTCCCAGAAACGAAGTCTTTAAACTGGTAAATTCTAATGATTTGATAGGTACAGATTTTACTTTGCTGCGGATGGCCAAGAAAAACAAGAGCTGCGTAGCAGCATAAGTCCCTGCCAAATGCTGCCAGCATAGGGCGAGAGAAGAATATGGGGAAAAAAATAGTTGTGCAAAAGTTAATCAGATTTAGAAAATTAAAATCAAGAGCTTAAAACTGCAAGATATAGTGTTCACGACGCCTTTTACACAATCAATAAATGAAGAACGAAATTGCAAGGATAATTTTTTAACAGCTTGAGGTGGATGGGGTCTTAAATTTGCAGAGAAAATCTTTGCATGTTCATGATCAACAGGAAGTGAGAGTAGACATGATGATTCTTGTAAATTAGAGTGTACAAATACTTCAATGGTGGGATTTGCAGCTAGTTCATATGCATGCAGTTTTGATGAGCATTCCTTGAGGATGGGTGATTTAAGTTGTGGAAAGCATGACCATTGAAGAGTAAGAGTCATGGAGGAAGGAAATGCATCAGCGATGTGTAACAGTCATGGAGGAAGCAAATGCATCAGTGATGTGTAACAGTCATGGAGGAAGCAAATGCATCAGTGATGTGTATATGCTAAAGCGCTTCTTGTAATTCAAGAGGTTTATGATAGTTCAACTTTATAATGCTTGGAACACAACAATTACTACTAAAAAAGAGACCTAGAAGGAATTTATTTTGACTGCATGAGCGTCCACTGTGGAATGAACTAAAGACAATGCTCTACAAGAACATCCCATGGTTAGCCACATAGCCATACATGTAACTGCAGGGTTAAATTCTAGTTATTTGCATTTCTTTTTGAGGTTATGCACAGTTGATCAATCACACTGAACTTATCATTTGTTCTTAGTTTCTGCTGATCACGCTGAGTGGGCTATGTCAGATATAAGGAAAGTGCATGGAGGAGGTTTAGCAGTATTAAAGGATGACTCAAAGATACAAACTAATATCCAAACACAATTTGCATCTATGAAAACTTTAAATATTAATGTTAAAAAGCCAATTGACAGATGAAATATTGTTGCATGAATACAAAATTGATGAAATATGGATTCAAGAAGCAGCATTGCATAATGATTATTAATAGCATGATGTTAGTTTTTACAGACCAACCCTTATCACTGTAAGGATATTAACAATAGCTCTTATTAAATCCATATGGCCACGGATCTATTTTTGGTATGACACTCTTAGCATTTAATTTGCCCAATTATCAATGTATAACTGATGTTGGATTTTTGCAGCTGCACAATCTATACATACGCCAATAAACCAGATCTGTTCCCAATCATTTGGACATTATTCAGGGCAACCTTCCCTCTTTCTTCACTGTGCTCGCTCAACAACATCCATAACAAATACAACACATGATAGGCCATGTGTTATGGCATAAATGAGATAATCAATGGAATAACATGTCTCTGTTCTGCTACATCCAAACATACAAAGACATCAGCAAAGCAATATAAAGTAGCTTTTTAAGTCAGGGAATTTGTGAAGAACATACAATAAACAAGCAATAAAACTACTATGATGAGATAATGCTTTAGCTGCTTATGATGACAAGAATGAAGTATAAAATCAAGTAGCTCTGCAAAACTTTAATAGGGGCATGTAAGACTTGCAGCAATGTCCACACATCTGTAAAGTTTGAGGCATTATATAAGCATTATGCAATTTATTATGGCTATAAATGCATAGTTTGAAGCCCACTTAGGTCCAGTTTAAAAAAAATGGTGAATCTTAGATACAAATATTGACTCTACAAAGAAATATAACGACATAGGATAGAACTTCTACAAATCTCAATTTGATATAGCCCTTCCATGAAAATATCACTTTAGAAGTAGATGAGTTAGAAGGGAAACAACAAAATAACATGATTTCATCCCTTTCAGATACAAATTTGGAAGCTTCAAGCTGAAGTGAGGACAAAAGGCAGTTGACCTTAAGCAAAGGAAAAAAGGAATCAAAATAGGGAAGAGTAATGTGATGAAGCACTTACGGGAGGTAAGAAACAATAATGAAGATGTATGTGAAAACCCAATTTACACAAGCATTGAAAAGAATGAAGAAAAGACGTTAAACGGCTACAATTTTTGCAAAGGATCTTAATAAGATTCTAAAGTAAACAACTGCGATTTTTTTTATGTTTTGTATAATGTCTAGACATTTCTCTCTTCAAATTACCTCTTGGCATTCTCCTCAAGTAAGCATACCTCCCAAATTTAAGAACTTCAAATTAGTAAAAGCATAGCTCATGCTTGTAGGCACTTAATACAGGGTACCTAGTATTCCATGCTTCATTCATTGACCATAAATATAGTTGTTTGTAGATTCAGTATTCACAAAAAGTTAATCGATGCCAAATACAATTTTCTATTGCTAAGCATCAACTTCTTTTTTATTTACTGTTCCACATGTTTAGCACTTGTGTAAGATCTTAATGCCACCAAAAAAGTCTTAACCAAAAAGTAGAAAAAAAGCATGCTATAGTTGAAGCACCTTTACAGTAGAAGCACCTACCTCCAGGTATTCAACACTCACGTGACCAGTGCCTCTGTCATCCCACTTTCCATTTTCAGAGAGGTGGTAAACATTGACCCGCTGCAGATTGAAAAATGATATCAGAAACCACGCATGAATAACTCGTAACACAATGTTATTCTTATTTCATCGGTAGGAAACAAATGCATTAGAATAACCACTATAGCAGATACAAAGAATCATGTTTAGAGCATTATAAATTTTTAAATCAACTGACCATAATGGTAATGAAACACCAAGCACTTTATCACTCACAATAAGCAAAGTTTGAACAAGAGATCTTCTACAAAAGTCTATTGTAGAAATTCCAACATCTTGGTGATTGTAGAAATCCTAGCATCTTAGTGATTGCAACATCACTAATTTCAAATTCACTGCAAACATAACATGATATCTTCTACACGTGTTAAAATGTAAAGACAGATGTACAAATCACTGGAACACTTGTTTTCAAAAGAAAATATAAACAAAACATGAACAACACTCGAAGAACTAGCTCTACATTTGTTAAATTGAGAGCAAACATGAAGAGAAAAAAAGGAAATGAATTTACAATTGAACCGTCAAAAATAAATAATAAAGGATACAGAAAACCTAAACCCATTATTAAAAAAGCAGAAGAATAGAACCTCTTAATTATGCACATTAATAAAAGAATATAAATTATAGTATTAGACTATTAGTTCCCATCCACTGCACTAAAAAAATCAGAGAGCCCAAGTTAGATATACTATATCTTGCTTGGGAAAGTATGCTGTGTCGACTCAGAAGCAATTTGTAGGTGAGTTATGTTTAAAAACTGATAGCCAATTTTCATATAATGTATTTACCAGAATTTATTTCAAAACACAAGAGAGCAATTACAAAAAAAGGCACTAAAGATTTGGCCTTGGGATTATAAGTAGCTTATAGTAAAATTAAAATACTATCCAATAGGGCATTACAACAATTTCAGAAGAACACGTTTCTAACTGAGTTCACCTGAAGATAAAAAGCAACCACATACAATTTGATTAATCAAATTACTAAACAAGTTAAGTTCACTACAAAAATAAAATTACGCTAGCTACTATTTAATAGCATTTGAAGGTGCTTGGTACGATGACTATTGTCTCTACCAAAGCCCTGCTACATGACCATGCACACCTGTCCAGCCATTCTACTGGCATCTCTTCTCCTTCCTGCTGCAGTTCTGTTGCAGGTTGTCTCTCAGAAACCCTTCCTTCTGCAGCCTTCTGATCAGTTTCCTCCTCGGTGTTAGCTGCTAATGGAAGAGAATATGCTTCATCCATAGGATTTTGTTGGAAATTATCCATTTGGACAAGGGTGTGCAAAATAAAAAACAATGTTGAAGATATTAAACACATTGAGAAAGTAGGTAAGATTTGAGGAAATCTCACATGGAAAACATGCTTGCATGGCATCTTGTATACTTGTGTAATAGTTACAACCTTAGCATAGGAAGTGAGGGCTATGAAATATTATAAACAGACATGAGCAGCTAGATGTAGGTACTAATTAGTCCAACACCAGAATTTGTCTGAAATACACAGGAGTGTTCATAGGCTACACCATCATACCAAATTTCCTTCCAAAATATATTCCATGAGAAATATCATACACAGGCACTGTACTTTGTAATGTTGTGGCATGCAAAGAATTTACAGTGGAGATGAAATTGTGTGCAGCTAAGCTTCTTGGCATGTCTCATTTCATTGCAGAGTTTTTTCAAATTTGATTCAAGTTTGTACAAATGAAGGCATGGTTTTTGAAGGGGTGAGACACATCATTGAAAATGGGACACTCTCCATGAAGATCACATTCCATTTGAATGAATATGCAATTTAGTTGAAGGTGTTCTGGTTTCCATTTTGTTATTTGAATCTTCAGATTCTCTATATAAAAGATCCGTGGATGCAGTTGGGTTTAAGGGCATAAAATGGTACATGTTTTTTGTGCCTGAGATAGATCACATCCGTAGACAAAGGAGATCTATGCAAGGTTGGAGAAATTTTCCAGATTCAAGATATCAACTTAATGTTGTGCAAGAATAGGAAAAGAAATTATTTCTCTACCACCATGGTGAAAATTAGCAATTGCATTTGGTTTGTTAAACATGCCCCATGGAACAACTATTAGAGTTGTTAAGAACCTTCGAGTATGTGCTTACTACCACACGGCAACAAAATTTATCTCCAAGATTGTCACAAGAGAAATTGTTGTGAGATGTGAACCGTTTCCATCGTTTTAATAGGGACAATGTTCTTGTGGAGATTATTGGTGATGCTAAATGAAGTAATCTGAAAAAAATAGGCTTCCACTATAATAATGCGCACTGTGTTAGATTTCCAGAAATAATAAGGGAACATCCCTAAAAGCATAACGGAAGGGGAATTCTTGTCGGATGTTGTAATTGCAAGTGCCATGCTAGACATGCATGCAAAATGTAGATGCATAGACAAGGCACGTGAACTGTTTCACAAAATGCCTAAAAGAAATGTAGTCTCATGGAATGCCATGATTGCATGGTATGATCATATGGGTTTTGTTGAGAAGTCCTTACAAATTTTTAAGCAAACCAGCTAATTTGTTCCATATGTATTGCCTCACAGAAACTGAATGTCTACACCAGCAATGACAAGAATGATAATTCTCTATGATATATGATATTACAAGCATACTAGTTGTACAAAGGCACCCGCTAAAATGCAGGCATTTAACTTCTAAACATTTGAAAATTAAACGACAACTATCAACAGTCCCGCACATCCCAAGCTTCACTACTTACAGATGATGTTCGAGACTAAACCCAAACAGCTGTGAAAGTGCCAAAAGGCATGACAAATATGGGAATGTATTTGCAATTTTCAATTACCAGGGAAAACCAAAACAAAGTTTGCATGATAGATGTGCTCTATCATATGCATGCACAGGATAGTTGATAACCGTATAAGTCGACAAGGCACGGAGTTTTCCAAACATTAATGTTATTAAGTAAATTGTTTGATATGAAATGATTCCTACTATTATATCATTATCACTAAAGCTGAAGAGTCTCCATAATGTCTAACAACACTGTTCCATTAGGAATCTTTCAAGTAAAACGAATTCTACCTTAAACCTACAATGTTTGTCTTCTAAGTATCATATTCACACCCAATAGGGTTTCTATCTCAACATACTTCCTGGAATGTAATATTCTGAGTAAAATGAAAACCTATATTTCTACCCTAATACAGCTAACACAAGAAAAGAATACAGCTAATTGTTGACTATACTAAAGATGAATGGGGTAATATAATATTCTTATGCTAAAAGATCAATGAAAATGGAACGTATAAAATAAGGAGCTTGACTGACCGAGCTTGCCTTGCCAACAAATCACATGGCATTTGATCACAAGAAAGGTTCCTATATATAAATTTTTAAGAACAAAAATGGCAAATGCAAAATGCTTGTTGATGCTATAGAGCACTACATCAACTACTAAAATACTGTGACTTTTTAAAGCATGCATAATGGAGGTCCCATTTTTTATGTACTTGAAGTATGTAGTCATTCACACATCCTTAATTACTGATTGACATAAGGATCTAGAGAAGCTTCGTACTAATTGTATAATCAAGCCTTGTTGAGAGCAGACAGGGAGGGTAGCAAATACTAACTACAATAAAAAATGGTCTGAATAATGCTGATTCTGTTTATGATTGTGTATGTACAAAAGACAGTTCCAAAGTCAACAATGTCCCACTCATGATCACAACCAACAAACAGAAACATAAAATAATGTTTGTAAGGTAGATAATGCACTTAGTATGGTGTGATACACCTCGACAATATTGTTTGACAAGCAAATTGGGGAGGTCTTTGCCAACAGGAAGTTAAATTGCATTGATATGCTATGTTTCAAGAGATCCATCTTGTCTCTCTTATCTGCTAACAACTTTAGGACTTTGGAGTGTTATATATGTACAAACTTGTATGAATTTTTTAATACAAATATAATGTATTAAAAATTACAAATAGGAATTATGCATTTATAATCTATATACATTATAATCACCATAATTTATAATCCTTGCAAGAATTTTCTAGAATATATAGTGGTAATAATAATACAATAATAAAGCAAAGATATTAAAGAATCGAACTAAACTACAAGCTGTTAGATAAGATAAAATTTTCAATTAGGATTCAGTTTTCATTTTAAATAAGGCAGTTGTGTCTTTTTGTCTTCCAATTGAGTAGCAGCTAGGACTCTTAGCTAGGATACTTGAATAGTGGAATAATAAGATGGGTTGGTCTCACACCTGTCAATTAACTGACCAGTTAACCTACCAGTTGACTGCCTTAATTTGAGGGACTGATTTATCAATTAGCTGCCAGCGAATTATGAGAGTTGATTATCAGTTAGAAACCACCAATTGTGGAACTGATTGCCATTAATTTGGGATCTCCTAAATTGAAGATTTTAAAGTAGTGCTGGGAAAGAAGAAAGGACGTCATTTTGAATATTGCAAACAAACCATTTTCTTTCCTAGGCTGGACATGGTGTTTCAATAGTTGTGCTTTGGAAATGAAACCCTTCAAGCATAGATATTAATCATTGTGACAACAAAAACCCTCAAGGTGCAATACGAGTTCTAAAGTGTCGATAAGATATTCAGTGGTGTGTAGTTTGAATACTGGAATATCTAGTAAGTTGTATCAGTTTGCTAGATTTCCATTTGAAATTATGTTGTCAGAAAAAATTATTAAAAAGCATTTTAAAAAATAATAATTGTTAGAGCATTTTTCTCTGTCTATTATTTGTGCTTTTCATAAAGGTCATTACAGCAGTATCAGCGTTTTTTATGTTTGTTATTTGAGCATTTTCGTAAGGGACATTTCAGTGCCACCTGCATTTGCTGGTTCAAACTTCAAACACCATGCAACATAAGCAACAGTATTCCTCTAGTAGAAGTTTGCTCGTCCCAAGAAGTTGTAGAGATTTATGAAGATCAGAGCATTGTCATTCCTAAATGTCTTTAACCTTCTCTTGATTAACATGAACTCCTTATTCATCAATATTGTATCTCAAGTAACGAATCTGCTTCATGGCAAAGAAAAACGTCTCTAAATTGGCATGAAGCTTATGCCTGCACAAAATTTGGGGAAAATATTGAGAATGGTGCATGTGTTCTCCCCCATGTCTTACTAACAACCAAAATGCCATTAAGATAAACAAGAAAACTTCTAAAGTGTTGTAGAATACATCATCCTCATACAGTTGCAGGTGCATTGATCACATGCACATCACATGCATCAGCCAGATAGATTCAACTTTAGTTAAATTTTAAGTTAAGCTACCACTGACACTTCATATCCAAACTCCCTCCTAGTAGAAGTGGATCCGAACAGGGATATAAGGAGGCAGAAGTGCTTGTAAATGGACATATGTTTAGCAATGAGATTAACTGCTCTGTATAGAAACACGCCAGAATAATGAATAAACAGATGGTAATTAGCAACTGCATACCTATGTGTCATGGTTTCCACCGAGGGACAAATGTTGCCAAATGTGTTGATTGTCTTGCGAAGTCGGAGCAATCTGATAGCAGCCTCCATGGCATCTAAAAACTCTGCCAAGCCAGAATACCTTTAAATTATCAAACACCCAAATCTGTAAGAAAACTATATTAAAAAATACAAACCCAGATTTTGATTAAATGCATAACAAATCTAAAATCCCATCTATACTTAATAATTTTGTAATCTCAGATTTCCATTAAATCCCTAAGATGACTAAAATACAATCTATCCTTAAGAAATACAAACCCAGATTTTGACTAAATCTATAAAGAAACTAATATACCATCTATCTTAAAAGAAACGCACACCCATATTTTGATTGCTTCTCTGGGATATTTAAGTATGCAGCCTTTGGGGTTTTAGCTTCCATTTGAACAGAGCCCCGGTCTTGATCTTGGTCCTCTTCCTCTTGGCGCAATGAGGATTTTTTAGAATGGGTATTGGCCTGTAATTTTTTGTCCTCTTCCATGACATCCTTCAGAGACTTAGCAAATCGTTTGCCTTTACTCTTAGCTGTTGAGGAAGGGGGAACACATTTCCTCTCGGGCGTGAGAATGTCCAAAGATGGAGGGGGTTTAGCAGGTGTTCCAGACGGTTGTTTAGCAGGGCTGCAAGATTTGGGGAACAATGTGGGGCTGAGGCGGACAGGTTTCTTGCAAGGGAAGCCGAAAACAGACTGCTTTTTTTTCAGTGAGTTTTTCAATACCAAAGGTTTTTCTTTTCTTGTGCTCCGGAAAAAAAATTTCATGGCTGACTTTTGATCCATTTGGGCTGTTTTTTTTCCAGATCTTTTCCCTGCAGAGAACATTGTTAATGAAGATATTTGTTTGTATCCCTGCTCTGCTTTGCTCTTCTCCCACCAACAATCGTTTGCTTCGATTTTCTTCCGGCGTTACATTTAACACAACACCCGTCCTTCTCCAGGCCACATGGGCTTGCGTAAACCCTCCATTGCCATGCAAAACTAGAAAATGCCGACAATCAACCCCAACACAATAAAATATTTGAATCAACAAACAGCAAGATTAAAATATCAGGGGTATAATAAAGCCCCAATGAAAAAATTGGCATCGGTCAAGGCAAAAAAAATAAAAAAATCCAGACTTTAGGTTAAAGCTTAATATTTCCTAGATTACACGCAAGTCAAAGCAAACTAATGCAGTTTTTGTTAGGCAAAAACAATAGTCCTCTGCTAAAGCAGGGACTAATAAATTTAGACAACATAAAATATAAAAAAATGATTAGAGTGGATGAAAGTTACTTTGACGAGGAGTTTTAAGTGGAGGAGTGATTGATGTGAAGGGAGGATCAGTCGGGGCTGCAGCGACAAATCCAAAAATTTGCTGATGTCATATCTGAGTTTGCAGCTTCTACAAATGACTAGGCCGCCTTGTTTAATCTATGTAAGAAAGGTATTAAATTTTAATAATATGGAATGTATTTATATAATTTATTTAATTATATTCTATATAATAAGAATTTTAGTGGTTCTTATAGATTGAGATGAAGAGTTGATTTATGTCCTTAGATTCAATTAAATATTATGTGGCACTTGATAAACAACTGCATCCATAATCAAAAGTTTAGCTTTATAGAGCCACTTGGCGAAACAAACAACTACCCCTATGAGTGATCTTGCAACCCCCCACCCGAAAAAAGCTCCATTGAGCATCCCTAACCAAAGATTCAAATATAATTATTTAATTTTGAGACTTTATCTAAACATTTTTTAGACCTCTTGTAAAAGGTTAGGCTTCTCTATTGACCCAATGCTACTTTCAAATTTATAGGGCATTCTATATAAATTATAATTGGCGTAACCATTGCACCTCCTTCTGGTGCAAGTGCTAGTTTAATTCATTTTAGATCCATTCTAAACTTGGGGAGATAATGTGTTGTTTTTTATTCTATTTCTTGGATGTGTTGTGGTAATACAAGTGTTATGAACAAATAAATACTTAATAAAAAATATGGTTCCTATAAACTTGGTGCATTTCAAGGATGGCCTCTCAAAACAAAACAAAGAATGCTATATTTATTCATCCTTCTACTCATATGCTAACGTGTGAAATCCATTGAGGACTATCTTTAGGGAGGTAAAAATCTTGTATAACCATTTCCTCTAACCAATAGTTAGAGTGTAAATTGATGACTTGGTTTACCCAATGATTATAATCGACTAATGTTATTACAAGTGGACTTGTAATAGCCTGTGAATATCCTCAAAACTAATATATCTTGCAACATGCAAATGACTTCACCAATCACTTGTTGTTTATCCTTTCCTAACACATACATTCCTTAGTAAGGAAAACACTACAAATCAACATATAACAAGAATACATGATTAAAGGTATATTTTCATGGAAAAATCCTTATTTTCCCATCATTTATCCCCTTGAGAATAATTAAACAATTACAACACTTTTAAATAGTTCTAGTGGCATAATCATAAATTTAGGGTATGAAAAGAGAAGAAGAAGGTAGAAGATTGAGAGGAAAATTAAGGCTTACTATATGATTCATCATCACTCCTCGACTTACCTAGTTACACATCCCTATGCAATTCAAAGTCTTGGAATGCCTATAAAGTGATATAAATTATGAGAAATGAAATGAGATACATCCCCCAATGTATAATATCCATTGGTCTTTCTATACTCTTCCATACTCATAATATCTATACAAGGTTTATTGTCAATACATTCTATTGCCACCTAGAATGAGACTCCAAATTATGGAAGGGGACCATTTCAAACCAATCTACCACATCCCTATCTCCTTCGTAAGCCTCACATAATATCTTATTCTAGTTCTAGCCATTTGGTATGATGGATATCCCAAGGGTTCTTTTATTTTCAACCTTGGAGTTGGTTCATCCCACCTTTTTGTTTTCAATATGTTTTAGCTTCTAGCATGCTAAATATTATTGGCTACTTTAATTGCTTCATCCCTTGTTGCCTTCAAATGTAACTATTTACTTTTTTTGGTTTGTTTATAAATTTATCTAGATTGGCATGTAGTCTATATTAAGGTGTGCTCACATCATCATACAATTACTTCTCCTTTCCCCATTGAATATAGTTTTGCACAAAGATTAAAAAGACTTTTTTTTTAATTGAATGAATGCTAAATACAATAATAAGTGCAGTCAAAGGACTGCAAAGAACAGACCAGCAAGCAAACTAAACGCCTAAACCTACTCCAGATACAACCAAAGTCTCCTCAACTGCACAGGCACAGCAAACTCCGTAGACTGAATGTTGATACTGCTACTGTTGCAACAGCGGTCAACCTTCGTAGATCAGCACGTTACAGCTAAGAAAAAACCCAAACTACAATGCTGATGCAACAGCAGCATCATGCAACCAAAAGATCACAAAACTGAAAATGAGGCCCACAGAAACAGCGAGCACAAAATCTACACTGGCGACTCCCACTGTCTGTAAGCAGCGATGCAATGTACACTCAGCACAACCATAATGAAGTAATACCATGTAGAGAACTGTCTTGTTGCACTGATTATGGAATCTATCTGTCTGCTATTCAGATGTCATGCTTGGACAGCCAGTTTCTTCATGTGCAGCTGGCTTTATGTGTACAGTGATTTTATGAGTTGAAAAAGGCTTTCAATTGAACATCCTGACATAGGGATTTTGATTTTAAATCATCTAATAACAAGTGATGAAATTATGCTTCACATAATTGGTTTCTAAATTTTTCACCATCAAGTGTTGCATAAATAGGTCTAGTGCAAAAATCCTTCAAAGTATTTAAATGACTCAACAAATTGTATCAACACATTCAATCTAAAGCTTGTAGCACTATTATTGAAAATACACGACAAAGACCCTCACTTGAGTCTCTAATCAAAATAGGAGAATAAGATCAATCATATATAGTTTCTTCCTTCCATCTCCACTAAAATCTTCTCCAAATTATTGTAAGAAGATCCTCCTTTCTTGACCGCTTTAATGGAAGAATCTCTTAACTCACCACTCCTCCTCCTCAGTTCTTCCCCTTCCTTGCCTTTCATCAATTTTCTCACCATTTCTTCCACCTCTTCTCTTGTCACATAATCCTTCATTGAAAACCCTATTTTCCAAACCTGGCTCACATAAGTCCTATTAATCTGTTGTTCTGCATAAAATGGCCAAGAAATCATGGGTACACCGGCACAAATGCTTTCTAATGTGGAGTTCCATCCATTGTGAGTTAAGAAACCTCCCACAGAAGGATGGGAGAGCACTTCTATTTGAGGCGCCCAGCTTACAAAATAACCTCTTCCCTTCACTTTGTCCACAAACTCCATAGGCAACACAGCAGAAGCTCCACGAATGAGGTCTGGACGAATAGCCCATAGAAAGGGTTGCTTGCTCGCCTCTAAACCCCATGCAAACTCTACAAGCTCCCTTTCAGAGATAACTGCCATGCTTCCAAAGCACACAAAAATAACTGAATGAGGGCCCTGATTGTCCAGCCATTTGACACAGCTTGTTTCTTCAGTAAATATACTTGCAGAAATCATATTGGAAAATCCATTTGTTTCTTCTGCTGCAGAAAGTAATAGAGGACCTATGCTGTACGCAGGAATCCTGGCCCGAAGTGTCTCTATTATTGGCCCCTCTAGCTCATCAAATGTATTAAATACCATGAAATCGGCTAAGAGAGCAGCTTGGCATTGGGTTTCTACAAATTCAAACATGTAGTTGGCAGCATCATAGCAGAAATTTGGCACATCTTTCATAAGCAATGTGGGCATCCCAGGAATGCAACTGATCTCTTCTTCCAGATATCCATTTGTGAGATAGCTTTTATCTGCCCCACAAACGTGAAATTTGTTTTTTAGTGACATGTATTAAATGTACAATTGCATAGTTATATTAGGTTCTAGTATTTTTTATCTCTATTGTTTTCCATGCAAAAGATTAAAATAGAGATGATTGTATTTTTATCTTTTTCTCTTTTAATAAAATTCAGTAAACAGACCCACCTCAAAACCTGCTTATCAAATTAGGCAGTTGATCCCAAAAAGTTATTATAATAATAATCATTTCAATAGTTTTCAAGTATTATAAATCTGAAGATTGCAAGATTTCGAGTAGAAAAAACAAATTAACAGTTAAAATCTAATAAAGAATATAGCAGAGACTCTATGTGTCTTGCCAGTCCCGTTGTTATTTATATATAATATTAATATAATATGTTTTTTTAAAATTCTTTATTATAACATATTATTAAATCAAATATTATTTTATTTATTAGTGTGGAGTAGGGCCTAATTTTGACGTGGACTTTCTATGAGTAATTTTGTGATAGTTATCTATTCAAAGTGTTTTTCAAATGTTAAGACATAATTTATTTTAAAAATGTTTATCATATATAATGGAAGCATTATACAACAAGTGTCACATAGTCTACATAAAAATTTTAATGGTCTACATAAACTCTTACCTTTTATTTAATACAATCTTTCCAAAATTTTAATTGTATTTTACAGCAAAAATCTTTATATGTGGCCATACGGCCATCAAAGTTAGGCTCTATATAAAGAATCTTACCATTCTTTTTTCTTTTTAAAAGTTGATAAGAAGCACATTAGAGAAAATCATAACTTTAGTATACTGACAATTTCTCATGTTCATACTCAACAACCTCCAAATGACTCTCCTAAGGAAGAGGGTGCTCTCACTAGCTAAGAGCCTATTGATGATAGTTCAATTCCCAATGATGTTTGGGGAAAACCAGATGACCCCCTCCTACTAGTGTTTCTTTACCCACTTAGTGTTTTTTTATTTGTGAGCTTAGTGTTTTTAACTTCATCTTGCATAAACTTTATGGGTGTGCCTCTCTACCACACGTGTTTTGTGAATACTATACTATTATCTTTTTAGTGTTTTAGAAACTAATAAAGACAAAATTCATCCAAAAAAATTGATTAGAAAGGCCAATACGACCTTGATGGTCATGCAACTCCAGCCCATTGTTGTAAGTAGAATGATAACGAATACGATTATTTGTAGGTTAAGAATGAAGCATCCAAAGTTCCAGCAATTCTCATGGGCTCCTTTATATTTTTTGAAAGCTTTGTCCATAAAAACGGAACACTCACTTTCAAGTTTCCCAAGAATGGATTTCAAACGGGTTAAAAAAATATAAAGTGTCTGAACAAACTCAGAGATAAATATTAATATAATAATAATAAAGAATAAGGATTGTTAATGGTATTAACAGAAAGGATACGTTCTTCAAGATAAGAAGGGAACGGTAACAATAATGACTCAACATTTCAGATAGGAACGATGGTCATCATAAAGTAATGGGAAAGGATTTGAATTGGACTTTTTAACGAGTTATCAGTAACGAAAAATTATTTAATCCGAATCTCAAAATCTCAACAAATCCTGATCTATGGCTGTCTCTTTGTGGGTTATTTAAGCAAGCTTCAACCATATAAACTGTAAACAATACCTTTAATTATTTGTAGAGACCGCTATAACTTGTATTCTTTCTTTATTTTCAGTATGTATTCTTTCTTTATTTTCAGAAGGATATGATAAAGCTAGAAGTATATTATATAGCTATAAGACAAGAAACAGAGAAGAAAATAAGTTTTTATAATTTTTATTAGGTGATTATTCTTGAAATATGGATCAATAAATTCAATTTAAAAATTATGCAATTGAATCTTAATATAATAAATATCAAGGTTTGACATTACTGCTGAAAATACCTTCTGCTTATCAATTCCTACTCGATGAAACAACAATAGACATACCTTTGAGAGGAATATATCCCTTCTCCACAAGAAGAGGTATTGAAAAGTAAATGTTGAAGCCACAAGTACTGGCTGTCCAGAAGGATACTCCAGGAATTCCCAATCGCTTGGCTGATTTTTGAGCCCAAGTCATAACTCCATTGTAAACAATACAGCTCAAGGGAGGGACATCTGCCGAGCTCATCAACTTATCTATCACCTTTTCGAAATGCGGAGGGCAACTATTTGTGATGGATTTACAGAGCTCGTCAATTTGGTTGGTGCGCCCGTGCTGCAGAGGCAGCCCGTCTGGAATAGTTTGGAAGCTGATGCCACCCATGGACTGGATCGATCCAGATTTCAACATTTTCTCTTGCATGTATTCAGTATTAACAAAAGTGATATGGAAACCTCGTGCAGACAAAATTTTGGCAAACTGAATCATGGGCGTAATGTGACCCTGAGTAGGAAAGGCCAACATCACAGCATGAGGTCTCTTCGTCATAGACATGTTTATCACCCAACAAGAACAAGCAGCACTCAGCCTCAACTGTGACTGAAAAACTTGGTATCTGAGTTGCTGGGGGGCAAAGATAGATTTATTTATGGTAGATCCAAGATCAACAATGAGCCAACGATGAAGACCATTAGGAAGAAAGACGCATCATCAGTCAGTCTCACCTGACATGATACTATGGAGCCTCAATTACTATTCTACCACACATATCATCATCATAGTTATCGTAATCCGAATATTTGATGTAGTGACAAAGTAACCAATCCAAAGGCATTTACGGCAATCCCAGGTCAGTTCTTAAAAAAACACAGCAGTCCTAATCGTGATCTGTAGCAAGAAGGGTAGATAGGATGGTAAACTAGATGATCGCCCTTAAAACTTCATTCCCACACTTATTGTTCTACACCACACATGATCATCCTAGTCATTTACTATTACAGTAACAACAAACAAGGATACCAATGAAACGAATCTTAAAATAAATCTAATGGTTTCTAGACTGGTCCACCTATAAAATGGATAAAGAATAGTAGCTAGAAGGGTGGTGTAAGAAGGTAAAAGTATATATATATAATTTAGACTAATCAATTATGAATTGAAAATTAGAATAATCAATTATAAGTTGAAAATGTAATATTTGAAATGTGTAAAAATGTAAATAAAAAATAAGTGTATTTATTTTGATAATTGATGATTGTAAAAAAGAATGAAGAAGCTAGACCTAATAAGTCTTGGGATCAAGAACACTTGATATCATACTAGTAATTGCCTTTGAGTCAAGACTATGTAGGGATGAAGTCCAGTTGTCTAGGACTAATCTATGACCGTGATCTTGTCCTACACCTACAAACTCATCCTATGTTTCTATTGCTTTGCTTTCTACTCTTTAATTCACCCAATCACCCTTGATCTTCTCTTGGTATTTCTTAGAACATATGGGGCTTGACAGTATTTAAAATACTTTATAGGATTGAGGTGAGGTCACAAGGAACTATCACCGAGATCAATCCTTGAAAATTGAACAATATCAAAAACAACAATTTTTAGTCATGCAAATGCTCCTTGATTGATTCTGCAATGCTAGATTCCTTTTTAGAGCACTAATTAAAGTGTGTAAATCAAATGATTTCTCTCTATGATCAGATGATTTTTTCTGATTAAAATGAATGCATTGAATGCCTTTAAATATAGTGACATATCAACATATCACATAAATTTGTATTTGGTCAACCCTAAGTGAGAATGGTAAAGGTGTGAAGTCGATTAGATCTGAATTAAAAAAATTATTGGTTGGTGCTTTCAATCTTAGATTGAATCCCAACCGCTGTGTTATAGGGAAATAGCATCTATACCAACCACAAACAATAGATTAGGGTGGGTTGGGTAGGATAAGTCCATGGCTATAAGGACAACCATACGACCACAAAACTAATTTCAAGATAAAAAATGATGCTTAGATCATAGTAGATAACATGTGCATGGGAATAAGTGCGAGCATGGGAGTAATTGTTAGTCACTCAAGGACTCATAGGAGCTAGGATCATCTGTAGGAAATCTTCTACAAAAAAAACTTGCTACATAAGAGCAAAACCAGATTGAGAAGAAAAAATAGACATCAATGTTTGCATGAATTAGGTGCTTGATTATTCAAAAACAAATAATACAAATAAATACAATCACACTTGCCAAAACAAGACAAGTTGAGAAGGGAAAGCTTGTGTCACACGCCATAAATCTCTCAAGTACAATAAAGGAAATATTATCCTAAAAATATTCTCCCTAATAAACTTATGCTAAGTGTAAATATGATTTTACACCAACACCCCCCCATAAGTACAACTTAGGGAGGTTACACACAAGCTAAAAGGAAAGAAAGATGCAGATGACCAAGGGCCAGTAGCCCCATGACCAGGAGCCAATAAATTTAAATCTCTTGCCTACACAAGAAAAGTATGGTTAATAACCGTCAAGAAAGACTCCAAACCCCTAAATAAAACAAATGGCCACCTGCAGAAGACTTTATCTATTGGAACAAATTGTTTTAACCACCAGATGATGACAGAGACCACTAGACAAAGTCGAGACAAAAGCTAAAGGTGCATCATGGGCATATGGATGGTATGATGCAATACGGAAGTACAAAAATGACCTATAGATCCATATGAAACTAGATACATGGATTTCTATACAATGTATGGATTTACATAGACCCAAAAAAATTGAAACCCCTAAAAAAATACTTGAAATATTCCTGAGCCAAATTTTGGCATTTGGACAAGCGTTTCTAGTGTTTTGATGCCTTCTCAACACAATGGTGACATCTGTTTTGCACCAAGAAGCACCGCTCATAGCCTCGTGGCTAAAACCCTCTCAGATTTGAGAAGAAACTGACAAATATGGAGCCCTGATACCATGTTAGAGTCACTCAAGGACTCACTGGAGCTAGGATCATCTGCAAGAAATCTTCTACAAAGAGAGATTTCTACACGAGAAAAAACAAATTGAGAGGCAAAAATAGAAATTAGTGTTTGCATGAATTAGGTGCTTGATTATTCAAAATTGAATAATATAAATAAATACAATCACACTTGCCAAAACAAGACAAGGTGAGAAGGGAAAGCTTATGTCACATGCCATAAATCTCTCAAGTACAATAAAGGAAATTTATCCTAAAAAGATTCTCCCTAATAAACTTATGCTATGTGTAAATATGATGTTACACCAACAGTAATAAATAAGTGGATAGGGTGAATTTGTAAGGTTGTGTGAACATGGGAAAGGAGATAAGTAGTAGGTGTATAGAAAGATGATAGGTGGATAACATAGGGCAAGGGACTTGATGTTGCACAAAATTACATTATTTGTCAATATGTCTATGTATCAAAGCTCTCCCCTAAAAATAGACACAAAATTTAAATGGGAAATGACGTGGGTATGCAAATTTCACCACTGATATTTTTCTCCCACTTTGGGGTTCATGTGATTTCTTGAATGATCATGCATCTCAAAGTATTTAGAACTTACAAGCATGCATGCAAAGTAAATATTCAACCACTTGATGAGTTTTACCATGCAATTCATATAAAGTAATGGACCCTATGAAAATACAACCGCATGTATTTTTTGTAACATGCCTTCTGATATTTCTTTGAAATACACAACATTTTATAAGAAGGTAAATGAACATGGTAAACATGAAAAAAAAATTATCATTTGCATAATTACAAGGTGTTATGGACTAAAAAGTGGCCACATGCCTTCTTACCTCCTAGCTTAGCTCCGAGGTCCTATTTGCTTCATTATACATTCTAATTGATCATCCTAAAGGAAATTATCTGTCACCCATGACATTTTGGACCCTTGGGGCCTCCTTTAGCTAAACCTTGACCTAATTTAGGCCCCTAGACTTGGGTGTCAACCACCCAAGTCTCTCCTAATTGGTCAGGGCTAACTTTTGGTATGTCGGCTTGGGCCCTTCCAAAATGTTTCTCCTTGTCAGCTTTTGTGATTTAAATTCATAAATGAACTAGCGGGAAAGCATATATATAAGTGAGTTTATGACTTTATTTTACACCTAGATGGATAATGCGAACTTATGATATTGGAGCAAAGAGCATTCAAGGTATTCATTGTGTTGTAGATTTGTGTTTGTATTTGTGTGTTTGCTATAGATATAACTTCATCATCCATCTCCTTATGAGTTGAAGAGATTTCATCCTCCAAAGGACTTCACCTTTGAGGTGACATCATTTCTATTTGAATCATTTGAATCATTTCATCATTTGGATTATCTTTGGCCTTTGCCCTACAAGGGCACGCTCTCTCATTAACAACGATGTTTGGAAAGCTTGAATGCTAACCCAGGATTTAACTGAGGCAAATCCCTAAACACCACAACCTCCAAACCCCTCTCTTGTTGTCTTGTGTGTAGGTTATAGGTATAGGTTTCGGGAAGAGTGGAGCTACAGGAAGGAAGTGCAAGAATTTAAGTTTTGGGATCTGGAAATAGTTTCAGAATATACCTCTAACTAGACTTGGATCATTTTTGCCCTAGTCTACAGGGCTTCAAGCTTTTGGATCTAATCTCTAAATCATTTGCAGCCTTTTCTCAGTTTTGACCTCCGGTAGAATCCTACTTCTGGACTTGGCCAGTTGTCAAATTTGTCCTCCGACACCTCTACTTTCGAGAGATAGGTTCCGACATCTTACTGATCCTCTCTGTACTTTTGGTTTATATATTTTTGTTATCAATCATCTGTTTCAAGTTGATTATCTCATAACTAGGGTTTCATGCATACTTATCCTAGGGTTTGATAAAAAGCTTGATTGAATCTCATCTTTCCTTGAAAAACAAGAGCACAAAGATTAGTAGTTGAGCCCTCTTCCATTTTGTAGTGGCTTGTCTTAGATTTTGTCCTTGAATGTTATAGTGAAAGGAGGGTTTGATCTAGTGTACTCATACTTTCTATCCTTCCCCCTTTTACCATATAACACAAGGAAATAAATACATATCTTTTCTGAATATTTTTCAACCTTGAAATTCAATATATTCAAAGATATATCATAGTGAGAAATATTTCACTTTACATTTACAATATATATTGCACTTGGTAATAAGAATAACTTTACATCATAACATAAAGAATATTGCATCTGGTATCTTGATATCTATCACTCAAGTCTCGGCGAGTCTTCTACTACAGAGGGAGAGCGTCATCTGAGTGCTTTACCTCCAACCACAGACCGGTGGTCCCCCACACACCTTCCTTCCTAGAAGTGGCCCTACCCTTCACGAAGAGTATAGAAGGAACCAACAAGTTTTCCATCTAAGTCCTAGTGTTGTGTCCTATGTAACACAATTGACCATACAACTCTAGACAATCTTCTAGCTAAGTATGATCCTACTGACAAGTTACGCCATCTAGACATTGTGAACCGACTAATGCATGCAAAGACAAATGTATCACTTTGGCCAAATTTTCTATATAGATAAATGTTTGCAATAAACGTAGTCGTGAGTTCACACACCTCTAACTCAACTTGGAAACTATCTCATCCTACAGTTTGACCTATTTAGCTAATATCTCTTGACATAATTTTCCTTGACTAATTCAAATCCTAGTCAATCTTAGAATTTAATCCTTAAGCTAGGATATACATGCAATATAAAGGTTTAGATAATTTTAACCTTTTAGAGAGTCCCTCTTGTGTACTTGCATATTCTAGGGTCTATGACCTCCTATCAATCTACTCACTGACTCAAAACAATTTAAACACTTTAGTGTTATAAAACAAGTTTTGAAACTTAACAAGAAAATCATTAAATTTACCAAAGTACTATTTAGACTCTTTTCTAATTTGTACTATCTAGATCAATGGTTCTCGAATATTTACTGTCTATCATAAAATACAATGAACTTATTATTGTCATAACCGACTATAAATTAGTTTAAGCATTCTAAACCTTCCTGGGTTAAATTATAGGGTTTAACTTCCCCACTTCACACTCATATCTCAAATACTCTTGCTTTCCCAAAAGTAAAAGTTTATAATAATATAACTTGATAACAAAACCTCTAGTCTTCTCTCGACTATTTAGGTGTTTGTATATAACTTATAACATGTAAGAATATAGCATGCGAGGTGTAACCTCTTGATATAAAATACTATAATTTCCATTACTATCTCTTGACTAAGTTAAATTTTCCAACCGAGATAATTTGATTCTACAAATATAACATAAATGACCTCTTGGTATTCTCGATTCTACTAACTCTCTAAAAAGGTTAAGTTTTGAACTTGTGCAAATCATCTTCAATGAGTGCAGTAAGGTTTATCTACATAGAGTTACATCTCGACATGATATATATAAACAACTAAAAGTTGCTAAAGGATTACATTCCTATATAACTCAGCCTTGTTCGGCCTTATGCAAAGATAACATCTCATGTATTTACTTGGTCTTCACACTACCATGTCAGCCTTCTAGAGTTTAGAACTACTTCAGACTATCAATTACCAAAGTATAATTCCTTACCAAATAGTCGGCCTTACAAGATATAAATCTTACCATACTGATTTGGTACGAGTTAAACAAAGATAGCTCTAGTTTCTTTATATATATAAATAAATGAAAAGGGCATGACTTATACAGATGCCACGAGGATTCTTTGAATACAGGAGACTGGTTGACCTCAAATCAAACTCAAAAGTTTACTAAACTTATCGACTACTTAACAAACACAGAAGTTTGTAAAACATATTTATCAATCAAATGCAAAGATTTGTAATACTTATTGACCACATGATAAACACAAAGGTTTATTTTACATATCAGTCACACAATAATCACAAAGATTTAGATTACATATTGGCCACATAATGATCACGGAGATGGGTAAGTGCATGGAAATGGTATACAAAAAGGGGGTCAAAAGTGGCCACTTTTTTCCTAAAATTAGCTAAACCTAAACTTGGATGAGTAATTTGAGATGCATGCACTCAAAATTTGAAGATATAGAAAGAACAAGAATTGTAGTGCTTTGAATCTAGTTTCTAAACTACTAAAGTTTTTAAAAAATAGTTGAGATTAAGAGGGTGAAATGTTTCACGAACACAAAAGTGTTCCTGTTTTTCTCACTAAAATATAACATAGTGTCCAGTGTGTGCGCCCCCTTTTTTTTGTTGCATTTAGTATTTTTAAAAACTGTTTGGCAAAAATATAGTTAAGAGTGAGTACTAGAAGTTGTGTATTTTTTTGTAATTTTTTATTGAATATTTTTTTAATGATTTTTGAAAGTGGACACATCCTAAAAACTGCATCACTGAGTGTGCGCGTCACATAACTTGCACAAAAATAATTGAAATTATATTTTTTTTTAATGTGTAAAGAATAAAGCATAGAACAATCCTATATTTGTTTTCAATTTTTGATAAGCGGATCAAAAGTTATATAGAAAAATCAATACATATGTGATTGAAGAATATGAGGACATTGTTTAAAGAAAATAAAAATAAATATCTTAACTTATTCAAAATTTTAAAAAATTTGGTTGGAACGCTAAGAACTAGCTCATCATTTTGGTGGTGGTTTCATCAAATTTCATTATCAAATGAATAAACCTGACGACGTTGAAGTTCAAAAATGTTATTGACAATGAAAAACACGTCTTTGAGAGGTATCATAGAGGTGCAATCCTTAGGCTCGGTTGCCCAAGCCAATCCCAAGCCTAAAAAGGTGGGATAAAATTTTTAAAAAACCAAAACGCGATTGTGTTTTGAGTTGCCCAAAACACAATCGCGTTATGTGGAACACGAGCGCATTTAAGCATAACACGAGTGTGTTTTGCCCAAATTTTTTATGTGGCCACTTTTTTGTATACCATTTCCATGCACTTACCTAGATTTGCAATATATATAACGGTCACATAGTAAACACAAAGATTTATATTACATATTAGCCGCATAATGATCATAGATATTTATATTACATAATGATCAGAGAGATTTGTATTACATATTGGCTGCTAAATGATCACAAAGATTTATATTACATATTGGCCATTTAAATAACACAGAGGTTTATAATACACAATAAACACAAAATTTTATATTACATATCGGCTACAAGGAAACTAAATGCCAAGCCGGTAATAATAGAATAACAATCTATTACTTAACTCTACTCGACTCTCTGCTACTACGGTGTATCCCTGAGCAAACTATATCTTTCAATAGTTTAACAACTATGGATCTAATAAGCAAACAAGAGAGTTCATAACATGTAAAACAAGTATGTTCAAATAAAAAATACCACTAAACATTTCAAATGGTAACATTTGTGTTTTTAGATACGGTCAGCTCATGCATTCTGTTATAATAAAGCATATTATAAAAGATCTAATATGATGCAATATAGTGACCTTAGCTCTCGTACCTGAAAACTCTCCTTAATCTAGTTGAACTTCTCGCTTGCCAATTCTCTTCCTAAGCAACAAGTCCTCACTCCCAATTTATATGTTCCTTCAAGAAGATTTTAGGAGCTACATATGCAAAAACATTCAAAAGCGCATAGACTCTCCCTTCTGTCCACTACTGTATTTTTCAATGAACTTCCCCTATGATTAATAGATTCCACTCTCTCTATAACCACCCGACTCTTCTCCATAAACATAGCCTATTAAAAACCCATCAAAGACATGCAGATCTAGTGGAGATAATGGTTATAGAGACCACTCCACAACTAACTTTAAAGCTACTCCATTATCTCTGAGTTAGATAAGGAGCTAAAGGAGTTGAGCCAGCATAACCAAGTAAGTGGTTTACAATAAATTGAAATCTCTATCATGTATTCCTTTAAATCAAATACATAGTATGAATCAAAACTTATAAACCATTCTTAAATAAATAAAGGATATATATATATATAACAACATCTTATTTACGTGTACAATGTAAACTCACATTGTTTCTAGCATTTAACAAGATACGAGAATGGAGTCGAGGTACTCTCCCCCTCTTTATCTTGCAAAAACGCTAACAAAGACAAAATAACAAGATAGAATCCCTATCGGGAATTTTTGATAATAAATAATTTATCAACTATCAACCATTTCTCATCGATAGTGACATACCAACTTGTTTAAGTTTTTCTTGACAAAAAGTTCTATGCCTAATGCATCTTGCCGACAAATCGACAATTGTCGAGTCGAAAACAACTTAGACCAAAAGGTCGAGCACAACTTACCAAACTTGACGAGGGTTCACTAAACTATGTAACATGAGACTTAGATGGAAACAACCTGTTCTTATCCATACATCTATTCACTTCTCTCCGATGATGCTCTCCCTCTCTGTCTCGAAGGGCGGAAAAAACCCGTTTCTTAATTACAACTTGCAATCACCAAACTAGGATTAGTGTATCGTTAATCAATCCATAAACCTTATGAAATCATAATATCTTGACATCATATAATCACATGTCTTCATTCTAATCATATAAACATAAACTCATGAAATCATTGATTTATCCTGACATTTCTACAAACGTCAAATCATTAATCCATGCAGAATTATCTACTAATTACATACAAGTAAAAAGTAAAACATAGTCAAATTTTGGGGTGTGACATTTTCCTTCTATGTGTGTTTCTCTCTAGAAGTTAAGTCTCTATAAGTACCTATAATTATTCTCATATATAAACATAAGAACATTGGTGATAAGATAAGTCCCCAATAATTGGTTGTATCCATAGGATACAAAAGAAATACATGAAAATTAAATGTAATCTATAAGCATGTAAACATATAATCATTTAAATAGATAAGCATCTAATCATGTAATCATATAAGCATCTAATCTAATCATATAGAAAAGTAAGCATATTACAATGACTATAAATAATGCATCGTGTAAGCACATGGGTTGGAGATGGTATCGATTAATAAGAATGTCCCTACAACATGGGCAATAAAATGGTGATGTAGCCCCTTGTGACCTAGTAACACTTATGTAAGTATATAAGGCACTAGGATAGGTGTATGCTCCCCAACATGGCATACAAAATCATGAGCACACAAAGTTTGGTAAGGTAATTAGGCCCTAGTAGGTATAGAATCAAAACTATGGGCATAGGCCCAAAATAAGGCATAAATGCATGAAAAGAGGCAAGGGCCTACAAGAAGGAAGGAGAATGCTTAATGGAATAGTTCCAAATGTAATCAAAATGACTCAAAGGGAGTACAATAATATAAGATGTAATCTCAAATTCTTGAATTGAATAATAAGGCTCCATGTGAGAAAGATAATGTAATAAGGCGTATTAGTCTATTTAAAAGGGGAAGGCCAATGGCCTCCCATATCAAAGGATGTGTTGTTAATAGCACAAATATATAAGGAGGGTCCATGATGCACCCCATTTGTATAGATAAGGTGATGATAGTCAAAATATGAAGGGTGATGCATGATGCACCCCCATGTCTAACTCAAAAAGTGTGTTAATGTAAGCTCATAGTCATAATAAACAAAGATAGACCTAAATGGCCTAATCGAATCATGTGATAAGAAATAATGTGAATCATGTCAATAGATAAGGGTTGAAGTATAAATCCATGTCCCACTTGTGGGTCATTTTGAAAAACTAAGTTTTGCGAGGGTGAAATGTTGGAACACCTTCAAATGAAGGTTTTTCTTTGTTATAAGGTCATTCATTTGAAGGTCTTGGCCATTCTATGTTCCATAAACTTTTTATTAAAGGTAGATTTTTTATTGAAGATACCTTCGATCAAAGCTCCCTTTTTTACCTTCAATTGAAGATCCCTTTTTTAACATTAAAATACTTTTATGGGTCATTTTGAAGATAACCTTCTAATGAGTTACCTTTAATTGAAGTTTACCTTCTAATGAAGGACCTTCGATTTAAGGTCACCTCATAATGAAGGACCTTCAATTAATGGTGCCTAAATGACACCCATGTGACACTCATTCCACATATTCACCTTCTATTAGACTAAAATTGTTGATTTGGGTCAACATTTTCCACAATCCAATGAAATCGTCATGACACAAGACTTTGCAAGAGTGCAACCCTTAAAGTAAGCTTTTCAAAAAGTATAATTTATAATATTTTTATATGACATTATATTTATTTTCTATTTTCTAATGAATATAGTCTTTTTACCAAACATAAAGACCTTTATTTGACATAAATAGAAAAATACAAACAAATGGAAAAATTTAGAAAAATATGACCACCCTCTATATTGATGTCCTTGTTTCAACAAAAAAAATTAATTTGGGTAATGTACAAAGTGTTACACGTTATGGGAAAATATGTATCTAAATTATAATTAATTTAAATTAAAAATTAATAATAAATAAAATATGCAACAAAAAAGCATGCCCTAGACATTAGTGTTAATGATCTATGATTAAGAAATTATGAATTTATTTTATTTATAGCTCAAGTTATATGTTATGGGAAAATATTACTCATTAAAACACTATAAATTATAAGAGAAAATTTATTAACAAATATTTTTAAAAAAGGAAAATTATATTTAATTATTTTTTAAATAAATTTAGAATTTGTGCATTAAATCTCACAAATCATTAGTTTACATTATCTTCAAATTCTTAACATTTTACTTGCTATAATTGATAGAAAATGAAAATTTGGCTAAAAATGTTAACTTAAGTGACCCACTCAGACCATAAAGTAGGACACGCCTTTATGCTTCTACTTATAAGCATAAGACCATATAAGTGTTGTGTAATAATGTGATCATCAAAGCACATGTATAGATAACACCCTTAAATGGGTGGAATAGCACAATGAAGCTCAAGATATAAAGGAGTATGAAAAGATAATGATCAACGAATATCAATCTATAACGTAGATACAAGGGCAAAAGATATGGCAAGGAAAGTGGAAATTGTATGGGGGATGGCATAATTCCCCTGATATAATTTGAAAGATGCAACCATGAAGGTGTAAAATATAAAAAGGGAAGGCATGATGCCCACAAGGTAATGATGTATGCTAAGGATATGGCAAGAGGAGTGCACAAGGTGGGGGAAGTCATGATGTCCCCAATTATAAGGATATAGCAAGGAAACTCGATGTGTAATGAGGGAATGCATGATGCCTCCAAAGTAAGGATTAATCTAGAAGTGTGATATCACAATGTAGGATCAAAAGTGTAGGATTTAAAAGAGTGATATGACAATGTATTATCAAGGTGTGAATGCTCTAAGAAGCAAGATATATCACTTTAGAATCATAGAATGTAGTTAATGCCCGTAGATTAGGAAGCATGCATAGATGTAAACAAACATAAACATATATAGGAAGCTAAAAATGAGAAATCATGGTAAAGGGGAAAGGAGATAAGATCACAAGAAAATAGTGACAAGGAACAAAGAACACAAAGCCAATTGGATAACTCACATGGTAAGATATAAAAGGATAGATAGAAAATCATAGGCATAAAGATGTAAACAAGAATAAGAGGAAATATGTTAAGAAAGGAAAATGGAAACCAAAATGTCCCCCCAAGTTGGGCAGATAAGCATGAAACCAAAAATATAAGATGAAATGGGTGTGAAAAGTACAAAAAACAAGGCATAATAAAAACAAGGCCAAAGTGTAAGGACACACAAAATGAGTGGATGAAAATGCAAGGTAGATGAAACTATAGATGACATAGTAAAAAAACCCAAATAAAAATGATACAAAGCCCAAGGGACATGAAAACATAAATTCAGGAAAGGAAAGCAAAAACAAAAAATGTGGTAAGCATTGATAAGGACAAATAATGATATCTAAGCAATGAATTCATCTCTCATATTGGGTAGTTCCTCTTTCATGTCACGTGTAACCTCAATATATAGTGTGTCATGATGAATAAAACTAATTTTCTGACATACATGATTTGTTTCCCATGATTCATCTTATCAAATAAGAGGATTGCATGCTCATGAGTATGCTCCTTTGTCTATAAATTTTTCAATTTTATGTTAAAATACAATACCTCTATGCATAGAATATATCCATATATATATAATGAAAAACATACTTAGTATATGAATAAATCCTTTTGTAACCCCTTTTATCTCAACGCATCCAAATTACATGTGGTTTTTGTGAATTGAGTTTGTTCTTGGTATCATTATCTTTCAAATATGTTGTTCATTACTTTGGCCCATGACGATCCTTTTGAACTTTCCTTTGTTCAAGTTATGAATGGTGACTAAGTTTCTTAAATTTCAAAGTTTGTTTGCTCGAGATTCACTTTCCAAAGCCTTAATTATGGAATTCCCATGACCTGAAATGCTTTCATTTGTTGTTGTTTTATTTGTCACCTTTATCTCATCAATTTTGTTGTTTTTCTAAGTCCACTCCTTTAGCATGGTCGTTCATAAGTAATGGACTTGACATCTTTATTAAATGTGTTTTATTGTTGGTCGCATTTTAAAGATCTTCAAATATTTTGAAGTACTACTAAACCCTCCAGGTCCTAGAAATGACAAAGCCTTAAATGCATATCATTCAAAAAGGCATTTTACTAGATTTCACATCTCTCCTGAATTATTATTTAATTCATTTTAGATCCATTCTAAACTTCGGGGAGATAATGTGTTGTTTTTATTCTCTCAAGATCATGAGCTATTGTTTCTTGGATGTGTTGAGTTAGTTTAGATCATGAGTATAGCTAATCGGTCAAGCTATAACCATGTTTTTATACAAGTGTTCTGAATAAATAAATACTTAATAAAAAGTATGGTTCCTATATGTTGGAATTAGACCGGACAATTGAGAGGGGGGGTGAATCAGTTGTCACACAAAATAAACTTTTTCTGCTTTTAACCTTCTTTATTAACTTACTATAAGATTAATGATATGAACATTAAAGCATAGATCAACAACATATGAGCATAAACATAATCAACACACTTGACACCAAGATTTTGACGCGGAAACCTGATTAAGGGAAAAACCATGGTGGGGGTTAACCCACAAAGATTTGTACCCTGTTAAAAGTACTTTAGAAAAATAGAAGGCACATGCCTTTGGGCGCACTGCCCAGAGCTCACTGCTCAAAAGAGAGGCTCATTGCCTATAGAATTTATTTAGAACAAAAAGAATTAACTGAGAAATAGCGTCTACATCATGCCTGGTTCAGTTTCAATGAATGCTCACAAAACTTATGTTTTTCCCCAAATTCTTCATCACTAACTTTTCATTCTACACTGCTCTTGCTCCTTTTCTTCTCTACTCTGCTTCTGGTCCTTTATTTGGATTTAATCTATTTTTCTCAAAGATGATTTTTAACAACTCTTCAACAAGTATTTATACACTTCATCAACCTTGGAATGATCAACAAGGTCGGCTAAACTTAACGCGGATCTTTACACTGTCGGCCAAACATAGCTGAGACTTGAATCTTCCTCTACTAACATGCCACGCTTCATAAAATGATCTTTAGATCATCTGCAACACGCTAGGAACATCTAGTCGGCCAAGACTGGGAAGAACATCAACTTCAAAGAGGAAATATTCAATAACAAGCTCAAACTCCAATGCGGACCTCCAACATAGTAGCCACACGATCCAAAGACCTCCTCAAGCACATTAAACTCACCAATAACATCCACTCTAAACCAAATTACCAGAATCATTTGTATCTTCCTCCTGAACCTCAAGAACATTGTCTTCCATGACTGTCAAACTAGAAGGATGGCTTGCAGACCTCCAAACCATGAACCACTAGAGTTGTGATACACACTGACTTCCCAAACATGCCTTTAGATCCGCAGACCATAATATTTCACTGTGGAGCAATCCGGACCAGCTTACTATCACTCTGTCTCATCTGAATACTGCAAGATCTGGTTCTACTTAGATGGCCATAACTTCTTCAAATCTTCATACAGATTTCTTAATTCTTAACTGGAACAACCTCTGACAATCCTCTACACAACCATAAGGTCTGCGAACATTGAGTCTTCATTAATTTTCTCAATATCCTCAACATTCAAGTCTCTTGAATAGGCAACAAAATAAGGCACAGTTGACACTAATGACAACAAGAATATGTTGACATCAATGACAACACCGCTTAGGCACATATTTGCAACACTATAAACTTGGTGCATCCTAAGGATGGCCTCTCAAAACAAAACAAAGAATGTTATATTTATTCATCCTTCTACTCATATGTTAACTTGTGAAATTGATGCAGGAGCATCCCTTGTTCAAGAGAAATCTTGCATCAACCAAAAATATTTGCATTTCAGTTTGTTTGCATTTTAGTTCTTTCATTTTTCCAGTTCAGTTCAGGCAGTTCAGTCAGTAGCAGTTCTCAGCTTGTGGTCCAGTTTTGGCATTTCACATCTTGTGGATCTGGACTTAGCATCTACATTCATTCATCTACATCATATCAAGAATTCAGAGCATTTGGATCAGTTACCAGAAAGATATCGCTATCAGAAGTTGACTATTTTCTCAGAGCAAAGCATTCTAACAGTTCCGGATAACCAGTTGAAGGAGAAGGCTTGTGAATTGTTCCTTGACTTGTGGATCTCACTGACACATCATTCAATGTTCTTTGGTTCATGGCTGACCTCCCCCAAGGGTTCACACGTTATTCCTTTCATTTGAGGAAGTGTTCTATACATTTAGGTCTGACCTATCTGTGAACACGTTACAGCTCTTCATTGGAGTTTGTGACCTTCCTTGGCCAACACGGAGGAATCTATTGGTCCAGAAATGATATATATTGATGTAATAGATCCTTAGGAAAAGGCAGTTATCAAGCTATTCACATAAGAAAGATCTGATAGTTTAGATTTTGTGCAAAGGAGCTTCAAAACTTTATCTTGTGCATGTATGTAATCAGGCATGTGAGCCCTAATTGTAAGCCCGCATGTTGTCAGCGGATCTCTATTTTGAATTCTATGATATACTGAATGATTGAATCTACATTTGCTTTATTTCTTTGATTTGTTTCTATTGTGTTTACTCTTGCTGCACAGTCCGGACAGTTCATTCTGTGAACCCTCCTACCGTGACTGCACCAAGTGGTATCAGAGTGAAAGTTTGATTCTTTGGAGCAAATTGGCGAAGGGGATTCTATAAGATCTTGTTGTAAGAAGATCGCTAATCTAAGGTAGGTTACTTGTGTGCAACCGATCGCTGATTGAGAGGCAGTTGTCGCTTGTAGCCCGATCACCGAACCTGAGGTAGTTTGCACTTGATCCTAGGAAGATGCCGCCACAAAGAGTTCCCCCTTTTGGTACAATGGCTAATAGAATGGATGAGATGATGGAATTGATGAGAACAATGCAAATTCATTTGGATGTTGTTGAAGAAGATAGGCAAAGAGGATTGACACCGAGACCTAATGTTGAAAGTGATGATGAGGAAGAATTGCAATCTGTTGAACACATTAGTGAAACCCTTGAAGGTGATGAAGAAGAAGAATCAGATCAGGTAAAAATGTTGCGAGTTATTTCAAAGATTGGAAAGAGACCTAGAGTTGATGTGCCGAACTATACTGGTAATTTGAACCCTGAAGAGTTGATTGACTGGATAAATGACATAGAAGAATACTTTAAATATGAGGAGATTGAAGATCCAGAGAAGGTGAAATTTGCAAAGACAAAGTTGAAAGGACGTGTTGCTATATGGTGGAAAGAAGTTCAGTTGGAAAGAAATAGAAGAGGAAAAGAAAATATTACAAAGTGGGACTAGATGGTAACAAAGTTGAAGAATCAATTCATACCTGCTGACTATGAGTTGGAATTGTTGAAAAGATTGCAAAACTTGAGACAAAAGGAGAAATCTGTGAAGGAATACACTGAAGAATTTCAAAAGATGATCATAAGAATAGGACATAGTGAAGCAAGCAAGGAGAAAGTAGCTAGATATATCAATGGATTGAGATTGAACATTCAAGAAGAACTAAGTTTGGTAAGAATGACATATTTGGAAGAAGCATATCAATTTGCCCTGAAAGTTGAAGAGAAGCTGGATAAGAAGCATGATCAAAGACAGAGAGGCAGAGGAGGTAAATTTCAGAGGTGAAGATCATTTTCTGGATATGATAGATCATTTGTGGAGCAGAACAAGTTTGGTAGCCCAGTTAGAAAGGATGACAGAGATAACTGTTAAGGGAAATTATACATAAATATCAATGATATCAATAATACCCATAACTCAATGAAATATAGAAATAAAGAAGATCTAAAACGATGAACAATACCTCAACAAACCTCTTTACCTCATGGCTTCCATTGATGGCCTATTGCAAAAGATCTTGTGTATGAATATGCCCTCAGAAGGTGCACCTCCTTGCTATTCCAAGATGTCAAGTGGGAATGGCCATGATAGTTTATTGCAATGAAGTTGAGATTCACAACAATGGTAAAGGTGATATGGTAACAAGTTGATCGCAAGCAAATGGAATTCCTGCAGAGTACCAATACTAAAAGCTTGGATAAATGAAATGGAAGAAGAGGGTTCAATTTATAGACTTGTGAGGGAGAAGATCAACGGTTGAGAAAGAATAAGAAGATCAACGGTTGAGAAAGGTTGAGAGAATGTGCACGAATAGAAAGAAGACAAGTGTCATACAAAAGCCATTTTGAGTTAACTATTTTTCTATTTATTGAAGACAATATATGATGTCATAAAATAGAAAGTTTTTTTCTATTTTAGGAGTTTTTTGATAAAAATACAATGGAATCAATTAATTAACTCATGATTTGCTTTTGCATGATATTGAGAGGAATTAAATAATAAATTATTTAATTTTGTGTGCATGAAGAAGAGGATTTATTTCTAGAAGATTTGGAAGATTTTAGAAGAATAAGAAAGCAAATTAAATAAATAAATTTATTTAATTATTTGTGCATGATTCGGAAGAATAAATAAAATACTTGATTTGTATTTTATTTTTGAGAGATTGAGAAGATTTAAATAAATTTGATTTATTTATTTAAATTTGGAAGAAGAACTGACTTAATTAAATAATTAAGAATTATTTAATTGTTTGGAAGAATTTGGAAGAATTAAATTAAATAAAGGATTTTATTTAATTTTGACTTTAGAAGAGGTAATTAAATATTTTGATATTTAATTAACTTAGAGGAATATGAATCGAATAAATAAATTGTTTTATTTATTTATTGATAGAAGAATTAGACTTAAATAAATATTAAGAATATTTATTTAGACAGAGTCGTGTCATTTTTAGGCGTATACAATAACAATGCTTACCAGAGAGATGACAGAAATTTTTACCGGAGAGGAAACCCTAGTGCATACCAGAATGAAGGATACAGAAGAGAAGGAAGAGGATCTGATAAGAAGACATTCAGAGGTACTTGTTTCAAGTGTGGAGGTGAAGGACATAGAGCATTTGAATGTAATCAGGGTAGTACAAGCAAGAAGATAGAGAATAGTGGGAGAGCAGCCTATGTTGAAGAAGAACCTATTGAATCACCTTGTTCAGTTGGCAATCCAGAGAAAGGAGTATCATTGGTGATGAGGAGAGCACTATTTCAAGTGGAGATAAATGAGGAACCGTCACATAGGGAAAGTCTGTTCAGAACTAAATGCAAATCAGGAGGTAAGTGTTGTAAAGTTGTAATTGATAGTAATAGTTCAGATAACCTAGTTTCAGAGGAGATGGTGACTAAACTAAAGTTGGAAAGATTGAAACACCCTAAGCCCTATCAGATAGCATGGATTCGAGATGATCATAAGGTACTGATATGTGAATGGTGTTTGGTGAAATTTCATATTGGATCTTATCATGATGAAGTCTTGTGTGATATTATGCCTATGGATGTTTGTCATATCTTTTTGGGTAGACCTTGGCAGTATGATAGAAAAGCTATGCATGATGGGAGAAAGAATACATATACTATAATAGCAAATGGGAAAATAATTACTTTGATTCCTTTAGAAGATGATCCTAAAGATGTGGTATGTGGGAATGCTAGAATCTGTTTGGTAGATGAAAGGAAATTTTTGGATGGTTTGAAACAGGAAAGTATGTGTTAAACCTTGATTCCTAAGAAGCCTGAAATATTGAAGAGAGAAACTGAACCGGAGGAGATAAGAGAGTTGCTGATAGAGTATGAAGACATCATATCAGATAATGTACCTGAAGGATTACCACCTATAAGGAGTATCAATCATCACATGGATCTTATACCGGGAGCAAGTTTGCCTAACAAAGCAACACACCGGATGACACTTGCAGAGAATGAAGAATTGAATAGATAGATACAAGAGTTGTTGATGAAAGGTTTGCTCAGAGAAAGCTTGAGTCCTTGTGCAGTACCTGCAGTGCTTGCACCGAAGAAGGATCGAGAATGGAGAATGTGTACTGATTCCAAAGCATAAACAAGATCATAGTTAAGTATAGATTTCCTTTACCTAGGATGGATGATATCATGGATTGTTTTAATGGAGCAAGATATTTCACAAAGATAGATTTGAAGAGTGGATACCATCAAATTAGAATCAGAGAAGGAGATGAATGTAAGACTGCTTTTAAGACAAATGAAGGATTATATGAGTGGTTAGTGATGCCTTTTGGATTGACAAATGCACCGAGTACTTTCATGAGGTTGATGAATGAGGTCTTGAAGAAATTCTTGGAACATTGGAAAGCATGTAAAGAACCTGTTGTGACAGATAGGAGTAAGTGGTTAGATTATTTCATTCAAGAAGATATGTTGTTCAAAGGAAGTCAGTTGTGCATACCTAGAAGTTCAATGAGAGATAATTTGATCAAGGAGAAGCATAGTGGTGGATTGGCCAGACATTTTGGCATTGATAAGACAGTAACTTTGGTAAGTGAAAATTACTTTTGGCCTTAGATACATAAGGATGTTCAGAGATTTGTGCAAAGTTGTAGAGTTTGTCAAGTTGCAAAAGGGAGTAGTCAGAACATTGGATTGTATAAACCTTTGACAGTACCGGAGAGACATTGGGAAGACTTCAGCATGGATTTTGTAATGGGATTACCTAAGACACAGAGAGGACATGATTCAATATTTATAGTGGTTGATAGATTTTCAAAGATGGCTCATTTCATACCTTGTAAGAAAACAACTGATGCAGTGCATGTAGCTGACCTATTTTTCAAGGAGATTGTGAGATTGCATGGATTACCTAAGAGTATGGTTTCAAATAGAGACACAAAGTTTGTTGGTTAATTTTGGAAGACACTTTGGAAGAAGATGAAGACAGATTTGAAGTTCAGTTCTACTTTTCATCCACAGACAGATGGATAGACAGAGGTAGTGAATAGGAGTTTGGGAAACTTGTTGAGATGTTTGGTTGGAGACAAACCCGAAAGTTGGGACTTGATTCTTTCACAAGCAAATTTTGCATACAATAATTTGGTGAATAGGAGTACCGGGAGAACACCTTTTGAGATTGTTACCAAAGTGAATCCTAGAGGAGTTATAGAATTAAGAGATATCAGTACAGAAGAAAAGAGGAGTGTAGAAGCAGAAGAATTTGCAAATCATATGAAGACAGTGCATAATCAGGTGAAGAAGCATTTGGAGGACATGAACAGTAAGTACAAAGAGAAAGTAGATGAGAAGAGAAGACATAAGGAATTTGAAGTTGGAAATGAAGTGATGGTGTACTTAAGAAAAGAAATATTTCCAGTTGGGACATATAACAAGTTGAAGATGAAGAAGTTTGGACCTTGTAGGATACTTAGGAAATTTAATTCAGGAAATGCATATGAAGTGGAATTATCAGAGACATTGGGTATTTCACCTATTTCAACATTGCAGATCTTTATCAGTATCATGAAGCAGAGTTCAGTGACAGCATGGAAGACTTGAAGAAGCAGTTACCACAACAAGCACTAGAACAAATTGAAGACATTTTGGACAGTAGAGTTGGATGCAACACTAGAGGAAGACAATACAAAGAATATCTTGTGAAGTGTAAAGGTAGATCGGAAGAAGATTCATCTTGGATTTCTCAGGCTGAGGTGGACCATCTTGGTTCTCCCCTAACCCCAGTAAAGTGAGGGACTCACTTTTTCAATAACCCCAAATGTCTAATGCAGGAGCATCCCTGGTTCAAGAGAAATCTTGCATCAACCAAAAATATTTGCATTTCAGTTCTTTCATTTTTCCAGTTCAATCAGTAGCAGTTCTCAGCTTGTGGTCCAGTTTTGGCATTTCACATCTTGTGGATCTGGACTTAGCATCTACATTCATTCATCTACATCATATCAAGAATTTAGAACATTTGGATCAATTACTGGAAAGATATCGCTATCAGAAGTTGACTATTTTCTCAAAGCAGAGCATTCTAACAGTTCTAGATAACTAGCTAAAGGAGAAGGCTTGTGGATCATTCCTTGACTTGTGGATCACACTGACACATCATTCAATGTTCTGTGGTTCATGGACAACCTCCCCCAAGAGTCTGCACGTTGTTCCTTTCATTTGAGTAAGTGTTCTATACATTTAGGTCTAACCTATCTATGAATACCTTACAGCTCTTCATTGGAGTTTGTGACCTTCCTTGGCTGATGCAGAGGAATATATTGGTCCGGAAATGATATATATTGATGTAATAGATCCTTAGGAAAAGGCAGTTATCAAGCTATTCACATAAGAAAGATCTGATAGTTTAGATTTTGTGTGAAGGACTTCAAATCTTTATCTTGTGCATGTATGTAATCAGGTCTGTGAGCCCTAATTGTAAGCCTGCATGTTGCCGACGGATCTCTATTTTGAATTCTATGATATATTGAATAACTGAATCTACATTTGCTTTATTTCTTTGAGTTGTTTCCATTGTGTTTACTCTTGCTGTACGGTCCGAACAGTTCATTCTGTGAACCCTCCTACCTTGACTACACTAGAAATCCATTGAGGACTATCTTTAGGGCGGTAAAAGTCTCATATAACTATTTCCTCTGACCAATAGTTTTAGAGTGTAAATTGATAACCCGATTTACCTAATGGTTATAATCAACTAGTGTTGTTACAAGTGGACTTGCAATAGCCTATGAATATCCTCAAAACTAATATATCTTGCAACATGTGGATGATTTCACCAATCACTTGTTGTTGATCATTTCCTGGCACATGCATTCCTTAGTAACGAAAACACTACAAATCACATATAACAAGAATACATGATTAAAGGAACATTTTCATGGAAAAATCCTTATTTTCTTATCATTTATCCCTTTAAGCATAATTAAATAGTTATAACACTTTTAAGTAGTTCTAATGGCATAATCATAACTTTAGGGTATGAAAAGAGATGAAGAAGGTAGAAGGATAGAGGAAAATTAAGGCTTACTATATAATTCATCATCACCCCTTGACTTACCTAGTTACACATCCCTATGCAATTAAACATCCTGGAGTGCCTATCAAATGATATAAATTATGAGTAATGGAATGAGATACATCCCCCAATGTATAATATCCATTGTTCTTTCTATACTCTTCATACTCATAAATATCTATAGAAGGTTTATTGTCAGTTCATTCTATTGCCACCCTAGAATGGGGCTCCAAATTATGGAAGGGGACCATTTCAAACCAATCTACCACACCCCTTATCTCCTCCACAAGCCTCACATAATGTCTTATTCTAGCTCAAGCCATTTGGTATGATGGATAACCCAAAGGTTCTTTTCTTTTCAAACTTGGAGTTAGTTCATCCCACCTTTTTTTTGCAATATGTTTTAGCTTCTAGCATGCTTAAGAATATATCCTTGGCTATTTTAATTTCTTCATCCCTTGTTGCCTTCATTAACTATTTACTCTTTTGTTTGTTTATAAATTTATCTAGCTTGGGCCGTAGTCTATATTGAGTTGTGCTCACATCATCATACAATTATTTCTCCTTTCCCCATTGAATATGGCTTTGTACAAAAGATAAAAAGGCTCTCAATTGAACATCCCCCACATAGGGATTTGAATTCCACTTTAAATCGTCTATTAACAAGTTATGAAACTATGTTTCACATTATTGGTTTCTAATTTTTTCATCATGAAGTGTTGCATAAATAGGTCTAATGCAAAAATCCTTCGAAGTATTTAAATTACTGAACAAATTGAAAGCAACACATTCAATCTAAAGCTTGCAGAGCACTATTTTGAAGATACATGGAATAGACCCTTGGTGGAGGTTTGAATCATACCAAATTATGAGAAATAGAACAAATCTTCTAAACTACTACTTTTTAATATTTGATTTTATTTTTTTTTGTTTTCAAATGTTTTATTTTGTTCCCTTAATTTCTTTAATTGTTCATTTTGGTTGGTGTAGATAAGACATCATTCATCCCTCATTTTAATAACATACTTTTCTAGAATCATAGGCTCCAACAATTTTTGTTTCTCCTTTTTTGTAACTATTGTCACCTATAAGCTAGCAACATTTTCTTTTAGAAGTCTCAATTCTTCTTTCTAGCTTTGTACTAATGCCTTAGCTTCTATTAATTCATTTATATCACTTGGTGTTGCAAGGGACTATGAATAAGGTAAGGCAACTTGTGACTTGTCTACTTCATGTTCCTCATTGCTTTGTTCAAACATTAATTTGGCAATATGTATTTATTTTGCTACAAGTAGAGTTTCTTGATGAGATAGGACACATTTTGACTTGTTTGTTTCTTGTCCCTTATCATTTTGCTTAAAAATTGTGTTAGCAATACATTTGTCTTATGTTGCAAGTGGGGCTTGTTTCATAATAAAAGGAGGACTACTTGTAAACCTCATTTCTTCATCCTCTAGATGCAAATGGGCTCTAGGGGAAGGTTCTTATAGAGCTTCCCCTGCCTAGTGAGAAATGTTTCTTTAGCAGAGCCTTTATGATTTCTATTATTACTACTATGTGTCATTTGATCATGTGACCTTATGGATGGATGCTCTTCTATGATTCAATCTCACTTTCAATTTTGTAGGTGTGCACTTACAACCTGTGCAAATTTAGTTAACCTAGAGGTGGAATGAAGGCATTGCTTGGAGGGTTGAAAAAAGGTTATGGCCTCATCATCTAAATCAAATTGGAGGATTTACTACCTTTTTCTTAATGGTTTGTTAGGGTCTATATCATCATGGGCTAGGGTAGGTTGTGAGGTTGTGAAATATTATCTTCATTGTCCCCAGCAACCCTTACATTCCCTTGATATAAAAATATTTCCCAAGTAACAGGGTTTTTTGATATCATAACACTTCTTCCACAACTACTTTGATAAGCCCATGATGCGCAAGATTTTGAACCCTTTCGAATTAAACTTCCATAACCATTTTCTTTAATAATTATATAAATAATTATGGCATATTCATGATTCTACCATGTATTAATTGAGTTATCAAACAAAAATATGTGTTGAACACATTAGAGTACCTACCTTTGCATGTAATGTGGCAAATTATGATGACGGCCATTTTATCCCAAGGTGTTTGCAATGATGCACATTGAGTGCCATTGTTAATTATACTCTGCACCTACTCCCCTAACAATAATAAAGCTTGGTGATACTCTTTAATGTTGGGTTTGAGAAATATCCATTTTTTTCCTACAACTAGTCACCTAGTGGTTACTGCAAGTAATGCACAATATCAAGCACAAAATTTAGTCCCCTTAAAGTAACCTAGTTACCATGAAGATCTTAGGCAAAGTCTAAAGAAATCTAGTCATCATGGCCAAGAAGACATTTAATAAATGGGAGCCATCTAACATTCTAAAAAAATAGAAAGTATCATTGGAAATAAAAGCACTATCTCTATCCCAAATGGCTCCCTTTTACACAAATCAACACCTACTTTATTGCAAGTAGCTAAAATAAATTTATGGTAAGCTCAAATGGAAACCCTATAATTTTATGGTGCAAGTAAAACATAGTCATCAATTTGGCTACCATACATTGTGTTACATGTGAACCAATTAATATCCACATGTTTCATATTACTCAATATTTGCCATCGTTTCTTTATTATGTGTGAAATGGTGAAAATAACTACCATAATCTACAATATATCACCCAACATCATTTCATTCCCCCCAAATTAATTATAGGTTGTCCTCGACAAGTGTGAATGATAGGTAGGTAAAGGAAAAAATGATAGAGAAAATCCATGTGATGTAATGACAATGAGCTATTGGGGCATGTGCACAAAGATGGGGTCCAAAAAGTGGCCAAATTTGTTTTTGAGTTGAAATAATAAATAACATGATAGTGTTATGAAAACTATAACAGACTCATGTTATGGTTTGGAAGTGCTAAGCCCAAGGCTTGGTCGCTACCAAGCCTCAATGCGAGCATGTTATAATGCACTCACATTTTAACCTACATAAAGGAAAAAATATAGTCACGGCCCATTTTTGCCCATTTTCTCAAGAACGTGAATGTGTTATTTTGCAAGTGAATTTTGGGTGATTTAGATAAATTTCATCAAAGAAATCATGCTACCACAACATGCAAGAGGTAAGATCATTCAATTTTTTAGCAATTTTAGTTAAAATGAAATAATTTTGTTTTTCATTTGTGTTGAATCATTAATTTTAATTTCCAACAAATTTGAACCCCTCAACACTTCCAAATCCTCATCCACCCAATGAAATGTGTGATAAAAATCATGTTGAAGAGCATGAGCCAAAAAACCCTCCTCAACCTCCTACATCAATTCTAAGGCATCCTTGTGATACCCAATAAAATATTTTAGGGCAAGTTGAACATAATAAAAAGGAGCTTCAAACATTAGTAGAAACCATAAAATATCCAAATGGGACAAACATGCATTATCAAGCTCTTGCAACATCGTTGGAGTCTATAATATTTTACATAGATTCAGCCAATGGGAAAATAAATAAATGAATAAATTATAGAGAAAATGCTCACAAATATTATGCAACAAAACTATCTTATAGACAAGTGAAAGACAAAAAAAAGAAAAATTATTTATGTGGATTATTTGTAGACCTTAGAACTAATCAACCCATGCATACAAGTTGTAAAAGATTCCCTATTTTTTGGTGGCATCACCAAGGAATAAAAGATAACTTCTAGGATAGGTGGTGGATGGTTTTTAACCACCCCCATGCAACAATAATGAAGTGCCTCAATATTTCTTGAGGAAACTCTATTGTGAGTTTATCATCAATGAAATTCTAAATTATTTTGATGTGTGATTTCTAGAGTAGAGGGAAAGGCTCTACATAGGATAGATAGGGGGCATGTCATGCCTAAGTCCAACCAATAAGAGCCCTTTCTTTCCCATCTATTCAGCATATCACAATCCCTTTTGTTGTGATAGAGATTGTCAAGGCGCAAACCCTACAATCCATAAGTTCACTCACACAGACCTTTTTGTAGCATAGTAGGCCTCTTTCCCAAGGTGATAAGGGTGAGCCTTTGAGGCATCACCTATCACCACACATTTGTTGTGTTTTTGGATTTGCACATGATTATGGGTTTAAGGATTTTGCAATGAGGTATACAACACTATAGTGTCGTAAAGTGTCACCACTCACAACTTCACACTAGACTTGGCCCCTTGTTTAGCATGCATGATTAACTTTGTTTGTAATGTGACCATTTCGTTGTTCACATAAGAAACTATGATAAGTCCCTTAACAACTAACATTTCAAGGGCAAATTGGGCTAGGACACTAGCACTACCCGTTGGCCCAGAAAGGTTGTGAATTCAATTATTGTGAGAGGAACATCATGCAACAATATAATGAAAATGCATGAAATAACAGAAATAACAGAAACACAAAAGGAATTTATTGATCGCAAGCCACTTTGAGGGGGAAACCTCCTTTGAGCAAGCTCAATACAATAAATTCATGGATGCCTTCATTGGCCTCAACACGTACTTATATACTAAGTCTAATCTAAACAACTATTACTTCCCATGAATGTGGGATAATACAATACGCTCATGGGACGACTTACAAAGCATATGCGTCCAAATGTAATATATTAACAAAGTAAAGAGAAGGGTTAAACACGGGTTCCTAACATCCCCTCCCTCTTAGAAAATCTTTGTTCTCAAAGCTTAAGATGTGGAAATTGTTGCTGAATCTGAAGGAGTGGTTCCCATTTAGCATCCTCTAGTTGCATTCCGTGCCACTAAATTAAGAACTCTATGATGGATTGGGAGCAAAGCTGATGGGTGCATCTGTCAAGGATTTCCTCTAGCTCCAAAATGATGGATCCTTCGTTATCCAGTTCTGGTAAAATAGTTTATGCTCTGACATTGGTGCCAAGAACTTTCTTTAGACAAGAGACATGAAATACTGGATGAATGCGGGAAGAAGGAGGAAGCTCCAATTTATAAGCAACCGACCCAATCTTCTAAAGAACCTTATATGGCCCATAGAACTTTGGAGTTAGCTTATGACACCCTTTGAGTTTCAGGGAGGATTGCTTGTATGGCTGTAGACGAAGAAAAACCATATCATCTACTTAAAAAGTGCGCTCAGAACGGTGCTCATCAGCTTGTTGTTTCATTCGATTTCTTGCCATGTGAAGATTGTCCTGCAAGATGCGAAGAATCTGATCCCAGGTTCGGAGAACCGTTTCGACTGCCTGAACTGGTGAATTCCTGGGGGTGTATGGAAGGAGCACTGGAGGTGCCTGACCATAGACTGCTTCATATGGAGTCATTTTAGATGTAGTGTGGTAGGAGGTATTGTACCACCATTCAGCGAGAGGGAGCCACTTTGCCCACTGATGTTGTTGTTCTGAGGTGAAGCAACGAAGATAAGTTTCCAAACATTTGTTGATAATTTTAGTCTGACCATCTGTTTGTGGGTGATACCCAAAACTCATCTTCAGTTTGGTGCCAGTGTGTCAAAATAGTTCTGTCCAAAAATGACTGGTGAAAGTTGCATCACGATCTGATATAATGGAAGAAGGAATATCATGAAGATGGAAGATCTGGTCCATGAAAATTTGTACGAATAAGGAGGCTGTATAGGGATGGCTGAGGGCACAAAAATGACTATGTTTAGAGAGGCGATCAACCACAACCAAGATCATTGTCTTTCCTCCAGATTTAGGGAGCCCCTCAATGAAATCCATAGAAATATCTGTCCAAATCCGTGTAGGGATGGGCAAGGGTTCGAGCAATCCAAGAAGGAGTGTCATTTCACCCATGTTGCATTGGCAGGTATCACATTCAGCCACCATCTATTGAATATCCTTTTTCATTCTCTTCCAAAAGAAGTTACGCCATGCCCGCTCATAAATTTTGAGGAAGCCAAAGTGCCCTGCCGATGGAGAAGCATGGAGTTCATAGAAGATAGCCTGTTGAATATCTGTGCTCTAGAGAAGCACTAGACGACCCTTATATCACAAAGAAGCACCATCCCAAGAGTAATGTGGTATAGCAGAGGGGTTAGTGGCCAACTTGTTGATGATGATTGTTAGTCATAACAACATGCATAAAAATTTGCACAACAAACCTTTATTATCTTGAAAAGTACAATCAATTTCAAACAAATTGATGACTCCAAGGCTCTGTTGATCAGGTCATGATCTTCTGATGTTACCTAGAGGTTGATGTGACATGCTATTTTCCATTTCAAGGGGTCTTACTTTGTATAGGTGAGCAATTTTGTATATGTTCCTGTAAATTTACTTCACAAACAAGGTTATTTCTACTCTGCTCCACAGATTGCAGTAATATTTATAAGTTTGATCAATTCTTCTGAGCATTTACTGTCCTAAACTTATATAAACTTTTGCACAGTGTATTTAATCCTACAAGTAGATATTCACATGTATATCATTGATGTACATCCGTATTTGCATGATATTTATCATTTTGACATGCTTTCACTCAAAATATGCTCTGTATTTTCAATTATTTACGAGATATAGGCATATTCAATGTTCATTTACTTTAGATTGTATGTTATTTGCAATTGTGAAGGTGATTTGCAATGAAATTCAAGAAAATTAAAAGAAATACTTCTAAATTTCGTGAACCTTTAGCTATTGAGTCACATACATTCCTGATATAGTCATGAAGAGAAGAAATCAAACCATAACTTCACCAGGATGTTCCACAGCTAGGTATGGTTGATGCTAACTTCAAAGGAACAAGGAATGAAAACAACATATGCAGACTGACAAGCACTCTAAGAGACATAGCTAATCAATGCATATATCCAGATCTCATTCACTGACTACTCAAGATTTACAATAATTTGTAATCAACATAACTTCTCTTTCATTAAGTATTCAAAAAAACATGTACATTCACAATAGCCTTGAAATTAGTCTTGAATGCTTCAGCAATCAAATTTCAATTAAGTTTCTAATGCATTAAAGAGTGCACTTCTTCCCCTTTTATAGAATAAGGAGAGGAGGCGGTTACAAATGACCAATGATCAAGATTTATCTATTCAGATCAACGGTCAACATTCCTCAGTGACTTAGTCAACATCTCCATACGTGGCACAAGTTACCAGCTGGCAACTATCTAACAAGACTCATTTGTTTGCAAGTGGATCATGCATATGATTCCATTATCATGCATCTTTACTTACTCTTCATCTCCTTCTTCTTCTTCACTTTCTGCATCATCATCTTCTTCTTCATTATCACTATCACTTCGATGCAGATCATCCCCTATATGTACCTTCATAGCTGCCTTGATGGATTCATATGACTGTACTATTCTATCAATCTCACCTCCATCCTTGACCTTGGCTTTTATTACTGCATGCCTATAGGGATGAAATTTTGCTTGAAGAGCATCCATCTTACTTTTCCTGCTATTCAATGTTTCATTATATGTCTCCACCCTGACCTTCATCCTCATGGCCTTATTTATCACCTCTTCTGTCAAATGGTGCAGGGGATCTTCTGCATCTTGCTTAAAATTGTCATGGAAAGCCTGGACAGCAAAATCAACATCTTGATTTTCTATTTTCCCTTCTACCTTCCCTTCTAGGGCTTCCAGGGTTTCTTCCTCTTGTGCCATTAGATTATGCAATTTAACACTGATATCCCTGAGTTTTCCACTACCTCTCTTCAAAATATCACATTCAAATCCAATGTCCTCATACCAGATACCAAGCAGCTGAGAGGTATTATTGTCCAGTATATTGTTGCTGATAAGTATCTAGGCATCAATTCTTTTCATTTCCCCCAAAGCATCTAGGTGCTTCTCCAGTTTAAAGGATCTCCTGCCTACTTCGATTTGTAGTTTATCCACCTTTCTTTTCAATGTGCTTAGAGAATTCCACCTATCTAGGGAGGTCTTCAACACTTCCTCAACTTCAAAAATAGAAGACATGAACCATTTGTCCATCAATTGTGCTTTATGCTTCATCAAATCTATTCTAGTAACCTCTTCTTGGGAAATAATGGTTAGTGGGTAGCTGTATCAGCTGGTGCATGATCAAGGTTAATTAACCCTTTTATAAAAGAATGTAATTGAGCAATGTGCTCTTTATGTTTCTTATTCTTCTCCTTTTCATTTTTTACCCTTTCGATTAAAGAATCAATAATATTCTTTCCTTCCTAACCCTCCTGGTCTTCATTTGCAAAGCCCAGATCAATATCAGTGATCTAAAAATCTTCAAGGCCTATTTGGCCTTTCTCCTTCTCAACTGTTGGTAAGGCTACCTGGGCTATTCTCCTACCTATAGCAGGGTCTCTTCTTATTGTAGATGCCATCCTTGCCTTTCTTCTTGGTTTAATCATGCTTCCAGCAAATAGTGTAGAAACATCAAAATCATGTACCTCCTCTACTTGTTGCAAATTTACCTCTTGTCGCAACCAGTAAGGAACATCACCCTTGGGCTCCTGATGATCACCCTCTTTATTTTGGGTATACTGGGACTCTGTATCATGCTTCTCCCTCAATGGTGAATGTTCTTTTCTAATTTCTCCCTCATGTACTTTCTCATGAGGGGGATCTTTTTGAGGTACCTCCTGCTGAGGGATTTCTTTCTGAGGTGGAGTATTTTGTAAGGTATGCATACCTTGATCTTGCACTTCTTCCTATAGATTCTCCTCAGGAGCTTCTTGAGCTTTCTCCTTTTGCTCATCTTGTGGTACGTTGGCCTCTTGAGAAGATTGTGTATTTTAACCTTGGGGATCATCCTAATCACCCTTGGTCACATTTTCTATTTCTTTTTGTTGGCTTTCACCTTTTGGTAAACTCTGCTCTTTATCCTTAGGTGCATCAACCTCTTCCAAGTTTACTTCTTTCTCAATTGATTTCCCCTCTAATGCTAGATTATTACCTTGATCACCTCCTTCATCATGTGGCGATGGAACACTTTGATCCCGGCCAACATTCTTGTTAGGCATCTCTTGATCACCCCCACTCTAAAGTTGTGCTTCTGATTGTTCTTATCCTATGGGTACATTATCTTGATCCTTGCCTTGATCAGGTGTCCTATCACCTGTCTCTGTATGCTTTGTATCTTTCACTTTTTCAGGCTCCAAAGGTGGATCACTGTCTTTATTTGGACTGATATCACCCTGATAGGTTAGGTCTATCGCTACAGGACTAGTGACATGCTCTACCAAATTAGCTAGCCCTATCTGTTAGGCCACTTCTTCAGGGTTATCCTGTTCTGTTTCATCCTTTTAATCCCTTGCTTGGCTAGTCAACTTTTGATCCATTGGGGTCCCATGAGGGATCATCTTCGTATTGGCAACCAATGTCTCCATGTGCTGAGTAGCCACATCTTGAACTACCTCATCATCAGACAATTCTACAGTGTCATCAAGAGGAAAAGGGGACTCTTTACTAGCCATATGTACTTTTTCTTTCTGCTCCTCCATCTTCTAGTCTTAAATTGAATTATTTCAGGGATGGGGACCTCGTGCTGTAGTTCTCTCCTAAAAGTCAAACCACCCATACCTCTTAACATGATGGGGTTAGTGCTAACATCTCCCCTCATTGTTGTCCTTTGTTTCTTTGGTGGTGGTGTTTGCAACACCTCCTTTCTTTTCTTCCTTGTTATTAATAAATCATCATCTTTAGGTCCCATATCCACCTATTCTTCCTCCAAGGGTTTTTCTTGTAGAGGCTCATTCTCCACTTGTTTCTCTATATCTTCAAGAACAGGCTTTATTATCCTCTTGCTCTTCTATTTATCAGGGGGTGGTTGTGATGAAGATGCATGTGCAGATGTTGATGCCCCATCACCTTTTGATGGAAGCCTCTTGATAACTACCCCTACGGCTCAGGATCGGTCTTCCTACCTTTGCATGGTGGCTGTTGCTCTTCGTTAGGTAGTCTCTCTCCATTATATTTCTTCTTCTCAATGAGGAAATCAACATATTCTTCATCTGAGAGCTCTTGTCTTTTCTTTTTATTGTCAACAGTGAGGGCCATACCCTTCTTCTTCAATTTAGTAACCTCAACAGTTACCCAACTCTTTGTCAGTTGGAGGACCCCTTTCATTATTTTATCTAATGAGGTCTCTTCTGGCAATGTTAGATCAGGAGATGAAATGGTGTCATTATACACCTTTTTTTCCTCATATTCATTGGACATTATCTTTCCATCATCATCATGTAACTGTGCAGGAACTGAAATGCAATCAAAAGTTTGGATCTGGTTGAGGGTGAGCCTTTGATAAATTATTCTCCTAACATTTGCCTCATCATCACAATCAGTCCAATAATCTTCAAGATGTTTTTGGTGTATTGATTTTCCCAATAACTTCTGCATTCTGCCATATGGGTCGTATGACCTTGCTATAGAAAATAGCTGCAGGTGCATGAGCTTTAACCCTCCAATAGCATGCTTGATGCTCTGTCTGTCAAGGCATATATACTAGCCAATGTATACTAGGAACAATACAAGAGGAAACATTTTCTGCTCTATGTGAGCCTCAACTGAAGTAGACACTTGTCTAAAAAACTCCATCAAGATGACCCTGTCAATGGGGTATCTTGGCAACATGAAAGGATCTCCTTCAAATCCTTCTATTCTTATATATGAGAAGGTGGGGAATCAGATAAACCAAGCCCCATGCTTATAGATAATGGCTTGAGCCTCCATGCTTAATCTCTTAGTTCTGTCCTCCTCCATGGTTCTGACTAGATGCATTGAAAAGGAGTCATTTACCAGTTTGTAGTCTTGGAGATACGCTCTCCTTTGTAATTAGGGATAATGGTCCCAAATGTTTACATCACCGATGCTATTTCCCACCTTGCCCACTGTTTGCAAGGCATTAAATGTCCCATGAAAAGCACATGCATATACTACATAGGAGGTCATATGGAATATACAAGCTTTGCCTCCTAGCTTTCTCATGCCCTCATCCAAGCTGTCGCTAATGATCTTAGCCCACAAAGGCTTGTTGTCTGAATATAGCACCATCTGGATGATCCCGTACATCCAGTTTTCAAAGTTGCCAGCATGTTGCTTGCCGGTCATCCTACTTAATAAGGCAATCATGTACTGATACTCCTCATCAAAATTAAATTTGTATAAGTAAACAGGCAACTTGGCAGAAGTTGTGTACGTACTGTTCTTGGCCCTCCATTGGTACATGACCTTCCTGGCCTCTTTCTTGTTATTATTGTACTCCTTTTCCAACTTACCTAGATTCACACTGACCACTTATTTCCCATAGGCAAACCGAACGTGGCAACAATGCCCTTGATTGAGAAGTCGGCATATACTCTGCCATGTTTTTCCACTCTTCTATTCTCAGGGTTATAATTTCTGGCACACTCTACTACCAACTCAGTGGCCTCCATTGCATATGGGAATCATGTTGCATGCCACATACTAGTTGTGAATATCCTATCCAGTATAGGGTTATTAGTATCATCATCTAATCTTCTTGTCCAGGCATCCAACTCAGTTTGCCCTTGATGTGTATTATCTATCTAACCATATCTAAATCCTATTCGCTCAGGTTGTACAAACATAGGTTTCAAAAACTCAGAGTTGGATCTGTTCCTCCTTACCTCCACCATTAGATCCTGCGATAAAAATATTCATTTCTTACCCTAGGGTCTATGAATGGGGAAATTCAAGAATACTATGCATTTCATAATTACTATTCAACATTGCAATTTATCTCATGCATCATCATTATGCAGATTAACCTATTAAAACACACCTACCTGGTGATTTGCAGTAAATGACAACAAAGAGGGTTTTAATTTACTTACCTGATATTCAATTTTCCCTTCTGGTTATATGATTGATAACAGAGAAAATGCAGATATGCAGTATCAACTGTTCCATTTCATTACGCTGAGTGTGATGTTCCGCCAATAGGAGACTGTGAGGTATTGACTTTCAAGGCTCTGTAAATTTTAATTATCGCAAGGGTAAATGTAAATAATCCCTAAATTTCACTTTTAAACTGATTGATATGACAAATTAGGGCATATGTGTTATTTTAAGCGAATCTGTCGATAATTCACATGGAGTTGGTAGATGCCGCCAAGTGTCTGATTTGTATTTGAAATTGAAAGGGCACCACCTACCATTGGGGTTTGCATTTAATGCCAGAGGGTGATCTTTGGAAGATCAGGTATATATGAAAATATGACCCCAAACGGAAAATATGACCCCTCTTTTGTGCGCGGGATAATCGTTTACTAAAGATGGGGGTGATTTGGTCAACCATTGACCACGAAGCAAGATCGGGTCATAAAATTAAAGGTAAGGGATATTACAAAACATGACCCCCTCAGGAGTAGATAATGATGACATCATCATGCCACCCTACCTTCTTTGTATCGAGTTATGATGACATCATCATCATATAAAGAAATATGACGGATGCTTAGAAATATGACCCTCCGTGGGTCGAGTGTAATGATTACGTCATCATCAGGGTGATCTCTTTTATTCATTGAAATTGAATGATGTCATGGTCATATTTGTGCAGGGTGATATTCATGAAGGGGTGATATTTTTAAGATGACAGATATAAGGAAATATGACCCCCCCGCAAATACATGAAGTTTATGACGGGTAAATACTCATCCCTATTTAAGTTTGAGGTTCAAGTATCGGGGATGGAATGAACATCAGGTGATTTTTCTAAGTTGGGTTCATCTAAGCAGATATGACTGATATTCAGAAATATCACCCCCCCATGTGAAATATCAGGGTTGACTGATCTTTGACTCAACATAACTTTCTACCCTTAAACAATATCAGGGTGATCCAAAAGGCAAACTTGCTTAGAATTTTGTACTCTTTCTAACTATAAGGTTTGTGATATGAAATGCTAACTTGGACAAGTGACCTCTCCTTGTGATGCACCTATATAAGAAAAGGTGACACACATGACTGAATTTTACCAAACTGCCCAAAGTAAGAAAACAACCAAATAGAAGAAAAAGAAAAGTTGGGTCCCTATTTTGCCAAGGCAAAATGGGGCGTGTTGTGTAACCACACAACAACTTGCCACCAAAGAAAATAACCAAATTCAAATGATTCAAGTGATGGGATCACATTCTAACATAGCATTTTAACTCTTTCTAAGCATAAATATTATGACCTTTCTGAATGATATGATGTTCGTTGTTGCAACAATGCTAGCAAGGGATCAAGTGTGTGCAAATGATTAATTATCCTCATCTTGAAAGTAAGTTGAAAACATGAGTAACTGGTGTTAAGCTACATATTTTGGGATTCATCCCTCATAGCCAACTAGGATAGAGCCTTGTTGCCAGCAGGCATCCATAGCCCCAACAAGGTTAACTATACAATCCCCCTAAGTAGAGCCCCACTGCCAGCAGGCGTCTATAGCCCCGGTAGAGTTACTTAGATGGCCTAATTTTATTCTTTTGAATTTTCAATATTTATCTCTTTTGTTCATATGATATCATCATGTAAGCTTAATATGCAAGGTGTGGTCACTTGTTGATTTAGGTTGGAGATTGTAATGGTAGTAAGAGAATCCCTTTAGATTTTTCACTTAACACCTATACTGATGTGTTCAACAAACACAAGGCTGTTAGGTGAGTCATTGTGAAAATCTCCTTAATTAAGAAAAGGCACCATGATGAAAAGGATATCATGGACCTGATCAAAGATACTCCTCAAAATGAGTCATAACCTATATAGGAATTTGTTCTCATCACTTGAATCCTAACAATTTGGTTAATTTCTTAGGGTGACAAGCTGCATCATCTTTACTAACCAAAACAAAGACTTAAAAAAATGAACAAACAAACACACAAACAAAACAAAACTATATAAACAACTATACAATATGCACATTATGATACAAATGGCTTACATGACCCTGTTTCAGGCTTGGAAGTAATGTTTGAGGAACTGTCCATTAACTGGTAATGGAACATCCTCACTGGTTAGAGTCTTAAGTCTGTAGGTACTATCTCCTAGGATCTCTAAAATTTGAAAAGGACCTATCCAAAGTTTATCAAATTTACCATGGTCACCTTTTCTTTCATGTGCTTTATCCCACATAAGGACTAGATCTGAAATCCTAAAAGCTTTAACTTTGGCTCTTTTATCAAACCAGCGTTTGACAATAGCCTGATGTTTAGCAAACTGATCGATTGCTCTATTTCTTTTCTCTTCTAAATGCATCAGCTGAAGTAACCTGACTTCTTGTTTGTTGTCTATGCCTAGATATTCTTGTGCAAACTGCAATGTAGGGATCTTTAGGTTAATAGGGAGGATAGGATCCACCCCATACACTAACTGATAAGGAGAATTTCCTAATGCAGCCTTCATCCTGGTTCTATCCACCCACAAGGCATACTTTAATAGGGTATTCCACTCCCTAGGGTTCTTTTCTATCAATTTCTTTATGATATTCAATAAATTCTTATTTGTGGACTTTGCTAGTCCATTCCCTTGAGGATAATAATTTGAGGAGAATTTTAAGATAATTCCATGATTAAAAGCCCAACTAGATAGTTTTAATGATGCAAAGGCAGGTCCATTATCACACACCAAAGCATAAGGGATTCCATACCTGGTCACTATGTTGCTTTCCAAGAACTTTATCACATCCTCAACATTGCATGTCTTACTACTAACTACTTCAGTCCACCTGGTACAATAATCAGTGATAGTCAAGACATACCTATGGCCTGAAGATGATGGAGGGTTGATGGGTCCTATGAAATCCATGCCCCATTGAGCAAATGGACGCATCTCCATCACTGGTTGCAAGGGTTGAGCGGCATATCTTTCTCTGTTGGCTACAACCTGACATGTATGACAACATTTAATATGTTCAGTAGTATCTTTGAAGATAGTGGGCCAATAATATCCTACTCTCAAGATAGCATGAGCAGTAGCCAAACGTGATCCATGTGCAGTTCCAAACTTATCATGTAATTCTGCTAACACTTTATCGGCTTCCTGCCTTTCTAGGCATCTGAGATATATTCCTTCATAGTTCCTTTTGAAAAGGATCCCTCCTTTTATCATATACTTTTGTGATCTTATTGTCAAGGCTCTCCTTTGTGAGGCCTGCAATTTTGATGGGCATCTCCCAGTAATCAAGATATGCCTTATATATGAATACCACTCTTCAGTTCCTCTAGTATTCACCACATATTGTTGGCTTATGATGTTAGGATCAATTTCTGATATCATCTGGCTCAAGGCTTGTCCTTTTACTAACTTCATGGGTGTTATGTCCATATCATATTCTTGGAGGATTGTTATCACTTTAGTCCTCTTTTCACCAGACTCACTTTGCATTAAAAGCATCTTCACTACTGCATCTGGTACTATAACAATTATCTTACTTCTCAAAATGTAGTGTCTAAATTTCTTGACTGCTCGAACTAGAGCAAGAGCTTGCCTCTCAATACCCATGTATCTAAGCTCTACATCCTTGAATGGGCAGCTCATGAAATCTATAGGCTTTTCTTCTTTAGCCTCATTCCTTTGTGTTAGTACTGTTGCAGAGGTATGTTCTGAAGCAAATGAATATATGTAAAAATATCTTGTATAATCTAGACTGATCAGAACAGGGGCATCAGATATAGCTTTCTTGATGTCCTCAAAAGCTGCTCTGGTTGGCTTCAAGAGTCCACTCAATTTTTGCATCCTTCTTGAGCATTGCATTCAATGGTCTGACAATATCTGCAAAGCTAGTAATGAATTTCCTAACAAAATTTATCTTACCAAAATATGATTTAAGCTCTTTCTTGCTTCCAGGAAATTGCAACTTCATGATTGAATCCACTCTTGCAGGGTCAATGATGATCCCATTCTCTGTTATTAAATGACCTAGTAACTTACCTGTGGTTACTCCGAATATGCATTTCTTGGGATTCAGGGATATACCATAATGTTCACACTTTTTAAGCACCTTCCTGAGGTCTTCTATGTGGTCACCCCTCTGTTTGGAGAAAACTGTCAAGTCATCCATGTATATGACTATGCACTTACCAATCAACCCCCTAAAAGCTATATCCATTGCACATTGAAAGGTGGCTCTAGCATTTATCAATCCAAAAGGCATGCGCCTATAGGCAAATATGCCCCACTTAGTGGTGAATGCAGTTTTCAATCTATCTAGTTTATCTACCATTACCTGGTTATAACCTAAGAAACCATCCAAAAATGACATCATCTGTGCACCATTTACTATTTGCAAGACCTCATCCAGTGAAGGTAAAGGATAGTTATCCTTTTCAAAAGCTCTGTTCAAATTTCTAAAGTCTACATATAGCCTGATATCACCATTTTTCTTTCTCACAGGGACCAAGTTGGCTACCCATGTGGAGTGTCTCACTAGGAATATGATCCTGGCATTGAGCGGTTTCTTTACTTCTTCAAAGTTGATGGGTTCCAACAAGGCATTAACAAGTCTTTGTTTTTGTCTAAAAGGATTGACATCTGGTTTCAACAGTATAGTATGGGTTATGATTGAGGTATCATAAGTCTTCAATTCATCATAAGTCCAAGCAATAACATGGATGTAATCCTTAAGTGCTTGGCTTATCCCTACCATTTTTTCTTCTGTACACACCTTGCTAATTAAGACATTCCTTTTTTCTTCCTTTTGTCCTATATTGACTGGTGAATATTCTCCTCCATCGGTTCTTGGGAGATCTTTTTCTTTTAGCATATTATCTAAGTCAAATGCTCTTTCTAATTCTATCATCCCCTTGGGAATTTTGTTACTAGGTAGATCCATGATCTCCTCTTCTTCCCAAATATGATCTACATTTCTTTCATCTATGATCTGTGCATCAAACACATCTATGTTTGATATAAAATCCAAAATCTGCTGGTCATCATCAAACACTTGGAGATTGGTGACATTATTTAGTACAGAAGGTACTGATATTAATTCAACTAAAAACCTCTTCAAACCAGAAATGGATAATGTCTCCAAAGTACTTGCATCTTGAGCTAAAGCATCTGCTCTATGATTCATTTCTCTAGGCACATGGGTGATGTTGAATGCATCAAAGTCTTCTATCAAATCCCATACCCTATGTATGTAATTAGACAACCTTTTATAATTGCAAGAGTATATGCCTCTTACTTGTCTTACCACCAATTTTGAGTCTCCATAGACATGCAGAATCTTCACTTTTTTCTAGAGTGCAAACAATATCGCATGAATTAAAGCTTCATACTCTGTCACATTATTTGTGCATTGGAATTGTAATCTATATGCTGCTAAATAGGATTTTCCAGCTGGATCAATGAGATCTATTCCTACTCCAGCTCCTTGTTTTGATAGATCTATCAAACCTAAGGATCCATGGATTATCTTTGGTTAAAGGCTTGTCAGGAACTCCTCTTTTCTTTTTAGCTCTGGCAGTTGCACCACCGGATATCCATTTCAGTTTTGGTGAATTATTCTTCTCTAGTTTCACTTTCTCTGACCGATGTGGAACTAATATTTGTTTTTCTTCCTTATTATTAGGAGAATAATCTTTTGAATGAAGCATCTCTTGATTTTTTTAAATGTCCAAGCATAACGAGCAAGTAGTCTCTGAATGTGGTGCTTCATGTAACCTACACCAACCTTCAATTAGGGCATTATGTGGAGTATGTTGTAGCAACATCTTCTGAATTTGTTTTGATAAGAACTCCTCAAACTTGGTCAAATTACTCCCTTTATCTTCATCAGATACTTCATAATCTGATTCAATCAAACAATTAGTTCCCAGGGTGATATTTCTCTCATCCTTAGAACTTCTCCCAATATTCATCGAGATCTCCTCTGAATTATGAATGTAACTTTCATCCTGATATGTACTTTCTTTTGTATCTGTAGATGATGAACAAGAATTAGTATCACTATGACTATCTATATGACTTACTTCCGGTGATGACAATCCTTCCTCACTACATGTTTGTTCCAGCTCCATCATGTCTAAACAAGAATCACAAGTCTTTTCAAAATATGCCTCATCATGTAACCTGCACCATCCTTCAATCAAAACATCTTCATTAGACATATTTAACATTCGACAACATTGCATCTTTTGGGACAAATACAATTCAAAGTTCTTAAAATGATCTACTTCATTATCATCCTCTAAACTATGGTCAGACTATATGATTATTCTGTCATCTTGGTGATCATCCTTATCAACATGAATATCACACATAAGGATCTCCTCTATCTTGACTGACTGGGGTCTGATGGTATAAATTCCAGGTTCAACATCCACATACATGATCTTGTTAGTTTTATTATATTTAGTAATCATATGCTTCATCCAGGGTTCAGGATCTATCCTAATCTGATTGGGAATCCCTTTCCAAGGTAGCCACATGTGACTGAAGTCAGTGGACATGTATCCATTAAGTGTCTTTGATCAATCCCTACTAAGCAACATTCCATATGTATCAGGGATATCTACTACTTGGATATCAATGTAATATTGAATTCTTGGATCTGATGCTAATTGCATATGTATGTGAGTTAACTCTCCTATGACACTTACCTCAGTCTTGTCTAACTTTGTCACTTTCTTAAGTGACCTGGTAGGATGTAACCCTAAGGCATTACATATAGAAAATGGAATTACATTGGTAGACACACCTGAATCCACTAAGCAATTATGTAAATTCTTAATGAACATCCTTATGGTAAGGAGAAATGGAGGTGACTCAGTCTTATCCCTATAAAGGGTCATGTGTGAAGTTTCAGCAACTTGGACAGTAGCTGAAGTTTTGTGTTTAACATTAGTATCCTTAGCTGCATGATCTTTATTCAAAGTCTAGTTTGAATTGAGGGGATGGTTATCCTCTTTTGGTGTAAGGTCATCTAAGGATTTTATGAATGCCTTCTTAATAACTGGGGCTTTAAGTAATTCTGACAATGATAAGCTGATTTTGATCTTTTTCATTTCATCTGCTAAGTATGTGACCAATTTATCAGACTCAAGAGATTGATTATTAGCTTTTGCCACTGCATTTTGTGGTGCTAAGTATTGAGCATTAACCTTAGGAAACCCAGGGTTATTACTTGCCTTTGGATTAGGAGGAGTATTAAAATTGTTTGGAGGCAAAGATATGGTCAAGGGACCAGAAGGTCTATTTGAGTTATTCCTAAGGTTGTAGTTGTGTCTACCTTGATATTGTTTTTGGTAGGCATGAACTTCCTCATGTTCAATTGATGGTTCATTCTCATCCTCAAACAGAAAAATGTAATTTGTTTCAAAAGACATGACTGACTCCTCACATGCTAGAGTATAATTCTCATGAGTTGAAGTTGCTTGATGGTGAGGACGATTGGTAAAACTTTCCAATACAAGAGCATAATCATATCCACAAGGGACAATTTCATTTCTTTGAACAAAGGGATGGCTATCTATAGTATTTGATACCTCAGCCTAAAAGATGCTGGCTGCTATCCTAAATTAAGGACAATCCAATTCAGCATGAGCATTGGTGTTATGGATCCTACACCAGTTTGTAAGAGCTTCTTCTGCCAGGTTCACCCTAGTGGTCTGCTTAGGTTCACTAGGAGGCTGATTATCTAAGGGTGATGGCAAGGAGCCATTGTTTGGCTTAGTATTCCACACTCTAGGTTGTCTAGGGGCATTATTATTACCACTGTTGTTATTGTTATTGTTGTAGTTCCTATCATTGTTATATCCCCTTTTAGGATATCCTGATCTGTCATTGTTATATCCTCTGTTTTGATTTGGTTGAGAATAGAAATTCTGACTTCTCAAATGAGTGATTTCAGTTGTCAATTTTCTCAACTGTGCTGATATCTCTTTAATTTCTTCTTTTTCTTCCTAAGCCTTGGCTACTACATTTTCAGCTTGAGGTTTGAAAAAGGAAGAACCATTGTTGTTACTATTATGTCCTGTATCCTGAGGTACTTGTGCATGTCATTTCCATTTGGAGGTGGCATAATGCTGAGTGGAGGTACTTGTAAAGGACTTGGCACTACAGTTGGAGGCATCATAGCTCTATTGGTCTGCTGATGAGCAGGGTATGCGGGGTATGCAGGGAAGGCAATATTAGGCATTGGAGCAGGGATGAGTTGCTGATTGACTTTTATAGCTTCTTCAAAAGCTCCTGCCAGGGTTGTGACATTAGGATGTGTGATCCTTATGAACATAGAGGTCAAGGGATCTAAGGCTGAATAGTATATACGCCTAGCAGCTTCATCTGTTACATTATAAGGAGCGACTATTTTTGACAACATCTTTTGGAATCTAGCATTAAAGTTAGCAATAGGTTCTCCTTCAAATCTCTTGATTGTGGCAAACAGGTGATAATTCATTGAAGGATCTATAGGTATCTTAAATCTATCTTTGAAGGCTTTCTCCAAGGTAGCCCATGAACCAACTGAACCTTGACCAAGACTGATATACCAATTATATGCCTCTTCCCCTAAGGAAAATGGAAATAATCTACATACCACATCTTGATGTTCAATCCTTGCTCTACAACAAGCTTCCTTGAATGTTCTGATGTGATCATCAACATCCTGATATGGATGATATTTAGGACAAATCTTATCAGGATTTTAGGTAAAGGATGATATGCATTGAAGGTCAAAGGTGACTCTGTAGCAATGAATGACATTGTGACTAGTGGTGGTTGAACTTGAGGGGTAACAGGTGGTCCTGTAGGTGTTTGCAGCACAGCAGGGGTTATTGGAGTATTTCTTGGTGAAGATTCTGATGTGCTAGAACTAGGAGTGTGATGAATGTCTATAGTTCTAGGTCTAAATCCATGGATAGGCAGTTCCTCAAGAAGTCCACCTAATCTGGACCTGGTATTTGGCCTGTGAGCCAGGATTTCTACAATTTATGGAAATTTGACATGGTTTTCTATAAAGATCAACTAAACTGACCAAACAAAGGATGTATTTATGATCAAAATCTAAAACTGACTGGATATTTATGCAATATTTGCGTAAAACTTGCAAATATGAGTAGGGAGAAGACTTTTGGACACAGATATCAAGATATCAAGAAACACAAGCAAATTACATCAAAGATTCAGCAAGAGGACCTGAATAACGACTCCATTTTTAAAGATTGTAAGAATTGACTGTAAAGTTCAAGATATCTATGCTCAATTCTGAAATATTTATGATGAATAAACATGAAAGAAAATAAAACAAGCAAATCTTTGCGAGAACACTCAAAGTATGAACAATTGTGATGAGCTTTGAGAGGATTACCTCATTTCTCACACAGGAAAATGTGAATACAAGTGATTTACCTTCAAAATTAGAAAGAAGGCCCTCCTTCTAGCACCAATTTATGTTGATGATGATTGTTAGTCATAACAACATGCATAAAAATTTGCACAACAAACCTTTATTATCTTAAAAAGTACAATCAATTTGGAACAAATTGATGACTCCATGGCTCCGTTGATCAAGTCATGATCTTTTGAAGTTACCCAGAGGTTGATGTGACATGTTTTTTTCCATTTCAAGGGGTCTTACGTTGTCTAGGTGATCAATTTTGTATCTGTTCCTATAAATTTACTTCACAAAAGAGGTTATTTCTACTCTACTCCACATATTGTAGTAATATTTTTAAGTTTGATCAATTCTTCTGAGCATTTACTATCCTAAACTTATATAAACTTCTGCACAGTGTATTTAATCCTACAAGTAGATATTCACATGTATATCATTGATGTACATCCATATTTGCATGATATTTATCATTTTAACATGCTTTCGCTCAAAATATGCTCTATATTTTCAATTATTTACGAGATATAGACATATTCCATGTTCATTTGCTTTAGATTGTATGTTATTTGCAATTGTGAAGGTGATTTGCAATGAAATTTAAGAAAATTAAAAGAAATACTTCTAAATTTGGTGAACATTTAGCTATTGAGTCACATACATTCCAGATACAATCATGAAGAGAAGAAATCAAACCATAACTTCACCAGGCTGTTCCACAGCTAGGTATGGTTGATGCTAACTTCAAAGGAACAAGGAATGAAAACAACACATGCAGACTGACAAGCACTCCAAGGGACACAGCTAATCAATGCATATATACAGATCTCATTCACTGACTACTCAAGATTTACAATAATTTGTAATCAACACAACTTCTCTTTCATTAAGTATTCAAAAAAAATATGTACATTCACAATAGCCTTGAAATCAGTCCTGAATGCTTCAGCAATCAAATTTCAATTAAGTTTCTAATGCATTAAAGAGTCCACTCCTTCCCCTTTTATAGAATAAGGAGAGGAGGCGGTTACAAATGACCAACGGTCAAGATTTATCTATTCAGATCAACGGTCAACATTCCTCAGTGACTTAGTCAACATCTCCATATGTGGCATAAGTTGCTAGCTGGCAACTATCTAGCAAGACTCATTCACTTGCAAGTGGATCATGCATATAATTCCATTATCATGCATCTTTACTTACTCTTCATCTCCTTCTTCTTCTTCACTTTCTGCATCATCATTATCTTCATTATCACTATCACTTCGATGCAGATCATCCCCTATATGTACCTTCATAACTGCCCTGATGGATTCATATGACTGTACTATTCTATCAATCTCACCTCCATCCTGGACCTTGGCTTTTATTACTGCATGCCTGTGGGAATGAAATTTCTCTTGAAGAGCATCCATCTTACCTTTCCTGCTATTCAATATTTCATTATATGTCTCCACCCCGACCTTCATCCTCATGGCCTTATTTATCACCTTTTCTGTCAAATGGTATAGGGGATCTTCTGCAGCTTGCTTAAAATTGTCATGGAAAGCCTGGATAGCAAAATCAACATCTTGATTTTCTATTTTCCCTTCTACCTTCCCTTCTAGGGCTTCTAGGGTTTTTGCCTCTTGTGCCATTAGATTATGCAATTTGACACTGATATCCCTAAGTTTGCCACTGCCTCTCTTCAAAATATCACATTCAAATCTAGTGTCCTCATACCAGATACCAAGCAGCTGAGAGGTATTTCTTGGTTTAATCATGCTTCTAGCAAATAGTGTAGAAACATCAAAATCATGTACCTCCTCTACTTGTTACAAATTTACCTCTTGTCACAACCAATAAGGAACATCACCCTTGGGCTCCTGATGATCACCCTCTTTATTTTGGGAACCCTGGGACTCTGTATCATGCTATGCCCTCAATGGTGAATGTTCTTTTCTGATTTCTTCCTCATGTACTTTCTCATGAGGGGGATCTTTTTGAGGTACCTCTTGCTGAGGGATTTCTTTTTGAGGTGGAGGATTTTGTAAGGTATGCATACCTTGATCTTGCACTTCCTCCTGTAGATTCTCCTCAGGAGCTTCTTGAGCTTTCTACTTTTGTTCATCTTTGGTATGTTGGGCTCTTGAGAAGATTGTGCATTTTGACCTTGGGGATCATCTTGATCACCCTTGGTCACATTTTCTATTTCTTTTTGTTGGCTTTCACCTTGTGGCAAACTCTACTCTTTATCCTTAGGTGCATCAACCTCTTCCAAGTTTACTTCTTTCTCAGCTGATTTCCCCTCTGATGCTAGATTATTACCTTGATCACCTCCTTCATCATGTGGTGATGGAACACTTTGATCCTGACCAACATTCTTGTTAGGCATCTCCTAATCACCCTCACTCTAAAGTTGTGCTTCTAATTGTTCTTGTCCTCTGGGTGCATTATCTTGATCCTTGCCTTGATCGGGTGTCATACCACCCATCTCTGTATGCTTTGTATTTTCAAATTTTTTAGGCTCTAGAGGTGGATCACTGTCTTTATTTGGGCTGATATCACCCCAGTAGGTTAGGTCTATCGTTGCAGGACTAGTGACCTGCTCTACCAAATTAGCTAACCCTAGCTGTTGGGCTACTTCTTCAAGGTTATCCTATTCGGTTTCATCCTTTTCATCCCTTACTTGGCTAGTCACCTTTTGAGCCATTGGGGTCCCATGAGGGGTCATCTTCATATTGGAAACCAATGTCTCCATGTGCTGAGCAGCCACGTCTTGAACTACCTCATCATCAAACAATTCTACAGTGTCATCAAGAGGAAAAGGGGACTCTTTATTAGCCATATATACTTTTTCTTTCTGATCCTCCATCTTCTCAGTCTTAAACTAAACTATTTCAGGGATGGGGACCTCGTGCTATAGTTCTCTCCTGAAAGTCAAACCACCCATACCTCTTAACATGATGGTGTTAGTGCTAACATCTCCCCTCATTGTTGTCCTTTGTTTCTTTGGTGGTGGTGTTTGCAACACCTTTCTTTTATTCCTTGTTATTAATAAATCATCATCTTTAGGTCCCATATCCACCTGTTCTTCCTCCAAGGGTTTTTCTTGTAGAGGCTCATTCTCCACTTGTTTCTCTATATCTTCAGGAACAGGCTTTATTATCCTCTTGGTCTTTTGTTTATCAGGGGGTGGTTGTGATGAAGATGCATGTGCAGATGTTGATGCCCCATCACCTTTTGATGGAAGCCTCCTGATAACTACCCCCTGCAGCTCAGGATTAGCCTTCCTGCCTTTGCGTGGTGGTTGTTTCTCTTCATCAGGTAGTCTCTCTCCATTAGATTTCCTCTTCTCAATGAGGAAATCATCATATTCTTCATCTGAGAGCTCTTGTCTTTTCTTTCTATTGTCAATAGTGAGGGCCATACCCTTCTTCTTCAATTTAGTAACCTCAATAGTTACCCAACTCTTTGTCAGTTGGAGGACCCCTTTCATTATTTGATCTAATGAGGTATCTTCTAGCAATGTTAGATCAGGAGCTGAAATGGTGTCATTATACACCTTTTTGTCCTCATATTCATTGGACATTTTCTTTCCATCATCATCATGTAATTGTGCAGGAACTGAAATGCAATCAAAAGTCTAGATCTGGTTGAGGGTGAGCCTTTGATAAATTTTCTCCTAACCTCTACCTCATCATCACAATCAGTCCAATAATCTTCAAGATGTTTTTGGTGTATTGATTTTCCCAATAACTTCTGCATTCTGCCATATGGGTCGTATGACCTTGCTATAGAAAATGGTTGCAGGTGCATGAGCTTTAACCCTCCAATAGCATGTTTGATGCTCTATCTATTAGGGCATATATACCAGCCTATGTATACTAGGAACAATATAGGAGGAATCTTTTTTCTACTCTATGTGAGCCTCAACTGAAGTAGACACTTATCTAACAAACTCCATCAAGATGACCCTGTCAGTGGGGTATCTTGGCAACATGAAAGACTGTCCTTCAAATCCTTCTATTCTTATGTATGAGAAGGTGGGGAATTGGTAAAACCAAGCCCCATGCTTATATATAATGGCTAGAGCCTCCATGCTCAATCTCTTAGTTCTGTCCTCCTCCATGGTTTTGACTACATGCATTGAAAAGGAGTCATATACCAATTTGTAGTCTTGGAGATATGCTCTCCTCTGTAATTGGGGATAATGGTCCCAAATGTTTACATCACCGATGTTGTTTCCCCACTTGCCCACTATTTGCAAGGCATTAAATGTCCCATGAAAAGCACATGCATATAATACATAGGAGGTCATATGGAATATACAAGCTTTGCCTCCTAGCTTTCTCATGCCCTCATCCAAGCTGTCGCTGATGATCTTAGCCCACAGAGGCTTGTTGTCTGAATATAGCACCATCTGGATGATCCCATACATCCAGTTTTCAAAGTTGCCAGCATGTTGCTTGCTGGTCATTCTACTTAATAAGGCAATCATGTACTGATACTCCTCATCAAAATCAAATTTGTATAAGTAAACAGGTAGCTTGGTAGAAGTTGTGTACGTACTGTTCTTGGCCCTCCATTGGTACATGACCTTCCTGGCCTCTTTCTTGTTATTATTGTACTCCTTTTCCAACTTACCTAGATTCACACTGACCACTTTATTTCCCATAGGCAAACCGAACGTGGCAACAATGCCCTTGATTGAGAAGTCGGCATATACTCTGTCATGTTTTTCCACTCTTCTATTCTCAGGGTTATAATTTCTGGCACACTCTACTACCAACTCAGTGGCCTCCATTGCATATGGGAATCCTATTGTGTGCTGATGCAGAGGTAAAACGCAACGGGAGCTTACAAATGGGAAGGATGAGTCATTAACACAAACAGCATGTTAAAATACCTATCGGCTTATCATCATCATCATATTTCTTGCTAACACAGACAGCATCATCACATTTCGAAGAGGCATGAAATATCCTCCTACTGACTACTGTTCACTTCCTTATCGCCTATCGGCGAGAGATGGTTCATCAGCTAAGGGGAAAGGTCTTAACCCCGATGACTAATGTCACCCCGATGAATATATCGGTCCTATACCGATCGGCCAGACTTGGCTTATCGACTGGACTCCAACACTCTGTCCCGATGTCCGATATCACCCCGATATCTCTTTTCATCGGTCAGGTTGCCTATCGGCAACACTTCTTCTATCGGCCAGGCCGAAAAAGGTCTCCCTGACGCTATTACTCCTACCGATGCTGAAACACTTAATGTCAGCAGGATAAATCTGCATCGGGTGATATTCGCAATATCCTGATGATGATGACGTCACATGCACCTGATGATGATGTCACCCGGATATAAGACTCTTACATCCTCCGCAGCATGATAATAAAATGTCGGGTGATATTATACATATCCTGATGATGACCTTTAAGATCCTGATGACGACTTTTAAGAACCTCCTGTCCTTAGCCAAAAAAATGATTTTTTTCCTCCCGCATACGATAGCGATATGCGGATGATGGGTACACACGAAAGATGATCCTGATGACGATATACACACTGAGTATATATCCAACTTATATCATCCTGATGCACTTGAAACATACAATCTTCGTCAGCTTCATAACCCGATCCGGATAGCGGTATACTCACAGATGACGATGCGATTCACTCCGTCTGGAAAAGCACATGCAGATCCCTGTATATCCGTCAGCTGCATGCAAACTCACAGAACCGCACAATTTCACAAAGAAAACATGATGATCAGGCCGGATCACCTTCAGATCAAAACTTAACAGTTTATCTTCCTAAACCCTAGCACCTGAGGATGCTAGGTTGATTCATAGCATGCTACCAATCGATCTCCCACACAATGAAATGCATAAACAGAAAACTAAAATACAACCTAAACTAACATGCATGACCATTCCACCGATTCACAGAATCAACCGGTGGAAGGGTTGAAAGAATCCATTAACCTGTAATCAGAACGGAAATCAAAACATAAACAGCTGATAAACCAGATAATGCAATTGATGAGATCTTATTTAGATGAAACACAAATGTCCTGTTTCTACAATAATGTTTCACAATGTCTGGACTGATCTCTGGATCTCACTCAATCACCAGTACAACATAACACAACTACTACTCTCCTTGATATGATCTCAAACCCTAACTGATCTGAGTTATTTATAGCAATATCCTACGAGTACTACCAACTCGATTCCCAGCGGCTGGGAGCTTCCAAACGGCTGGGAGAAGACAGCTCAGACAACCTGATCACGAGCTCTAACTGCCTGCACACTCTCCTAGGCTGATCTAATACATATGCATTGGTCCAATGGACCTTATTACATTATGAAGTCAAACATGCTAAAAATAGACTAATGTCCTATCATGCGGACAATGAACCTATATCCTGTCTTGTAGGGGTGCTCCTGCACCATGTGCCACATACCAGTTGTGAATATCTTATCCAGTATAGGGTTATCAGTATCATCATCTAATCTTCTTGTCTAGGCATCCAACTCAGTTTTCCCTTGATGTGTATCATCTATCTGACCATATCTGAATCCTAGTCCCTCAGGTTGTACAAACATAGGTTTCAAAAACTTGGAGTTAGATCTATTCCTCCTGACCTCCACCACTAGATCCTGCGATAAAAATATTCATTTCTTACCCTAGGGTCTATGAATGGGGAAATTCAAGAATACTATTTATTTCATAATTACTATTCAACATTGCAATTTACCTCATGCGTCATCATTATGCAGATTAACCTATTAAAACTCACCTACCTAGTGATTTGTAGTAAATCACAACAAAGAGGGTTTTAATTTACTTACCTGATATTCGCTTTTCCCTTCTGGTTATATTATTGATAACGGAGAAAATGCAGATATGTAGTATCAACTGTTTCGTTCCGTTACGCTGAGTGTGATGTTCTACCAGTAGGATACTGTGAGGTATTGACTTTTAGGGCTCTGTAAATTTCAATTATCGTAAGGGTAAATGTAAATAATCCCTAAATTTCACTTTTAAATTAACTGATATGACAAATTAGGGCATATGTTTTGTTTTAAGCGAATCCGTTGATAATTCGCATGGAGTTGGTAGATGCTGCCAAGTTTCTAATTTGTATTTGAAATCGAAAGGGTGCCACCTACCATTGGGGTTTGCATTTAATGCCAGAGGGTGATCTTTGGAAGATCAAGTATATATGAAAATATGACCCCAAACAGAAAATATGACCCCTCTCTTGTGCGCGGGATAATCGTTTACTAAAGATCGGGGTGATATGGTCAACCATTGACCACGAAGCAAGATCGGGTCATAAAATTAAAGGTAATGGATATTACAAAACATGACACCCTCAAGAGTAGATCATGATAATATCATTATGCCGTCCTACCTTCTTTGTATTGGGTTATGATGACATCATCAGCATATAAAGAAATATGATGGATGCTTAGAAATATGACCCTCCATGGGCCAGGTGTAATGATTACGTCATCATCAGGGTGATCTCTTTTATTCATTGAAATTGAATGATGTCATGGTCATAATTGTGCAGGGTGATATTTGTGAAGGGGTGATATTTTAAAGATGACAGATATAAGCAAATATGACCCCCCCGCAAATACATGAAGTTTATGACGGGTAAATACTCATCCCTATTTAAGTTTGACGTTCGCGTATCGGGGATGGATTGAACATCGGGTGATTTTTCTAAGTCGGGGTCATCTAAACAGATATGACTGATATTCAGAAATATGACCCCCCATGTGAAATATCAAGGTTGACCGATCTTTGATTCAACATAACTTTCTACCCTTAACCAATATCAGGGTGATCCAAAAGGCAAACCTGCTTAGAATTTTGTACTCTTTCTAACTATGAGGTTTGTGATAGCAAATGTTGACTTTGACAACTAACCTCTCCTTGTGATGCACATGTATAAGCAAAGGTGACACACATGACCAAATTTTACCAAACCGCCCAAAGCAAGAAAACAACCAAGCAAAAGCAAAAGAAAAGTTGGGTCCCTATTTTGCCAAGGCAAAATGGGGCGTGTTGTGTAACCACACAACACAACTATTGGATGATTTGAGATAATGAAGAGTCATTGACATAGCCCTACTGGACAGATTCCAACCAATTTGGAATAGGCATAGAAATAGTTGAAAGGGAAGCTTGGTCATCAACTGTGCGAGAAAGAGCATCCGCCACAATATTGTCCTTACCATTCTTGTAAGTGATCTCATAGTCATAACCCATGAGTTTGCTGACCCATTTCTATTGTGCTGGGGAGGAGACCCATTGTTCCAAGAAATATTTCAGACTCTAGTGATCAATCTTGATGCAAAAATGATTCCCTAGTAGGTATGCCCGCCACTTTTGTACTGCATGCAAAATAGCCATCATTTCCTTCCCATATGTAGGGAGTACTAAATTCTTGCCAAAAAGGGCTTTGCTGGTGAATGCAATGGGATGTTCTTCTTGAAGGAGAATAGCACCAATTCCATTTCCACAAGCATCACTCTCAATGGTGAAGGTCTTGGAAAAATCTAGCATAGCTAGAAGAGGTGTAGTACACATAGCTTGTTTCAATTGTTCAAATGCACACTCAACAGCATGTGTCCAGATAAAAGCATCCTTTTTTAACATAGCTGTTAATGGAGCTACAATCTTCCCGTAATCCTTGACAAACTTGCGATAGTAGCTAGTCAGCCCCAAAAAACCACGGAGGCTCTTGAGTGTCTGAGGATGCAGCCAATTTTTCATGGCATCTATTTTTGCAGAATCCACTCGAACCCCTTGGGTTGAAACAATATGCCCGAGATACTCCACTTCCTCCTGGCCAAAAACACATTTAGACTGTTTTGCACAGAGATGATGATTAGAGAGAAGTTGCAGTACAAGATCCAAATGTTGGAGATGCTCAGCCCATGTTTTACTATAGATGAGGATATCATCAAAGAAGACCAGAATGAATTTCCACAGGTAGGGCCGGAATATTTTATTCATCAATGACTGGAATGTTGAAGGAGCATTAGTGAGGCCAAAGGGCATGACCAAAAACTCATGCTGGCCATCATGTGTGCAAAAAACTGTTTTAGGGATATCATCCTCATGAACCCAAATTTGGTGATACCCAGAACGAAGATCCAACTTGGAGAAAAATTGAGCGCCATGAAGCTCATCAACAATAGGAATCAAAAACTTATCCTTGATTGTGATGTGATTAAGTGCTTGAAAATCAATGCAGAGGTGCCACGACCCATCTTTTTTCTAGACAAGGACTGGTGAAGAAAAGGAACTAGTACTAGGGCGAATAATACCTTGCTTCAGTAAGTCTCGAACGAGCATCTCAATCTCTGTCTTTTGGTGAAATGGGTAGCAGTAGGGCCTAATGTTGGAAGGAACGCTTCCAGGAAGGAGCTGAATACGATGGTCCTCTGGTCTTGAAGGTGGCAATCCCACTGGTTCAACAAAGACACATGCATACCTATCCAAAATTCATTGTAGATCTGAAGGAGTAGTGGAGACCACGGATGATTGCATCTAAATGGAATGGAGCTGAGCGATGACACCATGTGAATTCTTCTTAATAAGATTTTCCATGCGATGTGAACTTATGATGCTGAGAGACCCCGGTTGTAAGCCCTTCAATGTGTGTTTTTTCCCATTATCTGAAAACTGCATCCAAAGTTTAGCAAAATCCCATAAGATGGGTCCAAATGTGCGTAACCATTAGGCACCCAAATCCAAATCACATCTGCCTAAGGGCAAGGCAAACATGTCAGAGTGTAGTTTATAATCTCCCATAGAGATATGCACATTGCGACACTTCCCTTTGCAAGGTAATGTACCCCCATTGGCAATCATGACTTCAAAGCTGGAGCAAAGATGGACAAAACAATCAGCCTGTTTGGCGATCTAAGGGTCAATGAAGTTATGAGTGCTGCTAGAATCAATGAGTATTGTAAGAGGGAGCTTCTTGAAGTAACCCTTGACCTGCATGGTTTGTGGGGTGGTGACTCCTGCTAAAGCATGGAGAGAGATCTCTGGGTGGTCTTCCTAAGAAGCAGGGTCAACAAGTGGCTGCTGAGTGTCGACCTAATCATCCACTATATCTTGAGCATCTGCATAAACTTCAGTTTCAGGTGGAAAATTCACATCCAAGAGATGGATCTTTTTCTCAACACATCTATGCCCCTAAGTGAATTTCTCATCATAGTTATAACAAAGCCCTTTTTCTCTACGTACCTGCATCTCTACTTCAGTCAAATGCTTGATAGGAGTTGTTCTAGGAGCTAGCGTTATTTGAGGTAGTTGGGAAACCGTATTTCTAAATGGAACAAAATTGGATTTAGATCATTGTTGAGTTGTGAACTTGTCCTCTGCCAACTTAGCCAACCCTAGGGCTTCCATCATTGTGCTAGGATAGAACATTTTAACCTCAGAGCGAATTGCATCCTTCAGACCACTAACAAAACAACTCCTGAAGAATTCATCAGACAACCCCTCTGTGTGATTGGCCAATTTTTCAAATTCTGTCTGATATTCTCTCACAACACCTATTTGGCACAGTTTAGTGAGTGCTCTTGTGAAGTCATCAAAAGCACTAGGGCCAAATCGTTGCAAAATGAGTTTGCAAAAATCTATCCATTTTGGCTCTTCATGAGCCTTGATGTACCAATGGAACCATTGAAGGGCTTCATGTTCCAAATGAAAGGATGCAAGTGGGACTTTATTGACATCAAAAGTATTATGCAGACTGAAAAATTGTTCTGCTCGGTATATCCATCCAGTCATATCATCACCATTGAAGCGAGGAAAATCAAGCTTCGGCCCACGAAAATTGCTGGAAGAAGAAAACCCAGTGTCTGCAGAAGACTATGCCTGCCATCTATTATTCATGGCTGACTACTAAAGATTGAGGCTATGAATTTTTTCATCAAGATCTTAGAGTTTGGTCTTGAGGGCTGCAAGTTCATCCTCCATGTTTTTTGCTCCTGCGCGGATGACAACCATAACCAGGAGATTTTTTATTTTTTATTTTTTATTTTGGGGAATGGGTAGAAAAACAAAAGCAGAAACTTTTTTAGTAAAGGAAAATTTAGATTTGGGAAAAACTCTGATGGATAATTGGGGTTTGACTAGGTTTTGGACACTTTTTGAGGGAAAGGGAAACAAAAAATGGGGTTTTCAGAAGCGGAGTGAAGGAATGGGAAAATTTGTCCAAGAGGGACAAAGGAGTAGAAAGATGAAATCAACACTGTGGTAAAATTTGAAGGCTATTGGGTGAGAATCGAAGAAGTTATGGCAAACCCTAAAAAATAGACAAATGTGGAATTTCTGGCTTCGATAAGTGGAATTTGCGATAGGGTCCTCAAGGAAGGAAATATGCAGAATGAAATTTTAGGGGTTCCAGTCACTTTTAAGAGGAAATGAAGCTAACTGTTCTGGATGGATTCAATCTGCGATTTGCTAACTGTCAATAGATATGGGCCCTAAGTCTGTTCGACTTCCTAAAGGTTCAGGGGAATCACTCAGCCACCAATGTTGTCTAACGGCTTGTGTATTGGGGCAGTACCCTTCACTCCACGGCTCGGGTAAAACTGATAACTACTTTGCCACAAATGACAACTCTTGGTTTACCTCATGGATGGGAACTAGTCAATCAGGTAGGGGTCGTTGCCCTTTTCGCTGGCAGGTCCTCTCAATGGGCCAGCGACTTCGAGGTTCCTATGGTACTCCTCACAATGAGTTTTAGGGCTATATGCCAGGCACTTCCCACAGTTAAGTGGATAGGGATATTCCCTGATCCGAACCTGCAATTGAAATGAACAATACATATGCAAAAAAGAAAGAACTACTGGAATAATCACAGCGCCTGAGGCCACTGCGGAAAATAAATTTGGCATAAATTCCACCCAACGAGCCCAAGAAAGTGCTCTGATACCATATGAGAGGAACCTCCTGCAACAATATAATGAAAATGCACAAAATAACAAAAATAGCAGAAACACAGAAGGAATTTATTGATCGCAGGCCAGTTTGAGGGGGCAAGCTCAATATAATAAATTCGCGGATGCCTTCATTGGCCTCAACACATACTTCCCATGAATGTGGGATAATACAATATGCTCACAGGATGACTTACAAAGCATATGCATCCAAATGTAATATACTAACAAAGTAAAGAGAAGGGTTAAACACAAGTTCCTAACATATTGGTTTTTATGTGTTAAATGATGTATCTTCTTTGTCATCCCCAACAGGTGACTCTTTGAAAGGATGTTTGATTCATATATAAACAAGTCTCTTTCTCTCATTTGATCTCTCCAAGGAATCTTTACAACATCTTGATAATGTGACATGACATGATCTTGTGAATTCTGATACAACAAACCTCTGACTTACTGAAGATCTCTACTTGTGATTTACACTAACCCTTTTACAGGTATTTGGTGAAGCTTCTTCATCTTTCATCGACTCTTTCTATGTGATTTGTGTTTCTACATCAATCTAGCTAGGGTTTCATACTAAGGTAAATATATTTCAATTACAACAATCTTTATTACTTGTTTTGCCTCTATTCATCATGAACATGCACTCTATATCAATCATCATTTGTTGTTGTAGAAGTGGGAACACGTACACAGGGTTTGCCTAGGCAAGCCCCTATACAACACAATGATTTTCCCTCTTTATTATGTGCAGATCCAAAGATGAAACTTCTAACAGCGACGAATGACAGGAAGACAAAGGATCTTTGATAGAGGCTACCAGATAGAAGTTTAGGCCAAACCCTAAGGACTAGGGTGCCGAGCGCTAGAGTCCTACTAGTTCTACTCTAGCTTCTAGTGACAGGTTCCCTCTGATCTATTCTACTCTACTTTGCTTTTGTTTTCTGTGTACTATATCAGCAATCAGCCAGGTTATTCAGTTTGTCATTTAGATCTCCACATTGCATAGTTTAGTCAAATCATTGGTTATCAATCTTCCCTCTTTGTAACAAAGGAACATAATGCAGACAGTTTGGCTCTCCCTTGAGGACTATAGCCAAACATTAAAGTCTTCAGTGATTTGTGTTCCAATGTGGCACGAAGAAAGCTAGATCTAGTTTATTTCATTAGATTAATCTAGACCTCTTTTCCCATTTCACATTTTGGTGAACCTGATATATCTTACAGTTGCACTTATAGATCCCATTACTATGTTTCATTAGTTGATTAATTGATTAGAAACTTATATTGCATATCTTCTTTTATTTTATGTGTTTAGTTTAAAAAGAAAAACACACTCAAACACACTTTTCTTTTCTTTTAGATTAGAAAACAAAAACATAAATATAAACAAAATTTTCTCATTTTTCTATCCCTTAATCAACATACCCATCTTGTCATCACTCTTTCTTCTCTATCACTTCTAGGAACATATGAGTGTCCTAACATTCATAGTTTCTTTATGAGTTTTATGACGTGGTTCTCTGAATATGAACTTCCTATAAGAAGAAGTTATCGAAACCTAATGGGTTCTCATCCTTTAGGTAGCTCCAGTGTTTCAACATCAGAACTTGATTTTGATAACTCATTCATCCCAGGAAGTTCTAGAATGTGACCATATTTAGATCACATCCCCACTTTTCTGATGATCTCCGATACAGCCTTCTCTTGATTCTCTTGAGAACTCTGTGGCCCATGTTCCTGAGGCCCAAATTTAGAAACTAGACAAAGAATTGGCTAGCTTCCAGCAATTCTTGGGCACAAAACATTTGGCTGGGGAGGTGCTCCCCCTTATAGAGAATCTCAAAAGATTGTTGATTGATGATCCATAATGTGTGGAAGTTCTATGTAGCCTATGTCACATAGTGGATAACAACATTATGACGTCAACTAGCTGCGTAGAAATCCTCAACAACACGTTCTTTCAAAACCAAATGGGGACTTAGGTGTTGATACCCATGTCAACATCCTCTATTTCAACATTCACTTCTTCCATTGTCACCACCACTGCACAATCTGGTAACAGTGCTAACACTGGTTCTAGGGTAACAAGTGGGAATCCTATACACCAATATGGCTTTGTCCCACCTTCCTTCAGCCTCTAGTTTACCTATCAAAATGCTAATACAAATATTTCCCAACATGTTCTTAGCTAGTCTCATCCACAGTTCAATTACCAAAATGCCAATCACATTGTTTCTCAACCTCTTTTTACTTCCATTCCTTCATATTCTAGCCATCGCAAGTCACTCCACCTTCCGATCTTGTAATAAACCAACTCTTGCAAAATCTCAATTCCCTACAATAACAATTAGCAACCATAAGCCAAGGTCAATCCCAACCTACCATCCCATCCTACTACACTCGTAGCCCACTCTCACTCACTATCCTAAAAACTCCTATGCCAAACAAATTTGAAGCACCACATTTTGAGAAGTACACTAGAAAAGGATACCCTAGTAACCACGTGTTAGCATTTACCACATGGTGCAGTGACTTTCTTTTTGAATATGCTATTTTATCTAAGTTCTTTCCTCGGTCATTAAAAGACATGACCTTGGATTGGTTTTGTTCACTACCTGACAACTCGATCCATTCTTTTCAACAACTTATCGATCAATTTCTCCAACATTTCTATTGATGCTAAAATTTTCACCTAAATGTTGCACCCACATGCAAACCTACACTAACATGGGAAACCTAACAAATGGGGGACGTGGCTTGCGAGATGACCTCCGGGGTTTTAGAAGCCAACTCTTCATAGGGTTTTCAATAAAGTTGTTTCAGATTTTTTTGAGAAAAGAGTAAAGAGAACTCAAAAATAAATTCTAACTAATATGGTGATATGGTAATTACAAAACTTTCCAACTTGCATATGACTTGTTGTGCACAAGATTTGAAATCATGAGACAAGATAAACACATATGCAATGATGAGAAGTGAAATTACATAATCATAATGTTGTAGGAGGTTTGATAATCCAAGATTTACAAAGAGAGGCTACACATTTGAGAAAAGAAAACATGAATCATTTTAATAAAGATAAAATGCATGGCATAGAATGACCATTTCCCCTTCATTGGTGAACTAAAATGAAGATGTGAAAGGCTCTGAAGCACAATCCATCAAGATTCATTTAATTCTAAGAAAATATGACAAAAAGGATTGCAAAAATCTTCCAGTTTGTAAACGAATCTTCCCTTTGTTTATAATTAATCATTACAAAAATTAATCCTTCTTTAGCAAAGAAAAAACTCCTATATGATATGACTCAGCTGAGAAAGGAAAATAAATTAGAATAAATCCCCCAAATCTGCCTCCTTCTGATGCATGATAACCACCTGTAACTATTAACTACCTATTTTCTTCCTTTTGATTCCTCATTTCACATGCAAAATATCCTCATGACTGCATGTTTTCCACCACTGAAGTTTGCTTCTTGTTTACTTTGCCTTTCCCGTAAAAATGTAAAGCATTTACTTTATTTTCACCATCACCTGTAGTTGCATTTTATGGTTTCCTTTATATTAAATGAAACTCAACTTTATCTCCTGTGAGTCTTTAAAATGCATGTAATCTTTTAAAATAAAGATTAACTTTATTTAAGACATGGGCCCACCATAATTTCTCACACCTCACCTTAACCTTTTAAAAGATTTTAATAAAATCTTAAAAAAAAAAAAAAAACTTTTAAATATCCCGTGAGCTTCAAAAAATGACTCTTTCATTTTATCTAACTTCCACCTAGAGCACTAGTGCATCATTCTTTTCTGACATCCTCTTGCAACTTCTATATGGTGCGCTAGCTATTGGATGAAGACAGAGATCAGACGGTGATGACTTTGTTGCATTGATATCCTCTTTTGATGCATTTTTTAGAGGGCTATGCCTCGTTCTCTAGAGACTTTTGTGTTGTGTGCCATGTTTTATAATGTCTGAAGCTACCTCTAAACAAATATACTTTTAACTTAGAGATGATGTGCTTCCTTTTTGAGTCATATCCTCTAAATGGAGGTTGCGCTCTCTTCTATATATGGTTGTGCCTAGTTTGGAGAGTTGCCCCATTATTAGAAAACCATATGTTATAACTGGTTTACACCATGAGATGATAGATACCTGAAGTTGCATTGTTTCCTTTATGAAATGGTTTTATTAGACTTGAAATACTTGCATTGATTTCTGATGATAGTGCATCCTTACCTAGCCGCACCTTCTACAAACGATTCCACTTCATTGTTTGAGTCTCCTCTGGATTGCACCCTTCATTGGAAGCTGTTGGGTACGTGTGAAGCCAAGTCATTTTAACGGCAGCATCTTCCTATTCTTTGTAACAACAGCATCTTCTTGTTTTTTGTAACTGTTGCCTCCTTTGTATTCTAGGCACGGTGGTTGAAGAGGTTAAGGATTGTATTGGATTTTTATCATGGCTGCCATTGTAGGCTGTATGTAAGGTGTTGAAACAGAGTTAAATAAAATAGAGATTCCCCTGTTAAGAGTGGATGTAGTCTATAAGATGAACCATTGTAAAATTTTGATGTTCTCGTCTGTGTGTGTTCTTGTTCATTTATTTTATTCTCTGCAATCTTTTTTTCATTTTTTAGTTGTTATTTAAAATCAACAATTGGTATCAAAGCTTGGTGGAGAATCTCGGTGCTGAATCAATTTTTTTTGGGAAATCGGTGTAAGAATTTCTAGAGCCATGGATGATGTAGACAAATGGAAGAATTAGAAGTTCTCAGGGTAGAACTTCAGATTGTGGAAGGTACAAATGGAATCATTGCTCATCAAGCAGGATCTCTCAAACACACTTGTAGGGAAATAGAAAGGGAAAGGTTCTCTATCAGATGGAGAGTGGGAGAAACTAGACAGGAAAGCAAGAGCACCTATTTTTCTTTCGTTGTCCAGCAATGTTTTATTCAATGTTTTAGCTGAAAAGACAATGTAAGAGCTATGGGATAAACTTTCTTCAATGTATGAGATGGTATTCATCACGAAAAAGTTATATAATTTAAAAATGAGAGGAGGGATTATGTCGAATCATCTCAATGAATTCAATACCTTGGTCACCCAATTGATTATAGTGGGTATTAATTTAGATGATGAGATTAAGGCAATATTGTTGTTATGTTCTTTAGCAAATAGCTAGGAAGGTGTGGTGATGGCAGTTAGCACTTCGGTGGCTGCCAAAAGTAAATTAAAAATTTGATGATGTTGCAGCCACTCTTCTCAACAAAGAGATGAGGAGGAAAAATCAAGAGCCTTCATCCGGTGACGCATTAACTACTGTAAGTACTGGCAATAGAGGTAGGAGTCAAGAAAGAGGCAGAAATAATAATAGAAGAAGGTCAAAATCTGCACCAAGATCATAGTCCAGAGGTAGAAATAGTGCATGTTGGTTTTGTGGTAAATCAAGACATACAAAAAAGAATTGTTGGAATTATAAAAAGGCACAAAACAAAGTCAGCAATAATGAAGTAAACACTGCAATTGATAAAGAAGATGGTATTTTAGTTTTGTCTGTTGGTGACACGAATGCAGATTCGTGGGTGCTCGATTTCGGTGCCTCTTTCCATGCTACTTCATGCTGGGAAGCTTTTTCAAATTTCTAAGAAGGTACATTCGGTAAGGTTTTTCTTGGTGATAATAAAGAATGTGAAATCATAGGTAAGGGTGATGTAACATGGCATTTGAAAAATGGAAATAAATGGATCTTGAAGGATGTGAGATATGTTCCCATGTTGAAATGAAATTTAATATCAGTGAACCAGCTTATTGCTCATGGGTGTAATGTTAAATTTTCTTTAGATACTTGGAAAGTAACCAAGGGAGTTTTGGTGCATGCAAAGGGAAAGAAACTAGGTAATCTTTATATTTTAGAATGGCATGGTGAAGTGGGAGCTGCAATGGTAGTTGTTGACAATAGTTCGGAACTTTGGCATAAGAGGCTCAGGCAAATGAGCAAGAAGGGGCTTGAGGTTATGCTTCAAAGGGATCAACTTCTAGGCCTAAAATTGGTTGATTTGGAGTTATGTGAGCATTGCATTTATGGCAAATAGAGTCAGACCAGCTTCTTGAGAATGGGCCATGACAAGAAAACTACTCCATTGGAACTTATGCACTCAGATGTTTTTGGTCCCATGGAGGTAACCTCTTTTGGAGGTGCTAATTATTTTGTTACTTTCCTTGATGATTGCACTCGCAAAGCCTGGATTTATATGTTGAATAGAAAATCAGAGGTGTTTTCCAAATTTAAAAAATTTTAAGCTCTTTTTGAAAATCAGATTGGGCACAAAATTAAATGTCTAAAAACTGATAATGGGGGAGAGTTTTGCTCTTCAGAATTTGACAACTTTTGTGCAGATAATGGCATACGTAGAATTAAAGTGGTTCCATTCACACCTTAGGAAAATGGTGTAGCTGAGAGGTTGAATCGGACGATTCTAGAGAGAGCTCGGAGTATGCTCTCCAATGCCAGTTTGGGGAAAGAGTTTTGGGCAAAGGCTTGTAATATAGCGGTGTATTTAATCAATTGAGCTCCTTCATCTTGATTGGATTTTGATATCCCAGAGGAGAGATGGCTTGAAAAAAGAATTTCTTATAATCACATTTGTGTGTTTGGCTGTGAAGCTTTGTGCATATTTCAAAAGAGCAGCGTGTAAAGTTAGATTTCAAGTCAAAAAGATGTATATTTCTTGGCTATGGTGAAGACCAATTTGGTTTTCATATTTGGGATCCAATTGCAAAGAAAATCACCCACAGTCGAGATGTCGTGTTTAATGAAAAACTCTTCCCTGCTCTGCAAAAACAAGAGAATTCGCCAAAAGAGTATGTGCCTCTTGATTTATTTGATTATGGAACTACTAGGCAACCCTCTGTTTCATATTCATAGCCTACACAAGGTGCTTCACAGCAACCTACAGTTACTTTTCAGCCTTCTATTATTTGTACTTTGCCTCCTAATGCTTCAACATTGCCTTTAAATATTTCCTCACATTCTTCAATAGCGTCTCCCCTGCCTCCCACTATTTGTCTGTTATCTTTGACTGGTGGCGCCCCTCATCATACTTGTGCACAGCCATCATTTTCTTGCATGCAGCCTTCGATATCTCAGATGTTGCCTTCCCACATGTCAGATCAGTGTCTAAATATTAACTCACATCCTTTGTTTATCCCAACGCAGCCTTCTACCATTACCACACTGCGTTTGTGAAGTAATGAGCGGTCTTCTATTTTGTGGGAGCCTCCATTAAATCCAACACAGTCTTTAATTATTGAGAGGTAGTCTTCATCACTGCCTGTTGGTAATGATTTGCAGTTATTTAAAAGTCAAGAGCAGCCTCTTCAAACTCTTGGACAGGCTCAGGACAATTTATTGTCACAGACAATTGAGGTACAGAGGCAAAGCATTGGAGAAAACGTCCAGAATAGGGGAAATTTCTAGTCTGATATAGACAATATAAAATAGGGTCCTCAATTATGGAGGTCTACTCGAGAGCAGAGGTCTCTGGCCAAATTTTATGATTATGAGTTATTGCTCTCTGATCAAGCAGAGCCTACAACATTTAAACAGGCTTGTAAAGATGCAAATTTAGTCAAGTGGATGGAGACAATGCAAGATGAAATGGAGTCTTTGAGAGCGAATGACACATGGGATTTGGTTACTCTTCTGCCAGATCGAAAACCACTAAAAAATAAATGGGTATATCATTTGAAAGAAGAAGATGGAGGGACTAAACGCTACAAGGCCAGACTGGTTGTGAAGGGTTTTGATCAGCAAAAAGGAATTGATTTCAATGAGATTTTTTCACCAGTTGTGAAGATGCAAACAATTTGAGTTGTTTTGGGCATGGCAGTTGTTTGGGACTTTGAGCTTGAGCAACTTGATGTCAAAACAATGTTTCTTCATGGAGATATTTAAGAGGAGTTATATATGGAGCAGCCTAAAGGTTTTGCACAGTAGGGTCAAGAGCATTTATATTGTAGATTAAAGTGAAGTTTGTATGGGCTCAAGCAAGCCCCGAGGCAATGGTATCTCAAATTTGATAGCTTCATGACTTAGCAACATTTCACTCATTGTGAATCAGACCTGTGCATTTATTATAAGAATCTTGCTAATGGCGAGTTTGTCATTCTTTTGCTTTATGTTGATGATATGTTGGTTGTTGGCACTAGTGTGAAGATTGTTCGTGAATTAAAACATCATTTAGCTCAATGCTTTGCCATGAAAGATTTAGGGGCAGTAAAGAGGATTCTTGGGATTAATATAATTAGGGATAGAAATAAGAGAGAAATCAGATTGTCTCAAGAGATATATTCTTAAAATTTTAGATAGGTTCAATATGAAGAATGCCAAGTCTGTTAGTACTCCTTTGGTTGATAATTTTCGCTTGTCATCAGCTATGTGTCCTAAAACAAAAGAGGATCAAGAACACATGAAATATGTTCCATATTCATCAGCAATTGGCAGTCTCATGTATGCCATGGTTTGTACTCATCCGGATATTGCTCCTGCAGTGGGAGTTGTGAGCAGATTTATGAGTAATTTGGGTAAATCACATAGGTAGGTAGTACAATGGATCTTCAAATACTTAAAAGGCACTTCACATCATTTTTTATGTTTTGGAAGTAAGGATACTTAGCTGCGAGGATATGTTGATTCAGATATGGCTGGAGATTTGGATAAACAGAAGTCTACTACCGATTACATGTTTACTTTTGTCGAGGCAGTGATAAGTTGGGTTTCACAGTTGCAACAGGTGGTTACACTTTCTTCTACTGAGGATGAATACATTGCTCTAACTGAAGGAGCCAAGGAAATGATATGGTTGCAGTGGTTGTTGGGTGAATTATGGTGTAAGCAATCATTTTTCACTTTGTTTTGTGATAGCAATAGTGCTATTCACTTGGCCAAGAATTATGCCTTTCATAATCAGACAAAGCATATAGAGTTGAGATATCATTTTACTCGCCATGTCCTTGACAAGGGTAAGGTGCAGGTGGAGAAAATTGATACTAAAATGAACCTAGCGGATGCCTTAATGAAGATTGTACCATGAGAGAAGTTTGAGTTCTGTAGAGCTTCTCTCAGTATTGTCCTGATGTGACCAAGCCTGCAGTAGGGGATATCTCTGAGCACCTCTCTTTCTGGTATGACTTGTCTTCAAGTGGGAGATTGTTGGGTATGTGTGAAGCCAAGTCATTGTAATGGCAGCATCTTCCTATTCTTTGTAATGGCATCATCTTCTTATTTTTTGCAATCATTTCCTCCTTTGTATTCTGGGTACGGTGGTTGAAGAGGTTAAGGATTGTATTGGCTTTTTATCATGGCTACCATTGCGGGTTGTATGTAAGGTGTTGAAACAGAGTTACATAAAAGAGATTCTCTTGTTGAGAGTGGATGTAGTCTATAAGATGAACCATTGTAAAATTTATGTGTTCTCGTCTGTGTGTGTTCTTGTTCATTTATTTTATTCTCTGCAATCCTTTTTTCATTTTTCTATTGTTATTTAAAATCAAGAGAAGCTTCATGCCATTTGAAAGTATGTGCTGGAGATCTATATGTTGCACCCCATTCTTACCTTATGCCACATGCTCTTACCTCCATGTGTGATTGAAAAGGATCAATTGGTCTAAAGACTTGCATTGGTTTTCTCTACATCTTGCTCATCTTTCACCTTCACATATTCAGTGCCTGGTGGTAGCTTCATACTAACAAACCATGCCTTTTCTCTTGGATCTGTGATGACAAATGTAGAACATGGTATATGTGCACTCAACACAAAGTGGCAGTATAGCTATACAAAAGACTACAAATAAGGGAGGGCAATACTGCAATAAGGTTTATGGTATACTCCAATTAAAATCTTGAACTTGTTTCCATCATACAATCATTCACTCCCTTGAAATTAAATTCCCATATCCTTTGACGACCCATGGATTCCTCATAGCTTCATCTACTCAGGACTGTGCCATATCTATAACGGTTGCGTTGATAAACATTGGCAGGACTTTGCATCATATTTCACAGAAGCGTAGTGATTTTGGAGGCTTAGATTTAGAGGTGTCTCTAGCTGCACCTTACCATTGAAGTCTCTCCTCATCGTTGATATATAATATTCTTGGAGCTACAAAGTTTTCATGTGGCTTGAACCCCATGTTTTATATTGAGCCAATGAGCAATAATATGGAAATGTTATGCTGAAACTTATAGCTAGAAACTCATATACAACCTTTACACTTTATTCTACCTCTTTAATAACATGAGCTATGTTTAAGAAGATAGAAGGCTCCTTTTGTCATACTATGGGTTCATACTTTAGCCGAAGTATAAAAATCATCTTTGCAACCTCCCAAACCAATGCAAGAAATAAAAATTAAAACAAAATATGGAGTGCGTTGAAAATGACACAACAATTTCCAAGCCAACATTGGACCTCAAGTCACATTGACTGATTTGGTTCATTATAAGCAAGGAGTGAAAGAGAAAGTGACTGACTTAAATGGGCATTACCAAGCCCTTTTCTCTTGAATACCATATTCTCTTCTGGATGTTGATGTGCAACAAGTTTTCATAAACCTGTAGCCACAAATCCATGATAAGATACTATTGATGTGTTATCCTTCATTCATGCATCTTTGTACAATTCTTCATGATTAACAACTATCGGTCAGCCAATATGAGTGTTGGGATAAGTTTTCATTAATTTTGTAATCCTAACCATTTTCATGTGTTGGAAAGTGTTATTGAACACATAGGGACTTGAGAGATAAATTATTATTTAAGTATATCACTTGGACATGTTGTAGTTACTTCCTATGTGGTAGGACCCAATATAGGCACCCACTTTGGAAGTGGATCCCATGAAGACTTGGAATTGACTTCTTGAAGTCTATCTTGACTTGGTGATGCTTCCTAGGAGGTGGGACCCATCTTGGGCACTCACTTTGGAGGAGATTCCAATGTAGACTTGGAGTTTGCATTGTTAAACTTTTCATGGACCAGCTAGGAGTTGAACCTAGGACCTTCCAATTGCATGTTGGAGTGCTCTACCAACTAAGCTACTGGCCCTTTGTTGACCAGCCCATCGTCGGTCCAAGTGTGGATTATTTCCAACACCCCCCCTTAAGCCACACTTCAGGTGCTTGGGGCTCCTATCCTGGCTCTGATACCATGTTAAACTTTTCATGGACCAACTAGGAGTTGAACCTAGGACCTTCCATTTGCATGTTGGAGTGCTCTACCAACTGAGCTACTAACCCTTTGTTGACCAGCCCATTGTTAGTCCAAGTGTGGATTATTTCCAACATGCATGAGTGAACAATGTTGATATAATTTGCATGGATATGGTGTGGGAGTTAACAATGGAGTTAGAGATGCATGATATTTGCATGTTGCTTGCATGAGCTTGTTTGAGCTTGCATGGACTTGCATGTTGTTGCATGTTACTTGCATGGACTTGCATTTTGTTGCATGTCACTTGTATGAGCTTGCATGGACTTGCATGTTGTTGCATGTTACTTGCATGGAATTGCATGTTGTTGCATGTCAATTGTATGTACTTGCATGTGAGTTGCATGTACTTATATGGTGTTGCATGTGTCTTGCATGTCACTCTAACTCAGGTTCAGTTTTGCATGACTCTTGCATGATGCTATAGGTTGTTGCATGACTCTTGCATGATACAAACAGGTTGTTATAGATTCATATTGGGGACATCAATTATGCATGTTGTTTGCATGACATTGGTGTGTGTTAGAGCACTTTAGTTGACTGAAATAGATTGGGACAACTTGGGTGCCCATCTTGAGACTTTTAGTTGTGCCTTGTTATTATCACATAACACTTTAGTTAAGTTTGAATAGGACTACTTGAGCGCCCATGCTTGAGACCTGCAGTTAACAAGGTGATTTCTACTATGCAGCTTTGGAGTTCACTATATTGGGTGCTTGGTTTTTGCTTGAGGATTTGTCTCATGTTATTGGATACAATTGATTGTATTTTGAGATCCATGGCTTCTATATAATGATGCCTTTAGTTGGTAGAAATTAATGACAAGTTTTTGAAGTTGAAGGAGTAACAAAGTGCTGCCAGAATTAGAGAGAATTCAATGTTAAATGTAAACTTGATTACAAGATTTAATACAAGCATAATATCTCTTTGGGTGTGGAGTTTTTTCTCGTAAGGGTTTCTCCACATAAATTCTATGTCAACTTCATTGATTTATTTCCTTCACTACTACATTGAATGAATGTGCTAATCATATACACATTAAATTGAAACTCATTAATCTAATTTTCAGATTTGAACACACATAATAAAGTTTTATAACAGTAGTTTCACCTTGATTTTCAACATTTGGTATCAGAGCTAATGGTTCTATTGAGAGAGGGATGCCTTTCTCTTAAAGTGTTGAAGGTTTTTTCGCTGCAGTGGGAGCTTTTGTTTTGTGGGTTTTGCAGATTTGTGAAGAAGATTGTTTACAATGGGTTCTACCTCTCGTCTAGATATTGAGAAGTTCAATGGATCTAGATATGAGATGTGGAAATTAAAGATGGAAGATCTCTTAGAAGAAAGAGATCAGTGGTTAGTTGTTTCCAATGAAAAGAAGCCATCCACAACTATGTCTGATGAAGATTGGTTAAAACTTGACAAGAAGGCACGAGGAACCATAAGGTTGTGTCTTGCAGATGTCATCCTCTTGAATGTTTCTGATAAACCTACCGCATCTAACTAGTAAGTTGTATCTCAAAAGACAATTGTATTCTCTAAAAATGAAGGATGGTGATTCTGTTGTAAATCATTTAAATACTTTTAATCTGATTTTAAGTCAACTTTCATCTATAGATGTTAAGCTAGAAGATGAAGATAAATGCATCTTGTTACTTTATTCTTTATTAGAATCTTGGGAAAATTTAATTATCTCTATCAGTGGTAGTGTTGCAGATCCAAAAATGAAGGATGGTGATTCTGTTGCAAATCATTTAAATGCTTTTAATCTGATTTTAAGTCAACTTTCATCTATAGATGTTAAGCTAGAAGATGAAGATAAATGCATCTTGTTACTTTATTCTTTATTAGAATCTTGGGAAAATTTAATTATCTCTATCAGTGGTAGTGTTGCAGATCCAAAGATGGACAATATCATTGCTACTCTTCTTTCAGAAGAAATGAGAAGAAAGTCCAAAAATGGTGGATCCCAAGATGCCTTGCATATAAGAGGAAGGTCTAAAGAAAAAGCACATAAAGGGGATAAGAAGGGTAAGTCTAAAGGACATTCTAAAAGCCCTCGTAAGAGTAGAGTAAAGTGATTGAACTGTGGGAAACGGGGACATGTGAAGAATGATTGTAGAAAAAAGAAAAAGAGTTCAGATTCCTCCACAGAAAAAAAAATCCTTAGATGATGGTGATAATGATGCTTTGATTATTTCAGCTAACACTATAATTAATGATGCTTGGCTTAAAGATTCAGGTTGCTCTTATCATATGACTCCCAACAAGGAGTGCTTTACCAAATATTCAACTTATGATGGAGGAGAAGTTTTCCTTGGTGATAACAGTACTAAACAGATTGTTGGCAAGGGAAAGGTAAAGTTGTGTTTCAGTGATGGAAGGATTAAAACCCTTAATGATGTTTTACATATTCCAAGACTTGCAAGAAATTTACTTTCTGTATCCAAGTTGAATGATTCTGGAATGCATGTGACATTTGACAAGTCTGGTTGTAGGTTGGTAAGAGGGAATTGGGTGGTTGCTAAAGGATCTCATATTGGAACCTTGTTTAGGCTTAATGCCTCCACTTTGAATAATTTAGCCAATGTAACTGACATTGAAAATGCATGTATGTTGTGGCACCATCGATTGGGTCACATAAGTGAAAAAGGTCTTAGGACCATTATTAATAAAAAAATTGGTTGACAGTCTTTCCGATTATTCTGTTGGCAAAAATGATTTCTGTTAACATTGTGTGTTTGGAAAACATAATAGATCATCATTTCCTGTTGGAACTAATAAAGCTAAGAGTTTATTAGTGATTATTCATTTGGATGTATTTGGACTAGTGGATATTGACTCTTTTGGAAAATCTAGATATTATGTTACATTCATTAATGATGTCTCATGATACACTTGGATTTATTTTATGAATGCTAAATCTGAATTCTTCACTAAGTTTAAGGTATTTAAAGCCTTAGTTGAGAAATAAACAGATTATAATATAAGGGTGTTGAGATCAGATAATGGTAGTGAATATTGTTCTAAGGAATTTGATGATTTTTGTAAGAATGCAGGTATTGTTTGATAGAAGACTACTCCTTATACTCCCCAACAAAATGGAGTAGTAGAAAGAATGAACCAAACCTTAATGGAAAGAGCTAGAATCATGTTGAGTAGTGTGAAGCTAGATCAATCCTTTTGGGTTGAGGTAAGTACTACTTGTTATTTGATTAATAGATCTCCTTGTTCAGCTCTTGAAGATAAATATCCTTATGAAACGTGGGTAGGTAGAAAAACTTCTATTTCACATTTAAGGATCTTTGGTTGTGAGGCTTATGTTCATGTGCCTAAAGAAAAGTGTACTAAATTGGATCCAAAATCTCAAAAATGCATCTTTGTAGGTTATGGTGAGAATGTAAAAGGTTACAAGATTTAGAGTCCTCTAACCTGAAAAATGATTTTATCTAGAGATGTGATTTTCAAGGAGTTTAGAGCTTATTCAGGTGAACAAAAACCAAAGGAGAAAGAAAACACCAAAACAGTGCACTTCGAGATACATACAGAAAAGTAGGAAGATGCACATGTGGAAGAACAATTAGATGGATTAGAGGATGGAGAAGAAGAAGAGGGTTCAAAGGATTCAGATATTGATGTGCAGGATGAGCATACAGAAGAACATGAAGAGCCCCTTACTCCTACCTTGAGGAGATCCACAAGACAACATAATCCAGATAACAAGTATAGCCCACCTAATTTCCATTGTGTATTTACTTTTTTAAGTACTGATGATAAACCTAGATATTTCAGGGAGGCTCTATTTTCAAAGGATAGTGAATCTTGGTTGCAGTCTAGGCATGAGGAGATGATGTCTTTGGATAGTTGTGACATCTGGGATCTTGTTAGTTTGCCTAAAGGAAGAAAGCCCGTTGGTTGCAATTGGGTATATAAAAATAAATTTGGTGCAGATGGTAAATTAGAATGGTACAAGGCCATATTACTGGCCAAGGGCTACTCCCAGAGAGGGAGTTGATTTTAATGAAATTTTCTCTCCTGTTGCTAATTAACTTCTATTAAATTCTTTTTATCTATTTATGTTGCTTATGATTTTGAGATAGAGCAAATGGCTGTTAAAATTGCTTTCTTGCATGGGGATCTTGAAGAGGAGACCTATATGCGACAGCCTAATGGTTTTATTGTGAAAGGAAAAGAAGACTTGGTTTGCAGGTTAAAACGATCATTGTATGGTTTAAAACAATCACCCAGGATGTGGTATCAAAAGTTTGATGCTTTTGTGTTAAAGTTGGGTTTTGTTAGAAGTGAAGAGGATCATTGTGTTTATCTAAGGATTAGTGATGATCATGTATTGATTATTGTCTTGTATGTTGATGACATGTTGTTTATTGGTAACAACAAGGTGATGATCAGAGAGCTTAAAACTCAGCTTTCTGGCACATTTGATATGAAGGACTTGGGGACTACTAGATATATTCTTGGGATGGAGATCAACAAGAATCAGGTACACATAAAGCTATGGTTAAGTCAGAGTAAGTATATTGTTACCATTTTGCAAAGATTTAATATGCATGACTATAAACCAGTAAGCATTCCTTTTTTGGTTCGTACTAAGCTTAGTTTAGACATGTGTCCTACTTCTAATGATGATTATGAAGAGATGTCTAAGGTTCCTTATGCTAGTGTTGTTGGTAGTTTGATGTATGCAATGGTTTGCACTAGACCAGATATCCCCAAGTAGTGGGAGTTTTAAGTATGTTTATGTATAACCCTAGTAAAGAGCATTGGACTTTTGTTAAGAGGGTGTTTAGATATTTGTGAGGAACTTCTAATTATTGTTTACTTTTCCATGGTACTAATAATGTGGATAAGTCATTGGACATACAGGGTTTTGTTGATTCAGATTGGGTAGGTGACTTGGATAGTCGAAGGTCCATTAGTGGCTATGTTTTTACTTTGTTTGAAGCTGCAGTAAGTTGGATGAGTAAAAGGTAGCCTACGGTTTCTTTGTCCACCATGAAAGTAGAGTATATGGCTGCTACACATGCCTTTAAAGAGGTAATATGGTTACAAAGACTTGGTACAAGTATTAGTTTTGATTGCAGGATAGTGAGGATCGGATGTGATAGTTAGAGTGCCATTTGTTTAGCTAAAAATTCTATGTATCATGCTCGTACTAAGCATGTTGATGTTCAGTATCACTTTGTGTGAGAAATCATTGAGAATGGTAAGGTTTTGATTGAAAAACTTGATACTTTGGTTAATGTTGCAGATTCTCTTATGAAGCCAGTTACCACAGATAAGTTCTCTTGGTGCAAAAAGGCCATTGGCCTTAATCATTGTACTTGTTAATTAATTTTATTACCTCATAGATGTAATTGCAATTTATAATGTCAAGTGGGAGAATGTTGGGATAAGTTGTCATTAAATTTGCAATTCTAACCATTTTCATGTGTTAGAAAGTGTTCTTGAACACATAGGGACCTGAGAGATAAATTATTATTTAATTATATCACTTGGACATGTTGTAGTTACTTCCTATGTGGTAGGACCCAATATGGGCACCCACTTTGGAAGTGGAGCCTATGAAGACTTGGAGTTGACTTATTGAAGTCCATCTTGACTTGGTGATACTTCCTAGGAAGAGAGACCCATCTTGGGCGCTCACTTGGAGGAGATTCCAATGTAGACTTGGAGTTTGCTTTTTTGTTTGCATGAGTGGATAATGTTAATATACTTTGAATGGATATGATGTGGGAGTTAATAGTGGAGTTATAGATGCATGATACTTGAACGTTGCTTGCATGAGCTTGTATGGACTTGCATGTTGTTGCATGTTACTTGCATGGACTTGCATGTTGTTGCATGTCACTTGTATGAGCTTGCATGGACTTGCATGTTGTTGCATGTGAGTTGCATATGCTTGCATGTTGGTGCATGTCAGTTGCATGTAATTGCATGTGAGTTGCATGTACTTGCATGTGAGTTGCATGTACTTATATGGTGTTGCATGTGTCTTGCATGTCATTCTAACTCAGGTTCAATTTTGCATGACTCTTGCATGATGCTACATGTTGTTGCATGACTCTTGCATGATACAAATAAGTTGTTACATATTCATATTGGGGACATCAATTATGCATGTTGTTTGCATGACATTGGTGTGTGTTGGAGCACTTTAGTTGACTGAAATAGATTGGGACAACTTAGGCGCCCATCTTGAGACTTTCAGTTGTGCCTTGTTATTGTCACATAACACTTCAGTTGACTAATTTTGAATGGGACTACTCAGGTGCCCATGTTTGAGACTTGCAGTTAACAAGGTAATTTCTACTATGCAGCTTTGAAGTTCACTATATTGGGCATTTGGTTTTTGCATGAGGATTTGTCTCATGTTATTGGTTACAATTGATTATATTTTGAGATCCATGGCTTCTATATAATGATGCCTTGAGTTGGTATAAATTAATGACAGGTTTTTGAAGTTGAAGGAGTAACAAAGTGCTACCAAAATTTAGAGAGAATTCAGTGTTAAATGTAAACTTGATTACAAGATTTAATACAAGCATAATATCTCTTTAGGTGTGGATTTTTTTCCTGTAAGGGTTTCTCCATGTAAGTTATGTGTCAACTTCCTTGATTTAAATTTCCTTCACTGCTACATTGAATGAATGTGCTAATCATATACACATTAAATTGAAACTCATTAATCTAATTTTCTGATTTGAACACACATAAATAAAGTTTTATAGCAGCAGTTTCACTTTGATTTTCAACAATGAGGGATCCTCCTCATCGGTTCTCATTGGCCAGTCTGAGGCCGCTGCTCCACATTATCAAACATTTAAGAAGAAAAATAAAAACTTTATCAAAATCAACTCTTCTTCTTCAAACAACTTTCAAGCACAAGTTGCGACCGCTGCAGCCCCCTATAAGTTTAAACCAAAGAATCAACAATTCTCTCAGCTTTTTGAATCTCTTCATTCTATAATGTTGCATCTTCTTAACAATAACCTCATTCATCTTCCTCCTACTCATCTTGTTGACACTTCTAAACCGCTATCTCCTTCGTACAACCTGAAGGCCTTTTGTTAATATCACCAAACACCCGGGCATGACACTGAGCGATGCCTGCATCTCAAGCACGAAGTGCAAGACCTCATTGACTCTAATGTTATTTAGGTAGCTAGTGAGAAGAACAAAGGGAATAAATCTTTAGCTCCACCCAATCAAAACTTGCAAATCTACACAAATTTGTTGTCCTTTCCTTCAGCTAACCTTGTGGAATAATCTGTTGATAGAGCACCTACTTCAATAACTTATGATCACCAAGACAAAAGCCTAGACAACCTAGTTTCCATGGTGGAAGCTTGCCCTCACTGAGAGCCAGCTGAACTTGAACCAACCATCTCCTTTACCCACCATGATGCCTCTTTTCATGCACCTGATTGTCCTCTCTACATTACCACCAGAATTAATGACAAACCCACAAGGGGAGTCCTCATTGACCCTGTATGCCTAGAAAATGTAGTTACGGAGGAATTCCTCTATGTGCATGAGTTGTATTGAGACAAGTACAAGCAATCAGAAATCTTGGTTAGAGCGCATGATGGCTCCACTCATCCTACTCTTGGCTCCTTGACCCTCTCCATCTAGGTCAGACCAAAATTCCTAGATGTGTCTTTTGCCATTATTCCAACCTTAGACCAATTTTGTGTGAAGTTGGGTCATCCATGTCTCGCTTCAATGAAGGTGGTCCCCTCCGTAATCCATAAGTGTATAAAATTTCTGTTTGAGGGGCAAGTGCATACTATATATCATAGTGGGTTCTCACCTTTGTCCCTCCGTGGGAACTTTTCACTTGATTACTTCTAGTTACAGCTAGTTGAGCCTGTCCAGCTTCGCAATGATGTTCTATTTCTCTTATCAAAAATTCAAAGCAAGCCAAATTGCTCAATTATCTATCGGTGCCTCCTCTCATGCTATCCCAGCTACTACCCTTGAGGTCCCTCAATCTTCCATGGATGTGACAGTGGTTACCCCTATTCTGTAGGTGGTGAGCGAACCACATCCCGAATCAAGAGTCCTTCCCCGACCTTAAGCATCTGGTATCTATGCTGAGGTTCCACCTCTGCTATTCTACCCAGTACCACAAGTTAAATGCCCTGCACAACCCAAACCTCCTCATGCTTTTTGGATTACTATTGTTCCTCCTACCTCTTTAGAGTCTAGAGGAAATCAATCCATTGTGTGTGAGCTTTTCCCTATGGTCTCTCAATCATTTGTGGATGTCTTAGTACCTCCACCTATTCTACAGGCTGCAAGAGAACAACAACCCACCTTGTGAAACCCCCCTCTCGTTGTCTCCCAACCTCCAGTGGTTTCTGTTGTTCCTCCTCTTGCTCCTTGAGCAAAGGAAGAAAATGAACCCATGTTGGGAAACACTCAGGTTCCACCTGAATATGCTTCAAACTATACATGATGAAATCAAAATGTGAAAGAATGCAAGAGACGACATCATGCTAGGGCTCGTTAGCTTGCAGTAGAAAAGGAGAACCTTCCTCCCATCCTTCTTTCATGCAGCCCACCCTTCACCCATCGTTGCCTATCTCTTTAGCGATCGAGCAAGCTGAAAAGATCATTCCCACAGTCCAAGTATTCTTGGCTCCTTCTACGGAGAGTCATATACTCTCTTCCATTCTAGATATTCCACCATTTCCTGAGCCTTTGAATCTACCCAATGATAGAGTTGTTTTGAGTTGTGCTCTATCATAGATAGTTTCATTCTAGCATTTTGTTGACACAGATATTCCATGCCCAAAGCGAAGCATGAGCCTTACTTGCACCATTCATCCCAAATACCTAAGCCACAACCACCTCTTGGAGCTTCTCCTCCTCCTGTGATTGATAGTGCTTGTGACCCCGCAGTTAGCACTGTCATATCACCCATAGTGATATATTCTAACAATGATTCAGAGGACACCTCTAAACCATTAGAAAATGTTGCACAATTATCCTTGATCTTCACACAATCGATGGACTTGGCCTCTGGGGGGATGCATGAAGATCCTTCCCCGGTGATTGATTTTGCACATCACGAACCAGGTGTTGTTCCTTGTACCGCATTTGTTGTAATCCCTCTAGAATATTGTCCTCCATCTCTGTATGATGAGCAAGATTGGGAGGCGAATGATTTTCTATAGTCTGACTCACAAGGGCAGTACCTTTGTCTCATATGTTATATTTGTGTTATGCTTTCATGTAATGTTATCCTCGTACATCCTACATGGCATGTATTTTTGTTTGTTAGTTCCTTTGGATGACCCTTGATGCTCTTGTAGGCGCAAGGATACAAGGGGAACGAATCTGTTTTGACATTCCTCTTTATGTATCTTCATTCTTCTATTTGTCGTAAATGAAGTTTTATGCTTTGGGGGATAATGCAAAGCATTGGATGATTTAGCATCCTTCCATGTCAACCCAAAACATTTTTATTTTGCTTTCATGTGATATTTCTTCCTTTGTCTTTGTAGTTATGCTGACTAGAGGATGATGATAGTTCCCAAAATAATTGTCCCTTTTATATAACCATTCATATACTGACTCCAATCAAGTAGATCTCTTTGTGCTATTGTATGATCTTACTTGTTTTATGTGGCACCTTGTTACAATGCTTGGTGTCATGCAAGCCATTGTGTATCATGTCTACAGCATTGCCTCGGTTTGTGTACCCTAGGGGGCAACCCTTTGTCTTGGCATAGCTTTTGAACACATATCATTTGGGCATGTGCTTCCGAAAAGCTCTCTTGCATGTTTACCATATATCACTTTTTCTACCTTAAAGGCAATTGCTCCCTGATAGTGTTAGCAAATACTTTAAGGTTGGGGCATATACTCTACTATGCACTTCACTTTGTTCACACACATGTGGATGTTTTGTCTATTGTAGGACACCTTTTGATAATCTTTTGTAGCACTTTACTAGAATTACCCAACAAACAACACGTTTTGCTTGGCCTGTAATTTTTAATATTGTTGTCATGAAACTCACCTAGTAAACAACGGATTTTAATAGCCTGTGATACTTTCATTTGCTACTTGTTGACATGGAACTCACCTAGTAAATATGTGGATCTTACTAGCCTGTGAAGTTTTTTATGCACTCCCTGAGGCATTAACACATGGTCATCTAGCATAATGCAGCTTGCTAGCTTGTGATCCATGTAGTCTATAAACCACCTAGCATAACAAAACTTGCTAGCCTGTGGCTTCCTACGACCTTGTTGCACTCATGGTCACCTAGCATAATGCAACTTGCTAGCCCGTGATCCATGAGCATATTTTGATAGAGCAAGCTAGTGCCAGAGTCATGTATTCTTTTCTTTCATATTGATTACTCCCTTGTTTACTTGTATGTCTCTTGTATGTTTTGTTTTCCATGTATAATGTGTGTATGTTTCATGTACTCTCCATGTTTACTCCATGTATTCTCCATGTTTACTATGTGTATTCTCCTTGTATGCTTTGTGTTTGGTTGGAGTTGCACCGTGTGTCTTATGAGTGTGCAACCTCTTTATCTTAACATTGTAAGTTGGTAGAGTCTTAAGTCCATGGGTTATCACATCTCTCAACTTAGTGGCATTCCACATCTTCAACATTTTCTCTTCTCCGTACTTTAGTGTGAGTATGAATGTAAGTTCTTATGCTCACTTTAAGTGGGGGCTAAATGCAGTGTCATAAATTTTCACCACTCACAATTTCACACTAGACTTGGCCCCTTGTTTAGTGTGCATGATTAACTCTATTTGTAATGTGGCTGTTTCATTGTTCACATAAGAAACTATGATAAGTCTCTTAACAACTGACATTTCAGGTAAAATTGGGCTAGGACACTAGCGCCACATGCTAGGGTCCTACCCATTGGCCCCGAAAGGTTGTGAATTCAATTATCATCTTTTGTGTGTTAAACGACGTATCTTGTTTTTTGGCCTCAACAGGTGACTCTTCTAAAGGATGTTTGATTCATATATGAATAAGTCTCTTTCCCTCATTTGATCTCTCCAAGGAATCTTTACAACATCTTGATAATGTGACATGACATGATCTTATGAATTCTGCTACAATGAACCTCTGACTTACTGAAGCTCTCTACTTGTGATTTGAACTAACCCTTTTGTAGGTATTTGATGAAGCTTCTTCATCTTCTATTGACTCTTTGTATGTGATTTGTGTTGCTACACCAATACAACTAGGGTTTCATGCTAAGGTAAAACTATTTCAATTACAATAGTCTTTATTACTTGTTTTGCCACTGTTCATTGTGAACACGCACTCTATATCAATCATCATTTGTTGTTGTGGATGTGGAAACACTTACACAGGGTTTGACTGAGGCAAGCCCCTATACAACACAACCATTTTCCCTCTTTCTTGTGTGTAGATTTGAAGATGACACTTTTGATAGCAACAAATGACAGGAAGACAAAGGATCTCCAACAAAGGCTGCCAGATAGAAGTTCATGCCAAACCATAAGGACTAGGGCACCCAATGCTAGAGTCTGACTAGTTCTGCTCCAGCTTCCAGTGATAAGTTCCCTCTAATCTACTTTGCTCTACTCTACTTCTATTTTCTGTGTACTATATCAACAATCAGTGAGTTTATTTTGTTTGTCATTTAGATCTCCACATTGCATAGTTTAGTCAAATCATTGGTTATCAATCTTCCCTCTTTGCAACAAAGGAATAGAATCTAGATAGTTTGGCTCTCCCTTGAGGACTGTAGCCAAACACTAAAGTCTTAAGTGATTTGTGTTCCAATGTGGCATGAAGAAAGCTTGATATAGGTTATTTCATTAGATCAGTCTAGACCTCTTTTCCCATATCACAAACACATGATGTAAATGGTCATGATGTTGGTACACATGTTAAAGAGGATGCTCGACACTTTGAGGAGAATGCAACATAAGGTAGGGTACATCATGGTACACAAGAAAAGGAAGCTAGCAAACATGGTGGTGTTCACATTTACACCTGCCGATTGCATTTACCTAAAAGCATCCAAACAAATCTATTTCCTACATATCCTGTGATATTACATTCTAGGAGATAAAATATCTTTGAGGCATTTGTCAAACAATTCATCCACTTAGCTTATACTCCCATATCTGCTACCGTATTTACCAGAGCATTTGCAAATACAACGTCTCAGGAGATTCAAACCCAATTCCAAAGCTTCCATCTTGATGTGCACATGAGGAAATCAATGAAAATGGAGGTTTAAAAACTGAAGAAATCCCCAAAAAAAGAATGTTTCAACAAAACATGAGGTTCTTGAACCCTAGAAATCACTAAAAAGAAGAAGTTTAGGAAAATGTCATGCCCACATTTGCCATGTGGTCATGACATGATAATCACATGTCATGTCCACATTTGTCATGTGGTCATGACATGAAATATCAAAAAAATTTCCCACCTGACTCTAAAACCCCCTCACGTGCAACATAAACGGTCGGTGACATACACACGTAATGTGGTTGTATTCGCAACACATGTTATGCACATCATACAAAGGTGAGGAAGTCAATCATGATGCAGGATGACGTGAAACTCCTTTCACAATCCCTACGATGAAGAAAGAAACTAAGGGGTGTGTGTCGCTAGAAGCGTCTCTAAGAGGGGTGGTCTCCTTCCTGGAACCAACCCTAGGGTTTACTAAGTAAAGGTGGTACAGTTTTGACCTAAGTCGAAACCTAACCCTAGAAATAAACTAACAACTAAAATAACATTAAAATATAGAACTAACAAGATAAGGCTAAATAATTCTAAAATACCATCTAAATCTACATACAAAATTAATCAAGATTACAAGCCTTTAATTAAAACATTTATCCAAATAAATAATCAGAAAAGTAAAATATTGAAATAAATTAATTAAATAATCCTAATCCCAATCTTGAAATTTTGACAGTATAACATTTCAAAGGGTAACATTTTCCTAAATTTTTGACATGTTGCCCCTCTTTTTCTCAAAAGGTGTCTGCGTCCATTTTTAGTTTTTCCCTTCATTCTTTGTCAGTCTTTGTCCTTAGTTCTTTACTTCGGTCTAAGTTTCCTTAGTTGTTTTTCAACAAGTCGACAATCCTTCATATTTGTGAACTGAAGTCAGTGGGTTCATAAGTTCTTGAAACATCCAACTTGCTGACTTGCCTTTAGTTATCATGCCTCGAGCCTGTGTAAAGGTTTTTCCTTTGTAGTCAGGAAGTCAGGGATTCCTTGAAGTTCTAAATCTCTGACTTCTAGTTCAAATGTTAAAGTTTTGCCCAACTTGCCAACTTTGAACAACACACTTTCCCAAGTGGCATCGGCTGTGATGGCATACAGTACAGAGGAATGACACTTGTCACCTTGCATTTAATTTGAAGTACATGAAGACACAGTGGCACAATCTTTGGAGGGAAAGTCGAGGCATGCATTTATGAGTTATAAAGATGAATTCGTTGCCAATCTTTAATATTTTTCCTTGGCAAATTAATGAGAAAAGACTTCAATAAATTCTTGAGCATGCCTAAGGTGGGATTGTGTATAAAGGGAATGCATTGCAGAAGAACAGACGGCTAGTTGCTACGTGCGAAATTCCAACACAGTTTCACTACTACAGGTCAGCCTAGCTAGTAGTTTCTTCTCTTTATAAAGACTCAATATTTTCTTCAAGGATTTAGAGATTTCAATTCCCATGTATTTGCACGAAGAATTTTTTGTTGGTGTCTTGCCTCGCCCTCCTCTTTCTGCATTCCTTTCTGAGTCCCTGGTGTTCTGGTTTCTCGAGTATATAAAGATGAAATTTAAGTTTCAAGGTACTCTCATAGCCTCTATTGTAGAGAATGGTCTTTCTGAAGTGAGGGATACAAATCTGGGCCATGTTGATTTGGATGATTTTTGGAGAAGAATGAGGTCTAAGAAGAAAACCACTCTGCGGAGAAAATTACCAGCAACGGCTTAGACAAGGCAGGTGGTTTTCCTCTAGCTGTGCATTATCCTGAACTGATGGTTGCGTGCGCCAATGGTTATTTCCCGAATTCCCAAGAGATAAGGACACCCAATGGTGTTGTGGTAGCAAAAATTGATTCTGAATCTATTGCTTTAGCCCTACACTTGGAAGAATATGAAGATAACTCTAATGTTTATATATCTTTGGCTTGGAATTATTACAATGAGAGAAAGGACTGGTGTCATACCGGCATTACTAAGCACTGGTTGGAGAATGAAAAGACTGGTAAGTCTCGACTGCCTACCAATTTAAGGAGAAGCCATTTCAAAGAAGAAATATCAAATATGATAACCTTGTTGAATAGAGTAGTTGGGAGTCCCGAGTCAGATGTTTTTGAATTTTGGATGTGTAGATTCATTTTGTTGATTTGTGGAGACCACCGTATTAATTGGTCAAAGATTATCAGCGGTTGCTTACATGAACAACTAATGAACCTTGCACGAAATGTGAGTTTCCACATGTGCTCCAAGCTAATCTACATATTAGCTCAAAGAGAGGCTACTTGGCCTGGTTTGAGGACTCAATGGAGTTCTACGGCAAGTGTGCCTGTGTATCAAATTTTTCCTCAGCTACAAAAGAAAGAAGGTATGAAAGTTTTAAATTTGTTAATGATGCTTTTTCTATGATGTTGGCTAAGAAAATTGATGGCTCAATTGAGAAGAGGTTTTCAGTGGAAGCATCTGCACTTGTCATGAAATTTGGGAGTTTTTACATCTAATTTGATCAATTCTCTTATCTGAGAATAGGGGTTTTGAAAATGCCCCGTTAAAATTGCCATGGTACCCTTCTGATTATTTGGTATTGTTGGAAGTATGCTGTCAGATGGCAACAGTGAATTTGAAGTACCAGGGAATGAAAAAGAAAGGGTATTCTTTCCCTGTGTCTCTATCATTTTATTCTTGCAAAAATAATGATTGTGCTCGGAGTGTTGACAAGCTATTGTCTGAGTTCATCTTGCATAGTCTGTCTCCCCGTGTATCTTTTGACAGTAAAAATTTCATAAAGGAAAACATGCATGGAGGTGGGTCCTATTCGCACCATCCCCAACCTGAGGATTTTTGGGACGATTGCGTTGATGAAAGAGAGGTTCAAAGGAGAAAATGGATGAGGCTGACTATGGATCAGGTCTGTGCCTTCAAGCTGGATATTCAGGTCCCTGATATCACCGATGACTTTTCAAATATGTTGGGTGAGGGTTATGATGTAGCATCCACAGTACCCACGCCTCCTATAAAATGGTCAGAAAAGGAAGTCACTGATATCATGTTGCTTTATTTACATGTGCTGAGAAGAACACAGAAGTGGCTTCAAGGAAAGGTGAAGGAGTGTGCTCGTTCCACAACACCAAGGGATTCAGCCTCTCAAAATCAAGCCAGGTCTCAAACTGCCAATTCGTATAGGAGGTCATCTAGCTTGGACCCGTCTCTTCAAAGAGTCGGCTCGCAATCAAATGGAAATGATGAAAGGCCACCTAAAGACACTAGGAAGATAAAGACCATCTGTGAGCAAGATGTTCAAGTGATGAAGAGAAATACCAAATTGGTTGCTTTGTCATCTAAAGTAGACCATGCGCCCCCACCTAACAATTATGTAAGTGATTCTAATTCTTTCATCTTCTCGCAAATTGGAGAAGATAATTTGTTGCATTCATTACTTAGTCCACCTAATTCCCCACAACATAGAGAGTTGCCTGAGCAGAGTTCTCACCCTGCACCTGTAATAGCTACTTCCAATGCTGCTAATTTACCCGCTCCATCCCCAAGTTGGTTAAAGAAGGTAATCCAAAAGAAGAAAAGGTATACTCTTCCTACTGATAATGGTGTTGATACTTTATCCAGTCTATTACAAATGGTCCCGAAACCCAAATGTGCAAAGAGGATGTCGATAATTGTGACTGATGTCATTTCAGGGAACTAGTTTCTAGAAATTGTAGATTCACTAGTAGAAAAGAATGAAGATGAGATAACAGAAGCCGACTTCAAGGTAAGTCGAGTGGATCTGGGGCCATCAACCACTAAGGGTGAGTTGTACCATGTCCAATATTTAGTTGATAACATTTCAAAAAGGGTGAAAGGATTGCAAGAAGAGAACTCAAAACTGCTGGCACATGTGAGTTCCCTATCTTCTTTTGCTAATTCACTTGCTGAAGTAATAACTCCCCCCACTGAAGCCTCCTCGAGTGTTAACCTTCGCACTCTCGATCCTAATTTACTACAACAAGTTAAAGTTTCTATCTCTGAGGAAAGCTATGGATCAATGGGTTGAGAAGATCATCTTTGATGGTCTCATTTTTATCGAGGAGGTAGTGAAACTGTTTGACTCCATCCATGCTAAAAGGGAAGTCTTGATACTGGAGTTCAATAAAGCTTGCAGTGATCACCATAGCCTAAATATTGCTTCTAAGGAGATATAAGAACTAACCAACATGGATCTTGGTATCCTGATGGCTGAAGAAGTTATAGTTGATCTCAAGGAACTGGATACCGCCGTGTGGGCTGATGTAGTGGAATGGAAAATTTGCATCATAGCTATAGTAGAGGAAGAAAGGGGAAAAACAGTCACAATCTACTACAAAGATATGATGAGAATAAAAAGGGATCTTGCCTCTTTGGAGGTAGAGGTGTGATCTATAAAGTCAAAATGCAAGCCAAAAACACAAATCAAGTGCAAAAACAAATGATATACCTTCACATGTGACCCACAAATCCAAGATAGGGTGGAAGGAGTTGCACCCAAACTCTCCTTAGATTTACCCAAATGGATTTAGAATGTGGATTGCTCTTTGAGATTCAACACAATAGGATGAGAGATTTGGATCTAGATGGAGATTGAGATGGGGATGAGGAATGATTTTGGCATTATGATGGTATGATGAAGAGATTTGAGAGAAATTTGGGCATGGTAAGGATGCAAGAAGAAGTTGTTATGAATGGCTTAGAGAAGGCTCTCATTTATAGATTTTTGGAAAATGGATGGAAGGTGAGGATTAAAAGATGAGATCAAGGGCTAGAAATGCTTGAGAGTTAGGGTTAGGATTGAAGTCATAGCCTTGTGACAAGTGTCACAAGAGGAGTGGATGAGAAAGATCAATGGTTGAGATTTAGTCAATGGGATTGGAGGGCTCTCATTATTTGTGAATTAAAAATTCACATGGGGAAAGGTGTTGAGGATAAAAATGAATTAAAAATTTATTTTTGGGAAGAGTGGATATGACAAGTGAATTAAAAATTTAACTCATGGGGGAGTGTGAATTAAAAATTCACTTTTATGTGGAGATGTGAAGGTTGAAGGACACATGTACAATTACATGTGTAAGAGGGTGATAAATGAGTTGTAAGGGAGATTTGACCCTTTGAATAAAAAATTGATTTTTATTCAAAGGTGTATGGGAGGATGGGCTAAGCAAGGTTAATTAAGTGTTTAGCTTAATTAATTTAGGTCTAGGGGATAGGTAAACTAGGGTAGCTAATTAAATAATTGATATTTAATTAACTAGGATAAGGATAGGTTGATTAATAGGGTAGATTAATTAGATAAGCATGATTTATCTAATTAATAGGGATTAAGGAGATGGACAAATTAGCTAAATAAATATTAGGAATATTTATTTAATCAATGAGGATATAGTTATAAGGTATAGTGATAAATTAAGTGAATTAATTGATCACAAAGGATAGATGATAGATGGTTAGGGATAAATTAATTAAATAAAATGAATTTATTTAATTAATAGGAGGGATAATTGGTGTAGAGATATAGGAAATTAGTTTGCGGAGCAAGTCAATTTTAGGTGTCTACATTTGCCCCTCTTTGAAATGGTGTTGCAGTTAAGTAACATTATTTCAAAGAAGTTAAAATATAGAATTGGATTGGATAAAAAAGATTTTGGCTTAGAAGAAGAGGGTAAGGTTTAGGGATGATTGGTAAGGGGGATGCCCCCTCGAGAGGACATGCGGGTTGCAAGAACATGGTTGTGCTCTTGAAATGGATGGAACAGATTGGTAGAAGTGGTTGGAGGATAAGGGGTGAGATGAAAGAATGATGATGGATTGATGATTATATGATAGATGGATTGGAAAATAGATGATCATTGTGTTGAACATGATTTAGAGCAATCTTAGGTTTGATATAGCAAAGTGGATATTTTCACTGAGGTATAGAAGACCCGGGTGATGATGCGTATCCAACATTTGCATGGACTAGACATGCAGATAAAGGGATGATCCCATGCATGCCCAAGATAGTACAACCTTGTATAGATGAGGGAAGGGGACTCATAGCATAAGTCCTTAATACACAAAAGGTATGATGAACCTTAGATGCACAAGGAGATCAATATGCTAGAACTGACCCTATGATCCACAAGATATGAATACTAGCTTGGAGTAATGAGACCAACCCACAAGCACAACATATAAAGCAAGACTATGCCCCATTCTAGATGTTTTCACCACATACCATGATATAGTGAGATCAAGGTAGCTTTGATGTGATCTTTGAATAGGACAAAAGATAAAAATCAAAAACCAAAAGACCAACAAACCAAACAAATAGCCATTGTATCTCTTACCAAGATGGATAATGATTGATGGATTCTGCCTATCATAGGAATGATATATCCTAAGGCAGAGATCGATGGATGATGCTGTAGGATTGGATCATACTTAGTTGATGTTTGTAAAATTGGCTCAAGATATGATGGTGATAAGTTGTGGTTGATGCTGATTTGATAGTTGATGATTTTTGTTAAGGGATGATGCTTTCATAGGTAATGTGATTCTTGGATCTAGTGTAAGCTCAGCGGGTAGGGACCATCCAAGTGGGTCGGATGGGTGCATCTTACGTACTTGAGTATTGGAAACTTCCTTCGTATTCCAAACTGCCTACATACCCTTCATCCACGAGATCAAGGCACATTAAGATGCGGGTGGTGATGATATGTAGTTCTGATTTGTGATGATGATGTGGGATGGTTGAGGATAGGTGTAATGATGTTGGAAGATGATGTGTTAGATGATTTGGGTGATTTTGAGGATGTTGAAAGATGATGAGATGTTGATGGAACAATGTTGATTTTGTGATGGATTTTTTTGGGGATTTTATGGATTTTTTTATTATTTTTTTTGGATTTTTGTGATTTTGGAAAGGGAATGGTTTATTATGAGATGGTTGCATTGGATTTCGTTTGGATAACCTTTATGCTAGATACCAATGACAAGGGAACACCGAGTCTAGAGGTGAAGATGATGGGGTTGTATAGGGGGATTGGCGATGAAAGATGATGGATAGATGATTCATGATAGATGAATGGACAAGCAGAAGGGATGCATGTTAGATAGATGAAAGATAGGGATGAGGGATAGGATAGGTATGCATGATATATGAATGGGGGTTTTAGGATTTTCTCCAAGGGCTAGGTTGCAAGGAATCATATGCCCCCAATTCTTAGAATTTTGCATGATGGGTTCATGTTTGAATGGATGGACTTTGTAGTAGATGGATGGAGGATATACTTAGAAAGGGAGTATGCCGAGAGGTCTCCAAAGCATGTTGTTGATATTTTGCCCCTTGTATTTATCAAGATCTAAGGTGGGAGATGGTAAAAGCAAGATATAATTGATAGGATGGATGGGAAATGATAGGATAAATAGGGGATAGTGGATAGGAATATGATAGGATAAGGATACATAGATAAGATATGCAAAAGGATGTTATGGATGTGGATGATTATGTTAGACTTAGGGCACACAACTGAGAGGGGGGTGAATCAGTTGTGCCAAACTTTCTAAATTTACACACTTAAAACTTCTTGGTGATTAGCAGTATATTAAACATGAAACATAATGCATTCAAATCAAGAGCAGAGACTCAACAATACATAAGACACCAAGATTTTGACGTGGAAAACCTGGTTAAGGGAAAAACCACGGGGTGATTAACCCAAGAAAGTATTCTCTATTAGAAGAATAGAAAGAACAAATGGCACATGCCAATTAGGGCTCACTGCCCGAGCACACTGCTCACAAGAGGCTCACTGCCTATAAGAGACATACTGTCTACAAAGAAATGAGTATCACATACATGAACTGGAGAATAGCATCTTCACCATGCTTGAATCAATTCCATTAAAGCCCAAAAATTTATACTCTGCCTTTCACTCTCTTCTTCACTACACCACTCTTATCTTCACTGATCCACATCTGGAATGACTTCACAATCCCTTATTTATACAAGGCATCAACTTAGGAACACTCATCTAAGTCGGCAAACACTTATAGATCCTCTGGAAGACGTGTAATACATCCGGTCAGCCAGTCATAGGAAGAACACCAACATCCGGTGGTTATTCATCAAATCCAAACTCTAACTTCAATGCGGACTGCCAGCATGAACTAGACATGATCCAAAGATCACCACAACCTTCCCTGAGCCACTAAGAACATCCGCACTTTATCAGCTTACTCGAATTCTTCTCTCCTTCATCCAGAGCTTCAAGAACACAGTCAGTCATCACTGTCACAAATGAACAGGCTCTTCCGAACCTTCAAACCACGAGCCAATCTAGTTGACACTTCTCAAGGACTTCCTCAATACTCCCTCCAATCCGTAGAATGGGATGATGCACTTCCGGAGCTCACCGGACCTATCTATGACACCCTGTCACCTCTGAACACTTGCCAGAACCGATTCTACTTAAGCAGCCATAACTTCTTCAGAGCTTCATGCGGACCTCTGAAAACTTGATTGGAGCATCTCAAGACTTATATCTACAAATCCTTTAAACCGCATCCTCTAATCCCTATTGTGGACTTTCACCTTCTTGTCATCACTGTTCTTCACTGTTCCTGATTGAGACTAATTTTCTCAATATCCTCAGGACACAGCTCATCCAATGCTTCTCATTAATGCAACATGAGTATGTTGACATCAATGACAACACCTGTTGGGCCCATACTTGCAACAATCTCCCCCTTTGTCATTGATGGCAACATATGATGTGAAAAACCATCAAGACAAGAACTTCTCCTTACTGTCAGAACTCCCCTTATTAGCAACAACCATTCACATGTCTTCTCTTCCTTTATTGCTCCCCCTTTGATCAATAACCACTTGCTTTTCACATGTCTTCTCTCCCCCTTTGACATCAATGGCAAAGGGCTCATACTTGCAACTTCAATACTTCAGAATCATACCTGTTGCTCCCCCTGAGTAGCAGCTCCCATCAATCCGGATCACAAGATATGACTGTGATATCCACCGGACTGATGCACATCAGTGCATCCTAGTTCATCACCGGAGGGGCAATAACCCCTAACTTCTCCCTGAGATACTCAAAAGAGTCCTTGGGAAGAGGTTTAGTAAAGATATCCTCAACTTGATCCTTTGAGGGCACAAACTCCAATCTGACTTCATCCTTGTTCACTTGCTCTCTTAGAAAGTGAAATTTGATAGATATATGCTTGGTCTTAGAATGCAACACCGGATTCTTAGAAATATTTATTGCACTTGAATTATCACAGAAGATTGTGATAGGCTCCTCATACTCTACTTTGATGTCTCTTAGCATCTGTTTCATCCATAAAACTTGAGTGCAACTACCTGTTGCAGCAATGTATTCTGCTTCAGTTGTAGACAGAGATATTGCCTCTTGTTTCTTGCTTAGCCAAGAAACCAATCTCTTTCTCAAAAATAATGCTCCACCACTAGTACTCTTCCGGTCATCCACATCTCCTGCCCAATCTGCATCTGTATATGCATGAAGAGAGAAATCATGATCTCTAGGATACCACAAACCATACTCAACTGTTCCTTTTAGATACCTAAAAATCCTTTTGATTGCCATGACATGAGATTCTCTGGGATCAGCCTAGAATCTAGCAACAAGACCAACACCCTGCATTATATCTGGTCTAGTTTGAGTGAGATACAACAATCCTCCAATCATTGATCTGTACTTTGTCTGGTCTACCTTAGGAGAGTCATCATCTTTGCTCAACTTACATCCGGTTGCCATGGGAGTATTCATTGGCTTTGAATCTTCCATCCCAAATTTCCTCAACAATTCTTTCACATATTTGGTCTGAGAAATGAAGATTCCTTTCTTTGTTTGAGTAATTTGCAGACCCAGGAAAAAGTTCATTTCACCAAACATTGACATCTCAAACTCACTTTTCATTTGATTTGCAAAAGTTTTACACATACTGTCTCTTCCTCCAAAGATGATATCATCAACAAATACTTCAACAATCAAGATGTTTTCATGATCAATTTTGAAATATAAGTTACTATCAGCAGTACCTTTGTTGAAACCAATCTTCAAAAGATGTTTGTCCAATCTTTCATACCAGGCTCTTGGGGCTTGCTTTAGTCCATACAATGCCCTCTTCAACTTGCAGACCATATCACCATGCTCAGATAATTGAAATCCATCCGGTTGTTCAATGTACACTTCTTCTAAGTCACCATTCAAGAAAGCAAACTTGACATCCATCTGATACACCTTGAAATCCTTGAAGGTAGCAAATGCAAGAAATAGTCTGACTGCTTCAATTCTTGCCACCGGAGCAAAAGTTTCTTCAAAATCAATTCCTTCTATTTGAGAGTAGCCCTTGCAGACCAATCTAGCTTTATTTCTGATTACTTCACCAACTTCATTTAGTTTGTTCCAGAATACCCATTTGGTTCCAATCACATTCTTGTTTCTAGGTCTGGGAACAAGATCCCAAGTGTGATTTTTCTCTATTTGCACCAGCTCTTCCTCCATTGCTTTAGTCTAGTTTTCATCATTGCAAGCTTCATTCACTGTCTTAGGTTCAATTTTAGAGATCAAACAATACTCTTCTGAATATTGGGCATTTCTCCTTCTTGTTAGAACTCCTTTGCTTTTATCACCTATGATCTGATCTTCAGAGTGGTTCAGTCTTGCATACCTGGGAACTTTGGGAGTTTCCTGCACTTCTAATTCTTGATCAGGCTCATTATGATTCGTCTCTTCTCCCTGAATTACCGGATCTATTTGATTCTGAGTACTGGAAGGAGTTTGGGCTCCTTGAGTCAGAACACCATTTTGATCATCTTCATCATATTCATAAAACCTTGAAGGTTTCTCAATTCCTTCATCAACCTTCACATTTGTACTTTCTATCATCTTTCTCAGTCTCTTATTGTAACACCGGTATGCTTTGCTTTGAGTGGAGTAACCCAAGAAAATTCCTTCATCACTTCTAGCATCAAACTTGCCTAGATCTTCATCTCTTTTAATGTAACATTTGCTACCAAACACTCTAAAATACCTCACAGTAGGAGTGATGCCAAACCAAAGTTCATAAGGAGTCTTACCGGTATTGCTTCTAATTTGAACTCGATTGAGAGTATAGACTGCAGTGCTGATAGCTTCTCTCCAATAGATATGAGGAACATTAGCTTCCATCATCATGGTCCTAGAAGCTTCCTGTATGGTCCGGTTATTTCTTTCCACTACTCCATTTTGCTGTGGAGTCCTAGGAGCAGACAACTGTCTCTTTATTCCTTGTTTCTCACAGAACTCTATGAACTCACCAGATGTGAATTCTCCACCTCTGTCAGACCTCAGACATTTCAACTTCAATCCGGTTTCATTCTCTATCATAGCCTTGAATATTTTGAATTTCTCAAAGGCTTCTGATTTCTCTTTTAGAAAAGTTACCCACATCATCCGGGAATAGTCATCAATTAGCAGCATGAAGTATCTATCACTTTGAATACTCCTGGTTCTTGTCGGACCACAAAGATCAGTGTGAACTAAGTCCAATAATCTGGTAGAGGACAGTTCCTTGCTTTTGAATGTGACTCTGCTCAGCTTACCCAACTGCAATTCCTTGCACAAGTTGTTGGTAGGTTTCACCAATTTTGGAAGATCTCTTACAGCTTGAGTATTGCTTATCTTGATGATATTATCAAAATTCACATGACATCCTTATATGCCATAACCAACTCTGATCAACTTGAACAAATAGGCAACTTTTACCAGTACCAACCAAGTGGAAGATATTACCTTTAGTTTGAGCACCGGATGCAATCTCTGTTCCAGAACTTTCAAAGATTTTGCATTTTCCATCCTTGAACCGAAGATCATAGCCTTTGTCCACCAGCTGTCTAACACTTAGAAGATTGTGCTTCAAAACCTTCAACATATAGTACATTACCAGTTTTGTTTCTTCCATCAAAAGAAATAGTTCCTCTTCCTCTGATTCTACCAGCAGAATTATCACCAAACTTCACCACTCCTCCTTCATACCTTTCCAAATCTATGAACTTATTTTTGTCACCTGTCATATGGTGAGAGCAACCACTGTCAATGACCCAATCATCCTTTTCTTCAACTTGGACAGCCAAAGCTCTTTCTACAACTTTATGATTGATAGATACAGAGGATATTGGTTCTTCTTCCTTGATGGCAATGAACACCCATTCACTTCTGGATTTGTTTCATGTCTCTGATTCATCATTTGTTACTCCTTCATTATCATTTTCTTCATGAACATAGTAACAATTCTTTTGGAACCTTGATCTGTTAGGATTTGGCTTTGAAAATCTTTCCGGACATCTTGAGGCAAAATGACCAATCTTATTGCAGTTAAAACACTTAAAGGGCAATTTTCCTTCATACTTACAGGATCCTCTTGGCAGTCTCTTTGCAATGAGGGCTTCAAGTTGAGCAGTTTCTACTTCTTCTTCTTCCAGGTCTTTTCTTACTTTCTCATACCATGACTGTTTTCTTGATGAGTTCTCTCCCAGATCAAATCTTTGTTTACCTTTCACAGAGGCAATGGCTTTGAATGCAGATTCAGTCTTGGGGGGATCATCTCCAAACTCAGTCATTTCAAATGCAGCCAGTTTGCCAGCCAATTGGTCTCTTGTGACAGTTGTAGGGGCTCTGAATTCATCAATGGCAGCAACCTTGATTTTGTAAGAGGCAGGAAGGGATCTGAGGATTTTGCCAACAATCTCATTTTCATCCAAGACTCCACCAGCATTTCTGATTCCACAAACCAGCTCATTTACTCTTGGCATAAAAGTAGTGATATTTTCATCATCTCTCATTTTCAATCTTTCAAATTTCCCTTTTAGACTCTATAACCTTGCACATTTCACATACTGGTCTCCTTCATGCAAAAGTTCCAGTTTGTTCCAAATCTCAAAAGCAGTTGGTAGGTCAATAGCATTTGAGAGCTCTGAGTCAGATAATGCGCTTAAAAGAGCCTCTTTGGTCTGCAGATTGTTTTCAGCATCTGTTAGTTCATTTAGGGTTGTCGGACCACCCTGTGGAGGTACATACACTTTTGTAACCATGGACTAGTATGCCATTCCCATACACTGCAAGTGACATTTCATGCGACCTTTCCAAAGAGCAAAGTTGGTTCCATCAAACTTCAGACTATCCTTCTTGTAGGACGACATCCTGGATCTCCTCAAGCGGTTAAGCTCCTTTTAGAGGAACTTGACTCTGATACCAATTGTTAGACTTAGGGCACACAACTGAGAGGGGGGGTGAATCAGTTGTGCCAAACTTTCTGAATTTACACACTTAAAACTTCTTGGTGATTAGCAGTATATTAAACATGAAACATAATGCATTCAAATCAAGAGCAGAGACTCAACAATACATAAGACACCAAGATTTTGATGTGGAAAACCCGGTTAAGGGAAAAACCACGAGGTGATTAACCCAAGAAAGTATTCTCTGTTAGAAGAATAGAAAGAACAAATGGCACATGCTAATTAGGGCTCACTGCCCGAGCACACTGCTCACAAGAGGCTCACTGCCTATAAGAGACACACTGTCTACAAAGAAATGAGTATCACATACATGAACTGGAGAATAGCATCTTCACCATGCTTGAATCAATTCCATTAAAGCCCAAAAACTTCTGCTCTGCCTTTCGTTCTCTTCTTCGCTACACCACTCTTATCTTCACTGATCCACATCTGGAATGACTTCACAATCCTTATTTATACAAGGCATCGACTTAGGAACACTCATCTAAGTCGGTAAACACTTATAGATCCTCCAGAAGACGTGTAATACATCTGGTCGGCCAGTCACAGGAAGAACACCAACATCCGGTGGTTATTCATCAAATCCAAACTCTAACTTCAATGCGGACTACCAACATGAACTAGAAATGATCCAAAGATCACCACAGCCTTTCCTAAGCCACCAAGAACATCCACACTTTATCAGCTTATTGGAATTCTTCTCTCCTTCATCCGAAGCTTCAATAACACAGTCAGTCATTACTGTCACAAATGAACAAGCTCTTCTGGACCTTCAAACCACGAGCCAATCTAGTTGACACTTCTCAAGGACTTCCTCAATACTCCCTCCAATCCGCAGAATGGGATGATGCACTTCCGAAGCTCACCGGACCTATCTATGACACCTTGTCACCTCTGAACACCTGCCGGAACCGATTCTACTTGAGCAGCCATAACTTCTTCAAATCTTCATGCGGACCTCTGAAAACTTGACTGGAGCATCTCAAGACTTATATCTACAAACCCTTTAAACCGCATCCTCTGATCCTCAACCTATTGTAGACTTTCACCTTCTTGTCATCACTGTTCTTCACTGTTCCTGATTGAGACTAATTTTCTCAATATCCTCAACACATAGCTCATCCAATGCTTCTCATTAATGCAACATGAGTATGTTGACATCAATGACAACACCTATTGGGCCCATACTTGCAACAGATTAGATGGTTTTGCCCCCAAGTGTAGGGATACAAAATGGATGGAGAAGGGCTTACGCATGACACCCACAAGGGGTTTTCATCATGGTACTTGCCCAAGGCGCCACAAGGAGTGGTTTTCACCATTGGACGGATTTTTTCTCTTTACTATTTTTTTTTCATTTTTTGATTTTTTGTTTTTTTGATGGAATGGGGACTCTAGCATCTGTTTCTATAGCAAGGCAAAGATGGTCCCATGTTGGATAGCATTATGGATGATGATTGCATAGATGTTGGTAGATAGGAGAAGATGGAATGTATGGTGGGTAGTGGATTATGATGTGGATTATGCGGGTTATGATGTGGATTATGCGAAAGCATGGACCATAGGAATTTGATGGGGAAGATATGTAGGATAGTGAACAAAAGATGGAGAGATGGGGGTATGTGGGAATGTCAAGTGGTGGAGGGGAACCAAAACCAACGGTTGCACACACCGTTTTGGATTTTGAAACCTATGTTTTGGATGGGGGTGGGTAGTAATGGGGATCGGGATAGGGGATTTTTAGATGGTCGATTTGGGGTTTTAGGGACCAAAATGGACTTAGAAATTATGGGATTTTTAGATGGGGAGCGGGATGTTTGGGATTTTGCGGTAGATTGGGAGGTGAATGCCTCATTAGAGTTTGGTGCTTTAGGGACCCACACCATTTTTGTTTTTGCTTTTTCTTTCGACGGTGTGGGCTTTGATAGCCTTTTGGATTTTGGATTTTCCTTGGAAGAGATAACATCTTTAGGATTTTGTGCTTTATGCGTTGAGGCATTCGAATTATTACTTTTGAATCCCATGGATTTGGGGGAAACTTCATGTTTGAAAGATGTGTGCTTTTGTTGGTCTTGATTGGGAATTTTATGGGGTTTATGGGTGGAGGGGTTAAAAGTGAACTTATGGATAAATGGATGAGGAGATTTGAAGATGGCGATATTAGGAGTTGGGAGGATAGGAGAATGAGAGGATTTGTGGATAGGGGTGTTTGGCGTTGGTAGGATAGGACGTAAAGTAGATTTGATAGGGATATTTGGAGTTAGAAATAGTGGAGGTAAATTTTATGGAGGAAGATAGACGGTCACATGCTTTTACAAATGATATGACAATGGAGGAGGGATGGCGACATATGATTTAGGAGTGCGATGTGATGCACTAGATTTGGAATTGGTTGAATGGATTTTGGAGGATGCGTGGGTGGTACCAACATGTTTATTTTGTTTTCCTTGGGATGTATAGCCGAGGCCATGTGAGGATGGATGGAATGTGGTGCGGATGGGCTCCAAGATGCCTTGTTCATGAAGGCCTAAGCCTTTGCCTTGATAGTTCATGTGTTGGAGCATGCGACATGCAATGGGATGTTTGGTGCTTTGGAAACAAGATGCAAGTCCATTATTTGTTGGAGAAGGATAGGTGGTGGATGGAAGTTGTTCACCTCCTACGAGGGAGTCACCACGGATGAAGGTGTCTTGTCCAAGTGAATAGGATGATGGATTTGGGATGGGATTAGTTGATGGAGGTAAAGGATTAATGGGGGATGGTGAAGGGGTGGTAGAAGATGGTGTAGGATCAATAAGTTGATCAATAGATGGGAGACGATTGGGGATGGGATTAGATAGGATGGTTAGATCTTGATTAGGAGAAGGATTTGATATTTCAACATGCTTTGGATTTGATTCTTGACATGGCTGATGTGTTTGGATAGAAGTGGGGGTGATGGTAGGTTCTTGGATGGATGTGATAGGTGCTTGACCTATGCTAGGAGATTGTTCAAGAGGTTTGGTGGGTGTTGGATTGCATGAGGATATTTGATTCCTTGCTAATAGCCAATGGATGGCATCCTTCATGAGTGTATGGGTTGAAGAACAATATAATGGATGGATAGTAAGGGTGGTTGGTGTGGGATTAGGCTTGGGATTGGATAGGTGGGTGATGGGATTAGGTAGTGATGGTTCTTGGGTGGGTTCAAGGATAGGAGTTGGAGTGGATGGTGGTGTTGGAGGGGTGGAGGATTTGGGGGATTCCATTGCTTTTCTTGGTGATTTTCTTTGGAGGAAATCCCAGAAGGATTCTTTGGATGTCGTGGGCTTAGGATTTGGAAGATTTGATGGTGGATTAGATGGTGTATGGGTGATAGGGGTTGGTGGGTTGGGATATTGTGATGGGGGGATTCGAGGATGGGGATTAGGAGATGGGGGATTTGTGTGGGGAAATGGTTGTTGATGTAAGCTTTGGATTTCGGATATAAGGTGTGTTAGATTGGTGTTCCCTTGATCAAAGTTAGCGTGACAAAGGTTGGGGGATGGATAAGTTGGAGGTATTGATTGGTTGGATAGGTATGATGTTATGGATGTAAAGGGGATGAAGATTGGTATGATGTTAATGGGGATGAAAGATAGGGTGTTTGTTGGTATGATGGAAGTTGGTATGAGGTTGATGGTGTGGATATGTAAGATGTAGGTTGGTATGATGAAGGTTGATATGATGTGGATGGGGATGAAATGTAGGGTATTTGTTGGGTAGGGGCTTGGGATTCTCCAATGATGAGGTGTGCTAAGGGTATATCCCTAATGTCATTTTTATATTTTTCCTTAGCATTAGGATCCATGTTCTCATAGATTTTTCTAAGTCTTTGTAATTGTTGCATTGCTACATAAGGATCCATTTTCTTGGGGACGTATGGGATGATGGAGGATGATGGATGATTGCGATGTTGGGGATTAAATTTCAAGACCTTAGGGTGATTCAATTTGCTTCAAAAGATGGATGATTCTCTATACTTAAGGTGGACTAATGACACTTAAGTAATAGAATGGATTTGGTTGATTTGATTGGATGATCAATTAAGGTCTTGATTTTTGATTGGGTTGATTTGGATTTAGAGTTTGATAGTGATGTTGGGGGACTTGGATGTTGATTGGGATCGATGTTGATTTTGGATTGGATTTGGAATATGGTTTGGAAGATTATGGATTGATGTTGGTTGGATTTTGGATTTGATTTGGATGAGATGGGATTAGAATGATGTTGATGAATTGGATTAAGTATGATGAGGGTGATTAGGATTAGATTGGATTGAATGATTTGGATGATGATGTGGATAAGATAGGTGGTTAGGATGATTAGGATAGATGGGTGATTGGATTAAGATGAAGTGGATAAGAATGATTAGGATGATGAAGATAGATTATGACTAGAGAGGAAGTGGATTAGAATTTGATCAAGCTCAAATAAAGGGATTGGATAAGCTCAACTTATGGGGTTTGATAAATGGGGGGATGGTTTAGCGGTGTTGGGAGGAGAACCTGGCCTGACGTGAGGGGGGGTGCGAGGGGCCAAACGCGACCCCCCGCTGACAGGGGTTCAGGGGCGTAGCCCCCGACTAGATTTTTTTTGAAAAAATGGGCTTATAAAATTGATGTTTTTGATGGGAAAATTTGATTTTTGGAAATGGATGAAGAAGGCGCTAAAATAGATGGAAATGGCACTGAAACAGAGAGGAATGGCACTAAAGGATGTGAATGGTTGGATTGATGGATGAATTTGATTTTTTTTGGCAAGTAGACAAACAATCAAGAAAGAAAACACAATGGCCAAAGGTTTTGTTTGTGAAAGATTTATCAAGCATGCACAACCTAAGGTGAATCAAGGACAATACTTGTTGAACAAGTAGAGGGATTTTGGCTTCTAGAACAATGGTTCATAGTGGGGGTACATCCGGGGGATTGGCACCTTACGAGCATCTGATAAACCACTTAAGGTTTTGACTAGCTCTACTAGGGGTTTCATATACACAAGGTACTACTCCCTTTCAAGATAGCACCGAATGGTAAGCGCTCATACCGATTAGACTTGGCTTTCACCTTATCCTTAATTTACATATAGTGGACCGGATGAAAGTACCGCTTGGGGTCATCAATGAGTTCTCCGAACGGATGTGTCTCAAGGGCAGGCCCACTTCCTAGAAAAAAGAGGATAGAACCATTTCTCTTCACCCAAGATCCTTTTGAAGGCAAGGGGAGAGGATACTTTGATTCTACCCTATGGAATAACACAAACGTGCAAGTGTACCAAACATGGCAAACACTTCTCTAATGTTCTTTTTAAACCCAAATTGAAATGTGCCTAAAGTTGTTTGTTGCAAGCAATGAGTAATTTTAGAGCACCAAAATCAAATATTTTCTACACTAAGGCACACAAGGATTCTTTTTTAGGTGCACCAAAATGAAATGTTTGATTGTAGATTGTTTGGAAGCAAGATTTGTTTTAGGTGCACCAAAGATAAATGTTCTTTAATCTAAGCACACGAGGTTCTTTTTAGTGCACCAAAAGAAGATGTGTCTAATCTACTAAATCCCTGCAAAAAGATGTTAATAGTTTTGAGATGATGGTCTTGGATGATCTGAAATGCCCTGCAGAATAGAGACCCAACCCTGTACAGATCCCTAAGCTAGTATAGAAAATAGCGCCAATCTAGAGGCAAGATAGAACTAATATAGAAGATAGCGCTAATACCGAAAATAGCACCAATCCAGAGGCAAGATAGCGCTAATATACAAGATAGCGCCAATATAGAGGCAAAATAGGACCAATATACAACATAGCTCCAATATACAAGATAGCGCCAATATAAAAGATAGCGCCAATACAGAGGCGAGATAGCGCCAAACTGTGCTTTTGCCTTAGTTTACAGTCTGCAGTGAGAAAGATAGCGCCGAACTGGGTAAGTTTAGCACCAAAACGATGTAGTTTTAGTCAATGGATGATTTTAGAAAAATTTTGCCATAGTTTCCCCTTGTTTCTATGTAAAACCTGCAAAAACTGAGAGCTAAAATGCTAGAAAGGCCAGAAAATAAGAAAAAAGAAGATTAGATTTAAGACAAAGATGAGTGAGATTGTCGTGTTAAAATAGAGCCACAACAGACAAAGAATAGTGCCAAAATGATAGTAAAATGGTGCCATTGTGCAGGAAGATAGCGCTAATCTACAAAAAACACGTCTTAACAACAAAAAAAACTCACAAGATTGTTAGATTAAGACCTTGTGGGTCCCACTGGGTGTGCCAATGTGATCTATGAAGTTAAAATGAAAGCCAAAAACACAAATCAAATGCAAAAACAAATGATATACCTTCACATGTGACCCACAAATTCAAGATAGGGTGGAAGGAGTTGCACCCAAACTCCTTAGATTTACCCAAATAGATTTAGAATGTGGATTGCTCTTTAAGATTCAACACAATAGGATGAGAGATTTGGATCTAGATGGAGATTGAGATGGGGATGAGGAATGATTTTGGCATTATGATGGTATGATGAAGAGATTTGAGAGAAATTTGGGCATGGTAAGGATGCAAGAAGAAGTTGCTATGAATGGCTTAGAGAAGGCTCTCATTTATAGATTTTTAGAAAATGGATGGAAGGTGAGGATTAAAAGATGAGATAAGGGCTAGAAATGCTTGAGAGTTAGGGTTAGGATTGAAGTCATAGCCTTGTGACAAGTGTCACAAGAGGAGTGGATGAGAGAGATCAATGGTTGAGGTTTAGTCAATGGGATTGGAGAGCTCTCATTATTTGTGAATTAAAAACTCACATGGGGAAAGGTGTTGAGGATAAAAATGAATTAAAAATTTATTTTTGGGAAGAGTGGATATGGCAAGTGAACTAAAAATTCAACTCATAGGGGAGTGTGAATTAAAAATTCACTTTTATGTGGAGATGTGAAGGTTGAAGGACACATGTACACTTACATGTGTAAGAGGGTGATAAATGAGTTGTAAGGGAGATTTGACCCTTTGAATAAAAAAATTGATTTTTATTCAAAAGTGTGTGGGAGGATGGGCTAAGCAAGGTTAATTAAGTGTTTAGCTTAATTAATTTAGGTCTATGGGATAGGTAAACTAGGGTAGCTAATTCAATAATTGATATTTATTTAACTAGGATAGGGATAGGTTGATTAATAGGGTAGATTAATTAGATAAGCATGATTTATCTAATTAATAGGGATTAGGGAGATGGACAAATTAGCTCAATAAATATTATACATATTTATTTAATCAATGAGGATATAGTTATAAGTTATAGTGATAAATTAAGTGAATTAATTGATCACAAAGGATAGATGATAGATGGTTAGGGATAAATTAATTAAATAAAATAAATTTATTTAATTAATAGGAGGGATAATTAGTGTAGAGATACGGGAAATTGGTTTGCGAAGCAAGTCAATTTTAGGTGTCTACAAGAGGCTAATGGATTTGATGATGAGAAGTTGTTGGATGTCAAGGTGATCAAACAAAATTTTAAAAAGATGGTGACAAAGGAAGTAGTGAATTATAGTACAATTACAAGGGATTCATTAGGGAGACTTTCTAAATTGGCAACGCACATTAACAATTGCAGAGGTGGCATTGATGAAGTGTATCACAAGGTGACAGACTTTGACAAGGCAATCATGAAGAAGAAACGTCGCATTAGCATGACGGGGACTCCACCAGGCATGTCCTTAATGCCAGTTATCAACAATTACAGGGCATACAAGGCCAGATTGCGAGCACAGGTGCCTCAAGTGGCGCAAAGTGTCACTGGAGAATGAGAACAATCAAAGGAAAATGAAGAAATGGATGAGGTGGACGATGGCGATGGGGACTTGCAAATTCTAAATTGATTTAATTTTCATGTTTCTAAGTTATTTCATGCTTGCTCTAAAACTATTGGCTCTGGAGGACCCTTTATTATAATTATTATTTAAACAATCTTTTAATTAGCTTTTTCAAGAAGCCGTTATGGTTTCAAGACAGTTATAATTCGGTTTAGCTATAAATTCTGGATGGCTAGTTGAATTCTGGATCTTTTGAAAAACTTTGTTTTGAAGGGTGATAGATAATTTTGTTTCAGCTACTTTGATATATGCAATATAAATTGATACAGTCAAGATTTAGACAATCATAATTTGTGTGTTGTGGTTATTTGAATTCATATTCCTCCTATGTTGAATGTGTTTCTGCTGATGTTAACCGTATTCATGTGTTTTGGTGGTTGTATATTCATACTTCTGCTCGCTATTGAGAATATGTATCTATTGATATAGCATTCGAAGTGGTGATATATATATATATATCGTTCATGTTATTGTTAATTCATACTCTGTGGTGGGAAGTCTATGAACTTCTAGTTTTTAAGCTGTAGATTTTGTCTTTATTGCTTTCAGGTCAAAAGCTCTGCTTTTGTTTTGCTCTCTGGTTAAAACAAATCGTGAAGTTTTTCATTCAACAGAATATCTGTTGAAGGTAGTTGCGCCTTGTTAAATAAGTAGAGAGCCTGTGTAAAATACCAATATACTAGGCTCAATTGTTGTTTACATTTGTCACTTGTTCAGGCGTGAGTATATAGAGTTAGGTGACAAATCTATTAACTAACATATTTTTGGTGACTCTACTGGGGATAATTTGTTATATCATTTTTGTGAGTTGCTTGGTTGGACTTTATGGTTCTTCATAGAAGACGTGCACCAGTTTTGCAGCCTAATGTTGATTGGCTAGTAGAAGACCAAGAAGACATTATTACTGGCCTTAGGCTTGTTGCTTGGCAGACCAAAAGAACCAATCAGCAGTATCATCAAGTTGATGAAGTGTTAGAAGAAGAAGAGCTTGGTGAAATTAGAGCAGAAAATGCACGTCATTTTGCTGACACCCAGGAGATAATTTTCATCGAAGGAATTATTCCTGTGCCACGAATAGAAAGGCCTTTGCGAATCCAAGCAATCCCTAACAATAGGCTAAGAAACCCCGCCGCCAGACCAAGGAATTAGAATCCTGCAAGACCAGCTCTTCCCCATAATAACCAGTAAGTGGTTTGGCAACTCTACTTAATTGTTTTATTAATATATCTATAGAAGTGGGCTATGAAAAGATATACATGAGGAGATAGGAAAAAGGGTATAGCCGATATTGACTTTGATTTACTCCAATCTTTAAATTTCACCCCCTACCCTCCCACAAGAAAGGTCAAATCGTTGAGCAAACTATATTCTCCTCCACTTACAAGAAGTGCCGCTAGTTCATCTTGCCAAAGCCTTACCTTACACGGTACTATCTTACCTTTACAAGTAAATTTCCCTCCTTTTAATATGGCTCATCCACAGCCTCCACCTATTCCATGGGGTGCTGCCATTGGACCACTCAACCTTGGTGCTACCCTGCGTGATCTGCCTAGGGGATCGGGCAAAATTCTACCTACGATTAGGGGTGACAGCAAGGTTACTCCAAAAAAGCACCTCAATGCTTTCTTTGTTGCATGTTCCATCCTTGGGGTTCAACATGAAGATGTGTCTGTTAGGTTGTTTGTTGAGTCACTGGTTGACACAGCTGTTGAATGGTTTTATCACCTTCCCAATGCATCTATTAGAGATTGGGCTACAACGAGGCACTGATTTGAAGATAGATTCAAAACTACTGACAATGAACACACATTATTGGCTCAACTCTCCTCTATGAAGAAGGAGATTCATGAACAAATGAGAGAGTATGTAGCCAAGTTCAACAGACTTGCAAATAGAATCCCTGCAGATGTCAGAACTAGAGATGGATTAATGTTTTGTTTCTTTATCAATTCATTGCCACTTGATGTCAGTTATGCTATTAAAAGACAAGGAGTCCCTAACATAGACAACATCCAATCATTAGCTATCACTATGGAAGACAATTTGATTACTGTAGGAAAATGGAAAAGGGAGTTACAAACTGGTAAACCTGCAATAACTAGTTCAACAGACCCAGTTATTCAGAGGTTGGCAAATGACATTATCACACTGAAATGTCAAATGCTCAAAGGTCCTCAACAATCCCCTCAAGGGGGTTATAATCAGACATTCCAATTGCCAGGTCCTACCCAATGGCTAGCTATTAAAGGACCCTCAGCGAGTAAAAATAACCATATGGTCTGCAATTTCCATCTCACCTCTAACCATGATGGAGTGTCCTGCCCTAAGATGATGCGGCTTATGCAAATGTTTTCCATGAATGAACATAGTGAGGAGCCTTTGGTGGAGGAACCTCCCACACCTAGTGATGCTGGTGTGAACTTCTTTGAATATGAATCAGATGAAGGGAGTGGAGAAGATGTATATACTAAAGTTTACAATTCCAACTATGTGGTGTTTACTAGAGGCCAACAGACACAAAGAGGCCAGAACACTCAGGGTCAATCCAGTAATTTCACCTCTGCCCCTAAATATATCTTGACCAAACAAAATGAGGCCAAGAAAATGGAGAACATGACACCCAAAGTTGTAGCTACCGAGGTACCATCTACTTCATCTTCTAAAGCTCATGTCTCAAATTCATTTGATATTGTAGAATCATGTAAGAATACAAAGATTGAGATTTCTCAAGATGAATATTTGAAGCTTAATCCTTTTGAGCTCGATAGGCTAGTCAGATATATCAAATAGGAATCCTCCCCTTCAAATTGTAATGCTCATGTGTTTAGTGATACTGAAATGCTTTCCAGGAACCAGAATTGTTCAAATACCTATTCTCAAGATCCTGGTCCCCAAAATCCTTTTAACAAACTAGAACCTTTTTATGTCTCCTTGTACATTGCTAGTTATAAGCTCAATAATTGTGTTATTGATTATGGAGCCTCATAAAATGTTATGTCTGTTCAAGTTACTAAATCCCTAGAATTATCCTATACGCCCTCCCATGGCAAATGCTTCTCAATGGATGGTTCTTTGGTACCCATCCTGGGTCAAATTAAAGATGCCCAGACTGTTTTGGCTGCCTTTCCGAAGAAAATATTGAAATTAACCATTCTCGTAGCAGATATACCTGGCAGTTATGGGATGCTCTTGAGTCGTAGCTTTTATAAAGACTTAGGTGGGGAAATTCAAATGGATTGGTCACACGCCCTGATACTTGTAGAAGGGAAGAAGGTCTGCCTCAATCCTAAACCTAAAGCCAAGTTTACCGTGCTTAAATCTGGAGACCCTAAGGCAAACATCTTGTTTGTAGAAACTAGACCAGGTACCTACATGTGTACATCAACAGAGGATGAAGAGATGAGTTTAATCAGTCCTGACCTAGTTGATGAGTTATGGACTCTGGAATTTGATGGGAGTTGTTCTACCACAGGGTCAGGGGCAGGGGTTGTTCTGATTTCACCTTATGGTTATTCCTTTCCTTTTGCTTTCAAATTGGAGTTTGAGAACACTAATAATACTGCAGAATATGAGGCCTTGTTATTGGGCCTAGAGCTAGCTAGAGAAAGAGGTGTGAAACAACTGAAAGTTAAAGGAGATGTTGAACTAATTGTTAATAAAGTAAGAATGCTGTATACAGTGAAAATGGTAGACTGAGGCATTATCAAAATAGGGTATGGGACTGCATTGAAGATTTTGATGCTTTTTCTATAGAAGCGATACCCAGAGAACAAAATTCTAGGGCTGATTCTTTAGTTGTTTCTGCATCTCTTTTACTGCCACATCCAGATTTCAAGAATAAATCATACAGGATTGAAGTAGTGTACAGGCCTAGTATTCTTGACAATGTTAATCATTGACAAGTTTTTAATTATGATCAATAGATTATTTCATTTCTTGAAAAGGTTGAATCATTTGCTAGTGTGTTCTTTGAGGGTAGCAGTGACAACAGCAATGATGTTTTGGAAGGAGAAATGAAGTCCTCTGATGACTCAAGTTCAGGAATTGTGCAATTAAAAGGGAATAAAATTCCAAAGTCTCTCTTGAAGATCTTTTCAATCGACATTATCAATATCTTAAGAAGAAAGATAAAGTTTCCATCACGACTTCGGTCGATTATGACAGAGTGAATATTGGCACTAAAGATGATCCTAAGATTATGTGTATTGGTAAATGTTGTTCTAAAGAAGAAAGGGAACGTTTGATTTCTTTGCTTATTAGATACAAAGATGTTTTTGCATGGTGTTATGCTGATCTTAAGAAATTTAGGAATGGAGAAATGTAGCATCATATTCCCCTGAAACCTGGCACCATACCCTTTAGGCAAAAGCAAAGAAATTATAATCCTAAGATAGCAGAAGCCATCTTCAATGAAATTGACAAAATGGTCAAAGCCAAAATCATCTATACTATCCACCATTCTACTTGGGTGGCAAATATTGTACCGGTTAGGAAGAAGAATGGAGAGATTCAGATTTGTGTCGATTTTAGAAATCTCAATCAAGCCTCTCTCAAAGATAACTATCCCTTGCCTATGATGGATCATATCCTACAAACTGTGTCGGGTTCAAAGATGATGTCTATGCTTGATGGGTTTCCAGGATACAACCAAATTGAGGTGGCTAGGGAGGATCAACATAAGACAACTTTTACTACCCTAATTGGTGTCTTTACGTATAACAGAATGGCTTTTGGTCTTATTAATGTTGGGGCCACATTTCAGAGGGTGATGGATCTGACTTTCAGTGACCTGAAAAACAAAATCATAGTGGTCTATCTTGATGACTTAACAGTTTTCTCCAAGAAAAGGGCGAACCACTTACATGACTTAGAAGTAGTTTTGCAACGCTGCAGAGAAAATGACATCTCTTTGAATCTTGAGAAATCAATTTTTGCAGTTACTGAAGGAAAATTGTTGGGGTATATTATCTCACAAGATGGAATAAAAATTGACCCAGAGAGGGTTAGGGCAATCCAACAGCTAAGTCTACCTGCAACCAAGAATAATACGAGATCCTTTTTCGGTCAAGTAAATTTTCTAAGGAGGTTTGTCCCTGATTTCGCTGAGCTAACCAAACACATTGCATAAATAATGAAGAATAATCCTATCTTTAAATGGAGTGTTGAAGGGAAGAAAGCATTTGAGGACATAAAAAAGGCCATTATTGATGCACCCACATTTGTGTATCCTGATTTTCAAAAAGACTTTATTATCTATTGTTACGCCTCTAAACATACTCTATCAGCTATCTTGTTGCAGAAGAATGAACAAGGAATAGAAGCTCCCGTTGCTTTCATGAGCGTGTCATTAAAGAAATATGAACTTAAATATTTTGCTTTATAGAAACATGCATATGTAGTGGTTAGATCCTTAAAGAGTTTTAGAATTTATATCTTGCATTCGCATGCTATTGTGTATGTCCCAAAATCAGCTGTGAAAAATATTCTTACTCAGCAAGAGATTGGATGCAACAATAGGGGAGCCTGGATAGCTAAAGTTCAAGAGTACGACATTGAGATCAAGCCCACTAATCTGGTCAGAGGTAAGGGATTGTGTAGAATGATTGCTGAAAATGAGGTTGGAGAAAAGGAAGAGTTGCCCTTCGTTCTTTTTACCAGTAATACTGATGATTGGTTCTCAAATGTCTCTTATTTCTTAACTTATGGTGATTGTCCATCTCACCTCTCTGCCAAGGAAAGGAGAAATCGAAGCTGAAGGCACATAAATATGTTATCTAGGGAGGTAACCTTTATAAAAGAGGAGTAAATGGGACATTCCTAAGATGTGTGGATAAGGAGCAGCAAAAGAAGTTACTGGAAACTTTCCATAACGAAGCCTGTGGGGGACATTTTTATTCCTCAGTGACAGCCTTCAAGATATTGAGGCAATGCTTTTACTGGCCTGGCATATTTAAAGATGCCTATGATTAGGTAGCAAAATGCGAAAAGTGTCCAAAGTTCACTGGTAGACCTCAGTTAGCTACCTTGCCTTTGAGACCAATGGTTATAGATGAATTGTTTCAGTAGTGGGATTTAGACTTCATTGGACCAATTAATCCCAATTCCAATGTTGGACACACTCACATTTTAAAAGCAACAGATTATTTTACCAAGTGGGTAGAGGCTGTCCCAATGAAGAATACTACTTCTGAGGTTGTTTGCACCTTTCTTAAGGAGAACATTTTAGTCAGGTTTGGTGTGCCTAAGAAGTTGGTGACTGATAATGTTTCACGTTTTTCTTCTGCATAGATTACTCTTTTCTATTATGATTTTGGTATTTGCCTTGCTCATTCATCTGACTACTACCCACAAGGCAATGGACAGGTAGAATCAAGCAACAAAAATCTCATCTCTATTGTCAAGAAGCTGGTAGAAGAAAACCAAAGGGGATGGCATATAAATTTGTATGATGCTCTTTGGGCTGATAGGATCACATATAAAAGGGCAATTGGTATGTCTCCTTTCCAGTTAGTCTATGGCTTTGATAGTGTAATTCATATTCCACTAGAACTATCTGCATTGAATTTGCAGAAGGCAATTGAAGATGAATAGTTTCAGTAAGCACTAGAGAAGAGGATACTGTACCTGCACCATCTAGAAGAGCAGAGAGAAGTTATTGTGGATAGGATTACTAAGCATCAATAGATTGTAAAAGGTTTTTTGATAAAAAGGCTAGATAAAGGAATTTTGTTGTGGGAGATTCTGTACTCTTATGGGATAGGAGAAGAGAGCCGAAAGGTGCACACAAGAAATTTGATTCTTTGTGGAAAGGCCCCTTCAAGATCAGAGAAGTTGTAGGAGAGAATGCTTTTCTATTAGATTACCCTGATGGAACACCACTACCTCTTGCCTATAATGGGCAAGATCTGAAATTATGCAATTGGTAGAGTTTCTGAGTCTAGCCCTGTACCATAGTTTCTTTCCTTATCGTTCTATTTTTGTTGTGTGTTGTCTCATTTTTGGTGTGACTCTATCGCCCTTTTGAATAAGGCTCATTTGCCATGTTTTCCCTGGGTTCTCTGTGTCCTCCTGAGTCCTTGTCCCCAATTAGATCTAACTATTGCCCCCCTTTTTCTCAAAAGGTATCTGCGTCCATTTTTAGTTTTTCCCTTCATTCTTTGTTAGTCTTTGTCCCTAGTTATTTACTTCAGTCTAAATTTCCTTAGTCATTTTTTAACAAGTCGGCGATCCTTCATATTTTTGAACTGAAGTCGGCGGGTTCATAATTTCTTGAAACATCCAACTTGCCAACTTGCCTTTAGTTATCATGCCCAGAGCTTGTGTAAAGGTTTTTCCTTTGTAGTCGGGAAGTTGGGGATTCCTTGAAGTTTTGAACCTCTGACTTCTAGTTCAAATGTTCAAGTTTTGCCCGACCTGCTGACTTTGAATAGCACACTTTCCCAAGTGGCACTGGCTATGATGGCATACAATACGAAGGAATGACACTTGTCACCTTGCATTTAATTTGAAGTACGTGAAGATAGTGTGGCACAATATTCAGAGGGAAAGTTGAGGCATGCATTTATGAGTTATAAAGATGAATTCACTACCAATCTTTAATATTTTTCCTTGGCGAATTAATGAGAAAAGACTTCAATAAATTCTTGAGCATGCCTAAGGTGGTATTGTGTATAAAGGGAATGCGTTGTAGAAGAACAAACAGCTAGTTGCTATGTGCGAAATTCTAGCACAGTTTCACTACTACAGGTCAAACTAGCTAGTAGTTTCTTCTCTTTATAAAGACTCAATATTTTCTTCAAGGATTTAGAGATTTCAATTCCCATGTATTTGCACGAAGAATTTTCTATTGGTGTCTTGCCTCACCCTCCTCTTTCTACATTCCTTTCCGAGTCCCAGGTGTTTTGGTTTCTCAAGTATATAAAGATGAAATTTAAGTTTCAAGGGACTCCCGTAGCTTCTATTGTAGAGAATGGTCTTTCTGAAGTGAGGGATACAAATCTGGGCCATGTTGATTTGGATGATTTTTGGAGAAGAATGTGGTCTGAGAAGAAAACCCCTATGGCGGAGAAAATTATCAGCAGCGGCTTAGACAAGGCAGGTGGTTTTCCTCTGGCTGTGCATTGTCCTGAACTGATGGTTGCATGCACCAATGGTTATTTCCCAGATTCCCAAGAGATAAGGACACCCAGTGGTGCTGTGATAGCTAAAACTGATTCTCAATCTAGTGCTTCAGCCCTACACTTGGAAGAATATGAAGATAACTCTGATGTTTCTGTATCTTCGACTTGGAATTATTACAATGAGAGAAAGGACCGGTGTTGTACCAACATTGCAAAGCACTGGTTGGAGAATGAAAAGACTGGTAAGTCTCATCTGCCTGCCAATTTAAGAAGAAGCCATTTCAAAGAAGAAATATCATATATGATAACCTTGCTTAATAGAGTAGTTGGGAGTCCCGAGTCAAATGTTTTTGAATTTTGGACGTGTAGATTCATTCTATTGATTTGTGGAGACCACCATATTGACTGGCCGAAGATTATCAACAGTTGCTTACATGAACAACTGATGAACCTTGCGCGAAATATGAGTTTCCACATGTCGTCCCAGCTAATCTACATATTGGCTCGAAGAGAGGCTACTTGGCTTGGTTTGAGGACTCAAGGGAGTTCTACGGCAAGTGTGCCCGTGTATCAAATTTTTCCTTAGCAGCAAAAGAAAGAAGACATGAAAGATTTTAGACATGTTAATGATACTTTTTCTATGATGTTGGCTAAGAAAATTGATGGCTCAATTGAGAAGAGGTTTTCAGTGGAAGCATCTGCACTTGTCATGAAATTTGGGAGCTTGTACATCCAATTTGATCAATTCTCTTGTCAGAGAATAGGGGGTTTTGAAAATGCCCTGTTAAAATTACCGTGGCACCCTTTTGATTATTTTGTATTGTTGGAAGTATGTCGTCAGATGGCAACAGTGAATGTGAAGTACCAGGCAATGAAAAAGAAAGGGCATTCTTTGCCTGTGTCTCTATCATTTTATTCTTGGAAAAATAATGATTGTGCTCGGAGTGTTGACAAGTTGTTGTCTAAGTTCAGCCTGCATAATCTATCTCCTTGTGTATCTTTTGATAGTAAAAATTTCATAAAGCAAAACATGCATGGAGGTGGGTCCTATTCGCACCATCCTCAACTCGAGGATTTTTGGGAGGATTGCCTTGATGAAAGAGAGGTTCAAAGGAGAAAATGGATGAGGCTAACTGTGGATCAAGTCTGTGCCTTCAAGCTAGATATTCAGGACCCTGATATCACCGATGACTTTTCAAATATGTTGGGTGAGGGTTATGATGTAGCATCCAATGAACCCACGCCTCCTATAAAATGGTCAGAAAAGGAAGTCAGTGATATCACATTGCTTTCTTTACATGTGTTGAGAAGAACATAGAAGTGGCTACAAGGAAAGGTGAAGGAGTGTGTCGGTTCCACAACACCAAGGGATTTAGCCTCTCAGAATCAAGCCAAGTCTCAAACTGCCAATCTGTATAGGAGGTCATCTGGCTTGGACCCGTCTCTTCAGAGAGTCAGCTCACAGTCAAATGGCAATGATGAAAGGCCGCTTGAAGACACTGGGAAGATAAAGACCACCTATGAGCAAGATGTTCAAGTGATGAAGAGAAATACCAGATTGGATGCTTTGTCATCTAAAGCAAACCATGTGCCCCCGCCTAACAATCATGTAAGTGATTTTGATTCTTTCATCTTCTTGCAAATTAGAGAAGATAATTTGTTGCATTCATTACTTAGTCCACCTAATTCCCCACAACAAAGAGAGTTGCCTGAGCAGATTTCCCACCCTGCACTTGTAATAGCTACTTCTAATGCTGCTAATGTACCTGCTCCATCCCCAAGTTGGTTAAAGAAGGTCATCCAAAAGAAGAAAAGGTATACTCTTCCTGCTGATGATGGTGTTGATACTGTAGCCAGTCTATTACAAATGATCCCAAAACCCAAACGCACAAAGAGGAGGTCGAGAATTGTGACTGATGTCGTTTCAGGGAACCAATTTCTAGAAATTGTAGATCCACTAGTAGAAAAGAATGAAGATGAGATAAAAGAAGCTGACTTCAAGGTAAGTCGAGTGGATCTGGGGCCATCAACCACTAAGGGTGAGTTGTACCATGTCCAGTATTCAATTGATAACATTTTTAAAAGGGTGAAAGGACTGCAAGAAGAGAATTCAAAACTGTTGGCACATGTGAGTTCCCTATCTTTTTGCTAATTCACTTGTTGAAGTAATAACTCCCCCCATTGAAGCCTCCTTGAGTGTTAACCTTTATACTCTCGATCCTAATTTACTACAAGTTAAAGTTTCTTTGTCTCTGAGGAAAGCTATGGATCAATGGGTTGAGAAGATCATCTTTGATGGTCTCATTTTTATCAAGGAGGTAGTGAAACTGTTTGACTCCATCCGTGCTAAAAGGGAAGTTTTGATACTGGAGTTTGATAAAGCTCGCAATGATTACCATAGCCTGAATATTGCTTCTAAGGAGATACACGAACTAACCAACAAGGATCCTGGTATCCTGATGGCTGCAGTAGTTATAGCTGATCCCGAGGAATTGGATACTGCCATGTGGGCCGATGTAGTGGAATGGAAAATCTGCATCGTAGATGCAGTAGAGGAAGAAATGGGAAAAATAGTCGCAATCTACTATAAAGAGATGATGAGAATAAAAAGGGATCTTGCCACTTTGGAGGTAGAGGCTAATGGATCTGATGATGAGAAGTTGTTGGATGTCAAGGTGATCAAACAAACTTTTAAAAAGGTGGTGACAGAGGAAGTAGTGAATTACAATACAAATACAGGGGATTCATTGGGGAGACTTTCTAAATTGGCAGTGCACAATAACAATTGCAGAGGTGGCATTGATGAAGTGTATCACAAGGTGACAGACTCTAATAGGGCGATCATGAAGAAGAAACGTCACATTAGCATGATGGGGACTCCACCAGGCATGTCCTTAACACCGGTTATCAACAATTACAGGGCATACAAGGCTAGATTGCGAGCACAGGTGCCTCAGGTAGCACAAAGTGTCACTAGAGAAAGTGAACAATCAAAGGAAGATGAAGAAATGGATGAGGTGGATGATGGTGATGTGGACTTGCAAATTCTGAATTGATTTAATTTTCATGTTTCTAAGTTATTTCATGCTTGCTCTAAAACTATTGGCTCTGGAGGGCCCTTTATTATAATTATTGTTTAAACAATCTTTTAATCGGCTTTTTCAAGAAGCCATTATGGTTTCAAGACAGTTATAATTTGGTTTAGCTATAAATTCTGGATCTTTTGAAAAACTTTGTTTTTGAAGGGTGATAGATAATTTTGTTTTAGCTACTTTGATATATGCAATATAAATTGATATAGTGGAGATTTAAACGATCATAATCTGTGTGTTGTGGTTATTTGAATTCATATTCTTCCTAAGTTGAATGTGTTTCTGCTGATGTTAATGGTATTCATGTGTCTTGGTGGTTGGATATATATATTTCATTCGTGTTATTGTTAATTCATGCTATGTGGTATATATATATATATATATAGTTCATGTTATTGTTAATTCATGCTATGTGGTGGGAAGTTTGTGAACTTTTGGTTTTTAAGCTGTCAATTTTGCCTTTATTGCTTTCAGGTCAAAAGCTCTGCCTTTGTTTTGCTTTCTGGTTAAAAGCAATCGTGAAGTTTTTTTATTCAACAGAATATATGTCGAAGGTAGCTGCACCTTGTTAAATAAGCAGAGAGCCTGTGTAGAATACCAATATACTAGGCTCAACTATTGTTTACATTTGTCACTTGTCTGGGCATGAGTATATAGAGTTAGGTGACAAATCCGTTAACCAACACGACAACATAATGCCACTATGTCAACTATGTGAAAAAAATAAAAATAAACTAAACTAATAATTCAACTATAGAACTTTTACAAAAATTAAGACAAAATTAAATAAATTAATAATTTTAATAATATCCACTATAGAGTTATAACATTTAACTAAATCAATTCAAATAATTACAACAACTATGGAACTTAAATAAATAAATTACAAAGAAAGGAATAAATAAAACCCACACAAAAGTTCCAAGCAAATAATGACAACTAAAGTCTAAACCAGTTTAAAAAGATAAACAAGGGTTAAAAGGTTAAACCACTTCCTAAACCTAGGGCATCACAAAGCCCTAAAAAAAACTTATAAAAGTAAGTTAAATCCCATTTGTTCTCACAAGTCTAACTTTTTGGTTTTATTGGTGCATGTTCAAGTGGAGGAAAAAGGAGGGAAAATCCCTTCCCCAAGTGGGAAGGTTATTTTCCCAATCCTAATAATATCTAACTATTTTATTGTTTACCCATGTTTGCTCTTTTGATTTTCTAACATCTTCATTTGTTTTCCTACATATTTAGGTCTTTTTGTTTGCCTTCTAATAGTTTTCATTTTGTTGCACAGGTTTAAAATAATGTCCATGTTTTCTATATTTCTTTATGTTTGCAACTAAGCTAATGGTTTAAGTTTAAAAAGTGCTGCCAAAAGTTTATTCACCAATAGGTTTAAAGATAAAGTTTTCAAAGTTTTAATGATAAATCCATAGCTCTCCAAAAGCTATTTGGTTTTGTTTTCAAATAAGGAACTCTCTGGTTCATTTTTTTTGTTTCCAGAAAACATGATTTTACATAGAGGGTAAAAATTTTGTGTTTAAATCTCTCTCTCTCTCTCTCTCTCTCTCTCTCTCTCTCTCTCTCTCTCTCTCTCTCTCTCTCTCTCTCTCTCTCTCTCTCTCTCTCTCTCTCTCTCTCTCTCTCTCTCTCTCTCTCTCTCTCTCTCTCTCTCTCTCTCTCTCTCTCTCACACACACACACACACACAGATATATATACACACACATACTATATTACAAAACTCTTTTTTGTATAAGAGATAAGACATGGTGTGTGTGTGTGTGTGTGTACACACACACACACACACACCATGTCTTATCTCTTATACAAAAAAGAGTTTTGTAATATAGTATGTGTGTGTATATATATCTGTGTGTGTGTGTGTGTATATATATATTGTGCCACAGGAAAAAGAAAATAATTTTATAAACATATCAAATGTTAAAAAGGATTGTGTTTAAAACTGTGTAGAGCCGAAGCAATAAAGGAGATTGCGTAACAAATTTAGCAGAGAAGTGTTCATTGGCGACAGAGATTTTTTTTGTTTGTGTTTCAAATATTAACTGTCGGGGGGTGGGATGGGGGTCCCACGACCCCCACCCACCACAGGCGGGCTTCGACCCTGCACAGGTAGCCGAGAGCCTATCCTAGTTTTTTTTTGTTTAAAACTTAACACATATAAACCCTAAAAATAAAATCGATCCACTTTTTATAATGTGTCTTTCATTAATAAAAAGAAACTAAAGTCTTAAACACACACACACACACACACACACACACACATACACACACACATATATATATATATATATATATATATATATATATATATATATATATATTATTGTTATTACATTTCTCTATATTTTTCTTTTAAAAAAAATAGAGAACCCTATATATATTTTCACAACTTAAAGTATTAAAAGAGGCCAAAAGATATATTTTCTTTTCCTTCCATAATAATAATAACATAGCCTTATCTAATTTTTTTAAAATCTAAACATATGTATTTTTATTTTGCTAAGAATATAGTCCATTTACTCTTTCAAACTACAAGAATAAAAGCTTTGTATTTTTTTTTCCTTTCAAACAACTTATATACATTCAATAGTGAGAGAGAGAGAGAGATTTTATTTCACACCATTTGTATATTTCCACAAAAATCAAGATATAAAACTTATTGCCATACATTTTATTGAAACAACAAATATTTTTATAGGGGACTTAATACAACATAGTCTTCCAAAGAGAGATTTACTCTCTTGGTTTACAAACACCTTACAAGGCTCATAGCCAAGGCATACGCATTGCCTCTTTTTCTTTAAAATAAACTTAAACACACTTTTCTCTCCATGACTCCAAATCTCAAGCTCTCCTCCAAGAGCTAAAACCTGCCAAAACAATAAAAGTCTTTCCAAGGCCATGGGGAGCTCACCTCCCAACCATAGGCTTGCAAGCAAGCCACCCCCGAGATAGGAGGCCAACAAATAACCAGGTGCATACTCATATTAATGGGTTTCAAGCACACTAACACACTCAAGAAAACACAACACCCACCCATGGAGACTCACAAACTAATCCATTCATCATGGATTTTAGGGGTGAGAGAGTGGACTCACTCAACTCAAGCGAAAAACCACCAATAAACTCATACCCAAAAATACTCTATCACATAGCCTCTTGCTATCATACACTTATTTCACCAAAAATAACTCCAAGACACTCTTGCCATAACCAAACCATAATAACTCCAAGGCATTTTTGCCATAACCAAACCATAATAAACTCCCATAATAAGGCCCAAGACCATTAATATACCTCTACATGAAGAGGGTTTTCCCCGAGGAGGTTCTTGTTGATAACTGAGAAGGTGGGGGGGGGGTGAATCAGTTATCCTTAATTTGCTTCCAGTTCAAACACTTAAATCAACTTTGTTAATCAATAGCATAGCAATTAATCATTCATGAAAGTATAAGGCATAAACATCAAAGCAGATACACATCAACACATGAGACACCAAGATTTTGACGTGGAAAACCCGGTTAAGGGAAAAACCACAGGGTGATTAACCCAAGGATTATTCTCTGTTAGAAGAATAAGAAAAATGGATGGCACATGCCAATTAGGGCTCACTGCCCGAGCACACTACTCACAAAGAGGCACACTGCCTACAAGAGACACTGTCTACAAAGTGATAAGAATCACAAAATTGAACTGGAGATTGACATATTTACCATGCCTAGATCAGTTCCATTTAAGCCCAAAACTCTTGCTTTGCCTTTCGCACTTCTCTTCACTATATCACACTCATCACCACAAGACCCACTCCAAAATGAATTCACAATCCCTTATTTATACAAGGCATCGACTTAGGAACAATCATCTAAGTCGGCAAACATCTACAAGATCATTCGCAAGACGTGTAATACATCCGGTCGGCCTGTCTCAGGAAGAACACCAAAATCTGTGGTTATTCTTCAAATACAAACTCTAACTTCAATGCGGACCACCAACATGAACTGGACACGATCCACAGATCACCACAAGCTTCCCTGAATCACCAAGAACATCCGCACTTCATCTGCTTACTGGAATCCTTCTCTTCTTCATCTGAAACTTCAAGAACACAGTCTATCGCCACTGTCATAATGCAAAACGTTCTTTCAGACCTCCAAACAATGCGCAAATCAAGTTGTCACTTCACATTAACTTCCTAAGAACTCCCTCCAATCCGCAGAATGAGAGAATGTAATTCTGGAACTCACCGGACCAATCTGTGACACTCTGTCACCACTAAACGCCTGCCGGAACCGGTTCTACACAAACATCCATAACTTCTTCAGATCTTTATACGGACCTCTGAAATCTTAACTAGAACATCTCAAGACTCATATCTAAAAACCCTTTAATCCGCATCCTCTGATTCTCAACCAATTGAGTAGTTTTGCCTTCTTCTTATCACTGTTCTTCATTGTTCCTGATTGAGACTTATTTTCTCAATATCCTCAGCACACAGCTCATCCAATCCTTCTTATCAATGCAATATGAGTATGTTGACATTAATGACAACACTGGTTAACCTCATACTTGCAACAATCTCCCCCTTTGTCATTGATGGCAACATATGATGTGAAAAACCATCAAGACAAGAACTTCTCCTTTCTGTCACAGGTCCCCCTATCAGCAACAACTTTCACATGTCTTCTCTTCCTTTACTGCTCCCCCTTTGATCATCAACCACTTGTTTTTCACGTCTTCTCTCCCCCTTTGACATCAATGGCAAAGGGCTCATACTTGCAATTCTAACACATCAGAATCATACTAGCTGCTCCCCCTTAGTAGCAACTCTCCATCATCAATCCAGATCACAAGATATGACTATGATATCCACCAGACTGATGCACATCAGTGCATCCTAGTTCATCACCGGAGGGGCCATGACCCCTAACTTCTCCCTGAGATACTCAAAAGAGTCCTTGGGAAGAGGTTTAATAAAAATATCTGCAAGCTGATCCTTGGAGGGCACATACTCCAATTTGACTTCACCTTTGTTCACTTGTTCTCTCAAAAAGTGAAATTTGATAGATATATGCTTGGTCTTAGAATGCAACACCGGATTCTTAGAAATATTTATTGCACTTGAGTTGTCACAGAAAATTGTAATAGGCTCCTCATATTCTACTTGAATATCTCTTAGGATTTGCTTCATCCATAAAAGTTGAGTGCAACTACCTACTACTGCAATGTATTCTGCTTCTGCTGTAGACAAGGATATTGCTTCTTGTTTCTTGCTTAGCCAAGAAACCAACCTTTTTCCCAAGAAGAATGCTCCTCCACTTGTACTCTTCCTATCATCCACATCTCCTGCCCAATCTGCATCTGTATATGCATGAAGAGAAAAGTCATGATCTCTGGGATACCATAGGCCATACTCAACTGTTCCTTTCAAGTACCTAAAAATCATTTTGATTGCCATGACATGAGATTCTCTGGGATCAGCCTAGAATCTCGCCACAAGACCAACAGCCTGCATTATATCTGGTCTAGTCTGAGTGAGATACAGTAATCCACCAATCATTGATCTATACTTTGTCTGATCTATCTTAGGAGAGTCATCATCTTTGCTTAACTTACATCCGGTAGCCATGGGAGTGTTCATTGGCTTTGAATCTTCCATTCCAAATTTCTTCAATAGTTCTTTCACATATTTGGTCTGAGAGATAAAGATTCCTTTCTCTGTTTGAGTAATTTGCAGACCCAAGAAGAAATTCATTTCACCGAGCATTGACATTTCAAACTCACTTTTCATTTGGTTTGCAAAGGTTTTACACATATTGTCTCTTCCTCCAAAGATGATATCATCAACAAATACTTCAACAATCAGGATGTTTTCATGATCAATTTGAAAATATAGGTTACTATCAGCAGTACCTTTGTTGAAACCAATCTTCAAAAAATGTTTATCCAGCCTCTCATACCATGCTCTTGGGGCTTGCTTTAGACCATATAGTGCCTTCTTTAATTTGCAGACCATACCACCATGCTCTGATAACTGAAATCCATCCGGTTGTTCAATGTACACCTCTTCTTCTAGGTCACCATTTAGGAAAGCAGATTTGACATCCATCTGATACACTTTGAAATCTTTGAAGGCAGCGAATGCAAGAAATAGTTTGACTGCTTCAATTCTTGCCACCGGAGCAAAGGTTTCCTCAAAATCAATCCCTTCTATTTGAGAGTATCCTTTACAGACTAATCTGGCCTTATTTCTGATTGCTTCACCAACTTCATTTAGTTTGTTCCGGAAGACCCATTTGGTTCCAATCACATTCTTGTTACTAGGTCTGGAAACAAGATCCCAAGTGTGATTTTTCTCAATTTGCATCAACTCTTCCTCCATTGCTTTTGTCCAATTTTCATCATTGCATGCTTCATTTATTGTCTTAGGTTCAATCTTTGAAATCAGACAACATTCATCTGAATTTTGAGCAACATTCCTTCTAGTTTGCACACCTTTGCTTTTGTCCCCTATGATCTAATCTTCAGAGTGGTTCAGTCTTACATACCTTGGAACTTTGGGAGTTTCTTGCACTTCTACTTCTTGATCAGGCTCATCCGGACCTATCTCTTCTTCCTGATTTACCAGATCAGTCTGAATCTGACCTTCAGGAGAGGATGGAGCTCCTTGAACCAGAACATCATTCTGATCATCTTCATCATACTCATAAAATCTTGAGGGCTTCTCAATACCTTCATCAACCTTCACATTTGTACTTTCTATCATCTTTCTCAGTCTCTTATTGTAACACCGGTATGCTTTGCTTTGAGTGGAGTATCCCAAGAAAATTCCTTCATCACTTCTAGCATCAAACTTTCCTAGATCTTCATCTCTTTTAATGTAACACTTGCTACCAAATACTCTGAAATATCTCACAGTAGGAGTGATGCCAAACCAAAGTTCATAAGGAGTCTTACCGGTATTGCTTCTGATTTGAACTCGATTGAGACTGTAGACTACAGTGCTGACAACTTCTTTCCAAAACATCTGGGGAACATTTGCTTCCATCATCATTGTCCTGGATGCTTCCTGGATGGTCCAGTTCTTTCTCTCAACTACTCCATTCTACTGTGGAGTCCTAGGAGCAAATAACTGTCTCTTTATACCATGCTTCTCACAAAAGTCTATGAATTCACCGAATGTGAATTCACCACCTCTATCAGACCTCAGACATTTCAATTTTAATCTGGTTTGATTCTCTACCATGGCCTTGAAGATTTTGAACTTCTCAAAGGCTTCTGATTTCTCTTTCAGAAAGGTAACCCACATCATCCGGGAATGGTCATCAATCAGTAACATGAAATATCTATCACCTTGCAAACTCTTGATTCTTGTCGGACCACATAGATCAGTATGAACTAATTCCAATAATCCGGTAGAGGATTGATCCTTGCTTTTGAATGAAACTCTGCTCTATTTACCTAACTGACATTCTTTGCACATACTATTTGTAGGTTTTACCAACTTAGAGAGATCTCTTACAGCCTGAGTATTGCTTATCTTGATGATATTATCAAAATTTACATGACATATCCTTCTATGCCATAACCAACTCTGATCAATTTGAACAAATAGACAACTTTTATCAGTACCAACTAGATGGAAGATATTACCTTTTGTTTGAGTACCGGATGCAATCTCAGTTCTGGAGCTTTCAAAGATCCTGCATCTTCCATTCTTGAACTAGAGATCATAGCCTTTGTCCACCAACTGACCAACACTGAGAAGATTGTGCTTCAATCCTTCAACATACAGTACATTACCGGTTTTGCTCTTTCCATCAAAAGAGATAGTTCCCCTACCTTTGATTCTACCAACAGAATTGTCACCAAACTTTACCATTCCTCCTTCATACCTTTCCAAATCTAAGAACTTGTTCTTGTCACCTATCATATGGTGAGAGCATCCACTGTCAATAACCCAATCATTCTTTTCTTCAACTTGGGCAGCCAAATCTCTTTCTATAACCTTATGATTGATAGATTCAGGGGATATTGGATCTTCTTCCTTGATGGCAATGAACACCCATTCATTTCCGGATTTGTCTCCTATCTCTGATTCATCATCTATCACTCCTTCATTATCAGCGTCTTCATGAACCTAATAACAATTCTTTTGGAACCTTTGTTTGTTAGAATTTGATCTTGTGGATCTTTCCGGACATCTTGAGGCAAAGTGACCAATCTTATTGCAGTTGAAGCATTTAAAGGGTAATTTTCCTTCATACTTACCGGATCCTCTTGGCAGTCTTTTTGCAATGAGGGCTTCAAGTTGAGCTGTTTCTGCTTCTTCCTCTTCCATGTCTTTTCTTGCCTGATCATACCATGACAGCTTCCTTGAAGAGTTTTCTCCCGGATCAAATCTTTGTTTGCCTTTCACATAGGCACTGGCTTTGAATGCAGATTCAGTCTTCGGTGGATCATCTCCAAACTCAGTCATTTCAAATGCAGCCAGTTTGCCAGCCAATTGTTCTCTTGTGACAGTTGTATGGGCTCTGAATTCATCAATGGCAGCAACCTTGATTTTGTAGGCAGCAGGAAGGGATCTGAGAATTTTGCAAACAAACTCATTTTCATCCAAAACTCCACCAGCATTCCTGATTCCACACACTAGCTCATTCACTCTTGGCATAAAGGTAGTGATATTTTCATCATCTCTCATCTTCAATCTTTCAAATTTCCCTTTGAGACTCTGCAACCTTGTACTCTTAACAAACTCATCTCCTTCATGCAGAAGTTCCAATTTAATCTAGATCTCATAGGTAGTTGGTAGGTCAATAACATTGGAGAGCTTTGAGTCGGTTAATGCACTTAGAAGAGCCTCTTTAGTCTGCAGATTGTTTTCAACATCTGTGATTTTATTTAGAGTTGTCGGACTACCCTGTGGAGGTTTATATGTTTTTTGACCATGGACAAGTATGCCTTTCCCATACACTCCAAGTGACATTTCATGCGGCCTTTCCATAGAGTGAAGTTGGTTCCATCAAACTTCAAACTGTCCTTCTTGTATGATGACATCCTGGGACTCCTCAAGCGGTTAAGCTCCTTTTAGAGGAACTTGGCTCTGATACCAATTGTTGATAACTGAGAGGGGGGTGAATCAGTTATCCTTAATTTGCTTCCAGTTCAAACACTTAAATCAACTTTGTTAATCAATAGCATAGCAATTAATCATTCATGAAAGTATAAGGCATAAACATCAGAGCAGATACACATCAACACATGAGACACCAAGATTTTGACGTGGAAAACCCGGTTAAGGGAAAAACCACAGGGTGATTAACCTAAGGATTATTCTCTGTTAGAAGAATAAGAAAAATGGATGGCACATGCCAATTAGGGCTCACTGCCTGAGCACACTGCTCACAAAGAGGCACACTACCTACAAGAGACACACTGTCTACAAAGTGATAAGAATCACAAACTTGAATTGGAGATTGACATCTTTACCATGCCTGGATCAGTTCCATTTAAGCCCAAAACTCATGCTCTGCCTTTTGCACTTCTCTTCGCTATATCACACTCATCACCGCAAGACCCACTCCAAAATGAATTCACAATCCCTTATTTATACAAGGCATCGACTTAGGAACAATCATCTAAGTCGGAAAACATCTACAAGATCATTCGCAAGACGTGTAATACATCCAGTCAGCCTGTCTCAAGAAGAACACCAAAATCCGTGGTTATTCTTCAAATACAAACTCTAACTTCAATGTGAACCACCAACATGAACTAGACACGATCCACAGATCACCACAAGCTTCCCTGAATCACCAAGAACATCCGCACTTCACATGCTTACTGGAATCCTTCTCTTCTTCATCCAGAACTTCAAGAACACAGTCTGTCGCCATTGTCATAATGCAAAAGGTTCTTCTGGACCTCCAAACAATGCATAAATCAAGTTGTCACTTCACACTGACTTCCTCAGAACTCCCTCCAATCCGCAGAATGAGAGAATGTAATTCTGAAACTCACCGGACCAATCTGTGACACTCTGTCACCACTAAACGCCTGTCGGAACTGATTCTACACAAACAGCCATAACTTCTTCAGATCTTTATGCGGACCTCTGAAATCTTAACTGGAACATCTCAAGACTCATATCTAAAAACCCTTTAATCCGCGTCCTCTGATTCTCAACCGATTGAGTAGTTTTGCCTTCTTCTTATCACTGTTCTTCACTATTCCTAATTGAGGCTTATTTTTTCAATATCCTCAGCACACAGCTCATCCAATCCTTCTTATCAATGCAATATGAGTATGTTGACATCAATGACAACACTGGTTAACCTCATACTTGCAACAGTTCTCTCCTCTGTTACCCATTACAAGGTGAGCTCTCTCACATGGAGAGCTCGCCAAAACAACCCCAAAACCTTTACAACAACAAAGAAAAACACAAGATCACATAACATATCATATCACATGCATTTATAAAGCAAAGACAAGAATAATGAAGGCTTGAAGCCTTGAGAGCCTACCTCTCAAGCCCCAAGTGTTGCAAGAAGTTGGTGAAGAGCTCCAAGAGCCTAACTCCAAGATCCTTGCAAGAATTTTCTCCACTCCAATCCCAAACTCTCCTTCCCAAAGTCAAGAATCAAAAACCAAAAAAAAAAAGAACCCTTCCCTTCTCAAAAAGAGGGATATAAATAGGGTTTCAAAACCCTTCCCAATGGATGAGGAGGTGACACATGTCACCTTCCCAATGAATGAGGAGGTGACACTTGTCACCTTCCCATTCATTCTTATATGCACAACTTCCCACATATGCTCTTACACATGTGTGAGATATGGAGGAGTAGAGAGGTGACACTTGTCAACATCTCATTCCTTCTTCAAAGCACATCTTCCAATATTTCTCCTTACACATGTGTGAGGCATGGGGAAGAGGGAAGTACTTGGGGTTCTCTTCCCAAGGGTTCTTACATTGTGTGCTCACACATGTGAGACCCTTGGGATTCCCCCAAGCCCTACATAAACCTCGGGTTGTGGGATTAGATGTGATAAGCCACCCAATCCTCAACCCAAAACCCTAATCTCGCCACCTAACTCATAGGGTTAAAAAGAGGGTTCAAAAGTGAGTTAGAACTCATGATTTAAGCCCTAAAAGGTACCTAACCCATAAGCACTTCACCTAGACCCTTAAAACACATAAAATTAACCTTAAAAGACTCAAAAATCATCAATTAAAATGCCCATAAACTTTATGAATGAAAATGACACAAGATGACAACTCACCAACCACTCAACCTAAGTCAAACTTAGGTGACACAAAATTAAAAAAATCAAAATCAAAGGTAACACATTACAATCATGCTCAACCACAATTAACCATAGTCCACCTTAGGGACTAGGTTGGGTTTACAGGGTTGATACTCAGGGTTATTTGTATGACCTCCAGTTTTTCATTGGCCATGGAAAATATCTGCATACTACACAAACATATCAATAACATAAGGTATATCATAGTCGAAGCAAATTAAATTACGCACACACAAGATCACATAAGTGCATATAATCTCAGATATATCACATGTTAAAAATTCACTTGATTCTCATATCATTCGTATTTCCAATAACACAATCAGGATCATAATCGCATAATATTTCATCAATACAATAATCTAACTAAACCATTTCAATTGCATCAATTATAATATCATATTAAACATCATAGAATCAAAATGTAATCTAACATGTAAAGATATAGTAACATCATATCTAATCAAAGCATAAAGTAAAGTCCACAAGTGTCTGAATATATGGGATCAATAGTCCCCAAAATGCCCACATGCCAAAATATAGTCCAAACGACAAGTCTCATAATCAAAACAGAAGGTGTGATAAGAGTAGGCCTCACAACAAAATAATTAGTTTGTGAACCTAAAGATGTGCCGAAAACAATTACTTTCAACAATTTTGGCAGTTAGTGAACCAAACAAACTACCAATTAAATATTTTAATTTTCATAAAGCTTCTTAACCTTTAAAGTTGCCAAAAACATGAATATTTTGGCAGTTCGACCAAAATTAAAACTTTCTAACTTTTAAATCTTTCTACAAAGTTCCTTTTTGGGATTTTGACATTTCACCGAACTTGCAAACTTTCTAACTTTTTGACTTTTTAGCAAATTTGGATTTCAGCAAACCTTAAAACTTCCAAACTTTTTCACTTCAAAAGTAATTTTTGAGATTTCAACAATTAAGCTAACCTCCAAACTTTCAAACTTTTCCATGATAAATTAATTTTTAGGGTTTGCCGACACAAAACTCCGTAGGGTTATGAGAGTATAACCTTTTAATTTGCCAAGGGGAGGAAATTAAACTTTGAATAACCACTAAAAATAACTTTATGCCCCAAATGTTTATAACTCGAAACTGTCGAAGAAAAACCAAGATTGACGAGAAGAAGAAAATTTTTGTAACTCTTGATTTGAATGCAATTTTCACCTAGGTATTGGCCATATGGTGTGAAATGATCCTACAAAGTGCTCTACAAATTTGTTTTTCTCCAGCCTTTATCGAACAAAAACATGAACTTTTAATTGTAGGAGTCAAGGACAACACTGAGAGGGGGGGGTGAATCAGTGTTGTGTGTAATTTCTAATCTTTTTACAAACTTTAACTTGTAGAGTACAAAGAGAGAGAGCTATCATTGATTTCTCACATACATGTGCACATAACTGAGAATGAAGAACAAAAACTTATGAGTAAAACATATATCCACAGAGAGAAGATCAAGACACAAGAATTGCACGAGTGGAAAACCCTCCAGGGGTAGAAAAACCACTCCAGAATTGTCTCACTGGCTTAACTGAAAAACATGCCTCACTGGCAATACAAATTGTATCTAGGAGCACCAACTCCAATACCAAACAAAAGCACCCACTTCCAACACTAATATACTTCACTGGTAAACAAATAGGTCTCACTGACCTACAAGCCTCACTGGCTAATACAAGGCCTCACTGGCAAACTGAATCTTCACTGGAAGTAATAAACAAGTTCAGAGGGACACTTTGTTTCCATTCAATACAAAACATATGTCTATCAAATAGCCATTCTATTCAAAATCAATCTTTTTTCCGGATCCTCTCAACCACACTGCATACTCTGTATGTTTCATCTCTGTCTTACTAGTTTCAATGTCTTTGTTCAATCAAATTCATGATTCATGCACCTGATTATCATTGCAATTGCATATTGTCTTTTTGATCATCTTGTCAATCTCTGTATCTGTATTTGATCCCTGTCAGTTCATCATTGATCTGCACAACATCACTCACATCCAAGTATATCTCCAAAACCAATACTTATAAGAAATACAAAAGTGTGCTTTCATCTCCAAAGCAAACATTTATTTTCCTCTTTTCAAAACTTTTCATATTCTCTGCACAAAACAATTTATAAAAAAATTTCAAATGAAAAATAATAAAATCTCTGAACAAAATCTTAGATAATCTTCCATCTCTGCATTTTCAAAAATCAAATCCCTTTCATTTTCTTTTCATCTTCCTGAAAAATTATTTCCAAACAAAATAGGATATCCATCTACAAAATCTTTTCATATTCCTTCAATAATTTATTCTTCTTCTCTGCAAATAAAATCTTCAACAAAATTAATTCATCTCTGAAAAACAATCTCCAAAAACACTTCATATTTGCTTTGTTCTTCAAATCATCTGCAAGAGTTCTCTTTGTCTTTTCAAAAAATAAAATAAAATCTTTGATTTTCTCACATCATTCAATCCTGTCAATCTTCCTCAGAAAACCTTTCACCTTCACTAAATTCTTCAATGGCATTTTAGAAATAGTTTCCCAAAAATATTGCTTTTTGAAAAAATCAACCACCTCCTATAAAGATCCCTTGAAAAACTCAATATATATTCTATAATGAATTCATGCCTTTTAAATAAAATAGAAATTTAAACAAATTTCCTTAAAAAAAATACTTTTAAAAAAACAAGGCATAAATATCCGCCACCACATATGCTTTATATAAATAAAGCATTCAAAAAAAAATGCCTTTTTTCTTAAGTCATACTCCCCATACGATGTGTTACAAAAAAACATGCTTTTTCTTTATGAAAAATCGGGCTTCAAAAGTTTCTAACAAAACAAACTCTTCACAAACCTTTTATCATTTTTTATTTAAATACATTTTGCTCCCCTTTCACTAGGATGTATAATAAATTTCACTTAAACCAACCAATGGCTCCCACTAAAAATATATTCTATGCCTTTTGCTTTTCCTTTTTAATATCCATGCAATTTTTTAAATAAAATCATTTCAAATATGAATCGGGCTCCAAAGAAGGCTTTAAGAACTTGAGTTAAAAAACCTCCAAGGCATCGGGCTTACACTCCCATATATGATTTGCTTTTGGCGCATTTCAAAACAAATAGTTGGCAGACCTGTCATAGCGGTGGAAGCACTTTAGTTACCCAGTCAACTTAACGACCTCACACCCCTTTGGAAGGTCATCACTTAAGTGATGACTTGTAATAACAAGTCACTTTTGATTTATAAGAAAAGTGAATATGTTTTGAAAACATGACTTGTTTAGGAATTTAAAAATCATACCATATTTTTGACAAAATCCTAAAACAAATTTTGCTGAGAAGAAACACATAACTGATCTAGTTTTCACTTGATCAGGACTGCACCAAATCATTCCATTATGAAGCAAATACTCCATCAAACTTAATCAAATATAACCTTTAGCAAACTCATCTCACTGTATGAACTCTTGTGAACACTGATATTAGGACCATACTAACACAACATCATACCAATCCATATGATTATGTATCTTCAAAATAACTCCACAAATCTGACATGAAGCAATTCCAAATTCTCTTAGGAGGAGATCAAACATGAAGCAACTCATCACAAACATGAAATATAGTAACAACACACATGAACTCTCTTCAGCTTGAACCATGATGAAGACCATGAAAACCATAAGATTATACCATCAATCCAATAACAACATCAAACATCAACACTTCTGAATTCCAGAGATATCTGTATCAACCTGACCACCTTTGCATATGATGATGACCATGATGAAGACCCACTTCAAACAGTAAACACTTTATTGTTTTGTCTTGATATGATGCATTCAAAACCTTACCATATGATGTAAACTCTACAGAAGATGCTATGAACTTGTGAACTCATATTCCTGTCAGCAATGTCAACCTTAACATGCTTGGAGATATACTGATTGAGACCACATCTCCTGCAAGACCTTTTTGACATCAATGACAATCTGACACCATCAATCGCCCCCTTTGTCATTGATGGCAAAACTACCTAATGCAATTTTTCTTTCTCCCCCTTTTTGACATCTGATGACAAAGACACAAAAACTATTTGCTCCCCCTGTGTTGAATACCTACTAGCAATTACTGGCAATTACTGACAAGAATAACCAACACAAACCACTGCTATAATATCACTTTTTGACACAATACCAAAATGAGGATGAAGAAAACATATCTCTTTTCAAATTTCCCATGATAGTGACAACTCAATCCTCTAATTAACTCCCCCTGAGAACAAATCCACTTAAAGATGTTATAGCATGATCATAATCATTATAATCATATTGAATTATAAACACTTTGAAGGCATAAACTCCTTAACCTTTCAACAAGAAATGATTTATGATGATAACAATCCTGAAGCCAACATATGACAAACCTTTTTGAACATTACCATCTGCTATTGCTGATTTTAACTTCTTCTGATGAAATGCAGGATATCACCAACAATGTCATAGCTTTAAGAACTCTGTCTGAAACATGGAAGATCATCAATGAAACAAGTGAAACACTATCTCCAAATCATCTGAAAGTTTCAATACTTATGCAAAACATATGCCATAAAAACATTACACAACAAGGTAGTTGATATGACTATCAAATTGACTTCTTTGATATGAATTATCATCCTGCAACCAAACTATTCTGACACCTTTTCTAACATGACAAAGACTGAAGACCATCTGAACTATCCTCCTGTTCTGCACAAGACACTTTTCACAACATACTGTCAAATCTGATGTATACATAACTACATCCTGCAACCAACAAGAACTTCTGCCTCTTGACTTTGTCATTCAAACAACAACAAACAAATTGCATCAACAAATTCTGCTTGCAACAACACTTTGCACAAATCAAAAACATAGATAAGTGCTATGAATTGAATTTTTCATTTTCAGCCACCTTAGCCAACACATGCTAATATCTGATAAGAACTTTTGGAAATATCTTAATGACAACAAACACTTCACCATATCAAGATCTCATTGAACTGCAACATCATACCAACTCAACCATTGTCAGTAACAACATGCTATGAACAAAATATGAATAGGATTATTTATAAACCAAACTCTCAACACTATCAAACTCTTTGCTTTGAACCCCTGACCATCCTTTTAACATCTTGTATGCATACAGAACTAAAGATCACCTGTATCATTGTCACATACTGAAAATCAACATTGTTATCAACATCATCATCAATAATTTCAAAGCATGGTAAGAATGATACACAGACAATATCATCATATCAAATGATCTTCTTCCTGAAACTTCTTGGGGTTAACTGATAGAACATTTGATACCTCCCCCTTACTTCATGCTATGTTATGCAATAGATGTAATGACTTGTGCAAGATGCACAAGCTTAGATTCTGACTTCTCTTTACTTTCTTTCTGCTTCCAAATCTTCACAGGTGCTTTCTTTCTCCAAACCTTTTCAACCTTTTTCTTTTCCCAACCTTTCAAATTAGGTGATGCTCTCCTGCAACTGTGTGCTTTATGACCAAGAGAGTTGCAATTATAACAAATTATGTTGTAATCAAAATCAATTGACTGATAATACCTTCAAGCACTGATTTTAAGCTTCTCTGTAGGATTATACCTTCTATGCACTTTGCAATTTCTTTGTATGTGTCCAACATTATTGCACTTGTAACATACACGGTTAGTATTCCTTCTACAATCAACTACTTTATGCCCAAAATGATTACAAGTATAACAGTAACCATTAAATGAATAGTTATACCTGTACATGTAAGCTTGTCTTATAGGTGCAATACTTCTTCTTTGATTGTTCACTTTTCTTTCAGGAGCATCAGGCTGATCAATTTTTCTTCTAGGAGTATCTCTAGCTTTAGAAGACTCTCCTTTTTCATAACCAAGTCCAAAAGTATCCCCATGTTGTTTTTGTTTTCCCAACATCTCATTTAACCTGCTTGTGCTCTCTTCAAATTTCAGATTCTTTTCTAATTGCTTCTTAACATCCTCAATTTCTTTACTTAAAGAAATTATTTCTTTTTCTAGCTTTTGACATTCAACCTTTTTAGCCTCCAACTCAGATTTTGTTTCATCAGTTATCTTCTTAGCTTTCTCAACCTCTGTCTTCAAACTGACAATCAATTTGTCTGATTCACCTGCTTGATTCTTCAAGTCTACAATCAGGTTTCTTGCCTCTTCAAGATCTAAAACAACTTTGTCCTTGAATTCTTTCTCTTGTATAAGCTGATCTTTTAATCTCTTGTTTTCTTTAATAAGTTGCTTAATTATATCCAAGGCACATAGAAGCTCTCCTTCAAAATCAACCTCACAAATATCTTCATTAAATTCCTATTCATCTTCATCATTAGTCTCATAGCAAAGATATCTTTTCTTTCATTAAATTTATCAAAATTCTCAACTACATGACCATTCTTTGTATCAATTATCAAGGGTGACAAATGCAACAAATCATTGTTGGGCACAACTGAGGCTTGTTTTACCATCTTTTGATCAGCATCTTTATTTGACATCTTAATTCTATTCTTCTTACCCATTTTACTCCACTACCAGGACCTACCCGAGCCTATTAGACTTCAAAAAGGGAACCTAGGCTCTGATACCAATTGTAGGAGTCAAGGACAACACTGAGAGGGGGGGTGAATCAGTGTTGTGTAATTTCTAATCTTTTTACAAACTTTAACTTGCAGAGTACAAAGAGAGAGAGCTATCATTGATTTCTCACATACATGTGCACATAACTGAGAATGAAGAACAAAAACTCATGAGTAAAACATATATCCACAGAGAGAAGATCAAGACACAAGAATTGCACAAGTGGAAAACCCTCCAGGGGTAGAAAAACCACTCTAGAATTGCCTCACTGGTTTAACTGAAAAACATGCCTAACTGGCAATACAAATTGTATCTAGGAGCACCAACTCCTTATGGAGAACCAACTCCAATACCAAACAGAAGCACCCACTTCCAACACTAATATACCTCACTGGTAAACAAATAGGTCTCACTGACCTACAAGCCTCACTGGCTAATACAAGGCCTCACTGGCAAACTGAATCTTCACTGGAAGTAATAAACAAGTTCAGAGGGACACTCTGTTTCCATTCAATACAAAACATATGTCTGTCAAATGGCCATTCTATTCAAAATCAATCCTTTTTCCGGATCCTCTCAACCACACTGCATACTCTGTATGTTTCATCTTTGTCTTACTAGTTTCAATGTCTTTATTCAATCAAATTCATGATTCATGCACCTGATTATCATTGCAATTGCATATTGTCTTTCTGATCATCTTGTCAATCTCTGTATCTGTATTTGATCCCTGTCAGTTCATCATTGATCTGCACAACATCACTCACATCCAAGTATATCTGCAAAACCAATACTTATAAGAAATACAAAAGTGTCCTTTCATCTCCAAAGCAAACATTTATTTTCCTCTTTTCAAAACTTTTCATATTCTCTGCACAAAATAATTTATAAAAAAATTTCAAATGAAAAATAATAAAATCTCTGAACAAAATCTTAGATAATCTTCCATCTCTGCATTTTCAAAAATCAAATCCCTTTCATTTTCTTTTCATCTTCCTGAAAAATTATTTCCAAACAAAATAGGATATCCATCTACAAAATCTTTTCATATTCCTTCAATAATTTATTCTTCTTCTCTGCAAATAAAATCTTCAACAAAATTAATTCATCTCTGAAAAACAATCTCCAAAAACACTTCATATTTGCTTTGTTCTTCAAATCATCTGCAAGAGTTCTCTTTGTCTTTTCAAAAAATAAAATAAAATCTTTGATTTTCTCACATCATTCAATCCTGTCAATCTTCCTCAGAAAACCTTTCACCTTCACTAAATTCTTCAATGGCATTTTAGAAATAGCTTCCCAAAAATATTGCTTTTAAAAAAAATCAACCACCTCCTATAAAGATCCCTTGAAAAACTCAATATATATTCTATAATGAATTCATGCCTTTTAAATAAAATAGAAATTTAAACAAATTTCCTTAAAAAAAATACTTTTAAAAAAACAAGGCATAAATATCCGCCACCACATATGCTTTATATAAATAAAGCATTAAAAAAATGCCTTTTTTCTTAAGTCATACTCCCCATACGATGTGTTACAAAAAAACATGCTTTTTCTTTATGAAAAATCGGGCTTCAAAAGTTTCTAACAAAACAAACTCTTCACAAACCTTTTATCATTTTTTATTTAAATACATTTTGCTCCCCTTTCACTAGGATGTATAATAAATTTCACTTAAACCAACCAATGGCTCCCACTAAAAATATATTCTATGCCTTTTGCTTTTCCTTTTTAATATCCATGCAATTTTTAAATAAAATCATTTCAAATATGAATCAAGCTCCAAAGAAGGCTTTAAGAACTTGAGTTAAAAAACCTCCAAGGCATCGGGCTTACACTCCCATATATGATTTGCTTTTGGCGCATTTCAAAACAAATAGTTGGCAGACCTGTCATAGCAGTGGAAGCACTTTAGTTACCCGGTCAACTTAACGACCTCACACCCCTTTGGAAGGTCATCACTTAAGTGATGACTTGTAATAACAAGTCACTTTTGATTTATAAGAAAAGTGAATATGTTTTGAAAACATGACTTGTTTAGGAATTTAAAAATCATACCATATTTTTGACAAAATCCTAAAACAAATTTTGCTGAGAAGAAACACATAACTAATCTAGTTTTCACTTGATCATGACTGTACCAAATCAGTCCATTATGAAGCAAATACTCCATCAAACTTAATCAAATATAACCTTTAGCAAACTCATCTCACTGTATGAACTCTTGTGAACACTGATATTAGGACCATACTAACACAACATCATACCAATCCATATGATTATGTATCTTCAAAATAACTCCACAAATCTGACATGAAGCAATTCCAAATTCTCTTAGGAGGAGATCAAACATGAAGCAACTCATCACAAACATGAAATATAGTAACAACACACATGAACTCTCTTCAGCTTGAACCATGATGAAGACCATGAAAACCATAAGATTATACCATCAATCCAATAACAACATCAAACATCAACACTTCTGAATTCCAGAGATATCTGTATCAACCTGACCACCTTTGCATATGATGATGACCATGATGAAGACCCACTTCAAACAGGAAACACTTTATTGTTCTGTCTTGATATGATGCATTCAAAACCTTACCATATGATGTAAACTCTACAGAAGATGCTATGAACTTCGGAACTCATATTCCTGTCAGCAATGTCAACCTTAACATGCTTGGAGATATACTGATTGAGACCACATCTCCTGCAAGACCTTTTTGACATCAATGACAATCTGACACCATCATTAATATCTCCTAACTGGTAAAGAATTTTACCTTGAAAACTTGCCACATCAGGCAAAATGAAGTCACAAATCTCCCTGTAAAATGGTTTTATTCCAGCTCAAACGGATCTCCATATTTAATTATTTCATGAAAACTGTTTAAACTACACAACCGTCTCCAAGGTACTGAATGAAATGATGAATAAAATTTCCTTTGAGTATTTAGAATTGATGTACAAATTCATCTGAGAATAATGTAATAACTCTATAGAAACAATATTAGGTAAAACAATCTTTGAGATGAGTAGTTGTGACAATAAAGTGCATGAAAAACTTGTGACGTTGACATGAAAATTAATGGCTTGAGTTCGATAAGCAATTTAGTATTTGGAGTTGATTAAAACATTTGCAAACAAAGACAACCGACTCGAATAGGTCATCAAAACAAAGGAACTCAAAATGTAACGTCAATTGCAAGTTTGACAATCAAGGAGAAGTTTAAAAATTACCAAGTTAAAAAATGAGGCCAACACATACCCAATTGGTTTACCTACAAGGTTGTCCAAAAGAACATATTTTGAAGACCTAGAGGGCCCCATTATTACATCCCCATTTTTTGTCTTACTAATACTTTTACTTTTACTTGGACTTAAGTAAATCTATTTTGATGTTTAGATTAATATCAAGGAAAGACAGATTCTACTGAATGTCATTTATGGAATTATGGAAATGAATATGTTATATCGATTTAATAATTGCATTAGGTGAATTTGGTTTATTATTTGAATAATGATGAATTGATCGTAATCTTTCCATTTCAAGTTTTATACAGGATTACAGGCTTCGAATGACTCCCAGAGAAAAGAGAGAGAGAGTATCTCTCGAGGAGAGAAATATAGACCTTGGGTTATGAGTGATTATTTGCCAAAACGAGTATAAGTGTTTAACAAAAATGTGAACCAGTATCGATAGAGGTAAGTCATGTTTTGTCAGTATACTTTTGGATCTAATCGACAAGTAATCGATATCTTTTGATTCTTTTCTAGGGAAGTCGTTTGTGTGTCAACATTGTCGTTGTAAAGAAACAACATCTTTTTAATAGAACGGTGTCCATTTACAATTAACATAAATATTACGTCATCATTGTCGCAAAATTGTTATGTTAGTACCCTTGAGTCATATAAGGTTTTATTGTTGTCATTAAATGTCATACAACGATCTCATCAAGACAAGTTGACGTGATTTAACGAAAGACTGTGAAGGGGAGACAAGCTCGACCCTTTCAAATTATCCGTAAGCCTTTCGACTTATTATTATTATTATTGTTATCATATATTGATCCAAGCATAAATGATAAAGTAAGGTAGTAGTCATGTTAAACCATTACATCAATATATATAATTATATATATAAATATTGACTTGAGAATTATATCTCAAAGTTATTATCTGCTTGCTCAAATAATGGAGCAGTCGTAGGCATGTTTATAGAGATGTTTTTATCATCTCAAGTGATGGATTGAACTAACCATTGTGATCACTAAATGATCAAACAGAAATATTAATGTTTGTCGGCATCTTTGAGAAGAAAACGTGGTGTTTTAAACCACTTACTATTCCCCACTCCATGAGAGGTCGCCACACATTTGACATATGTTTAAACTTGCATTTTATGTTGATTCAGTTTTGACAGAAGTATTCATAGAATATACGTGTTTCTTGTTATCCCATATTGAGGATCATGGGCAGTAATGAGGGAAACAACTCTTATGCAGTCATGGTTGAAAAACTATAAGGGAATGACTCTATGTAAGTTGAGAGGGAGGTCTGTGTTTGGTTATGTTTTAAGATGGTTTGTTGTGGGTAGGAGGTGTGAATAAACGTATGTGTGAAGGAAATATATGATGATCTTTAACGTTTAGAGGAGTTTATAGCTTGCAAATGCAGTCATCCTTTCAGCCATCATCGTCTGGTTATCTTCTACTGCATATTGTGCTTTATAATCAATTTGAAATCAAATTTCCTATGTGATATTCACTGTAGTATTTTGTATGAAGTTGTTTGAATTGTCAGTAAGGCCAACTATAGAATTTGATGTGCTTTTGATTTCAAAACCCATGGTGGTTGACTGTGATAGAATCATTGTTCTAAGCGATAGATAGTGTTGATAGTAAATTACTTGTTATTATACAAGACATTCGATGGTGTCGAGTGAGCCTTGTTGTCTAACACATCCCAATTTCATTAGGTTCTGAAACCAAAACATCATGAGCCAAAAATACACATGTTCTTTTTAAAACTGTTAACATGTCAAAACTAATGTGTAGTGATAGTATGATCATTACATTTCGCATGCCCAAGAGAGGTTATTTTTCTAGTTATTATGAGCCTTGTAAGCTTGAACAGGTCGCTTTGATGATTGAAATAAATCATATAGAAGATCATCTATGATGTTAAAATTATGCAAGGACATTCGAGGTCGTTTAGTGCAAATTGATACTTTGATAAAAATACTCTTTGGTATGAGTAACACGGTTTAAATATAAAGCTAGGATGATATTGATTTGAATTATCCTTTGTCTAGTTTTATATCAAATGAATTCTTTTTCAAAAACTTAGATTCTTAGAATTATTTAGAAAACTATTTTACCTTGTCAGGTGAAGGAAAAACTAGGAATATTTTGATAGAAGAAATAAGGTCAATAGGATAATCCTTATTACCTATTATATTATCTTGATGAGTATAATATTGTCGTAAATCATTATGATAAGAATAGAGAAGACTAAACTTGAATATTGCATATATGTATATAATCTAAACTATGGTGACTATCCATGTTATTGCAATAGGATGATAGAAGGAAATCATACTCCATTGTGTAGGAGGTAATACCTTTTCTAGTAACTTATTATTCCTAATCTCCATTGAGTTAACCCAAGGATCATTTTTAAACCTTAGTCTCGTAGTTATGAGATATGGTTATTTTTGAAATATCGGTTTATTAGAGGTTGTAATGAAAACCCTAGAGTCAAAAATGAAAACAAATGATTGGTTATGTTCATAAGAACTTGTCTTAAGTCGAGTAGACTATTATCATGGAAGATATTAAAACCATTTACGTAAACATAGATGGTGAGGATAAACTGCAAGAATATGACAGTATCCAAGTCGAGTAGGGGTGGGTGAACATTTCGACCACGTTCATTTAGAATGTTATTGATATTAAAACTTTGGCCAAAGTAATGCATTCATTTTTTGTATGCATTATCGGTTCACTGTATCTGGATTGCATAACCTATCAGAAATCATACTTAGCTAGAAGGTATCTAGGGTTGTATGGTTGATAGAGTTGTGTAGGATACAACACTATGTACTCGGGAAGGCAAATTACCACTTGTCACCTTTGGTCTATATTCCTCGTGAAGGGTAGGGCCACTTCCTATGTGGAAGATGTGTGGGAGACCGCCAGTCTATGGATAGACGTAAATCACTGGGAAGATACTCTCTCTCTCCAGTAGAAAACATGCCAAGGTTTGTGATAAAGATGTCAGATATTCAGAAGCAGTAATTATTCCAAACTTGTTTATGTAATTGAAATACTTATGCAAATACTTGTAATTGAGAAAGACAATATGTCATATTTGTATTATGTGAGAGAATCTTGTAATTTGTTGTTACTTGATTATATGATAAATAAAATAAAAAAATTCTCTCTTTTTTACCTTGTTCAAATTATTCCATGGTAAGTTCTCTATATTATTGTGTTTTTAGAACGTGGATGTTACATATGGTATTAGAGCTACCAGGTTCAGCACTAGGGCTTATGAGACCACTATGCTTACCTGTAGTCAACATTATGCAGTTAGCTAATGTTTGAAAATTTTTGTGCCAGGATGGTACGTCTTAAGAAGACAGCAAGGAAGTCAATTAATATGAGTAAACTTTTCCTCAAGGCAAAAAGAGAACGTGAAGCCATTATCAAAACTTTTGATGGAACTAATGATGAGAGTGACATTTAGTTAAGTGATACTAAAACCATTGCGAATGCCTTAACTCGAATCAAGTGAGTGAGAAGGGAAAACATTGAAAGAGTTAAGATCACTGCTATAATCATAGAATATATGTCAGATGAGGATATAACTATGGTTAGGTGAGATCCCTGCATACCCCCATCTATTGAGATCATAGAAGTTAGGTCTGATAGTGAGTCAAAAGGTTATATACCTCAAGATTATGTATCTAAAAATGAATCTGAAGGATATACTCCTCTTAAGCACGACTTTTGAAGTTATTTCTTGTCTAAATGAAGAATATCCTGTACTCTTGAAATGAAATAAATAAAGAAGAGTTATTTTTGTACCCAACTATTGTTTGATTTGAGTTTATTATGTTTTGATTTAATGGGATGCATTATAATCATGAACTAATAGACAACTCAATATTCTCGGGTGTGAGAAAAATGATAAACATGGTTCGGACAACAACTAATCAAGGAGGAAGTGAAGAGGAAAACCACTCGCCAAATAATAAGTTGGACCAGATCATAACCATGCTTGAGGAAACTAAGAAAAGACTGGGTGATTTGGAAAAGAAGGTGGATGATAAAGGGAATTCTAAGGGAGGAGGTGAAAACTCTCATAGAGAAAGTGGAGAGAATCATGAAGATCAAAGTAAGAGTATGGAACCTCATAAAGAGGCAAGGGATAGACTGACCTCATAACTCTCTAAGGATACGAAGAAGGTCACTCCACCAAAATTTGATGGAAAGGTGACTGAAGATGCAGCAGAAGCTTGGTTAACAGAAATGGAAAAATATTTTGAGATAAGAATTACTCAAAAGTAGCCAATGCAGTTTGGGGAGCATTCCAACTAGCAGGAGAAGCATCCACTTGGTGGATGAATAAGAAGATGGAATTGAATTTAAGTTCTTTAAGGGTAACTTGGGATGAGTTCGTGGAGCTCTTTCGAAAAAGATGGCTACCACAACTTTATTTTGATCAAAAATTGACTAATTTTTAGAATCTTCGTCAAGGAGACATGACAGTGGTGGAATATGGAGAAAAATTCACCCGACTTCTAAAATATGTGCCTCAGTATCAGAAAGATGAGAGATTCAGGATCAGAAAATTCATCATGGGATTAAATGCTTAGATTGGTGGAGAAGTGGATGTACATGGTCCCACAACAATGGATCAAGTGTACAAGAAGGCGATCAAGCAAGAATGATGCAGAGGTTCAGGTAATGTTGTTGTAGGAGTTCACTCTTAGATCACTTCCCTCAAGAGGTTAACAACGGTGTATGTGAAGACAAAGCCTACACAAGGCTATTACAGAGATTGACCAAGCTTAGGATCACTATCTAGTGTCCTCTCAGGTTGTCCACTTCTCAATTTGGAGAGTCATTGCTCCATCCCACCTACTTACACAATACACCCTTTCAAGGACTCACAACCTGTTACCACACCTCTACCAATAGTAATCACACATACTTGTCTTGACCATAATGAGACCACTGACATAAAGATCACTTCATGCATCCCCTAGACAATAACAGTGGCAGCAATGAGACTGTTTTAGACAATGTTTGGTAATAGGTTTAACCCTTCAAAACTTCAAAGGACCATTAATATTATATGCACACTAAACACTAGATATGAAAGAACAATCACCAACTCACATGTAGGCCACACTGTGATTAAAGGGGCAGAGGACAGCAAACCACAACTTGACTGTCCTATGACAGTACTAAATTGGCAGTTTATCCATTATAACCTTTAATAACAGCAAATTGCTATTGTACTCCTATATCTATAGGACTCTGCACAACAAACTCCACCTATAAGTTCAGAGGACAGGAACAACTTGGAATTATTAACAAAATGATTAAACTCTGTTCTAGACAGGCTTGTGGATAGCAATCTCCATGGACTGTCTCAAAACAATGTTAATAAGAAGAACATTCTCAATGATTAAACCTTCAATGACTTCCCAAAGGCTTCAAAAGACTATCAATGCATGATGTTTAACAAAATACCCTAGGTGAAAAGCATCAATTTTCCCACATGCAACACCACATCGTACGGTATATGACAAGAGACATTCAATAACTAAAAGACTGCCCTATGACAGTGTCTTGTTTTTCTCAAGGTTAATCTTAAAAAAAAAACCAAACTCTCTGACCTTCCTAAGGATTATGCAGACCTAATACCCATCAAGCCATCCAATGTGGATTCCTCATCTACAGCAGACATACAAGGCCATACTCTGTCAGCATGAATTAGCAAATAGACTGTTTTTTTATAACAGCAAACTGTCTTTTCTCCTAGAACTCTTTCTAGTTGAGGAATAGAGAAGATATGTTTCAAACAAACACCTTGCCTGGACTAGGAGGATGATGTGCAGACTTGTATCCCTCTTAAAACAAAAAAAACAACTCCATCTTACCAATACTATGACTATTTTCTTTTACATTTGCTGTCCCAAAGTCTCTTCTCCACTAACTAGTCACTGTTTGACTAGATAGAGACATGCCAACCACTAGGAAAGAAGGAGAACAACTTATCTAACAACAAGAACATGCAAACTAATCTAAATTCCTCCATCTCATCAAAAGATGACTGTTCACCTTCAGAAGACAGAGGAATAAAACTCCATTTTACCTCAAAACCCTAGGTAAGGAGGGTTTGATCCAATATTCACAAACAGGAGAAGATCTAACACCTCCAGCTGTTTCAAAAACTCAAATCACCTGCAAATGGAAGCCACGACCCAGAACTAAAGCATTGAAAAAAAATTACTTCACAAGCAGCCCGTACTTGGCCGTACCAAGGCTGTTTTCACAACAAAAAAATAGAAAAACACACTTTTTTCTTAAAAAAACTCCTTCTTTCTTTATTATATTTGGCATGTTATATCAACTGATGTATATAGGAAGTTCTAAAAACTCTTCCTCTTCCCATTTGTCCGTACAACTGCCTAGGAAGGCAGAAAATCAAATGGAAAAGGCAGTTTTAATAAAAACAAAAAGTTTCCAAAAGAGAAAAACCTATAAAATAGGTCTTTCAAACCTTCTAGTGGACTAGTCAAATAAAATGGACTAAGTCCTTATTACAACACATAAAAAATGGCTTCTAAGCCAATAGATAAAACCAAAATTAACAAGGTCATCAAATATTATATTTGAAAAATAATTGTAAATTGAAGCTCCTGCACCAAAGAACAAAAGCTAAAATCCATCTCGGCTTATCGTGATAGAAACCACAAGAGATTTAATGGAACTCCTGCTAACCAACCATTCAAGAAAAGAAATGATAAGAGCTATGAGAACAATAGAAAAGATAAAGGATCTTAGAAAAATAGAGGTGGACTTGGAAATGAGAAGAAGAATGGTAATTATAAAAGGAATGAGGATAACAATGGAAAGACTTCTGATAAGAGAGGACCCATTGGAACATGCTTTACTTGTGGAGGTGACCATTATGCTAATCATTGCCCTAATAAGAATCAAAATGGTCAACAAAGAGGTACTGCATTACCTACTCAACAAGAAGCATTCCAACAAAGGATTCATGCAGCTCTCGACAATCGTCAAGCAAAGTATCAAATCACGCCAATTGAAATGACATGTACTTTGTTTGGAGTCCCTATATCTATTTTGATTGATACAGGAGCCACTAAAAACTTTATTTCTCCTAGAATTTTGAATAAGTTTCCTAGAAAAGCTGGGTACATGTCTAAACCTTGGTTAGTAGAATATGCTAACCAATCTAAGGCTCAAGTAGAGCAATGTTTGTTTGAGGCCAAGATTGATCTCCCTAGTTTCTCAACAGAAGTAAATCTGTATGTAGCCCCCTTAGGTTCCTATGATGTAATCCTAGGAATGAGTTGGTTGTGGAAGCATAGAGCTAAGGTTGACTATTTTTTAAAAACGGTTGAATGCTTAGAAGATTTGGGAAATCAGACCCAATTCCAAGGAATTCAAAGAGAAGTTAAGATCAGACCTATCTATGCTAAGTAATTGAAAATGGTTAGACAAAAAGGTTGTCAGTTATTTGTAGTTAAAATGGAATAAGTGGAGGAAGGGTTAGAAAGCCCTAGTTCATCTTTTGGAGAAAAGTATCCCTTTCTTCGGGATTTTCAGGATGTGTTTCCAGAAGAACTTCCAGGACTGCCTCCCAAGAGGGTTTTTGATTTTGCAATTGATATTAAACTAGGATCTGAGCCTGTATCAAAAGCACCCTATCGTATGACAACTATGGAATTAATGGAATTGAAATCCCAATTACAAGAATTGTTGGCAAAAGGTTTGATTAGACCCAGTGTTCCACATTGGGGTGCTCCAGTTATTTTTGTCAAGAAGAAGGATGGAACTCTTCGTTTATGTATATATTATCGTATGCTTAATAAAGCAACGGTGAAGAACAAATATCCTTTGCCACGTATTGATGATCTCTTTGATCAAATGCATGGAGCTGCTGTATTTTCAAAGATCGATTTGCAATCGGGATATCATTAGTTAAGATTGAAAGATGAGGATATTCATAAGACAATTTTTAGAACCAGATATGGGCACTATGAGTTCAAAGTGTTGTCATTTGGTTTAACGAATGCCCCTACCGCATTCATGAACCTCATGAACAGTGTATTCAAAGATTGTTTAGACAAGTTTGTTCTAGTCTTTCTGGATGATATACTCATTTACTCTAAGAATGAAGAAGAACATCATCGGCATTTGCAATTGGTTCTGCAACGGTTAAGGGAACATAAGTTATATGGAAAACTGTCAAAGTGTACATTCTTCTAGAAGGAAATTCAATACCTAGGACATATTATATCTGCAAATGGAATATCTGTTGATCTTGCAAAAATCATAGCTATTCTAGATTGGCATGTACCCACAAATGTGCATGAGGTGCGTAGTTTCATGGGCCTGACTGGCTATTATAGAAAGTTTGTTCTAAATTTCTCCAGTATTGCTAGTCTAATCACTTCCCTGCAAAGGAAAGGAAATTGATTTGAATGGACAGACAAATGTCAGGAGGCATTTGATCTTTTAAAGGAAAAGTTAACTTCAACTCCAATTTTGAAAGTTCTTGACCCTGAAGGACAATTTGATGTAATTACAGATGCCTCGGGAGAAGGATTAGGAGTGCTTATGCAAGATGGGAGAGTCATAGCATATGAGTCTAGAAAATTAAAATCCTATGAGAAAAATTATGTACCACATGATATGGAATTGGTAGCAGTAACTCATGCTTTGCAAATGTGGAGACACTATTTGTTAGGGAAAACCTTTGTACTTAAGTCAGACCATCAAAGTCTTAGGTATATTTTCTCTCAACCACATCTGAATGCTCGACAAAGGAGATGGTTAGAATTGATATCTGACTATGACTTTGAAATAAACTATATCAAAGGAAAAGAGAACAAAGTAGCTGCTGCTTTGAGTCGTAGAAGACATATATCTTCTATTGTCTCTATTCGTGGAAATTTTAAAGATTTAGTGCTGTAAAATTTGTCTGGTGATGAATATTATGAGCAAGTTAAGCAAGCTCTAGAGTTTAATTCTAGAGACCCAAGGTATGATGGGTTTCTATTTGAGTCAGATGGACTATTAAGGTTTAGAGGTAGAATGTATGTTCCTAATTTAGTTGGATTAAGGGATCTAGTTTGGAAAGAAGTTCATACTGCACCATATTCTAGACATCCGGGAGTGACCAAACTTCTAGTGGATGTAAAACCTCTTTATTTTTGGAAGGGAATGAAGAACGATGTTGCAATATTTGTAGAAAGTTGCTTAGAATGCCAGAGGGTAAAAGCAGAACATTGACATCTAGTAGGATTGTTGTACCCGCATGATGTACCAGAGTGGAAATGGCAAGTCATAAGTATGGATTTTGTCCAAGGTCTTCCTATGTCTAGGAATAGACATGATGCCATTTTAGTTGTGGTTGATAAACTCACAAAGGTAGCACATTTCATACCAGGGAATTTCTGATGGAGCACCACTGTTAGTTCACAAATTTGTTCAAGAAGTGTTTAGATTGCATGGCTTCCCTGAAAAGATTATCTCGGATAGAGATGCGCGTATAACATCAAGGTTTTGACAAACCTTGTTCTCTGCGCTAGGGACTAAACTCAATGTGAGTACAACTTATCATCCTAAAACTAATGGGCAAACTGAGATAGTTAACCAAGTTTTGGAAGATTTGTTGTGAATGAATTGCATGGATCAACAATATAAGTGGGAATATTTACCACTTGTGGAATTTGCTTACAACAATTCCTATCATTCCGCTATTAAGATGGCACCATTTGAAGCATTATATGGAAGAAGATGTCAAACTCCTATAAGCTGGGATAAGCTAGAAGATAGGATTAGCATCGGACCAGAAATGCTAGCTGAAATGGAAGAAAAAGTTAAACTAATCAGAAAAAGATTGACATAAGCCAATGATAGACAAAAGAGTTATGTGGATGCCAAGCGTGTACCAAGACAATTCTCTATTGGAGAGAAAGTTCTTTTGAGAGTCAAACCTCAGAAAAGTTCTATTAAGTTTGGGAAGTCTTCTAAACTAGCTCCTTGATATGTGGGACCCTTTGAAGTACTCGAAGTGGTCAATTCGGTTGCCTACAAAATTGCTCTACCACCAGCTTTGTCTAGAATGCATAATGTTTTTCATGTTTCTTATCTAAAGAAATATATTGTAGGTGATAATCATATTTTAAATTGGAATTCTTTACAGATGCAGGACCCAAGGGTGGTCACGATCAAGCCACTCAAAGTGTTAGAAACACGCAAGCTCCGCTTGCGTAACAGAGAGGTCTTGCAGTGCAAGGTCCAATGGGACCAATATGCCGAGGAAAATGCTACATGGGAGGACCACCATGAATTTTATTAGAAGTTTCCTCATTATTTAATGCTTTTACTAGTTGAAATCAATGAACTTGCTTTTAGTTACCTTTTGATACTTTATATCATCGAGGACGATGAATCTTTAGGGGAAGGACATGTTACATCCCCAATTTTTGTCTTGCTAATACTTTTTACTTTTACTTGGACTTAAGTAAATCTATTTTGATGTTTAAATTAATATCAAGGAAATACATAGATTCTACTAAATGTCATTTATGGAATTATAGAAATGAATATGTTATATCGATTTAATAATTGCATTATGTGAATTTGGTTTATTATTTGAATAATGATGCACTGATCGTAATCTGTTGATTTCAAGTTTTATATAGGATTACAGGTTTCGGATGACTCTTAGAGAAAAGAGAGAGAGAGTATCTTTCAAGGAGAGTGTAGCATCGGAAAATGTCCCCTTGGGGGCTTTTCCCTCTTTAGGTTTAGCTCCCAGGTCTTTAGTGTGCATTTAGGACATCTTACTTCATAATTTGTCATCCTGATGGAATGAGCCCTAGGTAACATGACAAATGGGACCTAGGAGGACCCCTTGAGCTTAACCTTGCCCAAAATAGGGGGAGGACTTGGGCGCCCGCGCCCGAGTCCTGCCCTATTTTGGGTCAGGCACAAATTTGAAGTGTCAGTTTATGACCGTTATTTGGTCCCTAGGCCAACATGATAAGTTTGAATTTACGAAATCTTGGCGAGAGTGTTTGTAGTTGCATATAAAAGCATGTTTAGGCATTCATTTGTAAATTATATGGCAATTGTGAACTTTAGGCATTCTCAAGGTGATTCAAGGCTTTCATTGTGTTGCAAGAGCAGATTTGTGTGGTCTATGTGTTTGTGTTTGTAGATTTGAGCATCCATTTCATCATGGAATGAAGAGCATCTTCCTCCCATGAGATCTTCACTACAAGGTGACATTATATTATGTTTGTGATCAATTATTCATTTGATTTTTGCCTCTTCCTCCCTAGGCACACACTCTCTATCTAACAAAGATGTTCAGAGACTTAAGTGTCCTCTGGGGCTTGACTGAGGCAAGCCTCTAAACACCACAACCCCCTCCCAAAGTTTTCATGGTTGCAGGTTGTAGGTTGCAGAGCTGGACAAAGTGAAGTTGTAGGAAGACATCTTGGAATGTCAGAATTGTAGAACAGGAAGAAAATCTACCCCCTAGACTTGGGCGCCTACTCATTAGTCCTCCAAGTTCTGTGACGGGAAAATCTCTGGAATAGCAGGAAAGAGTTGCAGACTGAGTTCCCAAATCTAGACAAAAGGCAAGGAATTGGACTTGAGCGCCCGCTCTTTTGTCCCTGACTTTTCTGCCTCAGAACCCCGAAAATAGGTACTCTGTGATTTCATATTTTACATCTCTGTAAGAGCTTTTTCTGTTATTCATCAGTTTATTGCCGTATTTACATAATTAGGGTTTTAATGGTCAATTAAGCATAAGAGAACAAACATTAATAATTAAACACCCTAATCCAAGTTTCCCTACATCTCACAACGACCTAGGGTATGATAGTGCATTGCCACTTGACCCTAGGTCCTTGAATGTTAAGGGTGAAAGGAGGATTTAAGCATCGAAACACTCAAATTTTACCCTAAACATTTTGGTGAACTCATGTTTTTGGACTTAAATTGCAACTTGTTGAGTGTGAGTATTCATATTTGGATTGATTTCATCATTCATATAGTCTTTCATCTTATTGCATTAAGAAAATTACAAAAAAAATTGAAAAATTTGCAAAAATTTGAAAACCTTAGCTTGCATTTTCATATAGATTACTAAATTGCATCAATTCCTTCTAAATTTCCTTAATTCATGATTTTTGCATCAAATTTGATATAAACTATAGAAAAACACAAAAATTCAATAATTTGCATTGCATTTTCATCATTAATTTGCTAGGCTTTTTGTAGAAATTTTGACAATTTTCATTAAACCTAGTAATTCCAAAATCTAGGGTTAGTAGGCAAAATCTTCTTTCAGATTTTTATACTGATTTTAGAGGCTCATTCAAATTAGAATTTGGCTGTAGTCTTGCATTTTAGTGTAAATTTGCATTTAGATTTAAAATATTTACATTTTTGCATAGAAAAATTTAACAAAAACTAGCAATTTTCATGCATTTTTATTAGATTTGCATTAGCATTTTGCATATTAAAGCTTGGAATTCATTTTCAGATCTGAGAGTAATTCATTTTCACCAAAAATCAGACTTCAAAACATTCATATAGCATTTTGTGCCAAGATCTCAAACCTAGGGCTTTAAAAACACCGATTTTCACTAAATTTGACCTTATCGACTCTCTAAACTTGCACCATAGGCATGTTGTGAAGGGTATTTTTGCATTAATTGGCTGTTATCAAGGTAATAATTTTGTTCCCCTCCTAAAAATCTTTACAACACCCTTTTAACGGGCTCTTGTATTGAAAATTTGGTGAAAAACTACACGTTTTGACTATTTTTGCCCTAGGGGTTGGCCTAGCTTACACTCCAAGTGTGTTGTGACAAATTTTATGGATTGAGGTAACTGATATAATTGTTATTATTTTCTTCACCTCCTAAAATTCATTACAACACCCCTTTTTCTAGGTCTTGGAGTTGAAAAACCATGAAAAATTGCTCATTTTGGCCAGATTTTCACTAGGGTTTGACCTTAAGTGGCACTAAAAGCATGTTTTGATGGACTTATTATCACTAAGTGGCTGTTATTACTGATATAATTTTCTTTCCATCATCATTTTCCTCACAACACCCTTTTTCATGCTCTTTTCAATCGAGATTTGGTGAAAAAATTGCACATTTTGACATATTTTCACTATATTTTGACTTATCGTTATCTTAGATTCACATCAAGAGTGTGTTGTGAAGGATCTTATTTCTGTTTTGGACTGATATCAGACATATAAATTGCTTCCCTTGATCAAAATCCTTATAACACCTTTTATTTCATTCATTTGCATTGAAAAAGTACAAAAAAAAAAGCATTTTAGGTCATTTTTGGCATATAGTTTTGCACTTGTCTTTTGCATACTTTTCAAAAGCTCTTAAATCTAATTTTGCATTGATGTTACAAGACATTTAATTATGGCATCTTCATCTCATTGCTCTTTGGTATCTTTACATGCATATATCAAAAACTTCGAGAGTTTCTACAAATTTCTTAATATGAATCCTCATGTGCTCACTTATTTACAAGTTATGTATCACAAGGATATATTTAAATGCTCTTCATTTGAAATCCTTGACTATGTATCTGATTTTGACAACTTCACCTCTCTCATAAATACATACCCTTGGGTAGTAGAAGATTTGACGAAACACATTAAGAATGATGAGAGTGAAAGTTCTCTTAATGCTTTGGAATTAATAGCTAAAATATATGATGATGACATGGTAAATGATTCCTCCTATGTGGATATATTGGCACAAGAGGATGAAATCATTGACACATTCCTAAACATTACCCTACCTTCTTTGGAAAATGAAACATTAGTGGATAAAGGGATCCATCTCAAGAAGGATTCTTCATGAGTGGAAAAAGACTATTCACTTAACAATCATGTGGTGCATGAGACCTCTACGGATAATCCATTAGATCTTCCACCTTTGATTGAAAACTTGAGAACCTTCGATAAGGAGACTATGGATAGCTCTAGTCTAACTAATGATACAGTACCTTCCTCTCATCCCATTGCTCTCCATGGCCAAGATGTAGCATTAGTGGATGAGAAAAGGTCTCTCACATTAAATCCTTTAGGGATGGATGTTGGGTGCAACCAAGAGGGAAACAGTGTTAATTCAATATCGATTAATAAACTTTGTAGCAACATTCCTACGATGATTGTTCGAGGGGCATCTAGTGTACCCTCTTGCTTAAAGCCGATAATTACTGTTCAAGGTCGACCCCCAAATTATATCTATAAATATGCACAACAAATTGCTCAATCGAGTCAAGGTGTTCAAAATGTGTTACAACAGCCACACCACAATGTGATTGCTCACACATATAACACCTGTAATAACAAGCAAAGTAAGAAAGCACCATACGTGCCTATCTCTCTTCCATGTTTTCAACCTATGCTCCTTCCACCACCTCATCTTACTCATAAAAGTGGTCAATAGTATGATCTTGTCAAACAGCTTCGCACTACTCTGGCTAAGATCTCTCTTTGGGATTTGATACAAACATCACCTACATACCATGGAATGCTCCAAGAAGCTTTACAAAAGGTGATTGTGCCACCTTCTGTTAAGCCAAATGATGTAGTGCACCGTATTAGATAGTATGCATGCGAAAAAAACAAATATTATCTTTCAACCACATGAATTGCCATCAGTTGAAGTTCAAAACCAATATGATCCTCTTGTAATCTTTGTCACAATAAACAAAACGTTGGTAAAACGAGTTATGATTAACAATGGATCAGCTCTTAATGTTTGTAGCATTGACCTACTACACAAAATCAAGGTTAACACATCACAAATAACACCAAATGGCATTAGCATTCGTGGCTTTGATAATGTTGGACGATAATCCGTGGGCACTATAACTCTACCTATACAAGTAGGACCTATGCTTGTGCCTACCCTGATTCATGTCATGCCTTGTTCTTTACCTTACAACATGATTCTTGGTAGACCTTGGATTCATGCATTGGGGGCAGTCCCTTCCACTCTACATCGTTCAATCAAATTTATATTCAAAGGTAAACTTCATACTATTCAGGCTAATCTTGAACCAGATAACTATTTACACATTAAAATGTAAAAACCAGTTTACAATCATATGAGCTTAAACAATTTGTGAGGTGATCCATCAATGACTAATGTTGTGCAAGACTCTTAACCATCGAATGCACTTGTTGATGATGATTGGGGTTCATTAGATTTTAACCCTTGCAGTACATGGGAATACAAATTTAATAAACCTGATACATCAAAAGTCGCATCGATCTCGTCTAAACAATCTTTTGAAACATCTTTGAAAAACAAAGTTTCCTTGGTTGAAAATAAAGACAATACCCTCACTTATACTACAAATTATGATACATATGAGGCTTTGCCTTCTTCTAAAGAAATAGACTCTCTATATGGTCGTGGATTTTAAATCTTGTACAAAAATAACGACTATGTAGGCAATGGTTGCGGTGTAAATCAACAAGGAATTAGAGTACCTTTACAAGTTGCTGGAATTAACTACACAACCGATATAGGATACCGCTCTTTGAAACCCACCAAAGCCTCTTGTCATCCTAAACTCAATGTTAATACAATATTAAAATAACATGAGAGATATCTTAAATGTGTATGTTCTTAACGATGGTACTACCAGGTAAGTATCTCTAACCCTTTATCTCTCTCGTGATGTGCTTCCCCTGTGATGTGTTATGTGTTGTTTAGGCCTCTTGGGATGACCCCTAAATCTCTTGTAAGGTCCAGGATACTAGGAGACTGCCTCTATTGTGACCTTCTATTTGTATCATCATTCTTCTATATTGCCTCTCTCTCTGATTTTATCGTTGTGTGTTGTGTCTTACAGACATAGCATTGCAGTTGGTGACTTGGGGGCACCCTCCTACATGACTGTCCTTAAGACACTTGTTTATCCTCTCTTATTTATTGTTTCCCTTCCTCTAGTGTTTCTATCTAGTGGGCGGATGATGAAAAACATTTATACTGATGCATACCTAGTGTCTCTTTCGAGAGCAATCAAAAAAATGGACTTAGTTCCTAATATGACGATGGGGTTGTATATTTTATCCAATGCTTGGCTAGTGGAAGCACTCATGCTTTCCGCATAGTGAATTTTATGATGTTTCTATCTCATTTACAAACCTTAACAATATTGTTGCTCTATGCACCTTTGTTTGTCTTTGAATCTAGCCTTGGTGGTACTCGATTTGGAGAGCTTCGTGATATAGCCCCACAGTTATCCTTGAACTCCAAATTCATTGTATAACCTTGGCTCTGTGTCTGGTTAATCATATGCATTGATGTTGTTGTTTATCATGATGTTGTAGACACTAACATGTTTCTTGCAGGGATGTATTTGTGGGAGCATTTGGCGATCGTGAAGTACATGTCACCTCTGGGGGGCATGGGCTTTGTGAGAGCTTGTGTTCCCTCGTGTGTTTTCTTCCTACCTTAACGTGCTTGATAATGATGCATGATATCAACCACCTTAAGGTGGGGGCATATAAGGTAAGCTGTTTGTTGTAGATGTTAGCTATGTGCTTGTCCTCAAATACAGTTTAAAGACTAGCTCGATGAGTGCTTTCTGCATCCTGAGTTTGTTTGCAATCAATCAATCATGTAAGCCCTCTATGTAGGCGAGATATTGCGTATATCCTTTTTATCTTAATCCCTCTGTGGAGGTGGGGATGGTGTATTTCTCAAATCAGATTGCATCATCCTGTCATTTTCAAAAGTCCTCTGCGGAGGCGGGGAGCGGTTCTGTGACTAACTCAACCCTTAAGCGTGTCTTTGGCAATTGTTGTGGCGAAGCCCAATCGTCGGTGTGTGCCTATAATGTGCCTGAGATGGTGTTGGACCTAGAAATAGGTACACTCCATCGCTTGTCTGTCGTGTTTTCTCCATGTCTTCAAGTGTGTGTGTTTGGCGTGCTTGCTTTGTTTGGCATGTTTGTGCCCCATATGCAGTCTAAAGACTAGCACGATGAGTGCTTTCTGCATTTTGGGAGGTATTGTGTGTCTTGTGTGTGTGTTGCCCCATATATGCAGTATAAAGACCAATGCGATGAGTGCATCCTACATTATGGGAGGTTTGTTTATTTTCCAGTACTTGCATCTGCATTTCATATATACGAGAAAAAGAAAAGAAAAGATATAATTTCTGTCTTCCATGTATTAATGTGTCTTCTATGCATTTACTGTCTTCTCCGTGTTCTGCGTGATTGTAACTGTCTTCTCCGTGTTTTGCGTGCTTGTTACTGTTTTCTATGTGATTGGCGTGTCTTCTCCGTGCTTGGCATGTTTGCTGTGTTTGTGACCGTACTTTAATGCATGTATTGGCCTCGCGTTTATACATACATTAAAGTGGGGGCTAAATGTAATGTCAGAAAATGTCCCCTTGGGGGCTTTTCCCTCTTTAGGTTTAGCTCTCAGGTCTTTAGTGTGCATTTAGGACATCGTCATAATTTGGCATCTCGATGGAATGAGGCCTAGGTAACATGACAAATGGCACCTAGGAGGACCCCTTGAGCTTAACCCTGCCCAAAATAGGGGGGAGGACTTGGGTGCCCACACCCTAGTCCTACCCTATTTTGGGTTAGGCCCAAATTTGAAGTGTCAGTTTATGACCGTTATTTGGTCCCTAGGGCGACACGGTAAGTTTGAATTTACGAAATCTTGGCGGGAGTGTTCGTAGTTGCATACAAAAAGCATGTTTAGGCATTCATTTGTAAACTAGATGGCAATTGTGAACTTTAGGCATTCTCAAGGTGATTCAAGGCTTTCATTGTGTTGCAAGAGTAGATTTGTGTGGTCTATGTGTTTGTGTTTGCATATTTGAGCATCCATTTCATCATGGAATGAAGAGCATCTTCCTCCCATGAGATCTTCACTACAAGGTGACATTATATTGTGTTTGTGATCAATTATTCATTTGGTTTTTGCCTCTGCCTCCCTAGGCACGCGCTCTCTATCTGACAAAGGTGTTCAGAGACTTAAGTGTCCTTCGGAGCTTGACTGAGGCAAGCCTCAAAACACCACAACCCCCTCCCAAAGTTTTCATGGTTGCAGGTTACAGGTTACGGAGCTGGACAAAGTGAAGTTGTAGAAAGACATCTTGGAGTGTTAGAATTGTAGAACAGGAAGAAAATCTACCCCCTAGACTTGGGCGCCCGCTCATTAGTCCTCCAAGTTCTATGAAGGGAAAATCTCTGGAACAATAGGAAAGAGTTGCAGACTGAGTTCCTAGATCCAGACAAAAAGTAGGGCATTGGACTTGGGCGCCCACTCTTTTGTCCCCAACTTTTCCACCTCGGAGCCCTGAAAATAAGTACTCTGTGATTTGATATTTTACATCTCTGCAAGAGCTTTTTCTGTTATTTGTCAGTTTATTGCCGTATTTACGTAATTAGGGTTTTAATGGTCAATTAAGCATAAGAGAAGGAAAATTGATAATTAAACACCCTAATCCAAGTTTCCCTACATCTCATAGCGACCTAGGGTATGATAGTACATTGCCACTCAATCCTAGGTCCTTGAATGTTAAGGGTGAAAGGAGGATTTAAACATCTAAACACTCAAACATTGAACAATCCCAATTTTACCCTAAATAGAGAGAAATATAGACCTTGGGTTACGAGTGATTATTTGCCAAAACGAGTATAAGTGTTTAACAAAAACATGAACTAGTATCGATAGAGGTAAGTCATGTTTTGTCAGTATATTTTTGGATCTAATGGACAAGTAGTCGATATCTTTTGATTCTTTTCTAGGCAAGTTGTTTGTGTGTCGACATTGTCGTTGTAAAGAAACAATGTCTTTTGAATAGAACGGTGTCCATTTACGGTTAATGTAAATATTACGTCGTCATTGTTGCAAAATTGTTATGTTAGTACCCTCGAGTCATATAAGGTTTTATTGTTGTCATTAAACGTCATATGACGATCTCATCAAACAAGTTGACGTGATTTAATGAAAGACTGTGAAGGGAAGACAAGCTCGACCCTTTCACATTATTCGTAAGCCTTTCGACTTATTATTATTTTTATTATTATTATTGTTATCATATATTGATCCAAGCATAAATGATCAAGTAAGGTAGTAGTCATGTTAAACCATTACATCAATATATATAATTATATATATAAATATCGACTTGAGAATTATATCTCAAAGTTATTAACTGCTTGCTCAAACAATAGAGCAACGGTAGGCATGTTTATAGAGATGCTTTTATCGTCTCAAGTGATGGATTGAACTAACCATTGTGATCACTAAATGATCAAACAAAAGTATTAATGTTTGTCGGTCTCTTTAAGAGGAAAATGTGGTGTTTTAAACCACTTACTATTCCCCACTCCATGTGAGGTCGCCACACATTTGACATATGTTTAAACTTGCATTTTATGTGGATGCTGTTTTGACAGAAGTATTCATAGACTGTACGTGTTTCCTATTATCCTATATTGAAGATCGTGGGTAGTAGTGAGAGAAATGATTCTTATGGAGTCATGGTTGAAAACCTATAAGGGAACGACTCTATGTAAGTCGAGAGGGAGGTTTGTGTTTGGTTATGTTTTAAGGTGGTTTGTTGTGGGTAAGAGGTGTGAAGAAACATTCGTGTGAAGGAAATATGCGACGATCTTCAACGTTTAGAGGAGTTTGTAGCTTGCAAATGCAGTCATCCTTTACAACCATCGCCGTTGGTTTATCTTCTACTGCATATTGTGCTTTATAATCTTGATTTGAAATCAAATTTCCTATGTGATATTCACTATAGTATTTTGTATGAAGTCATTTGAATTGTCAGTAAGGCCAACTATAGAATTCGATGTGCTTTTGATTTCAAAACCCACGGTGGTTTATTGTGATAGAATTGATGTTCTAAGTGATAGATAGTGTTGATAGTAAATTACTTGTTATTATACATGACATTCGATGGCGTCGAGTGAGCCTTGTTGGTCGACGCATCCCAATTTCATTAGGTTCTAAAACCAAAATGTCATGAGCTGAAAACACACAACATGTTCTTTTTAAAACTGTTAACATGTCAAAACTGTACTGTGTAATTATAGTATGATCATTACATTTCGCATGCCCAAGAGAGGTTATTTTTGTAGTTATTATGAGCCTTGTAAGCTTGAACAGGTTGCTTTGATGATTGAAATAAATCATATAGCAGATCATCTATGATGTTATAAATTATGCAAGGACATTCGAGGTCATTTAGTGCAAATTGATACTTTGATAAAAATACTCTTTGGTATGAGTAACACAGCTTAAATATAAACCTATGATGATATCGATTTGAATTATCCTTTGTCTAGTTTTATATCAAACAAATTCTTTTTCAAAAACTTAGATTCTTAGAATCATTTGGAAAACTATTTTACCTTGTCAGGTGAAGGAAAAACTAGGAATATTTTGATAGAAGAAATAAGGTCAATAGGATAATCCTTATTACCTATTATATTAATCTTGATGAGTATAATATTGTTGTAAATCATTATGATAAGAATAGAGAAGACTAAACTTGAATATTGCATATATGTATATAATCTAAACTATGGTGATTATCCATGTTATTGCAATAGGATGATAGAAGGAAATCATACTCCATTGTGTAGGAGGTAATACCTTTTCTAGTGCCTTATTATTCTTAATCTCCATTGAGTTAACCCAAGGATCATTTTTAAACCCTAGTCTCATAGTTATGAGATATGGTTAGTTTTGAAATATCAGTGTATTAGAGGTTGTAATGAAAACCCTAGAGTCAAATATGAAAACAAATGATTGGTTATGTTCATATGAACTTGTCTTAAGTCGAGTAGACTATTATCATGGAAGATATTAAAACCATTTACGTAAACATAGATGGTGAGGATAAATTGCAAGAGTACGACAATATCCAAGTCGAGTAGGGGTGGGTGAATATTTTGACCACGTTCATTTAGAACGTTATTGATATTAAAACTTTGGCCAAAGTAATGCATTCATTTTTTGCATGCATTATCGGTTCACTGTATCTGGATTGCATAACCTATCGGAAATCATACTTAGCTAGAGGGTATCTAGGGTTGTATGGTTGATAGAGTTGTGTAGGATACAACACTATGTACTCGGGAAGGCAAATTACCACTGGTCACCTTTGGTCTATATTCCTCGTGAAGGGTAGGGCCACTTCCTATGTGGAAGATGTGTGGGAGACCGCTGATCTGTGGATGGAGGTAAAGCACTGGGAATATACTCTCTCTCCAGTAGAAAACATGCCAAGGCTTGTGATAAAGATGTTAGATATTCAGAAGCAGTAATTATTCAAAACTTGTTTATGTAATTGAAATACTTATGCAAATACTTGTAATTGAGAAAGACAATATGTCATATTTGTATTATGTAAGAGAATCTTGTAATTTGTTGTTACTTGATTATATGATAAATAAAAGAAAAAATTTCTCTCATTTTTACCTTGTTGAAATTATTCCATGGTAAGTTCTTTATATTATTGTGTTTTTAGAACGTGGATGTTACACCCATGACAACCATTAGGGAAATCCCTCAAACAGTATCAAGGAACCCATGGCTAAACCCTAGTATTTGTAGAATTCAATGAAAATGCTCTACTATATTCTTACGACGTCTTATACTTCCAACATGATAAGGCACAATGGAAAGGAAGTGCCTATTGTCCATACAAATTTAGATACGACATAATGTAGTTAATTTTATTTTTTGACATCATGTTTCACGTTCGCATAGAGTCAATTAACTTATCTAGAACATTTATCCTTAGTTGTAACTCATTTTCTAACTTTTGTTTGCCTCCAAATCGCCCTTCGTTGACTCCACTATTTCGCTTCAACTGCAGAACAATGAAAATGACTGAAAAATTGATATTTGAAAGTTCTATTCTACTTTGGAATTTCAACAAAATATACAATGTTTTACATTCTCATACAATATATTAACTTAGCTAGAATAGTTATCCTAAGTTGCAACTTGTTTTTGGCCTTTCGTCACCTACAACTCGTTCCTCATCAACTCCATTACTTCGCTTCAACAGTAGAAAGCAAAAATGACGAGAAAATCATACTTAAAAGCTTTGGCGAAGTGGGGTCCCATTGTGTCCTTGGCGAGAAAGGAATTGTGGTTGGTGGGACGTCTTGACGAAAAACAATAAGTAGCAACCGTTAAACATAGTAGTGCCAGCAGTACCGTCACCAAGACTATTTTGTATGAAGAATATAGTCATGATGTCTCATGTTTGGTATGTTTGGTATGTTATGATGTGTTAGGCATATGTTTTGTATGGAGAATAGCCACTTCGCAACCCACCCTTGGTATTATTAAGTTCACAATATTACATTACTCGGAGTGACCCCAAATTCCACCGGATATATATGGGTTTACACGATCAGTCTTCCAACTTTACAATAACACACTACAGTCTTACGCTGGATTTCCAAATACATGTCACGTAATTTGGATTGAAACGTGACGGGATTGAGTGGAGTCTTCTATCCTCATGTGATTTTTACGGTTCATTGTTGTTACTAAAGACTGAGGTAACTGTGGGTGCAGCTTCAACATGTATGAAAGCCCCATGGCTAAGCCGGTTTCAGACAACCGGACGGTGCGAACTGTCGAGTTTTTTTGAGAGAAAAGAGATGACTCAAAAACAGCTGAGCGTTCGAGAGATGTAGAATAGGGGGCAATCGCAGGTCAGAGCATTACCCACATGGACCACGGAATCTGATATGATAATAAAAAAAGGGAAATTTGTTTACAGTTATGGTGAGTTAGGGTTTCTGATTTAGATTGGTGTTTTGGGATCTGTCTAATAATGGCAAGCCTGTCCCAGTGCCTATGTGGGCAGTCATTGTTGATATCTCTTCCGCCTGGTGCTTTGCGTACTACAAAACTTAGGAACTGCAATGCCAAATTATTTGGGCGCGTGGGTGTTCCTCCAAGCAGAAGACAGAGTACTGTCAAACCCCTTTGCCCTGTTAGCTGGTGGCACGAAGATGGTTCTGCTACTTCCAAGCCTTCAAAGCAGGTAGATTCATGCACTCCTTTTTTTCGTCCTATTAATCTTGAGTGAGGTTTAAGGGGTAATTGTAAGCGAGCGAGGTTTATTTGAAGCTTAGAATGGCGAATCATTTTTATATATATACTGGAGCAAATCATCATTTTAAAACATAGTTCTAGGGAGTCTTGGAATGGGGGATAGGCATTGGAGATGAGGACCAAGGGCCCAGGTTTGGGGATGGTGGTGGGTATATATTATTTGAAAAATTAGTTATAAAAAACTGTATAAGGAATAACATATGAAACTTTGAAATACTAAACATATTGTATTAAACAATGAAAATGCCAAATATCAATATATTTATATTATATTCAAAATGATGGTTACATTGAAAATTCAAATACAATTGGCTAGTGGTCCAATGTCTTTAATCATCTCTAAGGTTTGTGACAAACTCCTCTTCAATGGAATTGCTGGACTCCTCGAGGTCAAGCTCCTTCAAATCAATACCAACCAACCTTGTCTGGTGGTATCATCATCAACCTATGTTGGCTTCTTTGGCTCTACATCCCATTGGGTTGTTGGATTCCATGTACATAAGCGTGTTGCGGTCAATTAGACACAAGGCGTTATGCACAACTACAAGCTTCTCCGCTCTCCTAGATGTAAGTTTGTTCCTCTTAATAAAGTGGATGAAGCTATAAGTAGACTAGTTCCTCTCAGCAACAGAAGAACTAGAAATCTGGGATAGCAAACAAATGGCTAGTATGGTTGTCAAAAAAGTAGGCTCATGCATAGTCCACTACAAAATTGGGTCTTCTTATGCCATAGTCTCCCTATCAGGCTTGGCCTCTTTTGGATATCCCCTAAGATTGGTAAATATTGACCACTCTAGAATCATACATCTTTTGCATAGCCTTCATGAACCCCCCCATTCACCTTAACATCTTGTATAAGGGCAACTCTATCAGGCCTTTGCACATACCACTTCAGATTCAATGCATGGGTAGCCATGTGCAAGAGAGTATTGAGTTTCTCTCATCTTTGATGAATGATTGGCTGAATATGTTCATTGTAGAACTGCAATGTGGGGTCTTTCTCTTGTACAACAACTTTTATTTGGCCAAGCGTGTTGTCAATGCACTCATACACCTCTCCAAGGCTGCATTAGCCTCCCCATATCTAATGACTTTGAAGAGTGGAGTAATGATAGAGACAATGTATTTCGCATTAGCCCAAAAAGTGTCACTCTTCACCACCTCCTTCACCCTCTGCCCCTGCTCTGACTTATTTTTGGGCCATCGATTCCATTTTGTTGTCATGATTGTTAGTTGCATTGCCTCATGCATCTCAAGCATACTCACCAAGAGAATGAAGTATGATGCATATCTAGTCTCTACAGGTTTCAAAAACTCCTTCTTGGAGAAGGTCCTGAAGAGTGCATGTGAAGTGTGGTGGTTGCAAATAAACATCTGCACATCTCTAACATCATTAATGACCTCTCTGATCCAACTGATTTTGCTCATGTCCTTGAGTACATTATTCATGGCATGCATACAAAATGGAGTCCACCAAATAGTTTGTAGGCTACCTCAATCAACTTCTTTACAACTCTACACATATGGGCTGCATTTGTCACTACTTGCACACGTTCTCTAGCCCAACCTCCTCAATAGCATCTTTAATGATTTGGAATTAAAAATCGATTTCTTTGTGGTGCCCTGAATGATTGACAACCCTAAGGAAGTAATGGCCCTCTGTACATGTGACCATGATGTTGATGAGCGGATGGTGCCTAATGTCCATCCACCCATCCATGACTATGCTGCATACACTAGTGACCTAGGTAGCCTTCATTTTCTCCATTAGAATATTAATCTTGGAATAATTTTTATCCAAAATTGTTGTCCTCAATTTTGTTTCCCCTGGGGGCACATATGATGTTCTTGCTCTTATTATTTTTGCCATAGCCCCCTTATAATAAGGAGAGTGAACCACATAGAATGGAATGCCATTGGCACAGAAGAATTCGCTAATGGCATCATTTGCCTCATTCTTATTTTGCACATTGAATAACTTTGCCGTCGTGTTTGCAACATCAATACCACTAGTCATTCTATGTTTCCCCTTAGGCTCTATTGCCCTTGACCTAGATGGAAAAGTAGGAAGTGGAAAGTACTATCACTAGTAGGAGAAGGACCCCTTGGTGGCAAAGCAGTAGCTGTAGTTGTATTTTCTTCAACACAAACCCACAATTTATTTATTTTGGCCCTTTGTTTAAATGACAAGGTGCCACATACCTTAGTGCCCTTGCCAGGTATGTGAAGGAGATGCGCATTAACTCTAGTAATGTTGCCTTGAAATTTAAGATCATAAAAATGACACTTGAAAAACCTAGTGCCCCTTGATACCTCAGGCTTTGCTTGTAGTTTGGTTGAAAACTGTCTTAAAGGGGACTTTTTATCAAAGGGACCCTTGGCAAATTTTCCCAATAGTGTGAAAGGGCAATTAAAATGTGCACTCCCAATAGAAATAGTTGCCTCAGACCCCCATGTCTGTACTTAGAGTCTCAAATTCAATCCCCCGTAGGTGTTGGCTAACCCTTGTTGTCACTCATGCTATGAGTAGTAGAACTTATAGTGACACTACAAAAAATGAAATTTATGGTGTAAACTTTTTAAACCAGACATATGTCATAAATTATAATGCAAGGGCTCAAGACACAAAAATTTCTTTTTGTTTTTCTTACTTTAGATTGCACGAAGCACTAAAGTAGAGGATACACAAAAATAGGAATCTTGTTCTTCAACCTTCATCAAACGAGGATTTTTCATTTGTTTTTCTTACTTCAGATTACATGAAGTGCAGAAGTAGAGGTCACACAAAAGACTAAATCTTAATTTGAATAGCATTACTTAGCTATTTATGCAAATTTGCAAATAAGCATTTCAAAATTATTTAATAAATAAATTTAACAACCTAAAATACTGCTGTTATACATGTAAAGTTAAAACTTAAACCCCTAAATGTTGTTTCTCGGGTTGTCTAACTACTGTTTTCAGTAAAAACAACAGCTCAACAACCTAAAAACCAACATTTTATAACCATATACGATTCTATGAACAATTTATTGTATATCTAAATTGAAGAAAAATAAATCTCTTATCACATAATCATTGATTTTAGATTTGCCCATTAAAAAATTAGAAATGAACATTTAAATTAAAAAATGCAAATCCCAAATGATGAAGGGCCATGGCTTACCTTGAAGGCTTGATGAATGTGTTGAACTTGAAACTTACTTGCTCTTCCTCTTGCTATTGCTCTCCCTTTTGCTAATGCTTTCACTCTTGCAACCTTGCATGCTCTCACTTGGTGGTGGTGGGGAGGGGGGTACATGGTAGAGGAAAGTTTCCTAGCCGTTTTGCTGACCCAGGGATGTCCCCATTTCCAAAAAATGTCATTTTTTCAGGGGAAATGCATCCCATGCAACACCGTTGTGAAATAAATCCAAATTATAAATATAATCTAGAAAAAAATGGAAAAATCAGCCTATTGGCAAATATTTAACACTAAAATTGCCCCTATAGAGGTTATGAGCTGCCTTCAATCCAAAGTTGTTTGTGGGATATATTAGTCAATTTTTATTATGGGCCTTTTGGTTTAAAATGAATCCGCCTATCTTTTTTTGTTGGTCTTCATTTAAGGCATTGTTTATCAAGTTGTAATTGCAATTTTTGGTGTAATTGTTTCAAACATCATCATAAACAACTTGAAACGGGATGTGTTTTTTCTACTTTGGTGAAATTACTTGCCGTATAGAGTCTATGTTCCCAAGTTTCTATCTAATAGATTCATTGGGTAATTTGTAGAGTTGGCTCTTCATTATTTTCTTTGTGAGATTGGTTACTCTAAGTCATCATATTGAGTACTCTAGTTTGGGGGTGATGACATTCTTGTAATACAAGAGTTATTGGGTTCTATTGTGACCAAATCACACATCACCCTATTGGGAATAGGGACCCCCTCCTTTTTTGAAATCCAGTGCTCTGTATGAAGTCTTGATGATGTCTTAAGCTATTGCATGATGAAGTAAGTAGTGGTTGAGTCTTAGAACCCTTTGGTCACCTGGTCCTGATAGTTATGGTTTGAGCGCCTAAGGGAAAAATGTTTTCATAAAGGTGTAAAACTAGTGTTCGAAGTCATGAAATGACAAATTTGGAGTCATTAGTGATATGCGCCTGGATGATGGAAGACTTCTAATATCTCCAAGGTAGTCTAAGTGCCACTTTTGTTACAATATCTCCAAGTTTGCGCCTTGGTATAGGATGGATGCCTAAAGCCTCAAAGTGCGCCCTAAGTAGTAATAATCCTCTTAGGTCATCAAGATGGACAAAGCCTCAAAGTGCGCCTAAAGTAGAATCAACTTCACTGAGTCTTAAAGTGCAAATTCTCATCTAAATTGACCAATTCTTGCGCCTACAAGAGAAATAATCATGTTGACCTTAAGATGCGCCTTGGAGTAGTGTGGCATAAGAAGAGTTTAAGTGTCTAAGAGGACCTTAGAGGGCGCCTTAGAAGGCGCTTAACAGTGCCCAACAATCAAATGAGTTTCAATCACCTAGATGAGCGCCCAAAAGCAAGAAGGTCTCCTGAGAGAATGAAAAGGACTTCAAGAATTGAAAATTTGACAAGGAATGTGTTTAGGCGCCATGTGTTGTTGCTCCTGCCAGTTTTTGGCGCCTTGATGTGATCTAAGAGTAGAGACATTGAAATCTAGCGCCTAAGTGAAGGAACATGAAATAATGAGTTTAAGCGCCTAACATTCAGGGGTAGGCATGAAACCAAGTTGATGAAATGTGTTGAATACCTATTTGAAGTAAGTGTAGGCGCCCTTTGCTATTGAAGTCGACTCATTTTGGCGCCTAGACTAACACCAAAGTTCTCAGAGTATACAAGTTTGTAGCAAGTCAACTTTGGCGCCCTGGAGTGGATTAGTGATGGAAGTTAACTTTAGCGCCTTGGTGTGGATGAAGTTTGCATAGATGATAGGCGCCTTAAATAAGGACTCTACATGAGTTGATAAAAATGCTAAGCAATGAGTATATGCTAGGCGCCTTTACTTGTATATCCATACCTCCATGAGCACCTTGTATATACTTGGAAGAATTGACATAAAGCAACCAAATTGATAAGGCGCCTAGGTGAAGAAAGTCTTTCCAAAGCATTTGTAGAGGTTAGGCGCTCTTCTGGTGCAAGTAAGTCATTTTAGGCGCTTTGACTTGTCATTCCTACTTCCAAATTGTGCCTTGAGGAAGGAGGCCTTGTGGAAACATCATCACCTAGCAGCTAAAAGTATAAGGGGACAAGGGATCACTATGAGCTTTCAAGGAGTCAACTGTACATTAGATAGCGCCTAGGGGAATGAAGAAATAAGTTGTTAGTTTGGGAGCCTTGGCCTTTATTGCTAACATGTGAGCGCCTTCACTTAGAAAGGATGTTTTGGAACATAAAGAAGGGCGCCTTAAGGGAGATGGTTCATTTTGATTCGCAAAGTTGATTAAGCACGTCAGATTGAACATTATAATGCTAGGCGCTACTTTCCTCATGGACCACCTTCAATTAGCGCCTATAAAGAGGATTTGCGCCTTGCAATTATGATTTGAGAGCCTAGAGCGCTTGAAGAGGATTTGCGCTTAGAAAGAAGAAAGGAAGTGAGGAGGTAAGTTGTTTGAGTCTTGGAGCGCCTTGATGTGGAGATGGAGTTCAAGTGTTGAAAAGCCTAGAAGAGGTTAGGCGCTCTTTCCTACTCAGAGCACTTCACTTTGGCGCCCAAATAACAAGTGCAAGATTACAAGCATGATAAGCGCGATGGACTCTTGGGAGTTTGGAGGCATTGAAAAGTAAGCATTCTCATCTAAGGCGCCTTTCACTTGTCAGGGAGTTCTTGTGTTGATCAAAGGCGCCTTAGAAAGTAATTAGGAGTGATAGGTGCAGGCCCTTAACTTCATCTGTTTTGGCACTCAGAGAGAAGGGAGGCTTATGAATAGAAGATAGGCGCCTCAAGGGAAAACCTTGTCTCAATGAACACCATTCTGGCGCCTCAATCATGTATTGGATGAGAGGCATCCCATCTCCTAGCGCCTAATCTTCAATTTTGGATCACTTAAGGAAAGTGTCAAACAAATCTTCATCATTATAGGCGCCTGAGGAAGTATAAGGCCTTTAGAGCCATTAACAATCGTTTGAAATCATGAAATGACAAATTTGAAGGACCTTTGAGTTAGGCGCTTATTCCTACTTGCATAAACTAGCATTTGCGCCTAGGAAGAAGAATGAAGTCACCTCCAAATGGGCGCCTTAGTGGGTTTTGAACTTTGGAAATTGCAAAACTTTATTAAATTCATGCCTTGGCCGACCCTTAATCTGGACGACCACTTTAAATGAGTATGAAATCGCTATATATAAGGGGCGCTCTTCTCCTTTTTGCCATAATTCACATTGTGCATTGCAAGTGGAGCGAATTTTCAAGGAGTGGAGCGAATTTTCAAGGAGGGCAGCGAATTTTCAAGGAGGAGTAGATTTCCTTAAAGCAGAATTAAATTTAGAGGACTGATTTTAGCAGATTTTACCTCTGATTTTGTCATTCTAAGACTGATTTCAATATTAAATTCACAAATCTGCATTTCTTCATAGAGCAGAAATTGGTAGAAGGTATGTTCAACCACTTTCTTTACTTCATAAGTCACCTTCTATTTATTTAATTTTGCTAAATTTCATACCTTTGTCATCGAAAAATCAGGTTTGTGAAGTCAATTTTGCCATTTCAAGTTACTTATTAGGGTCTTGTCTGCAGGTAAATGGGAATGACAGCTAAAGAGAGGCAAGTCTTGATCAAGATGGATGCCAAAACCAAGTCTTGATCAAGATGGATGCCAAAACCAACATCCCCGATTCCAAGCTTGAAACACAGTGGAAGAACGTGGGAGACACCAACATGGGACACGTCAACCTGGAGGAGGTGAAAGACTTCTTACTCGCCATCACAAGGAACGAAGACATCAAAGCCATAGTGAAAAGTGGAATTGTACAAGCAACATGCTTCCCACCTGCCTTGCCAAGCACTGAGTTAGTGTTGGATTGTGTTCAGCATTATGATAAAGAGAAGAGACAGATTATAGCCAAAGACGGGACTGTCCTCGCCTACCTGCAAAGGGAAGCCATTCAGGAAATCTTCAATATCCCAAGCCGAAAGGGAGTGTTCATTTGTCCTACAACTGCTCAAAGTACTTTCGAAGGCAACTCTAAGATCTACATGCAAGAGGTGAGAAAGAAGTGGATGACTGATTCATCGATGAAGATGTACAACTTTGAGGATCCAAAATATCATAAGGCTGACTTCAAGCAAGAGATAAGTTACCTGATCATGTTCTTGAATCGAGTAACAGGTAGGCCTCAATCATCTACTTTCGAAGGATGGATGTATACTTACTTTGATCATGTGTTTACTAAGAACAAGATGGTTGACTGGGCTGGTCTTATAAGCCATTGCCTTGATGAACAGTTTGAGAATTTTGATGAAACAAAGTCTTTCTTCATGACTTCATACCTTGTTTATATCTTGGCAAGAAATGTAGTCTACAAAGGACTAACAGCTAAAGGACAAGTAGGTACAAAGCCTGGACAGATTCTCTCACGTCAGTGTTATCCTCAACTCCACTTGAAGAACATTAATCATTATAAGAGGTTCAATGATGCTTTTGCTATGTTCATAGTGAGAAAATTGAGAGGTGAACCACATAGAAGATTAACAGGTGCTGCTAGGAACTTCATCAAGCAGTATGGAAGATACTATATCCAGTATGACAAGTTCACATATATTAGGATTCAGGGTTTTACATCCTTTCCATACAGATTGCCTAGATATCCTTCGAACAGGATGGTGTTGCTAGAGGTTTCAAGACAGTTGTTAGAGTTTCATAAGATGCAGAAGGCAAGAAAGAAAGCCGGAGTTCAGTTTCCCCTCTAGCTTGGCAGATATTACTCCTGTCCATCACTTCAGGCAGCTGAGCATTCAGAAGTTGAACTTCAAGCATATCATTTACATCCACATGATTCAAGGAGAGAAAACTTTGATCCACATGGAGCCATTAAACAGTCATATTCTTCCTACAAACATGTTGAACGACTGGAAGATCATTGGGCTAATGTTATAGATGATGATGATATCAGAATGCAAAAATGTTCAAGGTTAAGGTGGGATTTGGTAAGAGCTACGAAGGTACTAAGGATTCCTGATCAATTAGAAGGTGAAAGAGCTCTTCTGGGTGATGAATACAATAAGATCCGGAACTTGCCTTATGATGTCAATTGGGCTGATAGAGAAAAGGTTGATGATGAAGGGCTGATAAGGCCTATCATTGCTATTACTGAAGAACAGATAAACGAACAAGTACAAGCCTTGCTTGATGAGGGAAAGAAACTCACTTATACTAAAATGGGAGAAGTTGATCAGCAAGAACAACATAATGCACCTGTTAAGAGTTCACATAGCAAGGACAATGAAAGAGATTCAAATCAAGCAAAGAAAAGAAAACAACTTGAATCCATACAAGGAGAATCCAGTAAGAAAAAGAAAAGGATAAGTATTGAAATTGCTTCTTCTAGACAGCTAGGTGATACTCCACTGAATCAAGACATGGTGGTACATGTTGAGAATGCGGTTCTAGAAGCTCCAATTGAAGAAGTGCCTTCGAGTCCACATGACACTGAGATCATTGATGAAGCTTGAAGACAAGGATGAAGCTGAAGAGGAATCATTGCCTGCACAGGGAAAACAAATGCAACAGGTACAAGATCTCTCATCATTGCCAGAGTGGTTACAGGAAAGAATCAGAGAAAATTATGAAGTTGAGAAGTGTCCTCTTCCAGTTGATGAGTTACTTCTAGATATGTCAAAAGAGAAACTAAAGAAAAAGGCCACTATCCTTTCAAAGATCACTAAAGATGAAACAGGAGTAAGGAAGGTTCATGTAGCAGTTCCAAGGCTTGAGAAGAATGTAGAAGATGTAACACCTGATGATTATGATATCAATACAATCAATTTAGGTCCATTGACTGGAATGCAAGTAGAAGAAGAGCTTCAAGATTCAATTGATAATGCTCGAGCTATTATAAGACAGGAGACTGAAGGTAGAATTAAAGCTGAGCAAAGGTGCCAGGCCTTAGAACAGTATATTCAGCATTTGGTTCATCCTATTCATCAACAGGACAAGGCTTCTACACCTCCATCTCTTCTTCCTCCAGAAATAGTTGAACACCTAGAGGAGTTGAAGTCTTCATCCCACAGAATAAGGGATTGGATGAAAAGGTCCAAGGAGGCTACATATAAACATCTGGAGGACATCATGCAAGTGTGTGATAAGATTACTGATCTCAGGGATAGGGTACTTGCATTGATGGTAGTTTGTGCGGAATTCAAAAACATCAAGGAACAATACCTGCCGCATTTAAAGAGTTTGATGGAAACATCCATTGATGAATTGATTCATGCTGAAGTGATTGAAGGAAATAAGACATACAACTTCTCTTCTTGGTATTATGGCTTTCACATCAAAGGACAATTGTTGGATAAGATAGAAATGGATATGTCAAGAATAAGAAGTGTACTTCAAAGGATTCAAGACGGAATACATACCTCTTTGATGAAAATATGTAACCCATTTGGAGAGATGACTTTTGATAACATGAAAGAACAAGTTCAAGCTTTTTATTTTCAAAAGGATGATGTTTCTGATGAGAAGCTTGATAGTATTTTCTCACTTGCTGTCCACCTTGGCGCCAACAAAGCAAGGATGACCGATTGGGAGAAGACACTTGCCCTTTATTTAGATAATGTACTTGAAGCTGAAGGAACCATTCAAAATGCGCCAAGTGTACCTTTAGATGATGTCAAGCAGATAGTGTCCAGATTCATTGAATGTCAAGCTTCTAGTGATGGATATTCACATGGAGATTCTTCATAAGCTGATGATGTGTCATTCTTATCTTCTTGGGAAGCGTGCCTTTGTTCTCTTCTTCATAGCCTCCTTCATTTAATAAAGTTAGCCTCTTTCATTTAATAAAATAAGGTTTGTTATAACTACTTGTGATGTGGCATGATCTGGTCCGTTGGCTTGGCCGATCAATCTTGACCCTTCAGTTGTTTTGAGGTCTATAAAAGGGCTCTTGTTGCTCTCATTTGTACGATTGAAAACTCTGGAATTGTTGCAAAAGGCTCTCTGAAATAATATAAGATTCATTGCTTTGGTGATTCTATATATGTTTCGAAGTGTTGCATGGTTTGGATTTTCAAGCGAATATTAAGTTAGATTAAGTTTTCTTTATGTTTATGTTAGTTGGTGGAAGGTTTTTTTATTGTTTCGTGGTGAAATCTCTATAAGTTCACACCATTTGTAGTTTGTGACATGCAAATTGCAGTGTATGGTTGGTCTGAACAAAACTAAACTTCAATTTGATCCTAATGTTTGTTGAATTCTTCATGAGCATAAGTGATTTAAACATCTTGTACATCTTAGAAGATAGCATCGATCTTGTGTAGTTGTTTGTCTTGGCGAAGCAAGATTTGGTTTGATTTCACTCGAGCAGTAATTGCACCTTACATCTAGGAGCAAATTAAATCTTACTGAACCCTTCATCTTTTGTTCTTTTTATCCATTCAGTTAGAGTTAGGACCAAGAACATCATTGTCAAATCGTACACCATAAGTTGTAGTACTTAGATATTCCAGTGTTTGCCTTCGTAATTATTGAATCAACAGCTTGTTTGAACAATTGTGTAAGTCCCTTTGTGTTTACCAATAAAATCATACTTAGTCACAGAGCTATCTCTTACAAAATCATAAGAAAGGAATGAAAGATCCCTGATGGATCCCTTTGCTGAAATGAAGTATTGTTTTTGTGATTTTATTTGTTTTATGATTTTTATTAATTTTTTTGTGTTCTTTCAGACTAGAGAGGAGATGCAGAAGGGGTTTCAGTTTTCTTGAAATGTGTATTTGCCAAGATAGCAAATAGATATACATGCAGCTGCAATCTCATATAAAAATGAACTAAAAATAAATATTAAATGATAGAAAAGCACCAGCGAAGAATTTGAGGCACATACCCATCAGATGTGTATTTTATATTCAATGTAAAGCTTGGTTTGCAATCCCACTTGCATACAAAGATAGTGTTGGCCTAGAAGAGGCTATGCATGCAACTGAAAATGATGGATATGTAGAAGAATGCTGATTTAGTACTGCTGCAAGCTTATATCTGCAATAAAATGCCCTCGAAACTGTCCAATGATGCACAAAAGAAGACCCAAAGTAGGCCTCCCACAAGCATGAACTGGGTTGTCGTCCAATTCACCAAAATCCCTGAGAGTTTCCGTTCCCAAGAGATTATATGCTGCTGCCCTCTTTCTCAGAGTTCAGATCTGCAAATGAAGCTTCAAAATAATATAAAAATATCTCCAAAAGCACTTCCAAAGCACTTTATTCTTTTCCCAAGGTGGGCGTCCACTTTTAAGGTTAAGGAGGCATCAAAAAAGAATCATTTAATGATTCTTTTCTTTATTAAAAGACTCCCAAGTTGGGCACCCAAGTTGAGGGTCCAACTTCTCATGAATGAAATGTCCACCTTTTAACACAACATGTGTTAACTAGGAGGGGGGGTCCCTTTATTAAAATCTTATTACAAAGTGATAATATTAATCACTTTAATTTATTTTTATTAAATATTAAAGTCACACTTTAATATTCAATAATTATTCCAAGTCCATCACTTGGCCAATCTAAACTGAAAACTGCTGTAGCCCGCGCCACAGGTGATGTTGCCACATGGCAGGCTAACTGACAGTGCCTCCCTATAATTTAGGGATACCTCCTAAAAAATAGGAACTGAGACCTGTTGTGACCAAATCACACATCACCCCATCAGACTGGGGACCCCCTCTTTTTTTGAACTCGGATGCTTTGCATTGATTTATGCGGTCTCATTTCCAGGTTGTCAGGGTCTTGAATATTAATGATGCGGAGGATAAGATTGTCAGAGAAAACTCGTCATGAGTAAAAGATGTACTAAATCATCATGGAGGGATACGCCAGAAGTATGATAAGTTTGAATAAACCCGGGAACTAGCATAATCATCTTTTGACCAAATCTGCGCCTTCATCTAGGACTAACGCCTTGATAAAGCCAAGAGTTCAGAGGATTTGCGCCTTGATGGGAGATCCCTGCATCTGGATGGAGTAGAAGGGTACTAGTGCCTCAATGAATGAATAAACCCCTATAGAAGGTTTGAGCGCCTAAAGCACATGACTAGACCACTTTTGCGCCTTGAAAGTTTGGATACTTGATTGAGCGCCCTGTGTTGGAGGAATCAAGTTGGATAGGCACTTGAAGAACTTGAAAAACTTGCATTAAGTGTTTTTAGCGCCCTGGATGAGGATTTGAGCGCCTAGGGTTGGAGTTGGAACCTCTGGCGCCTAGGAGAGTTGGAGAGTTTTGAGCAGAGGGTGAGATTCCTAACATTCTGGCGCCTTTGAGAAAGAGTATTCAGTGAGCGCCTAGAATGACATGCTGGAGCGCCCAAACTAGGATATGCGCCTTGATTGTAAGAGAGGAATTCTGGCGCCTAGTTTAAATGAGTTCAAGGAGTTGCAGATGAGCGCCTAGATTGAAAGATAGAAGTTTAAAAGACTTTGAGTATGTTAGAGCGCCCAAGCTACTCTGACGCCTAGGAGAATCCACCATCAAAATGCGCCTAGAGTGAGGAGATGAGTAATGAAAAGTCTTGGAGCGCCTTGGTAGAGATGTAGAGGAATGAGTTTGAAACCATCTCATTTGAGCGCCTTTATGGATGAGTTGAAGTTATGCGCCTTAGAGTGTATCTTCATTGTTGGAGTTTTGAGTTGAAATGAAAAGGCGCCTTGGAGGTAGAGAAAGACTCCTAGATGTTGGGTGGGCTAGATGTGCGCCTAGGTCCTGTTGAGTAGAACCTCCAGACTGCGCCTTGAAGGAGAGCGCCTTGCATGGTTGAGTTACAAGTTTAAGTGTCTTATGGAGCGCTTGGATGTGGGATGATTGCGCCTCTGATGACAGTGAACGCCTTTAAAGAGGATTTCTAGCGCCTAGGGTAAATCATCATGCAAGGTGAGCGCCTATTATAAAGAGCTTTCAAACTTGAAAACCTGCCCAGATATGTTCAAGCGCCTATGATGGAGAGTGCTTTGATGATATCATTCAAGCCTTGAAGATAAGCGCCTTGTTCATACTTTAACGGGGTATCACTTGTGGGTAGAGCGCCTTCACGGAGAGAGGTTTTGATTGAAGATGAGCGCCTAAGTGAAAATGCGCCTTGCACAAGTGAACTAAGTGCCATCAAATTGCGCCTTACTTGGAAGAGGACCCATTTTTAGCATTGTGCTCCCAGAGAAGACATGTTGAAAGATAAATGCACCTTCAGGAGGAGTCAAGTTACAAGAGATAAGTTCTGGCGCCTAGTTCAGATGATGCACCTAGATTGTAAGATGATGTTTCTGGCGCCCAAGGGAGGAAGTTGGAAGTCTTGAAGCACCTTTAAAAGTTGATCACCTTGATGATTGAAGTCTCCATATGTGTGTGCCTAGATGATGTTTTAGCACCTTCATGCCACCTCAAGGAGCGCCTTGGAGAGTTACAAAGACCTAAGCTAGCGTCCAAAGACAGAAGACTCAAAACCTTGAAAATTTGCAAATCGATCATCTCCAAGTTGTGGTGATTTGAAGTGACTCAGCGCCTTCATGAAAAGTTGGGAGAATGCGCCATTGGGAAGTTGATCCTTGAGACAAGATTAAGCGCCTTGGAGTAACATCTAGTCACTAACAGATTTAGCGCCTTAATTGACACTGGCACCTTGAGTTTTAAACAAGTATATGCGCCTAGAGGTAGTATCAGATGGAAGGACAGACGTTTGGGCGCCTTGACAATTCCATAAGTATGAGTTTGAAGCGCTTGAAAATCAAGCATTTTACTTTAACACCTTGAAGTGAGGATGAAGGGTCTAGCAGAGCCAAGCCATGTTTTTGAAGTGCCTTACAGAACACCTTGACCTCCTTGGTATCTAGCGCCCTAGTCCTAGTGGCTTTAGACCTAGCGCCTTAGATGTAAGGAAAGAGAATACGCCTTAGGAGGAATTGGCGCCTTAAGGACATTTGTGTTACTTCATTTTTGTGTCTAATGAGAAGACGAAGACAACTCCTTGGGTGGCGCCTTGTCCAATATGCGCCTTAGAAGAAGAATTTTAGCGCCTTACAAGCAACCAGTGCCTTGGAGCGCCTAAAGGAGGAGAATGCAAGGTGAGCGTCCTCTGTGTAAACTTTCTCATTCTGGCGCCTTACATACACTTGGATAGTTTAAGCCTACTGAGTTTTGTGCCTTAGAAGGAACAAGTGAAAGGTATGCGCCTTAGGTGTTGGAGAATGATAGAATGAGTGCCCACATACTCCTGCTCCTAGGCATACAAGAATGAAGTCAATTGAGATTTGAGCACCATGAAATGAAGGAAATGAGCGCCTTAATGTACAAGGAGCGCCTGGAAGAAACAAGTCATGTTTTGAGACGAGATGAAGCGCCTTTGTAAGCACCTTTAAGGAACAGAGCGCCTAAGGGGACTAAATGCGCCTTCCCAACATGAAGCTCTTGGTGACTTTTGAACAAATAACTCCTAAATGCGCCTAAAGAGGAGAACAATCTAAGGTGGGCGCCCAGAAGAGTTTGAGTTGGAGGAAGAGTTTGAGTTGAGAGTTTGGGTTCATGATGTTTTAGCGCCTCAAAGAATGGGAGCACCCTTTACCCATTCAAATAGCCATCAATTGTTAATTGCGCCTTGAGGAGAGAACATTTACACCTTGAAGATTCATTTAAGATTATGAATGCGCCTTTGGTAGATGAATGCGCCTAATATACACCAAAGGGTTTTAGCATTTAGAAGCACTTTAAAGTGATTCTGGCGCCTTGATAGTATTTGATTAATGCCTTGTTCTAGCGCCTAGGTAAGAAGTTAGGAGTGAGTGAAGTGTTGGAGCTCTTGAAAGGGAATGATGTAAAGGAAATCACATCAAATTGCGCCTAGGGGTAGTATGATGGCGCCTAATGGAAAGGATGTGAGAGATAAGACCATCATGGGCGCTCAGACGCACTTCCACTTCCACTTTTAGCACCCTCTATATGAACTCCTCATATGGCGCCTAGCACAAAGGGTTAGAAAGAGTAAGTTTGGCGCTCTTATTTTGAATTTCGAAATTGCAAAGATTTAATGCTATATAAGGCCGACCTACCCAGCCGCCAACACATAAAAAAGTATAAAATGCTATATAAAGGTGACATTTCTTTCATTTGATTTCATTCATTTTGCAAACACAAAAGAGCAGCGAATTTCCTCTTCAAAAGGGCAGCGAATCTTCACCAAGGGGGAGCAAGTTTTCACCAAGGGGGCAGCGAAATTATTGAAGTAGCAATTTATCTTAGGAGCAGAAATCTGCAAGGAGAAAGTCCATTTTTTTTTTTTTTAGGCAGATCTGAGTTTGAAAAGATTAATTTGCTTCTAAATTCTGCCATTTGTTAACTGATTTGCATCATTTAACCCAGAAATTTGCATCTTCTAAAGCAGAAAATTGGACATGAGGTATGTATTATCATTTCTATTTTATGAAATTACCTTGTATTTGTCTAATTTTGCAGATTTATACTCAGAAATCAGATAATGTTTTGATGAAAAATAACTTAGAATATGTTGCTTTTCATTCGTAAAACCTCTTCTATACTTGAAAAATTGAATTAAGACATGAAACATGATAATAGTGATGTAGAAGACTCTATTTCAATCCACTTATTCCAGTCCAGTCTTGCAGATAGATGGGAATGACGGCCAAAGAAAGACAAGTACTTATCAAGATGGATGCCAAGTCCAGCATACCGGAGTCCAAGCTTGAAACGCAGTGGAAGGATGTCGGCGACACCAACATGGGACACGTCAACTTGGAGGAAGTGAAAGACTTCTTGCTTGCGATCACTAGGAATGAAGACATTAAAGCCATCGCGAAGAGCGAGATTGTACAAGCGGCTTGCTTTCCACCTGCCTTGCCAAGCGCCGAGCTAGTGTTAGAGTGTGTTCAGCACTATGACAAAGAGAAAAGACAGATTATAGCAAAGGATGGAACTGTTCTCGCCTACTTGCAAAGGGAAGCCATTCAGGAGATCTTCAACATCCCGAAGGCAAAAGGAGCCTTCATATGCCCGACAACAGCTCAGATGATGTTCGAAGGCAACTCAAAGGTCTACATGCAAGAAATCAGGAAGAAGTGGATGAATGATTCGTCGATGAAGATATACAACTTAGAAGACCCTAAGTATCACAAGGCTGATTTCAAGCAAGAGATAAGTTACTTGATCATGTTCCTGAATAGAGTAACAGGTAGGCCACAATCATCTACTTTCGAAGGATGGATGTATACTTATTTTGATCATATGTTTACAAAGAACAAGATGATTGACTGGGCTGGCCTTATAAGCCACTGTTTGGATGAACAACTTGAAAACTTTGATGAAACGAAGTCTTTCTTCATGACTTCATACCTTATGTATATCTTGGCAAGAAATGTAGTTTACAAAGGACTAACAGCTAAAGGACAAGTAGGTACAAAGCCAGGACAGATTCTCGCACATCAGTGTTATCCTGAGCTCCACCTGAAAAACATCAATCACTACAAGAGATTCAGCGATGCCTTCGCTATGTTCATAGTGAGGAGGTTAAGAGGCGAACTGCATCGGAGATTAACAGGTGCAGCCAGGAACTTCATCAAGCAGTATGGAAGGTACTACATCCAGTATGATAAATTCACCTATATCAGGATTCAAGGATTTACATCATTCCCATATAGACTGCCTAGATATCCTTCAAACAGGATGGTGTTGTTAGAGGTTTCTAGACAACTGTTGGAGTTTCATAAGATGCAGAAAACAAGGAAGAAAGCAGGAGTTCAGTTTCCTCTTCAACTGGGTAGCTACTATTCTTGTCCATCATTACAGGCAGCTGAGCATTCAGAAGTTGAACTTCAGGCTTATCATCTGCATCCACATGATTCGAGGAGGGAAAACTTTGATCCACATGGAGCCATCAAGCAGTCTTACTCTTCTTATAGGCATAAAGAACAATTAGAGGATCACTGGGCTGATGCTAAAGATGATGATGACGTCAGGATGCAAAAGTGTTCAAGATTGAAATGGGACCTGATAAGAGCTACAAAGATACTAAGAATTCCCGATCAGTTAGAAGGTGATAGAGCTCTTCTTGGTGATGAATATGATAAAATCCGCAATTTGCCTTATGAAGTCAACTGGGCAGATAGAGAAAAGGTCGATGATGAAGAAGGCCTGTTATTGCTATCACTGAAGAGCAAATAGACAAACAAGTACAAACTTTGCTTAATGAAGGTAAGAAACTCACTTATACTAAGATGGGAGAAGTGGATCAGCAAGAACAACATAAAGCACCTAGTAAGGATTCACGAAGCAGAGGAAGTGAGAAAGATTCAGGACAGGGAAAGAAAAGAAAACAGCTTGGGATTGTTCAAGGAGAATCTAGTAGAAAGAAGAAAAGGATAAGCATTGAGACTGCTTCTTCTAGACAACCAGGTGACATCCCACCGAATCAAGACTTAGTGATACCTGCTGAGAATGTAGTTCCAGAAGCTCCAATGGAAGAAGTTCCTTCTAGCCCGCATGATACTGAGATCATCGACGAAGCAGGTACTGAAGATAAGGATGAAGCTGAAGAGGAATCATTGCCTGCACAAGGAAGACAATTACAACAGCAGCAAGACCTTTCATCATTGCCAGAATGGTTACAGGAAAGAATCAGAGAGAATTGTGAACTTGAGAGCTGTCCTCCCCTTCCAGTTGATGAGTTACTCTTGGATATGTCGAAGGAGAAACCAAAGAAGAAGGCAAATATCCTTTCTAAGATCACTAAAGATGAGACAGGTGTAAGGAAAGTACATGTAGCCGTTCCTAGGCTTGAAAAGAACATAGAGGATGTAACTCTTGATGATTATGACATCAATACAATCAATCTGGGTCCTTTGACTGGAATGCAAGTGGAAGAAGAGCTTCAGGATTCGATTGATAATGCTCGAGCTATCATAAGACAAGAGACAGAAGGCAGAATCAAGGCTGAGCAAAGATGTCGTGCCTTAGAGCAGTACATTCAGCATTTAGTGCATCCTATTCATCAGTAGGAAAGAGTAACTACACGTCCATCTCTCCTTCCTCCTGAAACAGTTGAACACCTAGAAGAGTTGAAGTCTTCATCTCACAGAATGAAGGATTGGATGAAAAGATCAAAGGAGGCTACATTTAGACATCTGAGAGACATTATGCAAGTGAGTGATAAGATTACTAGTCTTAAGGAGAGGGTACTTGCATTGATGACAACGTGTGCTGAATTCAAAGACTTCAAGGACCAGTACCTGTCACACTTGAAAAGCTTGATGGAAACATCAGTTGATGAGTTGTTACATGCTGAAGTCATTGAAGAAGGTAGAACATACAACTTTTCCTCCTGGTATTATAGCCTTCGCATCAAAGGACAGTTGTTGGATAAGATAGAAATAGATATGTCGAGAGTTAGAAGTATGCTTCAAAGGATTCAGGATGGAATACATGCCTCTTTAATGAAGATCTGTAATCCATTTGGGGGAATGACTCTTGAGAATCTGAAAGAACAAGTTCAAGTTTTCTATTTTCAGGAAAATGATGTTACAGATGAGAGACCTGATAGTATATTTTCACTTGCTGTCCACCTTGGCGACAATAAAGCAAGAATAACCGATTGGGAAAGGACACTTGGCCTTTATTCAGTTGATGTACTTGAGGCCGAAGGAACCATTCAGAATGCGCCAAGTGTACCTGTGGAGGAAGTTAAGCAAATAGTGTCCAAGTTCATTGAATGCCAGGCTTCTAGTGATGGATATTCACATGGGGATTCTTCATAAGATAATGATATATCATTCTTGTCTTCTTGCGAGGCGTGCCTTTGTTCTTTTCTTCATAGCCTCCCTCATTTAATATAGATAACCTCCTTCATTTAATAAAGCTGGCCTCTTTCATTTAATAAAGAGAAGTTTGTTACAACTACTTGTGATGTGGCTTGATCTGGTCCGCTGGTTTGGCCGATCGATCTTGACCCTTCATTCCCTTTGAGGTCTATAAAAGGGCTCTTGATGCTCTCATTTGTACGGTTGAAATTTCTAAAATTGTTGCAAGAGCTCTCTGAGATAATAAAAGATTCATTGCTTCGGTGATTCTATTTGCGTTTCTGAGTGTTGCATGGTTTAGATTTTCAAGCGAATATTAAGTTATAAGTTTTCTTTAAGTTTATGTTAGTTAATGGAAGGTTTCTTTATTGCTTTGTGGTGAAATCTATAAGTTCATACCATTTGTAGTTTGTGGTTTGCAAATTGCAGTGCATGGTTAGCTTGAACAGAATTGGACATCAATTTGATCTTTATGTTTGTTGAAACTTTCATGAGCATAAGTGATTTAAACATCTTGTACACCCTAGAAGATTGCACCTATCTTGTGTAGTTGTCCATCTTGGCGAAGCAGGATCTGGTTTGGTTTCACCTAGAGTAGTAATCATCCCTACATTTAGGATTAGATTAGTGTTTCTAAACTTTGCACCTTTTGTCCTTTTTTATTATTTAGTTAGAATCAAGAGCAGCAATTGCTAAATCATACGCGCCATCATTCGCAGTACTTAGACTCTCCAGTATCCACTTCCGTAATCCTTGAAACAACAAGTTAACTTGAACAATTGCGTAAGTCCCTTTGTGTTTAAACAGCAAAATCATACTCAGTCGCTGAGCTGTCTCTTACCAAATCATTAGAAAGGAACCTTGGAGTCATCTTGTTTGATCACATAGTTCAGCATTCGAGAGGCTTTGCTCAAGAGGGAGTCAGATATTTTGTATTTCACTCTAATTGTTGACTTGTCTAAAAACAATCATCAACAAGACCAAAACTCCCAAAATGCTCTTGGAGGTCCCCTGATGCCTCCTGGTCAACTCTCGGTCAAACCCTAAAAAATAGGAACCCTTCCTAAAAAATAGGAAACTGTCGCAAACTGTCTGGAAAGGCCTGTAAAGCTCCCTACCAAGCTCCACTACCTCTGGATAGGTCCCCTAACCACTCTGCTGACCTACGGGAACCTGGATGATAGGCCAACTCTCAAGTCTCTGCTAGATAGAGCTAAAGAGGGGACATGACAAGGAACCTTGGAGTTATCTTGTTTGATCACTTTGTTCAGCATTCGAGAGGCTTTGCTCAAGAGGGAGTCAGATACTTTGTATTTCACTCTAATTGTTGACTTGTCCAAAAACAAACATCAACAGGGTCTATTTTTGAAATTTGAACCCATTTCTATGATGACCCAACATTGTCACTAAACTTTTGAATCTATGTCATACTCTTGCATTGTTACCATTACACCACATCTGCTTAAATCTATGTTACTAAATTGGCCAAAAACTTAGAGTACTTGGGTACAATTCGTTTCAAAATTGGAATCGGGTTCAGTTCACCCTTGAATTTGTCTAGGGCACAAATTGTTTTCCATGGATTTGTTTGGAATTGTTTATGAGTGTACCTGAGCAATTCCAGCTATGTTGAGGCAATTTCAGGGCGATTCCTGTGGGTTACATTAGTTTTAATGCTTTTTGTTTGACTTTTGGCCATCAAAATTGCACCCTAAACCCTAAACCAATGGTCATTTTCACTCGTGTCTTGTTTGACGAGTAGTAGAGAGTAAGTGTGGAAGTCTATGTTTTGTTTGACGAGTAGGGGTTGAACAAGAGATTCATAGTCACCACTATTAGTCACAATAAGTAGTACCAGAAATAAGCAGTGCTATGAATTTCCTTTGATTTGCTGTCTGTGTAGCACAGCCACGCAAAGCAACCCCTTCATTTTGCACCCATTTTCGTAGTACACATACTCTACTTTTTAGTGTTGGCACAACTTTGGCTTTTGGGTGGCTCTTTGCATAGGTTGAAAGAAACTTGTGTAACAATCTTTGGTCAATCTGGACTGAACTTAGCTTGTAGTAGTATTAATCTCTTTATTGGATTTAGAAGTTTGACTACTAGTTTCTTGCTTGGTTGGGAGCTGTGGGAGGCGGCCATTGTCTGCTAAATTTGGGATTGTGGGTAGGACTAGGTTGTCATTGTCTGCAAATAATTGGGCCTTAGGTTAGTCATTTGTTCTCTACACTTTGAGAAATTTTGAAATTAGGTAACTCATGATTTTTGCAAAATAAACAATGCATGTACATAGCCTGCAAAGTGCAAGCTATTATAATTATTTTATTAAATGATTTATGGTTTAAAATTTTGTTGCCTTAGGCATTACAATGGTAGCTTGTTCTAGCTTCATTGACCAACCCCGCTTCAAAACCGACCCAAGTTCACCTTTGTGGAGGCATGTAGAAATGATAGAGCATATTTCAGGTGGTGGGGCATATGTTTGGATATGTAGTGGGTTTGGCTAGAGGTATTCGAAGCTCATAAAGTCGGGTGAAAGCCCATTTATGTGCCATTCCTAGCATTGGAATCAAAGCTTGCCTAGGGAAGAATGGTGTACTTGTGCCAACTCATAAAATAGCAAAATATATTAGAGAATAGGAGGAAGTAGATGCAATAGTTGACCTTAGAACAGAGCATCCTTTGAGGAGAGGAAGGGGAGCCACTTGTTTTTGGGCAGGAATGAAGAAGAGGCCGCTAATGTGAAGAGAATGAAGGGGCCATTAGAGAGGGCATTTCAAAATGATGCTAGAGAGATTGTCTATCAAATCATGGCAAGATACCTCTATGCAAATGTTGTTTAGTCACTTGTAATTTATAGAAATTAAGCTACTCTTAACATTAAATATGAGTTGGGTTGAAAAATGTTAATTTATAGGAAATTGAAATATAGAATTGAAAAATTAGATTTAGATTGTAAATAGCAGAAATAAATGAACTTGGCACCAAAAGATGAAGCTCATTGTCTCGGATGCTCACGTGGATGTCCGCGCGATGTGTTCTAGTCCAAATCATGCATTGTCGTCCAGAGAAGTTACAAAATATAAAGTTACCACCAGATTTTGAACTAACATGTGCAATAGAAAACATGGACAACCAAAACAACAAACCAAAGGATACCGGATAATACAGAAATGATAAAATAGAGCTAAACTAATTAAATCAAAATAAATAACCAAACAAACGAAAGAACAGAAGAGATATTAGCAAACCTTTGTGCGGTTGAATATTCTCCCAAATACCTGTAGTTGAAACAAGAGAAAATGTTGGGGTTGTTTGGGAGCTTGCCTTCATGTCAAGCCCCTATGTTGGTTTTTCAACCTCTGTGGACAACCAATGATAAAAAGATTGAAAAATAGTGTATGCTCCTATCCTGTGTGAATCCAGGAATTAAGAGGAGTGACAATAAAATGAATCTATAAGTATCAACCCTGGTCTACAAGGAAGAATACCCTAGTGTGCGTAAAGAGATAAATAAGGTGGTGGTCTACACCAAAGATTTGCCAAATAGAAATGTAGAAGGAAATGATAAAGAAGAATTGCAATATTATTCAAAATAAGCACAAGAACAATATTACCAGCATGGTGTAGAAAAAGGAAAAGTGAGCTCTTTAGAGGAGTCAACCAAAGTGTAACAATGTGAATCCTTTAAAGAGCTTCAAAAATGGTGTTATTTCAGCAACATGTAGCTTCAACAAGTTTCAATAATGGAGGTATGTGCAGCCAAGCATAGCCAAGAGAAGAATAAAATGAGATAGATTAATAGATTCAAAAATTGTTTTGCATTAGGGTTGTGAGAAAGTTGTAGGGTCAGATTTGGATGTTGAAGGCATTTTTTTGACATGCAGGTGTTACAACAGACAATGGTAGGCAGCTGGGCAGGAAGCAATGTTTTAAATTTTTAGAAACTCAACGTGTGGACATTCATGCATCGCGCTAGTGTCTTAGAGAAATCGCTCAAAATTTAACACATTCTCTAGACAATGAAAAGATTTAGAATCTGATAAAGAAATTTGACAATCTGGTGAAGGAAAAGGCTAAGGCTAGGTAAAAATGATCCCTAAAACGTGCTAAGGTAATGGCCACTAAAGCAAGCCCAAAATATAGCTTAAAATTGCAAGGGTATGCAATTTTTTACGTTACATCACCATATTAGCAAGATATGTTGAGAAAAGAAAACAAGGCTTCAAAATGATACATGGGCCCAGGGTATGAGAAGGTGGGCATCACTTTATTGTTAAAGGAGGTAAAAAATGGCCACTACCCAAAATATAGCGTTAAATTGCAAGGGTATGCAATTTTCATCGATACATCACCATATTGGCAAGATATGTTGAGAAAAGTAAACAAGGCTCCAAAAGGATACATGGGCCCAGGTTATGAGAAGGTGGGCATCACTTTATTGTTAAAGGAGGTAAAAAATGGCCACTAAAGCAAGCCCAAAATATAGTCTGAAATTGCAAGGGTATGCAATTTTCGATGATACATCACCATATTAGAAAGATATGTTGAGAAAAGTAAACAAGGCTCCAAAAGGATACATGGGCCCAGGTTATGAGAAGGTGGGCATCGCTTTATTGTTACAGGAGGTAAAAAAATATAGAACTTCATTGGCTCCCATTAAGCATTTGTGGAAGAAAACAGGGGTGTCCATTGTTTCTAATGGATGGAAGGATGCCATAAATTGACTGTTGATTAATGGGATTTTAGTGTGCTCTAAAGGGGAAATGTTTTTAAAAGTTGTGGCTTTTGAGGGGTAGGTGAATGATGCACAATTTTATTGCTAACATTCATATACAATGCATTCAGAAAGTGGGTTCTTAAAATGTTGTCCAAGTCACAACGGACATTGTAAAGAATTGCAGAGTGGCTTATATGTTAGTTAAGGCACGGTTTTCACATATATTTTGGACACCTTGTGTTGTCTACTTGCTCAACCTCATGCTACAAAAGTTGGGCAGTGTTGTGACCTTTTTACATCACCCCATTGCAAATGGGGTCCCCCTTTTTTTTGACCTGGTTCTAGTTTTGCTTCGACCTTGCAGTTTCTTGCTCAGATTCTATTCGACTAGGAAAGAATGTCCAAGCACTTAGCTCACAGGGAACATTAGGAGTGCTTGAAGTAGTGAAGAAAAGAGTGATTTTCCTGAGGATGAATGAAACCCTAATTATCTTTCCTCAAGCAAATTTGGCCAATCCATGGCAGAAGTTCATCATTTCATAAGAAAAGGTCCAAGTCCTTCACTTTGTCCATAGTTACAATCCAAGAGTTTCTGTCCATAGTTCCAATCCAGGAGTCTCTGTCCACAGTTCCAATCCATAGCTCCAATCTAGAGGTCCAATCCGGATTCCTGTTCCAAAGATCTAAATCCAAAGTCCTGAATGCGCCAAAAACTTGCCATTCCTTGTCAAAACTCATCATTCCATGTATTCTTGACTCAGAAACACGAAAAATTCCAAAACACAACTCTAGGGAATCCTTAGCAAAATTTGAAAAATCCTTGTCAAAACCACTAAATCCTGACCCTAGAATAGAAGTTCTCGGATAAAATCCCATCAGAAGTTGAGTCCAAATCCATGGAAATAGGGGATGTATGCCTCAAGAAAGAAGGAATCCAAGTTCATTCAAAATCCACGCTTGAGGAAGAAAAATCCATGACCAATAGGAATCCGCACCTCAACTCAGGAAAAATCCACAACTAGAGTGTAGGTGCGCCTTGGACAAGGAATTCCAGACAAGGCAAAATCCACAACTAGAGTGCAAGTGCGCCTTGGACAAGGAATTCCAGACAAGGAAAAATCCACAACTAGAGTGCAGGTGCGCCTTGGACAAGGAATTCCAGACAAGGAAAATCCACAACTAGAGTGCAGGTGCGCCTTGGACAGGGAAAATCCAGGACCTGAGTAAATCCACGCCTTGGTGAAATGTGCGCCTAAGGAGATGGAAAGAATTCCAAGGAATTAAGAATCCATGACTTCCTAAAATTCCCGCCCTACCACTATATGCGCCCTTGACAAGGATTCCTTAACAAAATCCACGCCGAACAAAGGAATTCCAAGACTCGTCAAAATCCCCGACTAATGGGAATCCGCGCTCCAAGCATGGAATCTGTAACACATGAAAATCGTCGACTTAGAGCAATCCGCGTCAATCCCCGACTTAGAGCAATCTGCGCCTTGGATAAGGACAAAATTTCTGAGGCGGTGGCCGACCCACTAAGCCACTGTTTGGAAAATCTTAATGAGAAACATTAACCTTTTTTTTCCAAGTCGGCCAAAGGGAAATATGGAAACTTTAGGATTTTTTATCAATCTAGGTCGGCCTCACTAGGGAGGAGCTTTGAAATTTCAATCTTTTTCCCTATATTGGGCAGGTCGGTCAAGTGAAGTTCCAAGTCGGCCTTAGTTTGGAGGCTTGTAAATTCAGGTCGGCCAAAGTAAAAGTCAAGTCAGCCAAGGGAAAATCAGGTCGGCCTTAGTAGAAAGCACATTAAAACTTAAATTTTTTTTTTCCTTATTGCCAAGTCGGCCTTTTGAGGTGGAAGCTCGCTTGCCTATATATATAGGTGCTGGAATCATTATCCCAAAACAAATTCGAACACAAATGCAAAGCAGAATTTGCTATAAAAAGCAGACCTCTTCATTTAAGGGCAGATTTCATCAAAAGGAAGGCAGATTTCACCAATTCCAAAGCAGAATTTATCATTTAAGAGCAGAATTAGACCATCCAAAAGGCAGATTTCCTCATAAAAGGCAGCAATTTCTGAAGGAAGAGGCAGATTTCTTCATTTATTTTCCTTCTCCAAAGGCGAACTAGGGCTGAGCAAACTTCATTCAAGGGCAGATTTCTGCAGAACAACAGAAAATCCATTAGGAAAAAGCAGAATTTCATGCAAAAGGGATCAGAAATTCATTGAATACAATCAGAAATCCATCAAAACAGATCAGAAATCCATCTAAAAAAGCAGAAAAGAAGGCAGATTTTGTAGGTGAAGGCAGATTTACATGGGTAGAGAGTAGATTTCTAAGGAAATTGCTTGAAAATGCTATTGTTTTTATCTTTCTTTTCAAGTATAACTCAAAAGGCATTGAAATTTAAAAGTTTAGTCCCACATACATAAGTTGATAAGAAATTCTTTGCATTTGTAATAAATCCTCTTTACCTGTAGGGTAAATCCTTGTTTTTTTTACCTCTTTGCTCTTACTTCGATTTGTCTTTGTTCTCCTAGGTGAATGGCAAGTGCCAAGGTCGGATCCTCGCGACAAGCTCAAATGCGGGACGTCCTCAAGGGAGTGCTTCCGGAGTCCAGGATTGCTTCGAAGTGGAAGAATGTAGGGGACACCAATATCGGGCTTGTCAACATGGAGGAGATCAAGAAGCGGATGTACGGGACCGAAGGACACCCTCCATCAAAGCTCGCGACAAAGATGGTCTGCAATGGGATTGTGCCAGCCGCATGCTTCCCTCCTGCCATACCTTGTTCCGAGCTGATTGTGGAATGCTCCATGCATTATGATCCTGAGCGACGAAGGATTATTGCTCCCGATGACAAGGTGATGGCTTACCTCTCCAAGGAAATGATTGCCGAAGCCTTCAATATTCCCGCCTATAACCCCACCGTCTGCAAGAGCAAGCAGGAAGCACTCGAGATGTTTGAGGCTGATCCTGATACCTGTCTGGGAATCATCAATAACTCATGGATGCAAAAGAAAGGCCTCATCATTCCAAGTTGCCAAAGAGACTCCTCAAATCCGACTTCAAACAAGAGTACGGAGACCTTGTCGTTGTGCTGAACAAAGTCATGGGATGTCCTCAAGCTTCAACTTTCGAACCTTGGATGTTCTACTTCGTGGAAGAGATAACTACCGGAGTAAAGATGATCGATTGGGCTCAACTCATTAGTGACAACATTGACGAACAGTTCAGGAATCTGGAGGAATCAGGGACTTTCTACATGAGTTCCTACGTGATTTACATGCTGGCAAGGAATTGTAGATACAAGGGATTGGCGTGGAGAGGACACATTGAGAATGCCAAAGGACAAGTCAGTCTATGACTGTTACCCACAGCTACACCTCCAAAACATAGCACATTTCAAAAGGTATAATGATGCATTCTCCATGCACATTACAAGAACACTTCAGGAAGGGACTCATAGGAGACTTTCACCAGAGGCCATGCAGTTAGTCAAGAGGTACGGCTCCTGGTTCACCCAATTTCCAAAGTTTACTTACATCCGAGTGCAGGGATTCTCCTCTTATCCGTACAGACTGCCAAGGTATCCGACTAACAAGATGATCTTGCTGGAATTGACAAGGCCATTGTCAGCCTATGATAAATTCCAGAAGAAGAAGAAGAGGGATGGATTATCATTCCCAATCCAAATTGGAGATGCCGTTGAGGTGTGTCCATCCATCCAGGTTGCGGAAAGATCCAACGAGGAATTGCAGTTTTACAACCTAGTGACTCATAGTTCAAGGGCAAACTTCGATCCTTTCAACATCACTCGGGTAGCCTGCGGAAGTAAGAATAAGCACAAGGTACACCTTGAGGACCATTGGGCAAATGCGAAAGATGATTTTGAGATAAGGAGGATGTGCTCCAGGCTATCCTTGGATATGATTAGGGCAACCCGAGTATTCTCCGTTTCGGATTAGGTCAAGGAGGATGGGAAGCAAGTTCAGCCCTTCTTTGAGCATGAAAAGGATAAACCTCTTTCGACACTCAATTGGTCCGAACCGGAAATCACCCACTTGGATGACTTGATGGCACCAGTGCTGACATGTACTAAGAGATGGATAAACCAGTAGATTGAGAGGTTGAAGAAACATAATGTCCACCCAACTTATGATTTGATGGGGGACTTGGAATCACAATCTTCTGACGAGGAAATGACTGAGCGATCACCTGAGAAGGAACAAGGAATAGGGAGGCATGAGGCAAGGGACAAGGCGGCTAATAATCCACTAGCAAAGAGAGTGAAGGCTCTAAAGGAATCCGCTAGGAAGCCAGTGCAGGAAGAACAAAATACAAGTAGGCCTCACTTAGCCAGTACTTCTTCCGTCCGAGAGGTCAACCTATTTCCTAGTGACAATGTGCAATCAACTGCTAAGGATAGGGAGCACGTGGAGGAGGAAGTAATCCCAAATGAATAGGATAGAGGGAGTGACAGTGAATCCATGGAATCCACTCGGTAGGGGACTTCCAGCCCAGTTGTAGGAACTCCTAATCATTCCCTGGGAAATCTAGAGACAATCCAGATTGAGGGCATACTTCAAGACCCAGAGCTAGAATTCCTAAATGAGGAATTCAATTCTAGTGGGATATCCATGCCACAAGGAGGTCATGAACAACAAGAACCTCCTGAGAATAATGATCCATCCACGAGACCCGAATGGCTGCAAGAGAAATTGAAGAAGAAATCCGTCATGGAATATGACCTGTTCGCCGAGCTAGATGACTTCCTGAGCAGGATAGGCAAGCCCGTGGAGAAGAAAAAGGCAAAGAAGTATTCAAGGATCACCAGAGGAGATTCCGGGTCTCGCCAAGTACAAATTGCAGTCCCAAGGATGGACAAGGCAAAAGAAGATATTAATCCTGAGGAATACGACGTAGTGACGGTTGATTTAGGACCAACTACGAAGAGGCAAGAGGTGGAGGAGTTGGAGGATTCGGTGACAACCATCAAGGAAAGGTTAAGGAAGGAAGAAGAGACGAAGAATCAATTGAAGAAGGAAAATGAGGAATTGAAACATTATATCCAGCACCTGATGAATCCACTACAATCGGCCCAAGGGACAACTGCTCAACCGGCAAGCACTTCCAGGGATTCACTAGCAGAGTTAGAGGAGATGAGATCAATCAGTCATGCAGCAAAGGAGTGGATAGAGAATGTCTCGCAGAGAGCTCACAGGTTCGTGGATGATCTCGTCCAGGTGTATGGGAGGGTTGTCACCCTCATGTGTAGGGTTCAGATGATATTGGAGACCTATTAGGAATTCAACATTGTCAAGGAGGAGACCATCCCAATATTGAAGGCATTTATGAACACTCCAAAACAGGTCTTGGTGAAAGACAACATAATACAAGCAAATCAGGCCTACGACTTCCTCAGTTGGTATTCCGCCCTAGTCATGAAGAGAGAAATCCTTGAGAAGATGGAGAGTGATGCCACCCAAGCAAACGTGATGTTGAGGGAAATCTGGGACAAAATCCTCGTTTTAGTGGAAGCATGGTTCGATCAGGAGATAGGGGATGATGGAGTCATAAGCATGGAAGGTTTGAAGAGTAAGATGCAGAGCATGTATTTCAAAGCTGCCCATCTTATCTAGGGATCACACTTTGAAAATGCATCCACACTTCTGATCCTCATGAACAACATCCTGGAATTGGGAACAGATTGGGAAAACATCCTTGTTGCCTGTGATACCACCCGATTGGTCATGGATTACAAGTTGGAAAACATACCAAGCATTCCCATGGAAGAGCTGGAGGTGGTCCTGTTGATGATTGTTTTTAGACAAGTCAACAATAGAGTATCTAACCCTCTCTTGAGCAAAGCCCCTCAAATGCTGAACAAAGTGATCAAACAAGATGACTCCAAGGTTCCTTTTCTTATGATTTTATAAGGGATAGCTCAGTGACTTCGTATGATTCTGCTGGTAAACACAAAGGGACTTACACAATTGTTCGACAACTTGTTGATTCAATGAAGTGGACACTGGAGTATCTAAGTACCACAATTTATGACGTATGATATTGCAATGATGTGCTTGATCCTAACTCTAACCAAATTGATAAAAAGAACAAAAGATGAGAAGGTTCAGTAACACTAATCTAATCCTAGATGTAAGGGATGATTATTGTTCAAGTGAGATCAAACCAAATCTTGCTTCGCCAGATCAAACAACTACACAAGATTGATGCAATCTTCTAAGGTTATACAAGATATTTAAATCACTTATGCTCATGAAACATTCAACAAACATAGGGATCAAAGTTAAGCTCGATTTTGTTCAGACCAACCATACACTGCAATTTGCAAACCACAAACCACAAATGGTGTGAACATAAAGATTTCACCACAGACAATAATGAGGCCTTCCACCAACTAACATATACTTAAAGAAAACTTAATCTAATCTTAATACTCGCTTGAAGAAATCCAAACCATGCAACACTTAGAAACATATATAGAATCACCAAACAATGAGTCTTATATTATTTCAGAGAGCTCTTGCAATAACTTTCAGAGTCTTCAATCGTACAAATGAGAGCAAAAGGAGCCCTTTTATAGACCTCAAAATGTATGAAGGGTCAAGATCGATCGGCCAAGCCAATGGACCAGATCATGCCACATCACAGGTAGTTATAACAAACTTCTATATTTAGTATATTGAAAGAGGCAATGAAAGCATGCTTTCCAAGAAGATAAGGATGACACATCATTAGCCTATGAGGAGTCTCCATGTGAATATCCATCACTAGAATTTTGACATTCAATGAATCTAGACACTATCTGTTTGACATCATCAAAAGGTACACTTGGCATATTTTTAGTGGTTCCTTCAGCTTCAAGTACATCATCTGAATAAAAGCCAAGTGTCTTCTCCCAATCAATCAACCTAGCTTTGTTGATGCCAAGGTGGACAGCAAGTGAGAATATACTATCAAGCTTCTCATCAGAAACATCATCCTCTTGGAAATAGAAAGCTTGAACTTGTTCTTTCATGTTATCAAGAGTCATCTCTCCAAATGGATTACATATCTTCATTAAGGATACATGTATTCCATCTTGAATTCTTTGAAGTACACTTCTTACCCTTGACATGTCTGTTTCTACCTTATCAAGTAACTGTCCTTTATTGCGAAAGCAATAATACCAAGAAGAGAAATCATATGTCCTACCTTCTTCAATCACTTCAGCATGTATCAACTCATCAACTGAAGTCTCCATCAAGCTCTTCAAATGCAGCATGTATTGTTCCTTGATAGCCTTGAATTCAGCACAAACTTTCAACAATGCAAATACCCTTTCTTTAAGATCATCGATCTTATCATACACTTGCATGATATCTTCCAGGTGTTTATATGTAGCTTCCTTTGATCTTTTCATCCAATCTCTCATCCTGTGAGATGAAGACTTCAACTCCTCAAGATGTACAACTATTTCTGGAGGAAGAAGAGATGGAGGTGTAGAAACTCTCTCCTGTTGACGAATAGGATGAACCAGGTGCTGAATATACTGCTCTAAGGCTTGACACTTTTGCTCAGCTTTAATCCTACCTTCTGTTTCTTGCCTTATGATAGCTCGAGCATTATCAATTGAACCCTGAAGTTCTTCTTCTACTTGCATTCCAGTCAATGGACCCAAATTGATTGTATTGATTTCATAATCATCAGGCGTTATATCTTTTATATTCTTCTCAAGCCTTGGAATTGCTACATGAACTTTCCTTACACCCGCTTCGTCTTTAGTGATCTTTGAAAGAATAGTTGCTTTCTTCTTTGTTTTTTCACTAGACAAGTCTAGAAGTAACTCATCAACTGGAATAGGAAGATATTTCTCAACTTCGTAATTTTCCCTGATTCTATCCTGCAGCCACTCTGGCAATGATGAAAGATCCTGTAACTGTTGTATTTGCTTTCCTTGTGCAGGCAATGATTCTTCTTCAGCTTCATCCTTGTCTTCAGTGTTAGTTTCATCAATGATCTCAGTATCATGTGGACTTGAAGGCACTTCTTCAAATGGAGTTTTTGGAACTGCATCATCAACACGCACCACTATGTCTTGATTCAGTGGAGTATCACCTGACTGTCTGGAAGAAGCGTTTCAATACTTATCCTTTTCTTCTTCTTACTTGATTCTCCTTGTGCAGATTCAAGTTGTTTTCTTTTCTTTGCTTGACTTGAATCTCTTTCATTGCCCTTACTCTGTGAACTTTTGCCAGGTGCACTATGCTGTTCCTACTGTTCTATTTCTCCCATCTTGATGTAGGTAAGTTTCTTTCCTTCATCTATCAATGCTTGTACTTGCTCTTTTATTTGCTCTTCAGTGATAGCGATGATAGGCTCTATCAATCCTTCATCATGAACCTTTTCTCTATCAGCCTAGTTGATATCATAAGGTAGGTTCCGGATCTTATTGTATTCATTGCCTGAAAGAGTTCTTTCATCCTCTAACTGATCAGGAATCCTTAATACCTTAGTAGCCCACACTAGATCCCATTTCAATCTTGAACACTTTTGCATCCTGACATCATCATCATCAATGGCATGAGCCCAATGATCCTCAAGCTGCTCAATATGCCTGTAGGAAGAATATGACTGTTTAATGGCTCCATGTGGATCGAAGTTCTCCCTTCTTGAATCATGAGGATGTAGATGATATGCCTGAAGCTCAACATCTGAATGTTTAGCTGCTTGAAGTGATGGACAGGAGTAATATCTGCCAAGCTGGAGAGGAAACTGAACTCCGGCTTTCTTTTTGGCCCTTTGCATTTTATGAAACTCTAACAATTGTCTTGAAACTTCTAGCAATACCATCCTGTTGGTAGGATATCTAGGCAATCTGTATGGAAAGGATGTAAAACCTTGAATTCTGATATAGGTAAACTTGTCATGCTGGATGTAGTACCTTCCATACTGTTCAATGAAGTTCCTAGCAGCACCTGTTAGTCTTCTATGCAATTCTCCGCTCAACTTTCTCACTATGAACATGGCGAAGGCATCATTGAACCTCTTGTAATGATTGATGTTCTTCAAATGAAGTTGAGGATAACACTGATGTGAAAGAATCTGTCCAGACTTTGTACCTACTTCTCCTTTAACTGTTAATCCTTTTTAAACCACATTTCTTGCTAGGATGTAAACAAGATAGGAAGTCATGAAGAATGACTTTGTTTCATCAAACCTTTCAAACTGCTCATCAAGGCAATGGGTTATAAGGCCAGCCCAGTCAACCATCTTATTCTTTGTAAACACATGATCAAAATAAGTATACATCCATCCTTCGAAAGTAGATGATTTAGGCCTACCTGTTATTCGATTCAGGAACATGATGAAGTAACTTATCTCCTGTTTGAAGTCTGCCTTGTGAAACTTTGGATCTTCGGAGTTATATATCTTGATTGATGAATTTGTCATCCACCTCTTTCTTACTTCCTGCATGTAGTGCTTGGGGTTGCCTTCAAAAGTACATTGAGCAGTTGTAGGACAGATGAACACTCCCTTTCGGCTTGGGATGTTGAAGATCTCCTGGATGGCTTCTCTTTGCAAATAGGCGATAACAGTCCCGTCTTTAGCTATAATCTGTCTCTTCTGTTTGTCATAACTCTGAACACATTCCAACACTAACTCAGTGCTAGGCAAGGTAGGTGGGAAGCATGCTACTTGAACAATTCCACTCTTTGCAATGGCCTTGATGTCTTCATTCCTTGTGATGGCGAGCAAAAAGTCTTTTATCTCCTCTAGGTTGACGTGTCCCATGTTGGAGTCTCCCACGTTCTTCCAATGAGTTTCAAGCTTGGAGTCAGGTATGTTGGACTTGGCATCCATCTTGATCATCACTTGCCCCTCCTTTGCTGTCATGCCCATTTATCTACAAGACAAGACTCGAATAAGTAACTTGAAATGATAGATTTTACCCTCATAGACCTGATTTTTAGATGATAAAATCATGATAATTTAGCAAAATTTAAATAAATGAAAGACAATTTTATGAAGTGAAAGGCGATTAAAACATACCTTGTTCCAAACTTCTGTTTTAGGAAATACAGATAGAAAATCAGTATTTAAAATGGCAAAAATCAGATCAAAAATCAATCAAAAATGTAGGTTGGCCTTCAAAAATCAGCTCTTCTTGAAATTTCGCTACTCTCTTGGAGACATTCGCTGCCCTCCTAAAATTTTCGCTCTTCCTTCAATTTGCAATGTGAATTATGATTAAATAGAGAGGGGCGCTCCTCTTATATAGTGAGTTTGCATATATTAAATGTCTGTTGGCTAAAAAAGGGGGGTCGGCCTTAATTGATCATTTAATGCATTTAATTTTTTTTTTAAAATTCAAAGATTCATGTTTTCAAGGGCGCGAAAATTACTTCCCAAATCATCTACTTCATAGGCGCCAATAAGGTATATAAAGGATCAAGAAGGGCGGCCAAGCTAAAATGCTATCTCTCCAATCATCAATTTTTTAGGCGCTCAAAGTGGATGACAAGTGAGGATGGGCCCCTGAATGGTGTTACTCCGTTGCCAAGGTGTTAGGATAATTTTAATCAATTAAGTATGCCTTAGAAGGCTTCTCTCCTCCACACGGCCACTATTAGCTATCCTTGAATACAACTCAAATCAATCTTTCCATACATACCTTACTCCTTGAAGTATTTGGCTTCACTCTCTATATCAGCATACACTCATGGTGATACAGGTGTATACAGGCGCCTAAATCTTCCTTTCAAGTTTTAGATTACTCTTGTCTTTCTAGCTTAGGCGCTCATAAATGATAATCTCTGGCTTCTAAGGTGGCGCCCTACTCTCTCCACTTACCTTTTTCTTGTTCTAAGAACCTTGGGCGCCTTTATGAGGCAATAATCAGGAGAAGAAACGCCTTGGAACCTTACACTTAGCTTGAGCCATTTAAAAGCTCACACTCTTAGGCGCTAAAAGTGGTGAGTCTTGGATTCATGTTTGATTTGGGCATGCATTCACTGATAAAGGTCATCTAAGGTAGGCGCCTAAATCTTCCTCAACAAAAACCCTCTGAATCTAGATGTCAAAGGTGATCAAACTTACATAAGAAGAGTGCCCATCCACCTTAGTTTACTCATTGAGGCGCTAAAAGCTCTGACACTTGAATCAATTCTTAGGCGCTTAAAACTTCTTAATTTGGATCCAAGGTGTTCAAAATGAGCTCCTTTACATGCTTTATATTCGAATTGATTCCAACATCAAGGCGCTAATAAGGTTAGACTGCCACATGGAGGGCGCCAAAGTGAGCTAAGAGGAGGCATAAAGTGCGCCAAAGTTAGTGGACGCTAATAAAGATGATTTTGGTAACAAGGAGCGCCCTACTCTCTTAAACTTGGTTTTGGTCTATTTGGAAAGTTCCTCATCCTAGGTGCTTCCTTGCGATAGTTTTGCTTTATGTTCCATCAAAACATACATTCATTGTTCAAAAGCCCCCCAAACTAGCACCTTAGTGAAGTTTTCTCCATTCTCCTTATTTTCCAACACTTGTAATGGTGAACTACTTAAGGCACTTGTTAAAGGTATAGAGCGCCCAAATTCATTGCTTACACCCTAGTGAGCTTCTAGGCGCCATTAGACAACCCTTCCAACCCTCTGGAACTAAGGCACAAAAGGGTGATTAAACTTCCCTTCTTTCAAGGCGCCTATGAAAGTGGCTCTTTCATCTTCAAAACAAGGGCACCCAAATTATCAAGTTAGGCTCTGGACATTTCCAATGGTTCATGCTCTCATTTTACCAAGACTTCATTCTTATCTGTAGGCGCTTAAAAGGGATTATTCTGATTCATTCATCCTTAGGCGCCCACACAAGATAGATTTGACTATACACCACACCTTAACCTCATTGACTTGCTCTTATCATCCTTTAACACGTTCTTGAATAACTTTCACTATCTAAGCGCCCAAACACAATATCTTCAAAGTACTACTAATCACCTTGCTGACTAAGGCGCTCATGATGGGGTTCTTTAATCTAGGTGCTCTTGTTCAACTGCTCTATGTAGGATGGTCGCTCAAAAGAAAATCTTAAACATGGGTTGGCGCCTAGATCTGATCCTGAGTTTTGGCTATTTTAAGCCTTTTAACCTTAGGCGCTATCTACTAGTGGCATCTTGAAACTTTCACCCTTGGGCGCTCATCCGAGATGAATCAAGTAACCAAGTGCGCCTCCCCATCCTTAGTTTTGGCCACTCTAAGGCTTCTTATCATTAGGCGCTCAACTTGGAATGATTTAACTTCATGTCTTATCTTGGCGCTCATCTGGGATGAAGTGAATAGCGAAATGCGCCCAGATCAATGCTAACCCAACTCTGCTTATAGACCTTGCCCATTGAAACATATTGAATACTTAGACATCCTTCTAACATGAACTCCTCCAATCTTGACCTCTAAGAAGTCTCTAGGTTGCTTCTGACTCTGAGATAAAAAACCAGGGGGTCCCCATCATGATGGGGTGATGTGTGATTTAGTCACAACAGGTCCTAACCAGATTCATTGAGTTTGAAACCAAGGAGCAGGATGAGGTGGCGGCTGACTAGACCTTGCCTTGTTGGAGGTCCCAGTCAGCATGGGCACCCTAAGACAAATGTCACTTTTCTATTTGTCAGAAAGTTAGTGGTTCCGCCTACCTCCTTTTAGGGTTTTTATGGGACTCAATCTTGGGCGTTGATCTTGAAGGGTCAATCTGGGCCCTCCATTGTACTTTGGGATGTCTATATAAAGGCTTGAGCGCCTCATTTTTAGGAGGGCATTCTCTTTTCACTCATGTTTCACTAGACATTAGAATAGAAGAATAGTTAGCTGTTCATTTTTGTTGCACTCAATTTCTGGAGCAAGAAACTTTGAGGAATCAGCAAGATTGTTGTAAGACATATTTCCAAATCAATATATGAACATTGTGGATTGGTGTTTGTAGTATTTTTTGAATTGTGACATGGTTTTTTGATTTCCTTGAAGCAAATCATAAGCTCCAAGTTCTAAACTATTTCATTTCTATTTTCTTTCAGTTTTCATTAGTTAGAATGATGGAAAACATTGCTGTTGGTGCATGATTGAAACTCCTTGTTCATACTAGTTGCGGTTTGTGGCTTGCAAATCACAGTGCATGGTTAGCCTGAACTCATTTCAAGCTTAACTTTGATTGTTTTGCATATTTCATTTCCATGTTCTATGTTTAAGCAATCTGAAAATCATCATTAGCACCCCAGAAGATTGCACCATTTCTGCGTAGTTGATGCCTCATGATGAAGCAGAGCGTGGTTTCAGTTTCCATGGATCAGCAGTAGTCCTTTTCATCAGTTAGATTCCTGAACCCTTAGTCATCTTTTGCATTAGGTTTTAGATCTGCTTTAGGAATAGTTCATATAGGGCCTACTGAGAAATCATTCCCCATTCAGAGGTAGAATTTAGACTCCATGCCTGTTCTCCTTGGAAGAAACAGTGAAATCCTAGTCTCTCCATTGGAGGAAGCAGTAGAATCCAAGTCCTCCCTTCCCTTTGTGAAGAAAACACTAAGAACAACTGAGTAAGTCCCTTTGTGATTACCAGCAAATCACATCATTTCACTGAGTTTATCCCGTGCCAGTCAAGACCTGACCCAAAAGGAACCTTGGAGCACTCTTGTGTGATCGCATAGTTTAGCACCCGAGAGGCTTTTTCTCAAGAGAGGATAGAATACCCAGTGTTTTATTCTAATGTTGCTGCTGTCACAAAAAATACATCAAGAAGCAGGAAAATAGATTGGATGAAACGAGTCTATGCTAAGGCTGAAGAGATCTAAATGTTCATCACAAACCACCACGTGTCATAAGCCATTTTTAGATCATTCCTACAATTGGAGCTGCTAAAAGTAATTGAACCAACACAATTTTTAAATTTTATTTTTCACTTTAGTAATTTATTTTTAAAATTTAATTGTCTTCTTCTCTATTTTTAAATTTTAAATTTTTGAATAGTTTGTTGAGACTTGATTCACATCCAACAATTGTCTTGAGACAACTTGTGAAGGTGCAAGAGGTGCTTTCTAGCATGGTCATCAACCAACTTTGGTTATATGGAGGCAATCCAATAGTGAGAGGGCAATGAATATACAACAAATGATTCTAAATGATACTTGGTCAGATCACATGGAATATCTTCTTAGTTTCACTAAGCCCATCATGATTATGATCTGCTTTATTGACACAGATAAGTATATGATGACATCAACTAAATGATTGTTAAATGAAAAAGAGTAAGATCCTCAAAAAACTTTCTTCAAAGTGGTGCAAACAATTTGTCTTGAGTGGTGGAACAAAATGACCACTCCACTATATATTCTTGCCTTTGTATTGACTCTCTGAAATTAGAGCAACGAGATCCTTTCTTTGCTGAAGAGGGTGCCACCATATAGTGATGTAGAAGTTAGTGAAGGGTACAAGCAAGCACTTACTAAATTCAACGCTTTAGGTATATGATGACATCAACTAAATGATTGAGAAGATGAAGTCCATCATAAATGAAAAAGAGTAAGATCCTCAAAAAACTTTCTTCAAAGTGGTGCAAACAATTTGTCTTGAGTGGTGGAACAAAATGACCACTCCACTATATATTCTTGCCTTTGTATTGACTCTTTGAAATTAGAGCAACGAGATCCTTTCTTTGCTGAAGAGGGTGCCACCATATAGTGATGTAGAAGTTAGTGAAGGGTACAAGCAAGCACTTACTAAATTCTTCGCTGATCCTGATATAGAGGATGTAGTTATGAGTGAGATTGTTGACTTTGTAGCCTCCATTGGTCAAAGTGTTTTTGCTTATCGTGACAAGTATAGGAAGGATGCTCACTCTTGGTGGTACCTCAATGGCCATCAATTGCCACACATGCAAACTCTTGCAATCAAAATTTTATTGCAAACTCTCTAAATTTGAATTTTTTTTTTTCATTTATGAAATTATTGTTTTCAAATTTGAAGTTTAATTTACAATTTCATAACTCAAACTCTCTCACTTTGACTCAGTAGGTTGCTAGTTCCTCTTCGTTTGAGAGGAATCGAAGTACATACTCCTTAATCCACTTAGTGAAGTGCATCCAATTGGCATCAATTGAGGCAGAGGAGTTAGTTTACATGCATTCAAACTTGCGCCTTCTTACGCACAAACATAATGAGTACAAGGAAGGGGCAACAGAGTTGTGGGATGTAGACCTAGAGCGAGTTGACTTGGATGTTTCTACTACCACACAATTTCCACTAATTGAGGAGTCAGATAATCGACATGCTTTTCGTGCAAGTGGCATTGGGGCTGCCTGTGGTTTATCTAATCTTCCTACATCATCTAATGTCAATGATGATGATGATGTTGTCTTGATGAAGACCCATATGATGCTGATTGCTGATTGTATAATTTTAATATTGAACAATGAATATCTATCATGACATTCGAGTTGGACAAATTGATATCGAATTAGTATATTGTATTTCAAATTTGTAATAGTTATGGTAGTTTTGTTCAACATATGCATATTATGTGATATTTTGAACTTAATTCCTATTTTTAGGCTGCAAATATGTATATATTTATGATATTTATATGTTTTTTGTATGGACATACTCAACCCCAATTTTTTTTGCCATATCGACATATTGTATCCACATACCTATATCCATAGTTTGCAAACTTGCAATGTACTTGGCAAGTTGCCAAGTACTCACATAAAATTTCTTATGTCGAGTTTTTCCAAGGTTAACTCACAATTTGCCAAAATGTGGAATATTTTTGGTCAAAAACGACCAAAAACACTGCAAAAGCACAACAAAAACTGCTATTTTTGCTGTCCCTGTCGCATGCCCTAAAAACACTTGTATACTGAAAACGTGCCCTAAAATGTGACTGCAGACTGAAAAATGTGCCCGAAAAATTCCTGTATACTGAAAATTGTGCACTAAGATGTGATTGTATACTAAAAGACACGACTGTGTACGGAAAAATGTGCCCTAAAACGTGACTGTAGAGTGAAAATTTCCATTTTTTTGGCCCTAAGTATTTTTTGAAGTTGCCAAGTTTTGCTGAGTTTTCCCAAGTTTTTCTGGAGTTTTTAAATTTGGGGTTTGCAGAGCCTGAGTCGAGTCCAAATTTGCGAACTACCCTGTACCTGTAATGTCCCTTTTAGGATATTCCTGATTTCTTTACCTGCATACAATAATAATCACTAGAAAGGGACATTAGAAATATTAAAGATCAATAAATTAGATAATTATTAATGAGATCAATACTTCATAACATAAATAATGAGATCAAATCACCATAGCATAATCAATATTTAGTTTAATACATATATTAACAAGCACAAAGTATACACATCATACACGAAGCAGACATATAATCATTTCAGGATTATTCCCAATGGTCAACCACATAATGAAATTCTATGAGAAAGCCTATACGGCGCTGCGAGTCTGTCCTCCTCAACCAAGCCCAAGGGCGGGTACATCCATCCCGGATAATTCCCCCCTTGGCCCACAAGTGGCAGGAACTTCCGTCCATCAAACTTGGGGTGGCCTACTTGATGAAGGGACCAGTGCTGCTGCTTGTCCCCTCATATGCATTTCTCTGTTCTCCTCAATCAAGCCCAAGCGCGGGTATGTCCATCCCGGATAATTCCCCCCTTGGCCCACAAGTGGCAGGTACTCCTGTCCATCCAACTTGGGGTGGCCTACTTGATGAAGGGACCCATGCTGCTTTTCACATTCATTCCAAATGTGATGGCTCATTGGGTTAAATGGGTAATATAAAGTACCTCTTGATGGATTTCAAGTTCGGTTCAAGGATTGTAATATATGAGAAAGCATATAGGGCACTGCGAGTCTGTCCTCCACAACCAAGCCCAAGGGCGCGGTACGTCCATCTTGGATAATTCCACCCCTTGGCCCACAAGTGGTAGGAACTCCCGTCCATCCAACTTGGGGTGGCCTACTTGATGAAGGGACCAATGCTGCTGCTTGTCCCCTAATATGCATTTCTTTGTCTTCCTCAATCAAGCCCAAGGGTGGGTATGTCCATCTTGGATAATTCCTCCGTTGGCCCACAAGTGATAGGAACTCCCGTCCATCCAACTTGGGGTGGCTTACTTGATGAAGGGACCAGTGTTGCTGCTGTAATATATATATATATATATGCTGTAACTGTCAATGCTGTTTGGATTTCTTATTTATTTATTTTTGAGTATGCCTTCTTTGCATCTAATTCTAGTTGTATAGCCAATATATATATACTTGATATATTTCCTTTTGCTTGATTTATATGACTTCCTTCCAATGAAGAAAGCTTCCTTTGATTGCTAATTGATATCTCAGATATTCACTGATTTGATTGATTCCATAATAGAATTATAAAACGATAGAGTGACAGAATAATAGAAGGATAGGATAATCGAATGATAGATTAATAGAATGAGAGGCTGATAGAGTTATAGCATGATAGAATGGCTGCAATAAATAATTCTCTGCTGTTATCAATTATTGCATATATATTTCACTGCTGATCTGTTCCTGCAGATTTATCTCTGCTAAATATATATTTCTTTCTTTTGCTGATTTGCTGATGGATGATTTTCTATTTCTGTTGTAATTCTTTTTGTATATCTTTATATTCTTTCTTCATATATTTTTCCGACTCTCCCTACACAAAATCTGCATATATTCTTCCTTTATAATTCTGATCACATATACCATCGCTGCTCCATTATTCTATACTCTTCCTCAACTTTATTCGCTCATATCTGCTCCATAATTCCATCATTCTTCTCTTTGAAATCTGCTTACTCATGCTCTTTTAGAGTTTGCTCAGATCTGCTCACATCTATCATCGCTGCTCCATACAAGATCTGCTTTTATTCTTAATGATATTTCATTGTATTTCTGCTTATAAATTTGCTTCTGGTGCAGTCGCGGTACAAGGGTTCACAGAATGAACTATCCGGACCGTGCAGCAAGAGTAAACACAACGGAAACAACTCAAGGAAATGGAACAAATGTAGATTCAGTTATTCAGTATATCAAAGAATTCAAATACATTTTGTCCGGCAACATGCGGGCTTACAATTAGCGCTCACAGGCCTGATTACATATATGTGCAAGATAAAGTTTTGAAGCTCCTTCGCACAAAATTGAAACTATCCGATCTTTCTTATGTGAATAGCTGCTTTCCTAAGAATCTATTACATCAATATATATGATTTCCGGACCAATAGATTCCTTCGCGTCGGCCAAGGAAGATCACAAACTTCAATGAAGAGTTGTAACGTGTTCATAGATAGGTCGGACCTAAACGCATAGAACACTTCCTCAAATGAGTGGAATAACGTGCAGACCTCCGGGGAAGGTCGGCTACGAACCAAGGATCATTGAATGATGTGTCATTAGGATCCGCAAGTCAGGGAATGATCCGCAAGCCTTCTCCTTCAGCTGATTGTTCATGACTGTCAAGATGCTCTATTCTGAGAAAACAGTTGATCTTTTGACAGCAGTACCTTTCCGGTAATTGATCCAAATGCTCTGAATTCTGGATATGATGTAGATGAATGAATGTCGATGCTAAGTCCAGATCCGCAAGATTGAAATGCCAAAACTGGACCACAAGCTGAAAACTGCTACTGACTGAACTGAACTGGAAAATGAAAGAACTGAAATGCAAATGTTTTTGGTTGATACAAGATTACTCTTGAACCAGGGATGCTCCTGGATCAGACATCCGGGGTTATTGAAAAAGTGAGTCCCTTACTTTGCTAGGGCTAGGGGAGAACCAAGATGGTCCACCTCAGCTTGAGAAATCCATGCTGAATTTCCACTTCACAAGATATTCTTTGTATTGTCTTCCTCTAGTGTTGCGTCCAACTCTGCTGTCCAAGATGTCTTCAATCTGTTCCGGTGCTTGTTGTGGTAACTGCTTCTTCAAGTCTTCTTCCATGCTGTCACTGAACTCTGCTTCATGATACTGATAAAGGTCTGCAATGTTGAAAATAGGTGAAATACCCAATGTCTCCGGTAATTCCACTTCATATGCATTTCCTGAGTATCCTACAAGGTCCAAACTTCTTCATCATCAACTTGTTATATGTCCCACTTGGAAATCTTTCTTTTCTCAAGTACACCATCACTTCATCTCCAACTTCAAATTCCCTATGTCTTCTCTTCTCATCAGCCTTCTCTTTGTACTTACTGTTCATATCCTCCAAATGTTTCTTCACCTGATTATGCACTGTCTTCATATGATTTGCAAATTCTTCTGCTTCTGCACTCCTCTTTTCTTCTGTACGGATGTCTCTCAATTCTGCTACTCCTCTAGGATTCACTCCGGTAACAATTTCAAAAGGTGTTCTTCCGGTACTCCTATTTACTAAATTATTGCATGCAAACTCTGCTTGTGAAAGAATCAAATCCCAACTTCCGGTTTTGTCTCCAACCAAACATCTCAACAAGTTTCCCAAACTCCTATTCACTACCTCTGTCTGTCCATCTGTCTGTGGATGAAAAGTTGAATTGAATTTCAAATCTGTCTTTATCTTTTTCCAAAGTGTCTTCCAAAAGTATCCAACAAACTTTGTATCTCTGTCTGAAACTATACTCTTAAGTAATCCATGCAATCTCACAATCTCTTTGAAAAATAGGTCAGCTACATGCACCGCATCAGTTGTCTTCTTACAAGGTATGAAATGAGCCATCTTTGAAAATCTGTCAACCACTACAAATATTGAGTCATGTCCTCTTTGTGTCCTAGGCAATCCCATTACAAAGTCCATGCTTATGTCTTCCCAAGGTACTGCCAAAGGTTTATACAATCCAGTGTTTTGACTACTCCCTTTTGCAACTTGACAAACTCTACAACTTTGCACAAATCTCCGAATATCCTTATGTATCTGAGGCCAAAAGTAATTTTCACTTACCAAAGCCACTGTCTTGTCAATGCCAAAGTGTCCTGCCAATCCACCGCTATGCTTCTCCTTGATCAAATTGTCTCTCATTGAACTTCTAGGTATGCACAACTGACTTCCTTTGAATAACATATCTTCTTGAATGAAATAGTCCAGCCACTTACTCCTATCTATCACAACAAGTTCCTTACATGCTCTCCAAGGTTCTGCAAAATCAGTGTCTCCCTCATACATATTCTTCAATTCATCAAAACCCAACACTTCAACTCTCATCTTTGTCAACAAGTTTCTTCTCCTACTCAATGCATCAACAACTTTGTTTGATTTACCACTCCTATGCTTCAACACAGAAGTATAACTCTGCATGAACTCTACCCATCTCATATGTCTCTGATTCAATTTACCTTGACTGTTCAAATATTGCAAAGCTTGATGATCTGTATACAACACAAACTCCTTAGGCAACAAGTAATGTCTCCACTTCTTCAAGGCTTGAATTATGGCATAGAACTCTTGATCATAAACTGAATATCTGCTCCTTGCATCATTCAACTTTTCACTGAAATATGCTACAGGTCTACCTTCTTGACTTAATATTGCTCCAATTGCATTTCCACTTGCATCACAATCAACTTGAAATACCTTATTGAAATCCGGTAACGCCAAAACAGGTTGCTCTGTCACTTTCTGCTTCAACAGTTCAAAACTTGTCTGCTCCTGAGGTCCACTTGAAATCTTTTTTGTCACCTCTCATTGTCTTTGTCATAGGGTTACAAACTGAACTGAAATTTTTGATGAACTTCCGGTAGAAACTAGCCAATCCATGAAATGATCTAACTTCTCCAATGCTCTCCGGTGTAGGCCATTCAACAATTGCTCTCACTTTCTTAGGGTCCATCTTCAATCCTTCCGTAGAAATCACAAATCCCAAATATACCAACTCTTCATGAAACTACACTTCTTGATGTTTATCAGCAATTTCTTCTCTCTCAGTCTTTGCAAAACTTGTCTAATATGCCACAAATGTTCTTTTGTTTTACTGAAAATCAGAATATCATCTAAATACACAATAACAAATTTACCCAAGAATTTTTTCAGAACTTCATTCATCAACCTCATGAAAGTACTTGGTGCATTTGTCAGTCCAAAGGGCATCACTAACCACTCATACAATCGTTCATTTGTCATAAAAGCAGTCTTCCATTCATCACCTTCTCTGATTCTGATAGGATGGTATCCACTCTTCAAATCTATCTTTATGAAATATCTTGCTCCACTCAACAATCCATAATATCATCCATCCTAGGTAAAGGAAATCTATACTTAACTGTGATCTTGTTTATTGCTCTAGAGTCAGTACACATTCTCCATTCTCCATCCTTCTTCGGTGCAAGCACTGCAGGTACTGCACAAGGACTCAAACTTTCTCTGATCAAACCTTTTTTCAACAATTCTTGTATCTGTCTATTCAGTTCTTTATTCTCTGCTGGTGTCATCCGGTGTGCTGCTTTGTTAGGCAAACTTGCTCCTGGTATAAGATCCATGTGATGACTGATACTCCTTATAGGTGGTAATCTTTCAGGCACATTATCTGATATGATGTCTTCATACTCTGTCAGCAACTCCTTTATCTCATATGGTTCAGTCTCTTGCTTCACTACTTCAGGTGTTTTAGGAATCAAGGCATAATACATACTTTCCTGTTTCAAACCATCCAAAAATTTCCTTCCATCTACCAAACAGATTCTAGCATTCCCACATACCACATCTTTAGGATCATCTTCTAAAGGAATCAAAGTAATTCTTTTCCCATTTGCTGTTATAGTATATGTGTTCTTTCTCCCATCATGTATAGCTTTTCTATCATACTGCCAAGGTCTACCCAACAAGATATGACAAACATCCATAGACATAATATCATACAAGACTTCATCATGATAAGATCCAATATGAAATTTCACCAAACATTGTTCACTCACCAGTACCTTATGATCATCCTGAATCCATGCTATCTGATAGGGCTTAGGGTGTTTCAATCTTTCCAACTTCAGCTTAGTCACCATCTCCTTCAAAACTAGGTTATCTGAACTACCACTATCAATTACAACTTTACAACACTTACCTCCGGATTTGCATCTTGTCTTGAACAGACTTTTCCTTTGTGATGGTTCCTCATTTGCCTATGTTTGAAATAGTGCTCTCCTCGTCACCAATGATTCTCCTTTCTCAGGTTTACCAACAGAACTGGGTGATTCAACAGGTTCTTCTTCAACATAAGCTGCTCTTCCACTGTTCTTTGTCTTCTTGCTTGTACTACCTTGATTACATTCAAATGCTCTATGTCCTTCACCTCCACACTTGAAACAAGTACCTCTGAATGTCCTCTTATCAAATCCTCTTCCTTTTCTTCTGTATCTTTCATTCCGGTATGCACTAGGGTTTCCTCTCCGGTAAAGATTTCTGTCATCTCTCCAGTAAGCATTGTTATCTCTGTCATCCTTCCTCAACGGGCTGTCAAACTTGTTCTGCTCCACAAATGATCTATCATATCCAGAAAATGTTTTACCTCTCTAAAATTTACCTCCTCTTCCTCTTTGTCTCTGATCATGTCTCTTATTCAGCTTCTCTTCAACTTTCAAGGCAAATTGATATGCTTCTTCCAAAGATGTCATCCTTACCAAACTTAGTTCTTCTTGAATATTCAATCTTAACCCATTGATGTATCTAGCCACTTTCTCTGTGCTTGCTTCACTATGTCCTGTCCTTATGATCATTTTATGAAATTCTTCAGTGTACTCCTTCACAAATTTCTTTTTTGTCTCAGGTTCTGCAATCTTTTCAACAATTCCAACTCATAGTCAGCAGGTATGAACTGATTCTTCAACTTTGTCACCATCCGGTCTCACTTTGTAATCTTTTCTTTTCCTCTTCCGTTTCTTTCCAACTGAACTTCTTTCCACCATATAGCAGCATGTTCTTTCAACTTTGTCTTCGCAAATTTCACCTTCTCCGGATCTTCAATTTCTTCATATTCAAAGTATTCTTCCATATCATTTATCCAATCAGTCAATTCTTCAGGATTCAAATTACCAGTATAGTTTGGTACATCAACTTTAGGTCTCTTTCCAATCTTTGAAGTAGCTCGCAACATCTTTATCTGATTTGACTCTTCTTCTTCATTGCCTTCTAGGGTTTCGCCAGTTTGTTCAGCAGATTGAAATTCTTCTTCATCATCACTTTCAACATTAAGTCTCGGCGTCAATCCTCTTCGCCTATCTTCTTCAACAGCATCCAAACGAATTCGCATTGTTCTCATCAATTTCATCATCTCATTCATTCTATTAGCCATTGTACCAACAGGAGGAACTCTTTGTGGCGGCATTTTTCCTCGGATCAAGTGCAAACTGCCTCAAATTCGGCGATCGGGCTACAAGCGACAACTGCTTCACAATCGGCGATCGGTTGCACACAAGTAACCTGCCTTGGATCAACGATCTGCTTACAACAAGATCTTACGGAATCCCCTTCGCCAATTCGCTCAATTCGCTCTCCAAGATTTGAACTTTCGCTCTGATACCACTTGGTGTAGTCACGGTAGGAGGGTTCACGGAATGGACTATTCGGACCGTGCAGAAAGAGTAAACACAACGGAAACAACTCAAGGAAATGGAACAAATGCAGATTCAGTCATTCAGTATATCAAATAATTCAAATACATTCTGGCCGGCAACATGCAGGCTTACAATTAGGGCTCACAGGCCTGATTACATACATGCGCAAGATAAAGCTTTGAAGCTTCTTCGCACAAAATCTAAACTATCAGATCTTTCTTATGTGAATAGCTGCTTTCCTAAGGATCTATTACATCAATATATATGATTTCCGGACCAATAGATTCCTCCGTGTCAGCCAAGGAAGATCACAAACTTCAATGAAGCGCTGTAATGTGTTCACAGATAGGTCGAACCTAAATGCATAGAACACTTCCTCAAATGAGTGGAATAGCTTGCGGACTTCCGGGGAAGGTCGGCCACGAACCAAGGATCATTGAATGATGTGTCATTAGGATCTGCAAGTCAGGGAACGATCCGCAAGCCTTCTCTTTAAGCTGATTGTTCATGACTGTTAGGATGCTCTGTTCTGAGAAAACAGTTGATCTTCTGATAGCGGTACCTTTCCGGTAATTGATCCAAATGCTCTGAATTCTTGATATGATGTAGATGAATGAATGTAGATGCTAAGTCCAGATCCGCAAGATGTGAAATGCCAAAACCGGACTACAAGCTGAAAATTGCTACTGACTGAACTGCTTGAACTGAACTGGAAAATGAAAGAACTGAAATGCAAATGTTTTTGGTTGATGCAAGATTACTCTTGAACCAGGGATGCTCCTGCATCAGCTTCAGATCGAATAATATCTTATTGTGTTCTTGCCTGTTTTGACTCCCAAACCATCTTCTATTTATATCTTCTTCATACCTTTTCCAAAGAGAGGCGACCATTCATGAAAGAGGCGACTTCTATTTTATATGCACCTCTTCAAATTTTAGGTGCTCACTATGAGCCATGAGGGGTTGGCCTTATTTATATTCAGTGCTGCTCCAAGAGAGGTGACTTAAGGGAGTCGGCCTGATAAAACAAATGTTTGTATTTAATTTGTTTAAGCTTCTTCAAGGGTGGTGCCATATATAAGGAAGAGTCGACCATAATGTTTAGATCGGCCTATATAACAATCCTTCAAGTTATTTTGACTTCCTTAAAGGTGGTGACTATTCTAAGGGAGTCGGCCAGTGTATGATAAATGTTCTCCAAAATAAAACTTAACGCTGCCACTTAAGGATAATAAGAATATTCGCATCACATAAATACACCTCTTGTATTTCCTTTTGATATATACGGTTTGTCTTTATATGGAACACATATCATATGGGATGGTCAGCCAAGATAAGTGTGATTATATTTGAATTTGAACTTGGCGCTCAAAGTCAACCAAAGAAGGCTTAACTGAATTGTCTTTCATTTATCATACAAAGGTGATGATCATGTCGAGGAAGTCTTCCATGTAGAAGGTTGTAATGTCCCTAACAAGTATGGGACATTTCAGTACCGGTCCCCGATTCTGATTCAGCAACTTCGTCTTAAACCATGCATCTCTGTCATTTAATTGAAAAGTTATAATATTACCTTGCAGAATCTGCTGCCTTATGAGAATCAGAAGGATTTTGGTGAATTTAATATACAAATTTCTTTGATATAGAAGTAATGCATAATATATTAATAAGATATAAGGGATGGAGGCTTTAGGTGAATGCCAAAATTCAACTAAGATTAGCATAATGTTATGCACACAACTTGAACAAGACTGGAAAGAAAAACACAGAAGATAGTATATGGTAGTTTTTGAGAATGACGGATCCTTTTTCCTTTGGTTTCATTTGGTCTATCTCTAAATAAATCTATTGTTACAATATTGGCCTTAATTCTACTTGTAATAGCAATAATTACAATACAGCCTCAAGTTGGCCTTAGATTATTTATACTAAACTGCCAAAGGATTACAGACTGCAGCCATAGCTTATAAGTTACAATTTCAAAGTTCTTGACAGTATTTAAGATTGTAACACGGACAGAAAATAAAGATAAGCAGTAGCAATATAGCCAAAGTGGCATCACATTTTTAATTTTTTAACATAAACCTAAAGAGGAGGAAATGCACTTGCATGCAATCACGGTGTATCCTTTGCTTACATTCTTTCAGAGGAAGAGGTATTATTTATCTAGTTTTCTGCTATTTGCATGCGAATTATTCTCAGTAAGGATAGAGAATTTTGTAGACTAGCCATCTTGCAAGGTCAATGAAGTATGTTGTAAGTCTAAAGATTCGAACTTCCTCTCCAAAATTGTTAGCTTTTTGGAAAAAAATTGTTTGTGTCGTGTTTGCACACTTGCTTTGATGAAAGTTTTTATCAAATTCCTTAGCTGCCCTTATGATCAAAGATTGCTATGTTTTGGATGAGTCTTTGTTGTGTTCATCTGCCAATCTTCTGCATTTGCAACCAATCTAATCACCTTTGCCGCACATGTGTCTACTTCCACACTTCTCATTTACAATGTTGAGTAATACCAGCAGATAACAAGCTGTTTTTTTGCTATGGAATATGATTGTGTTGAAAATAGTACAATGCCAAAAATAGAAATGCATCAGTCAAACTTAAACTTACTATATCAAGTTAATGGGCATCTACTTTATCCAAAGTTTTAATTGGAAACTATCTTTAGACATCTTTTCTTTCTCAACCAATAGGTTCTCTCATAAAGGTAAAAGGTAAAATTAAATGTAGTGCAATTCATTCTTCTAATCTGTCCATTAACAAGAAAATTATTGTTCATTATTGTAAGAATGATTGTTCTTTTATTTTGACAGGTGGCGCATGTGCATCCAAATTTACTGAATCCTGGTTATTGAGTATGCCCTGCGTTCTACTTTTAGATCCTTATTTTCAAGGTCATATTTAAAAATTTAAATCCTTGGAGATGCTGGTGCACAACCAAACAGTTATGTACAATCATTTTGTGTTTTGGACACAAATGAATAAAATAAAGGTTTATCTTTCAAAGAGGTATACCTGGGCATATTGAAAATGGCAAGTTTTTCAAATGCAAGTCAAAGGCTTTTTTAACTTCAAAAGTGGAAGCAAAAAATTCAGCAGTTTGCCGCTAGAACCTGCTTTAGATCCTTCTCTTTTTCTCTGATGTGTTCTTAATATATCAGTGACAAAGTACTCCACTTATAAATACCCCATTTTGGCTGTTCTAGTGCTTCTTAGAAAATTCACTATATAGATATATGAATGCATTTATTATAGCTGTTGATTTTATTAAAACATAAACTTGTGAATGAATATATGATTGTATTACGCCACTAACACTGTTAATATCGATATACCTCACAACTATGGATCTTTTGCAAAGTGTTGGGTTCTGTATGGATCATAGTAGCATTACTGATCCGTAAACTAAGATGGATATTCCATACACCAATTATCAACAGATGGATTTATTAGAAAACAAAAAGGACTGATTTCAATTAGGTAAGAATGTAACAAGAATTTTAGGCAAAATAGAGAGAGAATAACAAGAACACCACAAAGGGTACACCGATATACCCTGGAGAAACCCACTTGTGGGCAAAAAAGTCCAAGAAATGTGAGCATAATGTCACTTATAACTACTCCAAATGGCAATTACAATAATCTAAACCTTTTGTGCTTGATATACAAGCATGAACCAACTCTGATTTCAGCTCCTACAACCCCAAAGATCTCTCACAACTTACTGTCCTGCTACTGGACTTGTAGCAGTCACTTAGGAACTTAGAAAAAATGCAATTATCTACTCTAAAACCCTTTACTATGCTCTCACAATGCTTCTAGATCATCAATTTGTGTTATATTTGGCTTATTAATAGCCTTACAAAGCAATAGGAAGTCGAAACAAATGAAGAAATTGAAGGGACATAAAAAACTGGAATGCCATGGGATATTTTTTGAGCATAGGTGAAACCACTGCTTTCCACAGGAGTCGAATGTGAAACCGCCCCGTTGATTGTGATATCGCCATCTCTGTTGCAAAACTGCCCCGTTGCTTGCAAGACTGTCTCTTTCAACAGTTTTTGTTCATCTTTTGGAAGCCATAACTTTTGCATATGGGCTCAAAACTTGATTCTTTTTGGATCACACCTCCCCAATATGGAGGCTTTTGGTCCCCAAAAGCTATAGAAACTCAAAACAAGAGGAATGCTCCCCTTGAAATATGACTTGGCTGCCATCTCACCTTGCACCATTCCAACCGAGACTAGAAAAACCTTTGCCTCCAACTGTCTGAATGATTTCCAATACCATAGAGCTTGAACATGAAGGAACTTGTTCAACATTGGTTTTCTCCAATTGGATGATTCTTGTGCTTCTGCTTAACATTGCCCCCCCACAAAGATTTAGGATCTTAGATTGCTCTTTCTTGCCTTTGTAAGCAAACATTATGAAACTCTTGCCACCTTTAACTAAGTAGTACTTGTTTGTTCTCCGTTAATAGACAACTTTCCTATCAAACATGTAGGGGCTGCCAAACAGAACTTGTGCATTCAAAGGCGCAGTGTAATAGGCACCCTAGTTTTTTCCAAACATTGTTAGCTGAAACCAAAGCACAGACAGTATTCGTAACACTTTTTGATCACCAAGATCCCGAGGTGGGCAAAGTGAGAGCATATGGTGTTTGAGTTCACACTTCAAAACATTTGCCTCTGAGTTGAATGCAATGCAATGATTACATAAACACCAGGCGTCCACGACGTCCACATGCCACGCTTATTCAGCGGAGTGTGTAATGTGCAACACAAGCATGCATTAGGCGGCGTAGCCGACCACTTCTACGCTTCTTCATTGGAGTGCATGATAACAAAGTGAGTATGCAAGTACTGGCACAAAGTAAGTCTTGATTCAAACTAAATTGGTCGATTATACCAGACTTGCTAGTTATGACATGCTATAAAGGATTGGCGGTAAGCCGTACAATCTTACAAAATGAAGTATGCAATGACACCCACCGGCGGTACTACCATCCGGGGTTACAAACACTCAATTTAATCAACATTAGCATGAACATGGACAGCAGTGAGCTGCAATCTGAATATTTTATTGTGCTATTATTAAGATATTCTTCTAGAATCTTCTATTTTTAGTTAATGGTCAGTACCGTGTAAGTGTAACGGTCTTGTAATGATTTCTTGGATCGTGTGTCGATCCTTGGCAATTTCTAAATATAGAAACGTGCCTCTTCGTGTACATTCTGTAACCTATTTATTGAGCATTCGCTCATTGTTAATATCATCCAACAATTTACCAATTACCTGTGTAATATGGTATCAGAGCCAGGCCCAGGCTAGGAGCCCCAAGCAAACGAGAGGTGTGGCTTAAGGGGGGGTGTTGGTGTTGGAAATAAGCCACACCCGGACCAACGATGGACTGGTCCAAGAGGGGCCAGTAGCTTAGTGGTAGAGCACTCCAGCAGCGTATGGAAGGTCCTAGGTTCGAGTCCTAGCTGGTCCATGACTACAGAATAACAAGGAAATCAGGCATAAACTACTCCAAACTGAAAGTATTATTGTTATACCATGAATGATGCCATTGTAGAAGCTCCAGGAGGTCTGATAAGAAATCTGAGTCTGCTGTACTTGCTGTTGTAGGTCTGATGACTGAATTGCAGCACTGTAAATACTGGTCCAGCACCATCCAAAACCTTCACAACTCCCAATACTGCAACTTCTCCCCACTCTAAACAACTGAAACCATTTCTCAACCCCAGGGCGCCTCCATTCTATGTATATTGTCCACCAAACAGGCTGCGCTTCTCACTAGAAATGGGACACTAGCCCCCAGTTGTACGACCATGTACATAACTGTACGGCCTGCCAGAACTCCCTTAAATCTGCCTTCAGAGACTTCAAATCACATCAACCCTAGGCGTCCAGGTACAAGGTAAATTATCATTGCAATTTCCATACTTTCCGACAAGGATTTCCTCAACAAACAAAATTGTACGGCAACCTACAACAGGATGGTACGACCCGGCAGAGGGAAAAACTCCTTCAACCACTAACACAAACCATCATTAAATCACACCAAAAATATTTTGAAATCAACTCTAATCTAATCAACTTTAAAACACATCAAAAATATTCAAACCAAATTCATTGCAAACAGACTCCATAGAAGCTCCTTGTGATTTCTGATATAAAATCACCAGATATTCCAGCTAGGGTTGGTCTTCCACAACCGAAACCAGAAGAAGAATGAGGGATGCAACCTCACAGGACCAAGCTTGGAAGCTCTCCACAGAAATTTCAATCAGAAAATGCATAAACCTGAATGAGCGTTCAAAACTCCATTATATGCTTCCCGTGAAACGCCCAAGTGGAATAAAATATAATATAACTTTATGGGCTTCATGGGATATTTATTTCCCACTAAATGGAACGCCAACTTTATAAAAATATAAATTTTCCAACCCAAGCGCCCACCAAGCAAAATAAAAGACACTTTTAAAATATTATAAGCTGTCAACTTTAAAATAAAATTAAATCCATAAGACAACTTAAAATCAAATATTTTAAAAGTAATTTCTCTTTAAATGACCAAGTTAGCCTTCGGGAAACTCTAGTAACAAGGCTAATTGTCTCCGAGTCAATTATCGATGGAAAGGGGACATTACAAGCAGCATCCACAACCACTTCATCAACAAATTTGGCATTAACAACAAACTTCAATCTACATTGTCTACTCTCATGCAAATTAACACCTTCTTTGATCCAACCCAAAGCAAGGGTTGTTGATAAGTTTTTAGTTTAAGTTTGTCCACCAAATCTTGAGATACGAGGTTAGTGATGAAGGAGCATTTGGGTCCACATCGCCAAAAAACAAAAGAAAACATGTAAATAAAATTAGTTATTTTGAAGTTTTGGTTGCACATATTCTTGTAGGGATTTGATCAAACACTTGGCATATGCATGGTGATGGTTGGAAGTCCTCAGTCCACCTCAGCCAAAACAAATTATCTAGATTTCATGGGTTTTGGATGGAGATGTGTCAAAATTTCCTTTGGACCCAGACAGAGCAGATTGGGAGTTCGAATGCAAACAAATCTTTCCAAAAAACACCCAAAAAGAAGCCAAAAATGTTTTGGAAGACTGTTCAGAGTTTTAACGATTGGAATCACTTATCTGAGGATCCATGAAGGCATTTAGGGCCTAAAGATCAAGCTAGATCCTGAGAAGAGCGTGGGACGTGCATAGAAAATGTGGGCGGGCCATATTTTGTCCAAAACCATGCCCAAAAATATCAAAAATCAGAAGTTTTGAAAAGAAAGAAGAAAAATGGCAGGGGAGAAGTGTGAGGACCTTGAGGTAGGTGGTTTTGAGGAAAAAGGGGCATTGAAACCAAAGAAAACAGATCCAGGTTGAAAGAAGAAAAAAAAACCCTCTGTTTTTCCCATAAGGAGGATGCCCAGGCATGCAAGTTGGAGCGATTGGGGATAGAAGGGCATAATCCAGGGATATAAGTTATTTTTATAAGCTATGAAGATTGTGTAGTGATTGAGAAAATCAGATTTCATCCATCCTCGGCGACAAATAGTCCATTTGTCAAATTCTAGTGTTAAATTTTGCCAAATCAAGGATACGGTCTGTGAAGAACCAGAATATGGTGTTTTCTTGCTTGCTCAGAGATTGGACGGCATTCCTTTGGGTGTAGTTTCGTGTTTGGAGGGTTGTGGATTCATTAGAGACTTAGTCAAGTGTTATGTAATAGGTTTTAGCTTCTTTGATTGTGTTTTGTAAACCTTTTTGAAGGTAGATTATCATAATTTAATGCAATAAACATCTTTGCTTCCGTTTGGCATACAAATAAGTTGGTGAGTTTTCAGGCTGCAAGGACAAGGAGGTTATTCAGTTGACCCCCCTATCCAGGACTGCATCGGTTAGCTTGCAAACAAGAATAAAATAAGTGCTCAACCTTAAGATATTTACTTGAATTTTGATGTTAAACAATACTTCTTTTGTCAAAAACCCAACCTTCTTAGTAGCGCAAGATATTTAGAATCCACTTAAAATGTGTAATCAATCTCTTACCCTTATTAATTGCCACACTATCTTCTTGCATGGTAGGCAGAGTATTTTTTTTACCCTTTTTACCTTGCTTATAAGGGTTCTTTTCAGTATGCAACATCCAACAAAAGGACTCTTCATGACAATCCTTACCACAATGATCACAATGTACAAATTTCTTCTTAGTGCTTGTGGAATTTACCTTTGTTGTCTTTGCTATAGCTCCCTTTATCCTAGGAGAGGATGGAGTACCATCTACTTCAAGATAGTGAGCATGAGCACATGCTCTCTTTTGATGTCCACTGGTTTGGAAAGCAACACAGGACAACGAAGACAACTATGAAGGCCTCCATTATACTTCATCCAGACCTCCTCATCTCACACATCTTTCTTCATTTGAATGACACTTCAATGAAACTCGCTAGTGTACTCTTGCAGACTTTGTCCACATTCTGTTCAAAAATTGCCATTCCATACATTTTTCATCTCTATGACAAATAGGATAAAACTATTTCCTAATCAATCTTTTAAATTGATCCCAAGAGCTAATCGGGGATTTCTTTCTTAGTGCCATAGAATATAAGAGACTCTCAAACCAAGTCTTCTGTTCTAAGGTAAGAGAATGCATGGTAAAGTATACCTCCAGTAGTGCCAACCAATGGTCAAGCTTCTCCACATCCACATTTCCTTTGAATGGCAGAATCTCAATCTTAGCCTCTGCTTTGGATAGAGGTTTGATTGGTAGACCTTTTCACCCTTTGAAGCCGCCTCTTCATTCGAGTTGGCCTTTCATTGTCTCCATTGATTGAGGAAGGCTTGCTATGGTGGTTTACATCTTGGGAAACCTTTCTTTAGTTTCTGAATACTCTTCTCCACCTTCCATGCTTGTCAACTCTCTTCTCTGCCTATGGGATTCAATGTCTCTTTGCAAAGGCAAAATATATTTCCCACTTGATTTTGTTGTGGGCACGGATCTGCAAAACATTCACAACAACTTCCCAAAAGAAAGAACTTGCTCTGATCCACTTGATCCGTAAATTAGAATAGACATTCCATACACTAGTTATGAACACAGAGATTTATTAGAGAACAAAGATTGATTTCAATTAAGCAAGAATGTAACTAGAATTGTAGGCAAAACAAGAGAATAACAAGAACACCCCAAAAAAGTACACTGATATACCCTGGAGAAATCCACTTGTGGATGAAAACTCTAGCGAATGTGAGCACAATCTCACTTAGAACTACTCCAAATGACAATTACAATGATCTAAGCATCTTGGGCTTGATATACAAGCATGAACCAACTCTTGTTTCAATTCCTACAACCCCAAAGATCTCTCACAACCCACTTCCCTGCTACTGAACTTGCAATAGTCACTTAGGAACTTACAAAATCTTGCTATTTTGCTACCCTAAATCCCTTTATTATGCTCTCGCAATGCTCTAGATTATTAATTTGTGTTACAATTGGCTTATTATAGCCTTGCAAAGCAATAAGAAGTCGAAATAAATCAAGAAATTGAAGAGACATAAAAAATTGGAATGTCATGAGACGTTTTTCTGAGCACAGGTGAAGCCGACATTTTCCACAGGAATCGATTGCTAAACTGCCCTATTGGTTCTGAAATCACCGCCACTGATGCTTGCAAAACTGCCTCATTTGACAGATTTTGTTCTCCAATCTTTTTGAAGCCATATCTTTTGCCTATGGGCTTAAAATGAGGTGTTGTTTTTTTTGAACTTGCATAATTTTTTGAAAGGAATCCAAATATGCAATAATATTCATGTTTGGTGCCATTAAAGACCTGTTTTTGGATCTGCAACAAATGTCCCCACTTCCGATCCTTTTTGGATCAAGTACACTCTGAAAACTCACGATTAACCCTGAGCAATTACTGTCCACCTCATTTACCGTGTTGTTTGCTTATTCAGAAAGTGCTTCTGAAATTTTTTTAATGTATGACTTTTCCTTTTTTTGGTTCATTTTGTACACTTAGGAGAAGAAAAATAAAAGCACAAGAAGATTGAAAATTTTTTAGTTTAGGGTTAAGGCTAGGGCATTTGAATTTTTCAAATTTAACTTTGAATAGATTAATTTTTGAGTTAAAATTTAAACATTAGTGAGGCTTTTTCTTGTAATTACATCATAATGAGGGTTCGGTATAAAACATTGGGTTGCCCCTAAAATACTATTTTAGAACCAACCATATATTTTTTACATAAACCGTCTTAGGTACCGTAAAAGTAAAACAACTGTTTTTAAAAATCCTACTTGATTTTATTGTTGGAATTTCTTTAATGTAATATGTTTATTTCCATTCTCTGCTCTATATTTGACATGAAATAGCAAAATCAAAATTTTCTCTGTTTTTATGAATATGATATTCCTTTTTTTGTGTTTGCCAAGTTTTTTAGTGTTTTAATAAACCTGTTAATTGAATTCCATTTACACTTTTCACACACTGTGAATGTAATGTAAGTGGAATGCTGCTATGGTATGGAACAATCCTTGTGAACATCTATTATTGTAGTTTTTGTGCTGGCAATCATTTGTAGTGTCAGCATTGAGCAATTGTGTGTGGAGTGATTTTTTCCTGGTTTGCTCTGAGTAATTATTAATAATTACCTGCAGATTACTGTCTGTAGGAAATGTTACTAGAGATATTATTAAAGCAGCGTTGGAGATTTTTTTATTTATGGTGATTTTGATAACAGTCTTTTGCCAGCTTTAATACATCTTGTGATAAATAAATTTACTTTTTTCTTAATATGTTTTCTGACGACTATAGTCACATTTTGCATGTCTTTGATCAGTATAAAAAATGTGTTGCTTTAAACATATAAACATAACTTTATGAGATTCATTTGGCAGAAATGGCAATTTTTCTGGTGTACAAGAGGCAAATCAAGTGATCCAACTGCTTCCACCACCAACTCTGAGAGTCCTTCACAAGAATCAAGCAACGATGACACTGCCTCATCACCCTTCATTTTGAAGCAGATTCAAAAGCTACGAAAGGCAAGATTCTGACTCCCATTTTATGTTAACGCTTCAAATTGTTTTATGAATTAGTGTTCTTTAGACTTCAAAATATTTCTTCAATCTCTAGTAATAAAATTGTGACGCTTAACATTCAATGACCTTACTTTTGCTCTTTTGCTGTTGAACTAATAACATCTCTAGCATGTATTTTATCTTCATATTATTACCTTCAAATGCCTCAACTATGTCATTGCAATCCTTTTCTTGTTTGCTATAGCGTTATTTTGAGTCAAAGATTTTTGGCAGCATTACAAGTTTCTGTCATATTCTGGGCTGAGATTACATATTTTTCAAAGTTCAGTTCATGTTAAGTTAAGCACTGTTTGGATTTTGGACCTTTGTTTAATGTCTTTTTTCATTTGCAACAAATATGGTCTATTTTGGTCTCAAAGTGTAAAGTAGCATACAATAACTAGGTATGTAATGGGACATTCCAGGCTTGAAAATTTGCATGAGTTGGGGCAGATCATTTATCTGGCAACATGGAATGATTAGGAATCTGCTTAGGTAAGTTTTTAATATTTTATTGGATCACAAATTTTCTCGTGGTACAGATGCTTGCCCTTTATGTCTTACTTGGCTCCTAGATTTTTATTTCTATTTAACTGTTGAAATTCAACGAGTGGTAGCACTTAATTGAGATTTATATGATTAATGAAGAAGAAAATTAAGAGGTGAATACATGGCTAGAACCGTCCAGTTTTCCCCCCTCCGAGCCTACCAACACACCATTTCAGGTAGTGGGTCCACCAATCCAGTATGCTATGGTATTTTTGGTAGGATATGGTAGCTGTGTGAAAGTAATTGTCCTGCATTCCTAAAGTGAACAGGTTATAAAGAGAAAGCAGTTGAAAATAAGCCTTTAGGCCTTAGAAGTTTATTATGTTTATTGGAAAAAAGCTATTGTGCACAGGTCTGATGACCATGTTTGGCTAAGATAGGATCCATACTGTCCCAGATTTGGGCCTCAGTCAGCATTCTCACCACCTTAGGAAATTTCTTCTCTTATTGCATTGTTTTTTTTTAATATGGTAATATAACGACAGTTTTAATTTTTTCTTTTCAGCAGTTTATTTTAGTTTTCAGAAGTTTTAGATTGTAGCTTCTGGTAGTTTTAACTTTTAGGTTTCACTTATATAACAGAGATTTAAGGCTTTACATCAGTTAAGATTTTATATCATTGAAATATTACTATTATATCTCTTCAGTTCATTCAGATAATCCATTCAGTCCAGATTTCTGTTTTTGGAACTACATTTTTCTATTTCAGAAATTGAGATGTCCTTTCAAAAATCCAGACTTTCAGATTTGAGATTATAGACACTTTAACAAAGTGCTACATGCCAAAGAAAAACAGGAGAACTTCAGCATAATCAGCAGTAGTTGAAAATCTAAAAGGGAGGAGTTCTTGGTGGAAAATACACATGGAGGAACAAAATATAGCGAACTAGTTCATAGCTAAATAAATCTAAAGGTATCTTACTATCGAGTGCTGAACATAAGAAGCTACATATACAGACTGCAAAAGACTCCCTGCTCCTTGTCTTATCATTGATCTTTAGTTTTGCAAGTAAACAACAAGCCTTCCAGTAGATCATAATTGAAATTCGAAGTATATAGCTACAGGATTCCAATATATAGCTCTAATTGAAAAATGCTGGAAGGAAACTAGCTCAATATAGGGATTCCAACTGTACAAATTCAACCAAAAACTGAAATATATTAATATAATGAATGCATAAAAAGTGGGACAAAAACAGCTTTGGAAACATAACTACAATAAAGCCAGATTCCAAATGAACTGTCAGGTGGATAAACAAATATTTGAAAAGACTCATCTCCCAGGTCTGGAGAAAAGGGAAAGAGCTCTTCATAAAATAGAACAATAAATTACTCAAAGAGGAGTAATTTTGGAGGTGAAAACCATGTTTGGTATGGATTAAGAATGGGGATCAGAGTATTTAATTCTTTTGCACATTTATTATCTATAAAAGAAATATTAGTCACATAGCTGAAATCAAATGAATGGACAATTTGAAGACCAAAGAACCAATCATTTGATCAAGAAGTTTCTCTGAAACTTCAACTTTGGTCAAATATTGATTAATAGTTAGGGATTAATTAAAACTTGGTAACACTATGTGATGTTATTAATAAAATAACAAATCTGAAAGAAATAGTAATATAATCTCATATTCTACTGCTTAAGAGTTCCTCACTAACTAAAACTCAAGTACCAGATTATTGAAAGATCAATTGAATACACGTACTAGGACTAATTTTTATTGATCACAAAGGGAGAATATATACAAAAGAAAGCTTGTTACATATAACAAGCTTGAACCTAAAAACTCTCACCAAAAACCTATTAATTCTCAACTTACTCTATTCTCTATGTGATGTTTTTTTTAATGGAATAGCTGTGGATTCTATCGGGATCCGCGCCCTTAGAGAGAATTAATACAATAAGACAAACCAGCACCAAAAGGAGGCAAAGTAACACAACCAACAACATAACTATCTATCTATAAGATTACAACACAAAACATAAATGAGATTATATATCAAAGTGTACTGCTGTTGCTCCAGAGTCATTTTAGATAATTTGGACACTCGGTTCCAAAGAATTCCTCAACTGCGTTCTGAGGAGACCATCAGCTCAAAGATTTGGTGTGGTGAAGTCACTTGCCACATATAGATTATTGTTGCGCAGGATGACTCACAAATTGTCAATCACTAATGCTATATCTTTGCAATTAATCACTAATGCTGTATCTTTGCAGAACTCCTCTACTAGTGAGACTCTATCATCCACATTACAAACACCCCCCTCCATAGCCTCTAATAATTGCAGCTCCATCCTTGGCTGCATGGCTTCTTCAATTATCTGGTGGCTGGTTGCTGTTGCTTCAACATGCTCTTTTGGGGAGAGTGTGCAGAATCCACCTGCAAATCTCCTCATCCCCAACCCTTAAATGGATGTTTGCTTCAAACATTGAAACAATGAAATCCTTGTTACTGCCTTCTGCTACATATTCACAATCACGATCCATAATTAAACAAATAAACTGAAGTGTTAGATCATTCAGAAGGTTAAAGGCATTCCTCGAATCCCTATTTGTCATTGGCCTCCTTTCCCCTCTCATTCTGCAGCATCTCCTTCTCTAGTCAAAGGGCTCCATTACAACTTCATACTGGCCCTTGCACAGCCTCGCTCATATAACAAATACTGGATCCATCTCCCTTCTAAAATTTCAGTCTGGATCCATTTCCTTCAGCTACCCATATATAAGAAATTTTAGAAGGGAGCTCCCAAATTGGGAATCATTTCAAATACTGTTAACCTTTAAAGGCCACAAGGATTAGACAGCACGTAACCATTCCCACCAATTTAGGTCAAGCAAGCAAGCTTTTAATCCCCTTACCTTACCATAATTACCTTGCATGATTCAAAGATGACCTGAAATTGGGTGGCAGTGGAGGGGGATCAATGCCAATATCATATAGAAGTAAGTCATCTATTGGCCAATCCTTAGCTTCCCTACTCACCTTAGTAGCAAATGGATTTTAAATTACCCCACAATTTGCTAGACAATCTGCTAGCCTGTTACTTTTTCTTAGGCAATGAGAAAATTCTGTGCATATCATATAGAAATAAGTCATCTATCGGCAAATTCGTATCTTCCCTACTCACCTTAGCAGCAAATGGATTTTGAATTACCCCACTATTCACTAGATAATCCGCTAGCTTGTTACTTTCTCTCAAGCAATGGGAAAATTCTATGTTTTTAAAGCTTTTAGCAATAGACTTAACTTCATCTAAAATATTTTTGAGGTTCCAATCTTAACCGAATCTTTTTGCACCCATTTATAATGATTTGAGAGTTTCCGCCCACTTGATGCTTTCGACAATTAATAGATTTAGCCATTTTAATGCATTCTATAAGCGCTTTCACCTTTGCCACATTATTCGTTTTTGTACCAAGATAAAAAGAGCCATCTATTACAAACCTTCCTGCTTTAGATCTTAACACTGCTCCTACCCCTTGCCAGGCCTAGATTTCCTCGAGCAAATCTGTCATGACTCGATATTTTTCCAATTGAAGATTGGAAAGACTATCAATCACATACACAGAGCATTCAAAATATGGACAACCTCCTTTTTGCATACATTCATCGATGCCATTATGATGATGGAGCCAAGATTACAAAAGAACATTACACTCTTAACACATCGAATTCCATAACACTCCAAAAACATCCTCTAAGCAAGCGGGTTAATGATAACTAATTGTTAAAGGAGCTTAAAGAGCGATCATATTAAGACAAAGCCGATATAAGACAAAATAGTGATTATTATGAGATAACGATCATCATATAAGGAAATACATCGATTGTTAGCAAGATCGATTACAATAAGAGACATTTACTAAGAGGCAGCGGATGGCATGAAGGAACGTGACTCGTCCTCTTCCAAAATACAAATAGTGAGCGAATGGGGCAATCAGATCATCATCTACGAATCATCATCAACGTCCATAAGGAGAATCGGCCATCGAACAGCAGAAACAGTAATTACCAATCACATAATATTATTATATATCAGCCTTTTGTTATCATTACAATCTGATCATACAGCATTGGAATCAAATGTTCATCGTATAAACTCCTCGATATCATATAACAATGAAGAGAATCGAAGCCTTCAAGCTTCAAGGCATACTTGCAGTGAATCAATTAAGATCGAAATCTGAAGTATACCTTTATCACAGTCAAGGCCGATATTGAATAGAGGTATGTGAATTATTTATGCATATGTATATTTTGCTGTAGAATTATGAGTTCGATAATGGAACTAACCCAATGAATTGTGTTAAGAGAAACTGGCATGAAGATAATTATAAACAATGATATTCTCATGAAGTAATTATAATGCTATTTACTATATGAATCAAGATATGTTTATTTTTGATTTGTTTGAGCATTTGAAATGATGGAATTAATCCACTAGCTCCCTATGAGAGATGTGATAATGAGGATGGTTAATTGGCCAACCATGGGTAATGCTCAAGATGAGCTTAATATATTGGCCCTTGTCTAAAGTAGGTGCAAGTCACCCCTCGAGACAAGTGGATTTGGCCCTTGTCTAAAGTTGGTGCAATGCCACCCCTCGAGACAAGTGGATTTGGCCCTTGTCTAAAGTTGGTGCAATGCCACCCCTCGAGACAAGTGGATTTGGCCTTTGGCTAAAGTTGGTGAGCTATTCACCCCTCGAGCCAAAGGATTGTCATATTGGGCCTTTGGCTAAAGTAGGTGAGCTATTCACCCCTCGAGCCAAAGGATTGTCTTATTTGGCCTTTGGCTAAAGTTGGTGAGCTATTCACCCCTCGAGCCAAAGGATTATCATAATTGGCCTTTGACTAAAGTTGGTGAGTATTCACCCCTCGAGTCAAAGGATGGAAATAATGGACCCATGATAATAATTGGCTAATGACATCCTATCACATCCTCTCACATGGAATTAATGGTTTGATTAATGCATAGATCCAAATATAATGGATAATGATGAAAAGTGTGGAATGCATATTGATGTTGATCATAAGATTATAACCCTAGAAGGGCAATGTCACTATGTAAATTGGACATTTCTTGTATATATTGCAATAAGTTGGAATCCCAAGAAAGATTAGTGTACTAATGTTCTCTTTTTGCAAGTTGAATTTGTGTACAAGGTTGTGAAATTTTGGACTTGTGAGAAGGGGACATTACAAAATCATAATTGGCCCTCGGTTTTTCCCATACATTGGTCTTTCTTCTATTAATTCTATCTGTTACCCCATCAACAAAGAATTCTCTATGTGATGATATAACCACTCAACACCCAAACTAAAATAGGTTATCAACTTGACAAGCTAATAGAATAGGTCTAAGTTACCAGGTTCTTTTGTTTTACTTGCCGTATGAGAATGGGTAGGGTTCGGACACAGGAGCGGGGACGAGATGCGGGGGGGGGGGGGGTTCGCCTAGGGCCCGCCTAGAGCACCCTAGGTTCTCGGGGCGGACCTTGGGCGAATGCCCTTGCATCTTGTAAGGATCGGGGCATATTCGGGTTAAAGTCAACAAAAAAAATGTCAAAGGGGTTTTGTTATCTAGCATTGAAAGCTCATTTTGCCATCAGTGGTCACTGTTTGTGTGAGAATTATTATTGCAGTTGAGGGTTTATGTATAATAAAACCTTGTTCTGCCCTGGTTGACGGGACACACCATGTTCGTTTCAAATGGCGGTGTCCATTTTGTGTGTTTTTTTAATACAAATCCCTGAATTATGAATATATATATTTAAATTATGAAGTATATAAATATTTTGTTTATTGACAATTATGAGTATTATTGTTTTTATAATATTCAATATATATAAAATTATAAATTATAGTTATATATAAAACTATAATTTATAATATATTATTATTATTTATAATTTTATACTATATTATCGGTTCGGCCCTATAGACCTGCCGCTATGGGTCCGATCCGTCTTGGATCCGGATCCTAGTTCGGTTTTGGCAGGGGTTCGGACAAGGTTCCAAAAACGGCTTGTGGGTTTGACCTGTACGAATTTGTGCGAATTTGTGACGAATTTTTGACGGGTTTTGTGCCGCTGCTCCTCTGCTCCCACAATGCTATTCAGATTGCCGCATCCAGAGGCTCAACATGCTGGGAAAACATCGACGAAATTTTCCTGCGTGAACTTTTTACGGCGTGAGACAATTCTGAGCACTATAATGCTCACATATAAAAGCCTATCGAAAGGATTTATATTAATATGAATATCAATATATTAATATTCATATTAATATAATTATATTTATATTTATATTAATATGAATATAAACATATTAATATATTTATTAATTTATATTTATGTAATTTTATATTTCTTATTTATATATATATTATTATATAATTATATTTTTAATTTTTTGTTTATATTTATATAAATGGATATTAGTCTTTGGGTATTAAGATTAAAATATTTTTATTTCTATATATAAACGATTCATATTTATATTAATATATTTCCTATATAATAATATATAATTACATTAATATGTTAATATATAATTATATTTTTTATTTTTTGTTTATATGTTAATATATTTATTATTTCTTATTTATATTTAAATATCTACATAATATATTTATAAAATATAATATATATAAATGGATATTAGATACGTTTCTTATTTTAGAGATATATATATATATAATTACTGCTATATATATAATATATATCTATATTAATAAAATATATATACTTAATTACTATTGCAAATATGTATATATTTTTGATTTTTATATGTTTTTGGATGGACGAACCCAAAACAAACCCACACCCAAATTTTTTTTTGACTGAACCTGCGAACCCAAACCCAAACCAGTACCAGAACCGGTAACTTAGATTTTATATATAACTATAATTTATAATTTATATATTCAATGTAATGATAATTTATATATAATTATGAATTAGAGTTATATAATATATTATAATTATAAATAATATTATAAATTTATATATAAATAATAAAATTATAATTATAAATTAATTATAGCCGTTCATGGCACAATGTGATGGTGCGGTGTCCATTTTGTGTGTTTTTTTAATACAAATCCCTGAATTATGAATATTATATATTGTGAAGTATTTAAATATTTTGTTTATTGACAATTATGAGTATTATTGTTTTTATAATATTCAATATATATAAAATTATAAATTATAGTTATATATAAAACTATAATTTATAATATATAATTATTATTTATAATTTTATATATAACTATAATTTATAATTTTTATATTCAATGTAATGATAATTTATATATATAATTATAAATTAGAGTTATATAATATATTATAATTATAAATAATGTTATAAATTTATATATAAATAATAAAATTATAATTATAAATTAATTATAGCTGTTTATGGCACAATGTGATGGTTAAATCGCGGCATTATTATCCTTGCCACCAAGGTTCAAACCCTTGTTGGGCCAATGAGTTCGCAAGCTTTAAGCCCTGTTGGGCCAACGAGCTCGTCGACCTTGCAAGGATTGCTGAGCCAACGAGCTTGCGGGCTTAAAGCCCTGGTTGGGCCAATGAGCTCACAGGGTTGAATCACTAGTGTTCATGCTAGGGAATGAGGTCCCCTATGTTGTGACCTCACCAGTTCATAGCTCCAGTCAACAATGTTTACGAATAAAAAAATTTAAAAAAATAAAAAATTATAAATTAATTATATATATATATATATATATATATATATATATATATATATATATATATATATATATATAGCACTAGTGTTCATGCCAGGGAATGAGGTCCCCTATGTTGTGACCTCACCAGTTCATAGCTCCAGTCAACAATGTTTACGAATAAAAAAATTTAAAAAAATAAAAAATTATAAATTAATTATATATATATATATATATATATATATATATATAGCTGTACCCGTACCTATACCCGAGAAAAAAATTGCCATACCGGCATACTAGAACCCCGAACCCATACCAAGATCGACAACTAAGGTATAGGTTTAAATAATAAATTATTAAACTTATCCCATCAATAACTCCTAACCAAACTATATTTTATATGACCAAAACTAATTGTGTAATAATTCCTAACATTCCCCCCTGATTGCATATGGTTATAATACTGGAAGAGAACAACTTCGTATGTGAACTGGGATACACCCTTAGTTTGACATACGTACAATTAGTACTTGGAATGGCTGCACCACATCAGTAGGGTACAAACCTCATTGAATTCTTGGCAAAGGATGGGAACACACTCAGCTATCCTTCTTCAAAGTTGTGAACAAGGACACACAGCTGTCCACAACATGTGACAAAGGACACACAACTAGCCACATATGATTAGTCGGAGTGGGCCTTATTGATCTACAACACTTTGTGAATAGGGACAAACTCGACTATTCATAACAAGGGTGGCAGGGGCCTCTACTTGACATGCATGTTGCTCTTCAATCCGTCTAGGACTTACTAAAAACCTTTTTTTTTAAAACAAATTTGCTATTAAAATAATTACTCCAATCTTCGAACTAGCAACAAAGTCAATATTGGAAGTTACCTATCAACCTGTTGTGGTCCTGCAACCTCATGTTATCTTCATGTTACTCATGCAGGATCATCCAAATGCTCTTGTGGACCATAGAATGCATCGTAGAGATCTTCAACAACTCTATCAAGCGTCTCGATGGTACTGGTTTTCTCCATGGGAATGGACTTGTGCCCACTGCCCACACCTCCACCACCCCGACCTCCTGCCTTCAATTAAAACATGTTTATATGGGTGTTGGGTACTAATGATAATGCATCATGTTAAAAAAAAAGTATTCTTTAGGTTCCAAAGAACAACTTTTAATGAAGCTGAAGCAGAAAAAATTAATTATGCTGAGAGGTGTAACCTACAATGACAAGAAGGAACATGTAATGGCATGAGTGTATAACCAAAACCCGACATTTAGATAGGTGATATCTCTAAAAATTAAAATATCAAAATAAATAGATGACATCCCAAAAAATTAAAATATCAAAATAACATATGGCTGAAAAAGGGAGGATGTAAGAATTGATTTCTACAAAGTTTTTCACAATGGTATTCACTCAATTTTTTTCTTAAACAGTTGTAACTTGTATGTATTACGATATTTTTTTTTTTTGGCAAATTGCTACCATAGGGGGGAGCTCCCATTATATTAATATCATAAAGGAAATTACATCTTTTGCTGACAAAGTCGGTCCTACTTGGGTTTATATGTGTACAATGCTCTAAACCCACTAAACAACTCAATTATCCGCTCAACTTGATCAACAGAGAGCAAGTTGGAGCCAGAGTATGCAAATTTTAAAAATGGCTCCAAGTCTTTCTTGTACAAACATTCTCTATAAATCTCCACAGCTTCAATGATCTTCTTATCCTTCCGAGCTAATTTGCAGTCGATTGCATCACAGAACAGCCTCACCTTCGGATTTTTATTAAAAGTTGATATGGCGTTGATCGCCTCTCGGACCAGCTCTGGTTTAAGAGTGCCTGCCATAATCTTAGCTGTTTGGTTCTTGCCAGCAGCCAGAACTATCATGGAGAGAAAAAGGTGAATGAGATCCGCATCATGGATGTGCCCAACCGTAATCTTCTGAACCCTGATGATCTTCTTTAATGCTTCCTCTTCAACCGGATGACAAAAACTCTGCGAAGCTAGGCGGAGAAATCCTCCTGCACACACGGACATCTACAAGCAACCACAATGCGTTCCATGGTGAAACAAGCCTCCAATCGCTCACCATTTATAATGTCTTTGGCCACGAAAGCCAATCGTCCATCTAAGACCAGTCCTGAGACATGGGAAAAGCAAATCCGATACGATCTTACATCGAAATCAAGCACAGGCAGCACTGGACACACTTGCAGGCCAACTTATATTCAATATGTCCGTCTCAGTGTGACCACTGTGTGAAGCACAACAACGTCCTACAAATCAAATATCCCTGTAACAAAGATATGCCTTGGAAGAAACGGAGGCATTGGGATGCAACACACCACCATAGAGTCAAGTCAGGTTCCCATCAGTCTGCGGCCAATCTATACTTAGAATATTTACTAGACCAAACCAATCCTTGATAGCGCAAGAAATCTTGGAATTCTCACTTTGGTCAATCGCCACATTGGAGAGAAAATCGGCAGCCTTGTTGGCCTCTGTAAAAATGTGTCTAATTGAGTAATCTTCAAACAAACCAAGGAGATCGTGAATTTGATCCGCCCACATAGCAAGCCTCCAATTTGAAATTTTCTTTGATGCAATGGCACATACAGTAATCAGAGAATCACCCTCGATGTCCACGTGCATAAAACCTTTTTCAACACACAACTTCAGGCCGTGAAATAAAGTAACAAATTCTGCCATATTATTGGTGCCATCCGGAAGTTTAACCGCGCCAGCCGAACACAAATGCCCACTATCATTCCGAACAATAAAGCCAATGCCCGAGGCCCCGGGATTCCCACTCGCAACACCATCAAAATTGAGTTTCAGTTGGCTGCGTGGGGGAAGAGTCCACTCAGCCACCTTACGATCTTCTAGCCCAATTTGACTGACAAAGTTGTGAAACGGTGGTAATTTAAGAGAAGGCCAAGTGGAAAGGGTATTGTTATCCCAGCATGAAAATTTCAAATTTTTCTTTTTTTGGACCCTCATTGTCTAATGTTCACAAATGGCCATCTCTATTTTCCTTTGCAACGATATTATGTCCGTGGCCTTGTCCTTGAAGATGTGGGAATTCCGCTCCTTCCATATGAACCAAATAATCTTCGCTGGGGTGGAAAACCAAAGGCCCGACCAAAGCGCACCTTTATGTAATCTTGGCCAACACTGAAAGAGAGAATAATGCAGACGGAAGAGGACCACACCAGCCCAGTTTTTGAAGAAAGAAAGACCAGCATTCCCATGCCATATCACAGTGTAGAAGAAGGTGGTCTACATTTTCCTCACTAATTTTGCACAGTGCAAATCGATGAGGACCGAAGAAGCCAATTTTTTTAAGCCTATCACCAGTAAGAATCTGACAGTATATATTAAGATAACTTACCATATATGTGAATAGTTACTTATCAGTGAGGATTGATACTAAGATAGATAGGAATTTAAGATTTACTTTAGAGTTACTTTTATAAATCAAAGGATGTAAAAATTGATTTATGCAAAATTTTTTACAATGACATTCACTCATAATATATATGTGAATAGTTTTTATTTTAGATAAAATAGCCAGTGTTTTTATTGGGGCCCCACCCTGGGAAAAACTAATACGTACAATAATGCCAATAAAGACCAAGAGAGATACACAAATACTCAACAACCATAGAAGCCCATCCCAAACAAAATACCCTACACACCCCACGACAACATCTTACAAGACATAGCATACTCTATATTAAATCATCTGTGCTTAACATGTGATCTTAAAGTCATATGAATTGAAGAGCTTTGCTTTTTATTTTTTATTTTTTATGCTTCAACATTGTTGTCCAAATCTCCGAAATGCTCTAATTCTTCTTCACTTTCACTTCCAATTTTTGAATGGAAATCCTCCTCTGAAGAGAAGGGATCTACCTTAGATAATGGTTGCAGCTTTGAACACTCGGTCTGATTAGCTGAAGATACAACAAATAATTTAAGGAGGTCAGTCTTTTCAAGCTCTGAGCAACCTGTCTTAATCTTACCTTTGTTACCTTCTCTAGCACTCAACGCTACAGTCTGCTCCTCAGGCTCGCTATCCTTTGCGGCATCCATGATATTTTCCACCACACAAAGCATCCTTCACCTCACCATGCTTGTCTTCTTTTTGTTCCTCCTCTAGACTATTCGGCTTAGATAAAGAGCTACTGTTGGAGTAAACGGTTTTACCATTTACCCAGGCTTAAGTTTACTTAGGCTTGTGTTATAGTTTAATAGTGCATTTAATCAATTAGGGTAGTTGTGTTTCCCGTATCGGGAAGTTTCATACCTGTCACCTAATGTTCTTGCCATTAAAAGGTTGTACAATATGTAAATTAATCATCTCAATTTATTCACTCTTGTTTGGTGAAAGACCCTGTGTGCTTCTCTCTATTTTGTGAAGGTTATTTTCTGCAGATGGTGCTCCTGGGAGGTGGATGACACCAACAGCGACCTACCGATTGATAGAGTTGCATGGACACGGATATGGTATCAAATACAAATACGACTATTTTTCAAGACCCCTTATATGGATATGGCTAGATACGACATATATAGATAGATAGATAGATATATTAGCAATAAATAATATTAAATAATTTAAATTTAATATAAATAATATATATTTAACAAATATATTATATATTAATAAATTAAATTTAAATTAAAAGTTAAATGTATTAAACTTAATAAATAAATAAAAGTTTACAATGTAAAGTAAAACAAAAAAGCCAAAAATAAAAAAAATTATCACCAATTAATAAAATTTGCCTCTTTCTCCATTGCTTGTTGACACTATATTTCCAACTTTAGAATGAATGCGACTATTTGAGTAAATACAATCGTGTAGAAAGGCATATTTCCGATCGTGTGCGTGCTGGTCTAGAGTAGTTCCCTGCAACAAGAAATCAGCATGCCAGGTCATGGAACAATTGCTTGCAGCAATTTTTACCCTTCTAGGGTTAATATTTTTGGGATACGGCACAAATATCATGAGAATGCCGCATTTGCGCGTATTCGGCACAGGAAAAAAATAGGGTTTTTTTTGGTACGGCTGGATACGGTATCCAAGACGTATCCGAGCCGTATCCTATGAGTATCCGTATCCAATACGGTGATACATGTACCAAGGGAGAGGGGGTGGAGTATCCGGTAACTGTGCCGATTGATGATGTGGCGCAACATTCTTCCACGAAGAAGCCCTACCTGTTATCTTTTTCATAGTTATGAGACTCGGACTCGGTGCGGACTCGGCGAGGGTCACTTGGCTCGGGACTCGGGACTCGGCACCCAGACTCGACACAGTGAAAAACCCAAGAAATTTAGAGATTTTTAAGGATTTAAAACTTGTTTCATGCACCCTTTATTAAATAAACCTTAAAGACACAATAACACCATTAAATAGAAGCTAATTTGATCACATACACAAGTATACATCGATCACACAAGTATAAACACAAATTGTAGCTGAGCTGCTGAAGGAAATAGCACACTTAGATATCTGATATATAAATATAGTCAAATGTATACAAAACTCATGGAATATGAAATCCATGACATCAAATGTTCTAAACAAATATGAAATATCAAAACAATAACTAGAAGTCTATGGCTCAGAGGAGCCTGCATCCTTCGCCTTCCTACGAAGGCGTAAATGGTAGGTCTTCAATGATGCAACAACCGTAATCTCTGCCTGTGAGTCCATGCCACCCTCACCAACATCCTCAGCCTCATGCTACAACCTCAGCCTCTCTATCTGCTTGGTCAACCCAATCAAGATCCTCGTCACTAAAGACAGGATCTGTAGCCTCAATGATCCACTCAGATTGTTGATCAACCTCCTCTAGCGTGATTGGGGTGGAGTCATGGTCAAAAATCTGTCTGTGTCTGAGTCGAAGGTTGTAATGAACATACACTAGATCATTCAACCTCTCCATAGACAATCTATTGCACCTCTTGGAGTGTATGTGCTCAAACATACTCCAATTGCGCTCACAACCTGAAGCACTGCATGGCTGGCTCAATATGCAAATGGCGATCCTCTGAAGATTTGGTGTTTTAGCACCAAACATTTGCCACCATCTATCTGAGATGAGAAAAAGAAAAAAAATCAATCTCATTTCCAATTTTAAGTTTCAAGTTTCAACATTTAATAATAATATAAAAAGAGGAAAATTATGCCCTTAAATATATTTTTACTTGGCTGCAATGTCGTCCTACTCTCTTTTGCACATTTGACGAGAAAAGAGGTCTCCTTGTGCATTAGTAAAGGCCTCTATCTCATGGACTATCTGTGTAGTAACTGCAGACGCCATCCGCTCTATCACTGAGTAGAGCCCACCAAGAACCTCATCCGCCTTGAAATCAGGGCGGAATTGGAATGCCGGATTTAGGAAATAAGCTGTTGCATGGAGGGGCTTGTGAAGTTGGTGGTGCCATCTCCTATCAATGATCTTCCAAGTGGGACAATACTTACCCTCAACTCCCCCATAGATGGATTTAATGGCCTCCTTGGCCCTATCCATGCCCTCATATATGTAGCCCATTGCGGGCTTCTTCCCATTAGCAACATGTAGGAGAACTACCAAGGGCTCGGTGAACTGCAAATATTGTGAAACATTAACTTAAGTAAGTGTGAATAAAACTAAACTATAAAATTAAACAAATAAAAGAAAAATATGAATAAAAATTAAAAGTAAAACATAATGTAGAATACTAGAATTAAATTTTACGGTTACCTTCACAATCTCTGCAGCAGGTGTCCAAAAGCCTGGCTCATCATAAATGTAACTTGCCACTTCAATCCCTGGGGTGGAAGAAGCATAGGATGAGGAAGTCCAATCCTCAACAACAAACATACGTTTCAAAGCTCCCTTTGACCGAATCAAGGATTGTAGTGTGATGAAATTTGTAGCAAATCTGGTGATTCCAGGACGAGCCAACTCCGTCACCCCCGTGTATTTCCTCATTAGGCTAAGGACCCATGTGTGATTGTATATGAATTTGCAAATATTTTTGGCTATATCCACACATGTTTTGATTCATGGAAGCTTGCCAAGATCCTCCAATATGAGGTCAAGGCAATGGGCAGCACATGGAGTCCAAAATATTGTTGGGTGCCTCTCCATCATTAGTCTACCTGCAGCAACATAATTTGCTGCATTATCGGTCACCATTTGAACCACATTCTCCTCACCCACCTCAAATATGACTTTCTCTATAGCCTCACAAAGGTATGTGGCATTTTTTTACATGCGTTGAAGCATCAATTGACTTGATGAACACGGTGCCACCTAAAAAAAGAAGCAAAATCAATGGTTCAATAAATTATAAAACATAAATTAAAAATATTAATAATTAAATCAAATTCAAATTTCAAATTATTCAATGCATTGAGGGAAGTACAATTACTTGAAGAGGAAACAAGAAAATTCAGCAGCGTCCTATTTCTTTTGTCGGTCCAACCATCGGTCATGATGGTGCAACCCTTCTTGCTCCATACCAAGCACTGCTCCTCTATTTTGGCTTTTACATCAGCCACCTTTTGTGTCAAAAGTGGGCCCTTTAAGTCATCTTCAGTAGGGCCTTTGAACCCCGCCCCACAAATAGTTATGGCATCAACCATATTTTGCCAAAAAGGAGACCTAGCACATGTAAAATGGAGAGTTTAACTTTAAATTTGAATTCAACATACATCTAAAAGGTAAATATAAAAATTCATGAGACAAAGAATCAAACTATAAATTTTAAAACAATCAAACAAAAAAGAATTACCTGGCTGCATGGAATGGAATGGTGCAATAATACCAAAAGTCTCCAATTGCTCGTCTAGCTGCATCACGTGCCTCCTTATTCCAACCCATACTCTCAAGCGATGGTTGGGAACCAGGAGTAGTGCGTGGCACAAAAAATGAATCCAACCTAGATTTACGAACTCTAGGACCAATGCTAATACTCCCACTAGCACTAGCACTAGCAGAAGCACTAGCACCAACACTAGCAGAAGCACTAGCACTAGGACGAAATGGAGGCTTGGAAGAAGCCTCTCCAACACCACCAATGCACGCCAACTCCTCCCTTTGCCTCTTTTTCAATTCTTTTTTCATTTCAAATGTTTCTAATTGTACTTGCACCTCACGAACAACATCAATAGGTGCCTCATTGCATCCCAAAGCATCATAGACGGGTATGCGTGCAAGATGGTATTTCAATCTATTAATGCCTCCATGAAAAATTGTTTTGCAATAGAAACATTTTCCCTGTCCTTTTTTTTGCCCGGGAAAAATTTCAGCATGTTTCCAAGCCGGGTCCTTTCGATTTGGGTTTGAAGAGTTAGACATTGTGGAAAATATAATTTGAACTTGAAATCAAGGCTGCTGCAATAACACATAAATACAAAAAAAATGAACATTTGTGAATTCATTTAGAATTATTAAACTAATGCAAAAAAAAAAAAGTAGGGTTTGTTGATTGTTCCAAAACAAAAGGTAGGGTTTCTAAATTTGTTGAATGTTCAAAAAAATAAGTAGGGTTTGTAACTTTGTTTCAAAAAGAATTGAAATTTTAGAAAACAATGCAATTTTTGCTAAAAAAACACAAAAAAACCAAACAAAATCAAGCTTACCTCTCTAATGAAACTTCAAATGAAATGCAAACTCCTTCCAATCGCTGGTAGAGAGCTCTCAATGCACCAACTCTGAGTATGAAGCTACCCGAATGCAATTTGTTGATGGATTTTTCGTCTACCTCCTTGCTGTTTGCCCTACAATGCACTCTTATTTTTCCTCACAACTCTCTTTTCTCCTCCTATTTTGCCAACAAAATGAAATGAAGTTGCTTTTAGTGTAGTAGAGGCAATATAAGTAAAAAAAAAATTCAAGTTTTAATTTTAGTTTTATGTTTTTTTTTATTAAACTTTTTCACTTTGCCTGCGCCGATCGAGTCTCACTGACGGGACTCGCTTGGAACCGGCGAGTCCGGCGAGTTTCTTAGCTGGGTTCGAGCCCGAGTCCCCAGGACTCGTCTGGGGTCACTCGGCTTGGGACTCGCCGAGTCCAGGCGAGTCTCGTTTCTTTGATCTTTTTACTTTTTTGCATTCATCCGCTAGATGGCCCACATTAAAGCACTTCCAGCTGCAAAATCTAGATTCTCGTAATCCAACGGTTGTTTCCACACTTCTTTCCCTACATTCAAACCTATATCTATTGGGAGTCCAAGAGTGAAATCTAACTCTACCAATATTCAAGCCGCAGAAGTTAAAGCATGTCTATGAGTTTTAGGGGAGATAGAACTGCATTTCCCCAGAGAGTTGCCAAAGCTTTTCAATGTAGAAGTTTGCCAAAAACGAAGAGGTAAGTTGGGCAATTTTAAACATAGGAAATTTCTGAAAGTTCTCAGTAAGCAGGTTGTATGCTGGGTAGCGGGGTTTCATGAAAAGGGTTGCCATCACCCAAATCCAAGGGCCTTCCTCCAGAGTCTTGCCTCTATCCTCTCTAGAATCACATACAACTACAAAAAATCCCTGCGCATAAGGATAGGTAACAATAGGAGCTTCTAAAAAAGGCAACTAGTTAGACTTTACCCATACATTTAGCTCTGGCAAACTAGGCCAAAGGGAGCTGAATCTGCAAATCAATGCCATCTCCATGTAATAGGCCCTAAAGAGATAGGGATGAACATGTCATAGGCCCTATAGGATGCTGCCACCTGTCCTGGGAAAAGCTGCCATCTGTCCTGGCTGACTAAGCTGCTTGGTAGGTAGGTGAGACCAGTCAACTGTCTGTTTGTCTTGCTCCTTGGTTGCAAATTCCATGGTGTCTTGGAATCCTTTATCTTGAGCACAGATTCCAGGATGAATAGGATTTTCATGTGGAGGAATCCTTCCTTGAGCAGGGGCGCACTTTTCAATAGGCTCAGGAATCCTTCGTTTGGAATTCCTTCTGACCAGGGCTGCAGTCCTTCAGAGGTCATGGATTCTTGAGTTGGAATTCCCTATCCCGACATGGATTCTCGTTCTTCTTGATGGATGGTGAACTATTCTTTTGTTCTTGGCTCTCCAAGGATTGATCCTCTTATCCAGAATTGAATTCCTTGATGTGGAACTTGAAGTGTATCTTCTCCCATTGAGGATCTTGATGCTAACCCTTCCTGTGTCCTTGAAGTTTGAATTTTTTTTCTTTTCTTCTTGTGGAATTCACATGTAGTCTCCTCGTCTGGCGTTGGAAGTAGTCCTCCTCTCCGGTATTGGAACTTCATGATGCTTGAGATAGTCCTTGATCATCCTTGAGCTCTGTCTTCATGGAAGCTCATCCTCGTCCTAGATTCCTGCAAAATAAGGGAAACCTCGAATAGTCATGATGCACAAAATCCATAAATGCAATGCAATATGAAATGAAACATGAATGATTTTGCAAGTTTTGATCAATTTCACTTATAAATTCCTGAACAAACATAGGGTTTTCCTCATTCTTTGGCATTCTTCATACTCAACTGACTTTTCCTTCATTCCAGGGTTACCAGGGAAGAATTGAGGAGTTTCCAGGGCAGGGCACAACTGGAAGGAGGGAGCAGGATTCCTTGGACAGGAATTTCTCAGCTAGGAATTCCAGGTCTTGATGAAATTTGTCCTCATGGTGAAATCTGTTCTTTGAATGCTAAAATCTTCCTTGGAATGCTTACTTCTGTCCTTGGTTTGAACATGAAATCTGCTTTTTTCTATCTTGGATTTGAGTTTGAATGAATGAAATGACTTGGGCGGCCTCCTTATATAGGCATTTGGACTCCCCCCTGCCACTTGGCCGACATGCTTTTTTGTCTCATTAAAAACCCCTAACCGCCATAACTCTGGCTGACTTACGCTTTGTCTTATCCTCTCAAGGTGGTGGCGTGGATTTCCATGTGGTTGGGGATTCTATGAGGTCGGGGATTTTCACCTGTCTTGGAGTGTGGATTCCAGTTGGTCGGGGATTTCATGGAGTCGGGGATTTTCACCTGTCCTGGAGTGTGGATTCCAGTTGGTCGGGGATTTCATGGAGTTGGGGATTTTCACCTGTCCTGGAGTGTGGATTCCAGTTGGTCGGGGATTTCATGGAGTCGGGGATTCTTGCTAGTCGAGGATTCCATGAGCAACTGGATTATGCGACCATGGATAACTTCTTCCTGAGTCTGGACTTTCTTCCCTTGGAGTGATTCTGAAACTCATTTGTTGAAATTTGGCTAAGTCTTGGAAATTTTCTCCCTAATGGATTTCATTCAGATGGAAGGCCACAATTTTGCACTTGTGAACAGGAATCCATTCATGTTACATACTCCGGAGGGAACTGGAATCTATTTGGCATTTTTTCTATAGGTCCTGCAGTTAGCTATCCAGGAGCGCATATTCCCTATGGACAAGGATTCAGCGACCTAGCCAGAACTCCTCCTTGGGCGCAAAATCCACCTGCAACTGGATTTTGCGCCCCAGGACAAATTTCTTCCCTGAGCGCAAAATCCACCTGCAGGTGAAAAGTGACTTGGATCATTTTTTTTTGCTTGGATTTTGCCGTATGGTCTTTTTCTTCTGGTTCAAGTGGAATTTGAGTTGTTCCAGTTGCTTCATAGAGGTTTGATCATTGGCACGGGATCCGGAACGAGGAGTTTTCCTTCATGCTTCTCAGGGAATTTGAATCTTTATGGCGAAATCCTTCTAACAAATGGTGAATTCTTCATGCAGGCACCCATGGACAAGTCCAGGAATGATTTCCTGATAATTTGCAAAGTTCAGACTGGACAGGACACTGGAACTGGACAATCCTGATCCTGGGGAGCATAATCCAGTAGGTACTGGATTATGCGACCAGGACAGAAAATCATCCCTGGGCGCATAATCTAGTACATACTGGATTATGTGACCAGGGAGAAAAATCTTCCCTCGGCGCATATTCCAGTACCTACTGGAATATGCGACCAGGAACCTTCCTGTGTAGCAGTTAAAAGTCTTCCGGAGGAGTGTTTGGGCATTCGTCGTTTCGAAATTGTTCTAAGTCACTGAAAAACTCTATTGATTTGGAAATCGTCCAAGTTATGATATGAGATTGAGTCCCGGATTGGGATCAGAAGGATATCCTTTGGATTAGTCCTGTAGGAGTAGGGCTGCCGGCCCGGGAACTGAGTTCCATGATGGAAAGATGATCATGCCAAGGAGTGACAGGCTTTGTCGAATTCAGGACCTTGTCGAGATAGGAATCCGGATAGACCTTGGAACGGAAGTCTGGGAATGAATTCCTTTGGAATAGGACTCAGGGATAGGAACTTCCGGACAGGACTCTGGATTGGACTTTCGGACTGGATTCCAGGACTGGGGTCCGGATTGGACTTCTGGATTGGGACTGGGGTCTGGAACAAGATTAGCACTGAGTGAAGGATTAGGATCTTTCTTATGGAATGATGGACTTATGCCATGGACTGGTCAATTTTGATCGAGGTTCATGATAGTCAGGGTTTCACTTATCCTTAGGAAAACTCACTACTTCAAGCATTCCTAATGTTCCCTGTGAGCTAATTGCTTGGACATTCTTTCCTAGCTTCATGGATCAGGGCAAGAAACTGCAAGATCAAAGCAAAAACGACGGCGGAAGCGAGAAAAAAGGGGGTCCCCATTTGCAATGGGGTGATGTGTGAAAACGTCACAACAGAATCCTAGGGCAAAAACTAGGGCATTTACAAAAGGCGACATTACAATCACCCAGTGACTAATATCCTAACAGTTCTTTAGTCCTACGACGTGTTCGACTTCACACCTGTAAACAACCTGCTATATGGTTGTAAAGATTCCCCTGATTGGTATACGCAGCCTAGGAGATTACTGATGTACTTCATATTGATTGACCGGAATTCCTTCCCTCACAGATCTACTTGAGTGGTCGAGGATTTCTACCAACCATTTCCCTGTAGCTGATCAGTTGACTATCGCCTGGTTGTGATGAGGCTCCGCGGACAGTAGGGGTGTGATTCCTCTTGAGATGCCAATTCCAGAATGGTGATAAGATTTGCTTCGCAAATAGATATAAATGCCTTCCAACGATAACGAGATCTACTTCTTGAGCGACCCGTGGAAGGTCCTCTAACGGATGCTTCTGCCAGCCAATCAGAACACTAGAATTCCTCCCAACTATCAAGTATTGTATCTACTCAACCAAGCCATAGATAATCTCCATCGCTTTCTCTTGCGGAGAAGGTATTATATCAATCTTCGAGTTGAATTGTTCCATTAGGTCAAGATGATTGAATTCTTTTTTGATATAGCATCGCTATTATGCCCTATTTCAGGGGCATGACAGAATCATAGGGAACAATCTTTGAATATTGACCACATTGCCAAACGCAATAGTACTTGTTGTGACAGCTCAACCTATGGTGTCAAATTTGGAAAAAGACAATAAAAGCCTCCTTTAAATTAGAAAGCTACAGCTGGCAGCTTATGAAAATAGCTCACGACATATCCATTTATAAGCGATTATATTGCATAAAGCAATAATAATCGTTTTATCTTATCAGCACAACATATGACTTAGCATTAATATCTGTAGCATCCCTTATATTTCTTGTCGTAGCCTGCCACCAAGGCATAAACACATTAAAACACACACAATCCTCTTGTAGCAAATAATACATAGGTCTTGTAGTAGAAACACACAGTCCTTGTCGCACTTGCTGTAGCAGTTTATGTTCACATGAAACTATCTTGTAGCAGCTTGGAGGACTGTAGCAACTTGAAGAAAGACTGTAGCAGAATTACAGATGATCTAAAACATTTAAATAACCTGCATCCTTCCGGTAGTGCCCTTCTAGAAGCAAGTTAATAGAAGCTACAAAGCAACAAACACACCAAAACTGAAAACAAAACCAGTTAACTAGTTTTGGTGACACAGCATTGCCTGTGGACCCAAATGCTCCTGCATCATATGCTTATATTTGGGTTCAAAATAAAAGAAACATCCCGTTTTTTATCTTTTTCTTGGTTTTCAAGTGTTGCAAAATTCATTAATTTGAACCTGCATCTTCAACTATCAAACTATTTGTTTCTGTGGATCACCCATTGGATAATGCCAGAATTGTTGCAAATTATTATTTTGTGTTTGAAATGACCAAACTCATATATCTTTTAGAAGATGCTGACTCCAGTACTACTTTTACAGTTTAGTTGACTTAAGATCTTGTGTGTATGCAGGTAGATCTGGCACATGCAATTCTTGGGTTCTCGAAGAGAGATGAAATATGGACAGTACCATGGACTAGAGAAACCATTTTCCAGGTAGTTGTTTGTCCTTCTAAACTTTGTGCTGTGTATGTCCACACACTTTGGGGAGAGCATTTATTATAAACAGGAGTTGAAAATCATTCACAAGTTTGACTTTCCTTGAGAAAAAGCTCACACGGCGAAAATAATGGAATAAATGAATTGTTAGAAGATAGGAAGGAGTGAAATGATTTAACTTTCTTGTTTTCCATCCTTTTTAAAATTACTACTATCACAGATTGAGTACAATGGATCAAAAGATTGATGCATCTTTTTCTGCCCATGTGTGGTCTGTTTTACATGTATTTAATGGTACTTTGCCTGTGTATGTTCACATATCATAGATGAAACATGTTCATATACTGTTTTTCTTCTGAGAAACATGTTCAGAATCTTACTTCATCTGATTTGCAGGTTATTTTTCTTTGGTACTCTGCTTTCTGGCTTGTTGGATTCTGGATAATTCCAATGGTGGCTTATGCTGCTGGTTTTAGCAAAGAATCTCTGTCATACAGAGGTCAAGCATTGTATAGTCTTGTAATAGATCTTGTCGAGGGGACAGTTGGAATGACTATATTGTATCGATGCTTACTTCGTGACCATCCTCTCCCATATAATTTTTTCTACATCAGCTGGAAAGGAGATTGGCTCATTAATGCTTGTTTAGGGTGCTTGATGTTCCCTTTGGTACACATGTTACAAAGAGTTAATCTAAACTTGCTGCCAGTTTCTCCCCCTTTAACAGCATCTAATATTGTAGACCAATCAAAACTGGCTCGAGATCCTATTGCTATGCTTCTTTATGCCATGGTTGTTTCAATTTGTGCACCTATATGGGAAGAGGTCATTTTTCGAGGTTTCCTTTTGCCTTCTCTGACTCGCTATATGTCCATCTGGAGCTCTATTTTTGTTAGTGCTGTTGCATTTGCAATAGCACACTATAGTGTGCAGCGTTTTCTTCCCCTCACATTCTTGGGTCTTATAATGGGCATTGTTTTTGTACGTTCCCGCAATCTTCTTGCATCTGTGCTCTTGCATAGTTTGTGGAATGGATTTGTGTTCTTGGAACTATTCATGTGATGTATTTGCTCAATATATTTTTGGATGTGCACTGTACAATAACAGTAAAAAGGAATGCCAACTGCAAGGCTTTGGAGCAAGTCGAGATATTTGTATTTCCATTGTCATTCATTTTCTTGTGACCGAGTCTATATGTTTTGAGATTTAGTAGTGCTTACTCTTTATTACTGAATAATGTAAATAAAACATCCCTGGTAGTGCTTGTAGGAGAGGGTAGGTATTGATTTGTGTTGTTAAAATTTGATTTTATTGGTTTTCTACTACTAATACTTCCTGTAACTCAAGCTTGCCAGGAGAAATTCTTGGTATGATGTTGAATTTTCAATCGTCTAAAGACTCAAAGCTCTCAGACTCCATCTGGCATCAAATACAATATATATTTCTGATTATCTTCTTTTTTTCTTTTTATTATTTTTGAGAAATGCTCACATTGTTACTGGATGTCCCATAATGCTATTGCTTATGTGGTAAGAATATGTTTTCGGAAGCATAATTCAGAGACTAGAATTTTGAGAATGAAAAGTATAAAATGGAACCAGCTGTAATTTCAAGAGAACATGTTTTCTATTGCATGCAAATTGTTCCTTTCTAAATTTTTTATTGATTTTGTCAGTAGGTGGTTTAATACTTTTCTTAAGCATAAATGATGAGCAATAAGTCAAGGATAAAATGCAATGCTCTTGTTAAGATGTTTTATTGTGATGTGAAGAACATATTCTGGATGCAGTTACAGGCTATGTAAATCTAATCCAGGGTTGATTTTACGAGTAAATGACCATCAGCAAAGCTATCACCATCACGGGGTATGTGTTTGGCAAATAGTAAAAGTTATGAATTCTGGTTTCATTAAGTTTAGGGTTTTCAAAATGCTCTAGAGATACATCATATATACGAATTGAAATGAGTTTCACCGTAAACAATCTTAGCAGTCGATACAAAACTGCAAGACGTGAATGCACAGTAGATGGAACTTAATGTGGTTTCTGTTTTTGCCATTTTTACTTTGTATTATTAACGTTATAAGATTGCTATTTAATGTGCACTAACATTTGATAGTTCTATTGTGAACGTTGCTTGGCCATTTTATTGCTGGTTTTGTAGTTGCATATGATTGCTTTTTTAATACAGCTAGTAATAAAACATCTATTTCCCTAATTAGAGTTAAATTTAAAAAAATAAAAAAATATTAAGCATAAAATTAAAAATGTAGCCCTTTAGTAATGTGATGTTTTATGAGTTAAATTTAAAAAAATAAAAAAATATTAAGCATAGAATTAAAAATGTAGCCCTTTATTAATGTGATGTTTTATCAAACTGTGTAGTTTTTGAGTCGATCTTCATCAATGTAGATTTCATGAGTAGTGGTTCACAAGAACCTATCTCTCACCTACTTAACACTCATTGTATTTAGGTGATGTTTATAAAGGTGAATCATAAAAAATAACGAGGTCACCCATCCCAATAGCCCTTTAGTACTTGATTGCAACATTTTTGCAAAATAAGAAATAAAAATATAATTGAAGTTTTTACAGAGGAAACCCTTGGTAATAGTCTTGCCCTTTGTGGCTTTTGGTTATCCTCAAACAACCAAGCTCATTTTCTTCATGGTTAGTCTACATGGCTTTCTAACCGGCATAAGAATGGATTTTTTGTCTATGTTTTACCTTGGATTCTATGTGGAGATTGTGTTTTTTTGGTTTGAGCTTTTAAATATAGGTCACTTCCATTGGTGTAGATCTGATCTTTATTGATTGTGTGTTTTTGCTCTCTAGTTTGTTGAATTCACCATTGATGTTTGTTTTGCTGTGAGGACCAACAATATTTAAGAATGCTTTTAGAGGGCTATTAGATTGTTGATATGATCCACACATAATAATGTAGTAAGACAATGTAGAAGATAGATCCCACACAACACAAGAGGTGTTTGTGGGCCAAGATGCCCTAATATCTTGTTAGTATGAAAAGGGTTCTTTAGCTATCTAGTTCTTTCTCAACTAGTTCTTCGCTTTAGCTCTTTTCACACTAGGTTAAGTTTTGTAACATCCCTTCTAATAATACTTGAATAAACTCAAGAATTTACAAGAAAGTAAATAGACTTGGTAATCATGTGAGAATTTTTTTTTTTTTTTTGAAAATAACATTTGCAATATCACAAGAAATAAAGTACAGCTTTCTATATAATTTCAACCTTCAAATCATAACAAACTCAAAGTTAGAATCATATTGAATTCCTTTCAATTTACATTTACATTAAACATAAAATGTAGACAAAAGAGTAGTTTTACCTCATAAGTTTGACTATCAGAAGCCATAACATGGAGTACACTGCATCTGGAATGTTGATATTTGTCTTCACGAGCTTTGGCGAGTCTTCTCCTTTAGAGGGAGAGCATCATCTGAGTGCTTTACCTCCAACCACAGACCGGCGGTCCCCCGCACACCTTCCTTTCTGGAAGTGGCCCTACCCTTCACGAAGGGTATAGATATAAGGAGCCAACAAGTTTTTTTTTTCATCTGAGTTCTAGTATTGTGTCCTACATAACTCAATCGACTATACAACCTTAGACTCCTTCTAGCTAAGTATGATCATACTGATTGGTCATGTCCTCTAGACACACACCTTTGACTCGACTTGGAACCATTTCATCCTATAGTTTGGCTTTCTTCATTTAGTAACTCTAGACACAAACTTGTTTGTACTGTGAATTCATTCTAGCCAATCTGACTTAGAAGTAATTCTCAATCTAGGATATACATGCAATATATATATGTTGAGGTAATTCTAACCTTTCAAAGATTCCCTCTTTGCATACTTGCAACTTCTAGGGTCTATGACCTTTTGTCACTCTTCTCTCTTACTCAAACATCAAACGTCTTTGGTGCATTAAAACAAATTTCAACTCTATCATAGAATCACTTAAATTTGATAAAGTATTGCAAGGACTCTTTTTGTCTTGCTCTATAGTTTTCTTGACCTTTCACTGTCGACCAATATGGTTTTATTGACCTTTTAATGTCGACCATTATATATATACAAACAATATCATCACCGACATAAGAGTTATAGGTTTCCTAAATCCTTTTGGTCTTAATTCTAGGGTTTAACTCCTCTAACCAATAATGGAAATATTGAACATCCTTGTTTTCTAGAGATAATAACATAAATATAATAACCCCTGAGAACAAAATACCTCTAGTCTTTCCCAGACCACTTGGCAATGTCTGTATTTACATTTCACATAATGTGAATAAACATAATATACAAGGTATACCTTAACCAACACTATCATATCATAACTAGTCTTGACTAAGTTCAATCTCTCAATCTAGATAGGTTTGAGTCATAAAAGGATACAAAAATACTTTTCAACCTCTTACTATTTTTATGTCCATTGACATTCGACATAACTAGGTTATGAACTCATATATAACCTCCTTTGAATAAATGTCACATAAACCTTTATCAACCATCTTGAGTACAACAATCATGAGGAGTTGAGTTTCCACTCTCTTAGTTCACCTACTCCCCTAGGTTTATATCATGATATGGAAATAATTTATACTTCTCCTAAGAAAATCTATATCCATGTCGTCACATAGTTCCTTTAATATCATAAAGATATAATCTCATCAAAATCTCCATTCCGAAGGTAGTAACTATATGCTTCCAAAAGTATGGATATATCTATGGATCTAACAATAATCCTCAACAAGAAATTCATTCAAGACTTAATCAATTCTTGATAGGTTTGAGTTTATAATATAATTCTTAACCATCTTAGTCTTCTCAAGTCAATTGACTTTCACTAAAGAAGAGATAAGAACTAGTGTTTAACTCCCTACGTTTTACATGATAATGAGTGTCTTTGTTATGTAATCAACAAGTGATACTATATCACTATTCAAAGTTGTTCTTAATGATAATAATACCATTCTAACATATACAATACCAAAATCTTTGTTTTCAAGTGGTGAAGCTTTGACCTTAATCTCATTTTACGTATATCCAAAACAAGGTTTATCTTTTTCACATAAGGTCATAAAAGTCCTCTTGATCAATTCAATCTTTCAATCTTGAATAGGTTTGAGTCAAGAATGACGAAATAATAATCTCGACCAAAATGTCACCTAAGTATATAACCTGGAAGAGAAGATCTATCTCTATCATCTAGACTATTACATTAATAGACTCTACGGTAGTCTACTCATTCGGCTTTCATCAAACAATTCACTACACAGACAAGACAGTGAGAAGCATAAGATGATATAAACTCCTATAGAGTTACTCAGTCGATCAAGAAAAGTAAGATAAAACCCTAAAACCTATGATTACTATCATAGTTGATAGGTAAAAGCCTATCTTACATACTAAGGCTGTAAAAATTAATTCTCTACGTTGCAATCTAATAATAAAACTTTAAGGCTGAACTTTTCAATGATTATCCCTCGCATTACAAATTCTTAGGAATAAAGATCCAATTTAAACACAGCCGGAAGGGCTCTTTTACTACGTAGAGGAGGCTCACTTAATGCTTTCTCTCTTCTACTTTAAATTATCTCACTGTTTTCCCTACAGAGTCTCAGTTAAAACCAAAATAAACAAATTCTTTTGTTTTGCTATGCTATACTCACATAATAACGAAGAGGAAAAGTTTATGTAGGCGTCGGTTTTATACACACTATTTTGCATGCCCCAAAAGAACGGAAAACAATGTTACTTAGAAATGTAAGGCTTAAGTTTAGATAGATATGCCTACCAGTTTGATGTTGATGGACTCCCATACCTGTGCACAAAGGCATGCTTAATATACATGAGATGGAATCTATGATAAATACAAGAGAAGACTCTGCAACACTTGTTGAATTCTTCATCAGGAAACCTTCCACAAAACATAGCTCTCAGATCCTCATGGCCTCAGAATACTCTCCGCTTCCACGGTTAACATCGCCATCTCAAAACCCTATAATCGTGTCTTTTCTCTCGCATTTCCTCCACGTATATCTCTGTATATTGGTCTATTGTTTTGCAAATATTATTGCGGACTTGCAGCCACAATAGGTTCAAGGAGAACATAGATAGAAACCGTTGATGAGTTTAGAGACTTTTCTAACGTGAAACTCCTCCTGAGTTCTATAATGCTCACGTATAAAAGACTGTCAACACTTCATGTCAAGCCTCTCATTCTCATGCATATTATGCCCTTCTCGCCTCTCATAAAACTACACGAGCTCCCTGCACAAACAATGCCAGAGGTTGAAGGAAGGTGCCCTGTCCGAACATTGGGCAACGCTATCACAAGCTTGGTGCTCGCCATCACACACACATGGATTGCTCTTTGTGTCTCACTCACAAACTCCATAAACATGTCAGTATTTTCATTTTATTATTTATAGACTCCCCATTTTAATCAATCTACCCGTATATCTACATCTACCTCAAGCAAATTCTTGGTCTACGGTCGCATGGAGGGAAGTTGGTCACAATTTTTCAGCGGTTATTCTCGATCATCCCGATAGAAATGTTCTATCTTCCGCCTCAGGGATCCAGACTTCCGTCCAATCAAGACTCCACTCCCCAGTTGTTAAGCAAACTGCCCACTAAGCCGGGGGTTTCCCACAAGATTAGCTTGCGAAGTCTCTTCGTTGGGCACGCCTAGTTTTGAGGAGAACGTGGGTAGGAATTACCGCTTCTCACAACGACGACTCCCCGAGCATAAACATTAATCCTACCACCTCTTATTTTTTTTAAGTTTCAAACCATTATCCTTACATCATTACTTCTCATGATTCGAGCCTTTCACAACTATGAGGAAATAATTACCTCAATTACTTTTAAAGTTTCCCATCATAAAATTATCTTCGAGAGATTGAGTTATTACATTAAATTTTGAACTATGGAGAGGATAGTAAGTTAAGAACTTTATTATCTTTCCTTAACATCATTTGATAAAATGAAGGCGTAATACTAGCCTTAAGTTACGTAATTAATCATTATAGAAACAATATAATGTTGAGATGCAAAACTACATGTATTAATACCAATAGGGTTTACATTAATGTGACAAAACTTATGCACAACATGTGACTGGGTCGAGATATTCTACCCTTCACGAAAAGAAAAATGAGTCGTGTCGATTTTCCCAAAACAACTAGGTTGACGTTGAAAAGACCTTATAAAAACTCTAAACGACATCGGCAACTTGTCGAGTCGAGAAATAAACTTAGACCAAAAGGGTTGAGTATCACTTACCTGACTCTACTAGGTTCACCATTTTGCACAAACACAAGACTTAAGATGGCGACAAACTATTCTTTTCCAAATATCTACTCTTCTCTCAGATGATGCTCTCCCTCTTTTCTCGGAGAGGCGGAAACTGTTCCCTAAATGCAACTTGCAATCACCAATTCAAGATTAATGTATCAATAATTATTTCATAATCCTTATGAAATCATAACATCTTGACAACTTATAATCACATGTCAATTATAGTCAAATAAACATATTCATGAAAACATTGATTTTTCAAGACATTTTTACTAAATGTCAAATCATTGAATTATGCGTAATCATCTATGAATTACTTCAAAAGTAGAAAGTAAAACAGAGTCAAAGTTAGGGATGTAACAAGTTTACTTAGGAACTTTTTCATTTTATCCCACATTAGTAGTGTTTTTAGTCTCTTGGGTGGTAAATCTTATTTATACTCACCCATCGTTCTCATATGAGCATCTCATTTTCATTGTATGCTTTGCATTCTCTTGAGTAAAATACAATTTATTCTTATTCATTTTTGATTTCTAGCTCTGCTTTCATTCATTCCTTTGCATTCTTGAGTGGCTTTTTAGCCAAATCTTACATGGTACTAGAGTGGTTGTGAGTTGTGGGTTAACATTTTTTAGAAATCTGAGTGTAGAGTTGATTATTTTTGAAGCACATGAGTACGCTCTTTTCTTGCATCTTCAGATGATCTGGAGAATCAGAGAAGTGTGGAGAAAACACCAGTTTCTAGGGGGGGTTCATATTATGACTTTCGTTTTGTTTTAGTTGGACATCGGAGGCCATATCTGCAAGGGTTTGAAGTCAGAGGTTTGTTGCCAGATCCAACATGGAGCCATCATTTCGAAGCATTTTGGGTCAAATTCGACCTTGCCATCGTGCTCAGAAGGATTGAAAACCTTAAGATCAACTGTCAAATCGTTGATTTTGGACAAAGTTGTCCAGATGCAAATTTTCTTCTTAAGGCGCCGTACGACCCTCATGAATAGTGCTTGTAGGCACGTTTTTTGAAAATCTATTTCTTGTGATTTTTTATCAATTTTTTTTTCAAAATATTTGTGTTAAAAAAAAATAATTTCATTTGTAAAACCGCAAAAAAGAGGTTCCTTGTATATTTTTTTGTTAAAAAAAAAATTGTGGTACCTACGTACCAAGTGCAAGGTACCCTTGCACACTTGGTCGCAAGCCCACTCGGCTCGCCCTTGGGCCATGAGTCCTCATTAAAGGGGCAGCTCCATTTCAAGATTGCAACCTCTTTTAAAGAGGATTGCGGACCCTTCATTGGCCGCTTGCCCCTTATTTGGGCTTTACCCCACCTTTAGTGGGGTGTGGGTGTGGCTTCGACTCCCACTTCAAAATATTTTTTTATTAAAATATTTTCATTTGGCCTTTTTAAGCCCCTTCACCCGCACCTCCATCTCAAGGCTTGTGCCTGTGTCTTGGCCTTCGTGCCATTTTCTTTGGATCTAGTTCTATTTTTTTGGGCTCTTCCCTATATTTAGAAGATTATACTATTTTTAAGTAGAGGTCCTAAATTTGGTGGTGATTTTCGTGGACCCTCCAATCTAAATACAACTAACTATATTTGGAGATTCATATTTGGCAAAATTCTAATCTATCTGGCAGGGTTCTACCGTTGGTGGTTTCGCTAAATTTGGTAGCAGGTTCGTTAAATTTGGCTGAAGGTGAATTTTGAATTTCCTACCCCCTCTCCGTTGGCAGGTTGGATTTTGAAGACCAACTTTGCAGGCTCATATTTTAGGCTTATGACCTTTTTTTGAGCAATTGTTTTTTAATTGGGTTAATTTTTTGTGGTCTCCGCATTTGTGTAGACAGTTTTAGATTTCGGTGCATGGTTTTTCTATAATTTGTAGATTCTCACAGGTGACATTGCACGATTCTCATTTCAAAGCTGCATAACTTTTGCATACAACCTCAGATTGAGGTGATTTTTTTTAAAGTGCATGTTTTTCGTGTACTTCACAGTGGTGTTGATAATTTCACTTGGTGTTGTGTCAGAATTGTACGTTCAATAATACTCATTCTTTAAGGATTTGTAAAAAACATTGAAGTCAAGTCCATTTAGCGTTTCTTGCTAGTCGCAGTTGTAACCGCACTAAATATGAAGTGCCAAATCATTTTTCTTGGGGGGGCTCTTTGATTGAGTAATTCGGAGGGGAGGGGGTCTCTTGGTGTCTTTGTGCTTGTGCATCTCTTTCTATTTGTGTTCTTCTTTCCTTCACAAATGGGTCACTTTAAGTTTTCATTGCTAACACCATATAACTACAACACATGACATCTAAATGCATGGAATGCCTCAATGCAACTTGGATATACATCATATGTTGAACAAAAAGTAACTAAACCCACAGATGATAAAGAAGAGGTACAATGGATGCTTGGACATACAAAAGCTCTTGGTTGTTTTAGGAGTAGTTTCATTTGATATTATGTGTCAAATTGATGGATGTACAAATTCACATGATGCATGGTGTAGACACCTGAAATTGACCATGTCACTTTTATTACCTTGTCGACACCATCTTGTGACACTTTGTGACACTTTTGTTCTAAGCGTCCCCTTTACCATATCTCTTTCCCAAATTAATTAAATAAATTATATTTATTTAATTAATCGATTTCCTCTATTACCTTAATTAAATAAATAAATTTTATTTATTTATTTAATTCATTTATCTCTTTTAGCCAAAATTAATTGAATAAATCTTATTTATTTAATTAAGGTGTCCTCCCATCATCCTCTCTCCAATAAATTTAATTAGAGTCACATGACTAGCTTGTCCTTATCCTCATCCACTTGCCACAATCAATAAATGACTTGCTACAATCAATAAATGAGTGTCCACAATCAATAAATGAGCTTTTCATCCTAGCCATCCATTTCATACTACGTCTTTCAATCCTAGCCATTCACATAAGGATAAGCTCTAGAAGCTTCCTTTGTTGCCCTAGAAATCCTTATCCTTGCCCTAATATGCTCTCAACCAATTCTAGCCATTGATCTACTCTTTTAATCTTAGCCCTTCATTCATCATATCCAACATCTATAAATCATGCCTCAACCAAGCCATTTTTGGATCACATCTTTATACAACACCATACTGTCAAAATCATTCTAGCTTTTCCATCATCCATTATCATATCCATTATCATATCCATTATCATTATCTAGTTGTTATGCTGCAGAATTGAGCAACTAACATATCAAAATCATTATCAAATATCATATGATTGTTTTATCATTTTCACTACATTGTTTAGTCCTTTGATACCTAGATGAGGTGTTGTTCAAGTATGGAATTGATAACTTTTATTGTATTGTTTCCTTATTTGATTCCATATTTTTGCATACACATTTTTGGCATGTCTGGGGGAACACACGTCCTTGATGAGCACACACTTATGCTGAGAGGAGGCGGGTTAATTAATATAAGCTAATCTTTTACTTTTTCAAATTAATAACCACAATAATATCAATCACACAACATCAACAATTAAGAATACAAGAAGAACACTAGATTTACGTGGGAACCCTTTTGGGAGAAAACCACAATATAAAATTCTCTTACAAAATTTGTAGCCACCAACCTACTAGAGACACCAATCTCCACTATACAAAAAATTGTAGGCACCAACCTATTGGAGACACCAATTCCTGTTAATCTTTGTAGGCACCAATCCCCACCACTGAGCACCAACCCAGCAAGAGACACCAATCTCTTCTTTTGGGAAGCACCAACTTCCAAAACAAGGTTCCACCTTCTGAATGTTACTTTTTCAACTGATGATGGACATTACGATCTCCTTACTCCATGATTCCCCTCTTCTCATTTACCATAACATAAATGTACTTGTATAATCACACATACTTGCATATTCTCTCCACATTCATATCATTCATAAATCTCTCGTACTCACTCATATATGCTCCATTATTGATTCACTCTATGATATTTATTCACTACATAATATTTACTCAATAACACTCTTCCTCCTTGAATGATCTTCATATATATATATATATATATTCCATCACTCCATTTCATTATTCTCTTCTTCATTCATTCATTCTTCTTTATTGATGTATCTTCTATTTCTCCACTCTTCTTTATTGATATGTCTTCATTTCTGCGCTAGATCTACTCAAATTCTAATACTTTTCGTTGCATTGTTTGTTGTTTTAACCTGCACCTTATGTTCCTTTTATACTTTCATATCACTTGGAAAGGGGTGCGATTCCCTCAAGAGAGACAACACTTCACAATGGATATATTCTTTCCAAGAGATGCGTCTTTTTGTTAACACACTTTATGCTTGATAGCTTCCATTTTACCTTAATAAACTTAATCGCTACCTTTTTCCTCAATCGCTGCCTTGTAAAGAATCGCTACTCATTAATGATCATCGCTTAACACTGCTTCTTCAATATTAATCACAGCATATTATAAAGATAATCGCTGCCTTAAAAGGATGATAATCGCTGCTCTTCTTTTAACATTAATGTTGCACCTTAATACTCTTAATCGCTGCCGTTCTTTTAACATTAATGCTGAACCTTAATACTCTTAATCGCTACTCTCCATTTACATTAATCACTTCACCTTGTCTCCATCATTGCCCATAAATGATGTATTATATTTATGACGGGCATTCTAAAAACAACAATAATATGACATTGAAGTCAACTAGCATGAACTTCAAATGACTTTGTCTTGGATGCCATGCATGAGGTCGGCCAACATACGTTTAAATCTTTCTTGCAAATATGCCAATACTTGGGCGCTAGCAAAGGTGGTCGGCCATTTTTATCCTTATGTCTCTAACTCCATTTCATCGTTGCCTTTGTTAAGGTAAAGTCTTCCCTTTGACAGTGATTAGTGGCCTTTGAACTTTCAATCCTCATTAGCGATTTCTCAAGACTTTGACATCAATAACAATTAATTCTAACAATCTCATCCATACGCCTTTGACATCATGACAATATTGTCAACAATCTCCCCCTTTGTCATTGATGTCAACCTAGCAACATACTTTTCTCCTTCATGATGAAATACTCCCCCTTTCTGTAACTCTCCCCCTTTGACATTAATGGCAAAGGGATGTAACATTCTTCTTGACATCAATGACATCATTCTCCCTTTTCCTATAACTCTCCCCCTTTCTAAAATTCTCCCCCTTTGACATCAATGGCAAAGGGATGCTCATTACCCTTATATAGAATATGCATTAGCTGATCTATCTTTGAATTGTTTTCTGCATGGAGCTTGAAAGATAATGCAATGATTAGCTTTCCGTAAATTCTTACATCTCCTTATGAACTTAGTGATACCTCTTGTGCATGAAATGTAGTTTGCACAAGCATAGATTTCTCCTTCTCTTGCTCTTATTTCCTCTTCCAAACTTTTGTAGATTCTTCCTTTTGCTTGCCAAGGGTACCACCTTGTTTTGTCTAGGAGGTTCCACAAAACCACTTCTACAAAAGCAAGATGTATGTCCATAGTTGTTGCACTTATAGCATATGATATTTTAATCCACTAAAGGAGAAAATGAATCATAGTTCCTATTTGAGAACCCATAAGGACTTCTATTCTTGTTCCAACCAAAATTTATTGCACAGAGTCCTACAATCTATTGCTTTGACCAAAGTGATTACACAAAAAGCAATAACCATAAAAGGAATTCTGGAATCTAGTCATATGTGGTTGTCTCAGAGTGAATGATCTTTTGAATTTGTTGTTATCTTTTGGAGGAGTCCTTATTTTCTGTGGGACTTGATTATCTTTCTTCTTGTTGATAGGACTTTTGAGAGCATTAGCATAACTCTTCAGTTTTTCCTCATTTGTTTTCTTTGGTGGCTCTTTAGAATCTTCTTTGTTGGCTATCTGATTTTCCTTATATCCAAGACCAGTCTTTATAAATGGTGACCTTTGCCTATTGATGATGTCATCTAATATCTTGGTACTCTTCTCAAATTTGAGGCTTTTGTTCAACTTAGTGGTTTTTTCTAGTTCCTTCCTCAAGGAAACAATTTCAGACTCTAGCCTCTCACAATTTCTTTCTTTTTGTTTAATTGGATTCTCACCTCCTCTTCAATCCTTTTTGCTTCTTCAAGACGAATCTTCAAATTGATGATCATTTTCTCCGACTCCTCAAGACTTTGTGACATTTTCGCCTTAGCTTCACAGTCCTCTTGAAGATGTAATTTTTGTTTCAAGTTCTTCTTAAGCTTCTTTATTTCACTTAGGGCACAAATAAGTTCTTCCAAATCTACTTCCACATCTAGTTTGTCATTCTCTTCCTTTTTTGACTCTTCTTTTTCTTTATATTCACTTTCCAAGATATCATCTTTTGTTTCTGTTGCCATGAATAGAAACTCTTCTCTATTACTATTGGAGAAACTCTCTTCGGATGAACTACTTTCCTTTTGGAATATAGGTTTTTCTTTTGCTTGTGAAAGCTCTTATTTTTCTCAGGTTTGCCTTGTTTGTGGCCCTTTTTATGTTGATAATGTTTTCCACCTTTCTTTATATTATGCTTTTCTTCCTCACCACTATTTTCATTTTTTGCATATGGGCATTTGGAAACAAAATGTCCTACCTTTCCACAATTAAAGCATTTGAAAGACAACTTACCCTTGTACTTGCCGGACCCTTTCTTCAGCTTCCTCACAAAATGACCTTCTTCTTTTGATCCATCATTGGAACTATCGCTTGATTCAGGCTCTTTATTCTTCATCCTTTTTGAGGCTTTGAAAGCTGCTTCTCTCTTTGATGGTTTCTCATTTTCAGTTCTTATTTCATATGCCGTGAGGATCCCATGAAATTCATCCATAGTTAGTTTATCCAAGTCCTTCATTTCCTCAATGGATGAAACTTTGACATCAAACCTCAAGGGAAGGGACCTTAACACCTTTTGCACAATCATTACATCTTCAACCTTTTCACCAAGCCCTCGAATGGTATTGACAATTTCATCCGCGCGAAGCAGATAGGCGGCAATGTTTTCTTCATCCTTCACCTTTAGATTTTTGAATTGTCTCCTATGGGTTTGAAGCTTTGCCCTCTTAACTTTGTCATCCCCTTCATAAATATTCTTAAGTTTATCCCAGATCTCCTTTGCTGAATCGCAATGCATCACTTTAACAAACTCCGATTCCAATAAACCACACAAGATTGCATTCATGGCTTTCACATTGTTCTTGCTAGCCTTCTTTCCATCCTTATCCATTGGTGAAGATATAGGAGCTATATAACCACTTACTACCAATTGCCAAATATCGAATCCAAGAGCCATTAAGTGCGCATTCTTATGCTCCAAAAAGCATAGTTTGTTCCATCAAACAATGGACCTCTGTTGGAGGAGAATCCTTCTTGGCAGGCCATGTGTGCTCTTGAGATTTTACTTCTAGCGGTTAAACTATACTTTGAAGGAACACGCTTTGATACCAACTGATGAGCACACACTTATACTGAGAGGGGGGGTGAATTAGTATAAACTAATCTTTTACTTTTTCAAATTAATAACCACAATAATATCAATTACACATCAACAATTAAGAACATAAGAACACCATATTTACGTGGAAACCCTTTCGGGAGAAAACTACAATAAAATTCTCTTACAAAATTTGTAGGCACCAACCTACTGGAAACATCAATCCCCACTATACAAAAATTTGTAGGCATCAACCTATTGGAGACACCAATCCGTGTTAATCTTTGTAGGCACCAACCCACTGGAGACACCAATCTCTTCTTTTGGGAAGCACCAACTTCCAAAACAAGGTTCCACCTTCTGAATGTTGCTACTTCAACGGATGATGGACATTACAATCTCCTTACTCCATGATTCCCCTCTTCTCATTTACCATAACATAAATGTACTTGTATAATCACACATGCTTGCATATTCTCTCCACATACATATCCTTCATAAATATCTCATACTCACTCATATATGCTCCATTATTGATTCACTCCATGATATTTATTCTCTCCATAATATTTATTCAATAACACTCTTCCTCCTTGAATGATCTTCATATATATATATATATATATATATATATTTCATCACTCCATTTCATTATTCTCTTCACTCACTCATTCTTCGTTATTGATATATCTTCATTTATTCATTAGATCTACTCAAATTCTAATACTCTTCATTGCATTACTTGTTGTTTTAACCTCCACCTTAAGTTCCTTTTATACTTTCATATCACTTGGAAATGGGTGTGATTCCCTCAAGAAAGACAACACTTCACAATGGATGCATTTTTTCCAAGAGAGGTGTCTTTTTTTTTGACACACTTTATGTTTGATAGCTGCCATTTTACCTTTATAAACTTAATTGCTGCCTTGTAAAGAATCACTACTCATTAATGATCATTTCTTAACACTGCTTCTTCAATATTAATCACTGCATATTATAAAGATAATCACCGCCTTAAAAGGATGATAATCGCTGCCGTTCTTTTACATTAACGCTGCACCTTAATACTCTTAATTGCTACTCCTTAATGCATCTTTATTTGTTGCTCTTCATTTACATTAATCACTTCACCTTATCTCCATCGTTGCCCATAGATGATGTATTATATATATGACTTGGGTGTTCTAAAAACTCCAATAATATGACATTGAAGTCGGTTAGCATAAACTTTAAATGACTTTGTCTTGGACGCCATGCATGAGGTCAGCCATCATACATTTAAATCTTTCTTGCAAATATGCCAATACTTGAGCACTAGCAAAGGTGGTTGGCCATTATTATCCTTATGTCTCTAACTCTATTTCATCGTTGTCTTTGTTAAGGTAAAGTCTTCCCTTTGACAACAATTAGTGGCCTTTGACCTTTCAATCCTCATTAGCGATTTCTCAAGACTTTGACATCAATGACAAATAATTCTAACAATCTCGTCCATACGCCTTTGACATCAATGACATTTAATTCTAACAATTGCATCCATATTCCTTTGACATCAATGACAATATTGCCAACAATCCCTTGATCTAATCTTGTTTTGCATGTTTTGTTAACTTTTTGTTGCAAGTTTATGCCTTTCTTGGATAAAACCCTAGTTTTTCAAGATTTCCTCATATCTTCTAAACAACTGGGAATTTTTATACAAGTTTTTAACTAAAGTTTTTGGACCATCTAAGGAATCTAAAGGAGAAAAATCAAGTCCATATCAATTTTGGGTGAGTTATGATGATTTTATTATTTTCCATAAATCTCTATTTTTGGGTGCAAATTAGTGAATTTTTTAGAAGTTTTTACATTCCCAGAAAGCTCTTGAAGTTCTAATAGGGGTCTGTTCTTTGAAATTTTACTTTTGAGGTCAAACACATTGCAAAATAATTGGATCTAAGTTGACTAGGGCTTTTTCATAAATATGCTCTCTAGGTTGCAAATCAATGATTTTTTTAGAAATTTTTACATGTCTGGAAAGCTCTTGAAATTATAATAGGGGTTTGTTCTTTGTTGTTTTATTTTTGAGGTTGAAAACATTGTAAAATAATCGGATCTAAGTTGACTCTGTGAGAAAAAATCTGAAATTGCAATCTTGTGATGGGCACATCTTTTATATCCATCTAATTTTCTATATCTTAACATCTATTTCTTTGTTCTTGCAGATTTATCCTTTTTTGAGCTAACACTTGTTTGTAGGTTCGCTTGTCAAAGATTATATCTCAAACTACTAACAAGTTTGTTACATGTTTTCGCTTGTCAAAGATTATATCTCAAACTACTAACAAGTTTGTTACATGTTTTCTTTTGTGTTTGCTTTATTTGGTGGATTTGAGTGTGACTTAGGGTGTGTATGCTCTTCCCTTGCACTTAGTGTGATCTTGGGAATCAAAATCATCCTTGAGCTACATTCATCTTCACACACACATCTTTTTACCGGTTAATGAATCTTGTTTTGTGGGTCAAGTGCATGTGTAATCTCTCCTCTCGCACTATTAGGTGATCTTGAGGATCAAAAACATCTCTTGATTCACCTTTGTCACCTTAAGATTTGCTTGTTTGTGTGTATGCTCTCCCCTCACACTTCATGCAATCTTGGGGATAAAAAACACCAAGTATAATCTTTCCCTTAGGAGGCTTGCCTTTAGAGACATACCCACTCTAAAGGGGCGACCTCAACCACGTGTTCTGGTGGCATATATTAAAGGGGGGAGAGCAAAAGATGTACCTCAATTTAGTCACGTAGTCATTGGGATAGCCTTGGGGCCCCAGGTGATTCTGGACACAAGGTGAAGTGGTGTTTGCTTGATTGCTTATGCCACATCCCTTCAATAAACTAATGTTCATAGAGTTGGGCCTCATCATACGTTGTGTATTTGGAGGACTCTCCTAGAAGCTTGTATAGCCTAGTTTAAGACCTTTTAGCCATCTTCTAGCTATGTGGTGCAGGGTTCAACCGATCAAGCCCAAAGTTACTCACCATGTACTTCATCAAGTAGAGATAAGCATTCTCTTTGGGTAAGGCATAAAAGCCTCCAAGGGAAGGGATAATTGGTGCAATGCCTTTATCCCTAGTTATCCACTTGAAAAGGTGTTCTTAGTTAGGTAAGAACATTGAGAGGTATTCTATTGTGTGGGCCTACACTATGAAGATACATCTACTTGAATAATCTAGGGATGTGTATTATATGTGTGTTCATTTGCATTGGCCAAATCCTTATCATTTGAAAAACTTATGCATGTGTATAAACATTGTGTTTTCCAATTTGCCATTTGCCCAAGTCAATCTTTTCAAACCATTCCAAAACATTTCCAACACCTTAGAGTCCATATTGTAACATTTTGAGAGAATCCTTGTCACACTCTAGCTTAAGGTTAACTTTATTGAGATCCATATCCATAGTCCATATTGCTTCCATCCTTGTCATCTACCTTATCTTCCATCCACATCAAACTTGTCTATAGACTTGAAATTGAGATTTTAGCCCTTGATTAAGATCATCGTCTTTTCAATCGTTTAGTCAAATCATAGCCAATCATAGATCATCTTTGCTTAAGGTCATAAGTCTATCTTAAGTATTTGAAATCTATCCTCATCTTTAGTCAAATCAAATCCAATTTGGTTTTGTCCCTTGATCCTAATCTCAATTTTAGTCCTAGTCATCATTATCCTTTTAGTTCGAGTCAACATCATCCTTCTAGTCCAATCCTCTATCCATCCACATCATCCTTAGTCTTGTTATCCAATCATTCATTTCCAATCCAAGATCTCCAACACATCAACCTTTGTCACATCATTAAGATCTCTCATCTTATGCTCCCCATAACTAGATTACAAGCCAAGAAAATCATGGACTCACACATTGCTAACCAACCATCTTCACATCCACCTGGGCATAAGTGTGTGATGTAGGAGCACCCGGGTTCATTGGTAATCATGTGTCACCAAAAATATATTTTATTTCTTAAGTTGTTTGGTTTTGTTTTCCTTGCAAATTTTGGCTTTTGTGTTTTAGGAAGAATTTGGATTCACTTTGTCAAATTCAAGACTTCGCCTTGTATAACATCCAAATGGGTATCTGTAGTTTCAATTTTGTGAGATTTGGACAAAATTTGCCCAAGTTATGGCCAATCGGAGATTTTTCCAGTTTCAGAACCTGGCAGTTCACCGGTTCCTTCTTTTTCTGATTTGCCGACAAGATTATATGTAATATTATTGTTCATTTATCAAAAGTTCTTAGTGTGGACATGACTCATTGTCGATGAAGGCTCCAATTTTAGAATTTCATCGGCAATCTTACGAGTTCACGAACTCATAAGTTTGTTGTTAGCCTATTTTGCCGACTATCTTTGCAAAGTTGAAGGTTCAAGACTTTGGTTCATGAATGAATGTAATTGTTGATTGAAGGAATATTGCTTTGTTGGCTAATATTTGAATTGTCTAACTGGTTTGTGGGTTCTTACATTTGCCAATAAGCCGATAAGGCTCAAGCATGAAGTTTGCATTTATTCCAAGTTGCCGATGGTGGAAGTCTCCAAAGGATGACTTTTTCTAATAGAAGTAAACCTTCTTAGTCTGTCCGCCTTAAGACTTTCTAACTAGTTCAAGATTTCCACAGATCGCTGATACATCGATTGGGTTCAGAAGGGTTCACTTTCGTCAACAACGGAGAATGGTTCGGGATAATGGAGTTTTGTCGACAACAAGCTTTGGCTTCTCGGTTTGCAAATTATACTTTTGCTGACGGGCTTGTGGAGGAAAAGTCAAAGTTGTAAAACTTGAAGTGGCACCGATAAGGGACCTCAAGGTCCGTAAAAGCCTTATTTTGCCGATAACATGGCAAAGGCTTAAGTTTGTAAAAGCCTTATTTTGCCTATAATATGGCAAAGGCTTAAGTGCATAGAATCTTATTTTGCTAATAACTTGGGCCAAGGCTTAAGTTCATAAAATCTTTAGTTTGCCGATAACAAAGGGGATATTTCCCAAGTTCATGGAACATGTACTTTACCGACAAGCTAGTCGGAAGAAAAGTTTGCGAATGAATAAATTTGTTGACAGGTTCCTAAAAATGATAATTTGTCGATAGATCTTTATTTCTCAAGTTTAAAAACTTAGACAATCACCGATAACGTCAAAGCACAATTTGGTTTCACTGATAGAGGAGTTCATGGTTGTGGAAATGGGTATTGTAGCAATGATTGTCTAGAATGAATATGTCTAAGTGAAATGCATTTATAATGGCGATTGGAATGTCCTTGGGAAGGAATTGGTGCTGACAGTTGGTTCGGTTTTGACAGTTTGATCAGCTGCATAACAATTTAGATGGTTGAACTGTTTGAGTGAAGAATGTTAAATACATTCTTTTGATCGAGGTTGGGGGTTGGTCGATAGGGGAATTGGTTGAGTATTGATTGGAGTTGGGTAGTTGTTTGTACTCATAGATTGTAGAAGCTTTATCCTGATTTAATCTCTCAGAGGAAGAGATGTTTGAGAAGTTGTTGTAAACAAGGATTTTTATATCCTGAGGCTGTGTAATGAAATCTTGTACTCCTATAATCAATTATTACTGCTGATAATAAGAAAATTATATTTGTTGGTGTGGTGTTTGCATTATTTATTTTTTTTGCTTAACTCAGTTGTCTGATAAGATCCCTGAGTTTAGTCCTGCATCAGTGTGTATGATGATCAAGTTAAATACTCACTTTCTTTCATGACATCTCATCATATGGAACCTTTTCCACACCGTAATCCCATTGACAAACATGAACATGAGCAAAGTGTTGACCAAGATGAGCTTTCACCTAGATTTGCCGATTTCATGAGAAACCTCCCACGTCCGAATTTAGTCATGAAGTTTCTTATAGACTAAGGGGTAGAGGTTCCCTCTCAACCTAAGACATTAAAGCTTAAAGATCCCATTACTCCTAGTCCTTCATCACAACCCATCATGGAAAATCATCAAGACAATCCAATAGGTAGTGTGCCCTTGCCTCCACCTCTTAATTATCCTAATTCCACTTACTCCTTTCAACTAGGTCCACCCACATCACTCATCCCACAAATTTCCAAGCCATCTAGAACATTACCAACTTCATTTCCACCCATTTCCATTTCTTAACAAACACTAGCAATCCCCTCTCAACCACTCTCTTACCACATAACACTAAGTTGTCCACAAACCACCTATTCACATGTCTATTCATATGCTTCATCCCAACCCAATACATCTTTAATCAACACATCCCATACCTACAATCAACATAACCCTTCAAACACTCAACCCATGGTCTCATATCCACAACTCACTTATCATCACATCACATCCAATCCCTTGATATCACATGTCACTACACAACCCTTGTCACATGGACCTATCAACTCCACCTCATCATCACCAAAGCCACCTCCTTTGGATCATAAAATGCAAGAGATGGTAGAAAATTCCCTTCAATAAATTCAAATTGGAACCCAACATAAACATTTCAAATTTGAAGACTTTTGTCCTTATCCATTAGATCACTCCATCATGACAACTCCTTTTCCTCCTAATTTTGAGGTCCCTAAATTTGACAAATATAAAGAAAAAAGAGACCCCACCCTAGAGATCATGTCAAACAATTCTTTATGGCTTGTCAAGAGGTTTCCCATTATGATGTTTATCTCTTGAAGCATTTCCACTAAGTTTGGTGGGACAACCTTTAGATTGGTTTCATCATCTTACTCTCAGTACTGTCACAACTTTTGCTGACTTATCCAAAAATTTATTGCTCATTTCTCCTACAATGTTGAAAATGAACTCACAATGCTATACCTTTGTAATGCCAAGAAACATAATGGAGAAAGCTTTGCCTCTTACCTAAAAAGGTGGAGAGGGCTTGCAAGTCGAATCCCATGGGCCATCCTTGAAAAACAATTGGTTAGCATCTTCATCCAAAATATTAATCATGAAATGGCCTTTCATCTTCAAATCCATTGTCTTTCCACATTTGAAGAGATTGTTGAGAAAGGGATCACCATTGAAATATCCCTTATATGTAAAGGTCTAATCAAATCCCAAACCAAAGACAATAGCCCCACAAATGATAAATTCAAACCTTGGGCCGAACAAACATGTGATTAGTGATGGAGTCACTGATGTTAAACATGTCCAAACAACTCAAGCCTCCCAATATAATGCGCCAAAAGTCCTCTCGACTAGTACCATCACCCTTCTTGAGCGACAATTTAGAACTCCTCCAAATTCATGATGAAATTTCACATATTTAGAAAAGCCAATTGAGTCAATCTTTCAAAAGCTTGTGCAATTTGACATGGTCACATACCCTTATATGAGACCCTATGCCGATAATGACTCCAAGCCCGCATGGTATAATGACCAAGAATATTGCGATTATCATCGTGTCCATTATCACCCCCACCTAATTGTATGAGGCTCAAATATTATATCCAAGGCCTTATCGATCAAGGAGTGTTGGAGGTCAATACTAAGCCTAAATATTCCAATGCACAATTGGGAGTTTATAATGATTCTTTTCCAAAACATCAAACCAAGTTTGTTGCCACCAACCCCAATCAATTCCAAGATAATCGTACCAACAATCTTCACTATAACAAAGCCCCTCTTAATTATGACAATGTCATAGGAAGAGTGGATTATGATCCTTCACAAGTTTCCACCATCACTATTAGAGCCCCATCCCCTAGATGCACTGTCACCACTCCTCACAGAAATGTTACTATCCCCAATCTTCATATTCCTCATCCTCACCTTCATCTTCCTCATCCACTCATCCATCCCATTATAATATCCTTGATCACCTTGGGAAGACTCTTGCACAAATCTCCATCCTAAATCTCCTTAAGGTCTCACTCATACACAAAGCCATATTAGATTGTGTCCTCCAAGATTCCCAAGTCCCACATGATATTGACCTTGATCAATTCCAATCTCTTGTGAGTCACCTTTCTTCCACCTATCACCTCACCTTTACCCAACAAGACATGCCACCTATTGATCCATTTCATAACAATGCTCTTCATATAGAGGTCTTGATCTCCAAAGCCAAAGTCAAACATGTCCTTTTGGATAATGGAGCTGGCTAGAACCTATGCACCTTGAAGTTAATAAAACAATTGGGATATTCACAAGGTGACTTGAAACCAGGCCCTCATACTATCAAAAGATATGATGATACTAAGAGAGAATGTGAAGGCACTATATGTCTTCCCATACAAGTTGGACCTATCCTTTTACACACTACATGTCATGTCCTTGACCTTGAGCTTCCATATAACATTTTCCTTGGTCATCCTTGGATCCATGGTATGCAAGCTGTACCTTCTATTTACCATCAATGTATCAAGTTCCCACATAATGGTGTTGAAATTACTATCCAAGCAGATCCTAGAACCTTTGCATATTGTAGGGCCTTAGGAGTTGCTAGTCCTAAAGATAACCTTTGTCCTAACAATTATATTTCCACTAAGGAGAAGGTTACCTCTTCCACATCTTATGTTCATCCCAATGACCTTGCTTCCACTTCATCATCCTCTAAAGATCCTCAAGTTACCAAATTCAAGATTATCAAAAAAGGTTGTGGAGAATATGAGTTACATAATTCTTGCCATGTTGAACCTCTCCATGACACTTCTTATGGTCTAGGATACATGCCCTCTAGTGTGGAAACTAAGGATCCTCATGTTTCCTCTACAAGTCTTGATGAACCCTCTAATGTCGTTGAAAGTACCATTTATGGAACCATCAATGCCTCTACCGAAGCCCTTGACATTTCATCTTTATTCCATGACAATACCATCTCCACCATTAAGCCCTCATTGCCATATCCCGCTTCCACTTCATGGGACCAACAAAATCCAATCTCTCACACTACTTATCACAATGATGGAGTACATATTGAAATTTTAGTCCTATGCCTAAAAATAAAAGAATCCTAAAAATCCTAAAGGATTGGACTTCAAAGAAATAAATACTAGGGTATCCAAAGTCAAAGAAAAGTCCATTTTACCCCTAGCATCCAAAGAGCATTTACTTGCAGAAAAGCAAATCCATTTTTAGAGTATCAAAGTAAATCCAAAGAAACATCCTAAAAGTGAGATTGTTGGTTCCCTATCACTTTCACTCAATAACACTTCCACCACCTTCCATAATCCCATCCCATATACACCTCGCTCCATCCATAATCAACGAGGCTATGATGGTTCCCATTTACATTGCCTAAACACAAAAGAGACTAATCTTGTACTAAAGGAGGTGCATGATGGTATTCTTCGTGCCCATCCTAGTGACATTATCCTTGCAATGCAACTTCCACCTTTTTCCCACCATCATGATCAATGTCCACTTGGTCCAAAGTCCATACTTCTACCTGATATCCTACCTTTCCATGCTTAGCTTGTTGCAATATCCCAATAAAAAAAATTAAAAAAAATAGAAAAATAGAAAAAAAGGAAAAAATAGTAAAGAGAAATAATCCGTCCTATGGTGAAAACCACTTTTGTGGCGCCTTGGATAAGTACCATGGTGAAAACCTTCTCACAGGCGCCATGTGTAGTTGTCAGCTTCCATTATCCTTTAGGTCACTTGTCCATGCTTCCCCATCATTCCATTTTCATCTAATATATTAGTCTCCCATTGCATATCCTATTTACCATCCTTGTTATTTGTCAGAGTCTTCCCTTCTCTTCCTATCATTCCATCCATTTCATCTTATCACCTCGATTACACTTGGGGGCAACGGATTGTTTTGTATTTTGGACATAGGTTTTCTAGTAATCTCCTAATTGTCCTTGGTATGGCTAAGTTCCTCCTCTTTGGGCCTCATACACTTGCATGTTACATGACTATTCACATATGTTGATATCACTTATTCTATCTTACCCCCATGGCCTTAAACATTTTCCATAGCATCCTCACACTTTGTCCTCCATCCCATAATAAAAATGATCACCTATCCCATATCAAAACATATCAAAAAAATAAAAACATATCCAAAAAGCCAATGAAAATCAAAACATTTCCAAAACAAAAAAAAAATCAAATATTCAAAAACAAAATCCAATCAATAAAATCCAAATGCAAGCCATCCTTATTCCATGCCAATCTAGTCAAATTATCCAATCACATCCTTGGTTTTGTTTCCAACCTTGCTATCAACCCAATCAATCAATCATCATCATCAATGCCAGGATATATCATTCCACAACACTATATTATGTTGGTGTGAACAAGGTTATTACCTATCTAGTTTACCCTTGTGTGAATAATTCATATTATTTAACTATTTATTAGTTAAATAATATTCACACATTACACATAATTCACATGTTAATTTGACTGAGTGAGTCTACTAGATGTTTTTAGTTGTGTCTAGTTGTTGATAGTTGTCATCTTATCCTATAGTTGTCACATGTTATAGGATTAAGACACTTGTCACATGACTACAACATCCTACATTTCATCCTTGTCTTTAAAAGCAAGGCATATTATGTACATTGTAACAATCTTTTGCATTCATTGATAGAATATAATTATTCTCTCATTTGATCTCTCTTATGCTTTCATGAAGTCCTAAATCTTGGGTGGCTCCAATCATAGCCAACTCTAACATGATATTAGAGCTCTAGGAAGAATCACTTTGTGTTAGTCATTTTTGAGAGATCTTGAGTGCAAATCATGGTGGATCTTGATAGTTGAGTATCTCTTCTCTTGCATCGAATGATGACCTGGAGAATCAGAAAGACTTGATGAAAATACCAGATTTGTGAGGGTTTCCTCTTTGTGGCCTTGTATTGCAGGTTCATTTTGGAGCATGTTGTTGCAAATCTGAGCACACCATTGTGTTCAAGAGGTTCGAGATAGTCAAGATTGCCTTTTGTTTCGTCCAGATCGGACATCAGAGGCAAAATCTATGAGGGTTTGAAGTTGGGAGGTGTATACCAGATCTAGTAGGTACTTGATTTTTCAGAGCACTTTGGGTCAAATCTGACCTTGCCATCATGCTTAGGAGGCCTAAAAACCCCAAGATCAATTGTCAATTTGTCAAAATCGCACAAAGTTGTAGCAAAAGGCAAATTTTTTTTACCTCTCAGTCATACGAAATCTTGCAAAGAATCTTTTCAGAATACTCCGGAATCAGTGCTTGTGCAGGCAGAATCAGTCGCCTGTGTCATCGGAATCTCTGTGATTTATTATCCACAGGGTAAAATTAAAATACGCTATTTAATTTTTTATTTTGCGGTGTAAAATTATTTTTCTATAGACAAAATTGTGCAAGATCGTATGCTGCTCTGCAGTACTGCAGCCATGGGTGGGCGCCATGTGGCATGGTCCTTGCCCAAATCACAATCCTTCGGCATTTTATCCGCCCCGACGGTAGTTATAAGATTAGCAACGATAGTTACCACCACTTGACAATGGTAAATTTAAATCCGCCACCGGCGCTAACTTCCAACCCCGACCATTACCACCTCACAGGAGCTCCAAACAAGCGGCCGTTATAGTCAACATCACTCGGCGGTATCCTAAACCACCCGTAGATCCTTTAACGAAAGTCTAAAATCCTGGCGTTGACAAAGGGTTTAAATATCACCATCGGCCTTACAAACATTTGACAGCATAAATAGCCCGCCCAACACACACCGCTTCAGCGCATATAAACCGCTTGTGGTTTACGCCCATTTAAGAGCGGTTCGGCTGTCAAATCAGAAGTTTCCACCAATTTAACAACGGTTTCAGGTAATATACGATGATTCCATCAAATAAAAGGTAGTTTTGTGAAAATTTTAGGTGAAAACTAGCCATCAACTTTGGAGACAATGTAAACCACCAGTTAGTTAGTGAAATCCGCTCGGCAGAGGCATTCCATTCTGACCGATAGATAAGAAAACCGCTTGGCGGTGCCATCAACCTACCCACCAAACCACTCACGACCCTTATCAGCGGTTTCCATGATATAACAGGTGGTTTTCGACATCTGAACGATGATTTTGACAAAAATCGGTGGTTTTTTGAAAAATGAACAACGGTTTTGGGAATATTATGTCGATTTTCAACATATACCGACGAATCTTTTTTGCGTCTGCTGACGTCATAATTCAGTGAGTGACATAATTTTTTGGCAGGCCGTACAACATATTCTGGCAATTTGAAGAATATTTCATTGGAATCTTTGTTGACATCAACATTCTAGATGCTGATGTCATCAGGCATTTGCACCATTTTGCCCCCCTCCAATGGAGTTTTTAGTTTGATAGTCCAACTTCAGAGGCTCATATCTTGCTCATTTTTGCTCCGTTTTTGGTGCATTTTTTTTTATTTGGGCTAGAATTTCGTAGGCTTCATAGTGGTGGAATCAAGTTTTGATTTTGGTGCTTGGTTTGTCCAGAAATTGCAGTTTCTCTCACCTGTACCTCAACCATTCCTATTTTTAGAACTTCAAAGGCTTTGTTCGGGCTCATACGGTAACATTTTTTGGTGAATTTTTTTTGAAAGTGCATAATTTTGAGTACTTTCCAGATCTGCTCTCTGTTTGATCTATTTTTTCTCATAATTTGTACTTTCAGTTTTAGCCCATTCTTGGCTTTTGCATTGTACCAAAATCAAAGACCACTTTGTTGTTTTGGCTTGTGGCAATTGTAATTGGATTGATTATAAAGTCTCACAATCTTTTTTTTTTTCTGGGAGGGTGATCTCATTGATTGAGTAAAAGGGGGTTGTAATTGTGTTTTTTTTTGTACTCTTGTATCATGGATCAAAACAAACTTCCTCTACTCACACCATATAACTATCATGAGTGGAAACCTAAAATAGAGATTCATTTAAGAATTTTAAAAATTTATAGAGTAATAATGGGTACACAAATTGAAACAACAACAATTGCAGAAAAGAGAAAGTGGTACAATAGATGTGATCAAGCCTATGGAACATTATGCTTGTCTATTTCTCCTGATCTTCTTTTTCATGTTGAATCTTATAAAACACCTAATGAAGTGTGGACTACCTTAGAGAATCTCTTTGGTAAGAAAGATACTATGAGAGGTTTCAAATTGGAGAATGAACTAATTGGGTTGAATCCAACCGCCTTTGCAAGCATCCAAGACTTTTTCACAAAACTAAAGTCACTTAGATTGCAACTCAAATAATGTGGAATTTATAAAGAGGACACTTAATTGATTCTCTCAATCCTTGCCAAGCTTGGTCCTGACTATTTAGTTTTTGTTTCTACCTTTTATGCTACTATGGATGCACTTGGGAAAGATTTCACAATGCCTTCACTTGATGAGTTTGCCACATCACTCACAAGGGAGCAAGCTAAGTTAGTACGCATGGGCACATTGAAGTCTCCTAGACCTCAAGCTCTTCTTGCTAATAAAGGTACAAAGGATCAAAAGGCTTCAACTAGCAAAGGCAAGAAATAGAAAAATAAGGATTTCAAGAACAATAAGCAAGCAAAGGAGTCGACCAATTCACCTAAGTCCTCATCCTCTCCCAAAGAGGAATCATCTAAGAAGGAGAGACCAAAGTGTGCATATTGCAAGAAACTAGGACATGATGAGCATAAATGTTATGAGAAGAAAATTGATGAGTTGACTCACATTATTCAAAAGCACAATATCAAAATGCCATCATCCATGTCACCTAGTACATCCTCTTCTTTAACACCATCATCATCTACACAGACAAGGACAACAAGCATTGCTAATGGGACAAATAAGGGAAAAGGACAAGCACTCTTTGCTTCCACAAGTCTTCAGTCAAAGAGATGGCTTCTTGATTTTGGAGCTTCTCATCATATGGCATCTTCACAAGGGATGTTCTCTTCATTTGAGTCATGTACTTTGCCACCTATTTTGATGGGTAACAATACATACATGCATGCAACTAGAAAGGGACTATTGATATTGGTGAGGGTACTTTCAATAAAGTGTTGTGTGTACCTTCCTTGTCAACCAATCTCCTTTCCATCTCCAAGATTACTCATTGTGGTGTAGGGAAGACAATTGAGTTCACTCCTAATTTAGTGATCATAAGGGACTTGGAGAGTAGAGATATCATTGCTGTTGGGATGGCTAATCATGCATCTCACTTGTATACATTCTCCCATTTTGCTTCTTCTGATGATGTAGATCCATTGATTGATATTCACACTCATGCATTAAGTGTGAATCATGTTTCTGAGGAGAAGTTTGGTCACTTGAACCTTGGTGTTATTTCATCTACTTTGGTTCATGAGAGTAGTTCTGAGCTTCCATCTCCTCAACCTCTTGCTTCTTTAGATATTGACATCGACATGGTTTCTTACTTCAGTTGAGCAGGATCAATCTAGTCTTTCAAACAGAACTTTGTGGGATACTTTCTTGGTAGGTATATCAAACTTATTTTGTGAGTCTCATATTGTAGATTTGGAGGACACACTTGAGGGGATATCTCTCCTCTTTGATGACAGTTACATCACAACTATTATCCCATCTACTTTGTCTTTGGAGGTTGTTCTTCATGAGTCTACCCAGGATTTTGGATTGGTCACACCTCATTGCATAGCGCCATTCGTTGCTTCTGACATGTGGACATTTGAGCAGTTTTCAAATACATCCATCATGAGACTTCTTCCATCATATCTCTTCTTGGAGATGGAGTTTCTTCTACATCAACGTTTGGATTGGTTTCTTCCTAAGGGGAGAAATGTTGTTTGCAGGTACAAGACACTTTCTGACGTTTGCCTTTAGGCATTCACCATCGGCACATGAGCTACTTCATTGTGGGGGGACCTACAATCTCACACTTTCTCTCCTATGGGGGGTATTTGATTGTATATATGTGATAGAAGTAGTCCTTGGGGGGTCACGTTGAGTCCTACTATCACTTCTTTCACTTTCATTATTTTGTGCATTCTTACTTTTGGAGAGGAGTTTTGTTTTATGAGGTTTTCTCCTTTCTTCCATTTGAGATTTGTTAGACATGGGTACCTAACATGGCCTAGTAGTCGGGACCCATGATCTTCATCCATCATTGCATTTTGCTTTAGTCAGCTACTCCCTAAGTTACACTTAAGGGAGTGTTGGTGTGAACAGGGTTATTACCTATCCGGTTTACCCTTGTGTGAATAATTCATATTATTTAACTATTTATTAGTTAAATACTATTCACACATCACACATAATTCACATGTTAAGTTGACTTAGTGAGTCTACTAGATGTTTCTAGTTGTTTCTAGTTGTGTCTAGTTGTTGATAGTTGTCATCGTATCCTATAGTTGTCACATGTCATCGGATTAAGACACTTGTCACATGACTAAAACATCCTACATTTCATCCTTATCTTTATAAGCAAGGCATATCGTGTACATTGTAACAATCTTTTGCATTCATTGATAGAATATAATTATTCTCATTTGATCTCTCTTATGCTTTCATTAAGTCCTAGATCTTGGGTGGCTCCAATCATATCCAACTCTAACATCTTAGTCATTAATCAATCAATCATCGGTTTATAGCTTGACAGGGGCAACACCTTTGTTTGTTTATTGAATCATTTGTGCATTCTTGCTTGTGTGTGTTAACATTTGATCTTGCATTTTTGTGTGTTTGTTGGATGTCCTTATTACTCCAACTAATATTCATATCTTGTGTGTGGTGGAATATATTTTTGCATACAAGTCATCCTTCGCATCTAAGGTCATTTCATACCTTTTGTGCATTTGGACTTTAATGCTCTAAGTTTCCTTCCTCACACGTCTAGACAAGGTTGTATTATGTTGGACATGTATAAGGACACCCTTTTTGTTTACCATCTCAAGTACTTTCATGCACATGACACATCATCACCATGGTCTTACTCTTTACACCTTGGTGCATAATGTCTAGTGCTATATCAAACTATATGGTTATTCACTTAATGCAGCATTACGTCTTTCTCATCCATTTTTATTCATCCCTTATCTTTTCATCCATTTCGAGATCATAACCGTGTTCTTGCAACCCACCTATCCTCTTGAGGGGGCATACCATCCTTACATCATTCCTCCTTGTCACTTCTTCAAGTAGTTGGGGCATCCTTTTTTTCCTTCATCCATACCTTATCTTCTTTAAAATGATGTTACTTCTCTTAGTTACAACATCATTTCAAACATGGGTAAAATGTAGACACCTGAAATTGACCATGTCACTTTCATCACCTTGTCGACACCACCTTGTGACACTTTTGTCCTAAGAGTCCCTTTTACCATATCCCTTTCCCAAATTAATTAAATAAATTATATTTATTTAATTAATCCATTTCCTCTATTACCTAAATTAAATAAATAAATTTGATTTATTTATTTAATTCATTTATCTCTTTTAGCCAAAATTAATTGAATAAATCTTATTTATTTAATTAAGGTGTCCTCCCATCATCCCCTCTCCAATAAATTTAATTATTGAGAGTCACATGACTATTCTTGTCCTTATCCTCATCCACTTTCCACAATCAATAAATGACTTGCTACAATCAATAAATGAGTGTCCACAATCAATAAATGAGCTTTTCATCCTAACCATCCATTTCATACCACATCTCTCAATCCTAGCCATTTACATAAGGATAAGCCCTAGAAGCTTCCTTTGTTGCCCTAGAAATCCTTATCCTTTCCCTAATATGCTCTCAACCAATTCTATCCATTGATCTACTCTTTTAATCCTAGCCCTTCATTCATCATATCCAACATCTATAAATCAAGCCTCAACCAAGCCATTTTTGGATCACATCTTTATACAACACCACGCTGTCAAAATCATTCTAGCTTTTCCATCATCCATTATCATATCCATTATCATTATCTAGTTGTTATGCTGCAAAATTGAACAACCAAAATATCAAAATCATTATCAAATATCATAAGATTGTTTTATCATTTTCATTACATTGCTTAATCCTTTGATCCCTAGATGAGGTATTGTTCAAGTATGGAAGTGGTACTTTCATTGTATTGTTTCTTTATTTGATTCCATATTTCTGCATACACACATGGAGAAAATTAAAGACTCTATATGGTATAATTGATGAAGTTAGGGGATATCAACTTGATAATGAACTAATGAGTTTTTATCCTAAGTCTTTTGACAACACCTAGGACTATGTAAACAAAGTTAATGACCTAAGAGCACAATATAAATCATGTAACATTGAGAAAAATGACATACAACTTGTCTTAATTACTCTCACTAAACTTGGACTTAAATATGTTGCGTTTGCTTCTAGCTTTCACACTCATAGGTTGACTATGGGATCTGCATATACAATGTCTTCTTTTGATTCCTTTTATGAAATTTTGATGCACGAATAGGGGAAGCTTCTTTCCATGGGTCTCCTTAAGCCATCTTAGTCTCAGGCTTAGTTGGCTAGTCAGCTGAAGGGACAAAAAGAGTTAAGGAAACCTGATAAAAAATAAAAGAAGTCCAAGAATAAGTTATAGAAAGATTAGGTGCATTCATCATCTAATTCCTCTTCTTCAAAGAGGAATTCTTAGAAGGAAAGACCAACTTGTATTTACTATAAGAAGGTTGGTCATGAGGAACATTCTTGTCACAAGAAGCAGATCGATGAGTTGAAACATCTTCTCAAAAAGAACAATATAATTTTCCTTATTTTGTTGCTAAGCAATCCTCTACTCCTAAATCAAGCAAAGGGAAATCAAATACACTTGTTTCTTCTACAAATTCTTCTCATTAGTGGATTCTTGGCTTGGGTGTATCACATCACATGGGTTCTATTGGAGAACAATTTTCTTTGTTGGAGCCTTGTTTTGTGCCCCACATTCTAATTGGGGATGACTCTCTTGTAGATGTTATTAGAAAAGGTTCTGTTGATGCTAGAACTTGTACATTTGAGGATGTCCTTTGTGTTCCTAATTTGTCAGCCAACCTTCTCTCCATCTACTAGATTGCCTAGAATGGAAGAAAAGTTAAGTTCACTCCAGATTCTATTACCATCAGGGATCTTGAAGATAATGCACTTCTTGCAGTTGGTAAGGTTGATCATGAGTCTCGACTATATGCTTTCTCACACTTTGTTCTTGATTCACACTCTACTGCTTTGCTCACCGATTTAGATTCTATGAACAAACTATGGCATGAGCAGTTTGGACATCTCAACTTCCACTATCTACAACAGCTTAGCAAGCAATATATGGTCACAAGTCTCCCTACGATCAATTTCTTAGATGGAGTTTGTTTGGGTTGTGCCTTGGGAAAACATCTTGGGGACAACTTTGACAAAGGGAAGGCTTGGAGGGCTTCAGAAGTCCTTGAGCTGGTTCATAGTGATGTGGTGACTCCATTTCCATTCTTGTCTTTCAGAAAGTCTCACTACTTGCTCAATTTCATTAATTACAATTCTAGATACACCTAGGTCTACTTTCTTCGACATAAAGGAGAAGCTTTTGATAGATTTTAGGAGTTTAAGGCTCATGCCGAGAAACAATTTGGAAAGGTAGTCAAGATTCTCCACACTAACAATGACATAGAATATGTGAACCACCACTTTGAATAATTGTGTACTCTTGAAGGGATTGATCTTCAGCATATTATCACCTACACATCATATAAAAATGGTGTTGCAAAGAGGAAAAATAGGTCCCTGAAAGAGATGGTTGGTTGCATGATCCACGCACGCTCCCTTGCACCTGAATATGAGTAGAGACTATCAAATGTGCTTCTCACATCCATAATAGAGTTCTGCGTAAGGCATTGAATGGCATAACTCCCTTTGAAGCCTAGTGTGGTAGGAAACTTGTGTGGCACTTCAGAGTCTTTGGTTCCCTAGCATGGGCACACATTCCTTCAGAGAAGCGCAATGCCTTGAAACCTTAGAGTTGACTTTGCATCTTTGTTGGTTACCCATATGGTGTTAAAGGATATAAACTCTTGGATCCTCAAACACATGAGATCTTCATTGAGCGAAGTGTGCAATTTGAGAAAAGCTCTCCTAGATCATCTTCTCATTTTCCTTCCTCCACAATAGATTCAGATAGTGACTTAGAGGATTTTCCTCCAGTCTCCTCTACTCACAGAGTTGATCATGAGGTTTCATCCTCCCCTTTGCAAGGTTCAGATTCTGAGGATAAGGATTCTCCTCCTCCATTCCCTACTATGCCTCGATGGGCTCATCAAACATTTGAGTCTGCAAGCACTCTTGTTGGGGATCCTTCAGATACTCAGAGGACTCAGTCATAACACCATGATATTCCACATCCCTATATTGCCACAACTTTAGATCCACAGTGGTGCAGGGCACCCTCCAATCATCATGTTCTTGTGAAGTTTTAGTCTTTTGTTTTATGCTTTTGGTGTTTAATAAGTTGTCCTAGGGAGTCTAGGAGTTGTAATAAGGTCATGGTTGTCACTTTACACATGTAACAAGGTCGTTCTATGACCATGATGTAGCAGCAAGTGACAATCAAACAATGCCATGTATTCTCCATGAGGGATAGTCCTCTTCTTGATGACAAGGAGTTAGTTTTAGATTGAACTCAGCCATAATTAGGTAGTTTTCAGCCACAAATAAATGGAAATGGATGTAAACTTGTATTTAACCCTCCTTTTTCATTGAATGAAGGCTGATGAAGACAGTTTTGGTGAGCATTTTGTTGTTTCTATTGTTTTTTCCTGCATTTTCACTATTTTTCTTCACTTCTGGGCCGTACCCTGCAATTATACGGACCTATCATGAGATAAAACCATACATGATTGAATGAACATCAAATTAAATTTCATTTGTATTTTGTTTTCTTCATTTTCATTGCATTAAGAGGAAGATATAGCACGTTTTGTGCAGATCGGTCTTAAACCCTGAACTAGGGTTTTGGGAGGATAAAAATGTGTTTTATGACCATTCCATCGAATATGACTCCATATAATCAGTGGAATGGAGAATAACATATCTATTTTTGTTGTTTTCATTACTTCCTATATAGAAGGTAGGGTTTCAGTTGAGTTTGAGCAAGAATAAACCTAACAAAACCATGTGTTAGGTAATAGAAATGGGACAGCATTTGTAAAATTAAAATTCTTGATGTTGTGAGCCCAAAAAATGCAAAATCTACTGTTTTGTCTTTGTCTTCACATATCCAAATGGTTAGAACGAGTCTGCAGGCTGGTGTGATGGTAGTTTCTTTGTAAACTAGGCCTATTTGAGCCCTTACATAACAGTAGCAGTTCACTTTTGTGACACACTTCCCAAAGCAAGGTACAGTCATATTGGAACATGTAAAGTACCTCCATAAAGGGTACTCAAGAATGGTTTTTTTTTAGAAAGTTGTGCCACTATTGAAAGTTATTTGACACAGTCTGTCCAAAAAGGGCTACAAGGAGTTAGGTGGGCTATGAAGAAACTAGTAACCCTTTACACTCAAAACCCTATCTAAGGTGTTTGGAAGGCTTGTACTAGTGTCCCATGAAGATTTTCATTGTTGTCCCTAAGATCATATGTCTCTTCTGCATCACAGTCATTTCGTTAAGCATCAGGTATAGGTAAGTGGGATTCATTAATGGAGGAAGAGTACAACTCTTTGATTTAGAACAAAACATGGGATCTTGTTCCACTTCCTAAGGGAAGAAAATTGGTTCAGTGTAAGTGGATCTATTGAACCAATTTTGCAGTGGATGGATCAATTGACAAGTACAAAGCATGACTTTTTGCAAAAGGTTTCTTGTAGGTTCTTGGTGTTGACTACATTAAGACCTTTGCCCCCATCACAGAGATGAACTCCATTCACCTGATACTTGCTATTTTTGCAGCTCAAGGTTGGGTTCTACATCAGATGGATGTGAAGAGTGCATTTCTTGATAGGTATCTACATGAGGAGATTTACATGGAGTAACCAAAGGGATTTGTTTAGGATTCTTCATTGGTCTATAGATTGAGGGAGTCTCTCTATGGCCTCAAATAAGCCCTGCAGGCTTGGTATACCAAGATGGACTCCTTTCTTCTCTCAACTGGGTTCTCCAGATGCCACTCATATCCAAATGCCTACATCTTGAGATAGGAGGATGCTCTTTTCTTGTTGGTTCTCTATGTTGATGACTTGATTGTCACTGGGAGCACCTCATCCATCATTGCAAGTGTCAAGACTGCTTTGCATGATAGGTTTTCTATGACTAACTTGGAACTTTTGCACTACTTTTTAGGATTGATATTACTCAGACCTCTTCTCGGATATCTCTTATGCAACCCAAGTATGTGTTGGTGTGAACACATAATTCACATGTTAAGTTGACTTAGTGAGTCTTCTAGATGTCTAGTTGAGTCTAGTTGTGTGTTGAGTTGTTGATAGTTGGAGTGAGTTGTCTTATCCTCCACATGTGCAATTAGTTATCATCCTCTAATTGACACATGTTGTAGGAATATCTCCACTTTCCACTCCACCTTTCTAGCTCTCACCTTGCCTTTATAAGCAAGGCTCACTCATTGTATTTCATACAACTTCATATGATCTTTGTATAGATTCTTTCTCCATTGTTTTAGCATCTTCTCTTGTCATCTTTGTGTGGAAGGTTGTCTTGATTGCAGGTGATCTTGGCTTGCTGAGTCACATTGACTCTTACAAGGTATCAGAGCCTAATCTGCAATTTCCTTCCCTCATTGCAGAGGTTTTACTGGGAGCTATGTGTTAGGAGCATCTTGGAATGAAACGGACATCACCGTTGCGATCAGGGGGCCCAAATCTGTATAGATCGGCTGTTCATTCACTGAATTTCATCATCAGAAAATTTTGGCAAAATTTTTTGCCCTTGACCCCTTGGCGAAAATCCGTACGGTACGGTACCATAGTCTGCACCATCCTGCCCTACACAGGTCTGCGTCATTGTGTCAGATCTATATGCAACTACGTCATTAGATCTTTGGCCTATGTCATTGTCAGATCTGAGCGTTGTTGGTGTATTACATCCGTCGGGTAATTTGTTTTAACTATTTTTTAAATCTGTGAGTTTTATTGCCGATTTGAAAAGCTTTTTTGAAAACTTTTGTTGTAGGTAGGGTACCAAGTACCTTGCGCGCTGTTGCCGTTGTAGGCGGGCCTGGACCAGGCCTAGATCGTGGGGTGTGGCCTTCGGCCCCCCGATCCCTATGTCATTCGCCCTCATGGCATTTAAAATTTGCAGGTTTTAAAGCTTTTCAAGGTGGATCTCATAACCATCGACGGTTTAAACATCGGTCGGCATTTTGTCAGCATGTAATAGCAATCTTCTGTCAACATTTGATCGGTATTCACCAGAGGTCTGCGGATCACTACTTTCGGCGGTAATCACCCAATAGTCGACATTCATCGACCAATTCACAGGTCTTCAAGAATCATCGGCAATCTATCGAATTTGTTTGATGGTTTTCTTCTGGCATCTTTCACTGTCACTGGCAGTTTAGATCTTGACTGACAGTCTTTTGCTAACTTCGGCGGTCTTCATACTACCGACGACAGTCATAAATTCTGCGAACATTTGCTGCGAGAGTTTTTTGTGGCGGTTTACTTCCACCAAGCGACAATTTAAACTCTAAACTCTGGCGGCCCCTTGCAAGTTTTTCTTGACGGATCTTACATTTCGCTGTTAATAAAAGAAGTTTGCACGCATTCCTTTCGTCAGACCTGTCACATCCTTTGATCGGCAGTATTCCTGTGAGGGTTTAATCTGCTACGAAGGGACTTGTGGCGACTTCAAATAGATGACAGTAGATCTTATTGCCGCAGGGACTTTACCAGTGGTCAAATCTCAGTGGTCAAGGCAGATCTCTAAGTTTTGATGGTGGTAAACATTTCTGGGAGTTTCTTTATATCAAGTGGTTAATACAAGTCCAGTGGTTAATCGGTGGTCTTGACCATCACAGCATGTTGTTTATTAACCCAGTGGGGAGCCTTTAGGCTCGGGCCCTCATGGCCGTACACCTGCGTGGCTTGAAAGGCATTTTTTTTCCCATTGTGAGCAGTCTCAGTGACATAACCAGTGGTTTTGACCTTCCAACTGTGGTTTTGACCAAGTGACAGGGAACTTTGTTTTCACAGGTGGTTTTTGTATAGACTCTGGCGGTTTCCCAACAACTGCAGCATATTCTGTTCACAGAAAGGAATATTCCGTAAAGGGGACCTGTTTTGCCCTCAAAGTCCTAAAGTAGGGCTTTTTTTCTTTTTTGCACAACTTTTGCCCACGGTGTCGAAATCAGGCAAATGAGATATTGACAGAAAGATAATAGAGAGTACTTCACAGTGGTATGAGTCATTTTCATAGATTCTACTGTTTGACAGCATTTATTGCAGGTTGAAGACAGATCTTCTTTTTTGGCTCCTGAGCTCATAATTTTTTGCCACGATCTCTATTTTTCATGATTCAAGTGGCATTGGAAAGGTATTCAGGAGCTCTACATAGCCATCCATGCACTTTTCTCAGATTTTGCTCCAGGTTTATTTTATTTTATTTGTCAGTTTTTTGGCATTTAAGTGATAACTTGGACATTTTGATATTTGAGAAGGTGAAATTTGTTTTGAGAGGATTTGTTTGCTGTAATACATTATTTTGAGTGATTGTAATCTCACTCAGATCTCTTTTTTAAGAGATTTTGTTGTTTTTCCCAATTTTGGTCCTTTGAGGACAATTGTAAAACGCACTAAGTATAAAGTGCCACAAACAAATTGGGGGGGCTCTCTTACATAGTAAAGGGCTGTTGTTGTCTTGTTGTCTCTCTTTTTCATCATGGATGTGCCTCAATTTCCACTTTTAACTCCATATAATTATATTGAATGGAAGAAAAACATGGAGTTTGTGTTGTATAAACAAAAGTTACATAGAATAACTTTAGGCACAAATCCTGAACCCACAGGTGCTACTGAGAGAAGAAAATGGTTAGACAGAACATATGAGGCTTTTGGCACACTTTGTCTTGCTATTTCTCTAGATTTGAGATTTCATGTTGAGTCTTGTACTACACCAAATGAGCTATGGACAACACTAGACAATCTATTTGGCAAGCAAGATAAAATAAGAAGGTTTAAATTGGAGAATGAGATAATTGCACTTAATCCTCAAGACTTTGATCAAATCAAAGACTTCTTCACCAAGTTTAAGTCTCTCACATTGCAACTCAAACAAAGTGGTCTTGAGAAAGAAGATGAACAATTGATTCTATCTATTCTTGCAAAATTGGGTCCTGCATATTCAATTTATGTTTCTACCTTTTATGCTACAATGGATGCCTTTGGTAGTAAGTTTACTATGCCTTCACTTGAGGAGTTTGCCGCACAACTCACTAGGGAACAAGCCAAGCTACTACACATGGGCCCATTGAAGTCACCTAGAAAACAGGCTCTAGTTGCAACACAAAGCACAAAGGATCCTAAGGCTTCACATAATAAGGAAAAGAAACACAAGGATTCACAGTCTAATAAGCAAGAGAAAGAATCAAGGAAAACCCCCAACTCTTCTTCCAAAGAGGAGTCCAGTAAGAAGAAGAAGCAAAAGTGTTCTTATTGCAAGAACTTGGGTCATGATGAGACTAAATGTTATGAGAAAAAGTTTGAAGAGATGTTGTTGATAACTGAGAGGGGGGGGTGAATCAGTTATCCTAATTATTTCTCTATCTGAACTTCCTTATTAATTAATGCAGCATTGAATCAAACACAAAAAACATTACCATGAAATAAGAAACACATGACACAGTATTTTTGACGTGGAAACCCTGTTAAGGGAGAAAACCACGGGGTGATTAACCCAAAAATTATTCTCTGTTAGAAGAATAGGAAATTACAAAATGGCACTTGCCAATTAGGGCTCACTGCCCGAGCACACTGCTCACAAGAGGCTCACTGCCTACAAGAAGACACACTGTCTTACAAAGTGATAAGAATCACAGTCTTGAACTGATTGGAAGCATCTGCATATGCTGGAGTTCAGTTCCGGTTAGGTTCAGTACACTGATCTGCTGCACTTCATCTTTCCTCTGTTCTTTAGTCTGCTATCCTTTCACATACCGGATCTTTCTTGCTACTTCTGCTCTGCTCTGGACTTGTTCGCATATGCCTTCACACATTTCTCACACTTCACAACTAAATCCATCCTCTATATATATCCGCACAAGTAATTTCATCACCTTTCTAGTCGGCATCCGGAACAGTCTAGTTTCTTACAAACTTAGTTCTGTCGGCTGAATCCTTGTTCACCAAGCAATGCGGATCAAGCATATACTTGTAGATATCATCAATTATGTCGGCCAAACATGATTCATGCCTCCGCAACCTTTATCATCATCTGTAACACATCCGGAAAGCAGTCTGATACTCTGCCAGTCAGTTCTTCCTCTGTTTTCACTGTTTCTCAGGAATCCGGTACTCAACTATTCATATTTTTTTCCTTGTCCATCTCCGGAGGCTAAATCCTTGGAATATACTACTCAAGATAGTCCTCTTGACTTCCCCAGATCCGCACTGTACCAAGACACTTCCTCTGAGAGATCCGGACCAATCTGTCGGACCTTGCCACATGCTCTGTTCTTGTTCACCGGACCACAACAATCTTCAATCTGACTTCCGGTAGAGATATATCATGACTTGCGGATATGTGGGATGACCTTTGTTGCCATCAATGACAACAACCATGAATCCATATAGTGTCTCTTGCCAACAATCTCCCCCTTTGGCATTGATGGCAACACTTAGTGAAAAATGACTAAGTGTTTACACTATGCTCCCCCTTTGCTGATGCTCTATCTTTATATACAATTTCCGGAACTCCCCCTTAGTTGGATTCCTCATTTTTCACTACTCCTCACTCCCCCTTTGACATCAATGGCAAAGGGTAGGGTCCGCACACCAAAATTTTCAAAAATTTTCTATATATAGCCGCATATTTACATACTCACATATACTGCAGAATGTCTGCAAAGGATGTCTGCAGTTGAACCATTTCAGTAGCCCAACTTAGCTTCATTCTGTCCAAAATTGAGATGTGACCACTCAACAAAAATGCAAAGGCTTCTGCCCGCCTGAGATCTGTCGGATCTTTTGTTTGGGCGGTGGTCTGGGCATCACTGATGGCCTCATGCATAGTTTCCAACTTAGGGACTATAATCCTTCTAAGTTCTCCCATCCGGTTGGTGACGTTCTTCCTCTCCTTCTCAAGATTCTTTATTTCATTCAAGACTGCAATAGTCTGACATTCTTGATTTATTATAGAGGAAGAGAGAGGATCAAAACTTTGAGATAAGCTTTGAAGCTTGTCCTGTTCCTCTTTTATTTTCTTGTCAATTGCAGCTGTTGCCTTTGACCAAGATATACAAAATTTGTAGATGTCACCGCCATCCTTAAGAGCATTCTCTAAGCTCTTTATTCCAATGCTTACGATCTTCCTATCCTTAGAGATTAATTCTAATATTTCAGAAAATCTCTTATCCAAAAATTCCTTCCGGACCTTTTCTTCAGCTGATTTTTCTAGAGAATTAAAGTGTGTATCAATACTGCTGACTAAGGTTTTTAGATTACCGGAAGTGGAGGCTGTCGGATCTATCTGGATTGATGGCATGATCTTTACAAGTACTCCGGAAGCAGCCTCTATCAACTCACAGTCTTCCATATGAGACTTCAGGAGCTTTTCATTTGCCTTGGCATTTGCAAATGAAGCTATCTTCATTGTTTGTACCAGAGAGAGAGAGTCAAAATCAAATGGGCCTTTTAGAAGCTCCGGTTCATCAATCTCTAGAGTTTCTTTGCTCAAAAATTGTTGAACAGTTTGTGCAGTGTCTCTTGCCGGAGACAGATGTTTCTTTTCTTCTGCAGTCTTAGAATTGTCAACCTCTTTGTCTGTCACCACTGCTTCCTTCTCCTGTAATTGCTCTTCTTCTTTGGATCCGGAGACTGTAGGGGAAACCGGAGGAGAGATGCTAGCTTGTTCATGGGCCACTTCTTCTGGAGCAGAGGGTCCCAAGTCCTCAGCTGTTTCTGTACCTAAATCCTCTACAACAGGAAGGTTAAACCTTTTGAAGGCCTTCCGGAGGATCTCTTCTGTCTCTTGTGCCACTTGGTCAGTCTCACCAAGCATGAGCTGATTCATCCTGGCTTTACTTCTGAACTCATCTTTGCAGTCCTTGAAGATCATGTTCATTGTCTTGGGATCAATTTGAGGATATAGCTGAATAGCTATCTGCTCCCGGATCTCAAGATCTTTTGCATGAGCATTGTTCTTTCTTACTTCCAATTCCTTTTCCAGGCTTTTAGGAATAAGAGATATGATCTCAATGAAGGCCTTATTATATATGTTCAGATATTTGATGGTGGCTTCCTGCAGAGTCTTTTGGTCAGCCTCACTGAAGTCATCATAAGATTCAGTCATTGGTTGAAGGTTTCCATCCACCGTGACTGACTTGATTATGCTCTCTAGAGACAGAGTGGGCTTTTCAACAGATCCTTCTGCCATTTCATCCTTGTCTTGGCCTGTGGAGGGCTTACCGGATCCTTTCTTCTTCTGTTTCTTGATTTCTTTTACTCCCTCATCTGACTCTGTTTCCTCTTCATCCTTTTGGCTTTCATAAGCCCTTGATGCTTTTGTCTTGGATCTTTTACCGGATGCCTGGACTTCCGGTTTTGAGCTTTTGGTTGTGGAAGGTGCAGATCTCTTTGATGATCTGGTCCGGGTGGGAGTTTCAACCGGAGCACTTTCTTTGCTTTTCTCTTCTTCCTCAGCCTTTCTCCTCTTTTCCCGGCTGGCATCAAGTGCCTCTTTTGAGATGCCTAGGCCTTGAGCAATGTGCTCTACTTCTTTTCTCACTTTTCTCTTAATCTCAGGTTCCCTGAGTTCTACATGTATTTTCACACTCAGCTCCTCAAAGGTTCCAAACCTTTCTGCCTTAGGATCTTTGGGCTGACTTAGCATGTGTTGAACATGCAGCTCCACTATCTGTTCATCAACTTCATACCCCATGGGCATGATCCAGACAGTCCTTGGCTCCACTGCCTCCATTAGGCACTGATCAGTGTCAACCATAAAGCACACTGAGTCCTTGTATTTCTCAATGAGAGACTGGGGAATTCTCTCTCTTGCTTGCATCATGCTCTGAAAGTTTTTGAAGTATCCCCATAGAGCTGTATTTCTCGCTTTTGCATCCCCAAGTCCATGCAAATGGTCTCTTATCTGGACTGCAACAGGTTTGTCATTCTGCCATACCCATCCACTTGTTCTGGGTAGCTCATTCATGAAGTAAAAGAATAGACATACAATGAGAGTACCATACTTAAAGGAGTTCTTCTTGTCTTTCTTGATTTTCTGTACATTTTCCATTAATTGGCTTAGTAGTAGTTCACAAAGATCATATTCTGCATTCTTTCTTAGCATTTCATAGGCTGTGTATATTGCAGTTCCGGATACAGAATTCTCCCTGCTGGAGTGATAGATCTTGTATCCTATTATCATTGATGCATATTTGATATCCGGATCCGAAATATCTTCAATGGTCATTGCCCTCTTATCATATTTTGATCCGGTGGCCTCAGTTACAACGTTGTTCTTGACAGATTTGAGGATAGGTACCCCTCCGGAAGAGTATAGACCAGTTACTGCTCTGATTGCTTCTTTTGTGATCTTACAGGGTCTATCTAGCCAAAGGAAGTTGTCATGCATCCTGCTCAGTACATACCGGACCCATTCATCTTCTTCAAAGCTAGGGAAATGAATAAATTGCTCAAATTGTTTCTTCTGGATGCCCTTATACTCTGGTTTGAGCTCAAAAGCATTGTCTATCAGTTGCTTGTGATAGAGGTCTCTTAATTTGAATTCCCCAAATTCCTCAATGTTTGCGTGTATGTAAACCCTAATGTCTTCAGTATGTAAAACTCCGTGGGGAACACTAGAGAAGGCTCCTAGTGGATCTACCTCCAATGATTTGTAGGGATGTTTCTTGAATGAGGGGCGAGGTCTATCAGAGATCTTAACTATGTTTGGAGTAGCCATTCTTCAAAGATTTGCAGTGAGGCAATGAAAAACGAAGAATACCTTATGCGCCTTCGGTTTGCACGGAGTGGTTGGATTGATTTCTTTATGCAATAGCTTCGGCAGGAGATCCTTGGTGTGCTTGATGAACCTTGTTGCAGAGCTCCACTATTCGCTTCTTCTCAAGTGTAGAATGAGCAGATAACTTTTGAGAAATCCCTTATATTGCTCCGCAAACCCTAATATCTGTCTGCAATAAATGCTTCACCTGCATTATTCCGGTTTGCCATGTCTGGACAGCTTGGAGTATCCCGGATTAGTCCTGATCACTGAATATCATCCGGATCTTTAAATCATGAATAAATAGAGGTAACACATTACAAAAACATCCCAAGCACTCTGTCCAATCCGCAGAACAAGATCGTGCACTTCCGGATCTCTCCGGATCTTTTTGTAATCTTTTATCATACCGGAGCATTTCCCTGAACAGGTCTTACTTGATCGATCACAGCTTCTTCATAACTCCATGCGGACCTCTGAAAACTTGACTGAAGTATCTCAAGACTCATATCTACAAACCCTTTGATCCGCATCTTGTGCCACATTCGGCACCACTTGTTTGGCTGGGGGAATAAGATTTTCTTTGAGTCTCCCCCTGAGCCTGAGCTCACTTTTTAATTTCCGGAAGAAATATCAGCACCAGAGTCTGGTGCGGATCCAACCTCTACATTCTCTGGACTTTTCTTCACCCAAATCTTGCTCATCTGATTCCTAACCTCATCCGCATTCATCTTTTGTTTACCCTTGTCTTGATTCTGATTATACACCGGACCTCTTTTGTCCTGATTCTTGTTTCTGCAGACTTTAGCATTATGACCGGACCTATTGCAGATTTGGCAAATAACATTTCTTTGCATATTTGACTGATATCCTCTTGATCTGCATTGATTAGCCCTATGACCTATTCTATTGCATGTGAAGCATCTACCTTTGAATGATTTGTTTACTTGCATAATTCTGCATTCATGGGATTTGTGTCCATACCTTTTGCAGTTGAAGCACTGTCCGGAGAAGGATGAATTAATCTGATTCATTCTCATTCTGCACTGATTAGCTTTGTTACCAAAATGGTTGCAGCTGTGGCAGTATCCATTGAAGGATGGATATTTTTGAGCATTTGGCTGTCTTACCGGAGGTCTTCTAGGCCTGCTCCTTGGATTTTCTGATCCAAGATTCCTCTGACCGGATCCGGAGCTTTCTCCTTTCTCATATCCCAAGCCATACTTGTCATCAGTCCTCTTTTGACTTCCAAGAAGAACTTCAAGTTGAGCAGAACTTATCTTGAATTTCTCTTTATATTCATTTGCTGTTTGAAGGTCTCTTTTGAGAGAGGTAATTTGATCCTCAAGTTTTTCTTCATTGTCTTTGGCATCTTCAAGATCAGATTCAAGATGTCTGATAATCCTGTCCATCTGGTGGCATTCTTCTGATTTTTCCTTAAGAGATTGTCTTAGATTGTCTTCAGCCTTTCTTTTTTCTTCAATTTCTTGAGTGAACTTTATAGTTCCTGATTCCATTTCATGTCTTAACATAATGACTTCTTTTGATAACTTTTCACATAACTTGGTTTGCTCAGTCAATTCTTCATTTGTATTGCTTTCTTCACTTTGTCTTGCCAACTGTTGAAGCAGCTCCTTTCTCTTTTTCATAGAGAGACTTAATTTGTCTTTTAATTCTCTCATGAATTCATCAGCCTGTTTTAGTCTTTCCTTTAATTCACTGACTTCAGAATTTGACTGTTCAAGATCCTCAAGGGCAGTCTTGAGTTGCTCCCTTAAACCATATGCATCCATTTGAAATCCCAGATCTTCCTCAGGCTGTTAGGCTCTATTAGGAGGAACTTAGCTCTGATACCAATTGTTGATAACTGAGAGGGGGGGGTGAATCAGTTATCCTAATTATTTCTCTATCTGAACTTCCTTATTAATTAATGCAGCATTGAATCAAACACAAAAAGCATTACCATGAAATAAGAAACACATGACACAATATTTTTGACGTGGAAACCCTGTTAAGGGAGAAAACCACGGGGTGATTAACCCAAAAATTATTCTCTGTTAGAAGAATAGGAAATTACAAAATGGCACTTGCCAATTAGGGCTCACTGCCCGAGCACACTGCTCACAAGAGGCTCACTGCCTACAAGAAGACACACTGTCTTACAAAGTGATAAGAATCACAGTCTTGAACTGATTGGAAGCATCTGCATATGCTGGAGTTCAGTTCCGGTTAGGTTCAGTACACTGATCTGCTGCACTTCATCTTTCCTCTGTTCTTTAGTCTGCTATCCTTTCACATACCGGATCTTTCTTGCTACTTCTGCTCTGCTCTGGACTTGTTCGCATATGCCTTCACACATTTCTCACACTTCACAACTAAATCCATCCTCTATATATATCCGCACAAGTAATTTCATCACCTTTCTAGTCGGCATCCGGAACAGTCTAGTTTCTTACAAACTTAGTTCTGTCGGCTGAATCCTTGTTCACCAAGCAATGCGGATCAAGCATATACTTGTAGATATCATCAATTATGTCGGCCAAACATGATTCATGCCTCCGCAACCTTTATCATCATCTGTAACACATCCGGAAAGCAGTCTGATACTCTGCCAGTCAGTTCTTCCTCTATTTTCACTGTTTCTCAGGAATCCGGTACTCAACTATTCATATTTTTTTCCTTGTCCATCTCCGGAGGCTAAATCCTTGGAATATACTACTCAAGATAGTCCTCTTGACTTCCCCAGATCCGCACTGTACCAAGACACTTCCTCTGAGAGATCCGGACCAATCTGTCGGACCTTGCCACATGCTCTGTTCTTGTTCACCGGACCACAACAATCTTCAATCTGACTTCCGGTAGAGATATATCATGACTTGCGGATATGTGGGATGACCTTTGTTGCCATCAATGACAACAACCATGAATCCATATAGTGTCTCTTGCCAACAGATGTCACAACTTCTTCAAAAACATAACATTGAGTATTCTCCATCAATAACAGTTTTACCCAAGTCTTCTTCTTTGCCACCATCATCATCTACATCTACAGGGACAACATGATTTGCAAATGGGTCATAAAAGGAAAAGGACAAGCACTCTTTGCATCAACAAGTCTACAGTTAGAGAGATGGCTTCTTGATTCTGGAGCTTCTCATCATATGGCATCTTCATAGGGGATATTTTCTTCATTTCAGTCATGTACTTCGCCACCTATTTTGATGGGTAACAATACATACATGCATGCAACTGGTAAAGGAAATATTGATGTTGGTCAGAATACATTCAACAATGTGTTGTGTGTACCTTCCTTGACAACCAATCTCCTTTCCATCTACCCGATTACTCATTGTGGTGCAGGGAAGACAATTGAGTTCACTCCTGATTCTGTGATCATACGGGACTTGGAGAGAAGAGACATCATTGCTATTGGGATGGCTGATCATGCATCTCGCCTTTATACTTTCTCCCATTTTGTTTCTGATGATGATGTAGATCCATTGATTGATATTCATGTTTAGAGAAGTTTGGTCACTTGAACCTTGGTGTTCTTGCATCTACTTTGGTTCCTGAGACTAGTTTTGAGCTTCCTCCTTCCCCTGCTTCTTCAGAGATTGGCATTGACATAGCTTCATCCACTTCAGTTGAGCAAGATATTATTTGTCTTCCAGATACAGGTTTTTGGGATGAGCACTTGACATGTACTGCAGACTTGTTTCGTGAGTCCTATCTTGATGACTTGGAGGACATCATTGATGACATCCATCTCATTTTTAAAGGAGTTGAATCTTCTACTTCGAATGTGTAGGCATCATCTTCTCCTCTTCACTTGTCACATTTTGGCACTGAGTTGGAGTATTTTGAGCATCATTTGGAGGATACTTTGTCTTTGGAGGTTGATGATCTTGAGAGTTTTCATCTTGTCTTGGATTGTCACATTCTTTGATCAGGCATGCAACACCTGATTATGTGGCATTTTTTGGTTGTGACATGTGGACACTTGAGCATTTTTCAGAGACAACATACATCATGATGCTTTTTCCTCATACCTTGAGATGGAGTTTCTTTGACATCAGCCTTTGGATCTATTTCTTCCTAAGGGGAAGAATGTTGTTTGTAGGCTGTGGATTCTCTTTAGCATTCTTCTTCGAGCGTTCACCATCAGCATAGGAGCTACTTCATTGTGGGAGAGACCTATAGTCTCACACTTGCTCTCCTATGGGGGGTAATTGATTGTACATATGTGTTGGATGTTGTTCTTGGGGGGTCTTGAGTCCTCCTTCCATCACATCTTTCATTTGTTTTCCGCATTCTCACTTTTGGAGAGGAGTTTTGTCCCATGAGGTTTTCTCCTTTTCTCCACTTGAGATTTGTTGTACATGGGTACCTAACATGGCCTAGTAGTTGGGACCCATCCATCATTGCATCTTTATTTTAGTCAACTACTCCCTAAGTTGCACTTAAGGGGGGGTGTTGGTGTGAACACATCACATGTTAAGTTGACTTAGTGAGTCTTCTAGATGTCTAGTTGAGTCTAGTTGTGTGTTGAGTTGTTGATAGTTGGAGTGAGTTGTCTTATCCTCCACATGTGCAATTAGTTATCATCCTCTAATTGACACATGTTGTAGGAATATCTCCACTTTCCACTCCACCTTTCTAGCTCTCACCTTGCCTTTATAAGCAAGGCTCACTCATTGTATTTCATACAACTTCATATGATCTTTGTATGATTCTTGCTCCATTGTTTTAGCATCTTCTCTTGTCATCTTTGTGTGGAAGGTTGCTTGATTGCAGGTGATCCTGGCTTGCTAAGTCACAGTGACTCTTACAGTATGCTCTTGATGTTTTGGCTTGTTTTTACATGGCTAATTGTAAGCCTACACTGGCTCCCTTTTTGTCTAAAGTCAAGCTTGAGGTGAAGTGTTCCATGCCACTAGTTGATACCACTTCTTATCATCAACTTGTTGGTAGCCTCATCTACCTGACTCATACTCGTCTTGACATTTTATTTGTAGTTGGCATTGTTTCACACTTCATGATGGAGCCACATGAGCTTCATTAGAAGGCTATCGAATGCATCTTGCACTACATACAGGGCAATCACATGTATGAGATTCACTATGCAATGAGCAGAGGTTCAAACTTGATTGGATACATGGATTTTGATTGGGCTAGTGATATTGATGATTGCAAGTCCACATCTAGCTACAATTTTCACCTTGGTTTTGGTCCCATTAGTTGGCAGAGCAAGAAGCAACATGCCATTGCTCTTTCTTTGAATGAGGCTGAGTATCAGGGGATGTCAATGCTTCCACTGAGGCTATTTTGATTCAGAATTTGCTCACTAAACTTGGAATTACTTTTTAGAAGCCATCAGTCATCTACTGTGACAACCAGAATGCCATTTAGATCTTGAAGAACCTAGTTCATCATCAACAGACCAAACACATCAATATCCACATGCATTTTCTCAGGGAGTTGATTTGGGAGTAGGTCATCAATTTGTGGTATTATCCTACAACATAGTAGGTTGTAGATATCTTCACCAAATACTTCACTAAGAGAAAGTATGTTCATCTTCAGTCTCTCTTGGGGGTGCATGAAATTTCTTCTAGGAGGGTCACTTAGCTCTTCTTGTTTCATCCTCTCATGGGGGGGAGTTTTTTGCCACTGGGTCTTCTTATTTTCTATTTGAGGGGATCTGTTGGCAAGAGACACATTGTAGCTTCATGATTGTTGTCATTGATGGCAACAAAGTTCATCCCACACATCCGCAGGACATGGTGTGCCTATACCAGAAGTCAGATTGAAGAATATTGTGGTCTGGTAAGCAAGAACATAGCATGTGGCAAGGTTCGATAGTCAGGTTTGGATCTCTCAAAGGAAGTATCTTAGTAAAGTGTAGACTTGGGGAAGTCAAGAGATGTACCTTGACTGATACATTCCAGAGATTGAGTCTCCGGTGATGAAAGAGTGAAAAGATATGAGCACCTAAGTGTTAGGTTCCTGTTTGGTAGAATTGACAGAGGAAGAACTGACTGGTAGAGCAACAGACCTTAATCCGGATGAGTTATTGGTGGTGATCAAGTTTCTTAAAGTATCATTCATGATTGGCCGACATGATTGATGACTTCTATAAGCATCTCCTTGATACGCATCACTTGATAAGTAAGGATTCAGCTGATAGATCAGAATTTGGGAAAATATTGACTATTCCGGATGCCAACTAGAAAGGTGTTGAAATCATTGGTGCGGATATATATACCAGATGGATTTGGATGTGAAGGTGTGTGTTGTATGTTGTTGTGTGTGAAGAAAAGCAAAAGAATAGTGTGGAAGCAGTAAGGCAGGTCTGGTATGTGAAAGGACAACAGCACAAAAGAAGAGAAAGAATGAAGTGCAGTAGATCAGTATACTGAGCCTAACTAGAACTAAACGCCAGCATATGTGGATGCTTCTCATCAGTTCAAGTATCTTGTTACTCTCTTTATCTCTTGTAGGTAGTGAGCCTCTTGTGAGAAGTGTGCTCGGGCAGTGAGCCCTAATTGGCAAGTGCCATTTTGTATTTCTATTCTTCTAATAGAGAATACATTCTTGGGTTAATCACCCCGTGGTTTTCTCCCTTAACAGGGTTTCCACGTCAAAAATATTGTGTCATGTGTATTGAGTTTATTTCTGCTTTCATGTTCATTTAAGCTTATATGTTTTGATACTGTACTAGTTGCTAAAGAATAACAGAAAGTTAAATTAATTAAGATAACTGATTCACCCCCCCTCTTAGTTATCATCAATTGGTATTAGAGCCAAGTTCCTCCAAACAGAGCCTAACAACTTGAGGAAGATCTGGGAATTCAAATGGATGTGTATGGTATGAGGGAACAACTTCAGTTTGCCCTAGATGATCTTGATCAATCTAACTTCGAAGTCAATGAATTGAAGGAAAGAATCAAATAGGCTGATGATTTCATAAATGAACTAAAAGGGAAACTGAGTATCTCTATGAAAAAGAGAAAGGATCTACTTTAGCAATTGGCAAGTCAAGGTGAAGCCAATGATACAAATGAAGACCTAAAGGAGAAAACCAAATTATGTGAAAAGTTATCAAAAGAGATCATTATGGTAAGACATGAAATGGAATTAGGAGTTATAAAGATCACTCAAGAAATTGAAGAGAAAAGAAAAACTGAAGATGATCTAAGACAATCTCTCAAAGAGAAATCAAAAGACTGCCACAAAATGGATAGAATAATCAGGCATATAGAATCTGATCTTGAAGAAGCTAGAGATAATGAAGAACAACTTGAGAATCAGATTGACACTCTTAAAAGGGATCTTCAAACAACAAATGAATACAAAGAGAAATTCAAGATAAGCTCTGCTCAACTTGAAGTTCTTCTTCAAAGACAAAAGAGGGTAGATGACAAGCAAGGCTTGGGGTATGAAAAAGGTGAAAGCTCCGGATCTGGTAAGAAGAACTCCAGATCAAAAAATCCAAGAAACAGGCCTAGAAGACCTCCGGTAAGGCAACCAAATGCTCAAAGATATCCTTCCTTCAATGGATACTGCCATAATTGCAATAACTTTAGTCATAGAGAAAATCAGTGTAGAAAGAGAATGAATCAGACTAATTCATCTTTCTCCGGACAGTGCTTCAACTACAAAAGGTATGGTCACAAATCTCATGAATGTAGAAATATGCAAATGAACAACTCATTCAATGGTAGACGCTTTGCATGCAATAGAATGGGACATATGGCTAATCAATGTAGATCGAGAGGATATTAGTAAAAAATGCAAAGAAATATTGTTTGCTACAATTGTAATAGATCTGGTCATACTGCCAAATTCTGCAGAAGCAAAAATCAAGATAAAAGGGCTCCGGTACATCATAATCAGAATCAAGACAAAGGAAAAGGAAAAGTGAATGTGGATGAGGTTCAAAGGGAGATGAACAAGATTTGGGTAAAGAGGAGTACAGAGAATGTTGGGGATGGATCCACACCAGAATCTGGTGCTGATATTCTCTCCAGAAACTAAATAGATGAGTTCTGGCTCAAGGGGAGTCACAAAAGAAAATATTTTCCCCCAACTAGTCAATTGGTGCCTGAAATTAGCACATGGAAGGTTGCGGACTAAAAGGACTCTTAGAGAAACATATAAATGACCCTTGGGGAAGATATGAAAAATCCGCAATGAATTTGAAGAGGTTAATCATCTAAGATTAATACGGTTTAACAGTCATCTGATAAGAACAGGATTTTCACAGTTAGATCTGGTATGACTCAAATTTGAGGTAGTTTGATTTGCGGATAGATCAAATGTTTGGGGAAAGAAATATAGATTGTAATAAATCACTAAGAATAATTCTAAGTATATCTCAATAATCTGGAAAAGATCCTTCTCAGAACAAGGAGAACAAGGCAACTGGAATAACTTAAGTTGCGCATTTATTGCAATGTAGAATTAGGGTTTGCTCAAAGATAAAAGGGTTCATTTGATCGTCATTTACACATTTGCACTCGAGAAGAAAAGAAAAAGATCTCTGCAAACAAATTGTCTCAAGCCTCTCAAAGATCAACCACAGAAGACAATTCTTCCAGCAATCTGATCCAGCTCATTCCGTGAAACCTAGAAGCGTAAAAAGGTATTTTTCACTCTTGATCTTTCTCTGAATCTTTAAGATGGCTACTCCGAATGTTGTAAAGATTTCTGATAGGCCTCGCCCCAAATTTAAGAAACATCCCTACAAATCTCTAGAAGTGGATCCCTTAGGGGCATTTTCCAACATTCCACATGGGGTTTTGCATATTGAAGATGTTAGGGCATATGTTCATGCGAACATTGAAGATTTTGGGGAATTCAAGCTGGTAGATATTTATCACAATCAGTTAATAGATGACTCATTTGAACTCAAACCACAATATAAGGCTATCCAGGACAAACATTTTGCACAATGCATTCATTTCCCCTATTTTGCAGAAGATGAATGGGTCCGGTATGTTCTAAGTAGAATACATGATAGCTTCATATGGTTGACAAGGCCATTCAAGATAACCAAGGATGCCATTAGGGCAGTTACCAGATTGCACTCATCCGGTGGGATACCTGCTCTCAAATCTGTCAAGAATCAGACAGTGAGTGAGGCAACCAGATCAAAATTTGACAAGAGAGCTATGACAATTGAAGATATCACTGATCTGGATATCAAATTCGCATCCATGATAATTGGTTACAAGATATATCACTCCAGCCGGGAAAATTCAGTACCCGGACTGTAATTTATACAGCCTATCAGATGCTAAAAGAAAATGCTGACTATGATCTTTGTGAACTTCTTCTAAGCCAATTGTTGGAGAACCTTCAAAAGATCAAAAAGGACAAGAAGAACTCATTCAAGTACGGTGGGCTGATATTATGTTTATTCTTCTACTTCATGAATGAGCTTCCTAGATCCAGTGGTTGGGTATGGTAGAATAATAGAACTGTAGCCATTCAAATAAGAGATTATATACATGGGCTTGGTGATGCCAAGGCACAAAATACAACACTCAGGCTATTTCAAGAATTTTTAGAGTATGATGCAAGTAAGAGAGAGAATTCCCCAATCTCTAGTTGAAAAGTATAAGGATACAATATGCTTTATGGTAGAAACTAATCAGTGCCTAATGGAGGCTGTGGAGCCAAGGACAGTCTGGATCATGCCAATGGGGTATGAAGTAGATGAGAAAATTGTAGAGCTACATGTTCAACACATGCTCAGTCAACCCAAGGATCCCAAGGCAGAAAGGTTTGGAACCTTTGAAGAGTTGAGTGTAAAGATTCATGTGGAACTTAGACAATTGGAGATAAAGAGAAAAGTGAGAAAAGAAGTAGAGAATATTGCCAAAAGGTATGGCATATCAAAAGAGGCAATTGATGCCAATAGAGAGAAGATAGAAAGGGCAGAGAAAGAAAAAGAAAAAGCAGAGAAAGAAGGTGCTCTAGTGGAAGTCCCCTCTCGGACCAGATCCTCTAAGACCTCTGCACCTACCACTGCTAAGAGCTCAAAGGCATCAAAACCGGAAGCAAAATCATCCGGCAAAGGAGAGAAGAGAACTAAGACGAAGGCCACAAGATCTTATGCCAGCCAAAAGGATGATGAAGAGACTGAATCTGATGAATAGGTCAAGAAAATTAAGAAGAAGAAGAAAACATCCGGTGAACCCTCTACCGGTCAAGACAAAGAAGAGAAGGCAGAGGAATTTGTTGAAAAACCTACTCTCCGCATTGATGATGTAGTCAAGGCAGTTACTGTGGATGGAAATCTACAACCAATAACATAATTCTATGATGAATATAATGATGCAGATAAAAAGATTTTGGAGGAAGCCACAGTTAAGTACTTGAACATATATAATAAAGCATTTATTGAAATCATCTCTCTAATCCCCAAAAGTTTAGAGAAAGAACTTGAAATGAGGAAGAACAATGCCCAAGCAAAAGATCTAGAAATCCAGGAGCAGATTGCTATTCAGCTCTATCCGTCCATCACCCCCAAAAAAATGAACATCATCTTCAAGGACTACAAGGATGAGTTTCGGAGCAAAGCTAGAATGAATCAACTTATGCTTGGAGAAACTGACAAAGTTGCAAAGGAAACAAAAGATATCCTCCAGAATGCCTTCAAAAGATTCAACCTTCCTATTATAGAGGACTTAGGTGATGAACCCTCTGTCATGGATGACAAAGGAGAATCTATCGAGACAGTAGCAGAAGAGGCAAAGGAGACAAGTGAAGAGAAAGCTAAGGACTTAGATTCCTCTGCTTCGGAAGAGGAAGTCCATGAAGAAGCACACATCTCTCCTCTGGTTTCTCTAGCAGACTCCAGATCTAAAGGAGAAGAAAGAAAAGAAGAGAGCATCAGTCAAGAAGAACAAGTAAAGGGAAGCAAAGAAGGTCAAATAGAAAAGACTACAGATGACAGTGCTAAGGCTACAGAAGGGGAGAAAACCCTATCACCGGCAAGAGACACAGCAGAAGCAGTCAAAGATTTCTTGACCAAAGAGATGATGGAATTTGATGAACTGGAGTTGCTTCAAGGTCTATTCAATTTTGATTCCCTCTCTCTGGTGCAAACCATGAAGCTAGCATCCTTCACTCAAGCAAAGGCAAAAGAAAAACTTTTGAAGTCTCACATGGAAGACTGTGAGCTCATAGAAGCTGCATCCGGTGTATTGGAAAATATTATGCCATCCTTCCAAAAGGATTCTTCAGCCTCCACATCTGGTAATCTAAAGTCTCTTGTAAATTCTGTTCATACGCATTTTGATTCCTTAGAGAAGTCAGTAGAAGAAAAGGTCCGGAAGGAGTTTTTAGGAAAGAGATTCTTTGAAGTACAAGGTCTAATAACCAATGATAGGAGAGTTATGGATATTGGAATAAAGAACTTAGAAAATGCTCTTAAAGATGGCGGAGATATCTATAAATTTTGTTTATCCTGGCCTAAAGTGACCAAGGATATTGAGAAGAAAGTAAAAGAGAAAGATGATAAACTGTTAAGTTTATCTCAAAGTTTTGATCCTCTCTCCTCCTCCATAATAAATCAAGAGTGTAAGACTATTGCAGTCATAGATGAAATAAAGAAGCTTGAGAAGGAGAAGAAAAATAGAATAAACAGGTTGAGTGAACTTAGAGGGATCATCATCCCCAAGTTAGAGGCCATGCATGAGGCCCTAACTGATGCTTAGGCCACAACCCAGGCCAATGATCTGACAGATCTTAAGAAGACAGAAGCATTTGCATTCCTGTTGAGTGGTCACATCTCAATTTTGGACAGGATGAAGCAGAGTTGGGCTACAGAAGTTATACAGTTGAAGAATACTTTTGCACACATATTTAAGTACATGTAAGTACAACTTGTATATACACTTATGCGGATATGTATAGATTGTTTTTTCTTGAAAATTTTGGTGTGCGGACCCTACCCTTTGCCATTAATGTCAAAGGGGGAGTGAGGAATAGTGAAAAATGTGGAATCCAGCTAAGGGGGAGCTCTGGTAAAGTGTACATTAGAATAGAGCATCAACCAAGGGGGAGTGTAGTATAACACTTAGTCATTTTTCACTAAGTGTTGCCATCAATGCCAAAGGGGGAGATTGTTGGTAAGAGACACATTGTAGCTTCATGATTGTTGTCATTGATGGCAACAAAGTTTATCCCACACATCCGCATGACATGGTGTGCCTATACCAGAAGTCAGATTGAAGAATATTATGGTCTGGTAAGCAAGAATAGAGCATGTGGCAAGGTCCGACAGTCAGGTCTGGATCTCTCAGAGGAAGTATCTTAGTAAAGTGTGGACTTGGGGAAGTCAAGAGGTGTACCTTGACTGATACATTCTAGAGATTGAGCCTCCGGTGATGAAAGAGTGAAAAGATATGAGCACCTAAGTGTTGGATTCCTGTTTGGCAGAATTGACAGAGGAAGAACTGAACGGTAGAGCATCAGACCTTAATCCAGATGAGTTATTGGTGGTGATCAAGTTTCTTAAAGTATCATTCATGATTGGATGACATGATTGATGACTTCTATAAGCATCTCCTTGATACACATCACTTGATAAGTAAGGATTCAGTCGACAGATCAGAGTTTGGGAAAATATTGGCTATTCCGGATGCCGACTAGAAAGGTGTTGAAATCATTGGTGTGGATATATATATACCAAATGGATTTGGATGTGAAGGTGTGTGTTGTATGTTGTTGTGTGTGAAGAAAAGCAGAAGAACAGTGTGGAAGTAGTAAGGCAGGTCCAGTAGGTGAAAGGACAGCAGCACAAAAGAAGAGAAAGAATGAAGTGCAGTAGATCAGTATCTGAGCCTAACCGGAACTGAACTCCAGCATATGTGGATGCTTCTCATCAGTTCAAGTATCTTGTTACTCTCTTTATCTCTTGTAGGCAGTGAGCCTCTTGTGAGCAGTGTGCTTGTGTAGTGAGCCCTAATTGGCAAGTGCCATTTTGTATTTCTATTCTTCTAATAGAGAATACATTCTTGGGTTAATCACCCAGTGGTTTTCTCCCTTAACAGGGTTTCCACGTCAAAAATATTGTGTCATGTGTACTGAGTTTATTTATGCTTTCATGTTCATTTAAGCTTATATGTTTTGATACTGTACTAGTTGCTAAAGAAGAATAGAAAGTTAAATTAATTAAGATAACTGATTCACCCCCCCTCTCAGTTATCAATAGGATCTTTGTTGCAAGTATGTGCCTAACCAGTGTTGTCATTGATGTCAACATATCTGTGTTGTCATTGATGTCAACATATCTATGTTGTCATTGATGTCAACTGTGCTCCTAATTTGATAAGTTAGATGATTTGTATTGTCTCATGGAAGTGTTGGAGAAAATGAGTAAATGATCTAGATATTGAGTTTCAAAGTGCTTTTGAGAAAATTTGCTCCTCTGGTGGAAAAAGTGTGTGGAAGAGTATCTTTGTTTAGTGAAGAACAGTTTGGTAGATTGCTTCGCATCTCTAGCAGAATGACTATCTTTGTCCATAGATTGGAAGTTATTTAGAGGCATGTCTAAAGATGCTATATCTCAAGTTTGAGCCTCCAGTATGAAGATCTGAGTGAGTTATGTTAACCAGAATAAAAGCTGCTTTTCCTGAGTGTTCACTGGTGACAGGGAGAAGGTATTTTTCTCCGCATTCCTCCGCATTGAAGTATTATGATATGCGGTTCTATAGTTAAGTTTGGAATGATGATAAGTGCCTTCAACTCCAATGGTTTGTGATTTGGTGGTCCGCAAGCTATCCTTTCTTTATGACAGTGGCTGACAATGTTGTTCTTGTGCTCTGGTTTGAAGAATCTTCTTGATAGAGTGGTTAGCGATTGTGCGGTTGTTCCTGGTGATTACAATATGCTTTTGGATGTCTCCTAATCATGTTCCTACCACTGAATCAGTCCGTAAAGAAATTCAGATCGTGGATGAAGTCTATTCCTTGAAGACCTAGTGTTATCACCAGTCTTGGCTGACTTGGTTGTCTTCACTTCTTGCAGAGATGCATTGAAGATTATGGAAGCATGTCATGGCGTGGAAGATTGCATTTGAGTCCTAGATAAGGCATAATATGATCCGCATACATCTTTACCTTAGCAAATCTTGTTTAGGTCTAGACCTATTTCTTTGTATTATGGTAATGCCGACCTTGGAGAATGCTCTAATGGATGATGAATGTAATTCTAAGGTTGATGTACATTCCAAGGTTGATGAATTGTATAGAAGCATAAAATGAAGTTGTGAAAAAGATGTCCTTGAGTGGAAAATGAAGAGATAAGTGCGAAGGTGTAAAGAGCAGAGCAGAGGAGTTATACTGTGCTTTAATGGAACTGAACCCAGGCATGGAGTAGATGCTACCAAATTAGTTCACCATCTTTTGGCAGTGAGCCACCTCTTGGTAGTGAGCCATCCCTGGCAGTGAGCCATTTTTGGCAGTGAGCCTCAACATTTGCAGTGAGAAATTTGGGCAATGAGCCCTAAGGTAGTGAGCCTCAGTTTTTTGGTATTTCTATAACATATATATCTTGTGGGCTAACACCCACAGTGGTTTTTCCCTTATAGGGTTTTCCACATAAAAATCTGGTGTCTCATGTGTTGATTGTGTTGAGCTTCTTATTTCATGCTTTCATGGTTAAATTTGAATAACAATAAATAAGTATTTGAAGAGTTTATGTTCATAATTGCTTAAAGTTTTAGGGACAACTGATTCACCCCCCCTCTCAGTTGTCCAGTGCATTTGAACAATCTTTTGGACATGGGTACCTCATCAAGCCTTGTAGCCGAGACCCATCTTTGCATCTTTGTTTACATTTCTCCTTAAGTTGCACTTAAGGGGGGTGTTAATGTGAAAAGGGTTCTTTAGCTATCTAGTTCTTTCCTAGCTAGTTCTCTGCTTTAGCTCTCTTCACACTAGGCTAAATTTACTTAAGAACTTTTTCATTTTATCCTACATTGGTAATGTTTCTAGTCTCTTGGGTGGTAAATCCTATATATTCTCACCCATTGCTCTCATATGAGCATCTCATTTTCATTGTATGCTTTGTATTCTCTTGAGTAGAATACAATTTATTCTTGCTCATTTTTTTATTTCTAGCTTTACTTTCCTTCACTCATTTGCATTCTTGGGTGGATTTTTAGCCAAATCTTACATATCCAATATATATATATATATATATATATATATATAGAAATAGAATAAGTTGTTGAGGTAGGGTAACTGTTAGTGTGAATAGGGATATTCCCTAGCTATTTTCCCCTTGTGTGAATAATTTATATTATTTAACTATTTATTAGTTAAATAATATTCACACACATATTCACATGTTGACTTACTGAGCCTTCTAGATGTTTCTAGTTGTTGATAGTTTTATTATAGTCGTCTTATCCTACACATGTGATCTAGTTGTCACATGTCATAAGATTAAGACACTTGTCACATGACTACAACTTCTTATCTCTCAACCCTGCCTTTATAAGCAAGGTACCTCACATCATATTGTATTGGTAGGAGAATATTGTATTTGCATTCTTTGATAGTAATACAATTTATTCTTGTCATTTTGATCTTCTCATTTCTTTGTACTTTCCATTAGGCCTCTAGATCTTGGCTGGCTATCTCCATAGCCAAATCTTACATGGTATCAGAGCTTGTAGATTGCCTTTGGTTAATCTATTGAGAGATCTTGAATGTAAATCATGGTGGATCTTGAAAAATTGAGTATGCTCTTCTCTAGCATTGCATGATGATCTTGAAAATTAGAAAAATTTGATAGAAATACCAGATTTGAGAGGGTTTCCTTCTCTTAGCTTTATATTGCAGGTTCATTTTGGAGCATTCTGGTGGAAATATGAGGTCACCATTGCGTCTAGAGTAGCCAAGATAGTTAGATTTGCCTTTTGTTTCATTCGATTTGGATATCGGAAGCCAAATCTATGAGTGTTTGAAGCTGAAGGTTTGTTGCGAGATCCAGTAAGGATCTACCATTTCTAAGCATTTTGGGTTGAATCTGACCTTGGCCATCACACTTAGAAGGCATGCAAACCTATAGATTGCCTATTCATTCATCAAAATCAGACAAAGTTGTCCAAAAAGGAAAAAAAATTGCCCCCTCAATTGTACGAACAAAAATATTTCGCAGAATATTCCCTATGAAAATAAATGGACAAGTACCCTTATGTTTTTTTCTCTTATTAAAAAATAAAAAAAAATATTTCTTTGCATCGCAGTTTTTTTTTCTGATTAAAAAATTTCAAAAAAAAGCAAAAAAAATTTCAAAAAATTTCTCAAGCCTACGTAGGCCTGACGATGCCAGGCTGTACATAGGCAGCAGGGCACAAGCCCTTGTATGGGCTGCAAGCCCTTATAAGGGCTGCAAGTCCTTTAGGAGCCCACATGCCCCTTTAAAGGTCATGGACCCTAGGGGTCCGCAGACCCGTGAGGGCTCAACCCTTGGCCATAAGGCTTCGATCTTTTAAAATTATTTTTTCTCAATTTTTTTAATAAAAAAATCGGCCCTTGCAAAAATAGTTAGATCTGTACCTTGCACCATGCCATTTGGCCTTTAAAAAATATTTTTTTCTGTAGTCCCATATCCGCCAAATATTGCGACTTTTTGGTGATGTTTTCAGATTTGGCCCTCCTCTAGATTTAGTAAGGGGTTACATTTATCTAGAGGTTCACTATTTTGACAGATTTCTACATTTATCTGGTAGACTCTACATCTGGTGACATCTTCAAATCTAGAGGCAGTTCCACCAAATTTGGTGGCTATTTTTTTTTGCTTTTTCTCCCCCCTACTCCATTGGTAGTTTTGATTTTACACTCAGAATTTGCAAGCTTACAGCTTAGTCATCCGGGCTTTGATTTTGGAGCAATTTGTTTTGGGGTAGAATTTTGTAGGCTTCACAGTGGTGCAAATGGATTTTGATTTTGGTGTCTGGATTTTCTAGAAATTGAAATTTTTTGTCACTGTTGATGAGCAGTTCTCATTTTTAGGCCTTTTAGGGCTCCGTTTAAGGTCTCATATGTCAACATTTTTTGGTGATTTTTTTTGAAAGTGTATATTTTTTCGAGTACTTTTCAGATCTATGATCATATTGATATCATTTTGTACCAAAACTGTACTTTCCGTTCTAGCCTAATTTTGTCTTTTTCATGTACCAAAATCAAAAGACCACTTGCTGTTTTTGGCTAGTGGCAATTGTAATCGCACTAATTATAAAGTGGCAAGATCATAATTTGTTTGGGGATTATTGATTAAGTGAATTTGGCGGGGGGGGGGGGGGGGTATTGTATGGTTATTTTCATCTTCTCTTTGAGATCTCATTTGTCCTTTGCCATGGGTCATTCTAAATTTCCTCATTTAAATCCATACAATTATGCTACATGGAAACAAAATTCTTGGATTGCTTTAATGCAAGAAAAATATACTCACTACATTGAGGAAACTATTCCAAAACCAAAAGATGCTAAGGAAAAGATTGAATGACTCATCAACAATACTAAGGCACTTGGATATATACATGCATTTGTCTCTCTTGACCTTCTTTTTCATATTGATAAGTGTAAGACACCTAAGGAGGCTTGGGACAAAATTTCTTCATTGTATGGTCAAACTGATGAGATTAGGGGATATCAAATTGAGAGTGATCTTACTAATTTAGATCCAAAATGTTTTGACAATATTGAAGATTATGTAACCAAAGTTAGTGAACTAAGGGCACAACTCAAAGACTGTGGTATTGAGAAGAAGGATGCACAATTGGTCTTCAATGTGTTAGGCAAGCTTCCTTCCGAATATGCAACATTTGTTTTAAGTTTTCAGACTCATCGGTTGACTATGGGAAATGCCTATACTATGCCATCATTTGAGTCATTTTCAGAAATGTTGATGCTTGAACAAACAAAGCTAATCACTATGGGTATTCTCAAGCCTTCCAAGCCTCAAGATTTGGTGGTTGGTCATCCACATAATGAGAAAGGAAACAATAAGAAATAGAAGCACTCAAAGCATAAGCCACAACAAGATAAACCATAAACATCTTCTGTTACAAGGTGTACACCCTTGGTCTCCTTGTGTTGTGTAGCACAATGCTTGGGTTCATGACAAGGCTTAACCACCTCCCATGGATTCATTAACTCTAGTAGTTGTATCAGGCATTAATAGGTTGATCTTTTGGTGCAAGGGCAACCATCTTTGCAACAATTGGTATTAGATCCTAGGTCACAGGTTTGAACCCCTCGCTTGCACCTAGGGGGGATTGTTGCAAGGTGTGCACCCTTGGTCTCCTTGGATTCATTAACTCTGGCGGTTGTATGAGGCATTAATAGGTGGATCTTGATGGTAACTGATTGTCATTGATGTCAAAAAGGGCTTGCACTATTGTACATAAGTTTTGTAGGATCATGTCTTTCTCAATTGTTCACTCTATCAGGAATATGAATAAGGAGTTGTTTATTTGGACAAGATAAGTGTTTGTCAGTATATCTCTTTCATGTGGTGTATTGATTATCTCTTTCAGGTATTCATCATGAACTTCATATGGTTAAGGTAAATCAGGTTGTTTATCGTTGGTGTTACAATGTATGTTTCAATGGATCTTGGTTTGACAAAATTCACATGCTTCAGTAATACAAGAGCAATGCAGATCAGGTATTTATGAGAGGGCTTGTTTGATTAGTTTGATCATATCAGTTGTTGATGCTCTTATAAGAAGGTTTGATACTATATGGTATGATGATACAAGGTGATTTCAGATGATGTCTTCAGTCAGAATTCATGTCTTGACATTGATGCTAATGTGGCTTGAGGTTGATTGGTTTGATATTGAAAGACTCATATTTGTGAGGTCATTTGGTGAAGTCTACTTCTCTGCAACAGTATCTTTTTAACTAAGTGAAATCACAATGAGGGTATTGTCAAAGTGTTTGTTGAAGTATTGAAGTGCTTCAAAGAATATTAAAAATCCTAAATTAGTGCATTTCTTGCTTTGTAACATTTTTATGTTATATTTGCTCATTGACTTGTTGAGCAGGTAAAAGCCACTTAAATGGCAATGTTAAGGGTATAAGTGACATTGGGCAACCGGCCCTTTCCTCTTATAAAACCTTTTGCATTAGTCTTTAATGCATGCGACATGAGGTAAGATCGGTGGTAATGTTTAAATTGCATGAAGTGTTCACATTAAGAAAACCAGTGCCAAAATTTCAAGTTACCATCGGTGGTCAAGGAAATTGCTATAAAAGGGCATCAAATTGTTTTTAGAAAGCATAGTATATAGTTTATAAAGCTTCTAAGGTGGAGCCCGATTTCTTAGGAGGAGATTTATGCTTTAAAAAGCATCAATTTTTTTTAGTTTAAAAAGCATTAAAATGCTTTATGAAATGTGGAGAGCACAATTTAAAAAAAAAGACTTTCAAAAGGAGCTCGTCATAAGTGTTAATCTTCAAATTTATTTTGAAGGAAAAAGGCATCCTTTCTAATTCATACAAGTGGGAATAATTTTGTATAAGATCTATAAACTTTCGAAAGTTCCTTTTAAGTATGTGGATTAGCCATAAAAGGCTATGTAATTAAAGTTTAGAAATTATTTTTAATTTCTATTTTATTTGCTTTTTAAAAAAAAGCATGAGTTCAAATTAGGAAGTATATGAGTTTTTAAAGGAGATGGTCATTGCTTTTTAAAAGCAATTTTTTTTGGAAAATTATTTCTAAATTCTCTCCCATACCTTTGAAGAATTTAGTAAAGATTTTTGTGAAAAATTGCAGAGAGAAGAATTTCAAAAAGAACAAGATAACAATGATGCAGAGGAGAAAATATATTTGCATGTCTTTTATTATTGCAGGTTGAAGAATAATTTATGGTGAGAATTGAAATGAAGTTTCTTCAAAGGAATATGAAGAAATTGGAGTAGATTGAAGGAATTTGAAAAGAAAATATGAAGCATCATTTTGCAGATTGAAGGGAATTCCAAAATGAAATGATTTTTTTTCAAGACAATTTGATATTATTTTGCAGATAGAGGAAGATGATTAGTCATATGTTTTTAGAATGGAAATTGATGGATGTTGTTTTGCAGAGAAGAGGAACATCAAGAGTTCTTTTATTTACAATAATTTTTCAGGTGCATTGATGCAACTTCATAATTTGACAGAGATGAAACATACAGAAGATGAAAGGTGAAAAGACATTCAATTTACATATAATGGTTTTTCAGTGCATTGAAATTGAGAGTTTTGGGTAAGGTCCGATGAGGTAGTGTTGAAAGCATTTTTATACAGGTGATTGTGTGGTTCATTATGTAGGGTTGCAGATCAATGATGAAGACAATTTTATGAAAATTCTGTATAAAATGTGAAAAACCAATTTGTAATGAATTAGATATATTTCCTGATCAGGTGAATTAGATGATTCAAGGATAAAATATTAGAGGATTGGAATGATGGAATGTATGTTGCAGGTGAGTTGATTTGAATGGTGCAAATCAGATTGAGCAGCAATCACTTCTTGCACATGAGAATTTTGTTTCTGATTGATTGAGAAATGCTAGTGAGGCACAACAGTATGCCAGTGAGGCACAACAGTATGCCACTGAGGCTTGTAGGTCAGTAAGACCATTTGTCAGTGAGACACTTACATTAGCCAGTGAGGCTTGTAAAGATATTTTCAAGGTTAAGCCAGTGAGGCAGTTTTGGAGTGGTTTTTCAACCCCAGGAGGGTTTTCCACTCGTGCAAATTTGTGTTATGTCTCATATTGCTTTTATCTATATGTGTGTATGTTAATACTTTGCTCAAGAGGTTTTGTTCTCTTTCTTGATTCTCAGTCATGTGCTTATGTGTTTGACAAATCAATGATATTTTTCTCTTCGTGTGTCTTGAAAGTTAAAGTTTGCAAAAAGGTTTGAAAATTTACACAACACTGATTCACCCCCCTCTCAGTGTTGTCCTAGACTCCTACAGATCTTTTGGTGCAATGAAAACCGTCTTTGCAACATCTTCTACTTCACAAGGAGATTCAAACACCTCTTCCAAGAAAGGGGGTTTTCAGAAGAAGGAGAGACCAACGTGTTCCTATTGTAAGAAACTTGGTCATGAGGAGCATCATTTTCATACTAATAAAATAGATGAGTTGACAAATATTATCAAGAAGAATCACATCAATTTGCCAACTTCCTACACACAGGAAGTATCTCCTTCCACTTCTTCAAAATCAAGGAACGGACAAACACTTGTTGCAGTTGAAAAATCTTCAAAGCAATGGATACTTGACTTAGGTGCTATGCATCATATGGGTTCTAATCAAGAATAATTTTCTTCATTGGAGCCTTCTTCAGTGCCACATATTCTTACAAGTGATGATACTCAAGTGGATGTTGTTGGAAAAGGTTCAGTAAACATGGATGAAGGATCATTTGATAATGTTCTTTATGTTCCTAACTTGTGTGCCAACCTTCTTTCAGTGTACCAAATCACTCATCTTGGGAATCGCAAGAAAGTTGAGTTTTCTCCTGATTCAGTGATGATCAGAGATCTTCAGGATAATGCCTTAGTTGCAGTGGGGAAGGCCAACCATGAGTCTCAACTATATGCATTCTCCCACTTTGTGCCTCACTCTCCTTCTATAGCTTTACTCACTCATTCAGATTTAGTGAGTAAGCTATGGCATGCGTGGTTTGGTCATCTTAATTACCGCTACCTTCAATAGTTCAGTTCGAAGGATATGGTTACAAGACTCCCTAAATTTAGTTTTTTAGATGGTGTATGTTCAGGGTGTGCAATGGGCAAGCATCCAGAGGAGAAGTTTGATAAAGAGAAGTCTTGGAGAGCTTCACAAGTCCTTGAGTTTGTTCAAAGTGATCTAGCGGGCCCTTTCCCACCTTGTCATTTAGCAAGGCTCGCTATGTTCTCACCTTCATTGATGACTATTCCAGATATACTTGGGTCTATTTTCTTTGCAAGAAGGATGAAGTATTTGACAGATTTTGAGACTTCAAGGCTCATGCTAAGAAGCAATCTAGGAAGTACATAAAAATTCCTTGTACAAACAATGGTCGAGAATATGTCAATAATAGCTTTGAACAATTATGCACTCTTGAAGGAATTGATCTTCAACATTCAATTGCATACACACGACAACATAATGGTGTTGTTGAAAGGAAGAATAGGACAGTAAAAGAGATGGCTACCTGCATGATTCATGCTCATTCTCTTGCTCTAGAATATTGGGCTAAAGCCATTAATTGTGCTACACACATTCAAAATCGTGTTCCCCACAAGGCCTTGAAAGGTAGACTCCTTTTGAAGCTTGGTGTGGGAGGAAGCTGGTTGTGCGATATTTTTGAGTTTTTGGCTCCCCTGCCTGAGCACACATTTCTTTAGAGAAGCACAAGGATTTGGAACCTCAAATCTAACCTTGCATCTTTGTTAGATATCCTGAAGGTGTCAAGGGGTATCAACTCTTAGATCCTGAGACGCATGAACTCTTCATTGAGAGGAGTGTTCACTTCGAGGAAAGCTCTTCTAACTTGACCTATCATCCTCCTCATCCTTCCTCCATAGTGGATTCAGATGCTAGTGACTTAGAGGACTCTACCTCACATCCACCTCATAGGTCTTCATCTTCCAAGGGTTTACATTCTGAGGTTCAGGATACTCATCCTTCATCCCCATCTTCTACATTGCCTTGATGGGCTTGATAGACTCTTCAGTCAGTATGTACATTAGTTGGGGATCCTTTAGACAATCGAAGGACTCAGTCACAACATCAACATCTTCCACATGTTTACATTGCCTCTACATCAGATCCACAAACTTTTAAGGAAGCATCAGGGATTGCTGAGTGAGATTCAACAATGGAGGAAGAGTACAACTCTTTGATTATGTAATGTCCCCCACTTAGCCCAGTTGGTCAGATGATGAGAATTAGCCTATCATCCGGTTCTCATAGGCTAATGGCATTAGTTAGGGAGCCAAATTGGACCATTTCACTAGGACTTACTATTTATAGTAAGTCAGATAGGGCAGTGTGGAGCAGGTTACTATTTATATCACCTAAAGTTTGGATGCTCCTAGAAGTTGGTTTGGGTTTCAATATGGACAAGGTATCACTTTTTGATGTATAAGTTAAATTCAATATTTAACTTATAAGATGATTGGCCTAAGTGACTTATGTTTTAAAGTGACTTTATTTTATAAAGCAAGTCAGAACTTAAAGTTGTATTGTTGGGGATATGGGTGCCCATATGGGGACTTGGGGACATAAGGTAATGAAATTAAAAATAATAAAATAATATCATCTTGGGCATTGGAGGCGAAGGAGAAATAAAAGATTAAGTGTGAGTTCATTTTATCATTATTCACTCACTTGATTTTTGACATTGTCGTGCATTCTTGGAGCTTGAAGAGCTTTGAGGGTTTGGACCAGACTTGTTGAGATGAAAACCTCTATATAGTCTCCTTTTTTTGTGTGTGAAAGACCACATCAGGAAGGGAATTTGGAAGCCTTACACAGGGGTTTCATTTGTGCTTCAGTTGGAGTAATTTTGATGAAGATTTGATGCTTGAAAGAATATATTTCATGGAGTTTCGTGTTGCAACTAATAACAGAGTTATAGAGGATAGTTTTATGTATTTAGCTTGAGATTTAGTGCTGATATAGATTTCCCAAGGCAGGTCGTACTCCTCTATACAGGCCATACTTCCTCTAGAGGGTTGTACTTCCCTTGTTTGCAGTTTTTAGGGGTTTGAGATTAGTTTAGAAGCATTGTTGGCTTGAGGGAATACCTATTCGCTGGAGCAGACATATTGGACTATATTGGCAGTGGTTTTTGATGGTATTCTTTGCTGGTTCAATCATATTCAGGGTCGTACTATGCTAATACTAGACGTGGGGTTTGAATGAAGTGAAAACACTTATCATTAGAGGCTTATAACCTTGCAAAGGTGGTTGCCCAGTCCCAGTTATCATTTAGATTCAGTTTGTTGTGGTGATATTTGAAGGTACTGCTATTACCTATGCATTTTGTACTCCTTTATTGCTAGTTTGGATACGACAAAAGTATGAAGTTGTAAACTGGCAAATGGGTAGGTACTTATAATTCATATTTTGCCAATATATAATCTGGGTCTTCGATATTTTGTTTATATATGCTTTAGATTTTCTAGGTTTTGTTATATGCACTCTATTCTATGTTTTCAATGCAAAAACTATATATGCAAACATACATATGAAACCCTAAACCAAATAGCATTCAAAAAGGAAAAAAACTTGGCATAGAAAACCCTATTCGATAGTGTATGCTACAAATTAGGAACAACACATGGGAGCTTGTTCCACTTCCTAAGGGAAGAAAATGGGTTCAGTGTAAGTGGATCTATCAAACCAAATTTGTAGTAGATGGAACTGTTGACAAGTACAGAGCACGACTTGTGGCTAAAGGTTTCTCACAGGTTTCTGGTATTGACTACACTGAGACCTTTGCCCCTATAGCTAAGATGAACTCCATTCGCTTGACTCTAGCTATTGCTATAGCTCATGGATGGGTTGTACATTAGATGGATGTGAAGAGTAAATTTCTTCACGGGGATCTACAAGAGGAGATTTACATGGAACAACCATAGGGTTTCATTCAGGATTCTTCATTGGTTTGTCGATTGAGGAAGTCTCTCTATGGCCTCAAACAGGTCCCATGGGCTTGGTATGCCAAGATGGACTCCTTTCTTCTCTCAGTTGGGTTTTCCAGATGCCACTTAGATCTGAATGACTACATCTTGAGATAGGATGATGCTCTTCTTTTCTTGGTTCTCTATGTTGATGATTTGATTGTTATAGGGAGTACCTCATCCATCATCACCACAGTCAAGACTACTTTGTACGACTGATTTTCTATGACTGAATTGGGTCTTTTGCACTATTTTCTCAGGATTCAGATCACTTAGAACTATTCTAGGATCTCTCTTTTGCAGCCTAAGTACACTCTTGATCTTCTTACTTGGTTTTGTATGGTTGATTGTAAGCCTGCACCGACTCCATTTCTATTAGGAGTCAATTTTGAGGTGAAGTGATCCACACCACTTGTTGATGCCACTTTGTATCGTCAACTTGTTGGTAGCCTCATCTACTTAACTCATACATGCCTAGATATTTCCTTTGCAGTTGGCATGGTTTCACGCTTCATGATAGAGCCACATGAGCTTCATTGGAAGGATGCCAAACACATTCTGCACTACATTCAGGGTACACACAGTATGGGATTCACTATGTAGAGGTATAGGTTTAGATTTGATTGGATATACAGGCTCTGATTGGGCCAGTGATCTTGATGATCACAAGTCCACATCTGGCTATAGTTTTCACCTTTGTTCTGGTCCCATTTTTTAGCAGAGCAAGAAGCAACATGCCATTGCTCTTTCTTCAACCGAGGCCAAGTATTGAGGGGCTGTTAATGCTGCCATTGAGGCTATTTGGCTTCAGAATATCCTTTATGAACTTGGCATCACTTTTCACATGCCATCAGTAATCTATTGCGACAACCAGAGTCCCACATAGATCTCAAAGAACTCAGTCCTTCGGAGCAGGTCATTGATTGTGGTATTGTCCAATATTAGAGTAGGTTGCATCTATATCTTCACCAAACCCTTCACTAAGAGTAAGTATCATCACTTGCGAGCTCTCTTGGGGGTGTGGGACATTTATTTAGCTAAGGTCACCTGGCCTTCTCTCCCTTATGGGTGGACTTTTTCCTCACTAAGGTTTCATCCCTCTCATACATTTGAGAGCTTTGTTCATGTTTTCTTTTCTCTCTTTTGGGGAGGAGTTTTTTCACACAAGGTTTCCTCCTTTTCTCCACTTGTGAGAGATTGTTTGTACATGGGTACCTCATCAGGCCTTGGTAGCTAGGACCCATCTTTGCATCTTGTTACATTCTCCCTAAGTTGCACTTAGGGGGGGGGGGGGGGGGTTAGTGTGAATAGGGATATTTTCTAGTTAGTTTCCCCTTGTTGTGTGAATAAGTCATATTATTTAACTATTTATTAGTTAAATAATATTCACACACATATTCACATGTTAAGTTGACTTAGTGAGCCTTCTAGATGTTTCTAGTTGTCTTATCCTACACATGTGATCTAGTTGTCACATGTCATAGGATTAAGACACTTGTCACATGACTACAACTTCTTATCTCTCAACCTTGCATTTATAAGCAAGGTATCTCACATCATATTGTTTTGGTTGGAGAATATTGTATTTGCATTCTTTGATAGGAATATGGTTTATTCTTGTCATATTGATCTTCTCATTTCTTTGTGCTTTCCATTAGGCCTCTAGATCTTGGGTGGCTATCTCCATATCCAAATCTTATAGTAACACCTTACAAAACTCCTTGAAGAAGAAGCCACTCCATGTTATGTCTCCAAGAGATCTTAACACAATATCATACTCTTCACATATTTTTACAATGATATTCACCTTCTTAATATAGACCACCTCCTAAAAACATAGAGGGGTAAACCACTAAACCCATTTAGGCTTACTCATTATCTAATATATATAATTATTCATTATAACTAATTTAAGGGATGTGTGCCACATATTGGTATCTCCATCAACATATATATTATAATATCATATCCCTATGTACATAACATGCCATCTCTCCTTGACATGTTTTGTCTTCAAAACATGAGAATAAATTAAATAGTAAGACCATTGCAAGACATTACAAATATGATATCATGCCTTATCATCTAGCCACCCATAAGTGATCTTTGTGGTGATTTTAGCTTGATGGTAACTAGATCCCGTTCTTGATCCACATTTTGCTACACTCATTTGATTCAATTCTTCATCATAGTCAGTCATTTTTTGCCATGAATAGCCATTACTTCCATGAACGTTTTTTCTTTCTATACCAAATCTTCATGAAATTATTTTGCAAATTAATGTTTAATGTCCCCAAAGATTCTAAAATTTTATCAAAGAACAATATCCAACCCATTCATATCCAAAGCACAAAAAATTGAATGCAAAACATATTTATCCATCGAGTGCTCCAAATCTTAAAAAAAAAAATATTCTTACCCTCTATTTGACTATCCTTGATTTGCTTTGCTTGTACCTATAGTTGCTTGGCTAATTCCATGTTAATGAAATTATTAATATGAAACAATAACCCTTATTTTTTGAATACATCCTTGAAATTGAAGTATTGAATCTTCCTTATTTGGAGCTAAAATGCATATACTTGTATCCTTCATCTCTTCTCCTTTCATTTTTTTTCTTCGATTATTTCTTTTGGTGCCCATCTATCTAAGAAAACTTACTCTAGTTCATCCAATGAAGAAATGTTATTTTACAATGACACATACCAATGTTTAGCTTCACCTTCTAAGTACGTAGAAAATAATTCTTTGCAAAATATACTTTGACTATAAGTTCTTTTATATTGGTGCCACCGTTCTAATGCATCTCCATTTACTTAAAAATTAGGAAAGCCATTGAAACAAGAGTTTTAAGAAAAAAATATCTTAATAGATTACCTTTCTATCCATATCGTTGACCCAACTTTGATTGGATCATTTCATAATGTTGTCTTCCTCAAAACCAAAAATACAAATAATAAACCCCTAGTGAATTTTGATGATATTTCTAGAAATGTAAATAAATTAGAATTTTTTTTGTGATTTGTGGCTTGTAAAGTGAATTTATGAAAAAGACATAAAATTGCAATAACTCACTCAATGTTGATGATTAGACACTAAATTTTAACTATAGCTTTCTTATTTCATCCTCAAACTTTAGTAAAAAAATTGCAGAAAAATCCACAACCATTTGTGATATAGGCAAATCTTCACAAACTAGGGTTTCAACTTCATCTTTGCCCAAATTGTAGATTTGGTACCACTTGATATGATCCACACATATAATAATGATAGTAAGATGATGTAGAAGAATGATCACACACAACACAAGAGATGTTCATGGTCCAAGATGCCATAATATCCAATATATACAAAAATAGAATAAACCCTTGAGGTAGGGTAATGTTGTAAAACTCCTTAAGGAAGAAGCCACTCCATGCTATATCTCCAAGAGATCCCAAACATACTATCATACTTTTCACATCTCCTTACAATGATATTCACCTTCTTTATATAGTACTTCTAATAACATAATGAGCGGTAAACCAATAAACCCATGTAGGCCTACTCATTACTTAATATACTTAATTACTTATCATAACTAACTTAAGTGATGTGTGCTACATATCGACATCTCGATCAACCTATATACATTATAATATCATATCTTTAGGTACATAACAATGGTTAGGAGACATGTTCTCAGGTCAACCCCTAGGGAAAACCAACTTTATGGTTGTGCTAAAGATTGAGGAAAATAATCTTCAAACATACAAATGCTTGTAAGATGATAATACAGATTTTGATTCTTTTAAATGCACCAATTTGAAACATTCCTACACCGAATGCTCCTTAATATGAATGATTTATCATTGATGTTTGATGATAAAATTGAGTGCAATTGAATGGCTTTAAGTATCAAGATAACAAGTTGTGCAAATGTGTGTTTAGTTGGCTCATAACAACTAGTGAAATGGATGGGAGTTGGCCAAATTTGAATTTAAAATTTAAAAGTTTAGGGGTCAATTTTGTGGATGCAGGATTGATCTTGTACCCATGGAAATGACCTAGGGTAATAGAGTGGTAAGATTTAGGCACTGAATTGATGTCTAATCATGGATAATGTAATAAATACAAACAATTGGGAGAATGTGTAGTAATGGATAAGGTAGGGCTAGATATGTGGGAATATGTGTATGAGGATAGTGAAGGATAGAGGAATGAGCTAAACTCTGCACAAGATTGTGCCATTTTTTGATATTTAATTGTATGAATCCATTTTCTCAAAATAGGTGCAAAACCAAATGGAACTTGGCATGGGTATGCAAATTTCATCATTACCTTTTTCCCTCACATTTAAGTGCATGTGAATCCTAGAACAATCATGGATCTTTAAGTATGTAAGCACTCACAAATGTGCATGTAAAGTAAATATTTAGAAATAAAAGGATAACCAAGTCCATATGAAGTAATGGACCTCGCTAAATATTTTTGTGTAAGTCTATCTTTTAGCCTATATGCTCCATGAGAACATGCAAAATAGAGGAAAAATATGCAATGAGTAGCTTTTGTCACATAAGTAAAGATAAAAATAATTGCAAGCCAAATTTTATTGTTATTGATTATAAAAGAAAGATGAGAAAGAGTAGGGTAATAAAAATTCCACATGTATAGAAAGTGGTAATGTTTAGCCTGATGTAGTGACCATATGATGACATGGCATACTAGAAATGCTATTATGTGGTATATGATAATGCACTATCTAGAGACAATGATGAGTCTCTATGTAGGCACCTATAACTATTTTCAATTTAACATGGGTGTTAGTTGTTGGAACTCAAAACTATTATCCACAATCCTAGAGGATGGAGTCACTACCAAAACTGGGGATACATGTTAGTTTATGAGAAAGAGACAAGACTCATTATAAAAATGTAGGTAGTTAGGGGTCAATTAACAAGAGAGGATGGCTCTTCTACACTTTAGGCTTTGTAGGCTAGGGGGCGATCCTAGAGGTCAATTATAGGACAATAAAAGTGAAATAAAATCAACATAGTAGATCTTCAGGTAAACCATACCCTATGCATAGGACCATCCCAAGGATTTATCACTAAGAAAATAATATACTAGCTTACTAATAACAAGACTATAAGACCTGGGGTTGTGTAGGCGACCGATCCAGGTGTGGTTTGTTTGGTAGTGTGGATGTTGCTTCTTTGTTCTAGGTTTATGGTCCCTTGAAAACCATCATTAACATTAAGATGAGGCCTAAGGTTGTGTAGGTGGTTAGCCTAGGTGTGGTTTTTTTGGTAGCATGGATGTTGCTTCTTTGTTTTGGGTTTATGGTCCAACAAAACCATCGTTAACCTTGTGTTGTGGTGTTTGACAACTTTGTTGTAGTTTTGTCTGGGGTTTTGTTGTGGGTTAACTATGTTCTGGATGACATTTCACCTGTTGTACAGGGTTTGTATGGCCCCTTCAAAACCTTCTTTTTACCCCCTTTAATAAAAAACAAGACCATGAGGAAAAAAACATGCATGTATGCTTCCAAGAATATAAACAAAAGTTTTCTTCCCAATGTTTTTGATTATATTGGTAAAACAGGTTTTGAAGGGGCCTCAAAACCCTTTACAAAAAGAAGCAAACTGAAAATAATAAGCCAACCAACTGCCAACTGAAAGCTACATAAACAACATAAGCATAGAGAAACAGAGCAAAAAAGAATAGCCCAAATTAAGTCATTTTCTTAAGGGTCTCTATTGCCTCAATTTCTTGCTCGTAGAATTTCTCATGCATCTTGGCGAAGCTTATCAATTTTTTTTTCTCCTCCTCAAACTGTTTCTTTTTACTTCCCTTTGTACGAGTTGAAGGGCCACCAATATCCTCCATTGTGATCTGCTTACCTTTTTCTTTAGTGCCTTCCTCTTTGTCCTCTATGCCCAAGTCTTCCACATTTAGAATGTTCTCAGCTCTGAAATCTTTGAACTAATCTTTTTTGAGCTCTTTGAGTTTTTTTGTCAGCATCTTCATTCCGTTTAAACTGTTCTGAATGGTTAACTTGCTGATATGCATTATCTTCTCCAAATTATTATTGACATCCATTAATTTTTCCTCCAAATACTAAACTCTCGTGCCATACTCTTCCCTCATCCTTCCCATTTCATGCTCAATCTCTTCCATTTTTAGTATGGCTTCCCAGTTTGGGAAAATTAGTTTATCATGTTCCACCGCCATGTCACCTCCTTTCCCCAGGCATTCCTGTAACAACAATAATTTGATGTTGATTCTGTTGATTTCGACAAAGAACCATTTGGTCATCTTATGTTGAGAGTTGACAACATTTTTCACCAGTTCAAACACTTCCTCCACTTCATCTCTATTTTTAGCCTTGGCTAACAAATCATCAAATTCCTCTAGGAGATTGCAAGACGGGTCTGGAATCTCAGGAGAACACAGGCCAATTTTGGGATCAGGTGTTTGCAAAGTTTTACCAGAGGTTTCCTTAGCTTTGAAACCACTCTCCATACCCTTCTCAACCATAACATCATGGTTCCCCTATTTCAAGGTGTTCTTCTCTCCACCCGGCTCAACCCCCATATCCTCAATCCCTTTCTTAGAAAATTTCTTACCCTTCTTCGCTAGAATAGGATTTTTCCTTTTCATAGGCAGACTCTTCTTATCTTTCACCACCTTGAGAGAGGCATCAGACTCATCTCCCATATTCGACCCATCAGACCAGGAAATATTAACTTTCCTCTTTTGAGTCCTTCTCCTCTTTTTGCTAGACTCATCTTTACTCTCCTCCTCTTCTTCTTCCATAACCCAGTCCTCATCATTCAAGTGGGTTTCCTCCTCACTAGACACCATACACACCTTTTTCTTGCCACTGTGCTTTTCCTTAAGCCCTTTTGTAGGAATGTTGATTTTCATATATTCCATAATCAAAAGAATAAGGCTTTCATGCAAACTGGGCAACCTAGGGTTTCTACAGTTTTCCTTTATGCCATACTCCAGCGAGGAAAGCAAACAACAGGATGGAGAGATACATACCATGGTGAAAATGGTTGAGTAGATTAAAGTGATAGCTATAGACTGCAATGTACCTCCTGTCCAACGTGATATACTTCATTATCACTTCCACCACCTTGGCCCATATCGGCTTAATAGAAAGGCGATTATACCCTCCAGACTATAGCTTAACTAGTTTATCATGTTCATTGCCCTTGAAAAAATTATTCAGGGCTTCTTCACTGTATTACCATTCACGAAAGAATTTTTCCCCTTTGGTAGATAACCCAGAGACTGAACTGTTCTTGTAATTTTTCACAAACAACCCAGTGACATTAGGGTCGGCTCCATGTAATTTCTCCATGTAGGGAGTTAATCCACCAGCCTCCATGATTTTCCATGCCTTTTTTTTTCTGACGGATCCCTTCACAAGACGAAGGCTCAACTCTATTCCTCTCACCACCCATGTTGAACTTCAAACCCCTATTTTCTTCACAGCCACCGCAAAGCAGAATGAGAACAAGAAGGAATTGAAGCCTATAATGGAAATTCTAGCCATTAATACTACCCATAATCCATGTGAACTGACTCTTCATGAAAGAGTTACCCTTCAGACCCTTTGAGATCATAATGATCTCTTTTTTACTTCTCGAGCCTCGTACCATGCTTGCAATCATTGACAATTAGCTCCTTAACCTTGCTCGGGGTTATTTCCACATCATCCCATATGATCTTAGATTGGATGGTAACTCCAAGGTTGGCAAATATATCTGCCACCTTGTTTCCTTCATGAAATATATGAGAGATATAAGTTTCATCGAAGTTTCCTAAAATCTTAATCGCATCTTCAACAAGGGCCGCTATAGACCAACTAGGTTTTAGGGAATTCTTAAGGCAATTGATAATGTTATTAGAATCCCCTTCCACCCAAACTTTTCTATACCCCTTAGCATGAGAAAGAGCAATAGTGTGATAGACAGCCATAGATTTAGTAAAGTGGTTTGTCTGGGTACCTAGAGGGAGTGCCACAGCCGCTAAGAACCTACCAAGATCATATCTCATCACTTCCCCACTACTAGCAGCTTTGGGGTTCCCTTTCGCTGCCCCATCAAAGTTAATTTTGATCCACCCCTTAGGAGGGAACTTCCACACCACTTCCCCATGGGGTTGTTTCATACGTTTAAAAGGTGTGGAAATATCTTCCATGATATTCCAGTTTTTAGAGATATCAATCTCCACCTGTGACACCTCTAACTTGTTTCTTTGAGATAATTGCTCTTCAATCCTGACTTTAGAATTGTCAAGACCATACTTCATACATAATTGTTACAAAAATATTAATACACAACCCTCTAAGAATATTTTCTATGTCCTTAATTATGGGATAATTACTCTTATAAAGTTCACATAAGATGAATGACTATTTTTCCATTATAGGTTTTAGGGGCATTGGTGTCTTTTCCTTTTTGCCAATATAGTATTGGAAATTCTGGTAGTTTATTTTCCATTTATGAGTTAAGAAATAGTTGAGGCCAATAGGGTCCTTCTCTCATTATCTTGATGGCTATGTTTTGAGCCAAATAGTGTCCACTTGACATAACTTGATGAAATTCTTTAAGGAGTGCAAGGATACTTTCTTTTTCCACACATCTTAATAGTATTCCAAGAAATTCACCTAAAAATGATGCATTCAATCAATTTGTATGGATTCACTTGTAACCTATACACTCTCCTTTTGGTTGGGTTCAAAGTAGTTAGAAACTATCTTGCTTGTAAGAATATGAATTTATCCTCTAGATCCATCATGGTTCTTGTTGTTCTTCAACAGTTGAGCAAGCTTCTATTTCTCAATCTTGTATTGCTTCTAAACCTTATAGAATAAGGTCTTTTATGAGATTTTGACAAAGGGCTCTTCCTTTTATTAACTTTGTTGGCTTTATCTCTACATCATATTCAAGAATTTTCATTATCCATCCCACTCTTTTTCACTAATTCCCCATTAAAGATAAATTCCCTTATACTAGGATGAACTACCAAGACAATAAATTTATTATGAGAAACCAAATGTTTGAATTTATTAAGTCCTTTAAGCATGGCATATATTTTCATTTCTATGAAAGTGTATCTTATCTTGACATCTTTCAATGTTTGGATGGAGAATGCAATGTGGTACTCATCCTTAATGTTTTTTTCTTTTTGAGTCAATACTACAACTATGCTTGCCTGGCCATTGTATACATATATGAGAAAATCTATAGAGAAGTCAAGGTTGACTAGCACTAGGGCATTGGGAATTGCTTCCTTGATTTGTTCAAATGCCCCTTTTTTTGTCATCTATCTATTTAAATTGCTCATCCTTTTTGAGCATTAGAGTGATAGGACATTCTATTCCTACAAAATTTTATATAAACTTTCTCACAAAATTAATCTTCCCTAAGAAAGATTGCCAACCCTTTTTATGTCGAGGTAGTGATAGCTCAATAATAGCTTGGGTTGTTTCAAGAAATGGCTATCCCTTGCTTAGAGACAATGTGCCCTAGGAGCTTACCCTGTGGGACACCAAATATGTATTTTTGGGATTGAGGGATATTCCAAATTGCTTTCATCTTTGACAAACTTTCTCTAAGTGATCAAAATTGTTCTCTTTAGTTTTTGGAAATACTATTAAGTCATTGAGGTAAACCAGAGTAATTGGATTAATGAGATCCTTGAAAGAAATATCCATTTCCCTTTGAAAGGTAGCCCCTGCATTTAGTAGGCTAAAAGGTAATTTTTGATAGCCAAAAGTGCCCTATTTCATGGTGAATGTTATTTTATGTTGACCATCCTTCTTGACTAGTATTTGGTTGAATCTTGAGAAGCCATATAGCATTGAAAATCTATCTACCCCTACCATAGTCTTTAAGATTTGATCCATTGGAGGAAAAGTATAATGATCTTTGAGTGAGGCTTTATTAAGATCCCTAAAATTGACACAAAGGTGGATTTCTTGATTTTTTTTCCTATGACTGGGACCAAGTTAGAGACCCATGTTGAGTGTTTAATAGGGTATACTAATTTTTAATTTACTAGCTTAGCTAGATCTTGCTTCATGATAGGCTCTATATTTGGATTGATTAGCCTCTTTTTTGGTCTGACTGACTTAATTTTAGGTTCAATTTAATAGCATGTTGCATTATGCTTTTGTTGTATCATTTGAGCCCTTCATAGTCCCAGGCCATGACCTGATCATATTTTATGCAAAGTTGGATGAGGTACTCACTTTCCTTTGCTATAGACATCTTTTCCAACTTCAGTGTTCTTCTTGGAGCTCTTTCAATTTCTTTGTAGTCTTTCTTAGTAGCCTCAATCCCTCTTTTGTCTCTACAAGCATCATCTAGGATAAACAAGCCTTCCAAGGTAATCTTTCCTCTTGGTAGTTTATTTCCATTTAACTATATAATTTTTTGTTCATAAGCTTCTTCAACTTTTGGGCACAATATGTTAGTGAATTCATTAGTGTATTGATTAAAATGATAAATTTTTTCATCATTTTGAAATACCATCCAATGCCCTTGATTATCAAGTACAACAAGCCTTATCACAAGTTGGACAATATCCACATTTCTCAATAATTCTATCATAGGATCAAATTGAGAGCCTATTAGGGCCATTCTATTTTCCTCCACCTTTTCTCTTCTATGAATTGCTAGTGGATTTTGAAAAATCTTTTTTAATATCCATTTGTGGTGTGAAAAGAAAGAAAATAGAAGAGGGGTTTAAGGAATGAAGAATATAAAGGAAAAAGGAAAGGGCATTTTATTCACTTTTGCACTTTTGAAGAAGAACTCTCTCACAATTTTCCTCTCATTTGTGAAAGAAATTGCTTGCATTGAAAATATTGCTTGGATTTGGAGTTTGCTTGGTGATTGAAGTTGCTTAGAGGTATGCTTGGGATTCAAAAACACATTTCTTCCATTTTGTTGAGTTCTCCATTAAAAAGGTATTTGGTTTTGCCCTCTTTGAATGTTTGTTAGAAATTGAATTTTAAATTGAATTCTTCAATTTCCATGCCCACACTAGGTGGAGCATATGGCATTTAATTATAGATGTTAAATTGGTCTAAATATTTCATGTGTTGAATGCATATTTAAATTGTAGGGTTTTAAATTTGAAATGTCCATTTCAGAGCCAATACTATGGAAATTTCTTATTGGATTCCCCTTCTCCCATTTTTATTGTGAATCATGGATGTTGGGTGGATTGTGAATTAAAGGGTAGTTTATATTTTTTGCATTTCTTCTCAAAATCAAATTATGAAAAAGTCGAAGGTTGCATGTGACTCCATTAATGGAGATGGGATAATTTTATTGTTTTGTATGTTTCGAAAGAAAATGATAAAAATACATTTTAGGACTTAACTGAGTAAACCGTATTGTGAAATGAATGGTTTCAATTGTTGAATGACATTGTGTATATTTTAGCATCATGTTATGATGGTGCCATCTTGAATTCCATGCCATGTCCAATTCATGTAATTGGAGCGTTGGACCTTCTAGCACTAAGGTATAGAGAGTATGGAGGAGTGGGTTTCATTGTTTTCCACAGTCCAAAGTGACTAGCTAGATGAGAACAATGGAGAGTTAAATTAAGTTAAAACATAACCTCATTTGGAAATTAAAATATAAAAACTAAAGAATTCTATTCCATGACTGGATGCCCTAAGTGGGTTCACTATAGGTCACATAGGACATGTCACAACTTGTGGGGGTTGGTGAATGTCAGTAAGTGACTTCATTGAGGAAGCAATACTCTCCATATTTTCGCATGGCCATCATGCTACCATGTCGACACTCCTTGCCTAATTTCTAGGATCCTTGTCCTTATCTTCCATCAGATGTTGCATTCAATGTGGTTGTGATTATGTTGATGACACTTATATGATTATTGCACTATGAATATTTTGTGTGTTGTAACACTATGTCATGCATGTTGATTGGTGTGTGTGTGCCATACTCTTGAATTATGTGAATGTGTTTTTACCCTTGCATTTGTCTCTTAGTATAGTGAGGTAGGCCTAAGGGTGCCACATGGTTGGGTGGAGCTATACCACCATTGGGGATTCAAAGGTCTTTAGGATATTTGGGTTGCATATCAAGAGCTTGTCCATCTCGGTGACATGGTGAGTATTTAATGTTGTATTTTCATTAGTTTCTTTTCAATTTTATTTTGCTAACTCATGGCTTAGAAAGTGGAATTCAATTATTTCTCTTTTTCTTGGGAATTGTATACTTCTAGAGTTTTTTGTGTGGCCAATTCACAACCCAAAACCCCACGAATGTAGCTCCAAGATTATTTCTAAACAAATAAAATAAGGAAGATATACCTCATAGAGTGGGGAAAATAGACTTGTTGTTTCCCCCACCTTAACTCTTTTCTACATTCTATTTTACAAGTGAAAGTTATAGTCCAAACTGTAGTGCAGACTGGGGTTTCCAGTTCGAGTTCCTAATTGCAGTTGGGTCCAAGACGTTGAAGTGTAGTTAGACTAGAGCTTGGAAACTTAATGCACATCACTTAGTGCAATTTGCATCTAGCTTTCATAGTCTGAGGTATTAGGTGGTATGGAGTTTAGAAGTTGACTGCACTTGCATGGTGCAAGTTGTCGATGTCTTCTGAAGTTTGATTTATCACAAAGTTTGGAGTTTGGCATGTACTTACACTTTGAAGACATGCAAATTTCTAGTGAGTTTCTAAGTCTAGTATGTTGGTGAATTGGAGTCCAAAACCTAAATGCACTTTGTAGATGTGAAAATTGTAAGAGGTTTCTAAGATCTGAACATCCTTGGAGTCTAGGAATTGGAGTTTGTTTGCATGTTGCAGCATGTAAATTGGTTTGTTGTTCAGAGTTTGGGGTCATCATGTCATTTGCACATTACATTATGCCAATAGACTTTGAGGTATATGAGGGTGTAGATTATGATTGCATCTCTAAGTCCAAGTCTAAACTATATGCAGAGTTGCAAGTTGCAACTTGGGTCTGAAGTTTGACCTGTGTACAAGTCCCTTATGGAACCCAAACCTTGGTAATTTTAGCTTTTTTGCTTGTATCTTTGTGAAATTTAAAGGGTGGTTTAGTAGAGATGCTGTAAAGCTTTTCCACTAGAGTTGGAAATCTTATCTCTCCTTTGTGCCTCATTTTTTGTGCCATCCATGGTGCCTTATCCCATAGTATAGTTAAGTCTTCCACTAGCGTCACTTTTCTTACGTATTGGTGTGCATGCCAAGTGTCATCATGTTAGTATGTTATGTGGTTTCTTATTACCACTTTTGTTTTGCAAAAAAATTGTTTAGTCATCTTTTATCTATTAATGTCTTGAGGAAAAGCTTGGGGAATTACAATTAATATAAAATCTAAATGACAACTAAATATTACTTCTATCTTTTTTATCCAATTTACTATAGTTCTCATTAGACATACCTATGGGTTTTATCAAAGAAGTTAGGTACACAACACATTAATCTCTCTTTACTAGGAGCTTTTCAACCTTTAACTTTCACAACTCAATGTTATGACTGTTAAACTTTTCAATATCAAACCTTGATGCACTCACCATGAATCTAACAAAACACTTGCTCTACATTTACACATGATCCTTCAAAGGCTCCCATTGAAACCAAATATACATGTAGTGCATCAAATTTTCACATCAAGGTTTCACAATAGTTGAGGGTTTCACTACAACACACATAAGGATGTAATTCCAAATGATGCGGCCTTTGCCAAAACAACATGCTTTGATACCAAATAATGGGAATAAATCCTTAATATAGATGATCGATAAATTAGGATATTGGAATACCATAAGATTATGTGACAAAAATAGTTATGTTATACAATTTGATTAAGAAAAATTAAGGGAAGCACATGAAGCAATACACAAGTTGCAGATACACATGAGAAATGATTTATGTAGGAAACCCTTGTAGAAAAAATATTAGTAAAAGGATATTCACAATTATATTATATAGGAAATTACATCCAGTATAATAGGTCTTTTTTATACATAATCTCAAAATCTAGACTAACAACTTATAATCTCCAACCAGGAGTTCACACCTTCAAGAGTTAACCATACACAACAATGTCTAACCTTAACCAATCTTCACAAATTTGTACAAACATATAGATATAGCCACAAAACCATCCAACACTTGGACTTCCAATCATTTAACTACTCAACTACCATGTAGAATACCAATAGTCACACAACCATATCATGATGTCAACATGTTGCACATTGTGTGTAACATGACTTATCTATATGGATGATCACAACACACAATAATTTGATGTCCTTCACACTTGGTCAAAGGTTGTTGGGCCACTTCTCTTGAACTACTTACATGCCTTTCTCACAACAACTAAACATTGCCCAAGGCTTGTGGTAGTAGAGAAAAAATATCGATGAAATATAATTGCTTATAATACCTCAAGGCATATCCTAGAACATCACCATGCTCTTGGTTATCATTGCATGTACTCTAATAGTGCCACAAGTGTACCGGCATTGTCATACACACTTATAGTGATATGATTATAAATATGCAGTTGCAAGTTCTCTACCAATTGACTTGTGATCGAGAACATAAAAATAATGGACTTATATAAGTTTCTTGAAACTCATTGAAAACTTATATAGTTCATTGCAACTACTTACCAGTCTACCAGACAACTGTCAACATGAACTTAGAACAAATTTCTATCAACTTCTTTCACCAGAAACCTTACCAATAACTCTCTGTAGGTGAATAACACACCAAAGTTATAACATTAGAATAAGTACAAATCATAAAATAATCCACCATAATGTTGACAAGGAAGAGATATGGAAGCTTGATTAACAATTGTGTCATAGTAGAGTACTACAAAAAGGTGAAGAAGAAACATCAAAATCCCCAATATGAAGTACTTACAACTAGAAAAGGGTGTGCAAAAACATGGCACACATGCATGAAGGTAGACAAGGTTGTGATGATGAAAATAAGGCACACACAATAAATATCCCATGCAACTTTATAAAATAGTGTGTATAATAATGACACAATAAGATATGCAAAACCCTAAGAATGCAAATACATAGCATGCAACACTTTATTTTAGTGCATTTACAAATTTGAAAGTGCTTATAATGGATTCTTATAGTGTCCAAAAAAGATAAATACTAAAAGTACATTTCTACTATAGAATAAGAAGAAATGGAAGGAACCAACATGATGTATATAAAAATATGCATTTAAAATAAGACTCAAAAAAGAGTTTGTATGTACCAAGTTGTAAGGAAGCTAAGGTAGCAGAATAAATTCGTACACTAATCTTGAGAGGAGGGATATGCAAAACTTTTTAGATATTTTACAATATATACATAAATAAATTTAAATAACAATCACACCACAACACAGTGATTTACGTTGGGAAAACCCTTTTGGGAGAAAAACCCCACTCCAAAAGCTGTCCAATATGTTATTTAAAAATCAACAAGATTACAATATACTTGCAGAGCTAGCTTTCACATGAATATAACTAACCACAGATTCAGAGGCAACTCAATATCTATAAGACTCTCACACACAACCTCCATCTCAAGCACCTAATATATAGAAGATACAATACATGAAACTATCAAACAGTAATTACAAAACCATGAGCTAAAACCACCCAAAAAAGTGGTACCCAAATTATCTCCAATCAAAGATGCCCTATAATGTGTCAAAACATGCACCAACATGTGTAACTCCCCCTTACAACTCTTTTCTATGTCCAACACGTTTTTACATTTTCTAATACGAGAGACCCAACTTCTGGAGGCCATAAATTTTGATCCGAGAAGCTGATTGACGAACCATTTAATGCGTTGGAAAGCTCCTGAAGAGATCTATGGACCATAAAATCTTAATTTGGCCAAAAACCAACCCTATAGCCTAGAAATTGAGTTTTTATGTTTTTATAACCAAAAAATCACACCTTTTTGTAATTGCAAGGTTGAGACACCTTTCCTAACATTCTCCCACTCGTCGAACACCTTGCAAGAGCAAAGTGAGTATCAACATCATGATTTAATTGCTAGGGGCCAAGAGGCCCATAAATTTTGAACACCATTTGAATTTCTTTGTGCTCACAGGTTAGTTAATGAATCTGAAACATTCATCAAAGTCTCTACCTTAACTAGCTTCACCCTGCCATCCTCAACCATATCTATGACAAAATGATATTGTACATCAATGTGCTTGGTCTTGACATGAAATTTTGGGTTCTTAGCTAGGCAGATCACACTTTGAATGTCATAATAAACTGTCACTGCACCTTGTTTTATTCCAATATTTGAGCACAATCTCTTAAGACAAATGGCTTCTTTACAAGCATGAGTCATTGCCATATACTCAGCATCAGTAGTGGACAGAGCAACCACAACCTATTGCTTAATCATGCAACTATTTGCACCACCAAATAAAGTAAACACATAAGCACTAGCGGATCGTCTGCTATCAACATCATTTGCCTAGTCTGAATCCACATAACCATGAATATCAAGGGAATGCATGCCTCCTATCAAATTACTATGATAACACAAGGAATACTCTGAGATACCCCACAAATATCTAAAGACTCTTTTAACTACATCCCAATGAACTTTACCAGGAATAGACATATATCTGGAAAGAACTCCCACTTGTTGGGCAATGTCTGGTCTAGTACAGACCATATCATACATCAAAATTTTGATTGTACTTTGGTAAGGCACTTTGCTCATATCTACCATCTCTGATAGAGATGTTGGACATTGTGAAGCAGATAACTTCATTCCAGCTGTAAAAGGAACACACAATGGTCTACGATCCTCCATGTTAAAACTTTGTAAAACTAAATTGACATACTTACTCTGGCCAAGCCATAGTTTTCTGTTCACTCTATCTCTTCTTACTTCCATCCCAAGAATGTGTTTAGCTGCACCAAGATCTTTCATTTCAAATTTAGTTGCAAGTTGAGACTTTATTTTGTTGGAATAGGTGTGTTGTACACCTTGCATAACATTGATATTATTTAATTATGTAAAATAAATATTTATTTCTGGTGCATCATGGGTGATGTGTTTATCCACATTAAATATTTATTTGGTGCCACTTGTAATCATTGTATGTAACATTGGGTTAATATTTTTGTATGTGTGGGACACAGAGTAATTAATTATTTATTTGTAATTATTTAATTAAATTGGTAAAACTTAGTACCAATAATCAAATGTGGTGGTCAATGGTTTTGTAGACTCATGGTTTTGGGATAGATGATTTTATCATACCACATATTGTATTTGTGTGAGCTTATCTTTATAAAAGCAAACACACAGGTAGTTGTTGAGGCTATGTATTTGGCTTGATTGAGCATCTCTTGCAGGTCGAATTTGTGAGGGTTTGAAGCATGGCATTTGCTATGTGGTTACATGCTTGTTCACATGGAGTGCATGTAGAGAGATTGATGCTTTAGGTTATTCATGGAGACTCTACATATGTATTGTAATGTTTATTGTTGAATAATACATGAGAGATGGACACTTTTGGAGGCTGGGTTTTTCCCTCATGGAGGGTTTTCCTGTTAGGATTAAGGTGCCATCAACCTTGTAAATCCTATGTAATTAATTACTCCTAATATTGTTTGTAAATCACCCATAAGGGATGAAATGTTTCACCAGCAAAGATCTTGTTTCAGCTGTATGTTTATATCTAGTACACACTGCTCATTCGTCTGCGACGAGGGGGTTGTAGGGGGACACTCATTTTATTCATATTTTTATCATTGTGATTCTGGACCGTTTATCATTAGGTCACAGATCTGATGGTTGATATTTTATTAGTTATCTTGCCCTAGAAGGCAACCCCCTTTTATAAAGATATTTGTACTACATTTTTATCAGATTGGAGAGTAACAAGTGACACTGGATGAAGACTGGAGGAGAGAGGAAGTGCATCTATTGTAATCTCATATTTGAAGATACTACAACTTGGAGCCTCTTTTCTTGGTGGAGTTTTTTACCCAAAAGGGTTTTCTCCACGTTACATACTGTGTTATGTGTTTAGTTCTTAGTGCATGTTATTTCTGTGTAATGGGTTTTGATTTCTGTTGCAATCTCCATTGATTCTACATTGTTTAGAGGATAATAAGGTTTGAATCAAATTTATGTTGTGTGGTTTGCACCTTCATTTCTAATATTTGGTATCAGAGCTTGGCAGTTTTGATTTTTGGGTGGTAGTGTGAAGGTTTTTTAGTTGCAGTGGGAGATTTGGTTGTTGTTTGTTTATAGATCTTGTGTAGATATCATGGCTTCATCCACTGTTGCTTCTACCTCTCGGTTGGACATTGAAAAGTTCAATGGCACAGGATACGAATTGTGGAAGATGAAAATGGAGGATTTGCTAGAAGAAAGAAACTAGTGGCTGGTTATTATGAAAGAGAAGAAACCCGATGATGTTGCTCCTAATGAGTGGGAAAGAGTAGATAAAAAGGCATGAGGTACAATCCGGCTGTGTCTTACAGATTTTGTTCTGTTGAATGTTGCGAGTGAGAAGTTCACACATAGCTTGTGGAAGCGTCTGGGTGAGATCTACCAAGCCAAGTGTATGGTAAATAAACTTTATTTAAAGCATAAGTTATTTTCCATGAAAATGAAAGAGGGTGAATCGGTTGTAGAGCATTTAAATTCATTTAATTTGTTATTGAGTCAAATAGCATTTGTAGATGTGGAGTAGAATGAGGAAGATAAATGTATATTGCTTCTCTATTATTTGCCCAAGTCATGGGAGAATGTTATTTTGGCTATCACTGCTAACCTCATAGATCTGAAGTTGGATGCTCTTATTTCAATTCTGGTGTCACACGAATTGAGGAAGAAAAGTTCAGATAGTTCAGGGGATGTTCTCAATATCAGGGGAAGGTCTATGGAAAGAGGACCAAAAGGAGATCAGAAAGGGGCTAAGAACAAGTCCAAGGGCCGATCTAAGACTCCTGGGAAGAAGAATAGAGTTAAGTGTTGGAACTATGGTAAAAAGGGGACATGTGAAGAAGGAATGCCAAAACCCAAAGAAATAGTGGGAGAGTGCTTCGGATAAGTCCTCAAATGCAGGTGAAGATGTTCTACATGTAATGTTGTTTCTAATGATCATTGGTTGGTTGACTCAGGATGCTCGTTTCATATGACCCCACATAAGGAATGGTTTTCCATATACGAAGAGTAAGATGGAGGTGATATATACCTTGGGGATAACTCTACATATCCGATAGTTGGGAAAGGCAAGTTATTGTTGTGTTTCAGTGATGGAAGGATTAAAACCCTCCTGTTATTTTGCATGTTCCTAGATTAGATAGAAATCTGATTTTAGTTCCGAAGTTAAATGATTTGGGAATGCATGTAAAATTTGACAAGCATGGTTGTAGATTGGTGAGAGGGAACTTGGTGGTAGCAAAGGGGAAGAGATTGGGAAATTTGTTTAAGCTTGAAGCCACTACAATTTTTAATGCCTCTTATGTATCTGAGGCTAGTACTGAAAATACATGTATGTTGTGGCACCGTAGATTGGGCCACACTAGTAATAATGTTTTGAAAACTATCAAGAATAAAAATATATTGGATGGTTTCTCCTATTCTGATGAGCACTTTGATTTCTATGAGCATTGTGTGTTTGGTAAACAAAATAGAAAATCATTTCCTTTAGGAAGCAATAGAGCAAAAGAGAAGTTAGAAATTATTTATACAAATGTGTTTGGACCTGTGGATAATGATTCTATCGAAAAATTTTGTTATTTTGTCACCTTTATTGATGATGTATCCATATTTACATGGATTTATTTTATGAAATACAAATCTAAAGTTTTCACTAAGTTTAAGGATTTTAAAGTCTTAGTTGAAAACCAATCAGGATTAAAGATAAAAGTATTAAGATCTGACAATGGAGGGGAATATTGATCTAAGGAATTTGATGAGTTTTGCAAGCATGTAGGTATTATCAGACAAAAGACAACTCCATATACACCACATCAGAATGGTGTTGCAGAAAGGATGAACCGAACAATCATGGAAAGAGCTAGAGTATGTTGAGTGATGCACATTTGGATAAATGCTTTTGGGTAGAGGTTGTGTGTACTACTTGCTACTTGATTAATAGATCTCCTTGTAAGCTCTTGATTCGACACCTTATGAAGTGTGGATAGGTAAGAAACCTTCTATTTCACATTTAAGGGTTTTGGGCTGTGAGGCTTTTGTTCATTTGCCTAAGGAAAAGTGATCTAAGTTGGATCCAAAAGCTGAAAAGTGTACATTCATTGGATATGGTGATAATGTCAAAGGTTATAAGCTTTGGAATCTACTATCCCGTAAGATTATCTATTCTAGAGATGTTATTTTCAGGGAACTTAGAGCTATTTCTAAACCTGAGCAGCCAAAAGAAAAATAAGAAAAGGTAAATAGAGTGTAATTTGATTTAGAGCCACAAGATGCACCTTAGGAAGAACACAATGATGGATTGGGGGTGAAGAAGAAGAAGAAGATTTGAGTAGTTTTGATGAAGATGAATCTATTGTTACAAAAGAAGTTGGTGCAGATGATCATGCAGAAGAACAAGATGAGACTCTTACTCCACCCTTGAGGAGATCCACAAGACAATGGAATCCAATTGATAGGTATAGCCCACCACATTTCCATTGTATATTTTCTTTATTGAGTACTGACAATGAGCCTAGATCCTATAGGGAAGCTATTCTTGCAGATGATAGTGAGTCTTGGCAATTAGCCATGCAAGAGGAGATGATGGCTTTAGACTCTTGTAACACTTGGGATCTTGTTTGTTTTCCCAAAGGAAGAAAGGCCATAGGTTGTGTAAGAGTCAATGTGACTCAGCAAGCCAGGATCCCTGCAATCAAGACAACCTTCCACACAAAGATAACAGAGAAGATTATGCTAAAACAATGGAGCAAAGATTCTATACAACAAAGTATATGAAGCTGTATGAAATATAATGAGAGATAGCCTTGCTTATAAAGGCAAGGATGATAACCAAGGAGTTGTAGTCATGTGACAAGTGTCACATTCCTATCACATGTGACAACTAGAGGATAAGATGCCAACTAGAGTACATGTGTAGGATAAGACAACTCACTAAAAACTATCAACAACTAGAAACAAATCTAGTGACATCTAGAAGACTCACTAAGTCAACTTAACATGTGAATTATGTGTGATGTGTGAATATTATTTAACTAATAAATAGTTAAATAATATGAATTATCCACACAAGAGTAAACTGGTTAGGTGATAACCCTGTTCACATCAACAAGTTATAAGTGGGTCTTCAAGAAGAAGTTTGGAGCAGATGACTCATTAGAGAAGTACAAGGCTAGACTGGTAGCCAAGGGTTACTCCCAGAGAGAGGGAGTTGATTTTGGTGAAATTTTCTCTCATGTTGCTAAATTGACTTCTATTAGATTTCTTTTATCCATTGCTACAACTTATGATTGGGAGATTAAGCAAATGGATGTTAAGGCTGTGTTCTTGCATGGAGATCTTGATAAAGAAATTTATATGCAACAGCCTACAGGTTTTGAGGTAAAAGGAAAAAAACATTGGGTTTGCAGGTTGAAGAGGTCTCTCTATGGTTTGAAACAGTCCCCTAGAATGTGGTATCAAAAGTTTGATTCGTTTGTATTGAAATTGGGGTTTGTTAGGAGCAAGGAGGATCATTGTGTGTACATTCACTATATTGGTCATTGCATTGTATGTTGATGACATGTTATTTTTCAGCAATACTAAGGGTATGATCAGTGAGCTTAAAGCCCAACTTTTAGGTGCATTTGATATGAAGGATCTTAGAGCTACCAGGTATATTTTGGGTATGGAGATCAGGAGGGATAGAGGTAATAGAAAGCTTTGGTTGTCGCAAAGTAAGTATGTGAATACCATTTTGCAGAGATTTAGAATGTAGGACTGTAACCCAGTTAGTGTTCCTTTACCCATTGGTACTAAGCTTTCATTAGATATGTGTCCAAAGAATGAGGATGATTTTGAGGATATTTCTAATGTGCCATATACTAGTGTTGTAGGGAGTTTTATGTATGCAATGGTTTGCACTAGGCCAGATATTGCCCAAGCATTGGGAGTTTTGAGAAGATTTATGTCTAACCCTGGTAGACAACATTGGAATTATGTGAAGAGGGTGCTCAAGTATCTTGCAGGTACTCCTAATTATTGTTTGGTTTATTCTAGTACTGATAGTATTGATAAATCGTTGGACATACAGGGTTTTGTTGATGCAGATTGGGTAGGTGACTTGGATAGTCGAAGGTCCACTAGTGGCTATGTGTTTACTCAGTTTGGAGGAGTAGTGAGTTGGATGAGTAAGAGGCAGCCCACAGTTTCTTTGTCCACCATAGAAGTAGAGTATATTGCTGCTACTCATGTCTCTAAGGAGGCAAATTGGTTGAGGAGGTTGTGTACATGTATTATATTTGATTGCAGGATCATTCAAATTGGTTGTGATAGCCAGAGTGCTATATGCTTGGCCAAGAATCCTATGTATCATGCTTGGACTAAGCATGTTGATGTACAATATCACTTTTTTCAAGAAATGGTTGCAAATGGATAGATTGAGCTGAAGAAGGTAGACACTCAACAAAATGTTGTAGATGCTTTGACCAAGCCTGTGAGCACAAAGAAATTTGTTTGGTGCAGAGAGGCCATGGGCCTTACTTTTAGCGCCTAATTATTTTATGGTTTTCCTATGGGTATTTACAATGTATGATGTCAAGTGGCAAAATGTTAGGATTAAGATGCCATCAACCTTGTAAATTCTATGTAATTAATTACTCCTAATATTGTTTGTAAATCACCCATAAGGGATGAAAGGTTTCACTAGCAACAATCTTGTTTTAGCCGTATGTTTATATCCGGTACATGACGCTCATTCGTTTGCGATGGGGGGTTGCAAGGGGGTTTCCCCCTACGAGGGGTTTGGGGGATCATCCCCCCTCGGCGGGGGGTCTGGGGGCCGCGTGCCTCGGCGGGGGTTTGGGGCAGCACCCCCAAAACCTCATTTTATTTATATTATATCATTGTGAATCTGGACCATTTGTCATTAGGTCACAGATTTGATGGTCGATATTTTGTCGGTTAGTTTGCCCTAGAAGGCAACCCCCTTTTATATGGATATTTATACTACATTTTTATCATATTAGAGAGTAACAGGCGGTGTTGGATTGAAGACCAAAAGAGAGAGGAAGTGCATGTATTATAATCTCATATTTGAAGATAATACAACTTGGAGCCTCTTTTCTTGGTGGAGTTTTTTTTACTTGAAAGGGTTTTCTCCACGTTACATACTGTTTTATGTGTTTAGTTCTTAGTGCATATTATTTTTGTGTAATGGGTTTTGATTTTTGTTGCAATCTCCATTGATTCTACATTGTTCAGAGGATAATAAGGTTTGAATCAGATTTCTGTTGTGTGGTTTGCACCTTCATTTCTAACATTTTCTAGGGTATATCTTGTGTCACCATTGATGGTATGATTGTCTATTCTTTGGCATATGGATTTTTAGTTATTGTTTGCACATTAATCTCTCATTGGATTATGAGCAATTTGTCTATATGGCTGCATATTTCCAACATTTGGTATCAGAGCTTTATTGCTTGGTTGTGGGAGGAAATCCCTATTTGATAACCCTAGCTATGAGTGGATTTTTTGTGTATAGTGGAATCCATGGATTTGATGGAAAGAGTGAAGGAATTTTTAGGGTTACAAGACTATTTGCAGATTTGGGTTGTTGCAGATCTAGGGTTTGATGGATATTTGGCAAGTGGGTCTTCAATTTGGGATCTTTGTATGGGGGTTTTGGAGGTTAGCTTTTACAAGAAGTGTCTTGGGTAAAAACAAACCCTGCCTTTAGATTCAAGAGGTCCCGCAGGTGAAGAAAAATATTTAATTCGACTATGTTTGGACACAAAAAATTTGCCCTAGGTATTTTGCCCTAGATGGAATCGTGTAAGGAATCTAGAAGATTCTGTATGGAATCACATGTATAATCAATGGTAGAATGTTCTCCACCAAGCGTTCACAAGTGTAGGTATGGTCTGCTTGTTTTATCCATTTAAAAAAATGTTCCTGTAGTCTGCAAATTTGTTTTATTTAAAAAAATACTAATAAAAAATTTAAAAAAAATTATTGGGGCAGGGGGTCCTTAGACCCTCATACCTTGGCCTAACAGGCTTGCGGCATGGGTTGTCTGACCTGGCAGGGTCCTGTTGTCACTTGGATTTGCACCCTGTGTTGAAGCGCTTATGCTACAACAATCTAGTGAAACATTGGAGTGATTTCTAGTAGTGGGACCCTGCAAAGGAAATCAAACCTCTAGAGAAGGCTAGTTCCTTTTCTGAATATGAGTTTCAGAATGTACTAAGACTAAACCTAATCTAATCACTGCTGTGCAAAGGGGAAAGAGGAGAAACTAGAAATGTAAAGGTGATTCACCATGTTTGAATGTAGAACACTCACAAAGCTAAAATGCACAGAATAATGAAATATAGCTGATAGACTCACACAAATCTTGCAAGTTTTAATAGAGGTAAGGAACATAACAGGTTTGCAAGGATATAAACATTAAAAAACAAACCAGTTCTAGATTACATAGAGTTAAAGAACAACATGAAAAGGTAAAAAACACAGTATTGTATTGATTAAAAAGGCACAGTTACAGCAAAGGAGGGTTCTATTTGAACACAAAAAAATAAGTCTATGTATCCAACCCTCATTACAATGACTTTTCATGTATTTATACCATTTCATTTACTGACCTAAGTCACCTACTACAATAAATTTACCCCATGGGCCTGTTAGAAGATGTTTTTACCAAAAGGAATGTCTGTTTGCAAAACATAAATGCAGAAAAAACCTGATATGATCTGATTTGCAACAATAAATATGAAAATATTTGAAGATGAAGTAGTTGAAGAAAATATCTGCATTGAATGAAGGCACAACAACTACTTCTAGCTGGTGCTCATCTAATTCTGTATTAATGGCTGAAGAAGATATTTCAAATATATTTTCCCACCAAAATCCCTATATAAAGCTTTTACAACACTTTAAAATATTTAATTTCAACTATTTTAAAGTTTACATTATATTACAAGCTCTATTTTCACTAATTTTCACTTTACTTAAAATTCTGGCCTTTATTTTGCCTTATCGACAAAATCTCTCTTTTTCGAACTTGGCCTGCTTCTATTTTCATCTTTTCTCTTTAGTCGACAAAATCACCATTTTACGAACTATTTCTGGCTCCTCTCTGTCTTCCTTTCTTTTATCAGCAATTTCTCGATTTTATGAACTTTGCTTGTTTCTCCTTTTTTTGCCCTTATCAACAAAAAATCACTTTTGTAAACCAAGCTTGCTTCTTGCCTTATCGGCAAAATCTGACTTTTTTGAACTTGGCCGCTATCTCTTTGTTCCCTTTGTCGGCAAAGTTGCCTTTTTGCGAACCTATCGAACCTGTTTCTTTCTCTCTTTACTTTCGCTGAACAATCGTCTTATTGACAATTTTAGGAAATTTAGAACTATTGGATGAGTTTGAGCTTTTGTTGATTTCCTAATAAGGCCTTTCTCTGTTTTGCCTTAGTCATTTTTGGAGCCTTCCTTTTTGGGCCTTGTCGACAAAATCCATCCTTTACGAACTTTACCTTGATTTTTATTCTCTTTTGTCGATAAAGTTCCATTTTCTCAAACTTGGCTGCCTCTTGCCTTTGAATTTTTCTTTAGTCAGCGATTTTCCCATTTCACAAACCTAACTTTGCCTTTGCTTTTGGACTCCTTGTCCTTCATCCTTGCTGACAAATCACCTTATCGGTGAATTTATGAAATTCTGAACTTGTGGCGAGTTCAAACTTTTGTCGATTCATCTATAGAGCTACCTGCTTCCTTTTTGCCTTAGCTAAATTTGAAGAAAGCCTTTAGCTTTCCTTTTGCCTTTTAAAAGAAATCCCTCCCACTTGACCCTTTAGTTAGCGATTTCACCAATCGGTGAACCTTTGAAAATGCGAACCGTTTTGCGAGTTCGCAAAATTTGAAAATCATCGATAAAGGGAAACTTATTTTTTGCCTTGGTTATTTTTTGAATCTTTCTTCCCTTCCTTAGTTGGCGAACTAGTGAGTTTGCGAACCTGACTTTTTGCCGACTTATGTCATGCCCACATTTCCCATACGGTCACAACACGTATTCACGCGTGTCATGTCCACATGCGTCATGTGGTCATGATACGAACTATCAAAAATTTTCCCTTACTACTCTGAAAACCCCCTCGCATGCATAGGCGTGCTCGATGATGTACGCTTAAGGCAAAAATAATACAGTTGTCGGTGGGGTACCAAGTACATGTGTGCACACCCAATGCAAGAAAACACGTGGTTTCCTGACTTAGGTCAATCTCTCGAATTACATTTGAACAACAATCGTTTTAGGTGATAGATCATTTTTCAGCAAAGCACGGTCATCTATTCTTCTTTCCATTTTCTAGAATTTAATGTTAATTTCTCCTCCTTCAGACTTAGCATTTTCAACCAAGCCCGTTCATTTGCCCTCTCTTCCTTTTCTTGGAATTTAATTTTGATTGTATTTCTATCACATTCATTTTACCGTTTCTTTGAAATTTAATTTTGATTGTATTTCTATCTCATTCTCCTTCCCGTTGTGCAAGATCTTCTTATGTTATCCTTTTTTTTTCTTCATGTTCTTTATTGAACATCGTTAAGACTGTATCCTTTACATTATTCCTAATTTCTTGGTAAACCAGATCACTTAAACAGGGTTGGCTAACTTCACTCGACTCAGTCCCCCTAGGGTTCTGCTCTAGGTTTTAGTTCAACGTTTGAATTAATTTTAATAATCAACCTGTTCCTCAACAGGATTAGCGGTAGGTTAAACTTACTTAGTTCTCTTAGCCCTGTTCAGAAATGCCGCGCATTTTCTCCTCTTTGTTTTCCAAGGTTAGCTATTCTCTCTTTCTCTTTTTTTTTTTTCAATTGGACGTTTATTCTCTAAATCTATAGTTGAGTTTAAAATGGCCACTCTTGGAATGCCTGTGAGGGCTTGTTTGCATTTATTTTCAGTGTCCTTTGTACATGAAAGGATAATATTTTCCTCTTCATTTTCCTGTTAAGTAATTTGTGATAATTGTTGAAACTTATGAGAAACTCTTACTTAAAATTAAAATATATTTTCCTATGCTCTTTTTATATTATAATTATATTTCTCCTTATAAATTTAATTTAAATATATATATATATATATATATATACCGCCATTATCTCAGTTCACTTTAACTCACAATTTCATTAATAAGTTCCTTAACTGTAAAGAAAGTATAGAATATATATATAATAAATATATATATATATATATATATATATAATTTGTTAAAACAGATTACTATCTAATAATTCATTAAAAACAAAGCAATGAGTTAATTTGTTTTTACAAATATAAACATTATATTTCCGAATTACAACTCTGAGTTTAAGCATCTATTCAATTCGTATTATACAATATGCATAAATAAATCCCACTTTCCTTGATTTAAAATTTTCATTTCAAGTCAAATGTTTTAAACTACATATAGTTTGCCTTCAAATGAATAGTGAAAAGTGAATAGTAAAAGTAAATAGTGAATAGTAAAAGTGAATAGTGAATAGTGAATAGTGAAAGTGAATAGTGAATAGTGAAAAGTGAATAGTAAAAGTGAAAAGGTTCCCATCCTAGGAAGAGACCCTCAAGGTGGCGGTAATTTCAAAAGCAATACTGTAACCCAAATTTCATTTCTTTCATGGTAGCAAAATTACAACTTCGCTTATAACAAATGTAAAATTAATATTTCCACTAAGCTTACATAGAAATAATACTTTTACAAAATTAAAACATCAACTAACTCACAACTTTGCAAGTAGAAGAAGAAGGAACTAGACAATTTTAATATTCTTCTTAGAAAATAATTTATTTTTCTTAAGTCTTAAGGAGACCCCGATCTTTTAATAGCTCCTTCCTTGTCAATTTTCCAAAAGGAGAAAATTATCCCCCTATTGTTTTATAAATTGTTATTTTTGGAGTTGTGAGGAAATCCTCTCTGTTCTTGGGTTGATAGTTGTAATTTTCTTGTTCATTAAGTTTTAGTGGAACTATTAATTTCACATTTGTTATAAGCGAAGTTGTAATTTTGCTACCATGAAAGAAATGAAATTTGGGTTGCAGTATTGCTTTTGAAATTACCGCCACCTTGAGGGTCTCTCATGCCCACATTTCCCATGCGGTCACAACATGCATCACATGTGTCATGTCCACATGCGTCATGTGGTCATGATACGAACTATACAAATTTTTCCCTTACTACTCTAAAAACCCCCTCGCACGTGTAGGCGTGCTCGGCGGCGTATGCTTAAGGAGAAAACAATACAGTTGTCGGCGGGGTACCAAGTACATGTGCGTACACCCTACACAAGGAAACGCGTGGTTTCCTGCTTTAGGTTAATCTCACGATTTACATTTGAACAACAGTTGTTTACCTTTCACCACGTAGTGCTCTCGCTATGTCATATAAATATCCTCCTCCAAATCACCATGAAGGAATGTCATTTTCACATCCATTTTATCAACCTCTAGTTCATAAGCAATAGTAATAGAAAGCAAAAATCTAATGGATGTCATTTTTGCAACAAGAGAAAATATCTCACCATAATCAAAACCCTCAACTTGAGAGTAACCTTTCGCAACCAACCATGCTTTGTACTTCTCAATACCTTCATCTGAACCAATCTTTTTCTTGAACACCCATTTGAAACCAATAGATTTTCATCCTTCAGTCAATGGTACTAGGTCCCATGTATCATTCTTATTCAAAGCTGCCATTTATTCATCCATAGATATTTTCCAGGACTCTGCATCATTCATACCTAATGCCTCTTCTATAGATCTGGGTTCATCTATGATAGTAATCAAAGAAATGATACATTTCCAATCATCAGGTGAATACCTTGTAGGTGGTTGTCTATGCCTTGTAGATATTCAAACAAGCTGAGTTGGAGGTTCTTCCTCCTCTTCTGAAGATTCAAAACTAGATGAGCTCTCCTCAACTTCTTATCTATCTAGGGGCCTTGATTCAACTTTCTCAGGCATAGAAGGGAGTTGAATCATATCTTTTTGTTCACTTTGTTCTAGCTGCAATGTAACAAAAAAGTCTTACTTTCTCTAAAAATCACACTTCTACTATATATTACCTTCTACGCAATAGGATCCCAAAGCTTGTATCCTTTCACACTGTAACTGTACCTGATGAATATACATTTCACATCCTTGTTCTCCAACTTTGTTCGCTTCTCCTTTGGCACATGTGCATATGCCTTGCAACCAAAAACTCTAAGATGTCTTAATGAAGGCTTGTGCCCCGACCATGCCTCCATTGGCATTTTATCCACAAGAGTTGATGTATGAGACTTTTTAATTAGGTAGCAAGAAGTAGAAGTAGCTTCAACCCAAAACCTTTGTTCTAGACTAGCATCACTAAGCATACTTCTAGCCTTCTCCATTAATGGCTTGTTCATTATTTCTGCAACTCTATTTTGTTGTGGAGAATATAGAGATGTCTTTTGTCTCTGAATACCTCAATCTTTACAAAATCTATCAAAATCATTAGAGAAAAATTCACTACCATTGTCAATCCTCAAACATTTTATTTTCTTTCCCTTCAGCAACTCAACCATTGCTTTAAATTATTTAAATCAATAGAAAACTTTAGATTTACTCCTTAGAAAATATACCCATGTCCTTCTGCTATAATCATGAATAAATGAAACATAGTATGTGGATTTTCCAATGGAAAGAATGTCTATAGGACCAAACATATTAGAATCAATACGATCCAATACACCACAAGAATTATGAGAGCTCAAGTAAAATTGAACATGGTTTTGTAACTTAGCATAAGTACAATGCTTACAGAAATCAAAATCAATATTAAAATTAGTCAAACCTTGAACAAGGTTTTTATTCTTCAAGGTCCTTAGACCTTTTTCTCCAATGTAGCCTAATATTTGATGTCATAACATAGTCTTCTCTGTAGGAAATTTTGATTCAGAAGAAAGAGCACCCTTAGGTACCTAGAAGCCACAACCAACCACTAAACATTGAACCCTCTCCTTTTCTAATAAAGTGGTCACATGATTTCTTTTCACAGAAGTACTATTGCAATCAATAGTGTATGCATCAAGATTATAGAATGTGTCAAATCTAACACCTCTAGCGATCACCATAGCACCCCTAACCATCTTGCATCCTGTAGATTAGAAAAGACTACTTGCACAACTTTGCATCTATTAGTTTGCTCACATATAATAAATTTCATGCTAATCTAGGGATATGCAACACACCATTAATCTTTTTTACTCTACCATCAAGAAATCTGATTTTAAATTTACCATAAACAACAATATGTAAATGATAATCATCACCCAAGTACACCTTACCTCCATCAAATTCTTCATATTCAGAAAACCAATCTCTATTAGGGGTCATATGGAACGATTCACTTGAGTCATTTAGCCATGCATAATTACCTTCACGAGTGGCTAAAGATGCAATGAACACATCACCATCTTCCTTCTTAGACTCAGAATCAAAATCAAAATTTTCCTTTTCTTCTTTACACTCTTTACGAAAGTTTCCAGGCTTAGCACAGTTCTAAAAAATAACTTTGGACTTCCTAGGGGATTTGGATCTCCCCTTGGACTTGGATTTCTCACGCTTCTCACTTTTCTTACCTTTTCTTTAGGTCTTCCACAAACATTTAGGGATTCTTTAGCACTGATGGATACCTTCCCCCTCATCTCTTTAGAAAGCAAAGAACCCACAACATCTTCAACTTTCCAGACAACAAAAGTATTCCCAATAGCCATAACAAGAGAATCCCACGAATCAGGCAAAGAACAAAGCAGGATTTGACATCTCTCCTCCTCATCAATTTTTACACCAACTAATGTCAATTAAGCCACCAACATATTGAATGCTTCCAGGTGGTTTGTAATTCATCCACCTTCCAATCTTAAGGAATACAATTTCTTCCTCAAGAAAATCTTGTCCACTAAAGATTTGGCTTGATCTATCTCACCAAGTTTCTTTCATAGTTTCTTCATAGAGGACTCTTCATGGACATTGATTAGAACAGAGTCTGCTAGGAACAATTTGATTAGACCTTTGGCTTTATGGTCCATAACATCATATTGGGCAGCCAAAGTAGCATTTGTAGGCCTTGAAACTTTCTCATCAATAGCATCCCATAGATCTCAATCAATTAATAGATCCTCAATCTTTAGCTTCCACATCTCAAAATTGTTACCAGAAAATTTTTCTACCTTTATTATGCCTAATGTGCTCCCCATTTAAAAATTCTTGCAACAAGATCACAAAGTATCTTTTGCACAAACACCCACTCAAAATTAGATTAGTTCAAAATACCCAAAAACCCACAATTGAAACCAAAGGTGATCAAGCTCTGATACCACTTGTAAAGAAGCTAGGGTAGTAGAATAACTTCCTACACTAATCTTGAGAGGAGGGATATGCAAAACTTTTCAAATCTTTTACAACAGTTATAGAAATTATACAGAAACAAACATAAATAGAAATCATACCACAATATGGTGATTTATGTGGGGAAAACCCTTTCAGGTGAAAAACCCCACACTCCAAAAGCTATCTAATATATTATTCATAAATAAAAAAGATTACAATATACTTGCAAAGAAAGCTTTCACAGGAGTATAATCTGTTAGCATACATTTTTTGTCACTGCAGAAATAACCCGATTCGCCCAATAGACAAAAACAAAAGGTGCTAACATATGGAGGAATCATTGTGAATGCAACGATTCACCTCTACGTTTGAGAGGGGTAGCTCCCTCGTACGATGGGGGTTTTTGGGGTTTTGAGTACCTATAACTTGAAGGTACAAAAAGGTAGCAAAAAGAGAGAAAATGAAAGAAGAAAAAAATCTCAGCTATGAACATAGGAACACAATAGAAATTTAGAAACAACAACGTGAAGTAAAAAGAGAAGAACAAAGTCTCCTAAAACCTGTACGCCAAGAGCAAGGTAAATGAGCTTATAAACATAAAAGGAACTAATTAAACATTAGAATAACTAGCACCTGACAAGAGATTGATGACATAAGAACAACTCTTCTATATTTCAAAATAATAGAAGTACAAAGTCTCTTTATTGCTCCTTTACAAAACTCTCCAACTATACAGGGCGGCAAAAAGATACAGAAAAATGGAACCTTTCCCAATGAATAGCACTTTGGTTTTTAAAGACTCCTATGGATGGGAATTCCAAAGTTTTCCACCTCCTCAAGAAATTACAAAATAAAAGAAAATAAAGAGTCATCAATGAATCTTGGAATTCAACAATTTGTCTTCATTTCAAAATGGTTTCACATTTCCAAATCTACACTTCTTGAAAATCTCTGCCATCCTCATATATAAAAAGAAAATGTTTGAGTAACCCTTTGTAAGCCTCTTGGATTACTAGGCTCATGACTGCTACAAGTTACCAAGAATTTCTTCCTGGGTGATATATCAATCAATCAATCTAACCTGTGTATGTGCAAAATGCATCAATTTGGTAAATGTTGTGGCACTTTTCCAAAATCTTCATTCACATCTACAGTGATAAAGATATGTTCTCAAATGCATGCATGCAACTACAAGTAGTTCAAATAAAAAATTTAGTTTCCAGATGAAACCATTTAAGAACCATTGCATCTTCCCAGCTATCATCCCATCCATCCATATTTTCTACTTCAAGCTTTCCTCAAGGTGTAACTGCAGCACCACCTCACAACATGATTCTAAGAAGAGCCCATCTACAAGCTTCGAGATACAATCTGCTCCAAACAAAACTAATTCATCACCTTTTCTAAAAATGTCATGTATGAGTGGGTTATATGTGACAATAGTATATTTCAAATGGTATTGTGACATCTCATTGTGCAGTTTAAAGTCCACCTCCATATTTCCTTACTAATAAATCTAAAACAAGATGGTATGTACTTCTTATCACAACTTTGTTGAAATGCACAAGACAATGAGGAGGGGGGGTGAATCAGTTGTAACCAAAACTTAACTTCTTTCAAACATCAATAAATCAACCACTTAATCTCTGTTATTATAATTCAACCATGAAAGCATGAAATCAGAAAATTAAACACATTCACACATTCAACACATGAGACACCAGATTTTTTATGTGGAAAACCCAATGAGGGAAAAACCACGGTGAGGATTAACTCATAATATAAATGATATATCAAAATTAGAACAAGGCTCACTGCCTTAGGGCTCACTACCCAGAATTCTCACTACAAAAGAAGTGACTCACTACCAAGAGAAGGGGCTCACTGCCAAAATTTGGTGAACTAAGATAGTAGCATCTACACTATGCCAAGGTTCAGTTCCATTGAAGCACAATAAATCTCCTATGCTCTGCTCTACTTTTTCACTTTGCACTTATCTTCGCATCTTCAAAACATCATCAATTATTCATGACTTTATTACATATATTTATACAATTCATCAACCTTGAAATGTACATCAAGGTCGGCATTACAATTATCAACCATTGGAATAATCTCCAAGGTTGGCATACATACATACATTAGAATAGGTCAGGACCTAAACAAATTTGTGAAGGAAAAGAATGAATGTGGACCACACCATGCCTTAGCTAGGACTCAAATGCAATCTTCCACTCAAAAACATGCTTCCACAATCTCCAAAGCATAACCGCAAATAGCGAAAGCAACCAGGTCGGCCAGAACCAGTTTTAACACTAAGACTTTTAGGAACATGCTTCAATCATGATCTGAATTACACTTTACGGACCAATCAAAAAGTAGGAACACGATCTAGAGACATCCACAAGCACATTACAATCATCAAGAACTTCTGTACAACCCCCAAACATGCTATCCAGAAGATTATTCAAACCAGAACACTTAAACATTACTAATAGCCACTGTCATAAAGGAAAGATTGCTTGCAAAGCACCAAATCATGAACCATTTCAACTGAAGGCACATAACATCATCCCAGACTTAATCTCAGAACCGCAGACTATAAAACTTAAATGCGGAGCAGAATACATTCTCCCTATCACCATTGAATACTCAGAAAAGTAGTTTTTACTCTGGTGAATAGAACTCACTCAAATCTTCACACCAGAGGCTCAGACTTGAAACATAGCAACTACAGACATCCCTTAACATAACTTCCAAACCACAGATAAAGATATTCAATCTATAGGATATGCGGAGCAAAATACTGCACTGTTCTTCTCAAACACTTTCTCAAACTTATTCAAATAATTTCCTTCGATGCTAACCTTAGGTGTTGACATCAATAACAACACTTATTGATCATACTTGCAACAATCTCTCCCTTTTTCATTGATGGCAACACATGATGTGAAAAACCATCAAGACAAACAAACTTGCTTAGCTTCTTTGCTCCCCCTTACTTTATGCTTTCTCTGGCTACAACTTTCTCCTTAAGTTTTTCACATGAACCTCTCTCCCCCTTTAACATCAATGGCAAAGGGTATTGGACCTTTTCTCTTTCTTTTAGTTATCAAGGCTCAATTCAGATCTTATTAATACTACACTACTCCCCCTGTCAGCAACACTGCAACACTTACTGCTCTTTATCAAGAACTCATATCAACACCATCTACCTACTCCCCCTGAGAGGTAGCCTTCAAAACATCAATCTAAATTAAAGAATAAGACTTTGGGCACCACTAGACTGATGCACTTCCCATGCATCTTAGTTTAGAGTAGGAGGGGTAATAACCCCTAACTTTTCTTTGAGATACTTAAACATATCCTTAGGTAGAGGCTTTGTAAAAATATCTGCAATTTGATCCTTAGTAGACACACATTCCATCTTTACTTCATTCTCTGTTACCTTTTCTCTTAGAAAGTGATACCTTATTGATATTTACATTGTTCTTGAGTGCATCACTAGATTCTTTGAAATGTTTATAGCACTTGTATTGTCACAAAATATTGAAATTGGTTCTCCATGCACCATTCTTATATCCTTCAATGTTTGCTTCATCCATAGCACTTGAGTACAACATGCTGCATCAATATATTCTACTTTTGCAGTAGACAAAGAGGCCGATTCTTGCTTCTTTCTTAACCATGAAACCAATATGTTACTCAAGAGGAAAGCACCTCCACTTGTACTTTTTCTGTCATCAGCATCTCCAACCCAATCTGCATCTGTATAAGCACTAAGAGTGAAATCAGTATCTTTGGGATACCACAATCCATAGTCTGAAGTGCCTTTTAAATACCTCATGATCCTCTTAACTTCCATCACATGTGACTCTTTAGGATCTTCTTGCAATCTTGCCACAAGACAAACTGCATACATTATATCTATTCTGGTATGGGTTAGATAAAGTAGTCCTCCAATCATAGACCTATACTTTTTCTGATCAGTCTTAGGTGATTCATTATTCTTGTTCAGCTTGCAACTAGTTACCATAGGGGCACATACTGGCTTAGAATCCTCCATTCCAAACTTCTTCAACAATTCTTTCACATACTTGGACTGAGAAATGAAAATTTCTTTTTCTTATTGAGTAATTTGTAGTCCTAGAAATAAATTCATTTCACCAAACATAGAAATCTCAAACTCTTTTTGCATTTCCTTTGCAAATCTCTTACACATACCTGCATTTCCTCTAAAGATAATATCATCAACAAAGACTACAACAATCCAAATTTGATCATCATTGATTTTGAAATAGAGATTATTGTCTGCAGTACCTTTACTGAACCCTAATTGCAACAAATACTTATCCAACCTTACATACCAGGCTCTAGGAGCTTGCTTTAGTCCATACAAGGCTTTCTTCAATCTGCACACCATGTCACCTTGGTCTAGTAACTGAAATCCTTCTGGTTGTTCAATGTAAACTTCTTCTTCCAGCTCTCCATTCAAGAATGTAGACTTCACATCCATCTGGTACACTTTGAAATCTTTGTGTGTTGCAAATGCCAAGAACATTCTTATTGCTTCAATCCTTGCCACAAGAGCATAAGTCTCCTCAAAGTATATGCCTTCAACCTGAGAATATCTTTTGCATACTAGTCTTGCTTTGTTTCTTACTACTCCATTTTTATTCATCTTGTTTCTAAAAACCCATTTGGTTCCAATCACAATCTTGTCAGCAGGTCTAGGAACTAGTTCCCAAGTTTGATTCTTCTCTATTTGCATCAACTCTTCTTCCATAGCTTTTACCCAACTTTCATCTTTGCAAGCTTCACTTACAGTTTTAGGTTCAATCTTTGAAAGTAAAAGTAGTTCACCTGTTCTTCTGCAGCTCTTTTCCTTGTCAATACCCCTTTACTTTTATCACCAATAATATGATCCTCAGAATGATTAATCCTTACATACCTAGGAGTCTTAACAACACTTTTTGAAGCCTTTTCTTCTTCAACTTGACTATCTTCTTGTTCAATTTTTTCCTCATTTGCTGTAGCAGTAAGTTCATTAGATTCATACCCACTTAGATATGATATTCTTTCCCTGTCTTCATCAACTTTCACATTAGCACTCTCAATGATCTTTCTCAATCTCTTGTTGTAGCACCTGTAGGCCTTACTTTTAGTGGAGTATCCAAGGAAAATTCCTTCATCACACCTAGCATCAAACTTTCCTAACTCTTCTTCTCTTCTGATATAACATTTACTTCCAAAAACTTTGAAATATTTCACTGTAGGAAATCTTCCATACCAAAATTCATAAGGAGTTTTAGTACAATTACCTTTGACTTGAACTCTATTTTGAATGTAGACAACAGTATGTATGGCTTCTCTCCAGTATACTTCTGGTAGGTTGGCCTCCTTCATCATTGACCTAGCAGTCTCTTGAACTGTCATGTTCTTTCTTTCAACAAATCGATTCTGCTGGGGAGTTCTAGGAGTAGACAACTGTCTTTTTATCCCATGTTCTTCACATAAAATATTGAATTCATTTGATGTAAACTCACCTCCTCTATCGGATCTTAAGAATTTGATCCTCAAATCTAACTCATTCTCAACCATCGGCTTGAAGGATTTGAACCTATCTAGGGCTTCTGATTTGTCTTTTAGAAAAGTGACCCAAGTCATTCTAGAATAATCATCAATAAGCAACATAAAGTACCTGTATCCTAGCAGACTTCTTGTTCTTGTAGGACCACATAAATCTGTATGCACCAAATCAAGCAATCTAGCAAAAAATTGTTCTTTACTCTTGAAACTTATCCTTATCTATTTCCCCAATTGACATTCCTTGCAAATAGTATTAGTAGGCTTCACAAGCTTAGGTAAATCTCGCATAGCTTGTACTAAACTTATCTTCACCAAATTGTCAAAATTGCTATGACACATCCTTCTATGCCACAACCAACTCTCATCTATCTAAGCCAACAAATAACATTCATTAGTTCCTCTCAAATGATAAACATTACCTCTAGTCTTCTTACCAGTAACAATCACTGTTCTGAAGCTTTCCATGATTTTGCATCCATTATCCTTGAATCTTAGATCATACCCTTTGTCACACATTTGACCAACACTTAAAAGATTATGCTTTAAACCCTTCACATATAGAACATCATCTATATTGTGCTTTCCATCAAAAGAAATAGATCCTCTTCCACAAATCTTACTAGTTGCATCATCTCCGAACCTAACCAGTCCTCCATCATACTTTTCCAAACTTACAAACTTACTTTTATCACCGGTCATGTGATGTGAACACCCACTATCAATAATCCATTCATGCTTATCCTTCTCAACTTGGCAGATAGACAAAGCACTCTATTCCTCTGGTTTTTCTTCCTTCACATAGCTAGAAGGATTAGTAGATACAGGTTATTCCTTAATAACAATAAACAAACATTTATTTGCACTAGTATCATTAGACTCATCATCTATTACACCATCATCATCAAAATCTCTAACATAATAGCATTTCTTTATGATTCTAGGTCTACATTCAAATTTCTTCTTACCTCTCTCAATTCTCTCCAGACACCTAGAGGCATAGTGGCCAATCTTACCACAAGAAAAGCATTTGAATGGTAATTTTACTTTGAACTTATTGGTACCTCTTTACATTATGTCCACAAAGTTAGCTTCAATCTCATCAAGGTCATCATCTAGTTCCAAATCATACTTCTTAGATCTTGAGGTCTTCCCTGAAGTACTGGCTTTGAAAGCAGTCTCATTTTTTAGCAAAGCATCACCGGACTCTCATCTTAAATGCAGTGAAATTTCCAAGCAATTGATCCTTTGTAATCTTGTTCACACTCATAAGTTCTTCAATTGTAGACACCTTGTGACTATAGGATTTAGGCAATGACCTAAGAATCTTTAGCACAACCTCATCCTCATTAATAGTTCCTCCAAGACCTTTGATTCCATTGACAATTTCATCAACTTTTTGCATGCAGATTGTTATGTTCTCATCTTCACTCATCTTCAGGGCTTCATACCTCGCCTTCAGGTTTTGTAATTTGACACTCTTTACAGAATCATCTCCTTCATATAAATTTTTCAACTTAACCCAGATCTCATGAGCAATCTCAAAATCCATAACTTTCACCAACTCAGTGTTAGATAAGGCATTTAACAAAGCATCTCTAGCTTTTCCATTTAACTCATACTGTTTGACTTCATCTTTAGATGATGGACCATTTGGAGGAAGAGTATACTTGGTTTCTGCCATCTTCCAAACACTATAACCAAGAGAAATGAGACAACTTTTCATTCGTACCTTCCAAAGAGCATAGTCTATTCCATCAAATTGCAGAGACTCCTTCTTGTGCGCCATCCTAGATCTACCTCAAGTTGTTAGTCTTTCTTTCAAGGAACCCTCACTCTGATATCAATTGTTGAAATGCACAAGACAACTGAGAGGGGGGGTGAATCAATTGTAACCAAAACTTAACTTCTTTCAAACATCAACAAATCAACCACTTAATCTTTGTTATTATAATTTAACCATGAAAGCATGAAATTGAAAACTTAAACACATTCACACATTCACACATGAGACACATGAGACATCAGATTTTTATGTGGAAAACCCAATGAGGGAAAAACTATGGTCAGGATTAACTCACAATATAAATGATATATCAAAATTTACAACAAGGTTCACTGTCGAAGGCTCACTACCTTTGGGCTCATTGCCCAGAATGCTCACTAAAAAAGAAGTGGCTCATTGCCAAGAGAAGGGGCTCATTGCCAAAAGTTGGTGAACTGAGATAGTAGCATCTACACTATGCCAAGGTTTAGTTCCATTGAAGTGCAATAAAGCTCCTCTGCTCTGCTCTACTTTTTCACTTCACACTTATCTTTGCATCTTCGCAACATCAGATCAATTATTCATGACTTTATTACATGTATTTATACAACTCATCAACCTTAGAATGTACATCAAGGTCAACATTACAATCATCAACCATTGGAACAATCTCCAAGGTCAGCATACATACATACATTAGAATAGGTCTGGACCTAAACAGATTTGTGAAGGAAAAGAATGAATGCGGACCACACCATGCCTTAGCTAGGAATCAAATGCAATCTCCCATGCAACAACACACTTCCACAATCTCCAAAGCATAACCGCAAGTAGTGAAAGCAACCAGGTTGGCCAAAACCAATGTTAACACTAAGACTTTTAGGAACACAATTCAATCACGATCTGAATTACACTTTGCAGACCAATCAAAATCAGGAACACGATCTAGAGACATCCACAAGCACATTACAATCATCAAGAACTTCTGTACAAACCCCAAACATTCTATCCAGAAGATTATTCAAGCCAGAGCACTTAAACATTACTGTCAGCCACTGTCATAAAGGAAAGATCACTTGCAGAGCACCAAATCATGAACCATTTCAACTGAAGGCATATAACATCATCCTAGACTTAATCTTAGAACCACAGACTATAAAACTTAAATGTAAAGAAATGTGGAGCATAATACATTCTCCCTATCACCATTGAATACTCAGAAAAGAAGTTTTTACTCTGGTAAATAGAACTCACTCAAATCTTCATACTGGAGGCTCAAACTTGAAACATAGCAACTACAAACATCCCTTAACATAACTTCCAAACCGCAGACAAAGATATTCAATCTATAGGATATGTGGAGCAAAACACTGCACTGTTCTTCTCAAACACTTGCTCAAACTTATTCAAATAATTTCCTTAGATGCTGACCTTAGGTGTTGACATCAATGATAACACTTACTACTCATACTTCCAACAAACTTCTCTCCACGAAACAACTTTCCTGTGATGCAAGAGTAACAAGATCAGAAGTGCTACGAGTTTCCTTGGCAGCTAATACAGTGGCAAACAATTTAATTCTCCTTTCTAAAAACTCTATTTTTTCTTCAACACTGTCATACTCCAAGCATCATTCCTTTTCACTCTATTGTTGTAGATGAAGTAGCACTACTACATAGAGGGGGGTTTAAGACAATTTTTGAGACAATTTTTGAGTAAATTGTCTTAAACTTGAGATAAAAAAAACTTGTGTATTGTCTTAAATATTGTCTTTAAGCGAGTGTCTCAAATTATTGTCTTAAAAAATTGTCTCTGTAAAGACAATATGAAACAAAAGTATTTTTGTCTCTTTAGAGACAATAGTTGGGATTAAAGACATATCTAGAGACAATATGTCTTTAATCCCAACTATTGTCTCTCTAGAGACATTATGAAAAAATGTATTAAAAAATAAACAATATATTTTAAGTATTTTTTTAGTGTGGTTTTCCACATTCAATGTTTCTAGATTCTCGTCATCCTCCTGTTTGCTAGAATTTTTATTTTATTTTTCCAAACGTGGTGGAAATTTGATTTGTGTACTAAAAAATCATCCTCATCTACACAAAATAAAGAAGTTAAGCAGGTCCAACCAGATAGTAGCACAACTCCGCTAATTGTACTTGTTATCACCAAATATACACCCTTGCTAAGTTGCAAAACTTAGACTACTGGTGAAACATGGGATCTTTCTAGGTTTGTGGGTCACCTATGATGGAAAGAACCTCTAGAGAGGGTTGGTTCCTTTGGTACTCATCTATCCTAATTTAAACTATTGCTTTTTGAAAAGGAAAGAGATAGGAATGCCATGAAAATGAAAACCTAAGATCTAAGGTGATACACCAAATAACTTTTGACCTGCACTTGTTTAAATGAACACAATAAGATCAACAACATAAACTTTAACATACACAACCCAAAATTTCATATGACTCTTGCATAAGTATTTCATGGCCAGGTTTGATATCTAGGACAACATTTAGAAAGAATTAGAAATTTTTTCACAACTTAAACTTTGCCCTTAGCTGGTTAAACACAAGCAATGACCTACAAAAGTACATATTTCTACATAAAGGCAATGAAAATGGGACAAAAATCAAGGGGAAGAAGCATCACGACAAGATTACATCAACCATTTTGAAGCTTGCACAACAAAACAACTTTGAGAAGGTAAAAACAACTTGTCTTTATTGATCACAATGTTCATAAACAACATATAGATATGAAAATAAGTTGCCATGCCTATTCTTTGCTAAAAAGAAACTTCATAGGTTACAATATACAGCTCCAAAATGAGCAAGAAAACTAAATGTATGGTTACAATGCACCAAAATGGGTAGAAAGAAGGTTGTTGCAGCTTACAATGCTTTTCCAAAAGTGAAAGAACTAGCTCAAAAATGAAACAAGGCTTTCTTTTTGACATCCTACATTGGAGAGACTGTAGGATAGTATCTAATGACAATTAAGGGACTCCTTTTTGACTGCTGACTGTTTGACTTCCTCTTAGTCACTGGAAAAGGTTTTATCTCTCCTTGATTGCTGGAAAGGCTCCTGAATATGCTCCCAACTTATCTAGATACCTGTAACTATCCATTCTTGTTCCAAACTACCTCCTTGATGCTCTCCACTTCTGTTCAAGTCATCAAACTGCACCCTATATACCTGCAACTATCCTCAACTCCTTCAAACTACCCCTTCAAAATTTCCAACTGCTCATTAAGATTGTCCAACTATTCAAACTATTGAATACTTATTCACACCTACCAAAAAATGTGGGAAAAAGGTTTGAGACTGTCAAAATCTACTTTCCTAGGCATGGGAGGTCTTCAAGGTCACAACAAAGACACATGTTCTCAACCTTTATGGTATTGTGCTAATGCTCTTTTTTAAAGTTTCTTCAACCGTAACTTCTAAGTGATTGCCATGCTAACATTGGTAAATCGTTACCCCTACCATAGACAAAACTCTATTTTCATGAGGACTGCCCTTTGTTCTTTGTCTACCATGTATACTCTATCCCATTATCCTTTATATGACTGCCACTCTTCATCTCATGAAACTGACTGATCTTTATGACATCCTTCATATTTCATTAGCTCTAGGATTTATAGGTTTGAATGGCTTATAAGTGGCTTCATCACAGTCTTCTTTATGATTCACTTTCTTAAACTGTAATATTTGCTCCTACTCTCATGCATCTCATGCATAGGTATATCTTCTTTACCCTGAAAAGGTCTGATCATTGTCATTTCAATCACTAACTTCCATGTCCTTTGATTCTAGAAGATGAACAATTATTCCCCATAGTCTTTTACATTAACTTCTATGCTTTCTTCTGGTTTCTTTTAGTAACCTTTTGCAGACATTGGCTAAGATTATCTACAATCTTCTTGTTGATTGTGCAAATTGTTGCTATCATGACTGTTATAAAATGATGCCACCCTATGCCTCCAATACAATGTAGACCTTTGCCTAAACATTAACTCTTCCAGGGTCAAATACTTAAAGAGCATTGCATCATGCCCTGTTGTTACCCTAAACAACTCAGTGGCATCATCGATGTAGCTGCTCAAACTAATTTGCATCTTATATTTGTTGACTGTCATTACAAAGATGACTATCACTAGTGACTAAAGCTGTAACCAATAACACATCCATTACTACTACTTTTAGTCATTCTCCTCACAAGTCTACCAAAATGTCATGATTGTCACTTATTGATTGTGCACAATCCTTTTGATTCTTTACTTGCCACCACCCTTTGCTTCTACATGCTGATCTGTGTTTGCTACAAGTGACCTTCATTTCAATCTTTGTCACTGTTCAGTTGACATGATTACCCTTCCCTTTTCAAACCTAGGTTTGCACAATAGACAACCTAGTTTCAACAAACCCAATGATTCCCCTCACAACATACAAGCACTCTCACATAATCTCTCTTCCATTTGTCATACCTATTTCATGATACATGGTTGTCATGAGTGTGTTTATGACTATCTTAGGTTTGTGCTCTTTGTGAATTTGCTTCTCTTGCATAGATCAATTGTACCAACTCTTTGGACTATCCTATACATGGTACTAGTATTTGATGACTGCTGCAACCTTTTCCAGTACCTTGAGATGGTTATTGTACCCTGCCATATTGTCTTGTCCTGTGATCCTGCTTGAAAATCTACTGTCAAAGTTATTGTCATCTTTCTTCTTACTATTCTCACTGTCTCATGAAACCTTTTGACAAGGGCTATCCTTCTTATCTTTTTTTTTTTGGAAATTAGGACTGTCTTTTTGTGAGCAATGAGATTGAATGACTCTCTTGTTAAAAAAAGCTCATAGGATTTTGGCCTATCTTCTTTATTATGACAGTCACTGATGCAGAGAATAGTGGAGATCAACACTACTTCAATGGACTTACTGTTTCACAAGTTTCAAAACCCATAAACATACCCCAAGGTTCACATGTTATATGGCTTAAACCATTCAATCTCTTTCAAGGCAGACATGGAGGGGTCCTTTGACATCTAGGACAATCTATCCAAACCATCCAATGAGTTCTTACACCTACTCAAGCAACACTTCCTTTACAATGTTGTCCTAATCCTTGTGGCCCTGTTTTTGGGTTTGACATAGGATAACTTCAATCTTAAGCATTTTCATGGGACTGTGAAAGTGGATTTGAGTACCCTTTATGGACCTTGATAACATATCAAAAGTTTGATATGGGTTCCTTAAGAACATGTGTCATTTCTTTTATGATAGACCTAATGGGAAGAGCCCTAATTAGGTCACCGTTACAAAGAGACCTCTCTAAGATAGACTCCCAAAACTTCTCACCTATAGGAATATGTCAAGTACATATCAAATCAATAGATTTTAGGGGTATTTTGTCCCTACAGTCAACTTTGTTGGTTTTCTATACTGTTGTTTCTTCATTGAAGCTTAGCACATGAGTTTGCTAAGCCCTATCAAGCAAACTGCCTCCAAACCCACTCCCTCTACATGAAGACTATCACAACAACTAAAACACATAAATATGGATCCATTCCACTGACTCTAGGGCATCGACATTCAATGGAATGGACTCAATAACATTGTTTACACACAAAACCCTAGATCAGGGTTTCACGACTAGTTTGAAGAAAACAACTTAGAACTCCTTTCAAGTTTTGTGTCAAAAACTCAAATCACTTGCAAACCATTGTTTCTTCACTTCCTTATCGAATCAGTATCATGATACTCTATGACAGTCCCATACAGTAGTAGGGTACAACCTGTAACATTAAAAAAAACACAGAATTGTAGAGAAACTGAGTTTATTGTATTGATTTGCTTACAAAAGCCTTCCACACCAACTTCCATGGGTCTGATGAGGTTTATAGACATGCTTTCAACTTACTACAATAGTTTTGGGTCGACATGCAACAAAAACTACCTTGTAACCTCCAAACTATCAAAACTGCCTCTATTTTGTTTTCAGCTTGTGACTATGCTCGTTGACATACATGGATCACAATGTGAACAAATTGCTATTACAACTCCTCTATACAATGTGAACATGCCAAGAATGGCCTCCCGACACCAATGGCATGAGTATCCTTCCATTATGCTCCTTATTGATCAAGTAGGACTTGAATGTCTACACACAACTATAGGCATCAATGCCATACATCATTATCAAAACAACATGAAACCAACATGAAATGGTCCAATGGACCTTATTACATCACAAAACATGAGACAACACAAGAAAATAAAACAAATATCTTCTTGAGCCTCTAGGTGCTCCTGCACCAGTCACCTCATACTTATTGATAGTAAGGAATACTAAGAGGGGGGGTGAATCATTATTCCACAAAACCACTTCTTCACAAGTTTATTAATCCAATTTCCAAAATTAATAATATGAAAGCATAATAAGCATAGGAACAACAACCATAAAGACATAACACATGAACACCAGGATTTTTACGTGGAAAACCCAAAAGGGAAAAACCACGGTGAGTGTTAGCTCACAATATATTAATATATCACAATACCGGATTACAAGAAGGCTCACTGCCCAGAGAAATGCTCACTACAAGAAAGGCTCATTGCCAAAATAGGCTCACTGCCAAGTTGAACTGCTCAGATTACATCTACACATGTAGGGTTACAGTTCCAATGAAGCACAAAAATACTATCTCAAAGCTCTTCATCTCTGACTACTATATTTCACTACTCTGCTTTTACATAGGAATAAGATATCTCTTCTTCTACTCTTATTACTTCCATACAATCACTTTATTTCACATGTCGCACATATATTGATTCACATTCACCTCATATATCCCAAACACTAAATTTGATCCCATATATATCTGCAACACTTAAAATATTCATATTAGGTTGACCTAATGATATAGGAGCATCCCTGGTTCAAGAGTAATCTTGCATCAACCAAAAACATTTTGCATTTTAGTTTGTTGGCATTTCAGTTATTTCATTTTCCAGTTCAATTCAGACAGTTCAGTCAGTAGCAGTTTTCAGCTTGTGGTCTGGTTTTGGCATTTCACATCTTGCGGATCTAGACTTAGCATCTACATTCATTCATCTACATCATATCAAGAATTCAGAGCATTTGGATTAGTTACCCGAAAGATATCACTATCAGAAGTTGACTATTTTCTCAGAGTAGAGCATTCTAACAGTTCTTGATAATCAACTAAAGGAGAAGGCTTGTGGATCATTCCTTGACTTGCAGATCTCAATGACACATCTTTCAATGTCCTATGGTTCATGTCCGACCTTCCCCAAGGGTCTGCATATTGTTCCATTCATTTGAGGAAGTATTCTATGCATTTAGGTTTGACCTATCTGTGAACACATTATAGCTCTTCATTGGAGTTTGTGACCTTCCTTGGCTGACGTGGAGGAATCTATTGGTCCAGAAATGATATATATTGATGTAATAGATCCTTAGGAAAGCATTTATTAGGATTTTAGAAGATAGATAGTGGGATCTTTCATGAGAGGACTTCAAAGCTTTATCTTGCGCATGTATGTAATCAGGCCTGTGAGCCCTAATTGTAAGCCCGCATGTTGCCGACGGATCTCTATTTTGAATTCTTTGATATACTAAATGACTGAATCTGCATTTGTTCCATTTCTTTGAGTTGTTTCCATTGTGTTTACTCTTGTTGAACAGTCTGGACAGTTCATTCTGTGAACCCTCCTATCGTGATTGCACCACCTAATAAGGTGTAGCATGCAATCATACCTTAAGTAGCTTGTCAGCCAAATTCATTCACCAAAACTCCTAGCGGACCTTAACAACATTTGAATTACATTCACATATGTCCACCTCAACTATTCAACACCTTAGGATTAAGTTCTAAACAATAGAACTTACCGCATACAATTTTAACTTATCATGTCAGCCTCTAACTCAGACTACTACTAATTTAGTTCATTTGTCAGACTACATCTTTTACTGCAGATAACAAGACTTGCTCAAAATCATGTCAAAGACTCCTCAAACATCACAAATCATACCTTCAAAACTACAAAGCAAAATATCCTTTAGTGGCAAAATGTAGACCATCAGAATTCAGACCCTGTCACAGTCAAACTTTGTCAAACAGTGTAGCGATACTCAGCAACTTGTAACTATCTTTCTAGTGGACTTCAGAACCTACAATTCTAGATTTAGACACTTCGTACAAGTGTTTACAAGACCTCAAAACCGCATATCAAGATATGCAACACCGGAAGAATGTGGACCAAAACAACTGAGTGTACTACTCTGAATAGCACTGTATTTTGCTTTGCCGAACTTAGAGTGTTTAAGGATATACTTCCAGTAGTTATCATGGGCTGAAATCTTGGATATAAGATCACTTAAGGACTACAAACAACATACTTGAACCGCATGATGTGATCTTCAACTACAGACCAATGCCAGTCATTATATTACCTCTTTGTCACTGTCTCATGTGAACTGCCAACACTTAGTCATTTTAGTCATCCGAACTAGAAGCCTTGCATGCCTTGATACCGGATCAGTTTGGTCTGTCAGAGTAGAGTCTCTTTGCCTTGTTTCCATCAATGACAACACTCAATTATTCATCAGAGCAGTGTCTCTTGCCATCAATCTCCCCCTTTGGCATTGATGGCAACACTCAGTGAAAAATGCTTATGTTTCTCCCCCTTACTCTATACACTCTATTTTTCTGTATGCTTATTTTTCACTGGTTTTCCTCTCCCCCTTTGACATCAATGGCAAAGGTGGGTGTACAAGCAAAATTGTGTTAAAAGTTCTTCAAACACTATCATATTTTGCCACATATATACAAGTACACATTTCTATCTTAATTTACAATTGAAGATAGAATATCATTATAGATAGTCTTTATCAGAGCTATCTCTCCATTCCATCTATTCCTTGTACTTTCCAAAGTATGGATGTGGCCATTTATCAAAAAGACTAACTTTTCTACCTTCTGTACATCTGATGGTGTATCAATTGATGCTTGTGATTTCAAGGCTTCTTCTACCAGATTGGTCATGGAATCAATTTTTGGACTTATCACCCCCCTTAGTTGGCACAACCTATCTTTGAGTTCTTCCCTTTTCTTCATAAGAGTGTTCAAATCATTGTGAATATTTGCAACATGTATTTCTTTGGTACTTATTGACTCAATTGTCAGATTATATGTCTTAGAAATATTTAGCAGTTTTAGTTCCAAGTCCTTGATTTTATTTTCTAATTCCCTTGTAACTTTTGGCCAAGATAAAAAAAATTTGTACAAGTCATAGGATTCTTTTATGGCACTTTGTATACCTCTTATTCTGTGGTCTAAAGAGATTTTATCATTGATCAACATGATTTTTAACTCAGCTAATCTTTTCTCATCAAATTCTTTTCTGACCTTTGTTTCTACAGATTTTTCAAAGGATTCAAAATGATTGCCGATTGATTTTATCATACCTTTTAGTTGATCAGTTGATGATAACGATGTATCTTTTTGGTATTTAGGCATCAATTTTCCTAGTACATCAGATACTGCTATAATGAACTTATTGTCTTGCATGTGTGTTTTCATCATTTCTTCCTATGCCTTTGCTTGGACAAATGATACTAATTTAAATTTATATTCTGGAGACAAGGAATTTAGATTTATTGGTTCTTGTAGAAACTTGGGTAGATCTAGAATTTGTGCACTTTGTTGCTTTTCAAAGGGTTTTGTAATAGTGTCTCTTGCCACTTTTTCTTCTCTTCTGCTTCCTTTTCTTTCTCTACTTCAATTGTGGCTTCTGTAATGGATGAGGTCCTTATTCTTTTTTTGGGGCTAGATGCTGGTTTCTCCACTTCAGATCTCTTATCTTTCCTTTCTGGAGTGCTTGATGTCCATTCTACCAGACCACCTATGGACATTAACCCTCTTGATTTGGTTTTTTCCTTATTTGATTGTTCATCTGATGTTTTCTTTGACTCCTCAAGTTCCATAAACATTCTGGAAGATAATTCTAAGAATGTGCTAAATCTGCCCTCTTTGGGATCATTAGGTTTAGTTAGTAGTGCATCAGCTAATTCAGTCAAGACATCTTTTGCAACTTCATATCCTAGTGTAGGGACCCATACAGTTCTTGGTTCCACAGCTTCCATGAAGCACTTGTCTTTGTCCACCATGAATACAATATCCTTCTCATACTTTATCACTACATTTTCAAGTATCTGGAACCTACATGACATTTTCTTTTGAAAGTCTTTGAAGTATTTCCATAAGATTTCATTCTGCTTATCTGCATTACACAAACTCTGTAAGTGATTTCTTATTTGAGTGGCTATAGGTATGTGATCAGGCCAAACAATATTTCCTAAACTAGGTAGCTCTCTCAGGAAGTAAAAGAGTAAACATGTAATCAATGTTCCATATTTGAAAGGATGATTAGTTTCTTTTGTTCTTTTCAAGTTCTCCATTAGTTCAATCTAGAGCAATTCATAGAGGTCATAATTTGTATTATTTTTTATCATGTCATATGCTATGTATATAGCTGATGCAGACACAAAATTTTCCTTGTTGGAAAAGTACATTTTGTATCCAACAATCATTGATGCAAATCTGACAACCGGATTCTTAATATCATTTACTGTAAGGGCATTTTTATCAAATTTGGCTCCTATTAGCTACATTACCACATTGTTCTTCATTTTCTTTATGCCTTGAACCCTTCCAAAGGAGCTCATACTGGTTAGAACTTTGATATCTTCTTTAGTTATCATATAGGGTTCATCAAGCCATAGAAATTCATCATGAATTCTTCTTAGAATAAGCTTGACCCATTCATCATTCAGAATTGCAGGAAAATCCAACCAGGTGTCAAATTTCTTTTCTCCTAGAACTTTATACTCATCTTTCAATACAATATCCACAGTAGTTAGTTCATCCAAATATAGTTTTCCTAACTTCAAGTGATCATATTCTTCGAGATTGATATAAATGTATGCTCTAACATCTTCCATATGCATAACCCCATGTGGAGTAATTGAGAATGCCCCTAACAGATCATTTTCTAGTGATTTGAAGAATTGTTTCTTAAACTTGGGGTGAGGCATTTTCCCTATCTCAATTACATGAGGAATAAACATTTTCCCAGAATAATTTAATTTTCACAGTAGGGTTTTTAAGTTGTGAATACCTCTTTCGCTAGATTAGGGTTTCCTTGATCTTAATCTTGACCTGAAATCCTTTGGGGAATACTGTAGTCGCTTTGAATCTTACTTTGGTTTTCCTTAGTCACTTGAGTGCATGGAATGCAGAATGATTTTTCTTTCAAATACAACTCCTTTTAACCTTTGCTTGCTGAAACCTAAGTGTTATTAATGTCATCTTTCAAAAAGCTGTCAAGCACCTTTCTAACAACCACAGACACTTTAGATTACTTTGCAAATCTCTGCAATTGATCCTTTTCTTCCAAAACTTCCTTCAAAAGATCTATCATATGATTCTTTTCATCATATCTTCATTCTGGATTCTAGCACTGGCTGATTGTCTGGGGGTTTTGAATTTTCAATGTAGCTCCCCTTGAGCTAGAACTCCCAATTTACTTCCCAAAGGAAGTATCTGCACCAGAATCTGGTGCAGATCCATCCTTGGTATTATCAACATCTTTCTTAAGCCAAACCTTGCCCATTTCTTTCTTAGTTTCAACCGGAACAACTTTTTCCTTTCCCTTATCAATCCTCTGCTCTGCTTTCCTTTCTTCAACATGGTAGTTTCTTTTCACATTCTTGCTTCTGCAAAACTTTGCAACATGACCAAAATTATTGCAATTGTAGCACACCACATTCCTTTGTCTTTGATTCTTTCTATTGATTGGATTTGATCTGCATTAATTAGCCATATGTCCAAATCTATTGCATTCAAAACACTTTCCATTGAATGATTGACTATTCCTTGCATTGTAAGAGCCATTCCTTACCAGATTTCTGCATTATGACAAATTTTCTTGCAATTGAAACATTAACCAGAGAATTATGGAACTTTCTGATTTACTCTACTTCTAGATTGAGTAGCTTTATGACCAAGCTTATTGCAATTAAAGCAATAGCCATTGAAAGATGAGTACCTTTGAGCATTTGGCTGTCTGACTGGAGGTCTTCTAGGTATTCTTCTTTGATTTCCTTTTTTTCACTTCATCTGAAAGTTTTCTTGTCCTAATTTTGAGCTTTCTCCTTTCTCAAATCCCAAACCTTGCTTATCATCTAGATGTTTCTGACTATCAAGCAACTCATCAAGCTTCGTAGAGCTTATTTTGAATTTTTCCTTATAGCTATTAGCTGTTTCCAAATCAAATTTCAGAAGGAGCACTTCTTTGCCCAACTTTTCACATTCTTCTGACTTATCCTTAACAACTTGATTCAGATGCCTTTCAATTTCTTCCTTCTTTTCAACTTCCAGTGTCAAACCATTTAGGATTTCATGTGCTTCATGTAATTGATCATTTAGCTCCTTGCTTTTATCTTTGAACTTTCTGACTTACTCTCTTAGCTTTAGGATGCATTCATCAGCTTCTTGAATATTAGCTCTTAGATCCCTGATTTCTACCTCAGACTTTTCAAGATTAATAAGGGTTGCTTCTAGTTCCTTGTTGCTTTCATAATTTCCAAATCTTCTTGCTTCCATGATTACACTACCCTAGATCTTCCTTGAGCTATTAGGCCTCTTCCAAGGAACCTTTCTCTGATACCAATTGTTGATAGTAAGGAATATTGAGAGGGGGGGGGTGAATCAATATTCCACAAAACCACTTCTTAACAAGTTTATTAATCCAATTTCCAAAATTAATAGTATGAAACCAAAATAAGCATAGGAACAGCAACCACAAAGATATAACACATGAACACCAAGATTTTTACATGGAAAACCAAAAAGGGAAAAACCACGGTGAGTGTTAGCTCACAATATATTAATATAGTACAATACCGGATTACAAGAAGGCTCACTGCCCAGATAAATGCTCACTACAAGAAAGGCTCACTGCCAAAATAGGCTCACTACCTAGAGAAAGAAAGAAGAAAGAAGAATGACTCATTTCCAAGTTGAACTGCTCAGATTGCATCTACACATGCAGGGTTACAGTTCCAATGAAGCACATAAATATTGTCTCAAAGCTCTTCATCTCTGACTACTCTATTTCACTGCTCTGCTTTTACATAGGAATACGATATCTCTTCTTCTGCTCTTATTACTTCCACATAATCACTTTACTTCACATGTCACACATATATTGATTCGTACTCACCTTATATATCCCAAACATTGAATTCGATCCCATATATATATATCCGCAACACTTAAAATCTTCATATTAGGTCGGCCTAATAAGGTGTAGCATGCAGTCATACCTTAAGTAGCTTGTCAACCAAATTCATTAACCAAAACTCCCAGTGGACCTTAACAACATTTGAATTGCATTCACATATGATGGCCTCAACTATTCAACACCTTAGGATTAATTTCTAAACAATAGAACTTACCGCATACAATTCAAACTTATCATGTCGGCCTCTAACTCAAACTACTACTAATTTAGTTCATCTGTCAGACTATATATTTTACTGTGGACCACAAGACTTTCTCAAAATCATGTCAAGGACTCCTCAAACATCACAAATCATACCTTTAGAACCACAAAGCAAAATATACTTTAGTGGAAAAATATAGACCATCAGAATTCAGACCTTATCACAGTCAAACTCTGTCAAACAATGTAGCGATACTCAGCAGCTTGTAACTATCTTTCCGGTGGACTTCAGAACCTACAATTTTGGATTTAGACACTTCATACAAGTGTTTACAACACCTTAAAATCACATATCAAGATATGCAGCACTGGAAGAATGCAGACCAAAACAACTGAGTGTACTACTCTGAATAACATTGTATTTTGCTCTATCAAACTTAGAGTGTTTAAGGATATACTTTTGGTACTTATCATGGGCTGAAATCTTGGATATAAGATCACTTAAGGACTGTAAACAACATACCTAAACTACATGATCTAATCTTCAACTGCGGACCAATGCCAGTCATTATATTACCTCTCTATCACTGTCTCATGTAAATTGCCAACACTTAGTCATTTTAGTCATTCGGACCAGAAGCCTTGCATGCCTTGATACCAGATTAGTTTGGTCTGCCAGAGTAGAGTCCCTTTGCCTTGTTGCCATCAATGACAACACTCAATTATTCATCAGAGTAGTGTCTCTTGCCAACATTACTCTATTATTATTGTCCTTAAGACTGGCATCTTTCACTTTATCTGTCTTTTACATTTCCTTTTTATGATCCATTGACTATCATCTCCATAGTAGAAGCATCATATGGTATATTTTTCACAGCTATAGGTTTTGATTTTGAAGAGAGGCATTCTTTAGAATCTTCTCTATGGCTTGTTGGTTTTTGAATCGGCAAAGGGTTTGCCAGTTCCAATGCACAGGCAGATTCGACCAACTTAATACAGGAGGCTGCGTGAGCTGCCTCCCCTTCACTTCTGGTTCTGCTGCACCGAGGGGGTATCCCTATTAGCTAAAGATTTAACCTTGACTCACCCAATGACAGAATGATCTAGCTTTTCAAAACAAGCAGAATACTCTCATGTGTGGACCAAGATTTGTGTGATAAATCACGAGGTTGGCAACGTTCTTGGACATATGTGTCTGGTCAAGTATGAGAGCATGCAGGGGGTTCCTAATCCTACTCCTACAACTAACAGGTTGGAAATATGAATGGATTGGTTTGATGGTTTGGATGCAAGATAGGGGTTTTGGATCATAACTACTTCACATGAAGCATACCAGTGCCTATCTCAGGGCAAGGAGTCAACTAGAAGTATACAAGAGAATGGCTTGCAACTAGCATTCGAGTTTCAAGGGGTTAGGACTGGTATTTGCCTTACAAACACCACCCAAGGATAAGTATTTAACTGTCTCTACTTATGAATATCCTAGCTGACATACAATCTTCTCCACACTTAAACCTAAAATAATTTAATCCACTCCTTGAATGGAAGTTACAGATTAAGCATGTGGTATAACAAGACTATACCCTAGAATCTGAGAAACCCTTAGCAACCAGATTCAAAAGAAGAAAATGCATACAACAAATGGAGACAGACAGATAAACACATGCAATAATACATTTTTCATATACAATGACAAGAAACTAAATATATGTGCAAGATACACTTCAGATGCAACTCATAAACTCCATAGAGATACAACAAACATGAAATGTTCTGTATTTTGTTATTCACACAAAAAATTGCCCAAATCTTCAACAACGAATGAATGACACAGTTTTGCTTTTTATACCAAGACTGTGTACCCAACAAAATTAATTACAAGGCAAATCAAAAATTTGCTAGATAAAATGCATCTTCAGATTGGCGCTCAAAATTGAATGCAGCCGGGAAGCAGAGGAAGAGAGCGGGTGGGCTCAGGATCTGAGCTGCCGCTCAAAGACTTGCATCTTAAATCTGGTAGTTGGCCTGTCCATCGTCAACCCATACTGCTACATTTTTGCCATTAATGCTTCAACTACCCACAACCTCTGAAGATGCAGCAGTAGCGTACCTCTGGAGTTCTCCTACTCAAAAAATGCGGCTGCATACAAAGAAAACCTTCGTTGCAAGTCGTAGAAATAGAACCATCGATTTCCATTGCTTCGCTGAAACTAACAGCTCCAAAACACCTTGAAAAGTCATCAACCAGTGAAAATGTACCACGTACGCACCTCGTGCTCTTATCGCTGGCCTTCTTCCCTCTCATTTTTGCCTTTTTGCCCTTGTATATGCATACTCAAATGCATATACAATCCTCTGATATACAAGTCAGACCTCAAATATTTATTCACTGTATTTCATTCCTCCATCGCGTCTGGGTTGTATGTTGTATATACAAACCCAACATACATGCAAACTGTGGATCTCGCCACATCATAAGGCAAATTTGAAACATCCTGGAATCCAGCCTGCATCTCGCGAATGTATATTTGTATATACAAACGCAAATACACAAACAATGGGCCCCAGCCATTGCATATCAACCCCTTCTCATATGCATACAATTGTTTAACATACAAGGCAGACCCCCACACTGCTATAGAACAAATTAAAAACAACTTCGGGTCCGCCTTGCATCTTTGGAATACACTTTCATTGTATGTTCGAACATGCAATCACTTTATACAAGTGGCGGGCCCCATCAAATGCATCTCTACCTTTGTACATTATCAATGTATATCACCAAATATACATTTACCTTCGCATGCAAATAGGGAATCTGTCCTGGAATATGTGAAATATATTCCCTCTTGTATGCGTCGCTTGCATATCCAGCGAATGTATATTTTGTTTGTATGTTGAAAATACAAAGGCAAACATACAAACCTCCCTAACATACAAACAAGGAATCTTTAGAGAATATGCGACATACATTCGCACTTGTATGCCAGGAGATGCATATTTTACCTTGTATCCTGCGCATGTATGTGCGGATAGACAACTCGATATACAAACAGACCTTGATACATCTGTCGAATATTCCCAGAATCTGCAATGTATATTCCTCCCTTGTACATGCATCCATTTGAGCCCGATATGCATTTAAACTTTGCATACAACTGCAAAATATTCTTGGGAATCTGTGAGAGATTCCCTCTTTGTATATGCATCCCGATATGCATCTAAAATGCATATAACTCAATTCTTTATCATTTTTTGGAGGCTAATTTGGATTTTGCAAGCCCGCCAATGCATATTAGACCTGCATGTATATACAAACACCCTTGTATATACAAAGACACTCACACCTTAACTGATTTTTGCAATTTTTACAACTGCAGAGGCCGAAAGTGTTAGAACTTTTTTGGACTTTTGGGAAGGGTCCTGCATATACATATTCAGGTACCAACATGGCTAATGCAAGCCTTTCAGACATTATCAAAACCATAAACATATATTTTTCCATCTCTAAAAGGAGCATATAAATGAAGAAATACAAATCAACTACTGGTTGAATATAGACCATCCTTATGTTCCCTCATGCTGCTCATAATTGCTATGACATTCCATCCTTATTGTTCAATTTTAGACCAATCAGGTGTTGCTCACACAAGTGCTTGTTTTCATAGTCATTTAGACCATATTGGCACTTCAACACTGCAAATACTGTTATGTCTGATTATTGTCATGAGTGTTATTGTAATTCACAATAGCTCCATGTAACTTTATAACTTATTTAGCTTCTAGGTTTCCCCTTGTAGAGTTGTCCTCAACTAGTTCATCATGGACATCTCAAGCTTCCATGATTATCACCTACTAGCATTGTACTATCATCATCATTTTACCCTCCATTCACTATGCTGGTTGATAATCATGCTTCTTGTCTCCACCTTGATATGACTGCCACCATCTTTAGTAGATTGATTGCCATAATTTCATGGCTTCCTTATGGTGACTTGAATGCTATATATGAAGTTGGTTATGACATACTATATACCCTCCTTTGGACTGTCCCTTTTGACTATCCATGGGCACTGTCACTTAATTGACAGTCCTCTATCTTCATGGCTACTTGGGATATTCATTGTGAAATGTCTTTTATTTTTTACAAATGACTGTTCCATTAATGTTTTTTATCATTTATTGATAAGACCATCATTTCAACCTTGTTCTTTTGTATTTTTCTATGACTCCCCTTTGTCAACAGCTAGGACTGTCACTGTCCTTTGATGGTTGTTTTATGTATGTAACTGTTCACTGTCTCATCCTTTGCTCTAATTGTGTACTAGCATGGTTGTCACGAGAATATTGGTTGCCAGGCTTGTGTTGAAGCTTGTTGATTAAATCCTCTAGGTGTTAACATGGAAGGTGGATGTTAGAATAGTAGATGATATTATTTGTACCTTGGGTTGTGACTGCAATTGAGCTCGCTATTACAGTCAACATGCTATTACAATGATAAAAGTAAAATATGAACTAGAAAAGAATAATAAGATAATATTTCTAGATAATTTTACTTGTTCATCTGAAGTAAGCCCCACACTCCCCAACAATGTCCTCTCCCATAACTCAATTTGTTTAAGTATTTCTTTCCTAATTTCAATATTTTCAAGAGTTTATGGTAGGACCCTTAGTATTCTTGATTGTGATTCTATAAGACTCAAGGAAACTTGTTCAGGTGTTGGTGGGAGAATTCTGACTGAACCCAAATTTGATGGATTATTTATTTGTGATGTACTCCTAATAGGGGCATGCATGTCCATTTCAACAGGGATACTAGGAGCATCCATGTTTGATGTAGAGGGCATGCTATGAGGTATTGTGCTTGATGCCACTCTTGTGATAGGTGTTTCCAATCTAGATGTAGAGGGCATGACACATCTTCTTGAAACATTCTGCAAGGCATAAATATAAATATTAAAGTGGTATAATAGGGGAAATAACATAATCAAACCCACACAAACATATGATTGAATCTTACCTTTTGCATAACATTGGGTGTATCAGATGGCATAATCGGATCTTGCATGCCAACAAGATGCATTCTCGGTGGACTTACTCTAGAAATGCCTTGTGGCAAAAACACAAATTTTAACAAAATATAATTTAGGTGAAATAAGTTAATTAAATGCACATGAATCTAGATCAAATCGTACCGCTGGCATAATACTAGAAGTACTAAAGTGCGTGATAGGGGTTGGAGTGACTTTAGAGATGGCCTGCATTCCACAAACATAAATTAACATAATATAATACAAAAAATAAGATAACTAAACCTATAAAAGACAATTTTCAAACGTACCTCATGCACCATCATAGTAATGTTTTGCCCTTGCTTGTTCATTAGCATTTCAATTAGACCATTTAAGATCAATGGATCCCCCATAGTAGAATCGGGAGCACCCATAGGCACATTCTTAAAGAAACACATAATGACATAAAATGACAAAATATTAATTAGAGAACATATGCAAGTGATATTAGTAACATAAGTCAAATTCACTAGCACATGAACAATAACATACATAATTTTCATTATGTTTCAATACATAAGAAAAACATAAACAATGCTCAACTTCCAAAGTTTTTTAGCTTTATGGTATTGTGTTTCTCTTGCCTAGGTGTCAATTGCATAAAGTGCATAGGTGTTGATTACGTAAATCTTTCAAACACAAAAGTGTCTTTCAAGTAAATTGTTAAAGAAGTAAAAAATAAAATGAAACAACTTATCCAATTGAAAAAAATTTGCAAGCTATATTTATTGACGTTACAAACATCCACTAAACAAATATAAAGATTTCTGATTGATTGAAGAATTTGTGTTATCTGGAAACCATCAACTATTATAATATTTGAAAAGTGAAGGTCACTTGAATCAAAGGCATGAGATTGGTACAATTTTGTAATTCTATTTTTTTATTAACATATTAGGAGTGGTGATTCAAAAAAAAATTGTAAATGCATTAATTAGGAGACCAAATTTCATGATAAAATGAGAGTTGAAGTAGAAGAATATGATGAGTTTAAGAATTTGTATGAAGTTAATCCTCATATTGCACAAGAATTGAAAGGAGGGATAATTTGACAGGTCCAAATGTATCTAATTTTGTATTTCTAGAAGCCTAGTTTCTTGTTTAAACCCCCCATGAAGATTTTCAAAGGTTGTAATTGTTCAAGTCCATGCACATCTAGGCTCTCAAAAAAACCATGTCCATATACCCTATCCTTGCATCAGCAATATCATAATGTTCAGTCCAAATAAATCATAGCTTTGGGTACTTAGATATGTAGGTTTCTATCCTCATGGTTTGCACTACCGGTAATGGGATGAACCAATAATTACCATATACAATTTATTTAGAATTAGCCCAACTGACTCTGATCAAAAGATAATCAGTCTTTTACTTACCTACTTAAAGAGAATGTTGGTTTTTCCCCAATGTTATCAATGTTTCACAGATAAGAAGCATTTAAGTTTGATAAAAATCTACAATCCAATATGGATATTGTCATGGCATGCATCATAAAAGGCAATCACATGACTCTATGTGCTTTACACCAATGCCATTGTCTAAGCTGCTAAACATTCGATACAAAATCCTACATCCCGCTGAAACATTACACATCACGACTATTGTGCATTGCAGTCTTTGACCTTGTATGGCTCTCAACATTATGGTAATAATATTGCATAAACATGTCACTCCAAAGTGTGAGGGCTCATTTACAAAACTCTTGTTATCAGTAAGCTACAAATTCTAACAAAATTTCTATTCAACAATGTTTGACAGTGCCTATGAATATAACTTCTAGAAATCAAAAGTAATCACTCCAGTCTTTATTTCAAAGAAAATTTTCCTTAAGAGTACTATTTTCACTTTTCAAATTGCTCTATTTTTCTGTCTTGTTTTCCCAAAAAATGCTCTACTTTTTTATTAAAAGAAACTTGCATTTTCACCAAATAAAACTGATACTCAAAGTACAAAATATGCATATCAAATAGATATGGATCAAATAATCACACACAAGAAATTACAAAATTTCTTTATCATTTCTATAATTCTTCTTCAAAAATCTTGCCTACAAGGTTTTTCCTACTCTAATTCTATTATATTTTAGAAATCAATATGTAATATGTACTTTGAAGCTTTAATTGTCTATAAATGAAAATGAAAGGTAATGTAAGAGTGGAACAATACCATGCCCTCCAGATCCGATTTCGTTATGAGTGGAGAAATTATTTGTAGCCTATTTTAGTTCCTCAAATGTAAACTACCTTGCCCCTTTCAATTTGGGTGCGCCTCTACCATATTCGAAGCTTGCAAATCCCCAAGAACCGAATGAAAAGAAAAAACATCCCCAAATAGAAATCAATAATTCATGTGCATGCGACTCAAGGGAAGAATATGCAGATGCAACACAATTAGCTTCTTGAAGAAAAAATGAATACCAAATGGTCTACTATTCTTAGCTGCAGCTTATGTCTTCTTTTTTAGGGTTAACGCAAAAATCCCAATGCCAATAATGGCAAGCACTAACAGAGCTGCATCGATTGCTATACCAACAAGAACTGCAGAACGGTGATGTTCTTGCCAAATTGTGCAAGAACAGTTTTGTTTTTATTTGTTGTGCAACAATTGGAGTGGAGGTAAGTGATACTAGCATTGGGATGCATTCTGGATTCTGGTCATCACATTATTTTTGACTTTCTAAGAACAAAATTAGTGAAATACAGTTTAGAAGCCTATTTAAGGCTTTGGTCATTTTTCTTTGAACAAGCAACATAGATCTCCACAATTGTTATAGAGTCATATCATAGAGAACCCAAGATTAAGTTTCCTTTAAAATTTGATCCAAAAAATACAAACATTGTGCTCCTTGCATTTGCAAGTTGCACAAGGGTTTCAAGTCCTGCATTAAAGTGGGAAACATGATTGATAAAAATAAATGTGGACACATACTTATTGCTAAACAAATCTAAGGAACCAAAAATGAGAATCCGAGCATTATTTCTTGCCTGCAGGAAACAGTGAATATAAATTCTGATATCAGTAAATAAAATAAAACAAGGACAAATGAAATAGTATTTGAATTTTAATTAGAACACCAAACAACTAATAAATGCAAAACACTAAATGTGTTCTTGCCTCAGAGTGAATAAATCTTTTCAAACCCGCACAATTGAGACCAATGAAATAGAAGAGCCCATGAGAACTGGAGGACTAGACAATTCAGCTTTAGGATTTGCAGAATATGCAGAAGGTTCAGATAAAACTTTCAGCACCTAACAAAAAGTAGCACACATGATTCTAAAGATGCCTCTGAATAGAAAAGATTTGCCCAAACATTCCAAATACTCAACTCTTTTGTCTTTCACTAAATCAACATTAGACGTCAAAAATTAATGCTATTCGGCACATTAGTTGAGAAAGCTCACCAAACTGTTAGACGATTCAATAAATGAGCAATGCCTCGAAAAAGAATAGGAGCCTAAAAGGAAAAAACAAGTAGATTAACCATTTAATCTTAAAATATCCCTCATATAAACTTAATATTGCAGACAAAATAAATTTAAACTTATTAAAGAGATTGGACAACATCACCTTAAATATAAATACTAGGATTACATGATAGCAAGGGGTAAAACCTAGTAACTATTCATGTTGGCAATAGGCTACCGTTAACCTAATCAATGACCTCCTAGAACTAGCCAAATATTGTAGAATATTTGATTTTGCTTATAGCATGCACAGTGGTACATTCATATTAATAAGTGGGTCATTTTCCAAAGATTTCTATGGGAAGAAAATTTTCTTGCATAAGTCATGAAAAATTCATTCATTAAATACTTTATCAGTTTTAATTAGTGATAGGCAAAAAATCTACTTACATGTATGACTCACTCTTTCTAATTTCCAAAATGAAACTTTGCAAACAGGTTCTAGTATTACAATTGTGTTGTGAACCAACAGCCTTTGCATAACACTTAAGAAATATACTAAAGCCAAATTCTCTAATTATTAATATGTACGCATATGACTTGAGGGTATTCTTGAACATTTAATTCTTTAGTTACAATTCATTCTTCCTTCAGAATGTTTTGTATCTTGAGCTATATAAATTGAACTGGTTAAGTTTAGGTTTCAATAGGATGAGGTGACTAATATCAAGACTTAGATCCCACATGCGATTTCTCCTTCAGTGGTTAGTCTTCCTATTCAATGTATGTAAAACCAATCACCTGCACATTCTATTTGGGATATCTTGGTCAAAACAAAGAGGTTGATCATCTGTTAGACAATTGACCCAAACTCTCAACAAGGCACCATATCATTTTGTAAGATCTCCATGCCAAAAAGTAAAAAAAATGAGGAGCACATAGGCAATAAATTTTATAATGAAATACAATCTTGAATATTTTCTCTCTATTGTAAATTCAGATTTATGAACCATAAACCTATCATACTTACCTAAGCTTCTACCACTTTAACATGGGGGAATTCTCATTAACTAAGTTAACCTCTAAATATCTCCTAATACAATGATACCTAGCAACAATCTGTCTTTACACATTAAAGAAAGAACTTTGTGTTTGAAATTGATATGAATCAAAAAGGTAAAATTCGGTATTACTTAGGTGTATACTATAAATCCACAATGCAAAAAATATATTTGATATTCAACTTAAATAACGAATGTACTTAATAGATATGCCAAAGAATTTTGCAATATAAAAATGTGGACTAATTGAAGCCCCTGTAGATACAAGAATCAAATTGTTTGGCAATGTGTAACTCCAAAATGCAGAAGAGAGGTGAAATGGAAGTCACTCCATATCAGAATGCTATTAGCATCCTGATGTTATCAATAGTATGGAAAAGATCAGATGTTTCTTATACTATGGGAATGGTAACCCAAAACCTACCAAACCCTAAAGCACATCATTATAATATTGAAATAATGAAAGGCAACTTCTTGTGCAGACACCTTTAGCAATGAACAATATTGTAGTTGTACACAATAATAAGTCCTTAATTTAATAGTAGATGACCATGGACAAGGAAAGAATAATTATGAGAATAGTTCTAACTTCTATACAAGAAATCCCTTTAGTTTGTAAATAAACCTCATTACCAAATTCTGGAATTGTTAGGAGTCAAATTATATACTCATTCTACATTTGGAAATACGTGATAATGAAAATTCTGATGGAATGGAAAACTTACTAATGGTCGTGAGTCAAATTCTAAGAAAAACATATCATAAATTGCACCATGTTACACACCATATCCAACAATAAACATAGATTCACATTAAAAGGTAAAAATAAAGCAATGTTATGTAAAATTAGAAATAGCCATTGTTGAACATTGAATACACATATCAAGGCCAAGTTTTACAAACATAAATGCATGGTAAAAAATAAAGTTAATGTTTATAAAAAAAAAATCTTATAGGACTTTACAATATTAAATAGACCTAAAATTCTCTACTAACATTCTGCTTCAATCATATTGTGTCTAATATTGAAAAAGTACCTATGAAGAACAAATAATTTTTACGTGATCTTTTTTGAATTGATTTATAGCAAAGACAAGATTAAAATGCAAGCAAGCTTACACTAAAGCAATAGAAAATTTTTGAACTCTTTCAATGAAAACAATTTCAAAACATAGAGGTAAGCGTTTTGACAGATTTTTACTATGCTTTGTTGACAAATGCTATATCTTCTAAGGAAAGAGAGCTTGATTTGAATTGTTATGGGTGGAGATGACAAATGCTTCTAAAACTGTTTATTTTGGCATGGACCTGGAAGCATAAGTTCATATCATGAATCCCAATGTTTTTCTTCAATCATATTGTGTCTAATATTGAAAAAGTGCATGTGAAGAACAAATAATTTTTATGTGATCTTTTTTCGAATTGATTTATAGCAAAGATAAGATTAAAATGCAAGTAAGCTTATACTAAAGAAACAACAAATTTTTGAATTCTTTCAATGAAAACAATTTCAAAACATAGAGGTAAGGGTTTTGACAGATTTTTACTATGCTTTGTTGACAAATGCTATATCTTCTAAGGAAAGAGAGCTTGATTTGAATTGTTATAGGTGGAGATGACAAATGCTTCCAAAATTGTTTGTTTTAGCATGGACCTAGAAACATAAGTTCATATCATGAATCCCAAAAGGCTTGAGGTGAAAAGTAAGTTCTGTGAAGTAAAATGAAACTCAGAGCCCATGCCATTGCCTGATTGCTTTGTACATTGCCTACAACATAAGAAAGGGTTCATAGGATTCTTCTCTTAGATTCTCAATTTAGTTCCTTATTTGAGCAGAACATTAGGATAGGTTCCTGTTGATGGTGGTTTCAGTACGCAGCAACGCAGATGAAACACAAGGGTATTCCACCTCTTGAAATGAATCCTATCCCAACACTTCAGAATAGGACTGCCCCAAGGTTTATACAGCTAGGTCTTAGCTTGCAAGAATAACTTCAGTGGATATGTTTTAGCTGTACCATCAAGGGGACTTACATGCAACCACAGGGTTTGATAAAACTATGACAACAAAGTGTGCAAAACCCCTATGAAAATTTCAACAGATTTGGAATGTAATTGCTGCTCAGAAACCTAAATCTAACAATTGTTTGTAAAGAAAATGCAAAAGGATAAAGGGAGAGATAAAAGGGATAAGATATCTTATAGACAATTGTAGAAATGATCAATAACCAGATAGACAGATTCCCAACAATAAGAAAATCCCTGTTTAACCAGGCAGCCTACAATGCCAACAAGATTGTGCAATCTTCTAAGGAAATGTAATGATTTTCAAATTGTGGAGGGTTCATTCAACACCCAACTCTTGGTGTAACTCAATGAATTCACACAATCGAACTCAGCTCATGAAAATATGCCCAGACTAACCATGCATGATGACATACAATCAATAAGCCATCAATGGAACGGACAAGAAATCCATCAAATATATGAATGATTAATCACAAATACAACTGAATAACTAATTGGCAAGGTGAAGAAGAACCATGAGAACCATATCCAACCAATAAAATGAACTCAAATGGCGGAGGCAAATGAAATTCTGTTTGTATTGATTTAGAAAAATGGTAGAGTTTCAACAATCCTTTCTTTAATGCTTTCTCATATATATACTTTATAATGAGAGATGTTGCCTTTATATAGAGAGGCAAGCATATCGAGTTTTTCAATAGACGGTGGAGATTAACTCAACACCAATGGTCCAGATTACATGGCATTTAATTTTGGTCGGTGGGTAGTTACAATCCCAGATTTGCTTTTGTCTTGTAGGAAAAAGACAAAATTGCAACTTTTAGCTCATGAGAACAAGACAAAATAGCAACTTTTTGAGTTGTCTAATGGGACAAATGAATTTTCAAATGTGTTGACAAGTCAAGAAGAGTATATGGCATGTTTTTGATGAAGATATGTCCAATTGGATGCTAGCTGGATCAACATTGCATGACTGGACTGTTGGAACAAGTGTGAACATGTCCTGAACATTGGACCGGATCTGCAGGAACAACAGTGAAGTAGACTTGATCTCCTATGTCTTGAAGCTCCTACGGATCATCTCCATCATCTTGGATATCATACTGACTTCCTCTTGCAAGTGTAGTAGCAATTTGGTTGATAAAATGAAGATTCTACAGGTTCAGGTTAGCAGTGTATTTCTGTGTGTTCATCCTTCCAAGACAACTCCAACACACTTCTTTGTCTACTCAAACCTGCAATTCACAATACCAAGAATCAATTTCATCATAAACAATCATTTTCCATCAAGATTAGTCAAAACATATGCATTTGTAGCCTTGGATTCATCTGGAACAACTCATTGTCAATGTTGCTTCCTTATCAACAACTTCACAAATCCAGTGATTTTCACATGATTTTCTGAGTTTTTCATCATTTTCAAGTGCCTATTTGGCCAATATAATGATTTGGGATGTTTTTGTGGCCATTAGGATCCATTTGGAGGTTTTTATTTCATGTTTTTATAGCCTTTTTTGCAAAAGCAAGATTTTTGGGGGATATTGGATATTTAGGTGTAGTAGCATTAATTGATGCAAAACATGCTCAAAATCCTCACAAACCTGATAAAAATGTTCATCATGATGTAATAGATTGATATATAATTCAATTTCACCAATAAAATCCAAGTTTCATGCCAAAAAGAAGAGTTTTTCATGCCAAAATGTCAAAATGGGATTTTTAGGCCCTACTAGATATGTGCAGTGGAGGGCGTTTTTAGCGCTAAGTTCACTTATGCCTTTGGCGGGGATTTTGGTCTTTACAGAACAAGCAGACATTTTGATGTCAACCGGATATGTGCAGTCAGGTTCAAATTTAGCGTAGACTTCTTTTGTACCTCCAGCGGGAATTTCATCTTCAACATGATTGGCACGGAAATTGACCCCTGCCAGATATATGCAGTAGATGCCCTTTTTAGCGCAAATCCTGTAGGGTGCCTTTTTAGCGCAAAAGATAGCAAATGGCTATTTCTTGAGCACAAACCCAATCAAGACACCTCCAAATCAATCATGAAAGACATCAAATGACTTCAAACATGCCAGATACTCAAATTTTGAACAAACCCTATATTCTAAGCATTGTTTCACTCTCTCATTATCATAAAGAGGAAAGGTTAAAACTCCAAGCCAAAGAAAAAAAGGGGGTCTCCATTTGATAAAATGGGGCATGTGTGCAAGGCACAATAAATGGTGACTCTACTGGGGAAATGCTCTAGAGCATTTCAAAGATAAACAACAGTTTCGAACCTAGAATCTCTGTGTTTCCCATTTATCAAACTAGACTACATGATACAATATCAAGGAAGAAGAGATTACTAACTCAGTACAACTATTCATATCCCAGAGGTCTGAGTGTGTGCAATTGCATTCATTCACATCCTTCTTCAACCAAGATCATCAAGGCTCACTTGCATTAAGCTACGTAAAGATACACACCTTTGGAACTTCCTTGGACATTGCCCTGCTGCCAGCAGGCATCTATAGCCCCGATGGAGTTGTCTCTATGATTCCCTCAAGCATTGCTCTACTGCCTATTAGGCATCCATAGCCCCTAATAGAGTTACTTGAATCCTCTAGCTGATTGAATATTTTATTAGGAAATTAGGAAGTATTAAATTTAGCAGAGTATTCATTTGATAATGCATTGAGCTTAGCTCTTGATATGAGTACTAAAAAGCACCACATACCCATGCAGCACATGATAAATATCACATGGGCTATGAATTGGTTCAACTTCACTGGGCTGGGAATCATAGTGGCGGCAAAGGTGAGCCTATAGATTTTTCACTTAACCCAAGATCACCAAGATTCCTTCAGAAGCTTTAGGATTATTTAAAGATGTGAGAGATATATGACTAGAAAATACTTCAAGTGAACCAAACCAGTGACTCCTTTCCCATGAACAAGCATCGTACCATCTAAGAATAAAAATAGAACCCACAGGAAGACCCGAGTGGAAAACCAAAGTTTGTCAAGGAAATCCCCGAGATTACTTACCCAAAGAGAACCACTTGCAGGACTACACGATTGCCACCATGTTTAAGAAATGGAGAACCTCAGCAAAGCAAACGCAGAAAGAAAGCAAAGCAATTAACCTATGCAAAACAAACTATTCTAATTAAAGCAAAACAAAAGCAATAACTAACAACTAACAACTAACAACTAACAACTAACAACTAAGGAAAACAAAAAAATAGAAAGTAGAAACTAAACTAAAATAGCAGACTACTGACTAAAACCTGACTAGAAACAAGCAGAACTATGTACAAAAACTTCAGACAACAAGTATTTACACTTCCCCATGATTTATTTCTCAAGATATGCAGAAGTAACAGGGTATAGGTGAATGTCCTAAGTCTAGAAAATTCATCTTTATACTCTGAAAAGTAGGGTACAAGCATGTTGGGCTCATGTTCAGTATGGCAGTCACATAAGATCAACAATTGGGGCAATTCATTAGGTCCATGATCAATCTAGATGCAAGTTGTCTTACCCATGTTACCATAATCAAATTGATAACTGTTGAAATTGAGTGAAGAGAGGAAAGATACAACCTAATCTGCAATACCATCAGTTAGAAATGTGAATTCATCACATTGTTGCATTGCACCAAATACCTTCTCATCTTTAGGGGGTCTTAGCTCATGGTGGATCATGTCTTGTGTATCAAATACTCTTGGATTACCGAATGCTGTAGCAACCTCCCAAGCAAACAAAAAGTCTGGATAACTCTGTTCAGAATGTGGATTATTCGGATGAATCCTGCATGAATTGGCTAAATCAAAGTTTGACATGTGCGGTGAATTCACATGAAGCAACATATCATTGCTCATTGTTGATATCAACTCAATGATGTGGTCAAGTGCTTGACATGAAAAAGCTTCCAAGCCATCACTTTGCATGACTGTTTGATTTTTATTCTCGGATTGCAGACTTTTGCTCTCATTTGTCATTATTGGGTCAGCATCAACCATGTGGAGATCTTCTTTTATGAAAATATGAATAGGATCAACATGGGGAACATATGGTAAACTCACATCTACTCCATCAAAATCAATCATATGTTTAGAAAAAAATTCCTTTGTATTGATTGACAACCTTTGTGTTTTGATTAAGGGTTGGCATCAAGTTGTCAATTTATTGTCTGCAGAAAGAACATAGCCTCTTTCTTCCTCTGTGACTAGATCCTTAATGGCAATGCCACTTTGAAATGGTGTATCACCTTGATTTTGTTCATCTAACTTAGCTAAAAACTCTGTTGGAGCAACTATATTAGCATGATATGACTGATCTTTGTAATGCATTGTGCTGATATACTTAGGAGTTTGATCACTTTTCTCTGGACAATGTGATTGTAGCTCTTCCTGCATTGTTGTCCATGTCTTTTCTTCATATGAAGGACTGATTTCTTATTATTTTTGCATATGTTTAATTTGATCCATATACTGATCATACTTGATTTTAGACTCAGAATTGTCAGTACACTAAATTGAACTACTATTCTCCATTTCTGCATAAACAAACTCGAGTTTAGAATTGGACATCTATAAAGCATCTGATTTTTGATTTGCATCCTCAACATGACTATTCACCGACTCTGGTTCAATATCTACCTTATCAACATCCTCAGTAGTAGAAATGTGACCTTGTATATTGCTCTGTTCATTGTCCCATGACCGAAAACTAAGTTTTAACCAAGCTGGGACAACATATCCTGTGACTAACTTGTCTGACTGAGAAAGAGATTTTAACTAGTCGTGGATCTCATATTCATTAGTTGGGTGACTTGCAGACCACATGCATTTCCTACCATCCTCATCTGGATATGTACTTTGATGAATAACTTTAATTTTTTCCATATGCAAAATACCCTTTCGAATGTGATCACTTATGAATGGAAGATTTATGGCCCCTATAGCATCAACTCTTTGAGTATTCTCAATTGAGACACGACCACATGCATTGGCATCCATTTATTTTATAGCTCCTCCATACATTGTCTTGCTCTGAATATGTCTATCACGCATATATCTTGCTTTAGGCTTATAAATTTCAAAAATAAGAAGCAATCTCTTTAGATGTAGATCCAATCATTGAAGAAAAGTTAAACAGTCAATCTTGTCATGCAACTCTCTAGGATGTATAGTACAGACCTGAGGTGAACTGAAATCAAGAAAGGTTAATGGAGGATACTTCACCTTGATCTGCCTATCTAACATTTCTTTGAAAAGTGGGATATCTACTTTGAAGTTCTCTTCATAATATGACTGCTGAGATAGTCCACTGAAGAATGAAGGGATCTCATGACTGAAACGCTTATGTGTACCCATTAGAGCTGAATCTCCTGATTACTTAATTCATTTCAGCATGTGTAGTAAACCACTAAAACTGAAATCTTGCATCAAAAATTAGTTCTCGCCTTCCTTCTAGTGCCAATTTTGTTGATGGGAGTTAGGAGGAGAAGGGTGGGAAATGAATGGAGCAATATCTTTGTTTTGATCATCTTTGTTCATTAATGTCTTTGGTCAGCCCTCCTTCTAGCGCTAATTCTATTGATGGTGGTTTTAGCACGCAGCAATGCAGATGAAACACAAGGGTATTTCACCTCTCTTGAAAGGAATCCTATCCCAACACTTCATAATAGGAATGCCCCAAGGTTTATACAGCTAGGTCTTAGCTTGCAAGAATAAATTCAGTGGATATGTTTTAGTTGTACCATCAAGGGGACTTACATGCAACCACAAGGTTTGATAAAACTATGACAACAAAGTGTGCAAAAACCCTATGAAAATTTCAGCAAATTTGGAATGTAATTGCTACTCAGAAACCTAAATCTAACAACTATTTGTAAAGAAAATGCAAAAGGATAAAGGGAGAGAGAAAAGGGATAAGAGATCCTATAGACGATTGCAGAAATGATCAATAACCAGATAGACAGATTCCCAACAATAAACAAATCCCTATTTAACTAGGCAGCCCACAATGCCACAAAGATTGTGCAATCTTCTAAGGAAATGTAATGATTTCAAATTGTGGAGGGTTCATTCAACACCCAACTCCTGGTGCAGCTCAATGAATTCAGACAATCAAACTCAGCTCATGAAAATATGCCCAGACTAACCATGCACAATGACATACAATCAACAAGCCATCAATGATATGTGTGATTGATTCTTTGAAACAATTGTAAGAACCTAATAAGATACCACAATTACTCTAAATTCCTACTCAAATTCAATTCACCAATGAAACTAGGAAAACTACAAAAAACATGAATTATACCTTGCAAACTAATTTTATCCTTTGTGTTCCATTGTCTCCTATCTTCTCAAGATCTTGCCGATTATGATGGTGCTCTCAGAATTGTACTTCTTTGCTTTTCAAGATGGCAATGAGATGAATGGAATTGTGGATTCTAATGCAATGTAAACAATCCTACAATGCAAGACTAATGATAATGATGATGATTTTGATAAAAGCTAATGCAATGCTATTGATAATGATTGATATGAGGATAGTGATATGCAACTACATGATACTATGAAGCTAAATGCTAATGCAACAATGGAGATAATGATATTGATATGCAAATGGGGGCCAAAGGCACACTTGGATACTTGATAGAATTTCTGCAGCTTGTAGGTATGATAGCTATTGTGATTGCAAAATGAAGGTAAGGAGCTTCCTTTTATTAGCTAAGGATGGCTCAAATCTAAGTGTCAAAAGATCCATGGTTGAAGAATAAGTCTTGTGACATGTACGATCAAGATCAAATTGGTTGGATGAGGGGAGATAAAGATGGAAGATGTTCCTACTACGATGACAAGGTGGAGGACTATGAGGGAGAAAGAGCCACATGGCGTGATGCTCACAAAGACCAATGAGATAAAGATGGAAGACCATGAGAGAAACATGGAGGAAGGAATCTTTGTTTGTTGGAATGTGAGAGGGAATATAGGATTTATGAGACAAGTGTCTCATAGTCAACATTGACCATGGTGATGTGGAAAAACCAATTTCTACAAAGTAGGGATGGTTGAGAGGAAATAGGGCATGTGTTGAGAGGATAAATAACTAATTAAATATTAATAATATTTAATTTATGGAGCAACATGGTGAGGTATTCAATGATGTGGAGGGTGACATGGATGAATGACATGGAATTTAGACATAGGACTTTGTGTTAGAAGAATAATTAAATAATGATGATTATTTAATTAGAGATGACTTTAGAGGAATTTAAGATACTTAATTGTTGGAAGAATATGATGAACGTGAACCAAATAAATAAATTAGTATGTTTATTTATTGATAAAGTAATAAGAATAAAATAAATATAAAATATTTATTTAATTCATCTCGAGCCATTTTTAGGTGTATACATTTTGCCCCTCTTTGAGACAATGTATTTTATCACGTTGTTTCAAAGAATAAAAGTTTTATGAGTATGATACATGCCCCAGTTTGCCCCTAGTATAGGTTTGGTGTTGGTAGGATTCCCCCTCGGGGGATTGGTCAGAATGGATTTTTGTGGAGAAAGAATGGATGATCTCACGATGAAGAAGAATGAATGACACAATCGTCTTGTGAAAAATGCAGGTGAGGAAAAGATTAAAAATGGATGAAAAACACAACATGCACATGCCAGGTCAAAACATCTCCAGTTAGGGTTGATTTGGCTATAAATAAGGGTGAGGGGTCCCTTTCTTAGTCATTTGCACACTTGTCATTTGAAGAGAGATTATAGGGAGCCCTAGAGCAGCACGAAGCATAGTAGTTCGAGCGAAGATGCAAATTCTAGTAGCTAGCCATAGGTTCGAGAGGATCTGTCGATTTAGGTGGCTAGAGGAGTACGGACCCTGGGTATGTATACCTTGAATTTCACATTAAGTGCATTTATTAGGGTTGAAAATTAGGGCCAAATTCAACTATTTTGCATGTGCAACAAGATTTTTCCTATGCATATGATCAATTTTCCTACACATCTGCTTTGCTTCTGCGCATATAAGTGCCAAAACTATGCATATGCATAATTTTTGCATTTGATAGGTTTTTCTGCACATGCATTGCATTCTTGCACCTACAATTAGGGATTCTATGAATGAGTTATGATATGCGCATTTGTTAAGGATCTACGCATCCAACTCCTGATTTTGCGTGTGTAAATGATATTGCGCACATGATTAGGGCTTCTGTGCATACATGATGAAGTTGCATTTTTGATAGATAAAGATGCGCATCTGACTTAAAATGGTCAAATTACTTAGCTAATAGACTAATTCAGCATCGTGATCGATGTTGGACAACTGATAGGTGATCTTTAAGATTGATAGAATCTCAGAAGAGATGATAGGATAAGTTTTTGATAGGATAGTAAGTAACTATTTTGATAGATTTGATAGATATGTAGCTTAGTTGGTTGCTTGATTAATGTGCTTGTGTTATTGATTGCAGGATGAGCTAGATGTGATGATGTCTTGAGAAAGATTTCCCCCAATGCAGTTGCTACAACCCTATTTATCAGATACTGATCATTTGGTTATGGGATTGACCGGATTATGGTATATGACCTTTATGCCCAAGATTCAGGTAAACCTGGGGATGTTGACTGCTCTGGGTGAGAGATGGCACAATGAGCACTGTACATTTCACTTTCCTACTGGAGAGATGACAGTGACGCTGGAGGATGTGCATCGGATCTTGAGGATTCTAATATACGGAGAGTTGGTAGAGTATGAGCCACATGCAGGAGCTGGATTGGAGGAGTGTCGTCAAGTTTTTGATGATGAGGACATTCAGGGGATGGAGATTAATTGGATGGACATGGTCGATTATTATGAGCCGTCGATACTAGTAGGATTGGTTGGAGGAGTGATCTGCCCTGACAGGAGATCACATGGATTTGCCATTAGATGGGGGAGGACCTTGGAGAGGATGGTATCTGAGGGGACATGCTTTTCCTGGGGTGTCTGCCTACTTTCTCACTTATATCATGACTTGCATCAGTTTGTATATGATAGAGCTGCTAGTATGTCTGCTGGGGTTTCTTTATTACAAATATGGGCATGGGGCCATATAGCAGTTACATGACCTACAAGCATGGGAGTGAGAGGAAGGGATCGACCTTATTGTTACTTGTATCAGGGTATGCTTTCCCAGCCCAAGCTAAGAAAGCTAGAGAACTAGTGACATGCATTGGATAATGTGGATTCAATTGAGTGGCGGCCCTACTTAGATTGCGAGCCATGGGATGATGATGCAACCAATCGAGTTACCTTTTTGCTTTTAGACATGATGGTTAATAGGGCAGATACCCTATATTATTGAGTGACACATTGGTTCTCGTGTGTACTGATAGTTCGGTAGGGTCCAGGGGATACCCCAGGGTACTGCAGTATTTTCTCAGATGCACAAGGAGCGTTTATGGTGGGGTCTAGTAGCATCATATGAATAGGCTTGAGTGGATTTTTTATAGATTACCTACTAGACTTGGGACTTGAGGAGAGATATTTTGGATGCGGATATGACAATAGATTATTCAACATACTTCACAACTCATCCCTTTCCAAGGTACTCTGGACCTGGAGAGCTAGCTCCTCGATTGGAGGATGGGGATGAGGAGTATGAGGCCCCACAGAGGAGGAGAGGACAATGAGGTGGCAGAGGTGGTAGAGGCAGAGGGGATGACGGAGGTGACCGAGGAGATGGAGGAGATGATGGGGATGATGGAGGTGATGGAGGTGGAGGGGGACAGAGGAGGTTCTGAAAGAGAGTGCAGAGGGTACCACAAATATGGCCTCATTTGTAGGTACAAGATCAGGCACAGATGTAGGCACAGGTGCAGGTTTCGATGTAGGGACATGGTGATGGGGAGGTGGTAGCACTATGATCCTAGGTGGCTCAACTATAGGGATAGATTAGACAGATGCAGGGGCAGATTGTTTAGATGCATGGACAAATTATCCAGCTACAAGGAGATGTGCGGGCTGTGACATTAGAGTGGGATACCGCTATTCCAAGATACACTAGGGTAGAGGCCCTACTTCAATAGGTACAACAAACTGCAGTACAAGGTCCTAGCGGATAGACCATTGCTGAGATGGTTCGTGTAGGTCAGGAGATTTTCCACTGGCAATCTTTGTATGAGAAGGCGATGCCCCCGGAGCAAAGAGTAGGTAGCTTTCATCTGAGTTCAGGTAGTAGATCTAAGCGGACACTGTTTAAGAGTGGAGAGGTTATGGGGCTTCCACCTCCTCAAGGAACACCAGGGACAGGGCCTTCAGGTTCTTAGCCTCATCAGCCAGCACCTTCTGGAGTCAGTACCTCATAGACACTTTGGGACATGCATCATTTTATATCATTTTGTATACACATTGTTTTTGATAGCTCAAGATACACTTCATGATATCATTATATACTTGGACATTTATTTTTTATGACGACGATATATATATGAGTTCGATGGACTATATGCATGTGCACTATGGATGGATGTTGTCTATATGATTGATGTTATGATTATACTTCTATTGTGATGATTCTAACTTGTTGATTCTATGATGCACATGGTATTTATGATATGATGTTTCTATGATTCACATGATGACTTATATCTATATGTAATGTTATGAGTAATGATCCTATATGCTTATAATTTATGATGACTTAATGCATATTTTTATGATTCTTAAATGCAATACATGATGTTTAATTTTACTAAGTATGATGAAATAATATGGATATGCTATGACAATGATATCTATGTTTTTGATTTTTAATGACAAATGTTATCCATGAGACCTATGTTGATATATAACATCACTATATGAATGATCTAGATGTTTTTTAGATAATGCATTTAAACGATATGATCTTATGATTGACATGCTTATGTTACGCACAATGATAATGATTTGTTTTTGTTATGCCAAGTATACTCAATCATGAATAAAAGATCACTTAGAAGAATTAGAGGAATGATAAATAAATGACTTGTAAAAAAATAACTTTGATGAATGAAAGAAATTGATTTGGATAAATGGATAACTTGGATGAAATGAAAGAAAGGACTTGGATCTTAAGCCACTTGGAAAATATTAATTATGGAAAGCTTATAAATGAAATGAAATGCAACCTTAATAAGTACAAATGAAGTCTAGTCATCTTCTATACAAATATTTGAAGTGCTTGTTTTCCTCATTGAGATTTTAAAATGTTATAAGGGAATACAAGCATCTAGGTATAATTAAACCGAGATGACCTAAGCATCTCTTACATGGATTTTGATTTAGCAAGTTAATACAAGCATCTAGGTATAATTGAATCGAGATGACCTGAGTACTGCTTGCATGTATCAATAGACAAGGATTGTACCTTTTCATGCTCAGACCCATAATGTCCTCAATGATCATTTGCTAATCATGTCGCTAGACAAGTCTTCACATTAATAAAGATAAACCCACAAACAACAAACAAATGAAATAATCATGCCTCATCATAGCTCCTCTAGTCTTGGATAGCTTTGAGTAGCATAAGAAACATGATAATGAAAATCAATACATAAGACTTACACTTATAACAGCCATCAAATCTTCTCAAGTGCCATAAATATGTTTTCTTTCCATAAAAGATAAAATAATCCCAATAGTTTAAGCACATTGTTGTCTAATATAGGTTAATGTCCTAGGGCCAAGATTCTGTTGAAAAGATTATTGTTGTGTTGTGTGTTGTCTGGAGATAGTATTGCGATCCAAATTGTTATCCTCTGGATTGTGGCACTTAAGAATCCAATTATATAACTAGGTCGAGGATTTTGGCCCCCAGTGAAGTAAAGGATCTACTTATTATGGATGAAACATATGGATGAACTGATGGGAGACTCGATGTGACGGGCCCTAAGGGATTGACCTAGTGCCTCAGGGTCTCATCAACGATGGCCTTGCCTACGTGAAAGTGCAGAGGCAACGTAGTTTGACAATGATACTAACAATGGAGTTGTGATAGGTGACAAGATGGATGAAGGATTAGATGGATAACCTTGTTTGATAAGGTGGTAAAGGAGAGTGAGAAACAAGACATGATAAGTATCTTTATGCATTTTGATGGATGCAAAAGAAAAGATGGATGAAATCTGAAATCCTAAAGATGGAGGAAGCAGGTTTATCACAAATAGTGCATGTTTCCAGGTTTTCACCATTTGCTTTTATTGCACCATTTTTTTTAATGTTTTTGGTTCCCTTGCACTAGGGTTTTTAGGTATAAAACTTTCAAAGATGCAAACTGTTGATGGGATCATCAAATAGATCACCTTCTAATGTTGCTAACTGGTATGCTCCTGATCCATAAGCAGTAATGATTACATAAGGACCAAGCTAATTTGGTTCAAAATTGCCTTTCTTTTCTCTATCTTGTTGATTTTTGGGATTTTCCTTCAGGACTAGATCACCAACTTGAAAGACTCTAGGTTTCACTCTATGATTGTAGCTTCTTGACATCCATTGTTGATAGGCCTTGAGGTGATTAAAAGCATTTTGTCATCTTTCCTCCAACAACTCTAACTCTTGAAGTTTGGAAACCGAATACTCTTCATTAGTTATTAATCCCTTTAATGATACTCGTAGAGATGGTAACTCGACCTCAATAGGCAAGATTGCTTCTGAGCCATAGACAAGGGCATAGGGTGTTGCACCTGTGGGTGTGTGGATACTAATACGATAGGCCCACAAAGCGGGATTCAGCTATACATGCCAATCACAAACGGCATTATTGACTGTCTTCTTTAAGATTTTCAAGATTATTTTATTAGACACCTCTGCCTGATCGTTTCCTTGGGGATAGTATGGTGTGGAGAAATGGTGTTGGATATGGAACTTGTCACAAAGCTCTTTGACATCCTAATTTTTGAAAGGTCTTCTGTTATCAGTGATAATGGATAAAGGAATGCCATAATGACAAATGATATAGTTCAAGATAAATGAGGCAATTTGCTTGCCTGTGACATTGGTTAAGGGTACGGCTTCAATTCACTTAGTGAAATACTCAGTGGCAGTTATTGTGAATTTATGGCCATTAGATGGAGGGGGATGAATCTTTCCCACAAGGTTAAGTCCCCATTGGCAAAAAGGCCAAGGAGTAGTTAAAGGCTGCAGTTCTTGTGTCGGTGCATGTATGAGATTCCCATAGATCTGACATTTCTTGTACTTCTTGACAAAATGATAAGAATCAGTTTCCATACTTGGCTAGTAGTATCCCATATGCATAAATTTCTTAGCCAAGGTAGGACCACTAGAGTGCATTCTGCAAATACCTTCATGAACTTCCCTTGAGGCAGTTTGATATTCCTCACTTTCGAGACACCTAAGGAAAGTACCATCAAGACCTCGTCGATAAAGGGTATTGGCAATTATGGTATAGCGAGTGGCTTGACAGATAAAGGTTCTTCATTGATTATTGGATAGGCCAGGTGGCAATGTGTTTTCTATTAAATAGGTATAGATGTTTCCATAGAAAGGGGAATCAGATCCTACTATGTGACATATAATTCATGTTTCAGGGATATCATATGCAGGATTAGACACTGGCTCCACTAAGAACTCATAATGCGACTAATTTTCTGGTAAACAAGTAGTGAGGCGATGGTTGCCATGGCATCTTCAGCTTTATTCTCCAGTCTTGGTATTTGTTCAAAAGAGATCACAACAAATTACTCTTTGAAGTCATCTACCATATGCTTGTAAGGTATTAACTTATCATCCTTGCTCTGATAATCACCATTTACCTGATTGATGACTAGTTGTGAATCTTTGTAAACATGCAGCTCTCAAACTTTCCATTCTGCAGCCATCTTGAGACCAATGACTAATGCTTCATATTCATCCACGTTGTTGGTACAAGGGAATAGTAGTCTATATGATTTCAATATGGTATCTCCTTCTGGCGTGACCAACAAAATGCCTGCTCCTGACCCATGCTGTGTATAAGATCTATCAAATTAGAGCTTCCATGCTTGAGTTGTTATGTAGAAGATGGATTCATCTGGAAAATCAAAACTTAATGGATTTTCATCATTCAATGGTGCATCTGCTAACTGATCCGCAATCACTTGGCCTTTTATTTCTCTCCTATCCGCATATTCAATGTCGAATTCACTAAGAATCATTACCCACTTTGATAATCTTCCTGTTAGAGTTGCCTTACTGAGTAAATACTTCAATGGATCTATTTTGGCTACCAACTTGATCGAATGAGTTAGCATATAATGTCTTAGCTTTTGAGATGCAAAGACTATGGAAAGACATGCTCGCTCAATAGGTGTATACTGTAGCGCATATCTTACCAATGTCTGACTGATGTAGTAAATAGCTCATTCTTTTCCTTCATAATCCTATTGTGCTAGTAGAGCACCTAGGGCAGTTGTTGTAGCTGAAATATAAATTAACAGTGGTTTGCCTTGGATTGGTGGCATCAATATTGGTGGATTCATCAGATATTCTTTCCGGAGTTGAAAGGCCTATTCACACATCTCATCCCATTTGAAAGGAACATTCTTGTGAAGGAGATGAGTGAAGGGATGACATTTGTCAGCTAACTATGAGATAAACCAACAGATAGACTGCAACTTTCCTTGCAATGATCTCAATTGATTGATATTTTTAGGTGGTGGCATTTCCATTATAGCTTTCACTTTTGCCAGATCCACCTTGATTCCATTTGCTGAAACTATGTATCCTAAAAGCTTGTTGGATGTGACTCCGAACACACACTTCTTTGGATTCAAATGGACATTGAATTGGTCCAGTCTCTAAAAGATCTTATCTAATACATGTAGATGTTCTTCCCATGTGAGTCATTTTCCTAAAATGTCATCCACATAATCCTCCATAATAGTGTGCATCATATCATGGAAAATAGTGGTCATTGCTCTCTGGTATGCTGCTCCTACATTTTTTAGTCCAAACTGTTGGAAACAAGGCAGATAACTGAGAGGGGGGGTGAATCAGTTATCTCTTAATTTCTTTAACTTTCTTTTCTTTTGTTAACTTAGAATTTAGTACAGCATCAGATTATATAAGCATATGTGATCATAAGAACAGAAATAAAATCAACACACATAACACAAGAATTTTTACGTGGAAAACCCTGTTAAGGGAAAAAATCACGAGGTGACTAACCCAAGATTGTATTCTTTGTTAAAATAATAAAGGAGTACAAAATGACACTTGCCAATTAGGGCTCACTACCTGAGCACAGTGCCTACAAGAACTTAGAGAAGGTAATCAGATATTTGAACTGATGAGAAGCATCTACAAATTTAAGAGTTCAGTTCTGGTTAGGCACAATACACTGATTTGATGCACTTCATTCTTCCTCTACTTTAATACTGTTGCTCTGTCACATACCAGACTTGATCTACAACTTTCACACTTGTCCCTACTTTTCTTTGCACTTATTACTTCACTTCACACACCTACAAACTAGAATCCATCTAGTATAAATATCCACATCAAGGATTTCGTCAACTTTCTAGTCGGCAACAAGAACACTCAAGATATTTACAAGTTACTGATCTATCGGCTGAATCCATGCTTGATTTGAGATGTGTATCAAAAGCATAGGCATAGAATTCATTAATCATGTTGGCCAACAATGTATAATCCCCCAAATAGCTTGATCAACACATTTTACTCATCCGGATTGAGGTCTGATGCTCTGTTGATTAGTTCTTCCTCTGTCTACTCTACTTGACTGGAACCCAATGCTTAGATGCTCATATATTTTCCATGCTTTACTACCGGAGGCTAAATATCTGGAATATAGTAGTCATGATACTCCTCTTGACTTATCCAAGTCTATAACTTGCTAAGTTACACCATCTAAGAGATTCAGACCTGATTGTCAGACCTTGTTGCATACTCTGTTCTTGTTCACCGGACTAAAACAATCTTCAATCTAACTTCCAGTATATGCATACTATATACTGCGGATGTGTGGGATAGACTTTTTTACCATCAATGACAACACTCATGAAACCACACAGTGTCTCTTGCCAACAATCTCTCCCTTTGGTATTGATGGCAACACTTAGTGAAAAATGGATAAGCATCGCAGTAAACTCCCCCTTGGTTGATGCTTTATCTTTTGCACTATTTTACCAAAGCTCCCCCTTAGCTAGATTTCACATTTTTCACTACTCCTCACTCCCCCTTTGACATCAATGGCAAAGGGGGGAATCTGCACACCAAAATTTGCAAAAATTAACCTATACATAGCCGCATAAGTATATATATATGTTATACTTACATATACTTCAGTATATCTACAAAAGTGGCCTTCAACTATACAAATTATGTGGCCCAGCTCTGCTTCATCCTATCCAAAATGGAGATGTGACTACTCAACAAAAATGCATATGCTTCTGCCCTTTTTAAATCTGCCGGATCAATGGTTCGGGTTGTGGTCTGGGCATCTGTCAAGGCCTCATGCATTGCCTCTAACTTGGGGATAATTATCCCTTTGAGTTCACTCATCTTGTTTATTATATCCTTCTTTTCTTTGTTCAGCCTCTTTATTGCATTTATGATGACAATGGCCTGGCATTCTTGATTCATTAAGGATGTAGTGAGGGGATCAAAATTCTAAGATAAACTTGACAATTTACCTTCTTTTCAATATCCTCTGTCACTTTGGGCCAAGATAGGCAAAATTTGTACAAGTCCCCACCATCTTTAAGAGCATTTTCAAGGCTCTTTATTCCAATGTCTAAGGTCCTCCTATTGTTAGTAATCAGTCCTTGCACCTCAGAGAATCTCTTTCCCAAAAACTCCTTCCGAACCTTTGCTTCTACCGATTTCTCTAAAGATTCAAAATGAGTGCCAATAGAATTGACCAAAGATTTTAAGTTACCAGATGGAGAGGCTGAAGGATCCTTTTGAAATGATGGCATGAACTTCTCCAGCATCCCAGATGCAATCTCCAACAGCTCACAGTCTTCCATGTGATATTTCAAAAGTTTTTCTTTTGCTTTGGCTTGAGCAAAAGATGCTATTTTCATTGTCTGGACTGGAGAGAGAGAGTCAAAATTTAGTGGTCCTTGAAATATATTAGGTTCATCTATTTCCATCATTTCTTTGTTCAAGAAATTCTTCACTGCCTCTGCAATGTCTCTTGCCAGAGATTGAGTCTTCTTTTCCTTTTGGATCTCAGAACTGTCATCATAGGTCTTCTCTGCTTGTTCTTCTTCTTTTCCCTTGACCTCCTCTTCTTGACTCACTTTCTTCTCTTTTCTTCCTTCTCCTTTAGTTCCTAAATCTAGAATGTTTGCAGTGGGATCCAGAGGAGAGATGTTACCTATGTTTACTGCTTCATGAACTTTCTCTTCCGGAGTAGACGAATCCAAGTCCTTAGACTTGTCTTCATCTATCTCTTTTGATCCTTCTACATTTTTGTCAGAAGGTTCTTCATTAGTTATATTTAATCCTTCAACATCCATGGTAGAAGGTTCTTCATCTATTTCCTCTACAATAGGAAGATTGAATCTTTTGAAGACATTCTGGAGGATGTCTTTTGTTTCTTTTGCTACTTGGTCAGTTTCTCCAACCATAAGTTTATTCATTCTTGTTTTACTCCGGAATTAATCCTTATAGTCCTTAAAGATCATGTCCATTTGCTTTGGAGTAATAGAAGGATAGAGCTGAACTGCAATCTGTTCTCAGATCTCTAAGTCTTTTTCCTTTGCATTTTTTTTTCTTAGTTCAAGTACCTTCTCTAGACTTTTGGGAATTAATGATATAATTTCAATGAATGCTTTATTGTAAATATACGGGTACCTGACAGTAGCTTCTTCTAAAATCCTCTTGTCTATGTCACTATATTCATCATAGAACTCTGTTACTAGCTGTAGGTTCCCATCCATAGTGACTGCCTTCATGATGTCATCAATGCAAAGAGTAGGCTTTTCAACAAATTCTTCTACCTTTTCTTCCTTATTTTTACTAGCAGAGTATTCTCCGGATGTTTTCTTCTTCATTTTCTTGATTTCCTCATCAGATTCTATTTCTTCATCATCTTTGAGGCTTGTATATGACCTTGTGGCTTTGGTTTTTGTCCTCTTTTCTCTTTTTCTGATTGTCTTGACTTCCGACTTGGTGGCCCTTGAGATTTTAGGAGTGGCAGGTGTAGAGCTCTTGGAGGATCTAGTCTGGGAGGGGGCTTGTACCAGAACACTTCCTTTCTTTGCTTCTTGTTTCTCTTTCTCAGCCTTCTCCATTTTCTCTCTGTTTACATCTACTGCCTCTTTTGATATGCCAAATCTTTTGGCAATTTCCTCAACTTCCCTTCTAACTTTCCTCTTTATCTCCGATTGTCTTAGCTCAACATGTATTTATACACTTAGTTCTTGAAAGGTTCCAAACCTTTCTGCCTCAGGGTCCTTGGGCTAGCTCAACAGGTGTTGAATATGTAGTTCCAAGATTTTCTCATCGACCTCGTATCCCATTGGCATTATCCACACTATTCTGGGCTCAACTACCTCCATTAGGCATTGGTCAATGTCAACCATGAAGCACACTATATCCTTGTATTTTTCCACTATGGATTGAGGTATTCTCTCTCTGGCTTGCATCATGCTTTGGAAGTTCTTAAAATAACCCCATAGAGCTATGTTTTGAGCTTTAGTATCACCAAGTCCATACATATAGTCTCTAATCTAGATTGCAATTGGTTTATCATTTTTCCATACCCAACCACTTGATCCGGGTAGCTCATTCATGTAATAGAAGAATAGACACAGTATTAAACAACCATACTTAAAGGAGTTCTTCTTATCCTTCTTAATCTTCTGTAGGTTTTCTCACAATTGATTTAAGAGATCACATAGGTCATAGTCTGCATTCTCCCTCAACATCTCAAATGCTGCATATATTGCAGTCGCAGACACAAAATTCTCCCTGCTAGAATGATAGATCTTATACCCAATTATCATTGAGGCAAATTTGACATCCGGATCTATGATGCCATCTATGGTCATTGCTCTCTTGTGAAACTTAGATCCAGTGGCTTCAGTTACTGTCTGGTTCTTGACCGATTTGAGTGCAGGTAACCCACTGGATGAGTGCAGTCTAGTTACTACCCCGATGGCATCTTTTGTTATCTTGAAGGGCCTCATTAACCACATGAAATTATCATGCATCCTGCTTGGGACATACCGGACCCAATCATCTTCCGCAAAATAGGGAAAGTGTATGCAATGTCTAAAGTGTTTATCCCAGAGAGCCTTGTATTGAGGTTTGAGTTCAAAACTATCATCTATTAGTTGTTTGTGACAGATGTCCATCAATTTAGAGTCTCCAAATTCCTTAATGTTGGCATGAATATAGACCCTAACATCTTCTACATGCAAAACCCCATGCAGAATGCTAGAAAATGTGCCTAAAGGATCAACTTCTATAGATTTATAGGGATGTTTCTTGAATTTAGGGCGCGGCCTATCAGTGATCTTAACAACCATTGGAGTAGCCATCTTGCAAAAGATTCAGAGAGAGATTTTCAAAATAGAAGTACCTTTTTATGCTTTAGGGTTTGAAATAGGAGCTGGAACAAATCGCTGGTTGAGTTTGATTTTGCAGTTTGATCTTTGAGTGAGTTGTAGAAACTTTGATGCAGAGCTCTTCTTTTCTTCTTCTTGAATGCAAATGTGTGAATAATGAGTGAATGAACTCTTTTAACCTTGCACAAACCCTAATTTCCTTTTGCAATAAATGCACAACATAAGTTATCTGGTTGCCATGTTTTGAGAGAGATCTTCTTGAATCACTATGCTGAACATAGAATCAATGTCAGTGAGGATTGACAATGTATCTTCTTTTCTTCAATCATGCCATGGATCCGCAGATCAAAGTATTTCAATTTTGAATCACACCGGATCTGTATGTGATAATCCTGCTTTACTAGATGGCTATCAAACTAGATCAATCTTGAATGATTAAACTCTTGCAAAACTCTATGCGGATCTTTCATATTTTTACCGAGGGTTATTTAGATATTTTTCTGAGAACCCTTTAATTCACAACATTCCATGTTGCAATTTAGGCACTAATTGACTGGCTGGGGGAATTTATTTCTCTCTATGACTCCCCCTGAGCCAGAGTTCATCTGTTTAGTTTCTGGAAGGAATATCAGCACCAGATTTTGGTGTGGATCCATCCCCAATATTTTATGTACTCTTCTTCACCCAAATCTTGCTCATCTCCCTTTGAACTTCATTCACATTCACTTTGCCTTTATCCTTATCTTGTTTTTGATTATGATGCACCAGACCCTTTTTATCCTTATTTTTAGTTCTGCAGAATTTGGCAATATGACTGGATCTATTGCAATTGTAACAAACAACATTTCTTTGCATATTTGATTGATATCCTTTTGATCTGCATTGATTAGCCATATGTCCCATTCTATTGCACGCAAAGCATCTACCATTGAATGAATTTCTTATTTGCATATTTCTACATTCATGAGATTTGCGACCATACCTTTTGCAGTTGAAACATTGTCTGGAGAAAGATGGATTAGTCTGATTCATTCTCCTTCTGCACTGAGTTGCTTTGTGACTGAAATTGTTGCAATTGAAGTAGTATCCATTGAAGGATGGATATCTTTGAGCATTTGGTTGCCTAACTAGAGGTCTTCTAGGCATGTTTCTTTGATTTCTTGATCCAAAGTTCTTCTGGCTGGATCCGGAGCTTTCACCTTTCTCATATCCCAAGCCATGCTTATCATCTACCCTCTTTTGGATTTCAAGAAGAACTTCTAGTTGGGCTGAGCTTATCTTGAATTTCTCTTTGTATTCATTTGTTGTTTGAAGATTTTGTTTAAGAGTGTCTATCTAATTCTCAAGTTGTTCTTCATTATCTCTAGCTTCTTCAAGATTAGATTCAAGATGCCTGATTATTTTGTCCATTTTGTGGTAGTCCTTTATCTTCTCCTCGAGGGATTGTTTTAGATTATCTTCACTTTTCCTTTTTTCTTCAATTTCTTGGGTGAATCTCATAACCCCTGATTCCATTTCATGCCTTACCATTATGACCTCTTTTGACAACTTTTCACATAGTTTATTTTTCTCATTCAGATCTTCATTAGTATCATTGTCTTCACTCTGATTGGCTAATTTTTGAAGTAGTTCCTTTCTCTTTTTCACAGAGATACTAAGTTTTTCTTTTAGCTCATTTATGAAATCATCAGCTTCTTTGAGTCATTCTCTCAAATTATTGGCTTCAGAATGAGATTGTTCAAGATCATCTAGGGTAGACTGAAGTTGTTCCTTCATACCATATATATCCATTGAAATTCCCAGATCTTCCTCAAGTTGTTAGACTTTGTTTAGAGGAACTTAGCTCTGATACCAATTGTTGGAAACAAGGCAGATAATTGAGAGGGGGTGAATCAATTATCTCTTAATTTCTTTAACTTTCTTTTCTTTTGTTAACTTAGAATTCAGTGCAGCATCAGATTATATAAGCATATGTGATCACAAGAACAGAAATAAAATCAACACACATAACACAAGAACTTTTATGTGGAAAACCTTGTTAAGGGAAAAAACCACAGGGTGACTAACCCAAGATTGTATTCTCTATTAAAAGAATAAAGGAGTACAAAATGGCACTTGCCAATTAGGGCTCACTACCCGAGTACACTGCTCACAAGAGGCACACTGCCTACAAGAACTTAGAGAAGGTAATCAGATGTTTGAACTAATGAGAAGCATCTACAAATGTAAGAGTTCAGTTCTGGTTAGGCACAATACACTGATTCGATGCACTTCATTCTTCCTCTGCTTTAATACTGTTGCTCTGTCACATACCGGACTTAATCTACAACTTTCACACTTGTCCCTACTTTTCTTCACACTTATTACTTCACTTCACACACCTACAAACTGGAATCCATCTAGTATAAATATACGCATCAAGGATTTCGTCAACTTTCTAGTCGGCAACAAGAACACTCAAGATATTTACAAGTTACTGATCTGTCGGTTGAATCCATGCTTGATTTGAGATGCGTATCAAAAGCATAGGCATAGAAGTCATTAATCATGTTGGCCAACAATGTATAATCCCCCAAATAGCTTGATCAACACCTTT